>VBSK01000383.1:0-1291755 GCA_006112555.1 Tuber indicum
GCGGGTTTGGGCACGTATGCCATCTTCTTCACCATGTCCACGAAGGAGGCTTTAGTAGCAGGGCCACCGGAGCAGCACCCTGGCCCTTGGTAGGGACTCAGCAGACCCCTCTGACGAGGAGCGGGAACAGGGGTAGTCCCTGAGGACTCAGGAGTCACAGAGGGGGAACGACGGCGGGGGGCTAACCTACCTTTCAGGGTGGCAATTTTCCTCCACCTGCCGGCCAACTATCTCCGTTATGGTCTGGACCGCATTTTCCAAGCGATGAACCGACGTCCCACCCACATAATAGGAACCGTTTCCACGATCTCATCTTTCATCCAAGTCCGGACATCCTCCACAGTGTCAGGTTCCTCGGACCCGTCCCCGCTGGAAGAGGCGACAGGAGGGGTTGGGTATTCCCGGACCGGATATCCTCGAGGCCCTCCAACATGGACCCCGCAATACTACGCCAGACCTAGGAGCGGGGAGGAGGACCTACCCGGCCGCCATCATCTCATCCCCTCAGCCATAATCTGATCAGCCCTAGCCATGGCTGCGTCAGCATCCTCTGGCTGAGTTTCCGGCAGCGGCACCTCTAAGGGGGGGTGCCGTGCTGCGAGGATGCCTAAGATCCTTCCAAAATACCCCCAGGCGACGTGGGAGGTAGAGAACCATAGTCAGGAGGGGACGAGCCAGGACAGGGCGTACCCGGAAGACTGAGGGCGTGAATGTGTCGCCAGACCGGTCGCTTCCGAGTTCCGTCCTTCCTCCAGGGCCATAGGGGTGTCCCGAATAATCACCTCTGCTGATGGCACCACTTCCTGGGTGATTAGCAAAGGGGGGGACGAGGGGGGAGAATCCTCAATGGTGGAAGGAACTAGCACGGGGGGGGCCCAGGCACTTCCGGTGGGTGTCCAGGACGTGGGAAAACTCCTCATGCGGGACGATCTGTTTTTTCCGACCCTCATCGACGTCAATCGCCTTCATGAACCGGGGCTCAAAGAAGGGACTAGGGGCGGGACGGCGCGTTTACGGGGGGAGGAGGAGCGGGCACGGCGTAGCGTTCCCTTTGCCGGGGGGCGTAATCCTCGTCGGCAGGGTCGTCCAGCTTGAACTTCCCGGTAGTGTAGAGGGCTTTTTTCCCCAGAGGACAGCCCAGACAGGAAGAAGGGGTGAGGAGGCAGTGGAGGCTCGCTTAGCACGTTCCCGAGCCACTATCTTGTCAAACCTGCCCGATGGGCGGAGGGAGAGGTAGACCATGAGCTGGCCTCAACCGTGGCAGCGGTCGAGCCTTGCTGGCCGGCGGGAGGAGGGAAGACTCTGGGATGATGACCTGCGAGTCGGTGGGGGGGAGAGGATGGACACGGTCGGTGTGTACACCGAATCGTGATCGGAGTTAACCGATTGAAGAGGCCTGTGGTAGAGGCGTTGTCCAAGCCATAGGTGGCTGGACAACCCTTCCCAAACAGGCAGCCCTTCACAAAAGACTCCACCTCTTTCATCGTGACAAGGGCGTAGTAGCAACCGAGCCCCTCACTAAATCATCCAACGTTGGGTTCACCCGTTGGGGCAGCCATGTTCATGGGCGAAGGACAGAAAAACCGTAATCCCCGCCAGGCGCAGCGTATGACCGTGTAGTTGTTGGAACAGGCCACGGACAGCCTCGAAACGGGTGCAAGAGACAAGGCGACATGAGCCGTCTCAAGCGAGGAGGAGGGGTTGGAGTCGAGCCGAACGGGGGACGACATCCGCGAGTTGGGGACAGAGTCCGTGGAGGAGGAGGCGGACGAAGTCGCCATCCTCACTCAAGCCTGTGTCCAGAGACTACCGGGATCAACCACGGATATCTCCCTCTGGAACACCTTCTCAAGCGAGAACAACTATTCTATCACCAACCACCCGACAAACGAAGATGGAAACGATGGATCGTATCGATGAAGTTATCGTGAGTAGGCGAAATGCGTTGCGTGAGGTTGAAGCTCGCTACCGAGGCGGAGCGAAGATAGAAGTAAGGAAATTACTTAGAACATTCAATCTAATTTATTTATACTTGTACCGCCGACTCCGGCATACAGACCTCCCCGCCGGCACAGGTTAGCGCAAACCGGAACTACCACTAACTACGAACAAACCAAACCTCCAGCCCCGCCCCCTCAAACATGCCCGCGCCATGCCCACAACACGAACACTAAATACAAAGCCATCAACGGTAAAGAAAGTCCTCCTCGCCCCCGCATCCGAAGTACCTCTGGTATGGCACAAACCGCAGCCCTTGTAGCAAGTCCGCATCATTCCTGAACAAGGAGTACGAGGGGCGAACCCACGAATACCAAGATAGACAGGCGACAGGCAGGACCCAGCCGAAGCCCAAAGCCGAAAGGGTGTCCGACAAAGGCAAGTTCCCCGTACAAAAAACAAAATTCCACTACCACACACTACGCCCGGTCTGAATACCGTCCCGCAATCCCTCCCCCAGTAGTAAAACCAACAATAATTTATCAAACAGGCGGCACCAAGGCAGAGAGGTTGTGACCGACATGTCCACAACTCGCATCCGCATGCCAGGCCGTCGACCCTATGAACCCACTTTGCCAAGTGCCTCCGAAGAGCGTAATGGTGAGGAGGACCTGTACCCGCTGCCTGTAATCCCGAACAAACACAATAAACAAAAAAAAAAAAATACATAGAGGTGGTGACAGACCGAAGAGGTCAGTAGGGCCTATCTCCTACCCGTGGTGCCATGCCTCCGCCCGCCGTTCCCGCAACCAAACCAAAGAAACCAAACAAGCCCCACAGAACCCAGCACACAAGACCCAAACAAGTCCAACCCAGAGGTCGCAACCCACTATCTGCACAGGTGGCCGTCAGCCAGCCGGTCCGTCAAGAAGCTTTACAGCACTCAGCAGCTTAACCTTAACAGCCCAAGCCGTCCGGAAACACTTAATTAGACCTCGCCCAACCTGACGCAGGCCCGACCGGTGCTCGCAGGTGCCTCTCCCCGCCAAGTCGGGCCCCCCCAAGCCCCACACACCAGACAAGACACCGCAGTTCCCATCCAGCCCCCTCAGCCCCTCAGGCAGCTCAACCACCCCGACAGCCACAGGACAGCCGATACCTGACCCCATCACGCAGCCACTGGTCTTGGCCACCGCAACAGAGCCCCAATCCCCCAGCACCACATAGCCGAGGGGGGCCACCAGGACGAACCCGGGGCCACAACATACGCGCCAGCATCCAAAGACGCCGGCAACAGTCCCAGTCCGCCCGGACCGAAATCCAAGCAAGCCGAGAGGGAAACCAGGGAACCCGGAGGCCCCCCAATGTGGGCCCCAAAGGGCCACACCGTAGACTGACGAAAGGTGCCCAAACTGACGCTTCAGAGAGGGCGGGTACCAGGATAGGAAACGAGACAAACGGAAGGTAGGCCCCACTTGCAATGGGTGTGACCGCCAACCACCATCCGTAACCACACCGACCCCTGCACTAGACCAAGCGTGGCCCGGCAACCAATCGCCCCACACCACCCCGGGCAGAAGTTCACCCGCACCAGGAGGTAAAGAATTTCAGGGTCAAAGCCATCCCCACGTAGAAGAGAGGAGGAGACACCTGACTGAACCACCGTAAATGCCACTCGAACCAAGATCGAGGGAACGGTGATAAACGACATCGTAGGATTCCGACCGTAAAGATAGTAGACGAAGGGCGGGGCCGGCGAGGCCCCCGTCCCTTGAGGAATGATGCGATCGGTACGAGGTGTTGATACTTGGGAAGGTCATCAGTCTAACCCAAGGGCGTTTTGTATCGTGAACACTAAGGACACCGTTAAAACCCAACAAGAAACATGAGCTGGCCCAAAGAACGACACGGGTGTTTCCCCCCACAGCAAAGTTCAAATCCCCCATCCTCCGAACGCGAAACTCTGCGAGTAACGAGTAGACAGAGAAGCCGAAGACTTTTTACCGAAGGAGGGCTCGTAGACGCCAAAGGTGAAGAGGTTCGAAGCGAAATCATCGTGAGAATCAATCAACAACGACGAGGAGGCGAAAACAAGTAACCACGACACTCCACCACACGACAACCTCAACACCAAAGACCCCAGGAACTACTGAGCGAACTCAGATATCTCCCCCAGAATCGATGGATCAGAAAGCTATCGTGGGCGCGAAGGAACGCTACCGAGGCGGAGCGAAGATAGAAGTAAGGAAATTACTTAGAACATTCAATCTAATTTATTTATACTAGTACCGCCGACTCCGGCATACGACCAGTCTCCCCCCGCGCCCCAAAATCACTAACTAAAATACACTACCACGGGCGCAATCCCGTCCCGCAGCCGCTCCTCCCAAACATAAATCCAATAACCACTACCCAAAGGGCTCACGGGCGCTCATGTCGACTAGCGACATCCCGGATTAACGCGTCTTCCCCTTCTCGCAACCCAACCACCAACCACATACCCACACAATTAACTCGCCTCCAACACAATTTCGTCAACATACTTAACAAAAGAAACATACAGTCTGTCCCAACATCCACGCTTCTTCCGAAAATGCTCCCCCATTCTATTAACCCTCCCAGCAATCCGCCGCTGGTCGCAGAAGGGGCACCGTTCCCGTTCGACAAACCCAAACATCCCAGCCCATCTGAGTACGATGGCCGTCCGCAAGGAAAGCGCGAGGTCGTCCCAGTCAAGCCAGTGCCGCTGCCAAAACTGGTCAAGGCTCGCCGAGAGGCAGCCCGGGTTGTTATCGAAGTGAGCAGAGAAGGAGGGCCGTGTGGAAGTGCCTTGGTAGGTAATCGCCATGTTGCAACTCGGACACCGCGTGGCGACCGAGTTCGGAAGAAAGAACCACTTAGTGGGAAGATGCTTGCTCGGAAGCACGCACTCCCCCCCAGGATGTTTCCTTTCGCACCGCAAACAAGTATCAGGCGTCCCTATGCACACTCGCCTCCCGTCCCTCTCCACCGTCAGTGTACCATCAAACGGGTTACCTGCGACCACCAACTCCCCGTCCACCTCCTTGATATGACGGGGGATCCCCAGTCCCAGCCACCCGTGTTCCAACCACCAGTCCTTCCATCCCGCGACTGCCGAGTCCTTGAACAGATCCTCCATAGCCGGTCGTTTCCAACTGTACCGTGGGCAAGAAGTCCAATGACGCCTCTCCTCACGTCCCTCACAATCGTCATGCCCGACCAGGCCGGTACCACTGCGAATCCTAGTCAACACATAGGAATCCATCCTTGTCAGCCCGCGAAGGTGTCTGGGAGCCTTAGGTCCACGAGCATAGTACCCATGGCCTTCATTGACATGCCAGGCCTCCCACTCCTCCTTCCTCAACTCACGGGCCAACGCAGCGTGCCCTATACCAAAGCTGACCCCTTCCCACCGGAATGGCTGCAGCGGTAGGCGTATACTCTCCTTGGCCTTCCTGTCGACCAGCTCGTTGCCCTGGATGCCCATGTGCCCCGGAACCCACCAAGGCGTGGACGTACAGCCTCCATCAAAGGTGCCATGACTTCCCACATCTCAGCCGAGTCCCCCTCAGGCAACATATTCTCAATCAGAAGCAGGGCGGGGACGCAATCCAGAAACACATGTACTCCCCGTCCCTCACACAAACCACTGACCTCCCGCAAGGCACAGACAACGGCAAACAGTTCGCATTCGACGATGCTCCAGGACAGTGGCACCGAACACCCCCCTATCCTAAGTGAAGCCCCCCGTGCGAACGCGGCCCAAGCGACACCAGCACCCTCGGCCATCTTGGACCCGTCAGTGTACACCACCAGATCCGAGCTGCCACTGAGCTCCTTGACTTCCCCGGCGTGTCTGAGGGCCATGGCCTCCTTCCCCTTCCCGATCGTAACCGCGGGACGGTATGAAAGCACCTTGTCCGAATGCTGCCGGTGGGCCACCATGCCTTCCTCCTTCCAGTCCAGCCTGATCTGCCCGAACCAAGGATGGTCCTCGCAATACCGGTAATTAATGAACCGGCTGTAGCACCTCCGCTGTAGGTACCTGCCCTGAATAGCGACAGGTGTGACCCCGTATTCTGCCAACAAAACGTTATTAGCTAGCTTCATTGGGGTCCGGAACACCGAGCGGAGGCAATCGTTGACGTGGACCTGAATCTGCTTCACATACGACGGGTAGTCGGCTACAAACTCAAGTCCGTAGTAGACGGTCGGAAGGTAGGCTGCCTGCACCAAACGGTAAGTCTCCCACGCCCCCAACCCCCCAACACTCCCAAACCTTCCTTCCCAGCGCCGCGATCCTCCTCCTCACACCCAACCCCCTATCCAACCAATAACGTACATGAGAAGAAAAGTTAAGAAATACATTGAACCTATATCCAAGAACCCGCAGGTCCTCAGATGGCAACACCATTTCTCCCAACAACTCCATTCCTTCCCACGCCCTATCACCAAACCCAATCCACTGCGTCTTCAACGCACTAAACCCCATTCCCCTGTCTCGCGCAACACGGTCGCAATCCCGCAACAATTCCCCAGCATGGTATCGGGCAGCATCGAAAGAGTCAGCCGCAACCATGATAACCCCGTCATCCACATATGAGGCCACCAAATGCCGGACACCCGGGAGTAACGCATCCGTGGTGTGAAAATGTCGGCCACGTAAGCACCGAACAGAAAGGGGGAAAGCGGTGACCCCTGGGGAACCCCCTTGCTAACATGGTATACCCGGGAAACACACCCATTGAACCGGAAGCGAATAGACCGACAACCTGTCCACCTCCGAACCCATTGACACAGGTTGGGAGGGCACCCCCGGGCCACCAGGAAATCTGACAGGAGGTTGACGTCAATGTTGTCGAACCCTCCCTCCACGTCCATTGACAGAATCAATCGTTTGTACCCCTCATTATGGCGCAGGAATTCCTGAACGACCGCCATGGCATCATGGACCCCCCGCCGCCTACGGGAGCCGAACTGTGTCTCGCCGAGGTCTAGACAAGCGGCTAGCCGGAGCAGCACCACCCTCTCCGCCACCTTAGCCGTGGTCGGGAGTAGGTGTATCATGCGCCATGACTTGACCACATCATACCGCGGTTTGTCGAGCTTGGGTATGAGCACTACCTCGGCCCTATGCCAGTCCTGAATGTCATGTCGCAGCCCACAGTCAACGAGGCATCGCAATGTCGTGGCATCCCTCCTCTTCCAAAACCTTAGGAAGGGGTAGCCGATATCATCTTCGCCGGGGCCCGTGTTCGTGGGAGATCTTGTCAGCGCCGTTTCCATTTCGTGGGCACTCTCCATCTCAACCAAACTTTCAGTCCATCGGGCGGGACCACCAGGATCAAGCTGTTGTGCAATCAGGTCGCTGATCTCGGCGTGCGTGGTAGCCAAGGAGCCGTCGGACCGCACCATCGAGGGCAGCGTGCGCTTGGCCTCCAACTTTCTTGCCAGCCTGAAGATGTCAGGGTCCTTGCTTTCCGCCAGCTTGGTCCTAATGTGGTCGAACCGAGCCCTCAACAGGCAAGCCCGGTAAACACACCTTGCCAGCTTAAAGTCCTCCGTCCGCTCCGCCGTGCGTTTGGAGTATCTTTTCAGCCGGGCCACATCCAGCCTCATCCTTTCCAACTCAGGCGTCCACCACTCGCACCGGCTTCTGCCAACGGAAGCCCGTGGGAGTGCGTCCACCACACTTCTCACTCCTCTCCACAGCTGCTCATCATCCACCTCTTTCAGGGCGTCCAGCTCTTTCCCAACCTTTCCCCACACCGCCTTCTTCCAAGCAGGCCTCCTTCTCATGAGATTGTCAGGTAGGTCCACATGGAGTCGAATTGTCTGGGCGGCATGCTCGCAGCCCACCACATCAAGGTACTTGTGCTGTAGGTATGGCCGTTGGTACAAGCAGAGGTCTATCATCGATATGTCGCGGAACGTCGGTCGGTCAGGCTGAGCCATGTTCAGCAACCGTGGTTCCATCCATTCCCGCAACCATCGTCCGCAATGTTCCTGCCTGGCCAGCTCCGCCCGCGGGTCCCAATCTCGATGTCTGGCATTAAAATCACCAAACGCGATATCCGGTTCCCCAACGTCCCTCAGCCCTGACTGATATTCGGCCTTGGTGTGTGTAGGTGGGATGTAGACGCCCGCTAGCACCCTCTTCTCACCCTTCTCCCAAAACCCAACCTGAGCACAAGCGCCCTTATGCCCAACAACATCAAACAGCCCACACAAATGCGAGCGAACAAACACCTCCACCCCCGATCCAACAACAAAGGAAAACAAATCCCAACCATCAACCTCCACCGGCACATGCTCCCCCCCCGAATCAACCGGAGGTTCCAAAACAAAAAACAAATCAACAAAAGAAAACAAATCAAACGCCAGCGCCCGATTCCTGCCACTCCTCCCCACATTTAATGCTATCGCCGTGATACGCATTAAAAGGGGGCCTCAACAGATCCGCTCGGGCCACAGGGGCCAGAGTCACTTAAGAACCCCTCAGAGTCCAAGGCGAACCACATGGCGTCGCCCTTCTTGGGAACAGGTTTCTTTTTCAAAATACCACGCTTGGGGGAGGGGGAAGGGGGGGGTCGTTCAGGCTCCTTACCCTTAGCCTTGGCAGACTTCTCCTGCGGACCAGCCTCCTCTTCCTCATCACTACGCACCTCTACCACTCCTGGGAGTTGGTGACCTTCCCCTGCTCCGGCGTCGTGGCCGTCTTCTCCTCTCGGGTCCCTTATCCGTAGCATCGGGTACCTCGGATAGCGAGGCTGCAGCAGTGGCCGTTGCTGTCGCGGGTGGGGAGGACACGGGAGTCCTAAAGTCAGTCCTCAAGGCAGGACACCTTTCGTACCCAGCAAAGTGATCGGTCCTGTCGCACAACCAACACATCCTGCGGGTGTGCCCACATGCCTCCCCCACGCCTCCGGGGCACCCTAGAGCCCTACACATGTGCTCCCGGGACAGGTGCTCCCCGTAACAAAACCGACACCGGGAAGGAAGGGCACAGGTGGCCTGAAAGTGGCCCACCTGCAAACACTTACCACAAACCTTAGCCGTCCGGTGCTCAGTGAACACCCTAACATTCCGGGTACCCCCCCGAAGCCAGATCCTCCCAGCCTCCAAAGCAGCCTTAGCCGCCTCGTTCTCTTCCACCACAAAGCGAATACCGCAAGACACGGCGTTAGCTTGCCTCATGGCATGAATGGACCCCATGATGTCGGGGCGGGACACAGTGACTATGCCGGGATTACCTAGCTCCAAGTCAGTGCGCAAGCCATCCGAGGCCTGCTCCCCAATCCACCCGTCAACCTTCCAGATGGAGCCACGGCCAGTGTCCAAAAGGGGGACACCCGTCACCATGATCTTCACCTTCTTCACATCCTTCTGGAAAACAAATTCCGGGAGTGAAAGTTCCTTCAACAGAGCCAACCGGGCCTTGTCAAGACGGTCTCCAAGTTCAGCGGCAGAGTGGGCCGCCAGGGTGAGGAAGATACACCCAATCTCGTTCCGGATATGCCCAGCCCGAACGTAAGGGCTGACACCCCTAATCTTCGGTGAGTTGGACAGGACGATGTTGATACGATTCCGTATGGCCTCGATCGTCACCCCCTCCGGCAAAGCCACTTCCTTGCGGGTGGCGAACCGCATTGTAATGTGCCTCCCCCTAGCATCCGGGGTAGGCGAGGACTGGGGTGGAGCCGGCTTTGGTGGTGGCCCCTGCTGACTGGCGCTGCGAGGAGGGCCGTCGCGAGGGATCAGGTTAGGCACCACGTTGTAGATCCTCCTGATGGCGCCTGGCCCCGATGAAAGGGTTTGCACCGTGGGTACTGGGGCGGCAGCAGCGGGGGGTGTAGCCTGTCCGTCAGTAGTAGTCTTCCCTGAGTCTTGGCCGGGGTCGCCGATGTCTCCTGGCCGGCCTGAGCCGCCATCTTTCTCCTCCTTCTGGCAGCACCACTCAGGCGCCTACCTCTCTTTCTCTCCTCTTTTTTCCATCCTCCTTCTCCTTCTCTCCTCCTCATCATCGAAGCTCACCCTCTTTCCCTCCGCAGCTTTTCCTACCTTCAGGACTACCCCCCCGTCACTGGAAGAGCTGCCACTGTTGGTGCTGTGGGAGGAGGCCGCCGAAGTGGGCCGGACCGGAACTGTCTTGTCCTTCAGCGGAACGGCGGGTTTGGGCACGTATGCCATCCTCTTCACCATGTCCACGAAGGACGCTTTAGTAGCAGGAGCCGTTGGAGCAGCACCCTGGCCCTTGGTAGGGACTTCAGTAGACCCCTCTGATGAGGAGCGGGGGATGGGGGTAGTCCCTGAGGACTCAGGAGTCACAGAGGGGGAACGACGGCGGGGGGCCAACCTACCTTTCAAGGTGGCAATTTCCTCCTCCTGCCGGCCGACTATATCCGTCAAGGTCCGAACCGCATTTTCCAAGCGATGGAACCGACGTCCCACCCACATAATGGGGACCGTTTCCACGATCTCACCCTCCATCCAAGTTCGGACGTCCTCCACAGTGTCGGGTTCCTCGGATCCGTCTGCGCTGGGGAGAGGCGATAGGAGAGGCTGGGTGTTTCCAGACCGGATATCCTCAAGGCCCTCCAACATGGACCCCACAATACTGCCAGACCTGGGAGCGGGGGAGGGGGACTTACCAGCCGCCATCATCTCATCCACCTCAGCCATAATCTGGTCCGCCCTAGCCACGGCAGCGTCAGCATCCTCTGGCTGGGTTTCCGGTAGCGGCACCTCCAAGGGAGTGCCCGTGCTTCGGGGGATACCCAGCGTTCCTTCCAGCCACCCACCCGGTGAAGAGGGGGGGCCGAAGTCGGTCTCAGGGGGGGAGGAACAAGGGACAGTATCTGGAAGGCTGGGGGCGTAAATGCTGTCGCCCAGACCGGTCGCTTCCGAGTTCTTTCCTTCCTCCAGAGCCATGGGGGTGTCCCGAACAATTACCTCCGCCGATGGCACCACTTCCTGGGTGATCAGCAAGGGGGGGGACGAGGGGGGGGAATCCTCAATAGTGGAAGGAACTAGCACGGGGGGGGCCAGGCGCTTCCGGTGGGTGTCCAGGACATGGGAAAACTCCTCATCCGGGACGATCTGCTTCTTCCGACCTTCGTCGACGTCAATCGCCTTCATAAACCGGGGCTCAAAGAAGGGACTGGGGGCCGGGGCGGCGCGTTTGCGGGGGGAAGAGGAGCGGGCACGGCGCAGCGTTCCCTTTGCCGGGGGGGCATAGTCCTCGTCGGCAGGGTCGTCCAGCTTGAACTTCCCAGTGGTGTAGAGGGCCTTCTCACCAGAAGACAGCCCAGACAAAAAGGAGGGGGTGGAGGCGGTGGAGGCTCGCTTAGCGCGATCCCGAGCCACAATCCTATCGAACGCCGCTCGATGGGCGGAGGGAGAGGTGGACCATGAGCTGGCCTCAACCGTGGCAGTGGTCGAGCCTTGCTTGGCCGGCGGGAGGAGGGATGACTCCGGGATGATAGCCTGCGAGTCGGTGGGAGGAGAGGGGGTGGGCACGGTCGGTGTGTACACCGAACCGTGATCGGAGTTGAACCGATTGAAGAGGCCTGTGGTAGAGGCGTTGTCCAAGCCACATGTGGCTGGACAACCCTTCCCGAACAGGCAACCCTTCACAAAAGACTCCACCTCTTTCATCGTGACAAGGGCGGTTGTGGCAACCGACCCCCTCACCAAATCATCCAACGCCGGGTTCACCGCGTTGGGGCAGCCATGTTCATGGGCGAAGGACAAAAAACTGTAATCCCCGCCAGGCGCAGCGTACGACCGTGTAGTTGTAGGAATGAGGCCACGGACAGCCTCGGAAACGGGCGCAAGAGACAAGGCGACGCGAGCCGTCTCAAGCGAGGAGGAAGGGTTGGAGTCGATCCGAACGGGAGACGACATTCGCGAGTTGGGGACAGAGTCCGTGGAGGAGGAGGCAGACGAAGTCGCCATCCTCACTCAAGCCTGTGTCCAGAGACTACCGGGATCAACCACGGATATCTCCCTCTGGAACACCTTCTCAAGCGAGAACAACTATTCTATCACCCAACCGCCCGACAAACGAAGACGGAAACGATGGATCGTATCGATGAAGTTATCGTGAGCGAGGCGAAAGTGCGTTGCGTGAGGTTGAAGCTCGCTACCGAGGCGGAGCGAAGATAGAAGTAAGGAAATTACTTAGAACAAAGCGTGGAGAGCCTATCTTCCTCAGCGGTTTTTTTTTTTTTTTTTTTTTTATATCATATATTCATTGTTTAAGGTACAAGAACCTGCATGCAGAGCTAGCTATGGCAAAAACAAAACCTGTAAACACACGCGTCCCTCCTCCCTCTGAGGCAAAAACCAAGAACCCCAAGCCCCTCTGGTATGGAGCCAACCGCACATCTCGCCCCAAATCAAGTCCCTCCTACAGCCCAGACGAACTAAGCCCCAAAAGAAACCCAAAACAGGAAAAGCAGGAAGCCCAAGGAAAAATCCCCCCGGAAATCTCAGCCCGAAGGCACAAAAGAAAGTCCAAATCCACCCACCAGGCAGACCCATAGTAAACCCGGCCGCCCGAAGGCTAACCCTGATCGGCCCGTAAACAAGGCAGGTGCACCGATTCGTGGCGTGACCCCAGTCCATTGGGGAAAGGTTCGTAGGAGGAGAGATCCGACCGGCCCGAGGCAGTGCAATACTGACCTGAGGAAGGGGCCAGGGCTGGGACCCCCAGAGAGATGACCGGGACAGAGAGACAAAGTCGCTCCCATCCCGTGTAGGTGAGGCAGCAGTAAGGTGCCAGCTTACGATGGAGGTAGTAGGATGCCAGCCAGGAGCAGTAGGGTGCTAGCCAAGGAGGGTGGGCAGTAGGATGTGAGCCGACGCCCGATGTAGAGAGGAGGAAGGGCCAAAGGCCCCAGAAAAACCCGACCGTAAAAACCGAACCGATGCCATATTACCACGTCTCTCATGTAGTCCCTTGTTCTCGGAGAGATAGCGTCACTTAGTGGAGGGGATCCCACCAGCGGGGCAAGGTAAGGGAAGAGCGAGGAGGAGAAGGCAACCGCAGCTTGAACCAGACGACTAGGAGGGTATGGCCTGGCCTCACTAAGAGACAGACCCCGAAGTTACTAGCCGAGGCGTTCCCCCTCGGGGATCATGCAAAGTGGGGAGACGGGCGTCCACCACCACCAGTGCCTACCGGAAACGACGAGAGGAAGCCGACGGTGCCAAAGCTAAGCGAGGGTCCAAAAGCGAGATGGGACTACTGGACGAACCCAGATAACTCCCCCATCAAGCGAACAGGAGACAAGCAAAGCAAAGGCGGGAGAGGATAGAAAGGATACCATGCCCCTAGGTAAAGGCCATCAGGGGGGCAGAGGGCAGGTGGGGGACCCCAAAGGGGGCCGAGAGGAGGAGGGCTCACGATAGTTGAACGTGGTGTTGTAAAACTATGTGGCAGGAAAATAGAGGGCGCGGAGCGTGTATCTTCCTCAGCGGTACCGGCCTCCTTATATAGACCTCTCCTTGTGAACCCTAACCCTAATGACTCATAACCCTGAGTTATCTAATCATAAGATAAGCAAGTGATATGACTCAAATGAGTCATATGCGCGAAACCCATAACTCATAGTGGAGTCAATTGCAAAACATAACAAATCATAACATAAACAAGTCACATGACTCAAGTGAGTCATATGTGCAAGACTCATGACTCATAATCGAGTCATGTGCGAAACATAACAAATCATAACATAAACAAATCATATGACTCAAGCGAGTCATATGCGCAAAACCTATAACTCATAATCGAGTCATGTGTGAAATCCTGAACTACCTGTCACATCTGTGACAATACTATTTTAATAGGATTTAGGTCAGGTGAGAAAGGAGGCCAATAAATAACTTCAATTCCTCTTTCCTGAAGCTCAGTTCTTGTATCACCTGCAGCATGGCCTGGTACTCCATCCTGTTTAAGCCTTAAATGAATACCATCATGATGACACAGTTCAATATACACATGAATGATAGGAACTGTGTGTGCACAATAGCTTTCTGAGTTGATGGACCTCCAATCCTTCTCCCAAAATATTCCTGGACCTTTCATATCACCATGGGAATATCCCCAAAACATTCATCCCTACTTTCTCTAATGTTTTTCTACTATACATGTTGGATCCCACTCCTCTCCAGCCCTTCTTATCACCCAAGTTCTGGTATGCCATCCACCTGTAATCCAGGTCTCATCTGTCCATAAGATAAAATTCCACTGCTTGTCACAAACCGGATTGTGACAAGGCAGATTGATAAGGCAGGATAAGGATTTCACATGACTCGCAGTCGCAAGTCATAAATGTTATTGTTATGTGATGACTTACAGTTGTGAGTCATATGATGTTATGACTTTCGTGCGTGACTCATACTTATGAGTCACGAGTTTCACACATGTGATGCACTTAGCACACATGATTGAATATGAGGATTATGATTGGTTTAGGTATGTTGTGCAGTTGACTCGTATAAGTCAACTAAGGATCTCACATGACTTACGAGTATGAGTCATAGGATATGGTGATGCGGAGGTATGAGTCACACAGAGTTAGGGTTGGGTGAGGAGTCTGTATAAATAGAGAGTCCAGGGACCTTCGGGACAGAGGGGCCTTCTCCATGGTCAAAAGGCTCTCGGGCCCTGGCAAGGGCCTGGCGCCCTACCTCTGTCACCGTCTCGCCTCCTCCCTTCTTGCGCCCATACTTTTATACGGTGCCGACCTATTCTCCCCTTCTGCTGCAATGGTGGACCGTCTGGCTGTTTTCTGGAGAACGGTTCAACAATGGGTTACCAACTGCTTTAGTGATACCCCCACTGGGATTCTCCCTTGTGAATCTGCGCTCCCTCCCATTCAGTGCCTAATTGAACACCGTCAGCGCCTGGCGGCTCTTCGCCTTGTATGCCTCCCTCCAGAAAGGAATCCGGCAACGGCGAGGCTCCACAGCACCTTCCCAACAACTTCGACCTTCCGCTCCATGGAAGACCCCCGGCTCCTCACCGTGGGCCTCACCCCAGGCTACAGGCCCCTCCACTGGAAAACTCCTGAACCCTCGCCGCCGGTCCGTCGCCACTTGCCGCTTGACGCGATAGCCCATAGGGTGGTCAACCTAGTTGGTCATCTGCGCATGGCCCCTCCCGCCTCAGAGAATCTCCTGCCATCCGCCCTACCACCTGGTGCCCCCGGCGACCCTACCTTCCTTGGACTCAAGAGGGACTGCAAGCAGCTGCTGCTCCACACGTGGTCCTCCCAATACCCGCCCCCCCCACGCTACATGTACACACCTACTCTAACCCCACACCCCTTTATGGGGCTTGGGAAGTTCATGGCAGGGCGTATCCATCAGATGAGATCAGGAAAAAGCTACCTGGCAGCACACGTTTCTTGGAAGGATCCCAACGCCCCTACCACTTGCCCCTATTGTGAGGAGGAGCCCGAGACGTTCCACCACGCCATCCTTAACTGCTCGGCCAAACTCGAAGCCAGGAACTCCCACCTCCAGGGAGTAGACGGCCTACGGGAGGACGATCCACTCTGGCACACGCCGGCCCTGCTTCACGGCCTGGCGAAATACATCTCGATCACTGCTACCGGTTTTCCCCCTGAGATGCCCGCCCTTCGGGGTTCCCCCTCTCCTTCCCCCCACCATCTCCTCGCCACCCCGTGTCTTGAACGTTTCGGTATCTGTTCGGGGGCTTTCCTTGGTTATGTTTAAATGGTATGATAGTTAGTTTTAAATGTTTCCCTATATTTATGCTTTAAGGCTGCTTTGCGATATGGGTTGTTCGCGTTTTTGGAGGCACTGGTTTGGTTTCTTTTGTTAAGTTTGTTTTGGGATTAAGGTTTTGTTTACGCCATAGCTAGCGCTGCATGCGAGTTCTTGTACCTAAACAAAGAATACATGACGATAAAAAAAAAAAAAAAAAAAAAAAAAAAAAAAAAAAAAAAAAAAAGGACCTTCGGGACAGACACGCTTGGTCGCTCCTATTTTCCTGCCACATAGTTTGACAACACCACGGTCGGCTATCGTGGCCCACCCCCTCTCCTCTCTGCCCCCTTGATGGTTCCTGCCTAGGGGTACGGTTAACTCCTCCAGCCTCTCCCGCCTTTACTTCGCTTGTCTCTTGTTCGCTTGATGGGGGAGTTATCTGGGCTCGCCCAGTAGTCCCGTCTCGCTTAGGGGTTCGCTTGGTTTTGGCACGGTCGGCTTCCTCTCTTCGCTTCCGGTCGGCGTTGGCAGTGGTGGACGTCTTTCTCCCCACTTGCACGATCCCTGAGGGGGAACGCCTCGGCTAGTAACTTCGGGGTCTGTCTCCTGGTGAGATTTGGCCATACCCTCCTAGTCGCTCGGTTCGAGACACGGTTGCCTTCCTCCCCTCGCCCTTCCGCCTCCTTACCGCCGGTGGGATCCCTTCCACTAAGTGACGCTATCTCTCGGAGAACAAGGGACTACATGAGAGACGCGGTAAAACGGCAACAGTTCGGTTTTCACGGTCGGGTTTTCTCCTGGGGCCTTGGGCCCTCCCTCCATTTTTCACTTCGATTGCGTCAGCTCGCACCCTACTGCCTCCCCTCCCTGGCTGGTACCCTACTACCCCCCTTCGTTAGCTGGCACCTCACTGCTGGGCGGCATCCCCTCTGCCAAACATCCACTCCTTGGGTCCAGCACCGAGACCCTCCGTTTTCGGCTGGCGGGTCATGGTATTGCACTACATCCGTGGCTAAGCTGGTTGGGGGCATCAGCCTTCGGGCTCTTTGCTGGCCGCTCACTTTGGGAGCGGTTTTATATTCGGCACTTTGGCGGTTCGGTGGGCGGGAGTTTATTTTCTTTTGTGGTCGCTGCAGTTTACGGGTGGAGTTTTTCCCTATGCTTTCCTGCCTAGCTTGTTTGGTTTCCTTTCTGTTGGCTACGTGTAGTTAGTGGGAGGGGTATCTTTCGGGGGAGGAATCTTCTTGGGCATTTGGCTGGCTTCTAGGCGAGACCCCTTCGCGTTCAAGTCGTGAGGCCTGCGGGCCGGGCACCTGAGTTGGTCGTCCTTGGAGTGTGTGCGGTTAGGCCCATACCAGAGGGTCCTGGGGGTACGGGTTTTCTCCTGGTCCGGGGTGGATACAAAGGGGTTTTGTTTACGCCATAGCTAGCGCTGCATGCGATTATTCTTGTACCTTAAACAACGAATTAAATGATGATAAAAAAAAAACAAAAAACAAAAAAAACAAAAAAGGACCTTCGGGACAGACACGCTTCGTCGCTTCTATTTTCCTGCCACATAGTTTGACAACGCCACGGTCGGCTATCGTGGCCCACCCCCTCTCCCCTCTGCCCCCTCGATGATTCCTGCCTAGGGGCACGGTTAACTCCTCCATCCTCTCCCGCCATCACCTCGCTTGCCTTCTGTTCGCTTGCTGGGGGAGTTATCTGGGCTCGCCCAGTAGTCCTGGCTCGCTCTTGGGGGCTCGCTTAGTTTTGGCAAGGTCGGCATCCCCTCTTCGTTTCCGGTCGGCACTGGCAGTGGTGGACGTCTGTCTCCCCACTTACACGATCCCCGTTGGGGAACGCCTCGGCTAGTAACTTCGGGGTCTGTCTCGCGGTTAGATGGGCCATACCCTCCTAGTCGGTCGGTTCAAGTCGGACAGCCTTCCTCCCCTTCCATTCCTCTTACCTAGCCCAGCCGGTGGGATCCTTTCCACTAAGTGACGCTATCTCTCGGAGAACAAGGGACTACATGAGAGATGCGGTAAAACGGCACGGGTTTGGTTTGCACGGTCGGACTTCTCTGGGGCCTCTGGCCCTCCCTCCATCTTCCACTTCGAACGCGTCGGCTCACACCCTACTGCCTCCCCTCCCTGGCTGGTACCCTACTACCCTCCTTCGTTAGCTGGCACCTCACTGCTGGGCGGCATCCCCTCTGCCAAACATCCACTCCCTGGGTCCAGCACCGAGACCCTCCGTTCTCGATTGGCGGGTCGTGGTATTGCACTACATCCGTGGCTCAGCTGGTTGGGGGCATCAGCCTTCGGGCTTCTTGCCGGCTGCTCACTTCGGGGGCGGTTTTACGCTCGGCACTTTTGCGGTTCGGTGGGCGGGCGTTTACTTTCTTTTGTGGTAGTAGTAGTTTACAGGTAGAGTTTTTCCCTATGCTTTCCTGCCTAGCTTGTTTGGTTTCCTTCCTGTTGGCTACGTGTAGTTGGTGGGGGGGGTATCTTTCGGGGGAGGAATCTTCTTGGGCTTTTGGCTGGCTTCTAGGCGAGACCCCTTCGCGTTCAAGTCGTGAGGCCTGCTGGCCGGGCACCTGAGTTGGTCATCCTTGGAGTGTGTGCGGTTAGGCCCATACCAGAGGGGCCTGGGGGTATGGGTTTTCTCTTGGTCCGGGGTGGAGGGGTTTTCTTTACGCCATAGCTAGCACTGCATGCGGAATTCTTGTACCTTAAACAAGTAATTATATGATATTAAAAAAAAAAAAAAAAAAAAAAAAAGGACCTTGGGACAGACACGCTTCGTCGCTCCTATTTTCCTGCCACATAGTTTGACAACACCATGGTCGGCTATTATGGCCCCCCCTTTCTCCCCTCTGCCCCCTTGATGGTTCCTGCCTAGGGGCACGGTTAACTCCTATATCCTCTCCCGCCATCACCTCGCCTGCCTCCTGTTCGCTTGCTGGGGGAGTTATCTGGGCTCGCCCAGTAGTCCTGGCTCGCTTTTGGAGGCTCGCTTAGTTTTGGCACGGTCGGCACCCCCTCTTCGTTTCCGGTTGGCACTGGCAGTGGTGGACGTCTGTCTCCCCACTTGCACAAACCCCGTTGGGCAACGCCTCGGCTAGTAACTTCGGGGTCTGTCTCGCGGTGAGACGGGCCATACCCTCCTAGTCGGTCGGTTCAAGTCAGACAGCCTTCCTCCCCTTCCGTTCCTTGTTCCTCACCCCGCCGGTGGGATCCCTGCCACTAAGTGACGCCATCTCTCGGAGAACAAGGGACTACATGAGAGACGCGGTAATACGGCACGGGCTTGGTTTGCACGGTCGGACTTTTTTGGGGCCTCTGGCCCTCCCTCCATTTTCCTCTTCGAATGCGTCGGCTCGCACCCTACTGCCTCCCCTCCCTGGCTGGTACCCTACTACCCCCCTTCGTTAGCTGGCACCTCACTGCTGGGCGGCATCCCCTCTGCCAAACATCCACTCCTTGGGTCCAGCACCGAGACCCTCCGTTTTCGACTGGCGGGTCATGGTATTGCACTACATCCGTGGCTCAGCTGGTTGGGGGCATCAGCCTTCGGGCTTTTTGCCGGCCGCTCACTTCAGGGGCGGTTTTATATTCGGCACTTTGGCGGATCGGTCGGCGGATGTATACTTTCCTTTGTGGTAGTCGCAGTTTACGGGTAGAGTTTTTCCCTATGCTTTCCTGCCTAGCTTGTTTGGTTTCCTTTCTGGTGGCTACGTGTAGTTAGTGGGAGGGGGATCTTTCAAGGGAGGAATCTTCTTGGGCATTTGGTTGGCTTCTAGGTGAGACCCCTTCGCGTTCAAGTCGTGAGGCCTGCAGGCTGGGCACCTGAGTTGATCGTCCTTGGAGTGTGTGCGGTTAGGCCCATACCAGAGGGTCCTGGGGGTACGGGTTTTCTCTTGGTCCGGGGTGGAGGGGTTTTCTTTACGCCATAGCTAGCGCTGCATGCGAGATTCTTGTACCTTAAACAAGTAATTATATGACAATAAAAAAAAAAAAAAAAAAAAA
Organism: Tuber indicum; assembly: GCA_006112555.1. Taxonomy (NCBI): domain Eukaryota; kingdom Fungi; phylum Ascomycota; class Pezizomycetes; order Pezizales; family Tuberaceae; genus Tuber; species Tuber indicum. The sequence goes on from VBSK01000383.1 coordinate 19,713, forward strand.
AAAGGACCTTCGGGACAGATTCCTCACGCAACTACTTAAGTCTTTCCTATACTATTAAAATCAATATACTCGCACACGCGGACAAACATCTCCCGCAACATATAGGAGAAAGAGGTCTCGCTTGTATAAGTATAAGGAGACTAAGAGATATATCGATAGACAAGATCTGAAGAAGATCGCATAGGCCTAGCGAGGTCTCATAGCTATCGATATCCGATACGGGAGTAGGTAAGACGTCGTTACCTGTTGAAGAACTAATCTACAAGGAGATAGGATCGTTACACTGCTCTTCAGTCTAGTTGGCATGCTCTTCAGCCTATTGAAGTTGTATTAGTCAGTTGCATTCTGAGATCGGAGGTTTTCTTATCACTAAACGCTAGTGAAACCCCACCCTAATCAACGCTGCTCAAATGGCTGTTTTCCCTACTGGCCTACTAAAGTCCAACTCTGCCACAAGCTGCTCATAAGAGAGGTGTCTATTTCTCGAAGACATACAGATGTAGGCAACCAGATCCTCAACTTGGGCCTGACTAAGAACCGGAGGCCAACCAGATCGCTTTTTGAGGATGGCTGAGCATGCATGTATGCATGTGTACCCAATCTGCCGCAGGGAAAATCCTGTCCGCTCTGTGATTTGAGCATATCTCTATCCAATTGACCGGAGTAGTTGACAGTCGTGCCTCTGATCCGGTGTTAAATGAAGAGTCTTTGCCAGCGGAGGTGGAGGTGTTGCCGGTGGACGTGGAGGCATTGCTGGCGGAGGTGGAGACATTCCTGACATCTTGGTTGTTCATGGGGTAGGGGGCAGGCGGGCTTTCGTTATGAGAGAGTCAGTGATGGCTTACTGCTCATGAGGTGAAGAATTTTCAAAGCATTTGAGTCAGTCAATTGACTCTTCGTGAAAATCTTTCACAGTCAAAAACCGCCAAGCCACCATACCCTTCTTGGATAGGCTGCGCTTTTACCCCCCTGCCAATGGCCCACCCCTGCTAGCAAAATCTACAAAACTTATATGCTGTATCAGACCTCCGTATATTATTGTCTTGGCATAATATGCTTGTCTTGGCATGTTTGGTCACATGATTGTACTTTTCTGAAAGGCTTGCTTTATATTATAATAATAGATAGATCAAGGCACAACTTGGGATTAGGGGGAGTGATGAATATGTAATCCCATTAGGTAGATAGAAGGTATGTTAGTGGTTAGCCAGAACGGTCATGGCCATCGTTGTCTGTCTTTCTGTTTCGTGAGTTTACCCTGATATGTGGGAGTTTTCCCTTCCTGTATTTGTTGATGCCGGGTTGGTTATGCAAGGATAATAAATTATATTAAACAGCAGGGACAAATCGGTCATGGACCACCAAGCCGAACACATTCACTCTCTCCTCCACACAAGTGTTTTCCTTCTCACGACACGATGAACCGCTGCGTATGTTCTCTATCAGACTAAGTCGAATGTTTTACCGCCAAATACTGCTTTCTGATACCGTATTATCTCACACAAGAGCCCCCGCCTCAGATTAGGCTAGCTCATATTAAAATTGGGGCTAAGCTAGTTTTGTAATAGTTCAATATCAAAAATGCCCAGTGCGCAGCGAGACGACAAATCTCTGAAGAGACGACAAATCTCTGAAGATAAAAGAACACTGCTCAGGCCACTCTAAACCCCCCACAAGCACGAAGTGACACTATCTCAGAAGTTTACTTAATTCTATCCCGGCAGGTATCCCCTTGCTACTTCTTCTGCCAGAATAGCTGTCACATGACGTTAGTTTTTGCCAAGGACACTAACCCTATTTGGAATTATTTTGGCGCTAACCTGATTTGGGAATGGGGCTCTTGCGTGAGAAAATACGGTATCATATGTAGGTTAAACTTGGAATTCACGGTGTGCACGTCGGCCATTTACAACACAACATGTATCATACAGATAGTTTGAGCACTCCTGGTGGTTAGGGTTTGGATTGTAAATCTATATTGCTCGATTGGTAGTATCGCGAAGTGTACTCGTAGTATCATAGTTGGATGTCAAGTCTTAGGCTCAAAGTTTGACTAATGTTGTGCGCGATGCTCCGCCGTTACTATTGGTATCGCGAGTATGGCGGGCAGGTTCTTAGATAACATAGCTTCGCTCAAGGTGCCCTTTTCTGCCTGACTTGCGATGCAGAGAAAAATCTCTGGAGTGCTCCGAGCACTCGGCAACGCAGCGGCAGGACTAGGGTCACCGTGAATAAAGCACTCAAAAATGAGGGGGAAAAGGTGGAAAATAGGTGAGTTTTCCATCATGCTAGCTAAGTGGGCACAGGGAGATATACACCTCCCAAAAAAGCCGACAACTCCCGAAACTCAAGGAAACTCAATGATCTCTGGAGAAATGTACAAAGCTGATAAATAGTGACCCACCGCGATCTCAAACAATCTAGAACCATGCTGACATCTCATGACCCTTCACGATTCCTAAAGCCTGTACACTATGCCGGCTACCATATTCCGAATGGCAAACTGTGTGGAAGAGACATCGCCAAAACAATTGCCCGATATTCTAGGCACTATGGCGACGGGTATCAACCTGCTATCATATACCACATAACAGCCGAGCGGTATGCCCTATGGGCGATCTAACAGGGAGGGGGTGGGAAGGGGGTTGGTTTAGCGGCGAGGGTACATTATATTAATTATGATCGGGAAAAGATAATGAGAGCAAAAAAAGATATAATGCTTTTCACATTAATGAGGAGAAAAGATTGCTCCAATGGATTATTATAATATTATAATATTATTATGTGAGCGGTGGGGGATAGGTGGCGGAGATAAAAAAGAAATCAGTAAATCGTGCATCACAAACCCTTCTCTGTTAATTCATTGGGCGTGCCCGCTCTCATATGTACATTATTTCCCTATATCGAATTTATATCCTCACCCAGGAAGCTTCCACCAGTCTCTCATATAATATAACACAATTTCCCACTGAGCTGTGCAATGAAATGAATAAATACAAAGTTAATAATTTGCAGATAGACGAAGATAATAAATTATATACTGAAAGACATTGAGCAAATCAACCGGGGCACGAGAAACAACAGGTGAATTGAAGGGGTGTATGTATAGGGAAGTATAGAAAAACGCCGATGGACCACGGATGTATACGCATTTGGCTAAACAGCATCCAAACAATCGGGCAAAAAGAAATGCGAAAGGAAGTAGATAAATTTGGGGTAACCAGACGGGTAGTGGGACGTTTTGAGCGAAGGTCCAAGAGGCTTAACATCTGCGGTGCATTGTCAATCCGAACATAAAGAACGGTTCATGGCAGGATAGGGGTTTGTGTCGGCAAGTTGGTTCCCCGACTAGGAGGGTACGTCTTGTGGATGGAGAGGTGAGTATCGATCTTTACCCATGGATATCAAAACCTGCGGGCCCTTTTAGAAGGGGGTTCAGAGAGCTCGGATGGCTTGGGGGAGGGGGGCTCTATCGATCGGGGGCTTGCGGGATGTCTGAGAATGAAATCGGGGCGTTCCTGCAGCATCTCTGCAATTGCCTGGTGGCCATTGATAACAGCCCACGAGAGCGGAGTTCGGCCATACTTTTTGTCGGCTGTGTTGGGATCGACGTCGTTCCGTGCGAGGAGCATCATCACGACTCCATCATGCCCATTCTCAGCAGCCCACGACAGCGGTGTCTGGCCATACTCGGCATCAGCTGTGTTGGGATTAACGTCGATCCGTGCGAGCAGCATCCTCACGACACGCTCATGCCCATTCTCAGCAGCCCACGACAGCGGTGTCTGGCCATACTCGGCATCAGCCGTGTTGGGATTAACGTCGCTCCGTTCCAGCAGCATCCCGACAACCTCCTCATGCCCATTCTCAGCAGCCCACAAGAGCGGTGTTCGGCCATACCTGGTGTCGGCCGTGTCGGGATTGATATCGCTCCGTTGGAGCAGCATCCCTACGACTTCCTCATGCCCATTCTCAGCAGCCCACGAGAGTGGCGTCTGGCCATATTCGGTGTCGGCAATATTGGGATTAACGTCGTTCCATGCGAGCAGCATCCTCACGACAAACTCATACCCATTCTCAGCAGCCCACAAGAGCGGTGTCTGACCATTCTCAGTGTCAGCCTTGTTAGGATTGACGTCGCTCCGTTCCAGCAACATCCTCAAGACCCCCTCATGCCCACCCACGACAGCCCAAAAGAGCGGTGTTCGGCCATACTTGGCGTCGGCCGTATCGGGATTAACGTCGTTCCGCTCCAGGAGCATCCTTACAACCCCCGGATGCCGCTTCTCGGCAGCCCACGAGAGCGGCGTTCGGCCATACTTTGTGTCATTTGTGTCGGGATTAATGTCGCTGTGTTGAAGCAGCATTCTCACGGCTTCCTCATGCCCATTTTCGGCAGCCCACAAGAGTGGTGTTTGTCCATACTCGGTGTCGGCAGTATTGGGATTAACGTCGTTCCGCGCAAGGAGCATCCTCACAACTTCCTCATGCCCATTTCCGAGAGCCCACAAGAGCGGCGTTCGGCCATACTTGGTGTCGACTATGTCAGGGTTGACATCATTCTGTTCCAGGAGCATCCTAACAACCCCCTCATGGCCATTCATGACAGCCCACAAGAGCGGCGTCTGGCCATATTCGGCATCAGCCGTGTTAGGATTAACGTCCTCCCGTGCAAGGAGCATCCTCACGACGCTCTCATGCCCATTCTCAGCAGCCCACAAGAGCGGTGTTTGGCCATGCTCGGTATCAGCTGTGTTGGGATTCACATCGTTGCGTTCCAGCAGCATCCTCACAGCCCTCTCACGCCGATTTATGACAGCAGACAAGAGCGGTGTTCGGCCATATCTAGTGTCGGCTGTGTTTGGATTGGCATCGCTCCGCTCCAGCAGTGCCCTCACGATCCCCTCATGTCCATTCTCGACAGCCCACAAGAGCGGTGTTCGGCCATCCCAGAGGTCGGCCGTATCGGGATTGACATCGTTCCGTTGGAGCAGCATCCTCGCGATCCTCTCATGCCCATTCTCAACAGCCCACAAGAGCGGTGTTCGGCCACCCCAGGAGTCAGCTGTGTCGGGATTGATGCCGATCCGCTCCAGCAAGATCCCCGCAACCCCCTCGTACCCATTCTCGGCAGCCCACGAGAGTGGTGTTCGGCCATCCCAGGAGTCGGCTATGTCGGGGTTGACATCGCTCCGTTCCAGTAGCATCCTCGCTAGCCCCTCGTGCCCATTCTTGACAGCCCATGAGAGCGGTGTCTGGCCATACTTGGTGTCAATGGTGTTAGGATTAATGTGGTTCCGTGCAAGCAGCATCCTCGCAACTCCCTGGTACCCATGCTCGAGAGCCCATAAGAGTGGTGTTCGGCCATCCCAGGAGTCGGCTGTGTTGGGATTTACATCGCTGCGTCCCAGCAGCATCCTCACTAGCTTCTCATGCTTATTGTCGACAGCCCACGAGAGCGGCGTTCTATTATACTCGGTGTCAACCGCGTTGGGGTTAATGTCGTTCCGTGCTAGTAGCATCTTCACGACCCCCTCGTGCCCATTCTCGATAGCCCATAAGAGTGGTGTTCGGCCACACCCGGTTTCTACTATGTCTGGAATAATGTCGTCGCGTTCTAGGAGCATCCTCACGGCCTCTTCGTGCCCATTCTTCGCAGCCAACAAGAGCGGTGTTCGGCTAGACCTGGTGTCGGCTGTGTTGGGATTGATGCCATTCCGTTCTAGCAGTATCCTCACGAACCCCTCACTCCCATTCTCGGCAGCCAACAAGAGCGGTGTTTGGCCATACTCGGTGTCAGCAGTATTGGGATTAATGTCATTCCGTGCGAGGAGCATCCTCACAACTACCTCATGCCCATTACCGAGAGCCCACAAGAGCGGTGTTCGGCCATACTTGGTGTCGGCTGTGTTAGGATCGACATCGTTCCGGTCCAGGAGCATCCTCACGACCCCCTCATGCCCATTCAGGGTAGCCCACAAGAGCGGTGTTCGGCCATCCCAGGAGTCGGCTATGTCGGGATTGACGTCGCTCCATTCCAGCAGCATCTTCACTAGCCCTTCGTGCCCATTCTCAGCAGCCCAGGAAAGCGGTGATCGGCCGTTCAACGTATCGGCTGTGTCGGAATTAACGTCACTCCGTTCCAGCAGCATCCTCACGACCCCCTCATGCCCATTCTCGAGAGCCCACAGTAGCGGTGTTCGGCCATCCCAGGCGTTGGCTGTGTTAGGGTTGACGTCGCTCCGCTCCAGCAGTGCCCTTACAACCCCCTCATGACCATTATCGACAGCCCACGAGAGCGGTGTTCGGCCATCCCAGGAGCCGGCCGTGTCGGGGTTGACATCGTTCCGTTGGAGCAGCATCCTCGCGATCCTCTCATGCCCATTCTCGACAGCCCACGAGAGCGGTGTTCGGCCATACTTGGTGTCGGCCGTGTCGGGATTGACGTCGTTCCGTTCCAGGAGCATCTTTACGACCCCCTCATGCCCATCCTCGACAGCCCACGAGAGCGGTGTTCGGCCACACTTGGTGTCAGCCGTGTCGGGATTGACCCCGTTCCGTTCTAGGAGCATCTTTACGACCCCCTCATGTCCATTCTTGACAGCCCACAAGAGAGGCGTTCGGCCATTCCAGGTGTCGGCTGTGTCGAGATCGATTTCGTTCGTTTCGAGCAGTATCCTCACGACCACCTCATGTCCCATCCTAGCAGCCCAGGCGATTGCTGTGTTACCATTGAAATCAGTTGCCCGCAAGTCCCATTTGTTCATCTCTAATAAAGCAACTGTTATCTCCGCACATCCGAGGTACGCGGCACCATGAAGCCCTGTAAATCCCCTAGGCTTCCCTTCCCTGTCCAAGGGCGCATCCAAAAAGCGCATCTCATGCAATAACAACAACTTCGAAGATATGTGCTCATCATACCCATCGAGTAGTTTCAATGCAAGAGATTTTACACTTTTTGTGGTCTCCCGCCTAGCATGTGTACCCCAGTAACAAGAAGCATACTGGGCAAAAGGGGCGGTCGGTGGGGCAGAACAAAGAGCGGTCGACAAGCCCATGACGTGCGAAAAGTTGAGGTAGGTCAAGCAGACCTCTGCGATCATCGAGTGGGGCTGAAGGAACAAGTTTGTATTATGGGAGAGGTACTCCTGCAGGGTATAGTGAACCAGGCGAACTGTAGATGAGGATTTCTCGACAGTGACGAGCCCCAGAGAGCATGTCAGCACTGTTTCTACCGCAGGAATGTTCTGGATATTCAAGTCGGCAGATCCTTCTTCTACCCCGAGGGCGTGGCATAACTCGTCGACATGTAATGGCCGCTCCGAATGCGATACCCACATTAGAACCTGCACGCCGAGTCTAGATCTAGTCCCTTGTTGTGCCTTCATTCGTGATAAGGTTGCTGCATAAGCATCCCCTAGATCCTTCCCTTTGGTCATATCGTCCAGTTTTCTCCTTCTCTGATAGAGTGTAATCTCGCCCAAGATTGCATCAATGTTCAGAGAAACGAGAAGGAAACTATACACCATCGAAGTGAGTAACAAGACAAACCTGTTTGGGAATACGCTCGATATTCTTACTTACATTTCCGAGATCTTCTCCGGAATGACTCTCATAATATCCGCCCGCAATTTGTCGTCCATTGCGCTGGGGTCAGTGTCACTGTCCAGCTTCATCTTAAGATAGCTCTTAATATCAGCCTGTGTAGGACTAACAGGTATTCTAACCACCCTGTTAAAACAGTTCACGATTTCGTTGTCGATATGGGGCCTCCCGGTAAGGAATATTCGCGTGTTTGGTGACACCCGAACAATTTCTCGCAGTGACTCAAGGAGCTCGCGTTGCTGCTTCGGAGTGGCTTCGTCTAAGCCGTCAATACATATAAATCCCCACGATAGCGCCGCAAGCGCCTTCTGCAGAATTTCCAACAGATCGGGAACTCGGAGACCCCGGCCGCCAAACTCTTTTTTGGCATCTCGAAAAACCTCCCGTATATGCTCCGGGATTTCTCCTCTGCCTGCAAGTTGCTTGAGGATGGCGCCCAACATACTTGCGGTTGACTGCTCCTCCTGCGCGAGGAAATCGCAGTAGAGTCCCATGACAGCAATGTCTTTCCCCCTAGCCCGATCGCACAGGTTATCAATCACTAGGGAGCTATTATTTACCGATCGTTAGTGATATCTACGTTATTTTTCTCCTGAAGAGAGGCTTTCCTACCTGAGATATGTCTTCCCCACCCCCGGATTCCCGGAACAGAACAACACCGGCTCAACACAACTGTCCTTCGTATCACTCCATTTTCTAAACTCATTGGTTTCTAATAGCCAACTTCCCACGCCATCGAGTCGCTCGATCCGCACACCTTGGTGCCGTTGCTGTGGTTCAAGTGGCGATAGCCACTGTAGGATTTGACGTCCCTCGAGGTCTGTATCTGTAAAGAAGTTGATAGTATTGAACGAATTGACATTTCCGGTGACCTGCTGGTGCCCTGACATCCGTTTCATAATCTATTCCTGAATTTCTTGTGGTGTAAGAGATAGAGGGATCCCGCCTAATTTCTCCCGAAGTTCAGGTAAATCCCTGGGCCCGAAGAAACAGGGGGGCGTAACTTATAAGGCTCTGGCGTTGCACAGGTACCGTATGCGTTGTTCCAATCATTATCGGTGATGATAAGAAAACAATCTGCCAGCGCTGGTTCGCCATGGGTAACTGATTTCCCTTGCTGATCAGCCTTGGACCTCTAAGCCATAAAAAAAAGGCCAACCGGCACTCAAGGTTTGAGTGAATAACCGCGATATAACTATATCGCACCCAGCATTTATCAACCTAGATTTCGGTGTTTACCTTCCACAACGCGGTACTCGCATCACAACACACCTACCAAATTATTCGACAGCTACTGTGAATACCGTACGCAGGGAATTAGATAGACTTGGCGTCCTGCTTCCTCCTAGGCTCCCGCCCCTCTAAGGCTTGGGTAGCTAAGCCCACATGGCCTGGCTTGCAGCATAAATTACTACGATACTCGTCTACAAGTAAATCACAACTTGTTTTTGCCACCCTGTCAGTTCAAACAAGCCATCAGCCTAACCAGAGCCCAGACGATATCCTCACTCCAAGCACTGTACCGGTACCGGTATTTGAACGAATAATTGAACCGTGTGCTAGATGGTCAAATTAAGGTGAGTGATGCCGGGAAAATTGGTCACCGACTAAGACCCCTTATAACGATACTGGTATTGTGGTATCATACAAGTGTATCCCCTTGAAATGACACAACAAAATTCCATACCGCCGAGAATTGCACAATCCAGAATCACTTTGTCATAAGATCACCAAGTGGTCGAGCCACCTACAAGTACCGGTACCGGTACCGTAGCCTTGGCCGAGAAAGTGGAAAAATAGCTACGCATTAGGCAACTCTTACCGACACTAAATTATTTTATGACACCTCAAGTCTACTCTATGCGCCATGCTGGCAGCTAGATAGGAACGCGGGAGCGGTGAGGAGGGCTTAGTGAAAGTTTGGCGAATCTACAGTCTTAGATAAGTTTGGGGCATTATTTGAAGTGGGCTGGAGCTGTCAAGAAGGCTAGACAGGACGGGCCTATGACTTACAGCCCACCCAGTCCTGCGACCTTTGAGGACGGTAGGTTTTGGAAAAGAACACAGGCTAGGCTGGGCGAGACATATTTTGCGGTCCTAGCACCAAAACCCCGCAGGCCGCAGATTCTCTGCTAACAGCTGCGGAGATCTGTGGGGATCTATCTGTCCAGGGCTATCATTGGGCCACGGGAAGGCTGTGAAGTATACTCGAGTAAAGTTTGGCAAGTTGAAGACAACTGCAACTGCAGGAGGGACAGCGGGGGCTACCGACTAAGTTATGCGGATTATGAGATGCATACGTCGGTCGGGTGGTTCGAGTTTTCTAGCTTTTCTTTCTAATATTTTGGTCATTTGCCTACTCGTAATTACCTCCTTTCGAATCATCCCTTGAATTATATTAAGATAGAAATATTTTTACTGGAATCGATCCTCCGGGGAGCTACAAGCCGTTCCGACCTCCCTGACTCCCTTCCCGAGGGGCCCTGTCCCACATTCGAAGGCGTTACTAGTACTTGTACCACCGTACCAGTTGGGACAGGCATGGATTGCTACTCGGCCATTTCAGATAAAAAAAGTACTTAGGATACTCTACGTGTACAAATACTGACGCGAAAAGAATGGGCCAAAAAAAAAAAAAAAAAAATTTTGCAGAGGAAAAGAACCTTCAATTCCCCCGTTCTTTTGTGTAAAATTTAAACTGTAATAGTGGTCCATGATAACGATACCGTAATAAAAGTTCATGAAAAAAATGCCAAGAATTGACTAAATTGTCCAAAATGTGTAGATGTTGATACGTCTGTCGGGACAGGGCCCACCGACGGCGATACAATGCCGCTTTTTTTTCTAGACCGGGCACACAATATTGACGATTGGCCACAACTAACTAGTATAGACGGTGCAGTACAGTACTGGTATATCAACTAACCTACAATGAGACCGTCATTTTACCCCAAAAACCCACCATGCCCGGTGGATTGCAATTCGTAGTTCGGTCGCCGACGGCGGAACTTCGAAGTCACCGCCCAAACCATAGTTCACCCCCGACCCGGTCCGGAAGGGAGACCTCCCCAAAGCCTATCGTATTCTCCGAATGTAACCTCGTGAAAGGGGAGGATATATATATATCCAAAGAGGCAGGTGGCATTGCTGCATGGTCTTAGTCTGACCGAGAGATTTTGTTCCTTGCCCGCTCAGACCTCCCTGGGCCCGCGATCCGGAGGGTCCACCGAGATCAGTAAAAAAACGACCCCGAGGAATGTACGTTAAAATACAGCATGACTAGCGGGGCTCCCCGAGAGTTTGAAGGCGTTGGAAACTATTTGCTCCAGGGTTTGATACCTTTCACCCAATCACTTTGTGCCCACGGCAATGTGGAGATCTCGCAGGATGTTTACTTTTATATTTTCGACCAATTCGGAGATATCTGTTAACTCTATTTTTGCTCTTTCTTGCCCTTTTTTTTCCCTTCCATCAATCCCGCCTGGCCTGTTGAGGATGCCTTGCTGCTGCCAGACGTAGCCGAGATGGGCGCGGAAATGAATCTATTGTGCAGGGTTATCATATCATCAGATTGAACTTTTCAGATAAGATGTACAATACATGGCAATAGACATAGTAGGGGTTTTCAAAGTTAAAAAGATGATTTCTCAGTAACGAGTAAAGTGGGAAGTTGCATTAGGTTACTCTATAATGTTAGCCAATCATGTCCCCATGTTTGGGGTAGCATATTTGAATACACCAAGGTAACTGAAGGATGAAGTGTCAAGGCTGAGGGGTACTTACAAACATTGTGTAAAGCCTGTTTTATTGATAAGAATTCAACATCAAGAGATTTTTAACACAGAATGCAGATAATTATCTCTAGAGTCATTGAAAACATTTTAGAAATTTTATTTGTGCTTCATGTATTGTTTCTGGGTTTTGGTAAGGTTCAGTAAAATGGAGACCTGTAGCTGTTACCGACCTCCAGACCTCCGTCTCTACCAGTAAAAAAAGTATTTTATGGTATGGTAAAGTAATGGTAAATTAACTGTTTCTGGGTGTGCCAAGTTTACATGAAACAACAAAGTAAGCTAAGTTTTTTCTACCTTTTTAACTTTGAAAACCCCTAGTGTATGTGTCACGCCACCGATGTGAACTTTCTGACAATACATGACTCACCAGCCGAGAATGGTCTTCATTTCCATCTCTTAAATCCCATTTTACTTCTCGCTAACTTTGATCCTACAATCCTGTATCACTTTTGGAAAAAGGTTCTGTTCAATTCGCGGTGTCAACATACTCGCGTTACTGGAAGGATGCAACGTCAGTCTTGTTTCAGGCTTCTGTTCAAGAACTAAAACTGCAGGAAACCTCCCCCGGTATACACAAATACCCGAATCCCCCTAAAACATGAAATAGACTACTCTATTCCAAAACGAAATATTATATATTATGCAAAGAAAACTGATCCTTGGAGTATGGCATTATATTAACACTGTTCCGGCACGGTGCCCCGAAGTTTCGTGGGCCTCGTGGATTGATCGCATTGTATCATACCCAGGCCACGTTATACTCGAATGTTGACGTTAAGATCAACATGTGGCCAGATTCTGTAGGTTAAGCAGCGTCACAAACTGGTAGACATAGTCCGACAAGACTTGATGCCTCGAGGATGCTCTAGCGAACAGACGAACAGGAACCTCACTCTTCAAACACAACTCCGTTTTCACACATACACCCTGAAACTTACAAGTATCAAAAACTCTCATTCCCCGATATAGCCTACGTAATACCCCAAGGCTCCTCATAGCGCGTCACCCGCCCCCAAATAAGCTGTCTGGTTCGTGGGAAAGGTTTACATATCTACAATAGCGTACGATACGACCCAATATGATCTAGTCCAGTGACTTGTCATAAACCTACCAGACGCCAATAACCAGACCAGTGTAAAACAAAGCGCCTCAGGTCTCAATAGAAATGGAGGGGGAGGGGAGGGTTTAAAGTGAAGGACAAAGGAGGGAAAGATTCCCGATCTAGGTTTTTAAACGCACAATTGAACCCCAGCATAAGAGTGTCATAAGGATGGTCGTGCGTCCATCATCCGCACAAGTCTGTACACAATCCTCCTCGCGTACTACTTAGCCTCCACCTTTGTGCCCTCGTCTAATGATTCCCCAATATCTAAATACTGTTTAACTATCCAAACCCACATTGTTATTTCAAGCTCAACCGATCAGCATTTTCAGCGGCATAAACTCCTATTGTAAAAGTCGACTATCCAGAATCAAATCTTATAGTGTTGAATACCGTTTCCAGTGTCGTTCCTGACACCTAGGATACATTGTATATCATGATACAATAGCCGTTTACAATACGACATGTATCATATTATTCCAGAAATACAGGGGGTTAGGGTTTGCCCCGTAATTGATCCTATGCGACTAAACGCATCGTAAGGTGTAATATGTGTATGCCGAGTTTCGCATTTGTGGTTTGACTGATGTTGTGCATAGTGCTCTGCTATTATAATACTGTGGGTATCGTTGGTATGATGGTGGGTTTTCGCCTGGAGAGAGATTTTAACATAGTTTCCCACGCGATGCCCTTTCTGCCTAATATCTCCTGATATAGAGAGAAAACACCCGCAGTGCCACCCGAGTCCTGGAGACCTACAAAGCCAGTGAGGGAGGAGGGGGATATGCTTAGCGGCAAAGGCACCGTGCGCTAATTGTTATGTTCTAAAAAGGATTGCGTAGACAAAAAGTTATAATGTCTGGTATTAATAAGGGGAAATATTCATCTCACAATGTGGCCAATAGGTAAGTGGAGAAGGATAAGTGGCAGAATAGGAGAAAATATTGTATAAACGGAGGAAAAAATAGAGAACTATGTGAACCAAGCACTGCAGACTCCTCCTATAAGGTGTGCGGTATCCGTGTCTATATCTAATTTATGTCTATATCCAGGAAGCTTCCATACGCCCCTGATCTAATACAACACAATCGTCGGCTAAGTTAGGCAATAAAACAAGCAAATTCAAGGTCAATAATTGGGAGACATGGAACAAACAAAGTAGACAAATGGGCATCAGAGGTGGAAGTCAAATCAGAGGGGTGTATGAACAGGCAAGGGGCAGTATAGCAAATCCCACGGGTATATTTTAAATTGACTAAACAGTATCCAAAAAAATCAGACAAGAAATAGGAGGGGGGGATAGGTTAATTCGTGCGAAAGAGGGAGGTAGCGAGACATTCGAAGCAAATGATCCAAAGGGTTTACATCTGTGGTAACCCGCCAATGCGTACACAAACTATTTGCGCCAAGCGCAAGATTTGCTTCGCCAACTTCGCTCTCCAGGGTGCGGGTAGGTCTCATGGGTGGAGTGGTAAATATCGGCTCTTACCCTTGGATATCAAAACATGCGGGCCCTCTCGAAGGAGAGTTCAGAAAGCTCAAACGGCTCGTAAGAGCAGGGCTCTGTTGATTGGAGGCTCGTAGCATGTCTAGGAATCTAATCTACCCGCTCCTGTAGCAGTTTTACAACCCTCTGATGTCCATTCTTGGAAGCCCACAAGAGCGGTGTTCGGCCAGATCCGGTGTCGGCTAGGTTGGGGTTGACGTCGTTCCGTAGCAGCAGGTTCTTCACGACCTTCACATGCCCATTCCCGGCAGCCCAAGAGAGCGGTGTACGGCCATACTTGGTGTCAGTTGTATTGGGATTGATGCCACGGCGGTGCAATAGTGCGTTCATGACCCCCGCACGCCTCTTCTTAGCAGCCCGCAAGAGCAAGGTTCTGCCATACTTGGTTTCAGCTGTGTTGGGGTTGATGTCACTCCAGCCCAGCAATGCCCTCACTACTCTCTTATGCCCATTCTTAGCAGCCCACAAGAGTGGTGTTCGGCCATGCTTGGCGTCAGCTGTGTTGGGATTGGCGTCACTACGCCGCAACAGTGCCCTCACGACCCCCTCATGCCCATTCTCAGCAGCCCACGAGAGCGGTGTTCGGCCATACTCGGAGTCAGCTGTGTTGGGATTTACGGCGTTCTGTTCCAGCAGAATCTTCACCATCCTCCAGTCCCCATTCTTGGCAGCCCATGAGAGCGGTGTGCGGCCCCTGGTGTCAGATGTGTCGGGGACCACATCGTTTCGTTGCAGCAACATCTTCACGATCCTCTCATGCCCGCTCACAACAGCCCACAAGAGTGGTGTTCGGCCATACCGGGCGTCCAGTGTGTCAGGATTGATGTCATTCCGTAGAAGCAGCATCCTCACGACCTCTTCATGCCCATTCTTAGCAGCCCACAAAAGCGGTGTTCGATTATACTCCGTGTCCGCTAAGTTGGGATTGGCATCATTCCGTTCCAGTAGCTTCCTCACGACCCCATCATGCCCATTTGCAGCAGCCCACGAGAGCGGGGTTCGGCCATACTTGCTGTCGACTATGCTTGGACCGACGTCGTTCCGTTCCAGGAGCGCCCTCACGATCCCCTCATGCCCAGTCTCAGCAGCCCACGAGAGGGGTGTTCGGTCATACCAGATATCGGCCATGTCAGGATAAATGTCGCGCCGCCTAAGCAGCATCCCCACGACCCTCTCATCCCCATTACCGGTAGCCAACGTGAGCGGCGTTTGGCCATGCCAGGTGTCAGCTATGTTGGGATTGACGTCGTTACGTTGCAGCAGCACCCTCACGACCCCCCAGTGCCCACTTCTGATAGCCCACAAGAGCGGTGTTTGACCAGACCCGACATCAGCTGTTTTAAACAACAAGGTATACGACAGCGATTCCGGACTTGGATATGGTTGACTTTTTGGGATTCAAATAGAATAACTAGGCAAAGATAGAGAGATAGAATTCAAGTATCCTAAACAGAGAAATATTCACGCGATAACAATAGGGAATAAAAATACGGGAAAGACTGTAAAGACCCAAATACTCATAAAGGAGGAAGGAGAGACAATTGATTCGGATAGTGAACGAAAACAACTTAACAAAGGGAAAACAAGCTGCCCTTTATCCTTCCCTGGATCATGCTGATCCACTTCCACACACTTCCAGCATGTGCCGTGTTTTCCATCACGTTCACCTTTCTTTCCGCCTATGTTGCTACATCAGCCGAGGATAACACAATTCGGCCGAGGGTATTCGGTTATCCCATATAATAGGGGTAGGACCTGCATAAGGAGTCGTCGCAGGTATCGTCGCAGATATCGTCGCAGATATCGTCACATATGGTGTTTGATGTGTAGGACTAACCGGTAGTCAAACATAGAGGCGTTGGATATGTTAGATATGCCAAGAGGGTTAGGGTTGTGGATTGTTGCCACAAGGAAAATATGCGGTGAGCAGCCAAGAAACATTTCCGTCCAACACTCCCACTCTGCGAACACGCATCACCTTCCACTCCACCAATCCTCTCAGAAACAGAAAAACAAAAAACTGCAATGTGAGGTAAGAAACGAAACATCAAAAAAAAAATTAGGAAATGACGATACTAAGAAAATTTTGCAAACAGGAAAAACTTTTCTCCCACTGCCCCGCAGTTTTGCCTAAACCTTTTTCTTCTTGTCCTTCTATCCTTTTGCTTCCTCTCATGCTTTTTCGATTCCCATCTGTTTCCGGAATCTCTCTACCTTCTCTCGTGGTAGTGCCTTGGTCAGCTGATCTGCTACCATGTCGCCGGTTGGTAAGTACTCCAACTTTACCACTTCCTCTTCTACCTTTTCTCTTATGAAGTGTTGTTGAATACTAATATGTTTCGTACGATTGTGAAACTCAGGGTTTCCACTAATGTCCGAAATTTCAGTAAGGAATCGGCGTACCCAAATGGCTTCCTTGCATGCCTGGGTCAGTGCCATGTATTCCGATAAGTGGGTAGCTGTAGCTATCCTTGAGTAGGGCTCATCCCGAAATCTTGTCGAGGTAAACTTTCCAGCATTGGAACGTCGTGGTCGTCCTGCATATACCTCTTCCTGAGGTATCGGACTTGGATGTTGGACTCGGAGCTGTATACTCTCGTCCTCTGGTATATCGCTAGGAAACTCTCCTGGCGTATTCTGTCTTTGTGGGGTTTCGGGGACCGATGGCTCGCTTTCAGCTTCATGCGGTATTGGTATTGTTGCGGTGGATACTGGTTCCTCAGTAGGTGGTGTCAAAATCTCCTCGCTAACCTCTTCAAGTGTGGTTACTGGAATGTGGATCTCCGCTAGCGTATTAGGCAACTGCTGATCAGTATCACTGGGATCCGCTTTAATCAAATCAAGGTCCCGGGTGACGTGGACCTTTCTTTCAATCTATACCTTATATTGATTCGTTCCCTCATAGTCGAGGAAGGTACAAAAAATACTGTTCGGCTCCCACTTAGTTCTTAGCTCTTTTGGTACATGCTTGTACTCTTTTGTGACAAATGGGATTAGGGAAGTTAGCTTGGGTACTTCCCCACTAAAGGCTTCTAATGGTGTCATTCCTTTCTCTAAGTTACTGGTGGGGCTCCGATTCTTCAGGTATACTACTGTGTTTACCGCTTCTCCCCACATCTCATCAGCTAATCCAGCAGATGATAGCATTGCTATTGCTCTTCCAATGATTGTTCGATTTGTTCGTTCGCTGACGCCGTTCTGTTCCGGAGTATAGGGTGCGGTCTTCTCTCGTACAATTCCTGCAACCTGTAGTACCTTCGTAAATTCCTTGCTGGTAAATTCACCACCTCCATCGCTCCGGAATCTCTGTATTCTACAGTTCAGGTAATTTTCTGCCTGGGCTCTGAACTCCTGAAATCTCTCAATCACTTCTGACTTTTTCTTAATAGTATACACCCTTGTGTATCGAGAAAAGTCATCAATAAACAAAACAAAATACTTCGAACCACCAAGCGAAGCCATCGCCATTGGTCCGGCAACATCACTGTAGATTAACTCGAGAGGCTTCTTCGCACGATGTGTTGCTGGGTTCGAGTTGGGTTTTCTTGTTTGCTTTCCGATCAGACAGTACGCACATATTAGGTTTTGCAGAGAGCCAACGATCTCTATGTCTGTGTGTTTCCGCACTAAGTCTTTGACATCATCAAAACCTAAGTGTCCAAGGCGATTATGCCACTCTATCAAAGTCCCTGTTCTTTGATTGTGTGATACTCGATTTGCGGCACTGTCTTCTTCCTCTACCGTGCTCCTCCAATGTTCGGCTTGGAGGAGGTAGGAATTCTTCTGGAGTTTGGCGATAGCAATCTCCTTCGCATCCATCCGGATTTCGACCTGGTCCTTCTTTCGACCACCGAAAATCACTGTCGCTCCTGCGTCCTGGATGCATCGTACTGAAACCAAGTTGTTCGGACCTAGTCCCGGAACAAACATTACGTTCTGTAGGCGGATCGGTGTCCGCTCTCCCTTACTGTTCCAAACAGTAATCATGATCTTTCCAATACCCGTCGCCATCATGGATTCTCCATTCGCGATACTGATACTAGCCGTATGGGTATTCCAATCGTGGAAAAGATCTCGCTGTGAGCTCATGTAATGTGTAGCTCCCGAATCCAGGATCCATTCATGTCTGATGGGCTCCTGATTTGTTGATGCCATCCAAGCACCAACCCGATGTCTCTTTGCCATATTCGCAGTACCTCGTCCTCCCTGTACCTTACGCGGGCAATCCTTTGCCCAATGGCCCCGTTCCTTACAGTATAGACAAGTATCTTTGTCTATCCCTTTCGCCCACCGTCTCTGACCACCGGTGGCGAATGCCTGATCCATCACAGGCACTGATGATCCTCCGTCGGATCTCCTAAAGCTTCCAAAGCTTCCTGCTCCACGTCCACGTCCTTTACTCACTCTGCCTTGCCCATTCCTAGCAGAAAAGAACGCACCACTACTGGATGCAGAACCTCCTAGAGGTTTTCCCATATCTCCGATGAGCTGTTGATGTTCCAAAATAAGCCTATCGCATACATCATCATAGGAGATATCTTCGAATGTAGGGCTATTCGATATCGCGGTTCGGAAAGGATGGTATTGGAGTGGAAGGTTCGAAAGCAGATTATAGACCTTGTCTTTCATGCTTTGCTGCTCTCCGGCTCCACTCAACTGGTTGAAAATCTTCTCTAACTTTGCAATGTAGTCAACCATAGGTTCATCATTATATCGTACTTGGGACAGTTTACCATGTAAATACCAGATCCTTGCCTGGTCTTTTCCAGCATATCGGCTCTCTAACTTATTCCAAAGTTGATGGGAATTCCGCTCCGTTGCATATAACTCGCGGTGATTGCTGTCCAACAGCCGTCCCAATAGGCCCCTGGCCTTCGCACGATTTGCTATTACTTTGGTGTCTGTGGTATCACTCGTAGAACCTTCGGTCGATACCAGGTCCCAGTAGCCCTTCTCAGCGAGTATGTCGATAACGGCAAGTCGCCATTCCCGATATTCCGTTCCACGAGACAATGGTCGAATGCCCGTACCGGCCAGAAGTTTGAATTCTGCTGATGTCGACATCTCGTAGGGGGTGGTAGGAATAAACAGATATAATGATGTGGTTCGTCCGGATCGTCAAGCCGGGCTCATAACCTTTTCGACAACAAGGTATACGACAGCGATTCCGGACTTCGATGTGGTTGACTTTTTGGGTTTCAATAGAATAACTAGGCAAAGATAGAGAGATAGAATTCAAGTATCCTAAACAGAGAAATATTCTCGCGATAACAATAGGGAATATAAAATACGGGAAAGACTGAAAAGACCCAAATACTCGTAAAAGAGGAATGAGAGACAATTGATTCGGATAGTGAACGAAAACAACTAACAAAGGGAAAACAAGCTGCCTTTTATCCTTCCCTGGATCATGCTGATCCACTTCCACACACTTCCAGCATGTGCCGTGTTTTCCATCACGTTCACCTTTCTTTCCGCCTATGTTGCTACATCAGCCGAGGATAACACAATTCGGCCGAGGGTATTCGGTTATCCCATATAATAGGGGTAGGACCTGCATAAGGAGTCGTCGCAGGTATCGTCGCAGATATCGTCGCAGATATCGTCACATGTGGTGTTTGATGTGTAGAGCTAACCGGTAGTCAAACATAGAGGCGTTAGATATGTTTGATATGCCAAGAGGGTTAGGGTTGTGGGTTGTTGCCACAAGAAAAATATGCGGTGAGCAGCCAAGAAACATTTCCGTCCAACAAGCTGTGTTTGGATTGACGTCGTTATGTTCCAACAACGTCCTCACCACCCCCTCATACCTATTCTTGGCGGCCCAGGAGAGCGGCGTTCTGCCGTACTCGGTGTCAACTGTGTTTGGATTGACGTCGTTCTGCTCGAGCAGCATCCTCACAACCCTATCGTGCCCATTCTGGGCAGCCCACGAGAGCGGTGTTCGGCCATACTCGGTGTCAACAGCCTCATGACTGACATCGCCCCGTTCAAGCAGCATCCTCACGACCCCCTCACGCCCGCCCCCGGAAGCCAGCGAAAGCGGTGTTTGGCCATACAGGGTGTCGGCTATATCGGGATTGGCGTCATTCCGCTCGAGCAGCATCCTCACGACCCCCTCATGCCCATTCTCGGCAGCCCATAGGAGCGGTGTTCGGCCGTACCAGGTATCAGCTATGTCGAGATTGACGTCATTCCGTTCCAACAGCGCTCTCACGACGCCCTCATGCCCCTTCCTCGCAGCCCAGCCGATTGCCGTGTTGCCATTGAAATCAGTTGCCTGCACATCCCATTTATTCGTCTCCAATAAGGTAACTACTATCTCAGCACATCCGAAATATGCGGCACCGTGAAGCCCCGTAAAGCCCCTACGGTTCCCCTCCAGAGCAACACGCCAATCGCCCATCTCACGCATTAACAGCAACTTTGAAGATATGTGCTCATCATATCCATCGAGTAGTTTCAACGCAAGAGTTTTCACACTTTCCGTAGTCCCTTGTCTAGCATGTGTGCCCCAGTGACAAGAAGCATATTTAACAAACGGAGCGGTTGGCGGTGCAGAATGAAGAGTAGTCTGAAAGCCTCTGACGTGCCGAAAGTTGAGGTAGGTTAAACAGACCTCGGCAATCATCGAGTGGGGCTGAAGGTACAAGTTGGGATTATGTGAGAGGTACTCTTGTAGTGTATAGTGAACCAGGCGGACCGTAGACGAGAACTTCTCGATAGCGACGAGCCCTAAAGAGCATGCTAGCAGTGTTTCTATAGCAGGGATATTCCGAGTATTCAAATCGACAGATCCTTCTTCTACCCCGAGGGCATGGCATAGCTCGTCGGTGTGTAACGGCCGCTCCGAATGTGATACCCACATTAGGACCTCCATGCCGAGTTTGGATCTGCTTCCCCGCTGCGCTTTCACCCGTGACAGCGTCGCCGAATAGGCATCTCCCAGACCCTTCCCTTCGGTCATCTTGTCAAGTTTTTTCCTTCTCTGATGCAGTGTAATCTCATCCAAAATTGCATTAATATTTAGGGAAACGAGGAGGAAACTAGACACCATCGTTAGTGAATAATAGCCGAGGCTTGTGTCGGGAATGAACTTGATATTCTTGCTTACATTTCCGAGATCTTTTCCGGAATGACTCTCATAATATCCGCCCGCAATTTGTCGTCCATTGCACTAGGATCAGTGTCACCATCTAGCTTCATCTTTAGGTAACTCTTAATATCAGCCTGCGTAGGACTAACAGGTATCCTAACCGCCTTATTAAAACATTTCATCACTTCGTCGCCGACATGGGGCCTCCCGGTAAGGAATATTCGCGTGTTTGGTAACACCCGGATTATTTCTCGCAGCGACTCGAGGAGATCCCGTCGATGCTTCGGAGCGGATTCGTCTAAAGCGTCGATGCATATGAACACACGCTGTAACGACGCAATATTCTGCTGCAGAAGTTCTATAAGATCAGGAAGTCTAAGTCCCCGGCCGCCAAACTCTCTTTTGGCCTTCAGAAAAGCCTTCCGTATGTGCTCCGGGATTCCCCCTCTGGCGGCAAGTTGCTTGAGGATGGCGCCCAACATACTGGTGGCAGACTGTTCCTGCTGCTCAAGGAAATCGCAGTATAGTCCCAAGACAGCGATGTCTTTCCCCTCAACCTGATCACACAGGCTATCAATAACTAGGGAGCTATCATTTGTTGATCGTTAGTGACATCTACGTTGTCTTTCTCTAGACAAGAGGCCTCCCCACCTGAGATATGTCTTCCCCACCCCTGGATTCCCATAGCAGAACAACACCGGTTCGACGTGATCGTCCTCAATATTACACCATTTTCCGAACTCGTTCATTTCTAGCATCCAGTTCCCCACACTATCCAGTCGGTCGATTCGCACACCTTGGTGTCGTTGCTGTGGTTCAAGTGGGGATAGCCACTGCAGGATTTGACGCCCCTCGGCGTCTATTTCCCTATTGAAGTTGACAATATTCGTATTGAACGAGTTGATGTTACCGGAAACATGCTGGCTCACCGAAGTCATCTGTGCTATAGTTAATTATCTGAATTTCTTTCTTTGTGCGAGATAGAGAGGAATCGTGTGCAATGGCAATCTGACTTCTCTCGAAGTTCGAGGGAATCTATAAGACCTCGTGTGAGAGGGATCGCTTGGCTCTGACGTTGCACAACTATGCGCTGGTTCAATCATTCCGCCGGTAGTGCTGATTTAACAAGGCTGCCGAAGAACGCCAGTTTACCCACCAATGTTCCTTGGATCTCAAAGCGAAAAAAAAAAAAAGGCTCACTCGCACCGTAAGTTTGAGTTAACAATTGACGCTTACCTGCATTGCGTCCGGCACCCGTAATTTACCGTTCTGTACTGTACTCGAGTAGAGTATCTTATCTGCTGTTCATAATATAATGCTTGCACAGCAACTCACTTACTGCGCCCTCCGAATGGAACTTTGACACATAGGCGTTTTAATGAAATTGGCGTCCTGTATCTCTCTAACTTATGATACCCCCAAGGCGCAAGCAGCCCAAGTCCTAAGGCCATAGTTTGGCTTGTATGATACTCGAGTATCATACCGGTAGTTGATTACTCGAGTACTAGATGAGTTCGGGGCAGTGTTCGCGCGGTCTGGCTGCCCTGGCGATCACGATTCACAGCCCGCCTGGTCCTGCGACTCCAGAGACCGGCAGGCTTTGGCCGGGACCACCCGCCCAACAATGCGAGACATTACTCCGTTGTTCCATTATCAAGACCTCACGTAGCGATATGTATCACTGAGGACTGCAGATTTTCTGCCGAGGACTGCGTGGAGCTGTTGAGGACTATGGGTAGCTAAAAGGTTTATATTTTGGCGAATCAGAAGCGATGACAGGTGGGGACAGTGCAGGACTGCCGACTTAGTCGTTTAGGGACCAACACCCCTATCACACAAGGCTAATAATGACCAGAAAAGAACAATATCCCTTGAACCGTTTTCAGGCACTTGCGCTAAACGCAGAACCAGGTGGTAGTCTGAGCAATCGGAGTTGGTGTAACTAAAGAGAGTAAAGTTGGAAATATTGGTGGCAACCATGTTTGTAATAATAATGATCGCAAATAATCAGAGTAGGGGAAAGTGACATCACGAAGCACAGAAGTCTTATGAGTTGGGTCTTCCCCCGAACCCTGCCGGAAACCAAATCATACAGCAAAACAACACACAGAGGAGCAGTACTCAGCCGGCGCTCGACACACAGAGCAAGAACGAAGGTACACCTGCCCCTGCAAGAGGAGCTCAAAGGTCTGATCCTGCCGGGACAGAGGAAATGGATTCCCAAGACGAGATAGATGACAGTGGTGAAGAGGAGGTTGAGTTTGAAGGAAGAGGGCGCCGACTGGGCGAGTGTGACATAGCTACCATTCACGAGAATCCAGAGCTTGCGGACCATGAAAATATCGAGGAATGGGATTTCGACGATAATCCAGTGGAGGAACATATCGCACAACCTGACCACCGAGTTGCTCAAAACCAGCTTGATCTCCCTCTGGTACCAATTTTTGAACCCTACCAGCATCCCCAATCAAGACATAACCGTATTCTCCATTTACTAGCAAGGCTTTCCATGGATTTTGATCCAATTCACAATCCCGATCGGCAGCCCCTTAAACCTTTGGACTTTTTCATGCTTTTTTTTGGTGAAAACCTGTTTGAGGAGCTTGCTCGTAATAGCAATGATTATGCAACCTCAAAGGGTGCAGGAAGAGAAGGTAGAAGAAGGTGGTATGCTGTTAAGGGCCCAGAATTGATGATTTTTGTTGGAATTGTAATCTATATGGGACTTTATCGCTCAAGTACTATATCAGATTACTGGCGGAAGGATGAACTTTCACCTCTCCACAAGTACGTCTAACTTATCTACTTGATAATCTTGATTCTAGCTGTAAACTCAAGTAGTTAGTTTGTCTGTCTCCATGATATTAATTAAAAATACTACTATTACATACTACCAAACTATGATATTTGTTCCAAATTTTGGTGGTATGTAATAGCAGGACTTTTTAACTCAGTGATATTTTCAGACAGATATACTAGCCACTTGGGATTACAGAAAATAGTTAGATATTATTTTCTAATAAATTGTACTATAGGATTTCTAGATACATGACACATACCCGCTTCGAGCAATTGAAACGTTTTTTTCATATATCCCCCCCCCTTTCCAACCTACTACGGCATCGATGGTATGAGAAATTGGAACCTCTTTCCCAGAATCTCCAGCGCAGTTATCAACGCTACTGTACTCCTGCAACAGAGATTGCAATTGACGAGATGATGATTCGATTTGTTGGCCGGTCTGTACACACTGTACGAATGCCAAAAAAGCCAATCCCCGAAGGCTATAAAGTGTTGGAAATACGTTATCCACCCTATGAGTCATGGGTATGAGTCATGGAATTGACTCATACATGTGACGAGATATGAAAAGAGGGTTTCCTTGGCAGGAGAACCATGTTATCACGTGATGGAATATGTCTATATAAGACCAAGTGGATTTCCCTCTATTACCACGTACTTTGCTAGTGCAAGCGTGGAATCTTATCTTTATATCTAAACTATACTGCGTTCAACTCTCAGTGCCGCCTTAGTATCTAAGAGACAGCCTCAGAGACTGCATTATTTTCATAAAGTGTTTGCACTCTGCGAGCATGGTTATACATATTCATTTATGTATACCTCACGAATCGATCAATTTTCTGTATGTAACTCGGCCTATCCCAACGAAATCGATTTTCCATTAAGTCCTACATCACGAGCAGTACTCCAGTTATCACTATCACTTCCCTATATTCAACGAAGATTTGTTTTATATTGTGATAATTATTTTACAAATGTTCCCCTCTTTCAGGCTCTGCGAAAATTTCAAATCGCCGCTTGTGGTACTGTACGGCCAAACTCTGCTGAATATCCTCGTGTTCTCAAGATAGACAAGGCTAAAACACTTTTACCTTGGGGAACTATTGCTGGTGCAATTCCAAATAATCGGCAAGTTCTTGCTGTTATTTGGCAGGATAAGACACTCGTTCGTTTTTTGACTACATCTTACGATATGCGCCCAATTCCTGAAAATTATACAGTTTGTACCCGCCGTAGACCCTGCCGTCCAAGAACCCATACACCATATCGTGATATGATTGATGAGGTTTGGGGCACATTGCCTGTGCGGGAATTAGCTGTACCTACAGCAATGGCAGATTATAATCTCTACATGGGTGGAGTAGATATAGCTGATCAGCGTCGAAGCTATTACTCCACTCAACTACGAGTTGTTCGGACTTGGATGCCTATTTTCTTTTGGCTATTAGATACTACAGTTATCAATTCTTTTCTAATAGCAAGGCAAAGGATTGGAGGAGAGCGTACCTCACATTGGCAAGTTCATGCCAAATTTCGAGAGTGTCTTGCCTGGGATCTGGTTGAAAAAGGATTTCAGCAGCTTAACCCAACCCACAGTCAGCAATTACAGTCTCTTCCTCCTCCGATCATCAGAGCACATGGTCGGCATTGTCCTAATATAATTCCTTCTGGAAACAATTCCTTGAGTCGTTCAATGGGTTATGTGACGAAACATACAACACTACCACATATGCGTAAGGATCCTGTTCTACACAAGATTCTGCGAAATGAGATCAAAAAATCACCACAATTGTGTTTTCTTTGCCGTTTTCTATCGAGAGAAGTCCTCCCCTGATAGTCCAACACACAATATCTTTCTTTCTGACCCCAATGGCCCACTTGGTATTGTTCGGAGAACACACTTTGTTTGTAATTATTGCACTATCGCTAGTTCTAAGGTTCCTCTGTGTAAGAGTTTTTGTTTTGACTTATTTCATTCGCTGGTAACTTAGGAGGAGAGTTAACAAACAAGTCAAAACTTTAAGTGTATTGTTCGTTCAGCCCTCCTGTCTTCTGACTTCACGATGCCCCCCCCCTACCTCATGTTTGTTGATTCTCTGCCTACCAGCTATATCAAATTTGATATTTACCACCGGTCAAAATTTTTTTTTTTCCATTCTATTCATAGTTGCCTTTTCTACGATACTTCCATCTGTTTGGCGAAGTTTCCATTATGCCAAGATTTCCTCTAGGTGATACTTCTGTCAGTTTTAGTGTGTTGTTTATCGTTGCCATTTCTGTCCTGCATCTTGCCGATCGTCTTATTAGTGCAACACTAAAAGTGCGTGAAATTCGGGAACGAACGAAGGGATGGAGACCCCCAATTGGGATCCGTAGTCCAAGAACACATAGTTTGTCAGAAACAAAAACAAGCACACTAGGCAGAATCCAGTAAAACCAAAGAAAGACACAAAAACATTGCGACGCTACCGCAAAAACTCGCCAAACTCGCTATGCAAGCCAAGAAAATTTGGAGCACGGCAGAGCGCAATGCTACAGATAAGACATGCATTAGTGTAAACTATCGTAGAAAAGGACAACAACACATCATAAGTATGATTCTGGTACTGGTACAGTTTGATAGCTCACCTGTGAATTCTCTGTTTTTAGTATCTACATATCGAAAACAAGAACAAAAATACTGCGTCAGAGATGCCACTCGAAGCCCGATCAGAGAATATAATTACCCAACGTCGAGGCCCTAAGCCAAAGCCACTGGCTGAACGAAAAGTGCCACAACCAAGTCAAATTCACCGACCATGCCGATCCTATTCCCGAGCAAAAAAGCTTCAAGTGTTAAGCTTTCTTCGGGAGCACCAAGGAACCATAGAGGCCCGATCCAGCCTGGGAGAGTCCAGCATCCAATCATCAAGGGTACCCTCTCAGGACGAAGCGGCTTCCCTATTTCAAATTCCACAAACAACAATTAGTGGTTGGCTACGGAAGAGTGAAAAGATTTTACACTCTTCAAAGGCGGGAAGGTGTGTGAAGAATGCTGTTCCATGTCAATGGCCGGAGATGGAGGCAGCCCTGCATTCAAGGTTTTTAGAGGAGAGAGAGGCAGGAAGAGCGGTGCGCCGTGGGTGGTTTAGAAGAACATCAATGCAATTATTCCACTCACTCTATGGGAAAGAATTGTCTTTAGCTGGTGAGATAAACCTGGACCTAGAGAGGACTCAGAGTAGTATCTTCAGATTTTCAAATGGCTGGTTTCGTAACTTTTTGCAACGATATAAGATCAGTCTCCGGTTTGTGACCTGTAAGGCCCAAAAGGTACCAGAGGAATACCGCTCTCTTATACTCAATTGGATTCGATTCAATCGACGAAACTCGCAGCCAGAACCTCACGCATATCTTGACCTTATCCTATCCTCCAACCCCTTTGGAAAATTTCTCTTAAGCAATATCTGCAATCTGGACGAAACACCCCTCCCGTTCGAATACCTCTCAGGCCGAACCTACAACCCAACTGGAGCAAAAACAGTATGGGTAAAGGAAACACGCTCAGGATGGGACAAACGCCAGGCTAGTCTAATTCTCTGTATCTTTGCAGATGGGATTGACCGGATATCTCCAGTCATTATTTTTCATGGAACTGGCCAGCGATTAGGGCAAGAAAAAACAAAATACGATCCCCGAGTTACCGTTCGGTTTAATCCTACAGCCTACAGTAACGAGTCACTATTTTCTGGCTACATTCAGGACTACTTGGTTCCAGCTCTGGAAGGACGGCCATCTCTATTTGCAATGGATGTTGCCGAATTTCACAAAACTCCAGCAATTCTACATCAATTAAAGTCTCACAATATAACCCCCTCTCTTATCCCCCCAGGCTGCACTGGCCTCGTTCAGCCACTCGACATATCAGTCAATCGACCATTCAAGGATATCTTGCGGGACTTGACAGAGCAAGAGATTCTTCGGCAAGAACAAAATGGCTTGGAGAAGTGGTCAGTAGGGGATCGTAGAGTGTCAACAACCTGGTGTGTTGGGCGGGCATGGGCAGAATTTACTGGGAAGGATTCAGGGAAAAAAATCATCCAAGACTCATTCCGGAATGTTGGACTTGCCCTTCCTATTGACGGCTCACAAGACTCACAACTCCGGGTAAAAGGCTTTGGGGCAGAGGAATTGGCAATTGGGGACTGGAGGGAGAATACAGCTGCTGGGGAGATTGGAGGTGTGAACGATATCATTGATGAGGCCGAGGATGAGAATGCTCTTGTAGATTTCATTGATGAGAATGAATAGAACTCGTAGTGTACTGTTTCTTCACTCGTGCATGCCCTCATAGTGCCTTCCTATCCTTTCTGACACAAGACTTTATATGCACGGCAGGTCACTTGCATATTCTTGGCTGCATGTACATGCGTTGGCGCCAAATTTCTCTTGACTTGCATAGCGAGTTTGGAGAGTTTTTGCGGTAGTTGAAAGAAACTACAAGTTATCCCCCTCTTATTCCTGCAATGCACACCTTTTCCCTTACCAGTTGTAGGCTGTATATTGGTCTTCTACCCGCACCATCAAGATATCTATCAGTGCAACCGGTACTGTACAGTACCATACCTCGTCGGAGATGACTAACCATATTGTCGAGCTTTCCAGCCCTGTCACTCCAAACTCCCGATCTCTACATCCACACCCAAGCACGCACAGCTGTCGTGTGCTTAGGACTCCCCCCCAGCTCTTATTTTTGCATTCCCCCATTGTTTTTTTGCTGCTTAAGGGATACCTGTTAGCGTGTGTTGGTTGAGACGAAATAGAGAGTCAAGTTACAAGTATAGTATGTACTTCCTTCCACCAAGTAAATCATATCACGATAGAAACCCGCTCACTGGCAGCGATATTGCGGGGAGCCACGAGCGAACGAGCACTCATACCCACCAACGGCAGCGAACTAGCCTCACCAGCCATTCCAGGTCGCGACAAGCCCGGCCAGCTTCATTCATTACAAGAAGCCTGGGAAGCTTACGGGAAGCTTATGGGAAGCAAATTTAATTTAGGTCCCATTGTAATCGGTCACTCGCTGCTTTTCCTTTATCACCTGTGGTCTGCCCCTCACCTAAACTCCCCTCGTTCCCTATTACCCGAGGGCCGTTGAGACCCAGATTGACGTCATATGCGGGGGGGGGAATTAGGAACAGGGAGCGCGCAGTGGAGGGGAAGAGGTTGAGGAATCTGCAAAAGGGATTGCACACCATGAGCATCACAACATTCAAGATTGTGGAGGGGAGAAGTGCACCAGAGAATTGATTCCTTGTTCTGTAACTATAAACCCCCATTCCCACCCAGAGAAATATGCCAACAACGGAAGCCTGCAGTTTATGCAACTCCCTACTTATACATTGTCCACCCCGCAAAAGTCACATTGCATATCCCGGTTCCCCCACATACCCTATCCATGAAATTCTCGAACCCCATCTCCATACCCACCCGCCTCGCCGAGACAACAACTTTCCGTTCCAGGGCAGGAGGGCGAAATGTAACGCTATTCCATTCCGGTACCGGATTGGTAGAACAAATTCCAGCGATCCCAAGTGGTCAGTCCGGCTTAAACTATCTCCGGCCGCCAAAGCCCATGGATGCCCAGATAGTAACCGCCAGGTCGAGGGTTAGGCAACCCAGGAAAAGCCAGCAGACGCCCAACGAAGGGCAAGCCACGTACCATACGACCCGAAAACTCGGCCCGCAGATAACCTAGGCTGGGACCCGGCTTTGCTTTTGAGATGCTGCCCCCCCCACAGTCCGGCCCGGCCGTGTCTGAAAAGCCTGGACCGGTCCGGCAGAAACCAAAGCCGACGGACTGGCCACTTTGGTTAACTGAAATTATCTTAAATTCTCACTGCAGGGATTCACCAAGAAGGCCAAATCTGTGGTTTGCCTTTACATTGCATGTCGTTCACTACAACTTACATGCTCAGCCCAGCTATCGAAATTTCTGAATTCCATACCAGTCCTCATTCCCGCAGCCAGGAATTGAATCCCAGATATGCGGCATTATCCCTGTCCCATCAATCTCGCCTCACATGACAGTCCCTCTTAACATTACAATCATTCCAATTCAGCCACAACACACACCGACAACAGGAATCAACAAAAAGTTAAGCTTGAAAGAAGACTATCATGCCGAGGTAATCTGGTATTCCAAATCCCTCCCACCACTGCAATTATATCAACAGCAATCCGTTCCAGACAACCTCGGAAATTAACAATAATAAGCCCCTAGCTCAACTGTCCATAGTTGGCATGCCATGAAGATCCACCGGATCCACCAGCCACCCATCGCTAATTATTATCACTGATTGGAGCCCTTGTAGCATGTGCGATACCCGTTTTAACATTTCACTCGCGAGTAGTATATAACACCAGTCTCGTTTGGGCGTAGTTTATCGAAGAGACCATGCGATATGTGATCACTACAGTGGATGACGGACAATCATGTGGGCTAACCGCCCCGGCATCATTGGTGTCAAAGTTGTTGTATCCCAACCTGATTGGGTGTCTATAATTCCCGCCGCCCTAACATTTCCCAATATTCCAAGCGTCAGTAAGTCTGGATATTTGCCAATCTTTATCGTAATATCATCCCGGTTTTTGCCCCAGAATTTCTCCAAGTAGTAATCACCGAAGTGATCACAAGCTTTCTAAAGTATCCCACCTCTATCACCGGCCATGGCCAATCACTCTTGCGGTACCCTGCTATGCACCACCGGTTTCTACTCCCTCGTCACCCTATTTGCTCTGATTACATACCAGAATCAAACTCCCGATTGCAAGTTTATTAGTAGCACCCGGGATCAACCTGATAAACCAGTGTGACTCGGGTACCGCTCGTAGGTGAAACGAACCTCCTCGAGGAATACCAAAATCCTAGAAGGAGTGTCATGAACAGAGGCGCAATCTCGTGCTCCAATACGCCAGTTATAATAAGCATGTAGCGGCGACGTCCTATATCAAGTAGTTGCGTAACGACGCCTTCGAATTGCTCCACCAGCCCAACGGCCGTGGAACAAAAGGGAGTTTGGGGGTATAAAACCAATTCCGAGAGACAATAATTTCATGAAGGCCCTGCTACAATTCTAACGATGAGACCGCATAAGTATCATGACCGATACGGAGAGACTCTATGATATCATGCCCCCCCCCCCGCGTAGCCAAGGCTTCGCAGGAAGAACTGTAGAGGGGGGCCCAGGAGCGACACTTGAAAACCCGACTCTCCACAACCAGGCAAGGCACATCACCAAACACCTGTATCGTTGCGGTCAAGCGATTCAAAACACACTCGAGTATCAGCAAGATGGTAGGAGGTGCTGAGTAAGTGGGCTCTACAAGAAATGGATTAGGCGGGATGTGAGAGTGTGGTGGAGGAGGAGGAGGAGGAGGACAGTAAGAGTTGAGGAGGTGGGAAATTGGTGGCTGGTATGATATGCTGTTTTCAAAGAGAGATGGGCGGGGGGGGAGGTGGGATGATGTGGATTTACCTTCATTCAACTGCTGGATGGTTTCTGGATCGCTCTAGGGGGTCACCAAAAGCTCATGTGGGCTGTAGTCTCTGCGGTCCCTACGCAATGGTACAGGGAGGACGAAAACAGGTTGAGCATGAGAAAGGATCACTTTCAACAAACAGTCCGAGTGACAATCATAGCAACCTAGCTAGAGACTACGATAGCTATTATAATATCCATAAACACTAAAGGCTTCATAAAGTCAGAAATTTAACTACCCCCACCCCATAATCCCCCATTCTTCAGAACATATTCAAAATTCAGTCCAATACCCGTACTCCGATCCCACAGTCCACAGTGAGACAGGCCAAATGCAAGTCACCTATAACCCAAGTACAATACTCCGAGATGCGCCCGTCTACAAACAGTTTATCATGAACAAACGGAACACTATCCAAAAACCAGGAAATAATTTAAATATCAAGTGAAGTATGGATAAGAAATTGCGGTGATGTTTACTCAGGACAAGAATAAGAAACCCTTAGTACAGTATATCACTGTATTCTACAATGGAGTCTATACAGGTAACGAACACAAAGAAAAGGCAAAACAAAAACAAAGTAATTCCACACCAGTTGTTCCACATAGTCTAGAAATTCTAGAAAGAGCGCAATCCAGTAACCCCGCCTTCGCCCTTCGACATCGCAATGTTCACAAGTCTAATACCTCTCCCCCAACAAACTCCTCGACGCGACAAAGCTGAAACCACCAAACAAGCCCTCCTCATCCTCCTCTTCGTCTCCCCTACCAATCATGACCGGCGAACTCAACCCCAATTCCGTAAAATCCGTCGAGAAATTCTCCGCGAGCTCGGGATCAGTGATGAGCGGTCTGATGGGCGGTTCAATCTCCCTACGCTCCAGCTTCTCCCAGTCAATCTTTCTGAAAAATCTGTGATTCTTGATCGTGTGCAGGTCCTTCGGCATGTTGTGACCCAACCGCTTCGTCGGGTCCTTGCGCAGCAATCGGGTTATCAAGTCCTTTGCGTCTTGGGATAGGTAGTACGGAAGGGAGAGTTTCGAGTGAACGATCTTGTGGATGATTCTTGCCTTGTTGTTTCCTGTAAAGGGGGGTCCGGCGGTCATCAAGTCTACAGCAAGGGCACCGACGCCCCACCAGTCAACTTCAGCACCATACTCTCGTTTGCCATCACCAGTGAGGATCTCCGGGGCCATGTATTCAGGAGTACCTAGGAAGGAGCGGCAACGAGAGTCATCGGTTTTAACCTTGCTGAGGCCGAAGTCGGTCAGGAGGAGGTGGCCTTCCGCGTCCAACAAACAGTTCTCAGGCTTCAAGTCTCTGTACACCACTCCGACGTTCTGGTGAAGGTGCGAGAGAGCAAGGACAAGCTCTGCGAGGTAAAATACGGCGGTAGTCTCCGGGAAGAATTTTGACAAAGCCAGATGCAAGAAAAGTTCGCCTCCTTGAGCATACTCGAGGATCAAATAGAGCTTCTCCTTGTCCTGGAAGGCATAGTAGAGCTTAACAACAAATGGATGACGGACAGACTCGAGGATTGCGCGCTCGGTCTTTGTCTGCTCAACCACCTTCTTATGGACCACCAGACTGGCCTTTTTAAATTGCTTCTGTGCGTAGAGCTTTCCAGTATCCTTATGACGAACCAAAAAGACAGTTCCATAGCTATCACACCCTCAGTACATCTCATTCCAGGAAACAAGGTCCAATTGAGCTACTCACGTTCCCTTGCCCAAACACTTCAAAGTCTCAAAATCCTCCGCATGCATCTTCCGTCTCTGATCTGCACCCGAACGAGACACAGGACGGGAATTGACATCATCATCAATGTAATCCTCATCCAGCGCAACCTCATACGTCCCCATATCCGCAGGCGCATCGCCATTCTCCGACTCAACCGAAGTATCACTTCCAGATCTAGCGGGCGCCAGGTCCCCAGGATGGGCCTGGCTCAGCAGCGACGAAAGCCCTGATCTGCGCAGCGGGGAGGACGATCTCGAACTCGACGGAGAGGGACTAATATTCCTCTTGACGAAACTCCAATCAGGACTCAACCCACCGTCGTCGGCCGGAACAACCCTAGCAACAGGTTCACCCTTCTTCCCCTCGCCCTTCTGCCTCCCTTGCTGTTGTTGCTGCTGTTGTTGAGCCACACCAGAACCACCCTTCTTCTTCTTACTCTTAGACCTCTTCTTCCTCTTCCCGCCACCATTCTTCTCCTGCACCCTCTCACAGTTAATATCCCCAGCATCGCTCGGAGCCCGCGACGAAACCTCCGAGTGCGGAAACAGCGCCGCCAATCCTCCAGGCACGCCCGGGGAAATCTTAGCCGCAGCAACAGCAACCGCAAGACTACTCACACTCCCAGCACCCTCGACATTTGCCGCGGCGGTAATACTCGCGCGGCGACGACCACCGCCAAAACCGTAAACTGGCTTCGACAAGGTCGGGGAGTCGAGGTCGTGGGGCGTGGGGTCATGGTCGAAGGTGAAGATATCCGCCATTTCCGTTTCGGTTTCGCTTAATAGTTTTTGCTTTTTTAGCTTTTTTTCTCGTGTAGCGTAGGGTTGGTATGAAGGCCGTGTGTAGCCGGTAAGCGTGGCTTGGCTCGTGGATGTGGTGGAGCGTTCTAAAATTAAAGGGGAAAGGAACCGTAGGGAAAGGCAAGAGGGTAGAGTTCCGTCCTAAAAAAAAAAAAAATAATAGAAAATAATAGAAAATTTAGAGGGGTAGGGGAAAAAATCGATAGTCTTTGCCCTTGACCCCAGTATTCAATGCGCACTATGGTTATGCAGAACGAATGTTCGTATGATATGTGGGAAAGTAAATTCCGCTGCGATGCTTTGCTTGCTTGCTAGCTCGCGTGGGTGTGTAAGTTACTTGTAGTAGGCCCCGTCCTTTTCCAACCCAGCCGATGGGAAAACAGGAATCCTCCAACTAGTCTCCCTCTTTTCTCTTTCAGGATTCACTTCAAGGACGCAGTGCGACGGCAAGGAGCAAGAGCAGGAAAGCTGGAACGTGCAAAATAGAAGAATTAACGGGAAATTCGTGGGTAAGCGAAACTTCCATGAAGAACAATGATTTACGGGAGAGGGGATTTCCGTTTTCGATTGGGAGTGAGGGAGAAAAAGACGACGACGATTTCGTTCGCTTGGGGAGGGGGGAGGAGTAGCTTAATTTTTTTTTTCTCGCTGGCGTGAGCTGGCGGGTGTAGCAGAGGAGGGAAGGGAGGAAGAGGGAGAAGGGAACGGGTGAGAAGTTTGGTTTTGTAGGGGGTTTATTATGTGGTGTGTGTGTGCGGCCAGCCCTTGCTTAGCTGCTTACCTGTCCCTGCTTCAAGTTGTTGCAAACGAACGCATAATGGCCTAGAGTAACTAATAATAATGAAAAATAAAAATCACTGCAGGTTAATTCAATTGAATAAGGCTTGAGCCTGGTAGAACCTTGTCCCCTGCAGTACAGTACTCGTACAGTACTCGAGTACGAGTACATAGGGTACTGCACAGTACTGTACAAGTACAGTGCTGTAGTTGTCTATATTGCGCTGCACTAGCCCAGAACAGTACGAGTACCCGTACAGGACGCAGAGTATCATAAGAAGCGCCGTACAGCACTCCTACTGTAAACCCTCCTCGAACACATTTCTCACTCCGACTCTCCACCCAATGTGAACCCCTCCTCCAACCGCACTAAAGCAGACTAACCCTCTCACCCATACAATCACCACACGAAAAAAAAAAAAAGGCAGGCTGAATAAAAATGTGGGGTTACAGTCGTTGTACCAGTGAATGAGGGGAATAACAGATTATCTCAAATCTACTGGTACAATTCACGGTACCGGTTACCGCGCTTGGACCTGGAATGAGGGATAAAAAAAGGATGAGAATGGGGGATGCGGGGGAGAGCTGAGAGAGAGAGTTCAACGTTGGGTGATCCGGTTGTTCCCCGTCCGGTAGACGAATGGCTGGCTGGCTGGCTGGTTGGTTGGTTGGTTGGTTGGTTGGTTGGTTGGTTGGTTAGACAATTGGTGGCAGAGTGCGCTGCTTAAGTTACTGCCCGACTGGATGCTCGAGTGGGTCATGGGGAATCATTCGTGGATGGAATGGTGATGTGTGACCTTTCCGAGGCCTGGGTGAGGGAGTACAGTACATAGGAAACGCTGGAGTCTCGGAAAACCTCCTTCTAAAATATGCCCATGCCCCATGCAGAATGGAGTGAAATCGTATAGTTACGAGACGAGAGGTGAATTGCCATGCCGAATGAAGCGAGTACTGTACAGTACTGTACTGCCCACGAAGTACCGTATGAGTTATCATAAATCTCTCTACCAACACACGTCCTGAAAAGGAACAGAAACAAATTCCCGTCCTCTATACAAAATAAAAGCTCAAACTCCAATCATGAAAAGTTGAAAGAAGAAACATCCTGCTCCTTTCGCCCACTGACTCTTCCCTGCCTTCTTCTTCCTACTCGTGCTTGCTTTCTCCCCTCCTATTCCCCCCTCCAAAGTGGCCTTATATCCCCCGAATCTTAAAGCTCCGCACCACTCCCCAACCTCGCCACCGTGTACGAAATGGCCCACGATTACGGGTGAACTATCATGTCCGCAACAGTATGGACGAGGATCGACCCTAACAGAATATACATGACAGGCCACCCATTCGCGAACTCATGTCGGGGGTAAAATAAGGGTTTGGCGATTACAATGCTCAGCGGCGAGGTAGTATCACCCTGACACGACACTCCCGAAATGTGAGGCTTACAGACCTGGGAGCAGGCTCAATGGTGTAGACCGGTAACCCTCTAGGGATCGTAGAGCGCACTCGTTAAGGCTGAAACTCACCGCCTCAGCTCTTACAACACTTCAAGACATGCTGCAGTGCGGCCTTAGAACGAGAGTCCGTAAAGAGTAGCAGAAGCAATGAGCAGTTCCTACATTCCGTCGAAACTACAGCGCACCCATATATACAATCCCCACTCCGTAACAATCATCTGAACCCCTCCGGCACCAAACTCCCCACATTCTCTACTGCCCTCTCAGGCTTTCCCTTAAAATAGACGAAAAGCCCCTGCAAGCTGGCAGCACTAACCCCCCACCTCCCCTCAAACGCTCCTGCAGCCTCCAACCTCTCCACAAACACCTCCCTCAACTTCCCTCTCCTAGCCAGTTCCTCCTCACCAACCACTCCATC
This sequence comes from Tuber indicum, assembly GCA_006112555.1. Taxonomy (NCBI): domain Eukaryota; kingdom Fungi; phylum Ascomycota; class Pezizomycetes; order Pezizales; family Tuberaceae; genus Tuber; species Tuber indicum. The sequence continues at coordinate 56,331 of VBSK01000383.1, forward strand.
CACACTCTCCCCGCCATAGAACCTCTCCCACATAACCTCCACCTCCTCCCTCCCCGCGTATCCAATCTCAGCCTTAACGTCAACCCTCCCGGGCCTAACAAGCGCCTCATCCAGCCTCTCCGGATAGTTCGTCGTCATGACCACGATCCGCTCCTCGCTGCTCGCGACACCATCGAGGGCGTTCAGAAGCCCACTGAACGTAACGTTCGCGCCGCGATACCCATCCTCCTCCGTCACGGCCCTCCCGCGGCCAAAGGCGGCGTCAACATCCTCCAACAGGGCGATACTCCGTTCGGGCATATTCGACAGCAAGTGGTTCAATCGATCATCCGTCAACCCACGCTCACTCAGATTCAGCAAGCAAATGCCATAATCCAGTTCGCCCGCTAGCGCCTGCACGAACGAGCTCTTTCCCGTGCCGGGTGGGCCGTAAAGGAGGTATCCCCGTCGGTAGGGTATCCCGCGATCGTAGTACCAGCGGGCAGAGTTCAGGAAGGACTTTACATCGGAGAGTAACTCTTGGCTGAGGCCTGGCTTCAGCACAACGGAGGATAACGGCCGCTTACGCCGGGGTCGGCCGAAGGGCTTCCACTCCGTTGACCAGGAGGTGTATATTATTGTCTTGCCTTCCTCCAGCTTCACGGCCAGGTCCCTGGCTTCCTGGAGAAGGGCCGGGAAGACGCTCCGGGATGCGAAGAGGGTGGTTATGGTGATTAACTCCCAGGGCGTGCCGCGCTGGAGGTCCACCCGCTTTGCGTCGCGCTCGCGATTAACCCTCAGGAAGTTCCCGCGGAAATTCAGCAAGTGCCGACCGGTGCCGGGCAGGAGTGTGAAGTCGGTGGAAATACCGCCCGAGGCGTGCCGGATGTATTTCGTCTCGACAGCGAGGTGTCGCGGGGCTGGGCGAAAGGTCGTCATCCATTCCAGCAACGATTTGGACGTCGACCGGGGCGACGAAGAGGAGGAGGAGGAGTTCTGCGACATCCAGTGCAGAAACCAATCGTATGACTTATCCGTCGAAGGTATTTCCAGCGTCACGAGCATTTGATTTCGGAGGTGTGTGCTCAGGCTCGTCAACGACTTGCGGGCGAGCTGTGCGGCTGCGGTTAGGAGGATTATGCCTACTCCCTTCGATTCCCGTCAGTGACATAGGCTCCCGCGATAGCGGAGGTAAGGTACTCCTGTAAATAGCGGATTCGAACTCAATTGGCCCACGAGACCACCATCCCCACCGGGTGCATCAACCGCCGAACCCGTAGAAGAATCCCCCCCTCGATTATCACCAACCCCCTTCCCCGGCGGCTTCGGCAAAAGACTCCCGATATTCATGTTGTCGTGGGAGAAAATGTGAGATGCGAAGTGGGAAAAAAACAAATTACACAATCCTTGTCAGTTGGTTGCTTCGGCTTTTGATTGCTGGTATGCAGCAGCGGAGCCTCACGGTAAATTTAGGGTATGATATCATGGGTATCGGGATTGTTTGTTTATCGTCATTCTCTCTCACTCAGTGCTACCATAAGTATGATACTCACTCGTCTTTGCCAATAATACCTCCGCCGGCCGATGTTTTACTGCAGCCCTAGCCAAATATTCGGGATACGGAGGTATTCTTGCCAAAGACGAGTGAGTAAGGTATCGTATACTCGAGTATGATGAGGTTAGAAGGCTTAAAAAAACCTCGATTTAGCGGTAAGTGTGAGTCGCATTGTGTTTCGAGGTGCCTGTAACTCCCACAATCCCACGAAAACACCAACACCCATCCCCAATCCAAGCCATGACGGTACTGTACCAGCGCTGCAGCCAACTACCACCACTGTGATAGGTAGGTACAGTATCATAAGTAAACTTCCTGAAAAGGTTCCCGCCCCCCCTCCCGTCAAGGCGGCAACTTCAAGAGTCGAGGAATACCTACTCGAGCAATACGACACCCCAAACAGAAACACCGACGTCAAACACTAACTTAAGAGTAGCTATTGCACCAACCCGATAATATGCCAAGCGGGCACTATGAACCCAACTACCGCCCCACTCCTTCCCCTCCTTTCCTTCCCGTGTCGTACATATCCAATTCCTCCTCCTCAGACCGCCCTCAAACCCCAGGTAATACCATAGTAGAGTGGCGGAAACATCTCCGACCCCCGCCCCCACCGGCGTGAGCCCGAAACTTTCTATATTCATCTATCCACAACACTATATTACAGTACAAAAAAAAGACCTAGATGTAATTTTGATTGGTTCCCTTCACTCCACTCCGCTCCACTCCGCTCCACTACGGCACAGTATCTCGAGAACTGTCTACACTAACAATGAAAAAAAGTGATGGCAAACAAGGTATATATATAAGGTTTCTCAATCGAAACAGAATAGAAGAAAAAGGAAACGCCCAGAAGAAAGCCCCATGTAAAGTAAATATTTATAAAAAGAAAGAAAAGAAAAGGGGGGAACAAGAACAGGAATGTATGAACAGGTAAGTAGGTTGACAGACAACTGGATATGAAAAAAAAAAAAAAGGTTAAAAGTTAGAAGTTAATGATGAATGATGGCGAAAACACCAATAAGAATGATAATGATGCTGCCGGTCCCCCAAGAAAGAAAAGAGGAAACAAAACAAAACAAATATAAAAAAAGAAAAAATACATTTCATACTTTATCGTGTGATGGTACTTATGGTGATGACCTCCCTAGTTAATCCCAAACATATGGCCCTGAACTGGGAAACAAGGAATAAAGCAAAAAAGGAAATGCATAGCAGACACCAAACTTTTGGTAGCAGTAAAGGAGATCGGAAAACAGCAAGAGATGTGAAAAAAAAAGACCCTCGCCTTGCCTTCAAACACCCAAAAAACAAAACGAACAAAAAGGATATAAAAGTGAAAAAAGATGCTAGCTTCAAAATCAAAACATCACCCGAACTATGTCTTTACCAAGATCTTCTTGAATTTTCTGCTAAAGTCGTGATGGCCGTGAAGCTGCAATGGTCCTCCAAAATGATTCCGAAGCGCCTGATCATCCTTAGAAGCTCTGACACCGCCCCTCGCAATCGCTGCCCGCTCTGCTGCAAAGGCGTCCCTGCGGTCTTGCCTCCGTTGATCGATAGTTTCTTGACTGATATGTCCGAAACCATTTCTCCGGCGGTAGCACGCTTCGATAATAGCACCCGCGTCGATGAGACGTCTTGGAATTGTCTGAACAACTTGGAAGATCTCCATCGGGTCATTTACAGCCCTGATTTGCGGCTCACCGGTCTTGAAGATAGCGAGAGCAATTCGGAAGAGAGTCTTTGATCCCTCGCTATAATTCGTAAAAAAAATTAGCACGTGCGCCAAAAGTGAGCAGCAGATATGGAACATACTAAAACAAACAATCCCAAACTCGGAGGACACTCTCAATGGGCAGTGATCCGATAAACCCACTCATGAACCACGAAGAAGTGCATAGAGTTACCGGCGGCAGCCTCGCAGAGTCAGGATCAAAATCGCTACCATCGAGATCGCCACCAATCTTGGCCCAGATACCAGGCAAACTCTCCCGTACACTCATCATAAGCACCCACTGATCAACACTAGAACCCTCCAAGTTTACCTCATGTGTTCCAGGAAGATGAGTATGGGTAAGAATGTACAGCATCCAGAAGGCCTTCTCTTCACTCATGAACAGTAACAAGAGACCAGCCAAAAAGTTCAAGCTCTGGCAGTAACCAACTTTGGGAACGTGAAGCGAGAAGGCAACCAAGACTCTTCTCAACTGTTGTACGATCGGCGTCTCCATCTGCTGTTGTTGAATCTTGGAAAGTCTTTGGGCACCTGGGGAAGCATCGGGCTTGAATTTGATGTTATCGGGGAAGGTGCGGTGGAGATCTATCCATGTTTGGTAAGAATCACCACAAGTGACTTAGACGGACAGCAAACCTCTTTCAATCAACTCAGAATCAGGAGATACCAAGCCGTTACCCTTCTTGACCAATTCATCATACAATCCAGGATGCTTGTTAAGCATTTTTTGGCCTCCCGCATACCAGAACCAAGCCGCCCCTCTCCATTCTGGAGGGATACCTTTCCTCACATAACGTTTGACCTTGGTCGACTTAGGTGGGAATCGTACAGGACCTCCTTCGCTACTCGGTGACAAGCCAGACTCCCTCAGCAATATCTCCCACTTCCCACGCCGCCTCCGTAGGGTTTCTTCGTAGCGTGTATTCCACTCGTCATATTCTTGAAGAGTCACGTATTGAGTTTGTTTTCGAAACCTACGACAAGTTAGCATTAAGCGTTCCAGCCCAGGAGCAAAGGTTGGCTACCCGTAACGATCCCTAGCATCTTTAGGAGGCACCCCATTAGCCATAGAGGGATTCTTTTGTGGTGTATCTGATGGATCCCCGGCGGGGAGAAATGTTGGAGATCTCGGCTCGGGCGCAACTGGTTTGGATTCGAGTTTTTTAAGGGCTTCTCCTGTGGGAGTTAGTTCAACAGACGAATTCGTGTCATGCTCTTCGTGATCACTACGTTGCCCATTCCCTTGAGCACTGGATTCAGGCTCGAATGTATCCCTATATCTAGGCACTTCGTCTCCTTTCGTGTCGGTCTTGAGGTCCTCTTTCAAACCGGATTCCGCACCAGCAGGTTCCACCGTCTGGGTTTCATGGGTTGCTTCCAGCTGTTCCTTTTGCTCTTCTAGCGCCATCTGCACGACACTCTCTTGCTCCGCCATCCTTGACCTAACCGATGGAGAAACGTCTCCTTCCAAAACAGAATCACTCGCGCTCCTTGCTTGTTCCCTGTCGTCAGCAAAACTAGCTTGCCGCGACACACCGCTCAAAGCTGATCCTGCCCTCGCACTACCCTCGTCCGACACGGATCCTTGTCGCGATGTTGCTCCTCCAAGCACAGAGTCACCTTTGTTCCTCCGGCACTCTTCCTCTGAAGTAGGATGTTCGGAGATTTCTTCGTCAGTATCACTGCCGTACATTCCGATGGCTTCGTCAACAGTCATAGCATGGCTATCCTCCGTTAGCTCCGAGGAGCTGGTAAAAGTGCTGGAACGGTTCTCTCCCGCAGCAGATAAGGCCGAGCGAAACGAGGTGCGCACCTCATCAGTGGCGCTTAGAGGTCCAAATGAGCTGTGTGGGGATGTGTTGGCGCTAGTGTTGTTACTATAGGGTGGTTGCGGGGGTGTGTACGGATGAGACCTGGGCGGATTCCTGGGATCGCTTCGCGGCGGAGGAGGATAATTTCTGTTCTCGCTGTTGGCAAAAAGGTCAGGAGCAGAGCTCGACGGACTGTTGGAAGGGTACCCTCTCGGTGTAGGAGGACCATTTCGCAAAGAAAACGCCTGGGTACCGGGGTGAGGAGAGCCAGTTGTGAACCCCCTCTCTCGCGCAATCGAATTGAAGGCCAACGGCATTTTGAGCCCCGGGGGTGCCGCGCACGGCGTAGGCGATTCCGTTCGTTCACCATTTCTTCGACCCCGCTTACTCTGCCCATTCACACCTCGCGTACCCTGTGGATGACCTGGCGGTGGTAACCCCACCTTTATTCCCCGTTCCATGCTCTTCTGTCGAAGCAACCTATCACGGCCGCCGGATGAACTGTCTGGAGAGCCCCAACTCTGTTCCTGTTCCATCATCCTCCTATGAATCTGTTTTGACAGCATTTCTGGCCCAACCCCCATATTATCCTTCCCACGTTCCTCAGAGCTCTGCCGCATCCGCGGGCTTGGTCTACCGGCTGAATTTTGTCTGTACATGGATGGGTTCGATGGCAACCCTGGACCCCGTTGCCCATCTCGTAATTCGGGAACAGAAATCATCTTTCTTACAGAAGCCCGTGGCAGGTGAGAATAAGAGTACTCCTGGGGAGTAATTTCCTTTGGCGAAAGGACGACAGGGGGAAAGTCAAAATGCAATTCTTCGTCAGGTCTGAAAGGGGAATGAGGCTCTTGCTGCTGGAGTAGTCGAACTCCTTCATCCATAGAAGGCCGGGGGGATGGCCGAGGAGAAGGTCTAGGAGAAGGTCTAGGAGAAGGCCTCGGAGAGGGTTGACGGGAGTCTGAGTGAGAGGTTGTCATCGTAGAAGTCCGTCACGAAACAACCAACTTATGGTAATAACAATGAAAAAGAAAAGAAAAGAGGAGGCTCTCTCTAGGGGCCAGACGAAGGGAGGGCGGTATTTTTTTTTTTGTTTGTCTTTTTCTCGCAACGGGGAGACGGAGATAGAGGGGATAGGGAAAATGCAAAGAGAGAAAACGGATGACGATCAGACAAGCTTCCCTGGTTTTAAGAGAAGGGCAGTAGCTACCGCGGTAGTTGGGGGCCTTTTTGTTTGGTGGTTGCACTGGAGCAAGCAGCAGGTACGGTAGCGTTGAAAACAAACGAGAGGAATGATAAAACGAAGAAACCGAGACAACTCCCTGAAAGGTATGATGGAGAAACGAAAGGGATGGTTTTGGAAAACCCAGGGATAACAGAGAAGAAAATCACAAAAGACGGGGGAGTATTAGACAGCAGCTTGCACCACCATACTCGCTAACTTAGTTGAGATCGATTGATGTCTGTTGGAACTGCAGGGGAGACGAGTGGGATGAGGAATGCTGGCTTCCTCGATATCACTCTCTCCTCTCTCCTCACCCGCAAGCTTCTTTCCTGCTTCTATGATACTACTTGCTTGCTGCTTGCCGCGGGTTCTAGGTCTAGGTCTTAGTCTGGGTCTGTTTGTTGTCGCTGTGGTAGCTGCGGAGTATGATCCAGTGCGGTGTGGTGTGATTTCGTGAATCCTTTTTTCCCCTTTCACACAATCCCTCCCTCACTTGAGAATGACAGACACAGATAGATGAGGCAGGAGATGGGGAGGAGAGGGGGAGGAGAGGGAAGAGGAGAATAACAAACAAGATCTGGGACGTGATGAGAAGAGTTGAGGGTAGGAGGGAGGCGCTGTCACTGCTCGTTTCTCCCCTGCTGGGACGGCCGCAGACCGAGATGGGAACCGGTGACACGGCGTGGGCAACTGTGCAGTAGTCTGTGCGGCGAGCCGAGGGTCCCAATTTTTTCTTGAAGTTTGATCTTGAAATTTGCAGCGTATGTGAATCAATGTACTGGATTCGAACTACCGCTAACTCTTGGTAAATTTGGGAAGAAATTCGTTCGTGCACCCCCCCCCCATACACACACACTGTATCTCCTTCCTTCTCTCTCGTCAACCCTTCTCCGCTCAACTGAATTGGGAGGTATGGTGGTCATAGCGCGAGTGAGCATGGCGAATAGTATTGGTTGACCGCCAGAGTGAAAGTACGAGTACTCGTACAGTACGGTACTTTTACGGTAGCATCATCTTCTATGATAAGTTCCTTCTTTCCCTCTTTCCTTCCTTCTCTCTCCTTCCCCTCTTTCGTAATATCTTGTATGATATAATAAGCAATTTTGGGAAACAATTGACCCTCAATTTCCACCCGTCTCGCTCTCTTCTCTTCCCAGACATTCGTCCAGATAAAACGCCTGGTCTTTTTGAACTTACATAAAAATTACCCCTTCCCCCCGAGTGACATAAGAACTACACCCGTCCTCCACCCACAATAACATATAGTATCACAACCATTTACCCCCATAACTTTATATCAACCAAGTTAAACCCAGTTCATCCGAGCACTTCCTGCACGAAGGAACAGAGAACGAGGGAAATTCGAAAAGGAAGAAGGAAAAAAGAAAAAAAATTACCAAGGACCCAATCTCCCGGGACTAGGTAGGCTATGGTAAGAAAACGGAACCCCCCTTATCACACAACCCTGCTTCCCTCAACCCACCCATCTGACCCCGGTCCATCAAAAACGCCGGGTTCTCCTGCCCCACCAGAAAATCACACAAAAGCGTTCCCGCTGTGCCTCAGCTAACTGCCGAGCGAGAAAAAGGGAGATCGTCAATTGATTTAACCTCACATATTATTACTCAATAGTACTCGTAGCAAATTTCAAACCCCGCCAGCCAAGGAAAATGTGAGAATAAGAAGAAAAACAAAGGGGGTGGGAAGCGATCGATACCTTTCAAATTATACACAACTCCAACCCATCCGAAGATGGAATCGAATTGTACTCGTACTCGAGTACAGCACCTGCGCCCCATGAGAGTGGATCTTCAGACCGTTTTGCTCTTCGAGGTCCTTGGCGTAATGCCTTGCGAAACAAAAGAAAAAGTAACCATGATGGACGAAGGATGGAAGCTTGGAAAGGAAGGAAAAAGTAAATGGAACGCTCCCACTAAAGTAAAACGTCTCGGGGGGGGGGGATCACCACCACCACCATTCATGGCACATTGCACAATAAAAAGCTTCTACCTATCAATTGCCCTCAACGTCCTTTGTAAGAGCACCGAAGAGCACCGATATACGGCGCATGATTCGTTCCCGCAACTACGACGAACCGCAATCACCAAATTTTTCCCTTACCCGCCTTGCAATTTTGGCATGCTTTCCCACTCCCCCATACGAAGTCGATACCAGGCCATATTGGACTGTCAAAGTAACGCTACACGAGCTCAGGAACGACCAGTAATTCCTCCTTCTATCCACCCCATACGTCCGCAACCGGATCATGCCCCAATTCCCACAGTCAGCCGATCCGTGATCTCTCCATCTCCCTCCACTGGCATCGCCAATTGGAGATTGAGAGAAAACGAGCACCTAGAAGCAGCCAAAGCGGTGAGCACACAAGTGCGACATTTCCCGCACGCCATCAATTTCGGGGGCAAGTCAATTTGCCGGGCGCGGTGTGGTTTTTTTCTTTTTCTTTTTCTTTTCTTTTCGTTGTTGGGGTTGGTGGGTTACCGCAAACAGTTAAGTTAAAGAAGTAGTTTCCGCCTTTTCCTTTCGCAACGGCGTTGCGTACTGGAGGACGGTATGATACAAGTATCAGGTACCATAAATTTATTATAGAAGGAAAAAAAGGGATTAAGAGAAAGGAAAAAGGAAAAAGGGAAACAAAAAAACAAAAAGAAATATCATACCTCTGCACCGCTCAGGAGGATGATAGGAGGGGGAAGAGTAGAAATACCCCAAAAATTGACGGCCCGCGGCAGACCATGGGGGCATGGGGGCATGGGCAAAGTACTCATACAAGTACTCGAGTAGAAGGTGACCAAAGTGGTAATAAAAAGCAATGACTTTTTGGGGAGTCTAGTGGCGGCTGAGGTAAGAACTCAGGTATGGACTAACTACATTACAACTAAATTTATTCTCCTTTTCTTCAAGCAGAAGAAACCCCACTGCCCACAAACGGGAATATGATAACTCCGACAGTGCTACAGAGTATCGGACTAGGTATTTGGCTACTGTGCAGCACTGGTAACTTACTCGAGTACCAGTACTGGTATTGTACTCGTACCTGCCGGCGGTATTTTCCTGCAGCCTTCACTTCCTTTTCCAGATCCTGCCTCCCATTGCTCTTCGATAATAATATTATTATAGCTCACAAGACCCCCCCCACAGCAACTCAACAATTAACCAACTGGGTAGCCCATCGCGGAGCCTTTCTAATACGATACCTACGATACAGTATCATACAATCCCCCTACCCGTATTTCCTTACCAATCGCAGCGATCTGGACAGACAACTGGTCAATCGGTCAATTTGACCCCAAACCCCAAAGGACAATCGAAATAAGTCCTTCCCCTTCTCCACCCCACTCCTCCAAGCACGTTTGAGCACAGTATGATAACACCAGATACGTGCAGCATCGCTGCCGCTATCGCCTACAACACTACCAATCCCTAAGCCCACAAAGCACGAGTACTCGCACAGCGCTCCCAACCCCAACCGCGAATGCGTGAGAATCCGAAAGCCCCGGGAATGGACCACGTGCGGCATTATACCGTTTCGTATCATGTAAACCACCTAAGCGAACCCCAACGTACCCCATCGCAACGCAACCCGGTTCAATACCCATATCCAACTCTTCGCAAATGCAGGAACGAATAACAAGCACTTTAACAGGTCCCGCAGTATACCCTCTTGCGAACACATACATATGCGCGTAAACGCGTAACAAGCCCGTGTGGTGCGGAATCCCCGCCGGATTAAGCTTTGTCTTTGGTCGAAGAGGTGGGGGGGGAGGGAGAAAGGGATGCATGTGGAGAGAGGAGGGGTAAAGAGTTCTCCAATTGCCCTTTCCCTGCGTTTGAGTAATTCTTAAACATCGTTATTACTTCCGATCTGATCATTTGACTGGTCGACTTGTTGAATTGCCTGCCATAAAAGAAATGCAAACCGGATGGACGGACGGATAGAAGCCGAGATGTGGTATGCACTCGAGCATGATACGTGCCTCATCTCCATATCCCTCTAATAATATCTTGTCTAACTAGGCTTTGCTCTACCCCTGCCCTGCCCTTCACAGCCGTAGCCTTATCCGTGCATCCACAACCCTGCAAGCTCAGTCTGACCAAACCAACCCAAACCCAGAGCGGTCAAAAGAGAGAGAGAGGTTTGTATATAACGGCGACCCTTCCTTCATTCCTTCATTCTTCCGCTAAGTATGATATGATAATATTATGATGAGACACTGACACAAACACTTTTCGGAAAAAAGTTACCCGCTCCTTCCTCCTTCCTTCCTCCCTCCCCATCCCGGAGCGAATAGGCGGATGGAAACACCATACTCGGCCAAGCCACGCTTAAAAGGGGGAACCCAGCATGACGGTAATGGAAAGTAAAGAGTAAAGAACCTCAAAGGAAGGAAGGAGCAAAGAAAAAAAGGGCCGTGAGTGCTGTATGAGTACAAGTGCTTAGTCAAGGGTGTTGATAGGACAATTCGAGCTCGAGCAGGTGTCCGTGTCGGGATATCATAGGTTAAATTAGGGCCTGCAGCAAAGAAAGCGGAGGGAAGGAAGAACAAAAAATTTTCAATCCCCCGGGTTTGCTTTTTTTTTGGCTTTACTTGTACTGTACCCTCCTCCCCTGACTCGAGCCTTAGGATATCGGTATCCTACGAGTACAGTACTCGTACTGTACTCGTACGGTACGGTAAGCTCCCGGTCCGTCCTAAGTACTCGTACTAGCACTAGTAAAATAAGCAGCGGCTATCGTGTGATACCTCACAAGTATGATACGAGTACTCGTACCACATCCCACTGTCATCAAAAAAAAAAACTCTTCCTTCCATTACGGGAAAGAGCACAGTGTAGCAAGCGGCACGTACTCGGGGCTGAACCACCGGTGGCCCATAGCCAGCCGGCCCGCTCAACCCCTTACTTCCTACCGTACCGGTGCGGGTGCGGTACGGTACCGGGCCGCATCCAACAAAGCGGGATCGCTATCGTTATGCGATATCGGCAACTCTATCATACGCCGTAGTGGTGCGCTATCGTTGGTAAATAACTTGGTAGTCTGCTTAGTTCACTATTGTCTACGGCAACTTAGCTTACTGGTAGTCCGGCCCATCAGGAGACCCCAATAGCTTCTGTCGTTCCCGTTAAATTTACCACAGGCTTGTCCATGCAATAGCTGCCCGCAAAAGTCAAGTTAGTTATGATACCAGTAGTGTGCGTGTATGTGGGTAATAATTCGATATGAAGATTAGTAATGAGGTGAACACAAACACCCGCGGCCGAGGACGTAAATTACGTACCGGAACAGTATCTCCACACCCCGCGTCCTCCACATACTGGTACGATATATCTTCGGCCCGTACCCCCCCTATCCGTCTCTTCACTAACCTCCCTTAATTATTCTACGATACTCTACCGTGCAGTCATAAAAGTCGCAAACAAAAAAACAAACAAAGATTCGTCCTTCCTTCCTCCCCTCCCTTTTTGTTTCTCTTGCCCCAGGAATCGTAATACCGGTATCATAATTCCTACCAATTTTTTGGGAAATCACAATGGGAAGTTATCGTATCGTATGATATCGTGCAGAATGAATAAGCACGCACCACTCCGAGAATCATAATAATAATATTGTTATCATACCGGTAATGCACAAGAAAATCCTACAGTATAATAGCCCGATCGCATCGAAGCTCTCTTGCTTCCCTCCAACGACGACCGAGAGAATTCATAGCGAAACAAACACCCATCACCGCAATTTTAATCTCGCTTTCACAGTCATATTTATCGAACGCGTTCCCCGTCGTCGTCCCCGGATCAGGTGGATTTACAAGGATTCGATTGGCTTCCAGTAGTTCACAGATGCGTTGGTGGAACGTTTGGCCATGACTATTTACGGTGCAATCACGTTCGTACGTAGCCTGCTGTGCGGAGAGAGGGTGCCTGTGCATGAGTACAGTACAGTATGACGGACCTTTTTTCCGAATGAGAAACATGAGAGCTGGGGTCGACGTCAGATGCTTGTGATATTACACGGTGTGATATTACACGAGCACTCGAGTATAGTTGCGTGATAGAGTCTGTACCGGTAGTATTATTTGCGATTGGTTTCCAATTTTGGTACATACATGCCAAGTGGGTAATTCAGGGGTATTTATTGATTGACAATGGGTACGATACGCGGTACGATAAGCCGTCATAAGATGCGAGGACCATGCCTTGCCCACACGAGATGCTGAGTTTCTGAGTTTCCTGCCTTCTCCTCTTCTATTACGGAGACACATGTTACCATTGTATACGAGCAGATAATCGAGTAAACACGATAAAAAAGCAAAAAGGGAGAAGACCAGCACAACTAAAGAGATGAAGAGGGGAGGAAGAAGACAGCCAAAACGCCCTATGCCTGTTCAACCCCCTGACATCCTCAGCACTTTCATAGTTATTCCTGAGTTCTGAACGCTGGTTTCCATGATTGACATGTAAGAAGAGGGAAAGCAGAAAGGGAGAAAGAAAAAGAAAAAGAAAAAGGAATAGTTTATTGGTTTATCCCATTTTGGCATGCACAATCATCTACTTTGCGTATTGCTTGACCCAAGCCTTGGCCGTCTTCTCGAACGCAGCCTTGTCGTTCTTGTATTGCTCGGCGATAGAGGTTTCAACGGCATCATCCCTGCATTATCCGTTTGTTCGGGTCAATAATATATTCTCAAACTTTAGATGCTCGGGGAAGGTGGGTATGGTATTTTGACTCACGGATTTGGTTCCATGAGCAGCCCGCGAGCCATCTCTAGGACTGCCAGGATCTTGCAGCTAGGCTTCCACTGATCGCTCCTCAATATACCAAGGCACATGCTCCCTTTGTCATCGTTGGTAACGTTCGGGTGATAGATCTTTGTCTGGAAGGACAAAACCGGAGGCTTGAATGGGTAGTTTGTCGGAAGTGTGAGGAGAAGCTTGAAAGTCCCACCCTGAGAGAAAAAACTTGGGGTTAGCTTTGTTCCATTACAACGTGATAGCAATCGGACTTGTGTGACTTTGAGAACTAACAGCATAAATGGACTCTTTAGGACCTGTAATCTCAATATTCCACTTGAACATATCCTCATCAATAGGCTGGATTGTGATACCCTGAGGAGGGTTCGCCTCGATCTCGGTATACTCCTGCGGCACGAACATCCATTAGCTTTATTCCTTGAAGATGGACAAACAGTGATCGTTACCCGAGTGATCCGCTTCGCAGCTTGAGCCATGGTTCTGGTTAGGGTGGGCTTTGCTGGGAGAGGTTCTAGATAAAATTAACAAAGGTGTGCGAGCTTTTTTCCCCAGGGAAAAAGTACTTTCGGTTTTCGTTGGGAAGGTTTGTTGCACGGGAGGGCGTGTTCACAGTTCAGCTGAGGGTCTCAGGGTCATTAGGAGGGGAAGGGGGTCGGCATCGCGGGGCTGAGGTTCCTTGGCATGCATTTACAATGGGTGTCTGCCTTTTTGTTGTGGCTCAACGACAACCACGTAAGCCCTTTGAACACAGCATTTGACGGTTACATGCTTACTGTGTTGCTCGTCGGGCTAGGTAGCCCTTTGACAAAGTTTGATCTCCTCAAACAAGCGGAGTTGGGGTGGTAGTACGGTACCGGTAGATTAACGGGAGCTTGAGGCTTCTTGACAGCGGTTAAAACGATATTTCCCTCGTTCAGTACCGGGTTTTCCAGGAGATTTTGTCTCAAACGGGGATCAGAACCCTGCACGGAGATACTCCATATGGCGGGTTCATACGGTGCTACCGGCCATAGGTAACTATTAGAATGTTGAGCTGAATACTTGTATCATCTCTGATTGGGGGGGAGGCAAAATCCTTCAGAGCAAAATGTTTCCGAGATATTCAGAAATAGGAATCACTACAATTAGTTTATTCCGAGGCGGCAAACAATATCCGCCCGGATGGCCAAGTTGGTAAGGCGTCGCACTCGTAATGCGAAGATCAGGCGTTCGACTCGCCTTTCGGGCATGCCCCCTTTTAGGCCTTTTTTTACAACCTTGATAGCGGTATTCCTTAAAGGTTTACTCAAAGTAAGGTGTGCTGCTAATGATTGCCCGACTACAATGGTGATGCTCGGATTGCCTGGGTGTTTCTTTTCGGGGGGCTGCTATGTTGTACTCCAGCACTAGACCCACTTCATCACGAATACACTTAAACCACCCTCCGTGCTTGAAACTACCGTCTTTGGATTCAATCATTCTGGTTTTTTCAAAGACGAGAAGTCTTGTAAGCACTAGGGGGGTACACTGAATGGATTCCTTAGAAATGGTACCGCAACATCCTCTCCCCTTGAGCAGATGCGATCTCTACCTCCCCCATCTTCCATTAACCATCCCCCATGCCCAACTACAACGCCAACTTTGACGGAGCAAAACTTAAAGAACACGATAAGAAATACCTCCCCGACACCCCATCCGCAAACCCCTTCAATGCCTCACAAATAATGAAGAAGAAGGGAAGGAACAAAGTCTCCTTTCACGCGGCGACCACCCCAGTGAATGGCCTGACCATCCATTGTGCGCTCTGTGGGTCTCCTGCTGTACTAACGCCGTATCGAATCTCAATGTATCGTATGATATGATGGTGGGGGTGTCCATGCGATTACTAGCGGTCATGAGATGGGGTTGGCCCCCTGCTCAATGCTACTTGCTGCATGGTATCTTGTGACGTTGGTAAGGTGTATGTATGCGTTCTGTATTGGCAGGAGAGGAGGGTGGTATATCTGCTAGGGTGGTATGATATCTGGGTTTGTTGGGGTTCGTGTAGTGTTACTTGAGGATTAGTTTGGCTAGCTTGTTGGAGATATCCGCACTGGGGCGCACGGGTACGGGTACTCGTCAGTGGAATGCCTTAGTATTGGAAAGCTTTCCCCCATATAAATTTCCTCCCTTCCTGCCCACCACCCCCCCTCCTCCCCCGAAGCATAGTCAGGCCAATCAAGTGAATATTTCTACTCTCGATCCAGTCGCTTTACTCCCTTCCCCTTGAGCCTTAGGCATTCATAGTGTGAAACATCCGATCCGATCATTACCTCCGTTTCAACATGACCGTTATGATACCTCTATTCCCAATATGGCTGGGTGGCTTGGCTGGAACTTGTGGGGCAGAGGTGGTGGGGTAACGTGGGCACGAGTAAGCTTCTTGAGGATCATCAAGTGTGCTACTTTCACTCTTGGTGATTCTTGTCGGGGAGGGATACGAAGTTTCGGTAAGAGCTCTTGGAATTGGCTATCATGTTATTAGCAGAACCCTCCCCCCCCATCAACCTATGATAGGTTTATTTGACTGCGGAATTGGAAGTACCAGTTAAGGTCCAACACATCCAGAGTGCTTAGTCTGTTCTGTGTCAGGAAGGCACTAATCCTTCTCAAAGGTTTTTGTCTCCGAGTCGGGATATGAGACATTCACCGGGGATAGTGGATCGCAGGAGCTTTTATGCTAGGTCCCTTGTGCGAGCACGATAGATACCCGTGCTCGGTCAATCTTCATTGGCCATAGTGCAAATAGCTGCCCCACCATTGCGTGTTTAAACGGGGCCGATGGTGTTCCCCAGACACCACGTTTATTCCAGCTCCTCTCCAACCCCGGCATCTAGATTCTAAGTAATGTCAGCGGTATCTCGAATCCTAGGTTCCAAATTCCAACCACAACTTATTGGGCCGTTGTGTTGCGACATGAAGGAGTGATGAAACTGTTACTGAGGCGGGAAGTTGTCAACCCCGATAGGTTTGACAACGAGTGTGGAATGCGGCTATGGTATGCTGCTGTGGAGGGACGCGAAGGAACGATAAAACTGCTGCTGGAACTGGAGGATGTCGGCCCCGATAGGCCTGGCCCCGAAGGCGTAACACCAGTCTTGTATGCTGGGCGAAACTGCTAGTGGAGTAGAGGCTATCAGTCCCGGCAGGTTAGACGACGGAGGCCGAGCACCGATCTGGCATGCCTTTTGTAAACCTGCTGGATATTTGCTCATGTAATTTCCTGAAGATTTATCAGTTTTTGTTTATGGATTTCGGTGTAAAGGGTAAGGGGCATGTATTAATACTTTGTCCGTGAACTTGCACCTTTTTTTGTATTTAGCTAACTTACCGTGTTTCATTGTGCTAGTTTCTGGTCGTGATATAAATTCTTCTTTTCTATGTAATTTATTTTTTACATAAGCAATTTCTCTTCTAGCTGTCGGGGAGAAGTAGACTCATGATTGGGGGTTGGACAGCAAATGTTCGGTGAGGGGACATAGACTATGTGTTGATATTGGGAGAAGAATACTGGCGTCACTGTACAGTACAGTACCACCTTCTGCTATGACGTTATACAGGTATGACATCACACCTGTAGTCCCCCAACCGCTAGCGCCCAAGGGAAGAACAAACATCCCTTTCATGTCGGAGATCAAATCGGGGTTTGACGAGAGGTTCACAAGGGCAAGGAGATATAAGCACCGTATGATATTATTTTATATTTTCTTCAAGTTAAATACTGTATGTAATCGAGAAGGACTTGGGACTGGGGAGCGGTGACTGAGGAATTTCTTTTATAAGTATAATATTATATGATATGCTTTAAGCGTGCGGCTTCACCCGCTATTGTATCAGGCTTTATATAAGTTTTGGGGTCGTTGTGGATTGTTGGGTATTGAATTTCTATTCAACTTGATTGCGACGGGTGGGTAAGAGTACCGGCAGGAATGGTGTTTTTTTTTTGCTTGTCGCTCAGGTATAAGCCGCAGGTTCTAGAAACCGAAAGTAGGTGTTGTTCATAAACTGTTATAAGTGCTTACTGCGGGTATGATAGCTAGGGATTCTCTCTTTTCGATCTAAAAAAGGGACGATTTCGTACCAACACGGGATTGGGTGTACGATGACAGTTCAATCTACGATTATCGTACTCTGGTTTCACGAATGATATGTTGTGAAGAACCTGGGAACCTTATCGTACAATTCTGGAAAAAAAGAGAAAAGAAAAAAGAAATAAAACATCGGCAAACTCCTACTAAATTAATCTATAGGAAACGGATTTTTTTTTTTCTCAATTGAAAAGTATCGTACCGAGGACAATGCTATCGTGCCTGTCTGTCCGTGTCTGTACTCGGGTAGAGGCAGGGCTAAGGGTTTCCTGTACAGTACTTGTAGTAGTGGCTTGGACTGTATGATTTTGTACCTGCCCTCGTAAAACTTGGGTAGAGAGGCAGAGCTACTTCCCCTTCCACATTTGGGTATTGGGAGCTCGCTACTGATGCTGTGGTGGTGCGGATAAATGATATGGCACTCTTACTTGCAACGGCTTGTGCTGGTAATATGCGGTATAGTACATTGCCCCCTTGGAGGACTTAATCGGATATGCGGTCAGGGGCACGACTGAGATAGGCTCTATTTCAGGAAGACTATACACATCTTCTCCCGCCGGGCGGCGAGAGTCGGTAGAGATCACGAGGTAGTATATTTGTGTCGGAGAAACTCTAGCAATAACGGTAAACCTCCAATATTATTTTGGTCTTCCGACTGAGAATGCTGGTGCCCCTGAGTCTCATTCTCTGTAACGGTCTGGGTAAAATATAACTGAACAAGGCGGAATACCGAAAGCTCTACTATCCAAGTATCGGTACCAGATGCGATCCCGCATCGTCCGACTTTCCCCGCAAGAAAAATCATTCATCGAGCCCTTCGCACACCAGACACCTGCACAAAAACCCATACTCCCCCATTAACGCCAACCTTCTATTCGTTGTGCCCATCCTCCAATCCGGTCTGTAGCAATGGGTAATTTCCTCCCCTTCCTGTGATAGTATTCCCCCCATCAGCATCCACTCCACCATTTCAAACCCAGAAAGAAAGAAAGAAAGAAAGGAAACAAAGAAACAAAGAAACAAACCTCAACCCTCCTGCCACTCCAAAACTCAATCCTCCCTTCACCCCCCTCCCACCTCCAATAGGAATTCTCACCCCCATCGCAAGAGTGATTGATCCTGCTGGCGAGGGCGAAAACCGCATTCTCCCGCCCATCCGGGGTCAGCATGAAGTTGTTACATTTCCACACGCCCTCGACTCCGGCTTCCGCGCCGCCGGCAAGGGAGAGGAATACCGTGCGCGAAGGGAGGGAGAGTGCGGCGAAGGCTACGCTCACTCGCTCGGCTCTATCGATCGAGGAGGAGGAGGAGTGGGCGATCCTTAATAGTGGTTGTTCGGAAAATAGTAGGGTGTTGGCCGGGATTATGCTCGTGGCGATTGCGCCTAGGCCCTTATTTGCCAGATAGGTGATTTTGAAGTACGGGCTTGGAGAGGCTGGCGGGGTGGGGGTCGTCGCCATGGGGAGGGGGGGGGGCGAGGAGACACGTTTTGCTTTTCCGGTCGACCAGCGAGGGGAAGATGGGATGATTGAATTTATGCTTATCGGGACGCTATCAGTTACATGCAGGGTTCAGGCACACGTAGAATACCTGCTCAGGTATGATATCGTACCAACCCGGACACGGACTAGGGGACATATGTCCGAAGTCATGAGTATCACTCGAAATCCTGGTTTAACGTTTAACATGGTACTTTACGAATTTTGCAAGGGGACACATCCCGAAACTCACAAAAAGCTACTGTACCACAACGAACCCCAAAGAAACCCGGAAAATACCAAGGTCTCGACAACACATATTAGGCGGCCTCCCGGGGCTTGTGGTCCCCGACACCCATCAGGTAAGAGGCATAAGGTAGTCGAGACCGACTTCAAGAGTCTTGGCAGGTATTGTGACAAAGAATGCGGAAGTAAATCACAGCACCATCCCGCCATGCAGAAAGAAAAATCCAAAGAGAATCATATCCGGGAGCAAGTCACTTAGGATATGATAATCCACCTTTTAGGTCCCAATTCCCAATTCCCATCAATATACCCCGTCGAATGTTTTTTTCCTTTTTCTTTCTTTCTTTTTCCCCCTCAAAAAAGCCACCCGCCCCCATCTTGTCCTCTACCCCCCCGACCAAAACACTGCATATCTCGTTTTTCCCCACTCGAACATTAATGGTTAACCACCATATCATGCTCTCCCGGGATAATGTGATGTGTAGTCAAAAATTCCCTACTACGGAAAAAGGGGGAGGGTAAAACACAGCCAAAGGGAGCCCCCGCACCCTCTCAGAGATGTAATACAAGTATCATAATAGCGAAAATAATGATGAAGCGCCCAACCTTACCAGAAGAGGCAATTCCAACGACATAGCACTTGGTTCCAATTATTTGAGATTCTGCAGGACGGCACCTTACCGGCATTTTTGAGGTGAGGTT
This sequence comes from Tuber indicum, assembly GCA_006112555.1. Classification (NCBI taxonomy): domain Eukaryota; kingdom Fungi; phylum Ascomycota; class Pezizomycetes; order Pezizales; family Tuberaceae; genus Tuber; species Tuber indicum. Next base: position 75,939 of record VBSK01000383.1, read on the forward strand.
AGGTCTTCTGTTGCTGTCGGTATCGTTTTCTTGGGACGGTGCGGGAGTATGGGTTGCACAGAGCAAGGGTTTGGGAAGTCGGGTGCTGCGGGAGAGACCACACTCTGCGAGTGCTCGGGCGCTGTGCATTTAATGTACTTGTAACTGTAAAGCACCATGTCGCAGTCCTTCGGCAAAGGTATCTAGGGCCGAGAATATGGTTCATACAATTTCTGGGGAATCCCTGGTTCGCATGCCTGATTGAACTTTTGCAATTCTGCTTGTCACTTTCGGTCGGGTGCGACACCCTTACCCACCCCCAACATGTCACAATGAAGCGAGTGTGGGACCTTTTCAGCACAAGGATATACTTGTATAATGGTTTCTATCACCCGTCCACACTGATCACCAAAACATTATAACAGAGAGGAGAGAATACGAGTCCAAAAATCAATGCCACAATCCAGTTCTGTACCACTACTGCTTCAATCGAATGATATTAAGCCCATCAAAAGCCGGCAACATAACCTGCTCCAACTGCTTGTGATCCCTCACAAACTTGTTGAACTCATCAATATACTTATAGCTAGCGACGCTCGTGCTGTCCAACTCAAACGAATTAGGGTTCTTCTCCGTATCATCCGCGACGAGCCCTTGCTTGAGGGCGTTATCAGCGATCACGACGCCGCGGGGAGAAAGGAGGTTTCGGGAGAGGATTGTTTCAACCACGGGAAGGTAACCGTTTTTATTGGCGTCGAGGAAGATTATGTCGAATTGGTCCGCAGGGAGAGATTTCACGCTCTCGACGCCGTCGCCCTCAAGGAAAGTAACGAATGTGTCGGGAAACCCGGCTTCGAGTAGGGCTGCCTTAGCAAATTCGGTGTGGGGGCCGGGGATGTCACAGCACACGAGCTTGTATTCATCAGCTTCAATCGCTTGCAGAAGGAGTGGAGAACAGAAGGGGAGGTGAAGAAGAAATTACCTTGGCACCCTCCTGCCCTTTGATAGCTTCCGCCCAAGCCAATGCCGAATACCCGGTAAAAGTCCCAACCTCGAGCACCTTCTTGGCCCCAATCAACTTTGCGAAAAAAAGCATAAATTGAGCCTTCCCCACGGCCCCATATTAGCGTTTGCCTACCGGTACTGCCCTATGGGAAAGGAGTATATCATACCTGAAGTGTACTAACCATCATGTAAGGATCCATTCCAACTGAACGTGAAAAATCAATAGACTTTGCACGGTGCTGGTCCACGACGCCTGGCAAGGGCGTGGAATGATCAATACAGTATTCGTGAACGGCCCTGGTGACGTGCGCATTTGGGTAGATTTCTGTTGCGGTGTACATTTTTGCTTGGGATCCGGGGGGCTTCCAAAAAGGTATGTAGAAGTTTGCGTTCTTTCCTTTGTGAAGGTTGGAACGGATTGACAGAGCTGGGAGGGAAATGGAAGGGAAGGAGGGGGGAGGGGTATTTATGAAGTACACGTAGTAAGTTCACGTCTGTGAGCTGTGAGCACGACTGCTATTTTACAGCCCTAAATTCTTTCCTGCCTTCTCAAACTGGGCGATGTGCGATAACAGCTGGGATCACAAGCGTCGCCCTACTACGAGTATTCTACAAGTGCTGCAAAATCGCACCGCTACCCTATGCTCTCCTGATCCTGGACAGCTTGGAGAAGAGAGAATATGATAGAAGAATCGGTATGATAGAACACCTAATGGAAACTCCCTCCCCCCCTCCCCGTCATCATCATCAACTCCCGAAAGCCTCAGTCATGTGGACGGTCGCAAACCTAACTTTACCACAAAGGGTGTATGAGTACCTTGCGTCTGGAGCGCTCGCCCCGCCTTCTTATGCCATGAATTAGAGAAACAAACAAGTCAAGAAAAAAGGAAGCCCAATCAAGATCTTTTCTCTTTTCTCTTCTCTTCTTTTCCGTTCTACTCCTCTCCCCCCATTCACCACCACGCGCAGTATGTCGAGAACTCAAGCACGGGGCTGCGCACCGCAGGTTCTTGCGGGCATGTATGAATTTGGCACGATTCAATGCGATTCAGCATGGAACCGCTGTCAAGCACAGATGCGAGGGTTCTTTTGCTTGTTTGAGATGCAAGTTTACAGTCAGTTGTAACGGGTGGTTGATTTTTTTATCTTGTTTTTATCCTACCCCGTCTTGTTGGGAAAAAATGTCTAGAACCAGAATCCTCTGAATCTAATTCATACTGTGCGAGTACTGTACACTCCCGTTGGAAAAGTCCTCGTAACCACACATGTAACGGTGGCTTGGCAGCAACGGGTGCGATGTATGGATATTGTATCATATTGCCGCCACCACAGTTACCGTAGATGTACCCTGGGAAATCGGTTGCAACATCGATAAACACAAGCAAACGATGGCACCCCCGCACTTCAAAATCCACGATTCCCACAATGTCAGATGGGAGAACTTTTGAATTTTGTGAACAGTACGATCTTAATAGCAATGTAGATTATATGAACATAAATATTATTAAAAGGATATTATGAGCATATTTCTAGTGAGGAGATAAAAGGTGTGAAGGCAGATTGGGAGAGATTCTTGTAATCAATTCTTGTAATTAAAGCTGGAAGTAGTGTCTATCTATATATACAGGTTTTCATCCATTGTGCAAACCTCATACATATAACAGAGAAATTTTATAGAGAGGAACATTAGTGCAACTATGTAAAACCATAATATAAGTAGGAAAAACATAAGGGTGAACTTGTTTGACGCTGAGATTTTTGTTTTTGTTGGTAGCTGTTTTTGTGTTGGGTTGGCTTACCTCATGGAACGCAACGCTGTAGGATAGAGTGCCTGGATTGGAATGCTTCCTGGTAGTAGTATCATACCGAATATATTATATTAAGAGGCTCCGGCCCATTTTTGCCCATCTGCATCAGCAGCCATGTTTTTTTCACTGGCACCAGACAATCGCGCATGGGATGCTAGGCCAGGCTGAACTGAACTACCGATAGACACCTTGCTTGCTATTTCCCATTGGATCAACGGACCTTACTGTACTTATCCCACGATACAACCGATGCAGCGAAAGCTAGAATACGGCACAGTCGCACCCCGCTATCGTGGACGTCCAAAATCCGAAGAATCCGTCCGGCACAGCGAGTGATCCAGGGCAAGGGGTGCCATACGAGTCGGCGAGGTATCCGGATTATCCGGATCCGGGATAGCGAGGTGTGACTGCGATAGGGGATCTTGCTAGGGCGCTGGAGTTGCATCTCCTAGTATGATTTGATACGAGTAAGGTCTTTCCGCACATATCTTCCCTTCTGCTTGTCCCAACTGACAGCTGAAAGAGAATCCTTCTACTCGAGTACCGTATTGCTCTTTCTCCCCATTCTAAAGGGGGGAATCCTGGAACTCCTGACGTCATTCCCAATTATTCCGGCTCCTTATGGTACTGTTCCGGGCAATACCGGTATTCTGAAAATCAACCAACCCGGACACAAAATTTCAAACCCGTGTTCTGAGGCCGAACGACCACAACGCCCTTAAGTAAGGTCCTCTGTAAATGTGCTCAATTTATCACTTCCCAGAGATTCGCGGAAGGGATCTCGAGAAACACCGACTGGAGCAGGGACTAGGCTGATTTTGATTTAGTTTGTATGGGAAGTTGGGCCAGTTAGCCGACGTGAGGCTAGACTACCTACCACAATTGGAGAATGGCAGGTATTTATGGCTAGCGGGGATCACTTCCTTTCTCAGATGAGTCAGCTTTTCTCATTCAAGTCATGTGTGATATGATGCCATTATTCCTCCTCGGGAGGTGTAAGTTCTCGCTGCTCTCTCACCCTCGGTACCCTATCAAGTGGGATAATTGATTCGAGTAATACCGGTGTGGGAGGTTTTGTGTTTTTCCCTTAAGTGGATGGTGTGTCGACCAAGCTCGCACCTTGTGGCTACTATTACTCTGTGACCTGGCTGATAAATGATAGATAGAGGAAGGGAAGTTGACTTGGAATCCAATCGTAGTAAATAGACTGACACAGAGGAAGCAAAGGGGTTGAAGCTGAACCCAATTTGGATAGGGACGCACCGTTATCCAAATGGTTGTTGAGTGGTGGTTGAGCTTGTCTAACTAAGAAGACTAGCTCCTGGTTTAAATACAAGAAAATGTTCATGCCAAGGCATGCACAAAGACAGGAAACTCCATCCCTTCGTCTGTTCCCGAATTTCACTCACTTTTAGTGCAGTACTAACAGGAGGATCGGCAATTGCCAATACAAAGCAAGTAGAGCCTGATCTGTATTTAAGTGTGCGGAACACATGGAGGGTGGGCAAAGAAATAAAAAACAGACCAGCCCTTTCAAGTATCCATGACCAGATATACACTGGTAATCCCACACTAAGTTATTTCTATCACGGTCATGATAAACAATACCAATTTTGCCAGTTTCTGAGTACTACTACCCTCTCTGCTCACCAGGTTTTCTCTATCCTGGTTACCACAATAGGCTAGAGACTTGGCCGGAAAGTCTCAGCAGTTTGATGGATGATATTTCAAAATTACATCATAATTGTCACGGTCGCTGCTATCTTAACTCCTTAAAGTTACAATAATGCTTATCACATCTCCACCTCCCCTAACCCATCGTTAGCCACAGTGCTTGAAAACAGTTTAAGGGATGGGGTAAAAACCTCATGGCTCACAGACAATACCCTATTAACTCAATCTCCCCTCCACACCGGTATGCCGTCATAATTTTTTCAGATTAGGATGCTCTGATAAGACATAGACTAATTTACAGGCCGCCGGGATCACCGCAGCGCGACGCGCTGAAATGGGCCATCAGTGAAATGCACCAATCGGCGATGAACAGCCCCCGTGGCCACGGGCCCCGCCTCTCAAGTCTGAAATTATACGATGCTCGTATTACGCGCACGCCTCTGGTGAAGCGACTAGTTTTTGTCCAGTTTTGCTAGTAACTTATATCCCAACTTGCGGATACCTGAGTACTTAGTTTCACTGGCCAGGATCTTTTTCGTTTCGCACTGCTAATTTCTCCAGAGTAGCCGCTAATATACTGTAGGTGCCCTGGAAGTCTCTCTCTGAGAATATTTGATGTATCAAAATTTTATCACAGTGGTTCATCCAGAGCTTAAATGTCCAAGAGATTGTAATTTTCAGGTCTAAACTTTCCCGTCCTGGGGGTGTTGGTCGAGGCATTTCACGTACCCCGTGAATACCATCTCCAACCTCCTCTTTAGCAATTCTGATAATCACAAGTTCTCACTCGTGTGGTTTGCCATCCCCCTCCTCGTCATCCCTCCGTTCCCCCACGTTTAGGTTAACGGACAAAATTAAGAACGAAGCCCCGTATCCCAAAAGCAGGGACATCATATGGAATAGTTGGTTGGAGATCGCATGGTGGTACCATGGAGTGGTCGGGGGTATCATATCTTCTATGGATTAGTTGGTGAGGTGATCCCCTGTGCTCGCGGCTGGTTTACTCGAAAGTGATACGCTAAATAAGGAATTGCGGGAGCAAGTGTATGGACTACCGTACCCTAATACCGCTCTCCCACTGTTCATTCTTCTATTTGTTAGGAAGACCTGGTCTATCGCGATGAAGACTTCCCCGCCACCGTCGTGGATGTGATACGCTGAAATACACCGACCGGGTCGAATATTTCGACTTTACTTTCTTCACGAAACGGACATTCCACCGCTCGTGCAATCGATAACTTTAAACTAGCGCCCTTTCACGTTTTCATTACGCTCGCCGATCCTAGCCCGTGGGACCGGTTATCCCTCACTGTGGACCGGTTTGGGTTTAGATTTAGGACATCGTGCAGAATGCCCAAAAGCCCGATGGGTGAGTGGTTTGCTCTCGCAAGAGATTACTTGTGCTGACGTCTAGGGTCTTGGGGACAAAGAAGGGGGATTTTGTATTGTAAGGAGCGAAAAAGAAAAAAAGGGGAAATAACGAGGATCGCTGTCCCAGCCATGATAACCCAAGAGGCTTCTCTGGATTTTGGACCACGTGTGAAATTGCCGGTAGTGAGATATTTGTATAATTTTATCTCAAACCTACTATACGGCAGGCTCTAAGAATCGCTCATGACTTGAGTATCGTTTATTTGTTCATAACTTCAAATGCCTGCTTACACAAGGCGATAATACCACCATCATGTCCCGCATTAGCAGCGCATGCGCCTCCTCCGACATCTTCCCACTCTTATGGCGCCTAAATTGCAACAAGTCCCTTCCCTCTCTCCCTCCTGCATCCAAACATGTCTCCTACCCCATCTCTTACCCCGACATTGTAGAATTGTTCCCTTGAAGGAGTGCCTAATGACGGAGGGTCTAGGGAAAAAGTGTGACCACACCCACCCTATCACACCACATTCGGGCGGCGAAAACCAACTCTCCCATTCCTTGTTCCGAAGACCTCCGGAATTTGAAGCCGAAGTCCGTCCGCCTCAGCGAACGCCGCAAACGCGCAGAACCGAGTACGGACGGCTCACCCGACCCGAAAAGGAAACCGTATTACCCCGATGGGATAACTGAGACACACACATCAAAGGCTCTGGAATGGGTCGTGGAGAATGAAGAGAGAGCCGCGAAGAAAAGGAAACAAGAACAGGAGTTGGCAGGAGCGAAGTCGGGTTCAAAGGGTCTCAGAAGAATTATGCGTCCGTAGCGACCGAAAAAAAATCATCAAGCAGGCTGTTAAGAGAAAGGCGGAGGCTATGGTGGAGGAGAAAGTTGGTGGGGGCGATAGAGCTGCAGTGGAAACCGCTAAAAGTGGAAATGCGAATGTGGAGAATGATGAGAAATTATTTTGGGAGGGGATGTTTCATGGCTATGGTTATTTACCTGCTATCATACAGTAGATGAAAGAGGGTTCGTTGAACGGGACCCGCACACGGCGAAGCCTACCCTCAGACCTAGCAAAGGCACCAGAACTAAAGGTATGATATCATGCTTGTAGGAAGGGATATGGTACGGTACAAAGTTTCGACGAGGGATCAGCAAAATAAAAGGGTTGGGATCGCCAGTCCAAGATGTCAGGCCAAGACGAATGGGAAATGTAGAGGTGTGATGGCTAACGGCAGCTGAGAACATCAGGAATGCCGGTTTCCACATCCACAAACAAGATTCCTATAGCGCCCCTTCAGGAGTAGATAATTCTAACAGGCTGCTTCTTAAATAGTTACTTTGAAAGCAGGATCTGGTCTACCTGGATTACTAAATTCTTATGATTAACACAAGCCTCTCATGCAGGCCAACCAAACTTACACGCGAGGATATCATTTCTGCCATTGTACCGTTGCCCATACCAACCCCCAATCTAGAGCAGCAAGCACCAGAACCGGAGTGGTATGGAAAGTCGCGTCTGGGGATTTTTGGACGTTTGAAAACGATACCGGGTATTGGTGGTTGATGGTGGTTACTCGACCGGTCCAGTTCTCCCCCTGGCTTGTTGGGTATCATTCCGGGGGATTTGCTGTGATTCTCATCAAGTATTACTCGTGACCGGCTATGATAACACCTAGTCATGGCTTGTCACCACATAGGATTAGTGTTTACTTGGTAAGTTTGCAAATTTTGAAAATAAATTCAATAGGAGCCAATGCTAATACGACGGTAGCAACGCTTCCTATAATCGTATGGGCCTGCCAATGCAGTGGGGTGTCGGGTTTCTGACGATATCCTGATCCCGACAGCCGTGAAGGACCATTCCCGTTAGAATCTTGTTGGTGGTGGCTATGAGTCCCGGGGCCTGTAGATCTTGTTCTGAATACAGACTTGTGTTTCTGGCATATTGTGAGAGTGTCCTAGCAAGGGTTGATTGGGCACTAGTTTTTCCAATTGGAAAAGTGATAGAAATCAAAGGAGTCACAATGGACCACAAACCCTACTCCATGAGTCTTTTGATCCTGACACTACTGGCAAGAATCAGTTGTTCCGGGAGAATTCCAGATTTCAGGCGGTGTCTCAAAGGCGCACTGCACACCAGCCAAACGCCTGAAGAAGACCCTGGGCCTGGCAGCCATAGCGACCTTATAGGTACCAATTCATTCCTAGCTGCCCGAGAATAAAAACTGGCACTCTCCGAGGTACCGGTTCTCAATGCCGCAAAAGTGAGATCACGAAACCTCCCAGCACAGCCCGGAGGGAGATCGGCGAGGATCGGTCGTTGCTCTTGAGACTCGGGGAGCCTAACACCATAATATATAGCCTCCCTCAAATGTGCTCTTAGCAACGGCTCTCGATTCTGATTATGCAGATTGGGCAGGAGTTGCCTGCAACCCCAATTCTTCTGTCTGCATAGCTGCTGGAACCCCGCCACTACACTAGGCTCAGGGAGGGGATTTGGAATGCTTTAAATAAACGCGGGGGCGATACACTTTCCTGCATACCGGTACCGCACTTGACCTGATCCGTGGGGGTGCTTATGTGATCCTCGAATCATAGAGTAAATTATATGCATCGCAGTCCATGGGCGAGCACGGCACTGTACAGTACCTCACTGAGGCTGAATATTGAGCAAAGCACCGTGTGGTACCGTAAGGACTGAACAGAAGACAAATGTGGTAGGGGAAACGTTATTCTCATTCCACTACTTGTAACAAACTACCCACCGTAACTAAAGGTATCACTGTACGGCATGGGATACGGTATGATACTCCCCACAGCCCACGACGTTGTAGTTGCCTCTCCTAGTAAGGCGCTGTGTGCCGGTAGATACATTCCATTTGTTTTGTCTCAACCAAGGGCTGAGTTTGCGGTGTTTTGCCCCCCATAGCCGAGAAAGGGCATTCCAGTGCCTGGAACATTTATCTTCTATTCGAGTTTTCACAGTAACTTAGCCCAGTACCGAGCCCGCTCGAGTCACGGATAAGAGGGGGGAGGCATGTGCAGCTCCCGGTGGATAGCGGGCATTACCCCAAGTCCTCTAAACTGCCCCTTGTCGTGATAAGCTGCGGGAGCCTGATGGATCCCCGCATGCAATCTAAAAATAATCAAGGCAGCAATTCAGAGATTTCATTGGTTGTCATGGCAACTATCAAAACTCGCTTAGTTAACGTGCCAAGGCGGGGCTGGATCGATAGCGAAGGTAGTGCAAAGCGGGTTCCGTGCTTCACAATCAACAACGAAAGCCCGCAGTTGGCAAGACTACCACAAGCGTATCTCACCTTTCTTTCTATGCCCTTCGTTTCCGCCTTTCCCCCCTCCTTCTTTTCTATAGCTGGAGTTTGTGCCACGTCCACCTCCTTCCGCCATCCTCTCATCTCCCTCTCCCTGCACCCCTCTACATCCGTGAGCCTCGCGGGGGGTACAGGACCGTACTCTTTCCTTAGGCCTAAAAAGTTTCACCCACTCACTGATCGTCTCCTGCCCCCTCCTCTACACACCCACACCCACACGCGCGCATATACGTTCACTCCCCCCTATCCTTCTCCTTTTCCTTTTTCCTACCACTATGACACCTAAACCTAAGAGGCCTCACTCACCAGACGAAGACAGCCTCGACAAGCCATCTCTACCCCCCCCCTCGGGTGTTACACGGGGAAGCTCAAAAGCTAGAAAGCGATCTAGGATGGATAATACACCGGTATGGATAGCGGATTGCCCACATAACTCTTAAGACCTTTCTAACATTTCCCCTCAGGCATCCGGGAAAAACAAAAACCTTCCGCAGCTACAAACCGATACCCAGAATCTTGCCGCTGGAGCCTCTAGTTCACACGAGAAGAACAAGATCGGGTTGAAGGACACCTATAAGATGAATCCGGTGCGTTATATTCTCTCTTGTCACGGTTTCTTTTTTTTCTTTTTTTCTTTTCTTTTCTTCTTTTTCCACGTTCATTGAGCCATGATAAGCTTCGTTTGGAGTTTTTCGGCGAGCTTAGCTATACCCTTCTTGCGTAGAAGCATTCTAATGACGCAACCACAGAAGCGTGCATCCTCTTCCTTTAGCTCGGGTCCTTCCAGCAGGATCAGCAGCGAAATCACGTCCCCAGAAGACACTGGGAACCCATCCGAGGTGGATGTTCTCAACCTGCGTAATTGGTGGACCGCACTACACCCGAAAGGTCGATGCTGTAGTCAATGCAATAATGAGCTCCATTTCGAATCCGTCACTACCGATACGCTTAGAAACCAGCTTGATTCCATCTACAGGATTAAAAATGCTGTCCGGAATGCCGAAAAAGTTGAGAAGCATCGCAAGGAGATTGAGGAAAAGGCAAGAGAAGAAACCATATCGCGGTTAGCAAAATGGGGCAGGGTTAAAAGGCTTGCCAGTGGCAATGGCCCGTCCATGAGCAAAACCGGTCTCGAAATGGACAAGGAGAACATTGAAGACGAGGGCAAGGAGAAGGAGAAGGAGGAGAAGGAGAAGGAGAACGGAAATGCTCAAGATGGCAAGAGTGGGAAGGATGTCAAAGGCAAAGGCAAGGAAAAAGAAGATAAGCCAAACGCAAAGAAGATCAGCCAAATATTTGGCACCGAGTGTTGCCCAAAATGTCGGACTTATCTCTGCATCGCTTGTCTCAAACCTGCCAAGCCGGAGTCGGATCAGAAATGGGAGGACCTGAATGGTGCGAAGAACCCCGACGGAAACGACACTTCGCCAAGAACATCTGAGCGCAGCTTCCGAGATGACAAGCGGCTATGGTGTTGCAGTGACGGAAAGCTAGTTGCCATATTGTTATGTTTGGGGATTATCGATGAGGAGTTCCTCGGACTAAATGCCAATGGGAACTCACTGTCTTCTGCCTCGGCCGGGAGAGGGATCAAAGGGACTCTCAGACGTAGCCTTCGATCACTCAAGGACAAAATCACAGACGGCCCACATCCTACAAAGTCCCTGGTATCAAAGCCCGAAAGAAAGACCAGGGCCAAGGGAACCAAAGACAAGGGAACTGGTTATGGGTCCGGGGCATATACCGCGTCCATGTTCGGCTTTGACACCAGTGACAGCATGGATTGGGACTTTCCCGAAGACGAATCCGATTTTGATGATGGCCCATTGATGTTTAGTGATCTTGAATTTCCAGTCACGGATTCTGGTATAGGGAAGTTATCGGAGAAAATTGCTGCGCAAGTGGCCGCTCTGGGCGGGCCCCCTTTAGCCTCCACAAAGCCTCTCGGGGTCACCCATAACCCACAGGCCCAACCCGAGCCAACGCCCGCCCCAAAAATAAAGCCTCCTCCCGGCTTATCAACACCCGAAGGTTTACCTCTTGCTTCTGCCACGCCTCTGCTTTTCCCGAACCAACCATTCCAACCCCCCCCTGGCCCGTCGACGGTTGAAGCTGTACCACTTACTTCTTCCTTGCTACAACTTCCCTCAGAATACCAATTCAAACCTTCCCGCGGGTTTCCGATTACTAACGGTTTGCCCCTCAACGCCCCCCCTCCATATAGTCCCTCAAACGCGGCAAGCAATGAGCCTGCCAACCCGAAAGCACCCCCAATGCCAATGGTATATCCTTACCATGGATTTGGACTTGGAAGAGGGGCAAACCCTCTGAGCGGTTTGCCATACAGTCTTCCCCACGCCCCACCCCACCCAGCTGTCAAAACACCAATAGCCCCCGGCCAACAATACCACCCCTCTTTCTTCCAAGGTCCAAGCAAACCTTTGACCAACTCTCCTAGTGGCCCTAGCTCGGCCAAAGATCCATTGCCAAATTCTATAGAGAGTATACCAGGCCTGCCGATTTTCCAGAGTACGACCGGTCCGCCCCTTTCGGCATCAGATATGATGCAACACCTAAAATCTTATGTGGCCCAGCATCCAGAGGCCGGACTATCACCGCTTGGCTATATTCCAGCCTACATTCCAGCCGGTTCAGATCCCGATCATGCTAACACACTTCTCGAGGCGGTAGGGGCGCCATCTGGCTTTGCCGATGATGGAATCGTAGTGCCGCACCTTTGGCCTGGACCCCCCGAAGCATTTCACTCCCGCTCGACCCTCAAACCTCAGGTTATGCCAACACATCCACCGTTACCATCGAAGCAGATCATGCACGACAAGATGCTTTATGCGGTTGTCCGGACACTCATTAGGCTTCTTTCCGATTCCGGCTCGGAGAATGAGTTACAATACGCGATGCCCGATGTCACTCTGAGCATGTTGAGGGCAAGTATGTTGGCTGAAAAGATGGAGGAACTCTTACGAAATGATTCTATCCAAGATATTTCGATTCATAGTGAGGTGTATCTTGCTCTAGTTGCCCTATTGAATCGTCTATCAGACAACCCGAGCCTTGAATTTCTGATACTAGAGAATCGTCGTTCCAAGCATTTTACAAGTGGCATCATGAAAATTACTCAAAGCAAGCCGGCCATCGATCTATTAGCCGAGATCGGCCCGAAGACCAGGGGAAAGGCTGCGGCGGCGGTTGAAGAGAAGAAACGTGCAGAAGTCTTGATGTATGAAGATGGGTTTAGCAGGCACAGCATGGTTCAAGTTATGTCGAAACTGAGCACTCAAGCTAAGGTCTTCCTTAATTGTGTGGGGAAGACAAAGGGGGACGAGTTTGAAGGAACGGAGGCGGCAAAAACTCTCAAGATTTGCATGGAAATCGCTGCTATCGGGGAAAAGCTTCTCAAACTCGCATCCCGTAACGCGAACAATCAAAATAGATCATCCTCCATTTCTTCCAAGAGTATTGAGGCGCCCCTCCAGATCACATCCCAACCGACGGCTCCGGTCTTGGACCTAGGATATCATGACGGGATGGCGTTTGAGTACGTCGAGGGTGTCGTCACAACACATTATTGGAACTCACAGGCGACTAGCCTAACTACCAGTCCGAGGGGCCGAGTTCTTCACCTAAGCAGAGAGATGGCCACAATGAGCACCAGCCTCCCGCAAGGGGTTTTTGTCAGAGTTGAAGATGGTAGGCCAGATATCATAAAGGCCATGATCGTTGGTCCTTGTGAAACGCCGTATGAGGGCGGGCTTTACGAGTAAGTCATTCCATTGAGTCAGTTGGATGAAATGCTAATGAGTAAGGTTTGACATCTGGGCTCCTGCGAATTACCCGAGTGGTCCACCAATGTGCCAATTCAAGACCACTGGGAACGGGACTGTTCACTTTAACCCAAATTTATATAATTGCGGAAAAGGTAGATTTCGAGTGTCGGATCCCTAAACATATAGCTAATCAGTGACTTGCAGTGTGCCTCTCCATCCTTAATACTTGGTCCGGCGCTTCTTCCGAACGTTGGCAGCCGGGAACTTCCACCTTGCTTCAGGTTTTTGTCTCTATCCAGTCCATGATACTTTGCGCGGCCCCTTGGTACAATGAACCCGGACGGCGTGAAGGAACCCGGAAAAAGGATGCCGAGGAGTTCAACAGCCGAGTCCGTGTCAACAGTGTCAAATGGGCAATGCTTGATTGGCTCAAGGACTCTTCCAAGAGGAATGGCATTTGGAAGGTACGTCAACGACATTACTGGGTGCTTATCAGACGCTTACAGGTTTACAGGACGTGATTGAAGCACATTTCAAGGCCAACCAGGGGTATCTACTCGAGCTCGTCAAAGAATGGGCCAAGAAAGATCCTAGATTGACCAATTCCGGAGCCAATGTGGGAACTAACAAGTGGAACTCATATGAAGACACCTCCGGAATCGCGCAAAACTATGCGTTGGCACTGGAGGAGGAGTTTTCAAAGCTATGATTAGGGTATATTCGCCGTTGTCAGATCAGAGGGAAGCTATTTTGTTGAGGGGGGTTTACAATACCTTTTTTTCTTTCATCCTTTTCTCCTTGTCTACTTTCCTTTAATACTCTATCCGATCCTAGCTTTTCAATTCCACGGAGGGATCATTACTTGGGGTTACTGGATGAATTGTTTGGCGACGGGCTATCGCAGCAGGTATGATATTAAAGCATTTTTCTGGCGTGCGCGGGAAACTGTTTTTCCTTCCATAGAAGTACGGAATGGGTGGCATTAGGGGCCATTTTTTCTCCTCTCCATTTTTCACAATACCGTTCCTTGGTGTCCCTTTCCTTTCCTCCCTTTCCCTTCCTCCCCCTCGATCACAGCGCCACCGACCATTATTTGTTTCTCGTGTTTCTCTCCCTTCTCTTATCTCCCTATTCTTACATGGACGGCTACTGCTACAGGTACAAGTAGCTACGAGCCATGCACAGCCCAGAGGACCGGTCAGTACGAGTACATTCACGTCCAATACCACTTTGGTATGCTAACATGGCACAATATTTCTATGTATGGTGGATAAAATACACATCCAATTGAAGCTTCATTGTCACAAAGGAGCTTTAGTTACATAGGTAGTCTTGTGCGAGTACAGTACGATCTTCTGAAAGATGAAAGAGTTGAAAAAGCTGAGAACCCGAAAAACCACACGCGATGATCCTGGAATGATCCTGGAAGACGGTCAACCCCGCCACGACCGTGCAGGCAGCTCAGCCATACCGGCACTGTGACGTGAGACCTCTGCTGTACTGTAGCACCGCCAGTACGGGTACGGTATCATGCGGAATAAGCACCAGCAAGTTCAAGCGGAAGGAACCGAGCACAGTACAAGTAATCAAAAGATTGGAGAAACGCCTGGGCAGGGTACTCAGCGCAAGCACGGACAATTGGCAGTTGGGGGCCGATAATTTAAGGGTATTTGTTTATCCCGGGAGCATCACTATGAGGGTACTGTACAGTAGGGTACAAGTACGGTACCACCCCTTTTCAGCTGACGAGACCTGCATACCGTACCGTATTCCGTATTCCGTATTCCGTATTCCGTACATGCCTAATCCGAGTGTGGCCCGGTGACTTTGCTTGACAAAGATCATGAAATATCAAGCGCTTCTTTTTTGGTGAAAAAAGGGTTGCTTACTCGTAGTCACAAGCATAGAATTGCCGGTAACGGAATCTGCATGTCTCATCCACTTGAAGGGATAATTTACCTGGCAGTTTGCAAAAAGTATCCGGACACCTCGGCGCCAAGACGGGTATTAATGTATGCGAAGCGTCCGGATACTTTTTTTTTTTTCTTTCTCTTAGAACTTTTCGAGTATATTACTAGATACTAATATGGTTTTCCGTACGCAATACACGTGTCTACCCTGAAACTACATCATTCCCCATACATGCCACTGCCGGAGCCCTACACATGCCACCAAAAGGGCAGCAGTCCAATATGACCAAACAATGACAAAAGGAAACTCAATAACATCCAACAAATCAACCTCTCTTCCTCAAACGTCTTCTATCCCAACCCTCTGCTCTAGCGTTCGAGATTGGATTTATACCATTTTGTATAATACCGTTTAATACGGTATAAAAACCGTATTTTATTATTAATAACATATTTTTTTATTTCCCATTTCAAAATAGGTACGAAATATTTCATGCAAGGAATGGTAGTACAGTCGTGTCCGGAAAGTCCTCATACCCTCGCATGGCAACGGCGATACCACCACCCCCAACCATAAGAAATTCAAAAAAAATGTAAAAAACTCAATTGAAAGAATCATGATAGTATAGCTAATAGATAATAAAAAAACATTTTTACCATTTTGTATGACCTCCATCTGCATCCAGTACAGCTTGCATTCTCTCTGGCATCCTATCCACCCATCCATCCAACTTCTCTTGGGGAATTAAATCCCACTCCTCCTTTGCTGCTTCAAACAGTTCAGCAGCACTGTGAGGCCTTCTTTCCAGTCTGGAGAATCTCTTGGTAAGGGCTCTTTTGAGTAGTGCCCAAGTATTCTCAATTGGATTGAGATCTGGTGAGTTGGGTGGCCAAGGGAGTTTTTTGTAACCACACTCTGCCTCCAATTTTCGATTTTCCTCACCAGCATGCCAGGAGGCATTGTCTGCAGCTAGGTAGATGTTTTCAGAGGGTCTATCCAGACCTTCTATAAAAGGAATGAGGTGTGGCTGGTGGATTTCAGTTGCATATTGGTGGGAATTGAGGCCAAGTCTGTCTCTTTTGCTGGTCCTTTCCTCCTCCCCCCTCTTTCTCACAAAAATTAACTCAGTCCTGCCACCCTTCATGATTGCAGCATAGACCCCAATACTAGTCCTCCCAGACTTAAAGCTAGGCTTCAAGTTTTTTTCTTCCAACTCTTCACCAGGTCTAACTCTGATCTTTCTACCAGTTGGATTTGGATCATAAACAATAGTTGCTTCATCCACAAAAACAACCCAATTCCATGCCCCTTTCCAGTTCCTCCTCTTCCTAGCAAACTCCTTTCTCTTCTCCTTTTGTCCTTTTCTCCAAAAAGGTTTCTTTCCGGGTATCAGAAGTTTAAAA
This sequence comes from Tuber indicum, assembly GCA_006112555.1. NCBI lineage: Eukaryota > Fungi > Ascomycota > Pezizomycetes > Pezizales > Tuberaceae > Tuber > Tuber indicum. The sequence continues at coordinate 92,213 of VBSK01000383.1, forward strand.
CCAGCCTCTGAGATGATCTTATCCACAGTGGTCTTTCCAAGACCAATATTCGCTTTTTTGGTAATGTCGCGTAATGCTAAATGAGGCTCGGCATCGATAATAGACTCCACTATCTTCCTATTTGTGTCGGTAATCTTGGTTGGTCTGCCAGTTCTTTTTGCATCATGGGTGTTTCCACCCCTGGATTTGGCTCTTTTGACCACAGACTGAACAGTTTGCTTGGAGATGCCCAAAGTCTTAGAAATTTTATAATACCCCATATCAGTATGTTTATACAGGGTATAGATTTCTTTATTGAGGTCTTCTCTAGCTCTGAGGGTATGTGGTGGGGTCATGGTGAGGGGGGTTGTTGAGGTGAGGGGGTGGTGATGCGTTGCTATGCAAGGGTATGAAGACTTTCCGGACACGACTGTACACTTATAGTGTAGAAAATAGAAAACATTTCTTTTAATTATAAAATACTAGGTTACAAATATGAGCTTGTTGCTAGCTAGTGGTTTTCATCAACATTGTTATACCTGGGTCTCTTCAATCCCCTAGCCTGATTATCAAGCAATTGACTATTACCATAACGTCATATAGGATTGTGCTCAACCATAGAAGATTCAAGTTCAATGTAATCAGTAGTAAGTTCTTCTTCTTGGTTGATTTCAAGCTCAGTCTCTTTTCCATCATTGTCTTTTTCTAAATTGTCAATTAGTAAAAAGTGAAAAAAAAAAATGTAGTTTTATTAAAAAGAATTTCAATGACCATACCCTCATCACTTCCTGTTTCAGTTATATCCTGGAGTCCAACAATAACGTCTTCTAGCTCAATCTCTGCCTTTCCAGACAGCTCCTGCCACTAGCATCGTTTACCAGCCTTGTAGTCCAATACAGGGTGGTTGAGATAGATATATGTAAGCTTATCAACTCGAGTAGAGTTGAGCCTATTGCGGAACTTGCTGTGAATGAGATTTTGGGTGGAAAAGGAACGCTCACTGGGGACTGAATTGGCTGGGGTACGAAACAGTCTCATGGCTAAGAGAGAGAGCTCTGGAGTAAAGGCATGTTGGGCATGCCAAAACGTAGTTGGTGAAGTAATATTCCAAGCAAGATTGAGAGGACTAAAAGGTCCATCTTTAGCTCGGTACATGTAATATTATTCCTAAATACGATTTTGAATTGCAGGATCAGTATTTGCATTCTGAAGGTATTCAACAACCATATTCTGTTGCTCAACAGTAGTAGTTACTCCAATATTTGCTGGGGTTAGAAAGTAGGCTGTCCAATGTAGAGCTAAGACTTGACGCTCCATTCTCTTCTTAAATAATCCTATGATTCCCTGTAAAGAGGTGTTAGGCATAAAGAAAATGCACAGACCTCTCGGTAAGGTAACTGCGCACAGACCCTCATTTATCGAAAGTCTAACACCCCACTCCGGCCCCGTTCTGGGGCCCGCACGTCCTTAGCGAGATTTCAAAGAGTGGAGTCCCATGACTATAATGTCATCTCAATGAAGCCCACTTCATAACACCATATACGTCGCTGCCGTCCGTCCGACCGGAAGCTGTTCGCAGGATATATAAGAGGGTACCTGTAACGTTCCTAGCTTGTGATTAACTAATAGCGATGGGCAACGATACTTCTCTTCTTGATTTCTATCTTAACAGATATAACAGCTCTTAGATCCGTTGATCTACGTTATCACCGTTTGTCGGATAACGCCTGTTAAATCCCGACTAAGATATCTTCGCCTTACGTAGGCTCGTGAGAAATGTGTTGGATATGCAAACGTGTTAAAGAGCGTAAAGATGTTTCATTCGTAAAGTAATAAGTAAGGAAAGTACTTAGAACATTCAATCTAATTTATTTATACTTGTACCGCCGACTCCGGCATACGACAAGTCCCCGCCGGCACAGGGTTAACGCAAACCGGAACTACCACTAACTACGAACAAACCAAACCTCCAGCCCCGTACCTCAAACATGCCCGCGCCATGCCCACAACACGAACACTAAATACAAAGCCATCAATGGTAAAGAAAGTCCTCCTCGCCCCCGCATCCGAAGCCCCTCTGGTATGGAACCAACCGCAGCCCTTGTAGCAAGTCCGCATCATTCCTGAACAAGGAGTACGAGGGGCAAACCCACGAATACCAAGATACACAGGCGACAGGCAGGACCCAGGCCGAAGCCAAAAAGCCGAAAGGGTGTCCGACAAAGGCAAGTTCCCCGTACAAAAAACAAAATTGTACTACTGCCCGGTCTGAATACCGTCCCGCAATCCCTCCCCCACAGTAGAAAACCAACAACAATTTATCAAAACAGGCGGCACCAAGGCAGAGAGGTGGCGACCAACATGTCCACAACTCGCATCCGCATGCCAGGCCGTCGACCCTATGAACCCACTTTGCCAAGTGCCTCTGAAGAGCGTAATGGTGAGGAGGACCTGTACCCGCTGCCGGTAACTCCAAAGCAAAACAATAAACAAAAGAAATACATAGAGGTGGTGACAGACCGAAGAGGTCAGTAGGGCCTATCTCCTACCCGTGGTGCCATGCCTCCGCCCACCGTACCCGCAACCAAGCCAAAGAAATCAAACAAGCCCCACAGAACCCAGCACACAAGACCCAAACAAGTCCAACCCAGAGGTCACAACCCACTATCCGCACAGGTGGCCATCAGCCGGCTGGTCCGACAGGAAGCTTTGCGGCACGCAGCAGCTTAACCTTAACAGCCCAAGCCGGCCAGAAACACTTAATTAGACCTCGCCCAACCTGACGCAGGCCCAACCGGTGCTCGCAGGCGTCTCTCCCCGCCAAGTCAGCCCCCCCCAAGCCCCACACACTAGGCACCGCAGCTCCCATCCAGCCCCCTCAGCCCCTCAGGCAGATCAGCCGCCCGACAGCCACAGGACAGCATATACCCGACCCCACCGGCAGCCACTGGTTTTAGCCACACAAGCAGAGCCCCTTCCCCCAGCACCGACAGCCGAGGGGGGCCACCAGGACGAACCCAGGGCCACAGCATAAAGGGCCACCACCCGTAGGCAGTGGCCACAGCCCCAACCCGCCCGAACCAAGGTCCAGTCAAGTCGAGAAGAAAACCAAGGAACCCGCAGGCCCCCCAACGTGGGCACCAAAGGGCCACACCGTAGACTGACGAAAGGTGCCCAAACTGACACTTCAGAGAAGGCGGGTACCAGGATAGGAAACGAGACAAACAGAAGGTAGGCCCCACTTGCAATAGGTGTGACCGCTAACCACCATCCGTAACCACACCGACCCCTGCACTAGACCAAGCGTGGCCCGGCAACCAATCGCCCCACACCACCCCGGGCAGACGTCCACCCGCACCAGGAGGTAAAAGATTTCAGGGTCAAAGCCATCCCCACGTAGAAGCGAAGAGGTGACGCCTGACTGAACCACCGTAACGCCACTTGTACCAAGAACAAGGGAACGGTGATAAACGACATCGTAGGATTCCGATCGTGAGAGTAGTAGACGAAGGGCGGGGCCGGCGAGGCCCCCGTCCCTTAAGGAATGATGCGACCGGTACGACGTGTTGATACTTGGGAAGGTCATCAGTCTAACCAAAGAGAGTTTTGTATCGTAAACACTAAGGACTCTGTTAAAACCCAACAAGAAACATGAGCTGGCCCAAAGAACGACACGGGTGTTTCCCCCCACAGCAGTGTTCAAATCCCCCATCCCCTGAACGCGAAACTCTGCGAGTCGACAGTAGACAGAGAAGCCGAAGACTTTTCATCGAAGGAGGGCTCGTAGACACCAAAGGTGAAGAGGCCCGAAGCGGAATCATAGTGAGAATCAAACGACGACGAGGAGGCGAAAACAGGTAACCACAACGCAAAACCGCCAAACAACAGAACCTCAACACCGAAGACCCAAGGAACTACTGAGCGAACTCAGATATCTCCCCCAGAATCAAAGGCATCGAAGGACTTTCGTGGTGCGAAAGGAACGCTACCGAGGTGGAGCTAAGATAGAAGTAAGGAAATTACTTAGAACAAAGCTTGAAGAGCCTATCTTCCTCGGTCGTATCGACCTCCTTATATAGTGCTCTTTTGCCAACCCTAACCCTGATGACTCACAATTGTGAGCCTCGCAAAAAGCCTTACCAAAGTCATATGACTCAAATGAGTCATACGCGCGAGACCCATGACTCATAATCGAGTCATGTGCGAAACATAACAAATCATAACATAAACAAGTCATATGCGCAAGACCCATGACTCATAATCAAGTCATGTGCAAAATCCTGAGCTACCTGTCACATCCGTGACAGTACCTCTGGGTACCTCTGAGAAGTGGAACGGAGGAAATCCGTCGGAGGCGCATTGAGTTACTAGGCTTCAAAGTTAGGCATCCTAACTACGGGCCGAAAGTAACGGGACGTTTTCGGTTCGAAAATCCGCAACTACTCCTACAGAGCCCCAGAGGCCATAGGGGATAGATATGACACCAATACCTATCTGAAGGCCGCTGTATGTTGGTTGGTCCTGGAAACAGGATCCCTCGAGAGGTGATTCTCTTTGAGGCGAGGTGGACCGAGGGGAAGCTGCTCAGACTCAGAAGACCTAATAGGCGGTAGACTATGAGTGTTGGCACACTGTCTATGCAGCCTGCATTATGCATAGGTACCTGACGCATACGCTGGCCACTATGTGAAATCGGAAGAGACTACTGGGACGATAGTCAAGTCGACTGAAGTTTCAAATATAAGTCTACTCGTCTCTATAAATCGAAGACCGGTCATTCGAGGATAATAGCGCATCCTACGATAAGACGGAAAAGATATTATAAGTACGAAGATGGTGTGAAAGAATTCAGGGTCAAACGGTGTTCGCACTTGTTAAGACTATGAGACGTTAGCATACAATCTTGGGAAAGGTACTTAGTTATAGGAGGATTAGAAGTAGTCCGCGAACACTCAGACGCGGGATATAAATATCGAAGTGCCTCCCAAGCTTTTAGACATAATCCAGCAACGGAGAAGAGACCTTAACAATATAACATTGTTTTACCTACGAATCTTTATAAGAATATTTCCTCTATCTATTAAGCGAGTTCTTAGTAGTCATAAACGAACAGAACAACATCGAGCCTTCCTAGACAAATCTCCGTCTATTACGAAAGTTTCAGGCCTAAGTCTTCTCGACAAATATTTAGAGTCGGCTTCCGCCTAACAAGACGACTGCATATCTACGATGCGCTCAAGGTGGCTATGAATGGCAAGTCAATGGGAAACAATCAATCCAAGATGTGCATTAGTGGCCTCAGATTGAACTTGAAGCTTGTGAATTGGAAGGATAAGGTCTCAGAGCTCTTCCATATTATTCCAGAAATCCCGTGAGGGGAGAAGATAGGAAACCCTATTGTCAAGTTGAACACGATTGTCAAGTACATAAGCCTTTAAGGCATCTTTGTTCTTGTAAATCAATTGAAATGAGCGTGCTTGGGTATCCCAGTGGATAATAACAGCGAGGACTAAAGCACTAGTTTTTCCATAATAGGCTTTTTGTTTCTCACAAAGAATTGACAATTGAAGAAGTGACCGACGAAATGTATTAATTACTAACATAATTTGAGATTAGATAATCTTGTAGTGAGGAAGGCTAAGCAGATCCTTCATGAGTAGTTGGAGGCTGTGGGAGTCGCAGGGAACAATGAGTACCTTTGATTGTTGTAATCTTTGATCTGAAGCCAGATGTCACCACAAGAGAAGCATTGTGAAATATGTATCAGTAGCAAAGCTATTAATACGTATCCAATTACCTTTGACAAGTATACTAAATTTTGCCATCAGTCAGGAAGCCAGATTCTCAGCCGTAAATGACATGGAGCCAGTATTCTCAGAGCAGTAATGAAAGGTGCCTCTATCAGTATTTACCGAAATGTTGATAATACGATCCTTGGATTCGTTTTCGCTTTCATCAGTAATGATATTGAGATAGTAGGATGATTGAATAACTTTCTCAACCTCTTCTTTAACCTGAAGATAGGTCTGATCGAGCAAGGTAGTACTTAAAAGGAATGGGCTAGGTGGCTTATAGGCAGGCGAAATCTTTTGAAAGAGGGCAAGAAAGTATGGTGATTGAGTAACATTGAAGGGAAGATTGTTCATATAGATGGCTAAGGCAAATGAGAGATCTGTGTCATTCTTTTCAGTAGGAGAAAAGCGTTGAACTCGGCTAGTAATGCGTGTTTGACCTGCAGCCAGGTTCAATGTTCCAATACTCTCCTTTCCTTCAAGAGCTATCTAATCCTGGTATTTAGCATGACTTGATAAATGCTCGCGTTGGCGTGTCGGGCTTTTAGCAAATGTCTTTCCACACGCAATACAGCGAACTAATTCAAGCTATATTAACTTTAGTAAATTCTAATGTCAATTTTGTTAAATAATATGAGAACTTACTTTTTTGCCACTTTCAGGAAGTACAGTCTCGAAAGCACTATGTAGCTGTGGGTCCTTTGTACGGCCCATTTTTGCAAATTGTGTATTGGTGTTCTGAGGTGCATTGGTGTTCTGAGGAGTATGTATCAAATGGTAATAGTCTTTTTCAAACACTTAATCGGCTGATTGGGAGAAATATCCTCTACCATACTCGAAGGGTGAAAACTAATTTATAACAAATTATCATTAAGTGAGGACCTAGGGTTTAATATTTAGGTTATAAAAATCTAGGGCACATATGTATTGTATATAATATGGTATAATATTAATTGTCAAAAATACTGTATTAAAGTTTTATAATAAAATACATATCTTTAAAAACCCTACTCTGCTCCACTATTCCTCCTTACTAATGCTGACAGGGCCGTAGGTATTGTACCTGTAATAGGTCTAATCTCCAAACCCCCCCACAGCCCACCCATCCGTCTTCCTCTTCAAATATTGCCAGAAGGTTCTAGGACCGTTCAGCACAACATCCAACACCCTATTCTCTACTACCACTTTCCCTACCTTGCCCTTCCCTACTGCCCATGCATTCGGACCCAGGAGGGCAACAATTACCTCATCCACCTTCCTCTTCTTGTTATCACAGGTAACAACCTTCCAACCCCCCTTTTTCTCCTCTTCCACCCTCAACACTGTCAACATCTCCACCCACTCACCTGTACATTCCTCACCTTATCCTCATCCAGCATGGAGATAACCACATGACCTACAAGCTCCAACGCCTCCTGTTCTGTTAGGAGTATGATACCCAAATGCGAGAACCTAGAAATACTCTAAATAGGATAACGTTATCCAGAATTGAAATTTCGGGTCTTCAACAGCCCCCCCAGGCCACCTTATAGGGCCTGCACATTATTATACACATAAACTTTACTTGTATCCTGTGACTATATTGCTACAGAATTGAAGGTATCGGAACAATACCATTGTCACGATCCTAGATCGGACATAGTAGATTTTTATTAGTTAGTTAGTAAGTTTCATTTGTTACGAAATTGGTTTATGAGTTTCCTTTGTTACGTAGTTGTTTTATGTTATGATTTATGTTTTCACGCACTTGACCTATTCAGAGGTCATGTGATTTATGATGGGCTATGCAACGAGGCAGACTGCAAGGCAGACTCGTTGAGGTTTTATTTGTTATATTTCACGCATGAGACTTATTTAGAAGTCACGGAGCTGCATAAGGAGGCTATGCAACGAGGCTGTGCGCAAGGCAGACTCGTTAGGTTTATGTTATGTTTTATGTTATGTTTCACGCACATGATCTATTCAGAGGTCATGGGGCTGCGCAAGGGGGCTGCGCAAGGCAGACTGGCAAGGCAGACTGCCTTTGGTTTGATTTGTAAGCGGGTTGAGGGAAGGACTATATAAGGAGTCCTCGGAGGCGAGTTAGTTAGTTCTTCACGCAACCATCTAAGTTATTTTCCTACTTATTGTTTTAAGAACGAATTTACTTTATTCTATATACCTCACGATAGTTACACAGACTTAGTAGAAGAGGAACGCCTCTACGACTACTAAGTGTAACAAGAGAAAAGGTAATAGTGTGAACGCACACTATACGAGAACGACGAAGAAAAGTAATAGTGTGAACGCACACTATTAGTACGAAATATATAGTGTCATACGATACTATAAGAGAAGTATCGTTGCCTGTCGTGTGAACTGATATAGGAACAGGACCCCTTAACAACCATATATGTCACCACTGTTTGTCCAACTAGATCCCATTCTCAGAATATATGAGAGGGGACCTTTGGCAATACCTGGAAAGTGGAACAGAGTCAATCTGTCAACTAATCGGGGAGTTACTAGTCTTCAAAGATGGAATACCTCTGGTAAAGGCTATAAGTAACAGGACATTTTCGTACAAAGCTCTGATGTTGAATGTTAGATGGTTTAAGGCAAAGATCCAAAATATTTACATCCAACCTTAGATAATTAGATAAGTTTAAAGCTCTAAGCAAACACTACCAAAGAAGCCAATGAGCTTTGAGGAGTATTATTACCATATTAGTGGTAGTATTACTATTGCAGAAATTCTCACCAATACTATACGACAACCAACCCTCTCTACATAGGATGATTAGGAGTTGCTGACTAAAGAATTATAAGCATATTCTATAGAAAAGCTTCTCCTCTACACGAGAGAAGTTGTTCAAATAAAATCTATTAGTTAGTTAAGTTATCACAACTAGAAGTTATTACTTCTGGTGAACTGACAAATGCAACTTTGAAATAGAGCTGATCTCTCCGCCAACAAAGGGAACTACTGGGGCCAACATAGTTTAACTTAAGAACTAGGCCACAGGTCTACAAGACTCAGAGAATCAGATAGTTACTACTGAAAAGAATAAAAGTTCTTGAGAAAAGAAATAGTAATTACCAAAAAGGGTGTGATGGTTTTCAGAGTCTCCAGTTGCTCGTACCTTAAGAAATTTCCAACGTTATGGGTTATATTTTACGAGGAACATATTTTGTATGATAGGTAGATATAGTCCACAAACACTCAGATGTGGAATGTAAATATTGAAGTGTCTCCTGAGCATTTAGGCATTATCAAGCAACAGAGAAGAGACCTTAACAATATCATATTATTCTTACAATTCTATTCTACTTTCTTGTGCTCTTAGTAGTCATAAATGAAATGAGTTGCTTCTGAGCCTTCCTAGACAAATCTCGTTCTATTAAACAAATCTTGATTGGCCTAAACAACCTTAAGTCTATAAGGGTTGTCTCTGCCTAATATGTACCATCTCAACCTCAACCTCAGCCACTACCTCTACCTATGATACACCACTTTAGCCACTACTGCCTTTAAGGGCTCAGCTACAACGGGCTCAGCCTCCTCAGCCATCCTGAAAGCCACCTCCTCTTTCTTCTCCCTTGCCTTTTCCTACCATGTTCTATCTCATTCCTGAATACCTTTAACCAATGAAGCTTCTTCAACAACATGCTAACATCATGTTGAAGTGTCACAATTTCCTTCTCCTACTCCCTCAACTTCAACATTACTCCAACTATCACCTCTCCCATCATCGCAATGGTCTTAGTGCCCCAGGTAGTCTTTCACTGAACTATAATGTAGCGCTATAGTAACTGAATCGATAATGATAATAAAAGTAGATGAAACAGATAGATTTTATCTCTTAAAACGAAATAATACCAAGAAGTAACTCTCATAACAAAGACCTGAAGCTATGGCAAGATAAGAATTAAGGAATCCGGTTGGTCAAGCTCCAAAATGTGACAGATCACACGAGTTGAAATTTCAATCGCTGGAGTTGTAGGTGACGTGGTGGATGTCCGGATACGGTACTTTATTACGAGTAAAGGTCAAGTTGGTAAGCGACACGCGGGTTATCGGCATCATGGTACTATAGTAACTTGGCGTGTGCTATGCTGGTAATATCTACGGTATCAATCTTACCGGTACGAAGTACTCGGGTATGGACGTGGGTGACCGGACAGTCGGAGATCAGAGATGTCAGAGCTTCTTGTCCGCTTCCCATTCCAAGTCCATCCTTTTTATTTCCCATGAGGGTACTGTACAAGTACCTACCGTATACGAGTAGAACGGCCGTGCCTCTGGAAGCCCTGGATGACCGGTAACCCGCGTCCATAGCCGAGTAGTCTATCAGTATGATAGCATCATTCACAAGCCATCACAGCTCAACACAAGCACCAGGCCGCCCCGCCCGCACACGCACGCAAGGAAGGAAGTACGGTACCCCACGGGGATTTTACTTCTGCCAAGCCTTTTCTCGATTTGTTGACGTGGTGGTGGCGGTGGGTTTTCTCGCCACCAGCAAACTCCTGCGGTCGAATGCAGGGAGGAAGGATAGGGGGAGGAGGGGGATTCGCCACAAATGGAGAGACAGCGGAAAATAAAGGTCGGTTGAACAAAAGGCTGTGATAGGAGGAGGAGCAGGAGATGAAGGCCATGAGCTTAATTTTCATATAATTCGCCACTGCTCTTTTCTCTCCAGATGCAGCATAGCTACCGGCAAGCCTCGAGGTGCTAGTTCCTGTCGAGTACTGTACTCGTACCGGCAGTAACAATAATCACCACAGCAAGAAGGCTAACCAACAGTCATGCGACACCACTCACTCACTCACTCTTTCCCAAACGCCCTGTTTTTCCCCCAAATTTTCCCAATTTTCCCAATTCCCCTTTACCCCCCCCCTCCCAAAAGCTGAAGGCAGTTGCCTATTCCATATAATAACGCTTCACCAAAGCATCGAGTTTATCCCCATTAAAGTACGAGTACTTGTACCGTACTCCAACATACATGTGATGCCGAACGCAAAAAAATTTATGGGTTCTCGTTACAAAAGTGGCAACTCCTCCGCATGGAACCGAAGGGTTGGGATGGGTGGGGTTGTGCTGTGGGTGGATAGTCGGATGGATTGGTTGTGGGTGATGGTAATGGTAGTGGGGGGGAAAATGAGAAGGAGGAATGCAGCAGGAGCAAGAAAAAAGTGTTTGGGCGAGGGAAATTTCGTTTTTGCTGTCTAACTGCCCTGTCTGGGATTCCTGCGGGTCTTGTACGAGGTTAGCCTTAAATGGCACCAGTGGGTGGTAGGTGGTTTGAAGTGGAGGTATGGGGGGGAAAATAATAATAATAATCGGAAATTGGAAAATTGTAAATTAATGGTTAACCAACCTTTTTCACCCCCCCCCCTCCCCTCCCCTACCCTGGCATAGCTGATCGCCATTTAAATAAAATATTACCTGTTCCCCTTCGTTCACTTCTTTGTTGATTTCGTGGTTGTGAGGTTTTCGGTTTGGAGTTTTTTTTTGTTTTTTTTTGTTTTTTTTTGACGGATTTTTTGACGCTTACGATTATTCACGATGGCTTCGTCAACGGCAAAGAATGGGGAGGCTGCGGAGTATGTCGAAAGTTCTCCTAAACGACAGAGAAAGGTTGGGCGACATTGCCGTCGCTTTTGGTGGGTTTGGTTGATCGCGTTCTGTTTGTTAGTGCTGATCATTATGATCATTGTGTTAGTATTTCCGTTCTTCATTTTTCGATGACTCTGGATGATATCTAATGTAGAAGTGTAGCGTATACGCCATTCTCCCCGCCGTCGGTCAGAAGGAACTCGACAAGACCGTCCTGAACTTACATTCTTTCACAATTCTTGATCCATCGCCGACTTCCCTATTACTATCCCTTAACAGCACCATCACAGGCGCTGGGGGCATCGCTGCCCATTCCCGCCTTGACCCAATGGAAGTCATTTTTTTCTTGGAAAACCATAAACCTATCCAGCCATTCATGTCCCTTCAACTCCCGGGCATCAAGGGAGGAAGCTCCGTCCCCGTCATCACCACCAATGTTACTACCGAGATCACCTCCGTCCCCGCGTTGACGGAATTCTCTGCATCGTTATTGGCCAGCGAGACCTTGAGGGTGGCTATCCGCGGACGAACAACCCTGCGGGTAGGCAAGCTGCATACGAAGGTCAACTACAACGAGGCCGTCACCATCAAGGGTAATCCCCGAATCATCACCATCATCAATGAGTCTGAGCTGTAAAATAACCTAACTGGCCGCAGGTTTCAATCGACTTGATGGAATGGAAATCGAAGAATACACCCTCCTGAGTCAGCAAGCCGATGGCTCCAACCTCGCTGGCAAGGTCTTAATTCCCAACCCCACCGTCTTTGAGATCCAAATGGTAATTTTCACTTTCTTCCTTTCCTCCGATTCGTGGTATTAATCCATTATTAGGGTGATGTCCACATCAGCATGTCCCTTAATGGACAAGCTCTCGGAAATGGTACCATCCCTGGCCTCCAAATCCGTCCGGGCAACCACACATACGATTTCCGCGCAAGGATACAGAGCACCGCACTCGCCCCCCTCGTCACCGCTATGGGAAGTGGTAAGCCCGTCGTATTGGATGTCCGTGGCAACGGCACCGACATTAACGGTGTCAGCATTCCGTGGCTGGCTGGACCGTTGAGCTCGTTGGACGTTAAAGTGCCGCTTAAGATCCGGGGGTGATCTGTTTTTTTCTTTTTCTTTTTCTTTACTTTTTTTCTTTTCTTTTTTTAAATCCTTCGTATTTGTTTATTTTTTGCTTTTTTTTTTTTTTTAAATCCATGCACGATGGTTATTGCCCGGCATGCTGTATAGTGATCGAAGGATATGAAAACGAAAAGGAAAAATATAATAATTCATTGGGCATCACTCGTTATTCTAGTATTCTCCTAGGGGCCTTTCTCTTACCGGTATGATACTTGTACTAGTACGAGTACATACTTGTTTATTTTGTCAACCGCAAACCGCTCCGTGCGGGGAGGAACCCGCATCCGGATTGGACGGATCCATGACCGTGATTTCGAAAAAAAGGGGGAGCCCCCCCCCGGCTACCTTATCTAATGTAATCGGCGAATGAGGGAGGGGACAATTGACGGATGGCGGTGATGAATGACAGGGATATCAATAAAAATGTACGAGTACGAGTATCATGAATCCCTGTTCGCTTTGCGCTTGCTGTCGTTCCTGTTTCGAATCGAATCGACAGTTTCGGCAAGGATGCGGCGATATATGATGATAGGTTCTGGCGTCGAGACCGATAGCGGGGTTGCGGGCTTGACGAAGAACAAACTGAGGGGATTATGATATGATACAGTATCATAGGTTTTCTCCGCCGGTTCCTCGGTATGATACGATACGAAGTGGAGGATTGCCATGTGAATGGTATGCGCTACCTATCGGTTGGCTGGATATCTATCCACCGTATCTATCTATCATACGATATGTTTTCTTCTCCATGAATCCGTTACCGCATTTTTCCCATCATTGCCTGTCTCCCTCTTCACACAGCCCGTACTGCGCCAGGCTTGACCCTCACTCGCTCGCTTCACCCTCCGTGGTAAACCAAAACTCCGCTAGTAATGATAGAAAGCCAAATTCACCATGATAATAGTATTATGTTACCTAAGGATGAGGAGAAGCTTTTGTGAGACAAACCTTAAATGCATATCATATACAGCCCCGAAGGGGTTAATTAATTAACTACAGTAATTAATCCGGCGGGCGGGGCGCGGCGTCCCAAGATTTCTGGGCCGGGGAGGTTATCATTATAATAATATTATCGTATAAATTTCCTCGTCTGGGGAAGGTTCGGTTGGTTGGTTTGGGCAAAATTTGTGAAGACCCGTTGGGCCGCATTCCGATATCATACAAGTAGTCTATCAGGGTGAATCATATCATAATTGGCCACTTTCGATGAACTGCTCTGTTGACGCTTGTTCCCTGTTCTGAATGTGATAGGGTTCTTGCGGTTCTGCGATATTTGGTATTATAGTATGATATATAGATGGGACAATGAGTTTAATGAGTGACTTTGCGATGAGAACCCGTCATTTTATAGTCGGCTATGATATACCTGCGGTACTGAGACCGGACTATGATACCTATATGACTACAGTACATGCCATACCGTTGATTTACCCTCTGCTATGCTATCAGGGTATAGGGCAAAGTATCATATCACGCTATTCTAGAAATCCTGAGTGACCAGTCATGCATGACATTCCGCAATCAAACAACCCCGATCGGTGGCCGAGCCACACACCGCCCCGTTTGCCTCGCCCCCCTTCTTCCCTCACTCACAGCCGCTGTCCCTCCCGGCCTGCATCGGTTAGTTTCCGACATCGGTATAATGGCACAATTTCTTTCTTCTTCTTCTCCTCCAACTCATCACGGTAGGCTATGATACGCATTTTTTCCCCCTTCCTCATCCCAATTTATGATTCGTTGATTTTTTTGTTTTTACGGTACTCTAAACTCGTTTCATCCCACTCAGCTCGAGGCAACCCATACCAAGGCGAACTCCCGAGCGATCGGTCGCGACCGAGGGAAGCCTCGGGGGTGAAGATTTTGTTTTTCCGAGACGGGTTTGGCGGGTTACCGTAGTCGTATTATTATTGGCTCATTGGTTTTTATAGCTGTGGTGCACTCTGCTGTTGATGCTCTCGGCCGTTAGTCTACGGGTACTAGACTATCTGCATGGCACTTTTTCTCGAGGTGTTTGTGAGTATGGAATGGGAACATTCCAGGCTTGAGTCTGAGGCTCATGACGCGGGAGTGAGCAAGCAAACTAATTAGAAGCCTTGAAGCAGATGCGTCAAAATATAATAAATTCACTGCGCCGTGGCAGCCTAACTAACACCTCCGTTACACAACAGCTCTCTAGAATATCTACAAGTACAAAAGTCAACTAAAAGGAGAACTCCCCACCACACTGCAAGTATTAAGCTCTGCGACAAGTTGACGGGTGGCGTACGCGTATCGAGCGCTTTGAATCCTGTGATACATTCGGGGAATTATGAATTCAAGCTTTCAGATTTTTACCCTACTACTTACTTGTTGCCTTTTCGGCCGGATGATTGATTGATTGGATGAGTCGTTCTTTCTTGCTCGGTGATGCCGAGAAAAGGGGGGAGGTGGGGAGGACGTGTGTTTCGCCTTTTTTCTGGAAAAAGGAAAAAAAGCGGGAGAGAACAAGAACAGGCGTTTTTTTGCATTGCGGCCAGCCAGCTGAAAAGATGTTTTAGGTTTCTGATTGGCCGTACCGAGGGGTTGGTTGGATTTGGGAAGGTACTGGACTGGACTATTGGACGGTGCCCGTCGGTCGGTCGGGATATTTTTGAAGATGGCGGGTCAAGGCTCCTGCTGCCGTGAGAGCGGAACAATTTTGTTGTACAAGTCATACCCGGTGAACGGTGAATGTTGTCTCGGACTTTATTTTTATTTTTTTTTTTTATGACAGGGCGCTCGCTTATGGAATGGTAATCTTGGTTCAGCAGCGGAAGTTGAGTGCTGGCCTCCCGACGACAAATCCTCCTCCTCTTCCTGGTAAATTATGCATCATTTCAATCGCCTTAATTTACGAAGCACGAATCAGCGATTAGTTTGGGTAGAAATGCACTTTGACCTGCTCTTACCACATTCTGGCCTAGCGCCTGCCTCCCACGGAAATGAAACCTATTCCCGAGTGATCTTTAATGATTTCGTATTCTCGGCTAAATACGAAATTATGGATCTGGCGAATCGTACACGGTGACATGAAGTAAACTTGTATGATACAAGTAGACCCAACGAGCCCGATGAACCCAGAAGCTCCGAAACAGTCCCCCGGCAGGAAAAGTGCCGTAGCAAAACAGATATTAGCAAAAGGGCAAACAAAAGGAGACTGTGCCGAGTGTGCTATACTCCTAATTTTCAGACGTTTGCAAACACCGCCGCGTCTGCTTATTCCTGCATATGCACAACGGACCAGTCATGCCTGGTTGAACGACATGAAATGTGGGAAAGTGTGACTCGGATCTAAGTACCTATTAGATGGTAAAGGATCCCTAAGAAGAATGAGATGCTAGGGCCGAGGAATCTTGTATACGGAGATTGTCTAGGAAGGTTTGATGTAACTTGGTTTGTTTATGACTACTGTGAGTGTAAAAATATTTTAAAGATTTAAAGATAAAATAACATTATAATATTATTAGTAAGGTCTCTTCTCCATTACTTGATGATTGTTTTGAGTAAGGGAGGTACTTCAATATTTATATCCCATGTTTGAGTGTTTGTGGACTACATTGGACTACTATAGCAACTAAGTAATTCAGATATTTTTTTATACTACACAATGTCTAGAGTCTTTTCAAGTGTAAACACACTCTGACCTTGACACAATTACCTTCCAGTTAGAGGCTTCTAGTTAGTTTGCTTAATGAACTTATACAGAGCTTGGTAAACAACTTGCCTAATTTTAGTTGAGTATGAAGTAATCGGCTTTATATCAATGTACTGCCAAGTCAATCTGATATATGAATTATGTAGCATGTTTGTAAAGTGCTCACCATGTTTCTGACTAGGGTACAAGAGTTAACAGGTGGCCAGCTCTTTTAGAGAGGAGGCGAGAGCTTTAAACTAAAAGAGGCTTTAAAGGTTTATTGGAAAAACTAAAGAAGTAACTATTCAACTAAGTATATTGAAATACTGTCTGTTAAAATCTGTTCATTGCATTGTAGAATAGGATAGTCTTTAAATACCCAAATTAGTTTATATCTAGCATGAATGAAACTAATCAAAGGTATCAAGTGATACACTTTGGTAAAATAATCTAAGTATTAGAATGATACTTAAAACAAAACATAAAACAAACTAAGTATCAAATGATACTTAAAATAGAACAGGTATTGGATTGATACCTAAAATAAAACATAAAATAAAATCCTTAACTGAGTACCTGTACTCGGGTAGGAATAATTCAGGTGCACTTCTGGATTGGGGAGGGTAGTTATATGAGTAGTTCTATGAGTACTAAAACAGATTAGGAAAATTAAGTAATTGGTGATGACTATAGTTGCAGGCTAGTAAAAGTTAGGTGTACTGCTGGTTTTAGTACAGAAGTTTTGAGTGATATTTTGTGATCACGGTCGCATTTACACTTCTATAAAGCATATTAGCAATTCACTAGATTAAACTATCTACTATGTCTGGAGTAAACTAATATACCATCACACCTCCCCCAGCATGGATAACTGCCTGCAACCATTAGAGCATATTATTGATCAATATTAAGGGGTCCTGTTCCTATATCAGTTCACGCGACAGGCAACGATACTTCTCTTATAGTATCTTAGGACACTATATATTTCGTACTAATAGTGTGCCTTCACACTATTACTTTTCTTCGTCGTTCTCGTATAGTGTGCGTTCACACTATTACCTTTTCTCTTGTTACACTTAGTAGTCGTAGAGGCGTTCCTCTTCTACTAAGTTTGTGTAACTATCGTGAGGTAGATAGAATAAAGTAAATTCGTTCTTAAAACAATAAGTAGGAAAATAACTTAGATGGTTGCGTGAAGAACTAACTAACTCGCCTCCGAGGACTCCTTATATAGTCCTTCCCTCAACCCGCTTACAAATCAAACCAAAGGCAGTCTGCCTTGCTAGTCTGCCTTGCGCAGCCCCCTTGCGCAGCCCCATGATCTCTGAATAGATCATGTGCGTGAAACATAACATAAAACATAACATAAACCTAACGAGTCTGTCTTGCGCACAGCCTCGTTGCATAGCCTCCTTATGCAGCCCCGTGACTTCTAAATAAGTCTCGTGCGTGAAATATAATAAATAAAACCTCAACGAGTCTGCCTTGCAGTCTACCTCGTTGCATAGCCCATCATAAATCACATGACCTCTGAATAGGTCAAGTGTGTGAAAACATAAATCATAACATAAAACAAACTTCATAACAAAAGAAACTCCTAAACCAATTTCGTAATAAATGAAACTTACTAGCTAACTAATGAAATCTACTATGTCCGATCTAGAATCGTGACAATCAATCCCATTGGGTGTTCATCAGGAATCCCTTGCCAAATGCTATTCAATGCCCGTCCCAAGGCTGGAATATTACCACTCCTTCCCCAGGTCTCTCCTAGTTCTGACTCCATATCTAGCTATAAGGCTTCTTCTTAGGCAGAAGCCGACTCTAAATATTGGTCGAGCAGACTTAGGTCTGAATCTTTTCGTAATAGACGGAGATTTGTCTAGGAAGGCTCGGTATCGTTCTTTTCGTTTATGACTACTAGGAGCTCGCTTAAATTGATAGAGGAAATATGCTTATAAAGATTCATAGGTAAAACAATGTTATATTGTTAAGGTCGCTTCTCTGTTGCTTGTCTCGTCTAAAAGCTTTGGGAGGCACTTCGATATTTATATCCCGCGTCTGAGTGTTCGCGGACTACTTCTAATCCTCCTATAACAAAGTACCTTCCCCAAAATCGTACGCTACTGTAACCGGTACTGGTACTCGGTTAAGGATTTTGTTTTATGTTTTGTTTTAAGTATCGCTTTGATACTTGGTTTGTTTGAAGTATCGTTTTGATACTTAGTTTGTTTTATGTTTTGTTTTAAGTATCGCTTTGATACTTGGTTTGTTTGAAGTATCGTTTTGATACTTAGTTTGTTTTATGTTTTGTTTTAAGTATCGTTTTGATACTTACTTGTTATTTATATTGTTTTACCAAAGAGTATTGCCTGATACCTTTGTTTAGTTTCGTTCATGCTAGACATGAACAGATTCGTGTATTTAAAGACCGTCCTATTCCACGATAGAAAGGACAGACTTCGACAGACAGTATTTCAATATACTTGGTTGAACGGTTACTCTTTAGTTTCTCCAGTACACCTCCGAAGCCTCCTTTAGTTCATACAGCTCTCCCCTCCTCTCTGGAAGAGCAGGCCACCTGTCAACTATCGTACACCTCTCGAAACGTGATTAGCACCTAGTGTAACCGGTACTGGTACTCGGTTAAGGATTTTGTTTTATGTTTTGTTTTAAGTATCGCTTTGATACTTGGTTTGTTTGAAGTATCGTTTCGATACTTAGTTTGTTTTATGTTTTGTTTTAAGTATCGCTTTGATACTTGGTTTGTTTGAAGTATCGTTTCGATACTTAGTTTGTTTTATGTTTTGTTTTAAGTATCGCTTTGGTACTTGGTTTGTTTGAAGTATCGTTTCGATACTTAGTTTGTTTTATGTTTTGTTTTAAGTATCGTTTGATACTTACTTGTTACGTATGTTGTTTTACCAAAGAGTATCGCTTGATACCTTTG
Organism: Tuber indicum; assembly: GCA_006112555.1. Lineage (NCBI taxonomy): Eukaryota > Fungi > Ascomycota > Pezizomycetes > Pezizales > Tuberaceae > Tuber > Tuber indicum. The sequence continues at coordinate 111,317 of VBSK01000383.1, forward strand.
TTTAGTTTCGTTCATGCTAGACATGAACAATTTGTGTATTTAAAGATCGTCCTATTCCACGATGGAAAGGACAGACTTCGACAGACAGTATTTCAATATACTTGGTTGAACGGTTACTCTTTAGTTTTCCCAGTACACCTCCGAAGCCTCCTTTAGTTCATACAGCTCTCGCCTCCTCTCTGGAAGAGCAGGCCACCTGTCAACTATCGTACACCTCTCGAAACGTGATCAGCACCTAGCGAACACGTTACATTTTTTTAACCTCAGCAAGTGGTTAAGAACCTGTCTCCGGATTTAGGCCTGATCAACCTATCGATATCCACCCTGGAACGCTAGCGGAGTGAAGCGGCAGAATCTCGGTACATTCGGCTTCAGCTCAACCTCAACATAGAGTCATTGACAACCCGAAGTGGGAAGCGAATCCCACGAGAAGGCCTTACAAAGAAGAAGCAAGGCAAGCGTCCTACAAAGGACTCTCAGGACGACACAACGGAACCCCCTCACCATCCGGAAGAAGTCCCTCCTACTCCCAGAAAGAAACCCGCAGTCGAGCCTCCTCGAGACCCAGATTCAAGCAGCGAGTCCGACATGGCCAGCACAGGTGGTGGACCTTCGAGGTCCCGCCCCGCAGATACACAAGAAGACGATATCCCGTTACCTGACATTAAAATCCACCTTCCCACAAAATTCACGGGAGAAGGAAAGGACCTTAAGCCCGAAGCCTTTGAGCGATGGGCAACCGAAGTCACACACTACCTCCTCCTGAAAAAGGTCGATATTGAAAAGGCAACTACCGGCCTTTGGATAAGATCGTTCTGCGAAGGAAAGGCAGTCGATGCATACCACCAATGCTATAAGGAAAATAGAGGAAACCCGAAGCTAAAAGGCTCCACAGTAATCGAATATCTCAGAGCCCGGTTCCAATCCTCTATCACAAATGATCTCCTGTTCAAACGGTTCAATGAACTTCACCAAGTCAACGGGTCCCACATTAAAAGAATAACTGATGTGGCGACAGATCTTGTGATGCTTAAGAACAGGATGGCGGAAGACAGCATCTCAGACTACATCCTGAAAAGAAGGTTCTACGATTGCATGCACCCTACTGTTCGACGCGAAGTGGAGCCGCTCCAGGACGAAGATGACGAGTTTGCAACCATCATAGCTAGAGCTGAACGAAAGGACGCCATTCTTCATGAAACCAAAGCCTACAAAACCCAGACATCCGCCAGTAACAATAGACAGCCTAGACGAAATACCTCCAACAACTCAGAAGAAGAAACCCCCCGATCCTACAAGAAGAAAGGCAAATCCACGAAAGAATCAAGAAGGGAGAAAGGTGAGTGTTTTGAGTGTGGTAAAACTGGACACATGGCGAGAAATTGTCCCACCAAGAAAGGTAAAGGAAAGGCAGTTAAAGTCAAGCAAGAACCGTCAACAAACCACATTGACTCAGTGATGATGGCGAGCAATCGAGCGAGTTTGAAGAAATTCACATCGGCTATATTGAAATAGAATGCAACAGCACCCGTCCACCGATGGCAAAGCCTTACCCAGCATTAGAAGGGACTATCTTAATCAATGGGAAACAGGCACGGGTCCTTTTCGATACCGGCGCTATTGGGCGAGATATAATCAGCAATATCTTCGTCTCCGCCTACGGTCTACCTACCGAAACCCTCAAACAACCATTAGCCGTCAATATGGCAGTTAAGGGATCTCGCTCTACTAGCCATAAGACATGCAAAGCTGCCGTCCAGCTAGGATCAGTCTCGTTACCTCCACAGACAATGCTTGTTGGGAACCTAGCAAAATACGATGCCCTCATTGGGATGCCCTTCCTCAAACGCCATAATGCTACCATCAAGTGTGGAGACTCAGTTATCGAGTTCCCAAACCATAAGGTCAGGGTTGTTTGCAAACCAACAAGTGGAGAACTCCGAGCCGCTGTCTGTGAGACTACAGCGCTAAGCCTGTTGGATGAGTACTCCGATGTCTTCCCTGAACGAATCCCAGAAGAATTACCTCCTATGAGGGAAATAAACCACCATATCCGCCTGAAAGATCCCACTAATCTGAAGAATCAACCAACATACACTATTCCGGAAGCATACAAAGACCAACTCAATACCTGGGTCAATGAGAACCTCAGGCGAGGAGTCATCTACCGATCAGAAGCACCAGGTGCCGCACCTATGTTTGTCCAACTTAAGGCAGATGGAAAGCGAATCCGCCCCCTTGTCGATCTCAAACTACAAAATGACAATACAGTTATGGACAGTTCTGCGATCCCCAATCAAACTCAGATCCTAAATGTAGTTGGACGGGCTAGATTCCGAAGCAAGATAGATCTAAGCGATGCCTATTTCCAGACACGGTTAGATGCGGAAAGTGAGCGATATAACAGTTTCAAGACTCCCTTCGGAAGTTTCATTAGCCGAGTTATGCTACAAGGCGATATGAATGCGCCCGCCACCTTCATGCGAATTATGGAAAATATGCTTAGCGAGTACCTCCATCATTTTGTATGGATCTACATTGACGATATCCTCATCTTCTCCAACTCTGAAGAAGAACACAAGCACCATATCGGGCTAGTTTGCGATAAGCTGAGAGAAAACAAATTCTATGCCAGCAGAAACAAATCCACCCTGTTTGCCGATAGTCTGGAAATACTTGGACATGTAATTGATGATCAAGGGATACATGCATCTCCTGGAAAGATATCCTGCCTGACGGAATGGACTACACCTGAGAATCAAAAAGAACTTATGCGGTTCCTTGGACTTGTCAATTACATCTCCCAGTTCCTCCCACATCACGCCACTGTCACGGCACCACTCACGGACCTCAGCGGCAATGCTGAATTCGTTTGGACCCCTACTCATGATCGAGCCTTTAATAACATTAAGGAGTTAATTAAAGACGCAAATGTTATACGGCCTATTGACCTGTCCAAAGAAGAACCCATTTGGTTGATAACCGACGCCTCTGATGTTGGCGTTGGAGCTTGGGTTGGACAAGGGCCCTCCCATGAACAAGCGAGACCGGCAGCATTACACAGCAGAAAGTTCACTAATTCACAAATGAACTATGGAACCACAGATAAGGAAGCGCTTGCAGTAATCGATGCTCTTGCCGCTTTCAGCCACCTGCTGATGGGAACTACCTTCACCATTGTTACCGACCATCAACCCCTTACGAACCTAAAGACTGAAAGGGTTCCTGGACGAAGAAGAACCCGATGGATAGGAGAAATCAGCAAATACGACGCCAAAATAGTCTACACCCCAGGAAGAACCAACTATTTAGCTGACGCCCTCTCCCGCATCTATGAGAACCAATCACTCCAGAACCCTCCTCTTGTCCATGACCACACTAGACAAAGTGACGACAGTTCCGACAGCACAACCTACGAGGAAGAACCAGTCATGGCTTCCATCAACACAACCTCTCCATCCCCTCCTTTCTCCTATACTATGTACGCTGCGGCAGGAACAGAGCGAGGCCACCATCTTGAAGACGAATGGAAAGATGATTGCACCCTCCGCAGTACGCCACCTCAAGACCTTGAACAAAGCACGCTCCATTACTCCCACTGTTACGAAGATACATGTCCCTTTCACCAGACTGAGATTAAGTTCGGCAACAGACCTACAGGACCGTGGACACCCCCAGCGATCCGATCATCTGCCCCTGTGTGTAATCCAGCCCCAAGAAGACATCAAGACTTAGAACAACTCGAAAGAGCAGCACAACTCGAGGAAGCAGCAGCCTTCCTGCTTGCACCATCCTTTGCACCACCTTCTTCTACACCCCCGATAGACTCACGCCCACTTTATGGTGGATCCCTCCGAGTTTTCAATAATGAATCCATTATCTCAGTTATGCCTCCCACCATTCCTGAACACCGCCGCCAACTTTATGAAACCTTTGAGGAAGAAGAAGAAGCACCAATCGAGCCGTCTAGGGGATCTCTTATTGAAGATGAACGCGATGTAAGAACCACCACAGATGAGCTCACCACCGCCTTCCGGGGTCAAAGGATCAAGGGATACCGCCATGACCCAATCTACTTCAAAGCACTAGATAGTACCAAGCATGGAGATCTTGCAACCTACCAGGTATCCGATGGAATGGTCTATACCGCTACTCGATACGGCTACCAATGTCTATACATACTGAAGGGCCACATGTTCAATGGCACAACAATCAGGGAATACGTCATTTCCGAAATCCACAACAAAGGACACCATAGTGCGGATCGAAACCTCCGCTAAGCTTGTGAATATATTTATTGGCCAGAAATGCGACAGGACTTCCGAGATTTCGTTAAGCAATGTGAACTCTGCCAGGCGAATAAGGAACGTACGCAGTTACCTGAAGGAAGAGCTCGAACCCTCCAACTACCCTCCGATATTTTTGAGTCCTTTGCTATTGACTTTGCAGGACCATTCAACAAATCCGCCGGGTATGATACCATTCTGGTAGCTGTTGACCGATTCTATGGATATACATGGCTTCAGCCTATGAAGACTACTGACACCTCCAAAGATACATGGAACGTCCTCCAACGAAACCTCTTTACACCCCATGGATACCCTCTGTCAATTGTCAGCGATGCTGACTCCCGCTTTACCTCTCGATTCTGGAAGCAGACCCTCACCTCTCTTGGAATCAACCACATCATGGCCGCTCCTGGACACCATGAAACTAATGGTCAAGCTGAACGCAAGATCAGGGAAGTGAAAACCGGAATCCGGAACCTCATAATGAACGACAGACCAATTGGGAACCCGCCCTTGTTGAGCTTGCAGCATACCTCAACGCCGGATATTCCGGTACCCTTGGTATGTCACCATACAAAGCGGTCTTTGGCCGACAATACCCCCTCCTACCTACCACTCTCTTCAAGAACTCCTCAATCCCCGACTCAGATGATTACCTCAACCGGCACCAGGCAATACGCAATGACGCTTTCCAGGCTATCAAAGCTGCGCGATTCCGAAGCACCACTACTGCCCAGAAGCGAAGACGCAAACATGTGCCTATTCCTGTTGGCGACATGCTTATGGTTAATGGGAGTATGTTCATCACCGCCCCTGGACGAAGCAAGAAGCTTCAGCCTCGCTGGAGAGGACCCTTTAAGGTCTTAGCCTTCGATGAGTACACCGAAAACTATACTGTCCAGATGGATGGACGCATGTACCGCAACCCGACTGCCACCTTCCATGCCTCCTCTGTTAAATGATTCTACCTTAATGACGACTCTAAGTTCCCTGGACGAACCCACTCTCGCCCCGCTCCCATCACCGTTGACAAGAAAGAGGAATGGGAAGTTGAAGAAATCCGAGACCACCGTCTTTGGCATGGAAATGATCAGTTCCTTGTCAAATGGAAAGGATACCCCACAAGTGAGAACAGCTGGGAACCGTTAGAAGGACTGGAGCACGCAATGGAGATGGTAAATGAATGGTGGAAAGCCAACATGCCCGACGACTCCCTACCACCGACCGTCAACTATATCACCATGTGCTGGTCACCAACTGTGCCGGAAACAGAGCGATGGCATAAGGAACTCGAGGCCCGAGATGGATTCTGGGCCCCACACTTTGAGTCCGATTTTGAAAGCAGCGATGAAGAGAACCAAACCATGGAGCAGGCTCTTGATGACTTCATATGAATCGCCACCATCCGAATACCTTAATGATGTCAAACTATGAGGAGATCAATGTGAGGCAGCGACAACAGCTTGTTGGACTGTTGTTGAACCGCGATGTTATCCAACCTGAAGACTATTTCGCTATCCTTTGGGTAGACTACTGTCCTGATTGCAATGAAGCGTGGGTGGAAGCTGACTGTGAATCTGGTATTCGTGACTATTGTGATTTATCTTTCTTTGAGTCCCGCTGTTATATTAGGTCTTTTACTTGTGTTTGGTGCCTCAATGCCGATAATTGGATGTTGGTAGAAAGCGAGTTTTTCGAGCCTTCTGAAAACTCTAATTTTCGGGACTATTGAAACTTGATTTTGTTTAAACAGTTGTTTTGTTTTGGGGAATGTAACCGGTACTGGTACTCGGTTAAGGATTTTGTTTTATGTTTTGTTTTAAGTATCGCTTTGATACTTGGTTTGTTTGAAGTATCGTTTCGATACTTAGTTTGTTTTATGTTTTGTTTTAAGTATCGCTTTGATACTTGGTTTGTTTGAAGTATCGTTTCGATACTTAGTTTGTTTTATGTTTTGTTTTAAGTATCGTTTGATACTTACTTGTTACGTATGTTGTTTTACCAAAGAGTATCGCTTGATACCTTTGTTTAGTTTCGTTCATGCTAGACATGAACCAATTTGTGTATTTAAAGATCGTCCTATTCCACGATGGAAAGGACAGACTTCGACAGACAGTATTTCAATATACTTGGTTGAACGGTTACTCTTTAGTTTTCCCAGTACACCTCCGAAGCCTCCTTTAGTTCATACAGCTCTCGCCTCCTCTCTGGAAGAGCAGGCCACCTGTCAACTATCGTACACCTCTCGAAACGTGATCAGCACCTAGCGAACACGTTACACCTAGCGAACACGTTACAGCTACGTATAATAGTCTTAACAAGTGCGACCACCGTTTGACCCTGAATTCTTGCACACCATCTTAATCCTCCTAAATTCTTTTCTGTCTTATCGTAGGATGCGTCATTATCCTTAAATGACCGGTCTTCGATTTATGGAGCCGAATAGACTTCTGTCTGAAACTGCAGTCATCTTGACTATCATTCCAGTAGTCTCTTCCAATTTCACATAGTGGCCAGCGTATGTGTTGGGCACCTATGCATGATGCAGGCTTCGTAGACAGTGCGCCAACACCCGTATGTCTACTGCCTATTAGGTCTTCTGAGTCTGAGCAGCTTCCCCTCGGTCCGCCTCGCCTCCAAGAGAATCACCTCTCGAGGGATCCTGTTTCCAGGACCAACCAACATACAGTGGCCTTCAGATAGGTATTGGTGTCATATCTATTCCCTATGGCCTCTGGGGCACTGTAGGAGTAGTTGCGGATTTTCGAACCGAAACCGTCCCATCACGTTCGGCCCTTAGTTAGGATGCCTTACTTTGAAGCCTAATAACTCAATGCGCCTCCCACGGACTTCCTCCGTTCCACTTCTCAGAGGTACCCAATTTTTTTTTTTTTTTTTTTTTTTATATCATATATTCATTGTTAAGGTACAAGAACTTGCATGCAGCGCTAGCTATGGCAAAAAAAAACCGAAAACACGCGCATCCCTCCTCCGTCTGAGGCAAAAACCAAGAACCCCAAGCCCCTCTGGTATGGAGCCAACCGTACATCTCGCCCCGAATCAAGCCCCCCTTACGACCCAGACGAACCAAGCCCCAAGAAAAACCCAAAACAGGAAAAGCAGGAAGCCCAAGGAAAAATCCCCCTGGAAATCTCACCACAAAAGAAACCAAACTCATACCCACCAAACCATGCCCATAGCACGGCCGGCCACTAAAAAGCTAACCCTCGATCGGGCCCAAGAGGACCAGGTGCACCGATTTATGGCGCGATCCCCACCGAGGAGAAAAACTTGACAAGGATAGATCCCGACCGACCGGAGACAGTGCAATACCAATCGGAGGGAGAGGGGCTAGGGCTGGGGCCCCCCAGAGGGAGGTAGCAGTAAGGTGCCAGCTGGGGGAGCAGTAGGGTACTAGCCGAAGAGGTGGTAGTAGGGTACCAGCCGGGGGGCAGTAAGGTGCCAGCTGGGGGAGCAGTAGGGTGCTAGCCGAAGGGGTGGTAGTAGGATACCAGCCGAACGAGCCGAGGGAGGAAGAGGGAGGGGTAGACCCAGATGCCGAAACAACTATCGGAAACGTGTTCGTGTCTTAACTAGGCGGTCTCCATAATCCCCGGTGCCCACAGTAGATAAAACCACCATAAAGGGCAGAGAGGAGGAGAGGGGCGGAGTCGACCGTAGCCTGTTGAGAAAACCAACCACTGACCCCCGACCGTGGGACTAACCTGTACCCACCAGCGGGACGAGACCCGGACCTAGCAGAGGGACTGAGCCAAACCGAGCAGAAGAAAGGAGAAGGAATCCATAGGAATCGCGTACCGCAAACTGTATTCCCAGCCGTCTGTTGTAGGGAAAAAGGAGGAACCCGACCGTGCTGATGCTAAGCGAGGCGAAAGCAAAAGCGGGGAAGGAGAGAGACCCAGCGACGAGGACGCCAGGAGGGAGTGAGGAGGGGTCCCATGAGGGTAGACCTCAAGAGAGAAAGCAGGAGAGAAGTTTTGCTGTTGCAAAAAGATAAAAGATGATGGCCTAGTCCCCCCCATAGGGGGAGGACCAGACGCGAAAAAGTGGTGATAATTCCTTGGTGTTGAGATTTCAATTACCGGAGGTGTAGCAGAGACGGTCGTTGTTCTCAGAGGTACCCAGAGGTGCCCTCTTATATATCGTGCGAACAGCTTCCGGTCGGACGGACGGCAGTGACGTATATGGTGTTATGAAGCGGGTGTCATTGAGATGACATGATAGTCATGGGACGCAACTCCTCGAAATCTCGCTAAGGATGTGCGAGCCCCAGTTCGGGGCCGGAGGGGGGTGTTAGGCTTTGATAAATGAGGGTCTGTGCGCAGTTACCCTACTGAGAGGTCTGTGCATTTTCTTTATGCCTAACACTTCTATAAGATTCAGATCCGGATACAATTCTGGCTATTTGTGTTACGGGGTCCTGTTCCTATGTCAATATGCGTGACAGGCAACGATACTTCTCCTTTAGTATCTATGATACTATGTCTTTCGTATTTAATAGTGTGCGCTCGCACTATTACTTTTCTTCGTCGTTCTCATATAGTGTGCGTTCACACTATTATCTTTTCTCTTGTTACACTTAGTAGTTGTAGAGGTGTTCCTCTTCTACTAAGTTCGTGTAACTATCGTGAGGTAGATAAAATAAAGTAAATTCGTTCTTAAAACAATAAGTAGGAAAATAACTTAGATGGTTGCGTGAAGAACTAACTAACTCGCCTCCGAGGACTCCTTATATAGTCCTTCCCTCAACCCGCTTACAAATCAAACCATAGGCAGTCTGCCTTGCTAGTCTTCCTTGCGCAGCCTCCTTGCGCAGCCCCATGACCTCTGAATAGATCATGTGTGTGAAACATAACATAAAACATAACATAAACCTAACGAGTCTGACTTGCGCACAGCCTCGTTGCATAGCCTCCTTATGCAGCCCCGTGACTTCTAAATAAGTCTCGTGCGTGAAACATAACAAATAAAACCCCAACAAGTCTGCCTTGCAGTCAACCTCGTTGCATAGCTCATCATAAATCACATGCCTCTCTATAGGTCATGTGCGTGAAAGTAAATTATAACATAAAACAAACTACGTAAATCAAACTACTTAACAAAGAAAACTCATAAATCATTCTCGTAACAAAAGAAACTTACTATGTCAGATTAGAATCGTGACAATTTGATGGATTCTATCTTATTTAGTTGCTGGTATTGTATTGCTACTCCTTTGTGCTCAGGAACACCATTCTCCATCATGCCAATCCATCTATATTCCTGTTAGGCGGTAGCCGAGGTCAATCTAATCGGTCGGACTAGAGCCTGAATCTTTGATCGGAGATTGTCTAGGAAGACTCGTAATGTAGTAAAGAATAAATGAATAAAGATTCGTAATTGTAAACTTATTATATTGTTAAGGTCTCTTCTCCGTTGCTTGATTCCTCTAACTAACCCGGAGACCTTAAACCTATTTATACTAACCTATCGGTACTTAGTTTCCCTATACTAACTTGTACCGAGGAGCTTTTAACTTTAGTTTCTACTAAGTGCGAACACTGTTTGACCCTGAAAGTTCGTACACCACTTCAACCTTAATGGAGGCGAGATATTTATCTTGAGAGGATCGCGTCCTATCTTCCAATGATCTCTTTCCGATCTCTAGGCTTGAATGGACTAAGTATGTAAATGTAGTCCGAATGGCTATCATTCCAATCGTCCCTTCTGATCAAGAACTAGCTAAGTTCATTGTTAGGAACTGGTGCATAATTAATATATGCATGCATGAGTCTCGACACGCCAGTATCATAGAACGACTCAAGCATCTCCAGTCTACCAATCCAAGTGTGGTTCCCCTCGGACCTCCTGCCTATGAGAGGGACTCCTATTGGAGTCGTCCGACATACACCTAATCTTGAACAGGTATAACTTATGATGTAGTCTGATAGCGCCGGAGGTCTTGTATCTGATTGATAGATAATCCCTCGGTCGGCTATTTACTAATGCGAGTGGTCTTTTTATGTAGCTTTGCGGTCAGGGAGATATAATTTAGAAATTATAATTTTAATGCCTATATAGCTTTGCCGCAACCACCTTATCGAGCCACTTGACCTTTATGGTCAGAAATGTGACAATACCACTATGCTAGGTCTTATATGCCTAACAATTCCTCACAAGCTTAAGCCAGAATGGGACCAATTGCGGTTCCATAACTATTTGTACATAGAGGACAGAGTCTACCTTGGTGTTACCAGGGATAAAGACCAAATCTGACTTTAGAGTACCGTAAAAGGCACCCTAAACTATTTTTGATTCCTGTTTTGACTGGAAGGTCTCATAAATAAAGTTGAGATAATACTCTTCAGAAGGCTTGCGGGTCATCTAAGATTGATTGTTAAAGCCAGTGGTTGAAAAGGTTGATTCGTCTGTCCAGAGCACTTGAAGCTAATCATCCTGGGTCTAATTTCATTGCTCCTGGTACTGAGCTACTGTTAGGCGGAAGCCGACTCTAATACTCGTTGAGAAGACTTAGGCCTGAATCTTTCGTAATAGACGGAGATTTGTCTAGGAAGGCTCGGTATCGTTCCTTTCGTTTATGACTACTAAGAACTCGCTTGATCGATAGGGGAAATATTTTTATAAAGATTCGTAGGTAAAACAATGTTATATTGTTAAGGTCTCTTCTCCGTTGCTTGATGATGTCTAAAAGCTTGGGAGGCACTTCGATATTTATATCCTGCGTCTGAGTATTCGCGGACTACATCTAATCCTCCTAATACTAAATACCTATCCCACATTGTACGCTAACGTCTCATAGTCTTTAACAAGTGCGAACACTGTTTGACCCTGAACATTCACACACCATCTTCGTTCTTATAAATTCCTTTACGTCAAATCGTAGGATGCGTGACTATCCTCGAATGACCAGTCTTCGATTTATAGAGACGAGTAGACTCCTGTCTGAAACTTCAGTCGTCTTGACTATCGTTCCAGTAGTGTCTTCCGATTTCACATAGTGGCCAGCGTATGCGTCGGGTACCTATGCATAATGCAGGCTGCGTAGACGGTGTGCCAACACTCTTAAGTCTACCGCCTATTAGGTCTTCTGAGTCTGAGCAGCTTCCCCTCGGTCTGCCCTGCCTCAAAGAGAATCACCTCTCGAGGGATCCCGTTTCCAGGACCAACCAATATACAGCGGCCTTCAGATAGGTATTGGTGTCATATCTATCCCCTATGGCCTCTGGGGCACTGTAGGAGTAGTTGCGGATTTCCGAGCCGAAAACGTCCCGTCACTTTCGGCCCATAGTTAGGATTCCTAACTTTGAAGCCTAATAACTCAGTGCGCCTCCCACGGATTTCCTCCGTTCCACTTCTCAGAAGTACCCAGAGGTGCCCTCTTATATACCCTGCGAACGGCTTCCGGTCCGACGGACGGCAGTGACGTATATGGTGTTATAAAGTGGGCTTCATTGGAATGACATTTTAGTCATAGGACGCAACTCTTCGAAATCTCGCTAAGGACGTGCGGGCCCCAGAGCGGGGCCGGAGGGGGGTGTTAGGCTCTCGATAAATGAGGGTCTGTGCGCAGTTACCCTACCGAGGGGTCTGTGCATTTTCTATATGCCTAACATGAGCTCCCTTCTACAAGGTCTCGCCTCGAGCACCTTTCTTAGTTATCTCTTATTTAACAAAATTCCTTTTAAGACCCGATGTGGTCAGGGTAAAAAACCTTCTGGCGCTTGCTTGTCCACCATAGGAAAACCTTTTCCTCATCGTCTTACTTCTTCCTGCCCAGGCATCTCCGGGTTGTCTCGATGAAACTCTTCAACTATTTCCTCAGCATTTTCCATGCCCGTAGCGGGTTCCCAAGTATTTTCATCTTCTGCACAATCCTGCCATTTCACAAAATACTATAGCTCTCATACCTGCCGGTAATGATTGCTGATCCTTTTCCTATATGTCCGTATTTCGCTACGGACAATTTTCTCTATATCCCATTGCAAGTCCCCTTCAACCTCTTCTGGTTCTCTGGGTGGTTGTCTGCTTTTTTGGACGAACCGATTCTCGATATGGTTCAAGCAAGGATACGTGGAAGACAGGGTGAATATTCCATCAGTCGGAAATGTTTAGTTTAAACGCTCGGTTGCCTCTTTTTTCCAATACTTGGAACGGCCCATAGAGTTTGGTTGCTAGCTTTTTTGACTTCCGTTTAGTCCGTACGTTTTTTGCGTTTAACATAACTTTGTCGCAAATTTTAAACTCAGGTTGCTTTTTAGCTTTCCGATCGTAGTATTTCGCCATTCCTTCCCGTGTCTTTTCGAGCGAGCTCTTCGCTTGTTCGTGTATCGTCTTAATCCAGTTCGCGTATAGGGAAGCGCCGGGATTTTGAACTTCGCGTTCTTTCATCCACTCAGTTTGTGGTTGGAAACCATAGTTTGCGTAAAAGGGTGACATTCCGTGAGCGTTGGTTGCAGAATTGTTATACGCATGTTCTGCTAACGGCAACAACTGATACCAGTTGTCCTGGTCATAGATGACAAAACTTCGAAGATATCCTTCCAGCACTTGGTTGGTTCTTTCCGTTTGTCCATCCGTTTGTGGATGATATGCCGTCGACATTCGTCGTTTAATATCCAACGCTTTACATAATGACTCCCAAAATTCGCCGGCAAACTTAGAGTCCATATCTGAAATAATTTCTGTTGGTAAGCCATGTAGCTTCCAAACCTCCCTTAAGAACGTATTTGCGACATCCTTTGCCGTAGCCGTAGCTTGTAGTCCAAGAAAGTGTGCCATTTTTGTAAATCGGTCAACAACTACCATGATTTGTGTACAACCTTGAGACTCTGGTAGTTGGGTGATGAAGTCTACTGATATCGACGACCATGCCGTGAATGGCGTCTGCAATGGTTGTAACAGTCCGTATTTCGCATGTCGTGGTGACTTGTTGTGTTGACACTCGTCACAGGACCGTACGTAGTCATTGACCCATTCGGCTAGTCCTTTCCAGTAGAAATCTCTCATGATGATTTCAAGGGTTTTTTCTTGGCCGAAATGTCCCGCTATCTTTGCGTCGTGGCATCCTTCGGCTATCTTGGTATATACGGCTTGGTTGTCCGGGACAAATAAACGGTTCTTATAGTATAAGAGGTCGTCAATTAGCGTCCAGTTCTTAGGGAATTCTTTTCCTTGATTTCGGAGCTTCGACAAGTCCTCGCGTCGTCTCAGCCAGTCTTTATCCGATAGCGTCACCTCAAGAAGTTGTCCGAGGAACTCAGGATTAAACCTTTTCATTGTCCTTTGTTTTAGCATGGCCGTCGATATTAGTATTTTCTCTGGTACTTCTTCGATGTCGTACCAGGACACATTTTCGGCTGCCGATGCTTTCAGCTGACATATGATGGGTTCTTGTTCCTTTATTGTCAGACTTCTTGTAGCGATGTCGGTGCTTCCGAAACCTTGGGCTCCTCTTTCAGTTTTGTCTAACTTATCGACCTCCATTAAATCGGATGTGTCGATTTTTTCCACTATGAGTTGAGCCATTCTGTCTCCTTCTCGGATTTGACAATCAACATCCTTGTGGTTGTATAGCAAGACTTTGAGTTCTCCCGTATAGTCAGCGTCTATTGTCCCTGCGCCGACCAAAATTCTGGAACGTACTGCCAGCCCACTACGAGCCGCCACTGGTCCATATGTTCCTGCTGGTAGGCTTATTGCCAGCCCAGTGTCGAGTAGCGCTTGTCCTTGTCTCGGGATGATGGCGTCGCTTATGGCATAGAGGTCATGTCCGGCTGCCATTCTTGAACCTTTAGTGGATAACCTCTCCTTGTGGTTCAATCGTCTTATTTGGATGTATTTGTCCGAGGTATTCGTCTCTGGCTTTAATGCCTGGTCTTTTTCATCGCTCCAACCCAGTACTTCTTTTCCTAACCCTTCTTCCTTTTCTTCCCGTAGTGCCAACAGCATTACTTGGAAGTGTTCTGGTTTTAGAACGGTTTGCTCGCGATGCGTAGCTCCCTCCTCAGGACGGTACTCTGGCCGTCTACTTAGGGCGTCTGGCTTTCCGCCTTTTGTCCCTGGTCGGTAAACAATCTTAAAATTGTATTCCGCTAGCTTCTGAGCCCATCGGATTTGTCGTCCACTCCAAACCTTGGAAGTAAGGAAGTATTGTAGGTTTTGATAATCTGTGTAGACCGTCACAGGTTTCTCCATGCCTACTAAGTACTGTCTCCATTCTTTGAACGCTTCTAGGATTGCAAGTAGTTCCTTGTCATGAATCTCGTAGTTTCTTTCTGCCGAGTTCAACTTTCGTGAGTGGAAGGCAACTGGATGTAGCCTTTTTTCCACAAACTGTGATAAGACACAGCCCAAGGCGAAGTCGCTTACATCCGTCTCTACCACCGCCTCACGGTCTGGGTAGAAGTGTTGTAATATGGGCGCAGTCGTGAAACGTTGTTTTAGTTCTTTGAACGCTGCTTCTTGCTCAGCGCCCCAATGAAAATCCTTTGGATTTCCTTTCAGTGTCTCCGTTATAGGTTTACACACTCCGGAGAAACTTCGTATAAACCATCGATAAAAATTGGCAAATCCAACGAATATCTGTACTTCTTTTACCGACGCCGGCGACTTCCATCCCAATACGGAGTCGACTTTCCTTGTGCTCATAGCTACTCCTTCGACAGATACCATATATCCCAGGAATTCTACTTCTTGGACGTGAAAGACTGACTTTTTCAAGGATACAGCTAGTTGGTAGTCTGCGAGTCTTTGCAAGACTTGATCTACTAACTCAACGTGGCTTTTTTCATTCTTTGAATATATCAAAATGTCATCCAAATAGCAGACCACTCCGTAGTCCAAACATTCATGCAGGACTTGGTTCATCATGTCTTGGAAGGTTGCAGGAGCATTAACGAGTCCGAAAGGCATCACCTTGTATTTGTAATGGCCGTATCGAGTCCGAAAAGCTGTCTTCCATTCGTCCCCCTCTTTAATTCTAATCAGATAATAGCCATCTTTCAGATCAAGCTTTGTGAAAATCTTAGCCCCAGCCACATGATCCCTTAGTTCGGATATTAGTGGTAGCGGGTGCTTGTTTAAAACCGTAATACGGTTGAGGTTTCGGTAATCTACGACTAACCGAAGTTTACCATCAGGTTTTGGAACGAACAGCACTGGTGCGCCTGCTGGGGATTTGCTTCTTGTGATTTTCCCTTGATCCATCATCATTTTAAGGTATTCCCTTAATGCGGCAAGCTGTTTTTCCGACAAGGGGTATATCGGACCCCAAGGTGCTTTTGCGTCGTCTTTTGGTTCGATTTCATGATCGAACGTCCTCCGGGGCGCTAATTTTTCTGCTGTCTGAGGCACGAATAGGTCCTTGTGTCTCCAATATTCTTGAGGTAGCGATCCCAAGACTATATCGTCGGGACTTTCGCTAGTGCCAATTCTTCCAATATAGGCAGCGTTTTCGTCAAAGACTACCGTCTCATCGTATTCGAACATGTCGGCTATTCCTTCGTCTTCTTCCAGACATTTCTCGCAACATTTTGTGTCGAACGACCATCTTTTTGGGTCTTCAATGTGGGATATGGGATGTTCCTCATGCCACCATCCAAATGGTATGATCATCCCATAGGATCCCAGTTCTGCTATTTCGCAGGTTATCTCAGACAGATGTTTATTTCTCCCAATTTCTAACCATAAAGGATGGGTGTAAAACTTCCCTCCGGACGCCGCTGCAGTTCCATCAAATCCATAAATTTTGACCGCGTCCGGCCGCTGCGTGAAAGGCAACCGGTGTTCTTGTACCAATCTTTGATTGATGACGAACACATTGGAGCCTGAGTCCAATAGGACTTTAATTTTTTGTCGCCTATAATTTAAAAAGAGGTAGGCGTCTCCCTCAGGGCAGGAATATCGTTTAGGTAAAGACGCGTAAAGCTTGCGTCTTCGTGGCTGTCCGCGATATTCTTCTGGTTGTCGTTTTGGCATTGTGTAACAAGGTGTTTGTTACCATGCCCGCACGGTTTCGACCATTCAGGTCTCCTCAGAAAACCTGTAATTTTCTTGGTATATCGGGCAGCCCACTACTAGCGGTCTTTACCTCCTGCTGAGGAGTTCCCATACCTTCCACTTTTTCTACCTGTGGAACCAGACTTGGAGGTCTCTGCCATCATCCAGATACCATGGGGATAAGAGCCGGGTGCGTAGGGCTGGTCGGCTGTCTCTTTGATAACCTTCCCGAGCTTATTATCCACCCTCGCTTAACCGTAGACAGTGTCCTCATTTTATTGGGTGCCCGTCTGGTACCATCGCGGCACCTAAGAAGTACTAGATAGAGGTGAGATCTAGAGCTCTTGTACCTAATGGTCGAAGATACACCTCGCTCATTTCTCTAAGTTTTTCATCTTAGCCCTACTGTCGCTCCTCTCGGTACCCTTGGTGCTGTCTGTTTCCTGTCTAGGTCTTGGTCCTTATCGGAGACCTTTCAGACTCCAGGTCACGTGCCTGACTACCCAAACAAGCATGTGTTCGGGACATTGGGGCGAAACATACGTTATTACCTTGGGAAGCATAGAGGCGCCACCAATGTTACCATTGCTGTTAGTTAATCTTCTTGTCTCAGCAAGAGGGACGCGTGTACTCCCACTCAGGTCGTCCTGCATGGTTGCTTTCCTCGCTTCGGTTCTCTGTTTTGCCGTTGATTTCGACTCCTAGAGACTATGTGTCTGCTAGACTACCCGAACACCGTCGTTGTCGGTACCGTGTGAAGACTTATGTGATTTCTTCGTCTTCGCCTAACTCCCACAGTCGGCTGGTGGTTCTAACTTGTCCAGCCTGTGCGGGATTTCGAGTAGGTCTCGGTGGTTTGGCAGACCTTGCTCGGTTGGGGCCCATTCGTAATGTTCTTTGGCTGACAGTTACTGCCGATACTTGAATGTTGCCGTAGCACGTCTTATATGTGTGGTTCTTTTTTCCACATCTCGTGCAGTGGTTGTCATTTTTTCTCACATCAATAACGCTTTGCGAGATACCTTGGTGCTCTTCAGACCAATTCGAGTGTGTGATCGGAGCACTTCCTCCTAATTTTTTGGCCGGCCGTTCCGTCTTGTAGTCTTCGCGTTTCCATTTTCGCGAAGGTCCCCCACCTTCTTTTATATAAGCCTTATCCTTTCGTGGCTTATCTGACTTATCTCCTTTTGAAGACTTGTCTTTTATTTCCTTTGAGGAGGTGTGCCGGGGATTTCCTTCCTTCAATAGCCTTTTTTGGTACTGAAGGTCTTCTTCTGCCCGTCCAGCTTCAATGACAACATCTTCCCATTCCTCGTCTGTGTCGAACTTTTGGAAGGAGTTACGGGTGACGATTTCTTCAGGCAAGTTTCTTTCGACTGCTTCTCTCCAAGATTCACCTGTCATCTGGGCTTTGTTGTTCAGGTTGTGCATGATTCGGAGGTAGGTCTGAATTTTGCCTTTATATTTCACTTCCTTCATGTCCCGTATGGCTTGTTGGCCCTCTTGTAGTGGGGCGAAGGCCTTTCTAATTTCGTATGAGAAACGGGTCCAACTTCGGAAATTCCAGTTTTGGACTTCGCCTTGTAGTCCGTCCATTTTTCTGCGGTACCATATCGTATACGTGGTTACCACTTTCCCCTTGGTACGGTTCAGGGCGTATATGACCCGTTCTCGGTCATCTCACCAAATATGTGGGTTGCGATCGAAGAAGTCAATACATTGTTGTAGCCAGATATGCACGTCTTGGTGCTTTTCTCCTTCGAAGTGTGGTGGTGCTTCTGCGGGTCGTTTGGTGTTTACCGCGAAGGCTTCTGCCAGGACATTTGCCATGTCCGATTGTTCAGGGGTTAAACCCCTGCGGCGTCTATCGGGGCCGCCGCCTTTTCTTCCCTTTCCTTCTGCGTCATAATCACTGCCGTCATCGTCATCATCACTAGGATATCCTCCTCCTTGTCCAGGTGGTGGAGTTGCGTCTGAGGTTCCGTCGTGACTAAATTGAGGCTTCTCAATTTGTTTTCCCTTTTCCTGCCTAGTCGGTCTGGAATAGTACTCATCATCATCTTCCACCGATTCCATCCTTACATGCTTGCTAGATTCCAGTTTTTCTTTTGGAGTTGTAACGTGTTCGCTAGGTGCTAATCACGTTTCGAGAGGTATACGATAGCTGACAGGTGGCCTGCTCTACCAGAGAGGAGGCGAGAGCTGTGTGAACTAAAGGAGGCTTCAGAGGTGTACTGGAGAAACTAAAGAGTAACCGTTCAACCAAGTATATTGAAATACTGTCTGTCGAAGTCTGTCCTTTCCATCTTGGAATAGGACGGTCTTTTAAATACACAAATCAGTTCATGTCTAGCATGAACGAAAACACACAAAGGTATCAAGCGATACACTTTGGTAAAACAACATAAGTATCAAAGCGATACTTAAAACAAAACATAAAACAAACTAAGTATCAGAGCGATACTTAAAACAAACTAAGTATCAAAGCGATACTTAAAACAAAACATAAAACAAACTAAGTATCAAAACGATACTTCAGACAAACCAAGTATCAAAGCGATACTTAAAACAAAACATAAAACAAACTAAGTATTAAAATGATACTTCAGACAAACCAAGTATCAAAGCGATACTTAAAACAAAACATAAAACAAGCTAAGTATCAAAACGATACTTCAGACAAACCAAGTATCAAAGTGATACTTAAAACAAAACATAAAACAAGATCCTTAACCGAGTACCAGTACCGGTTACATTCCCCAAAACAAAGCAACTGTTTAAACAAAATCAAGTTTCAATAGTCCTGAAAATTAGAGTCTTCAGAAGGCTCGAAAAACTCGCTTTCTGCTAACATCCAATTATCGGCATCGAGACACCAAACACAAGTAAAAGCCTTAATACAACAGCGGGACTGAAAGAAAGATAAATCACAATAGTCACGAATACCAGATTCGCGGTCAGCTTCCACCCATGCTTCATTGCAATCTGGACAGTAGTCTACCCATAGGATAGCGAAATAGTCTTCAGGTTGGATAACATCACTGTTCAACAACAGTCCAACAAGCTGTTGTCGCTGCCTCACATTGATCTCCTCATAGTTTGACATCGTTAAGGTATTCGGATGGTGGCGATTCAGATGAAGTCATCAAGAGCCTGCTCCATGGTTTGGTTCTCTTCATCTCTGCTTTCAAATTCGGACTCAAAGTACGGGGCCCAGAATCCATCTCGAGCCTCGAGTTCCTTGTGCCATCGTTCTGTTTCTGGCACAGTTGGTGACCAGCACATGGTGATATAGTTGATGCTCGGTGGTAGGGAGTTGTCAGGCATGTTCGCTTTCCACCATTCATTCACTATTTCCATAGCGTGCTCCAGTCCTTCTAACGGTTCCCAGCTGTTCTCACTTGTAGGGTATCCTTTCCATTTGACGAGGAACTGATCATTTCCATGCCAAAGGCGGTGGTCTCGGATTTCTTCAACTTCCCATTCCTCTTTCTTGTCAATGGTGATGGGAGCGGGGCGGGAGTGAATTCGTCCAGGGAACTTAGAGTCGTCATTAGGGTAGAATCGTTTAACAGAGGAGGCATGGAAGGTGGCAGTGGGGCTGCGGTACATGCGTCCATCCATCTGGACAGTATAGTTTTCGGTGTGCTCATCGAAGGCTAAGACCTTAAAGGGTCCTCTCCAGCGTGGTTGAAGCTTCTTGCTTCGCCCGGGGGTGGAGATGAACATGCTCCCGTTAACCATAAGCATATCGCCAACAGGAATAGGCACATGTTTGCGTCTTCGCTTCTGGGCAGTAGTGGTGCTTCGGAATAGCGCAGCTTTGATAGCTTGGAAAGTGTCATTGCGTATTGCCTGGTGCTGGTTCAGGTGATCATCTGAGTCGGGGATTGAGGAGTTCTTGAAAAGAGTGGTAGGCAGGAGAGGGTATTGTCGGCCAAAGACTGCTTTGTATGGTGACATACCAAGGGTATCGGAGTATCGGGCATCGAGGTATGCTGCAAGCTCGACAAGGGCGGGTTCCCAATTGGTCTGTCGTTCATTGATAAGGTTCTGGATTCCGGTTTTCACTTCCCTGATCTTGCGTTCAGCTTGACCATTAGTTTCATGGTGTCCTGGAGCGGCCATGATGTGGTTGATTCCTAGAGAGGTGAGGGTCTGTTTCCAGAATCGAGAGGTAAAGCGGGAGTCAGCATTGCTGACAATAGACTGAGGGTATCCATGGGGTGTAAAGAGGTTTCGCTGGAGGATGTTCCATGTATCCTTAGAGGTGTCGGTAGTCTTCATAGGCTGTAGCCATGTATATCCAGAGAATCGGTCAACAGCTACCAGAATGTTATCATATCCAGCGGATTTGTTGAATGGTCCTGCAAAGTCAATAGCAAAGGACTCAAAAACATCGGCGGGTAGTTGGAGGGTTTGAGCTCTTCCTTCAGGCAACTGAGTACGTTCCTTATTCGCCTGGCAGAGTTCACATTGCTTAACGAAATCTCGGAAGTCCTGTCGCATTTCTGGCCAATAAATATATTCACAGGCATAGCGGAGGTTTCGATCTGCACCATGGTGTCCTTTGTTGTGGATTTCGGAAATGACATATTCTCTGATAGTCGTGCCGTTGAACATGTGGCCCTTTGGTATGTATAGGCATTGGTAGCCGTACCGAGTAGCAGTATAAAACATTCCATCAAATACCTGGTAGGTTGCGAGATCTCCATTCTTGGTGCTATCTAGTGCTTTGAAGTAGATTGGGTCATGGCGGTATCCCTTGATCATTTGACTTCGGAAGGCGGTGGTGAGTTCATCTGTAGTGGTTCTGACATCGCGTTCATCTTCAATAAGAGATCCCCTAGACGGCTCGATTGGTGCTTCCTCTTCTTCTTCAAAGGTTTCATAAAGTTGGCGGCGGTGTTCAGGAATAGTGGGAGGCATAATTGAGACGATAGTTTCATTATTGAAAACTCGGAGGGGTCCACCATAGAGGGGACGTGAGTCTACCGGGGGTGTGGAAGAGGGTGGTGCAATGGATGGTACATGCAGGAAGGCTGCTGCTTCCTCGAGTCGTGCCGTTCTTTCGAGTTGTTCTAAGTCTTGATGTCTTTTTGGGGCTGGATTACCCACAGGGGCAGAAGATCGGATCGCTGGGGGTTTCCATGGTCCTGAAGGTCTGTTACCGAACTTAATCTCAGTCTGGTGAAATGGACATGTATCTTCGTAACAGTGGGACCAATGGAGCGTGCTTTGTTCAAGGTCTTGAGGTGGCGTACTGCGCAGGATGCAATCATCTTTCCATTCGTCTTCAAGATGTTGGCCTTGCTCTGTTCCTGCCGCAGCGTACATAGTATAGGAGAAAGGAGGGGATGGAGAGGTCGTGTTGATGGAAGCCATGACTGGTTCTTCCTCGTAGGCTGTGCTGTTGGAACTGTCGTCACTTTGTCTAGTGTGGTCATGGACAAGAGGAGGGTTCTGGAGTGATTGGTTTTCATAGATGCGGGAGAGGGCATCAGCTAAATAGTTGGTTCTTCCTGGGGTGTAGACTATTTTGACATCGTATTTGCTGATTTCTCCTATCCATCGGGTTCTTCTTCGCCCAGGAACCTTTTCGGTCTTTAGGTTGGTAAGGGGTTGATGGTCGGTAACAATGGTGAAGGTAGTTCCCATTAGGAGGTGGTTGAAAGCGGCAAGGGCATCGATCACTGCAAGTGCTTCCTTGTCTGTGGTCCCATAGTTCATTTGAGAATTAGTGAACTTCCTGCTGTGTAATGCTGCCGGTCTCGCTTGTTCATGGGTGGGTCCTTGTCCAACCCAAGCTCCAACGCCAACATCAGAGGCATCGGTTATCAACCAAATAGGTTCTTCTGTGGACAGGTCAATAGGCCGTATAACATTTGCATTTTTAATTAACTCCTTAATGTTATTAAAGGCTCGATCATGGGTAGGGGTCCAAACGAATTCAGCATTGCCGGTGAGGTCCGTGAGTGGTGCAGTGATAGTGGCGTGATGTGGAAGGAACTGGGAGATGTAGTTGACAAGTCCAAGGAACTGCATAAGTTCCCTTTGATTCTGAGGTGTAGTCCATTCCGTCAGGCAGGATATCTTTCCAGGAGATGCATGTATCCCTTGATCATCAATTACATGTCCGAGTATCTCCAGACTATCGGCAAACAAGGTGGATTTGTTTCTACTGGCGTAGAATTTGTTTTTTCTTAACTTGTCGCCAACTAGGCTGATTTGGTGCTTGTGTTCTTCTTCAGAGTTGGAGAAGATGAGGATATCGTCAATGTAGATCCATACAAAGTGATGGAGGTACTCGCTAAGCATATTTTCCATAATTCGAATGAAGGTGGCGGGCGTATTCATATCACCCTGTAGCATGACTCGGCTAACGAAACTTCCGAAGGGTGTCTTGAAACTATTAATTCGCTCGCTTTCCGGATCTAACTGTGTTTGGAAGTAGGCGTCGCTTAGATCTATCTTGCTTCGGAATCTAGGTCGTCCAACTGGATTCAGGATCTGAATTTAATTGGGAGTCGCAGAACTGTCCATAACTGTATTGTCATTTTGTAGTTTGAGATCGACAAGGGGGCGGATTCGCTTTCCATCTGCCTTAAGTTGGACAAACATAGGTGCGGCACCTGGTGCTTCTGACCGGTAGATGACTCCTCGCCTGAGGTTCTCATTGACCCAGGTATTGAGTTGGTCTTTGTATGCTTCTGGAATGGTGTATGTCGGTTGATTTTTGAGATTAGTGGGATCTTTCAGGCGGATATGGTGGTTTATTTCCCTCATAGGAGGTAGTTCTTCTGGGATTCGTTCAGGGAAGACATCGGAGTACTCATCCAACAGGCTTAGCGCTGTAGTTTCACAGACAGCGGCTCGGAGTTCTCCACTTGTTGGTTTGCAAACAACCCTGACCTTATGGTTTGGGAACTCGATAACTGAGTCTCCACACTTGATGGTAGCATTGTGGCGTTTGAGGAAGGGCATCCCAATGAGGGCATCGTATTTTGCTAGGTTCCCAACAAGCATTGTCTGTGGAGGTAACGAGACTGAACCTAGCTGGACGGTAGCTTTGCATGTCTTATGGCTAGTGGAGCGAGATCCTTTAACTGCCATATTGACGGCTAATGGTTGTTTGAGGGTTTCGGTAGCTAGGCCGTAGGCGGAGACGAAGGTATTGCTGATTATATCTCGTCCAATAGCACCGGTATCGAAAAGGACCCGTGCCTGTTTCCCATTGATTAAGATAGTCCCTTCTAATGCTGGGTAAGGCTTTGCCATCGGTGGACGGGTGCTGTTGCATTCTATTTCGATATAGCCGATGTGAACTTCTTCAAACTCGCTCGATTGCTCGCCATCATCTCTGAGTTCAATGTGGTTTGTTGACGCTTCTTGCTTGACTTTAACTGCCTTTCCTTTGCCTTTCTTGGCGGGACAACTTCTGGCCATGTGTCCGGTTTTACTACACTCAAAACATTCACCTTTCTCCCTTCTCGATTCTTTACTGGATTTGCCTTTCTTCTTGTAGGATCGGAGGGTTTCTTCTTCTGAGTTGTTGGAGGTATTTCGTCTAGGCTGTCTATTGCTACTGGTGGATGTTTGAGTTTTGTAGGCTTTGGTTTCATGAAGAATGGCGTCCTTTTGTTCAGCTCTAGCTATGATGGTAGCTATCTCGTCATCTTCGTCCTGGAGCGGCTCCACATCACGTCGAAGTGTAGGGTGCATGCAATCGTAGAACCTTCGTTTCAGGATGTAGTCTGAGATGCTGTCTTCCGCCATCCTGTTCTTAAGCATCACCAGATCTGTCACCACATCAGTTATTCTTTTAACGTGGGACCCGTTGACTTGGTGAAGTTCATTGAACCGTTTGAACAGGAGATCGTTTGTGATAGAGGATTGGAAGCGGGCTCTGAGATACTCGATTACTGTGGAGCCTTTTAGCTTTGGGTTTCCTCTGTTTTCCTTATAGCATTGGTGGTATGCATCGACTGCCTTTCCTTCGCAGAACGATCCTATCCAAAGGCCAGTAGTTGCTTTTTCAATATCGACCTTTTTCAGGAGGAGGTAGTGTGTAACTTCGGTTGCCCATCTCTCAAAGGCTTCGGGCTTAAGGTCTTTTCCTTCTCCTGTGAACTTTGCAGGTAGATGGATCTTGATGTCAGGTAACGGGATATCGTCTTCTTGTGTATCTGTGGGGCGGGACCTTGAAGGTCCACCACCTGTGCTGGCCATGTCGGACTCGCTGCTTGATTCTGGATCTTGAGGAGGCTCAACTGCGGGTTTCTTTCTGGGAGTAGGAGGGACTTCTTCCGGATGGTGTGGGGGTTCCGTTGTGTTGTCCTGAGAGTCCTTTGCAGGGCGCTTGCCTTGCTTCTTCTTTGTAAGGCTTTCTCGTGGGATTCGCTTCCCACTTCGGGTTGTCAATGACTCTATGTTGAGGTTGAGCTGAAGCCAAATGTACTGAGATTCTGCCGCTTCACTCCGCTAGCGTTCCAGGGTAGATATCGATAGGTTGATCAGGCCTAAATCCAGAGAAAGGTTCTTAACCACTTGCTGAGGTTAAAAAAATGTAACGTGTTCGCTAGGTGCTAATCACGTTTCGAGAGGTGTACGATAGTTGACAGATGGCCTGCTCTTCCAGAGAGGAGGCGAGCTGTGTGAACTAAAGGAGGCTTCGGAGGTGTACTGGAGAAACTGAAGAGTAACCGTTCAACCAAGTATATTGAAATACTGTCTGTCGAAGTCTGTCCTTTCCATCGTGGAATAGGATGGTCTTTTAAATACACAAATCAGTTCATGTCTAGCATGAACGAAAATACACAAAGGTATCAGGCGATACGCTTTGGTAAAACAATCATAAGTATCAAAGCGATACTTAAAACAAAACATAAAACAAACTAAATATCAAAGCGATACTTCAGACAAACCAAGTATCAAAGCGATACTTAAAACAAAACATAAAACAAACTAAGTATCAAAACGATACTTCAGACAAACCAAGTATCAAAGCGATACTTAAAACAAAACATAAAACAAGATCCTTAACCGAGTACCAGTACCGGTTACAGGAGTCTCTTTCTTTCTCGAGGAAATGAGAAGTTCTTGGACCGCTTCACCAATCTTTTTGAGTTCACCCTGTTGAGACGCGAGTGCCTCACGAGTCTTCTTTGCCTCGTTTTGAAAGAGCGTATCTCTGTCTTTGAAGGCACTATTTACCTTCCGGTCTCGGTCCTTTATTTCCTTTCTGATTTCTTCTACTGCTTGCTGTAGAAGAATGTCCCGTTGTAGCGTAGTCTGGTGTAACTGCGAGGTGACCCCTTCGTGATGTTCTTGTCTGGCAGCTTGTTGTGCCAGGTTTTCCGCTATTTCCCTTACTATTCTTTCTTGTAGAGACTTTACTTCGGTCTCTACTCCCTGACATTGCATCAACAGGACCCCTATGTCCTGATTATGGATTTCCTTTCCTTCGGCAACTTGTTTTTGAATTTCAAATAGTCGAAGGGCGTTTTCCTGTTGAGCTCCCGTGAGCTGGGCAAACGCTATGTTGGCAGAGTCAATGGAGGAAGTTATGTCCCTCCGGACATCGCATAGTACCACTCCTACCCTTGCAGCTAACTTTGCCAAGTCGGCTGCCTGATCCCTTGGCCTCGGAGTAGATGAGCGAGATGAGCTGGGAACACTTGATGCCCGTGATCCATCTCTTGGTGGACGCCTTATTCCCGGGGGGAGTGATGAAGGTTGGCTCGGTGCATTTTCGCCTTCGCGCCCGGTATCCATCGCATCTTTATCTTTTATTTTTTTGGGAGGTTCTCTCCATGGTACTGGCGTTCTTGGACCTTCAGGAAACCACGATGTCGATGGTTCTGTCATCCTTTCCTATCATGGGATTTTGTCTTAATGAGAGTTCAGGTGGTTCCCGAGTCTCCACGCCAAAGGTACAGTAGGTGTGAAGCAACTATCAAAGGATCCTTCTTCACTGGTGTCCCAGTCAAGGAAAGGTTTCCAAAAGAATTCTGGCGCGTACCAGGTTTCGTAAAGCTTTTGAAATTGTTCCTCCGTAGGAACTAGAGTTGGGTCAGTATACCACGATGGAGCTTCTTGTTTCAGAAATGGTATTTCTGGGAGCTCCGGCAGACTGGATAACACTAGACTAATAGTAGAGTAGTGTATCTTGGTCGGTGGTTCGAATATTGAATTGGTTCGGGAGAGTTCCTCTAGTGTATCTAAACCGACCATATCTTCAATGGTCTTGTTGTCTGTGTGACTCGAACCCATGCGCCTATTTAGTGCAGAGTGGTGACCGACTTATTTAGTGAGCCTTGGTAACAAAGAGAGCTAACAATATAGTATTAGGCGGAAGCCGACTCTAATACTGGTTGAGAAGACTTAGGCCTGAATCTTTCGTAATAGACGGAGATTTGTCTAGGAAGGCTCGGTATCGTTCCTTTCGTTTATGACTACTAAGAACTCGCTTGATCGATAGGGGAAATATTTTTATAAAGATTCGTAGGTAAAACAATGTTATATTGTTAAGGTCTCTTCTCCGTTGCTTGATGATGTCTAGAAGCTTGGGAGGCACTTCGATATTTATATCCCGCGTCTGAGTGTTCGCGGACTACATCTAATCCTCCTAATACTAAGTACCTATCCCACATTGTACGCTAACGTCTCATAGTCTTTAACAAGTGTGAACACTATTTGACCCTGAACATTCACACACCATCTTCGTTCTTATAAATTCCTTTACGTCAAATCGTAGGATGCGTGACCATCCTCGAATGACTGGTCTTCGATTTATAGAGACGAGTAGACTCCTGTCTGAAACTTCAGTTGTCTTGACTATCGTTCCAGTAGTCTCTTCCGATTTCACATAGTGGCCAGCGTATGCGTCGGGTACCTATGCATAATGCAGGCTCCGTAGACGGTGTGCCAACACTCTTAAGTCTACCGCCTATTAGGTCTTCTGAGTCTGAGCAGCTTCCCCTCGGACCGCCCCGCCTCAAAGAGAATCACCTCTCGAGGGATCCAGTTTCCAGGACCAACCAACATACAGCGGCCTTCGGATAGGTATTGGTGTCATATCTATCCCCTATGGCCTCTGGGGCACTGTAGGAGTAGTTGCGGATTTCCGAGCTGAAAACGTCCCGTCACCTTCGGCCCATAGTTAGGATGCCTAACTTTGAAGCCCAATAACTCAATGCGCCTCCAACGGATTTCCTCCATTCCACTTCTCAGAGGTACCCAGAGGTGCCCTCTTATATATCCTGTGAACAGCTCCCGCTCGGACAGATGGCAGTGACGTATATGGTGTTATAAAGTGGGCTTCATTGGAATGACATTTTAGTCATAGGACGCAACTCTTCGAAATCTCGCTAAGGACGTGCGGGACCCAGAACGGGGCCGGAGGGGGGTGTTAGGCTCTCGATAAATGAGGGTCTGTGCGCAGTTACCCTACCGAGAGGTCTGTGCATTTTCTTTATGCCTAACAGCTACTCAGATTGGATAGTTATATGAGCGGATTCTAAATTTTCATCAAGGAACTCACCAGTGATATTCCATAGATTGCATTACCCTCTTGATAGTATCAGGACTGCAAGTACTATACTTTAGCTCAATACAGATAATATTCTAGCTCATATGTTGAGTTCTTGCATCATGTGTAATAAAATCTTCAAGATGCTACTTCTTGGTGTCAGTAAAGAATAGGATGTGGCCGGTCCAATATCAATTTGAAAGAGTTGATATTTCTCTTGCCTGTTGATAAATCTATTATTTATTTATTAGTTCTTTCATCTCTTTTCAACTCTTTGATACTTTTTAAGATACTATTATATCTGTCTTTATTTATCTTTTGATATGTTCGTCTATTAATATTTAAATGATTTCCAATATTGGTCTAACTCCACTCAGCGTCCTATTAGGTTATTACCATAATGCAGTTATCTCAAGTCATTTTACAGTGCCTTACACCTTCTGGCAGCTGTTCGCAAATTTCTTTCCACTTTATGTCACCATATTTATGCATGTCCAGCGTGTGGTTATAGTGCCTGAGTGTGGTTGCAATTATCTACCTACTATAGTACTACCTTCGAAATAGGGATAAAATGGCATGGATACAATCCCTTACTATCACACCCAAGATAGCCCTACATCCAAGTACTGGTTGCAGTAGATTATTAGAACAAAAACATCTCATTACTTTTGGCCCATAATTAGGATAACTAACTTTAAAGGCTAGTAACTCAATATGCCTCAAATGGATTTCCTCTGTTCTAATTCTCAGTGTTACTCTGATACTCCCTTTTACATATCCTGTAAACAGCTTCCAGTCAGACAGCTCGCAGTGATGTATATAGTTATATGAAGTGAGCTTCAATGAAATAACATTAAAGTCATGGGATACAACTCTTTAAAATTTCTCTAATGATGTACAAGCCTTATAAGAATGCTTGAGAGGGATGTTGGCTTCGAAAAATCAGGGTCTGTACACAGTTATCCTACCGGCAGGTCTGTACACTCTCTTATGTCTAACAAGTAGACTCTTATCTACTATCATTCCTATTTAGGTAGTCTTTTAATGCCTGTATGGTTATGGTTTTAACTATTTTTTATAGTACTCTTAGAGTATCATTAATGCATAATAGTTGATAGGACTAGTATTTTAGTAAATAGTCTGTTTAAATTAATGAAAAATTAATAATAATTCATTTAAGTAATTTTATATAAAGTAGTATGATTATTTTCAGAATTGAGAGATGTTCACACCTATCAGACTCTTGAATATTTATATATAAAAGACAGAAAAGATACTTTATTATGTAACCAGTACAGGTATTAGTACTTGGTTAAGGATTTTGTGTTATGTTTTGTTTTAAGTATTGTTTTGATACTTAGTTTGTTTTAAGTATTGTTTGATACTTTGTTTGTTTTATGTTTTATTTTAAGTATGATTTTAATACTTATTTTATTTTATATTTTGTTTTAAGTATCGTTCTGATATTTAAGTTATTTTACTAAAGTGTATTGCTTGATAACTTTGACTAGTTTCTGTCCTACTAGATATGAAAAGATTTGTAAATTTAAAAACTGTCCTATTCTATGGTAGGAAGGACAGACTTTAACAGACAGTATTTCAATATACAGTTAGTTGTCAGAAGTGTTCGTGAAACATACTTAGTCAGCTACCTTGCCAAAAATGCCAGATCTCTAAATTGATCGTGACCGCAACTGTGAAAGTGAACAGCATCACGAAGTTACTCATATTCCCATAACATACAATTAACACAACTTACTTCTCAATTAATTCTTCTAATCATGGTTTATCGATCTGGATATGCAAATCTTTCCGTACCAAAACAAAAGCGAACACTAAAAACTTGGCAAAGAGAGATGACCAATATTGAAAAGGGAATGATAATTACCTTTTTCTACTGCCTCCGTAATATTGCCCTCATTGCTCAAGGTATTGGACGGCCTTAGACGATAATTAAGAGCTTCCTTGCCCGTGCATGTGAGCGACAAGTTCTGGAAACCCTTCCTCATCCTGGTCACACCCCAGTTCTTAGCTGGCAGTGTTGTCGCACAATTGTCCAGGCCGCCAAAAGCAACCGGAAAATAACCAGACCAACTTTCAGGGATAAATACACGCTGGGCATTTCCCTTTCTACTGGTAACACCTTCTAATACTGGTGCTACCCAGAGTGATAGGATTATTGGACTTTGTGAACGGTACGATCTTAATAGCAATATAGATTATAGGGACGTAATATTAAGAGTATATTATGGGCACGTTTCTAGTGAAGAGGTAAGAGGTATGAAGGCAGATTGGTAGAGATTCTTGTCCTTAATTCTCTTATAAACGAAGTGAGCGGTAGCGTCTATTTATACAGGTTTGCATCCTTCGCGTAAATCCTGTGTAATAGAGAGATATTATAGGGAGAAACATAAGTGCGACTGTGTAAAACCATAACATAAGTAGGAAAAGCATAAGGGCGAACGTGTTTGACCCTGAGAATCTGCCAAGATATTCCAGTAAAACATGTGTGAATCCAAGAGAGTGTGAGGAAAAGTATACTGTGTTTAGGTATGCTGAAACAGTGACTAAGTGAGAGAAAATATACGCTATTATCAAGGAAATATAGCTTATGAAATGAATCAAGGAATTTCAACAAGGATATGATTGACTAACTAATATCAATAAAAGATAGTGGATAGAATACTCAGAGAGGCCAATATCATGAAATGGCTAGCCAAATCCAGGCCAAAACTCAAACCTGAGCATGTGGCCAAGAGATTCAAGTGGGCTACAGTTCATAGGAACTGGACAGTGGAGGATTTTGAAAGGTTTATTTAGAGTGACGAGTGCAGTGTGGAGAAATCTAAGGATTCAAGGCAACAATGGGTTTTCAGAGAGCCTGGAGAAAAGTGGCTGGCTGATTGTGTCTATCTAAAGGAGAAGGATAAGAGAATTTCGCTTATGGTCTGGGGTTGCTTTTAGGATAAGAGAAAAGGTCCTCTGGTTCCTATTACTCAAAATGTCAATAAGACCAGGTATATTAGGCTCTTGAGAAGACATCTTTTTCCTGTTGTTCATCAAATGATCTCTTTTGGTACGCAAGATATTCTTTTTCCGCAAGATAATTCTCCTGTTCACAAGGCTTATAGTATTATGGACCAGTTGGAGAGAAACTGTATTGAGGTTGAGGAGCATCCCCCTGATTCTCCAGATTTAAATCCTATTGAGCTGGTATGGGTTGAGCTTAAAAAGCACTTTGTAACGAGACTCCACTGAGTACTATTACAAGTAGCCAAACCTACACCCATACCGGAGTCAAGAGACTACCGCGGTAGGGCTGGCGGTAGACTTAGGTCTACCAGGTGGAGGTACCGGTGGTTAGGTACCTCAGTCGGGCATGCTAGGCCGTACCAAAGGTACATAGGTCCTAGTAATGGTTGGGGGTTACCCTACTCTGTAGGGTAACCCAAGTAGTCAATTTGGGAGTTACCCTGAATTACTCGACGGAGAGTCCAGGTAAAGTTACCCTACTCTGTAGGGTAACTCGGGGTACAGTTACCCTACCTTCGGACTAGGGTTACCCTGCCTTGGGCCACGGGTTACCCTGCTATGGAGTCAAGTTACCCTACCTTGAAAGTAACTTGTTACGCAGGACTTCGGGGGAAGTGACTAGATTGTTTGTCACGCGAAACTACATAGGGTGTTCGAATCTCAGGTTGTGCGGATCACTCCGGCACAACCAGTTGAGCTCCGAACAAGCTGTAACTTGGAGGTGTGGTGGCTAACACCCCCCTCCGGCCCCGTTATAAGTCCCTGGCGTCATGGGCTACAGCCTGAAGAGTTGCTGTAAGTCTAGCAAAAGTCTCCCGGTGGAGATGCTTCCATAACACCGTATACGTCACTGCCGTCCGTCCGACCGGAAGCTGTCCGCAGGATATATGAGGGGACAGAGGAGAACCTGGAGAATAGCCTCCAGGTGGTTTCGTGTAAAACGGACCAGAACTGACGGAGTAATACCACTTTGAAGTAAAGAGTAGTATGTGAGGTTACCGGAGGCCAGTAGGCGAGGTAACCGAAGTCCGTTGCCCCGAAAGTGTAATAGTATTGGAGAATCGTTAAGGACTCTAAGACACTAGTCTAAGGTCACGATAAGACTTACTTCTAGGAGGGTTGACTGTGGGTAGCGCCTATTGGTAGTCAACCTCCGAAGGGGTCTATCGGGGGAGCTACGTGGCTATCATCCGGAATGATATAGAAATGAGTAGAACCGGATAGATGTTCAGGGGCTGCGAATGCTTGTAGAAGACTAAGTGTATATGGGTAGAGAGTTCCACATTTGGTATAGTATCCGCACGGGTATGACAGCTCGCCACTGGCATGACCACAATATGAAGAGTTTTTACTCCTGCGGTTGCATTGGAGATGCAGCGGCTAAAACACTTCTATCGGGCAGATGTTAGAACACCACCGAGTGGTCTAGTTCGCTACGGAGGATCGTTGGTCCGACCCGTAGAGGTTGGCTAGACAGCCCACGGGAGTTGGGTGCTCACGAAAGCAGGGTAGTGATGGGGAGTAACTGGCAGCATACCAAAACCTACTTAAGTATATGCGAGTTCTCCTCTACTCTGGCAATCAACTACCTCTCGAGATCAGGACTTAATTGAGTAAAGCTGTGGCTTAACAATATTAAGTTTTACCGTTTTATTTTTTCAACGCTCTGCTGTTGATTATCTTTATCTTATTTCTGAAAGAATACTTCGGTGCGGTCGCAACCTCGGGATCCATCTTCCCAGAGGGAGCCCCCGTTACACACTTACACCAGCAGCATCCCAGGATTGCAAATACCCTTGGAGGAAAGAAAGTTGTTAAGAAGAGGCTAGCACAAGTATTACCATTGGTTTGGGAGACAATTCCTGAGGAGTTTTTTGAAAAGTTGTGGAAATCAATGCCTGATAGGGTAGATGCAGTTCTGGAAGCAACTTAAATACTTTATATAATAATAGTATTATTAGGTCTATTAATATTATAAACTAGTAAATTTACTTTCATCTATTAATTTCAACTTTTTTAAATAACAGCTATGATAAAAATATTAAGAAAAATATTATTCCTCTAATGTTTAAAATAATTTGCAAGAAATCAAGAAACAACTTTAATTAATATACTTTTATTCAAGTAGAATTAAATACACTTAGTATTTCATAATTATGAAAATATTTACTATAATATCTTCTAATATTATAGATTGGAAATTAATCTTTCTATAGATTGAAAAAATGTTACACTTAGTCTGAAGAGTAAAATATTTAGTATAATATAAGTATTAAAATACTTATAAGTTAATTTAGTAATAATTTATATTTTATTAAAATCACCATCACTTGATAACTATCATAATATTATAATTATGATTAACCCACAATAGCAGCAATTTACTACAACTATTGGATTTGAGATATTAAACTATATCTACCTATAAATCAAAATTATTAATTAAAATACCTTCTTTGGAGTAATCCAGACAATTCTCCAGGATTGAGAGAGGGATACTGGTGTTCAGGTACTAAGTTGTAGGATAAGGCTATTGGAGTACCTCCTGGTACCTTGCAAGCTCTTCAGACATCATCAAGTATTGGAAAAGAGATCTTAACAATATAATAAGTTCTTATACAAATTTTTATTACCTTACTTTATTATTCTACTATACTGAGTCCTTAGTGGTGCTAAATGAAAAGAACATACTGCCCCTTACTAGACATACCTCATTCTATCTTAATGATTTAGGCCCAAGTCTTCTTGACATGCATTAGAACTGGCTTAAACCCTACAGGTATCACTTTTGCTGTTGAAAAACAAGTGACCTCCGACTACTTCCAACTCAGGGAGATTTAGTGGAGGCTGGGCTGCATATGTAAGAACGCCTCCAACCTCTCAACGTATAAATACCTATCATTATTTGTACGACTCTAAGCACCCAGTTTCCCGTCGTGGACGGGAGTCACGCCAGCCTAATACAATAGTAACCCAAGGTTCGCACCCTGGCAAAATCGATTTTTCTCAACTCTTGGGGCCAGTCATCACTTTTGCTCTTGACGAGATTTTGTGGTATTTTTCCGCTTACGCCCCCCTCGTTTTAGTTGGGACGTAATGCATCACAAGCCTAAACCTTGATGATCATCTCTCTAAAAAGCCTGGGAGCGGGTCTATGCAGCTCAGTGTTCCCAACCGTCCCGTCCGGACGCTAGGGCCCTGGCGTCCAATAGTCCCGTCCGTCCCGGGCAGGGTGGGTAAGGACGGCCGGGCACGGCGTCCGTCTTTTGTAAACACCGCAGGACCGTAGGTTGACGGCCGGGCCCCGCAGTCTTTTTGGAAATGGTAACTTTCGGTAGGGCTCGGCCGTCATGAGTAATGACGGGCGTCACCTGTAGTTACCTACCGTCCTGAGTAATGACGGGCGTCACCTGTAGGTACCTACCGTCCTGAGTAAGGACGGGCGTCCCTTGCATGCCCTGACTGCTTCCTGCATACCCAAATCACTACCGCCTCGGCCCTGTCGTCACCCATATCGCCTAACCCATTGCCTATAGGCTGCGTGGTCGCTC
Organism: Tuber indicum; assembly: GCA_006112555.1. Taxonomy (NCBI): domain Eukaryota; kingdom Fungi; phylum Ascomycota; class Pezizomycetes; order Pezizales; family Tuberaceae; genus Tuber; species Tuber indicum. The sequence continues at coordinate 145,738 of VBSK01000383.1, forward strand.
CACACCTCGGCCTGGGTTAATAAATACAGACTTGGGAGACGAAGGTTAACTATTTTGAGAAATCCTAGCGATAAAGCAGAGTCCTCATCCCTTGGTCTCATTCACTCAGATCTTGTACTCTCTAAACCTTCTGCCTTACCTTCCAGTGACAATTGATAGATGATAGTAGAACCTGAGCTTCACTACATTAGAATAAAAAATGTTTCACTTCTTAATAACACTAACCTAATGCTAATGAAATTTGAAAACGAAACATAAACTAAGACACCTATAGGGCCGGGCCGTCCGTCCCGGGCATAGGTCAGGACGGACTGCAACTGGGCGTCCGTCCCGGGCAAAGGTCTCAAACTTGGCGTCCGTCCCGTCCTAAGCGAAAGACGGACGGACTGGACGCTTGGGAACACTGTCTATGCTATAGCCGGCGGTTCAAGGGGGTGGAAACATGAATGGAAAAGCGCAATGTGGGAATAATGGAGGGAAGTAAGCACTTATCCCTTTTGGTGGTGGATTTGGGTAACAAGTACCAGTAGATATCATGTATCGTTGGGGAGGGGGTGCCCGCAAGCTAGATTGCTAGGTCGATGATTGGAAAAGAGAGACAAGGATGGTTCTTGGTGCGCAAGATTCAATAATGAAGTATAGTTTTCACTAGAGCGCGGAAGGGCGCTGGGATCGATACACACATATGATAAGTGTAGAGAAGAGGGGTGCTATGCAAATTTGATGTAACTTCCGAGACACGCTGCACGGATGCATAACTGACCCTAGTACGATTAGCTACCTCTCCCGAGTGATCCTTCATGATGGCTGATACAACAGCCTCATTCGATCATATAATATTAGCACCATGCGAACAGATAAAGTCTAATGCGAAAAGGCAAATTATATCATATATATTGCTTAAAATGAATAATCTACCAGCTAGACTATCATAACTAAAAAAACAAGTGAAGCCAAAACTCTATAGTGCAACATACCGCCTTCACTCACATTTTATGATAACAATCTACTCCCGAGCCACCAACTTTTATTTCAGCTAAAATTCTGGTTGCTGGGCAGTATTGTTGAGGTTAGCCTTATTCTCGCAAGAGCTGGCTGGCTCCTTTAAACAATCGAAAAACGACAACGAAATGGCTATGTGACGAATAGCGAAAGAACGAAACACCAAATGACAAAACACCAGACGAATGATTAGTCACCGTCAAGAGACAGGGCCTATAGCGGCAACACAAGGCTTTGGAAAGGAGTGAAGTTCGCTCCCTTTCAACACTCTCTCCCCGATCGCTCGCTCACTCAACACAACTAAACAAACTCAGCGGGAAGCTCCAGGAACAGATCAATCACGGAAAAGGCATTCCCAATAGCTTGCACCGATCACCACACGTAGCTACATAAGTTCCCCTTTCCTCCGCACGCTCCCGCGCTAACAAAAGAAAGACAGCCTTGGCTGAGGAGGGCTTCCACTTCCTCGTAGCCTCCCTACAATCATTTTGACTCTCCCACGGCCGTACTGCTTTCAAGGGGTGCACCATTTCCTTCTACGGATATGTTGATCTAAGGCGTATCGTGGAAACCATTATGTGAATGAACAAATGAATGAACACACAAAGTGATGAACTGATAATGAACGAATGAGGAGCGACTAACACTCCAACCCTTCGATCATGCCGAGCTGTATTCGCACTTTCGAACAGCTTGGTCAATCGAGGCGCACCTGAGCTTCTCCTGGTTGAAGTAGCCAACTCCATGGTCCTCGCCGCGGAGGTCGGCGTTCAGGAAATGGATCGGTGTCTTCTTGCTTTCCTGGGAGGAGAATTTTGCTTACACCATCATAATCATTGGTGTCTCGGGGGTGGAGAGATCTTTCATTACGCCTTCCTTCCACCCATCAACAACAGGTAATCCGCACTCAACGTCTTTCATTAGGCGGCCGGCTTTCATGCTATTCATTTCGGCTGTTTTGCCATATTCGCACCTCTCTGCCTCCTCCTCAACCTTCTCATTACTCTAGCCTGCAACCGACACCCAAGCTTCCCCAAACTCCTACGTCAACTCTAGCCCCTTCGCTAGCTTTTTGACATCCTCATCGTAGCTACCTGGCAAAAGTACATCGTCTGCCCGTCCACCACTCCGACCTCCCCCTCTAACTCAATATAAATTAACACTTTAACAGCCCCCCCTCGCCCTTTCGAAGCCCCACCAAAGTACAAACGCTGAACGAACTCTGCACAACAACTACTAAGTCCGCCTCCTCACCCATTCTAAGTCGAATAAGAAACTCCTTCCATAAGCCCTCCCCAAAGGGTAGAATATCTTGTCCCCCAAGCCGGCACAAGCATCGCACTAGGGAACACTTGCAGCGAGAATGTGCTCCTTCGCCCCATCAGCCGGGTACGCAGGGTGATAATCGATATAGGACTTCCCCGTAAATGAGCCCCGGGCTTCGACTGGCTTTGACGGTGGGCTTGAGGGGAACTCCTGCGGAGTTTTCAAGTGTGTCAATATCCTGGCAGAAATTTCTTCTTTGCTTTTTGTAATATGAAGGCGTATGCAACTATTGGAGTGAATTGGCCAGGGTGGAGGGATTGCCCAAGGGAGCAGAGAAGGTTGGTATGGGAGGAGGTTATGTCGAAGGCAACTTCTGGTCGTGGGAGGATTATAGCTGTGAGATTGGAGTAGAGGCCGATTCCGGGTTTGCGGAAGTCTAAAATGTCGGCTGGTGTGGATCCTCATAGTGACAGGTTCACAAGAAACTCTGCTGTAAAAAAAGATAATGTGGAGACAAAAAAAAGAAACCCATGGTATTTGCGGAAGTACAAAACACTGCAAAATATAGTAACTATTAAAATCCACAACCTGAAATACTGGCTAAAAAAAATAGAAGTAGGAAGCATTTGTAGTGGGGTAGGTTCTAGTTAACTAGCTAAATGCGTGAGTAATCGGGCCTTTAAGTAAAGGACTCGTATCTGATACATATAATTTTACTCGGCAGGCAAGATCCCCAGCGCTATGATTTTCGGACCCGCTATAGCACGAAGCCTGGTAAGGTCAAGGGGAACATGAGCTGCTGGGTCCGCCGTGTGAGGACAATCTCCTGCGTAGAATTCACCTAAAGCGAGGGAGGGGGTTTGAGGAGGATCCCGGGGGGCGGGAAAAATGACCTATACTTGTAGCAGACACGTTAGTAAAAAAAACCAGCAGTATTGAGAATAAAAAGGAGACTTGCGTAATTTTCAACGAGACTATGCGATGCTCTCGGGCGAGCCCGGTTTATGGTCAAAGCAACTTTCATCCGGTTCTGCAGGTTGGGCCGAAAAAATTTCACTTGGAGAACGACACGCACTTCCCCCCCGATCCCACTTGCCAGAGCCTGGCATCTCGCTGCAGTTGCACAGCAGACTCATCCCAACTTGACTCTAGCACAACAGATGGGAATTCTGCTTCCTGTGCTCGATTGGAACAGACAAGGGGTACAAAGGTCAAATCGGCCTCCTTCACCGAACCTGTATATTCACCAACGAAATTCCTGTATTCTAAAAAATATGATTAGTTGGATTTCGATAATTGAACATTGAGCAATTGGCAACAAACCAGGAGAAGGGCTGATCTGCATCGTTTCATCCCAAACCTCCGGAATAATTCCTTGCCTGCCGGCTTTCATGATCATTTCGTTAACCCAGACAGTAGCACACTCGCACAACTTTGAAGGCATTACAATTTTTAATATCTTATCGGAAGCAAACCAATGGATTCTATAGTGATTACTCAGTAACGAATAGTGAAGAGAAAGGGGTGAAGTAGTTGAGTTTCCGAAAGGAATACTGCTCGAGGTAATTGGTACGATGTCGCAAACCTTCCCAGACATGGGAAAAATCATCAGGATCAACGTCATGAAAGATTAATAAGTCAGGACTACGCGTCTTAATCGCATCCAGAATTTCTTTAAATATTTTGTGAGACATGATCGCGCAACCAAATATTTGGTTTCTTGAGGGAAGTGGAGAGATGGAGAGGGGGCGCTTGGTGCGAGTTGTAGGAGATGTGCTAACGTTGTAGGTGGATCATGGGGGTACTCGAGTAGATGGTTGCGGTAGGAGACCCTCGGCGAACACTGCCGGTGCAGCTATATAGACTATATAGACTAGTATAGCCGAGGTGGATGCTCTCTTGCCTCATGTACTGTACCTGTACTCGTACAGTTCCTGATCCCCATTTCCTCTGGATCACCTTTCAATAGTACCGCAGTCCCGCCCTTGGTTGCACCCTCAGCGAGATTCTTTCCTTTAAAAGCAACTTTCTCACCTTGATTATTGGTTTGCTAGTAAGGAATCTCGGTGTCGCCACAATCTCATTGTGAGTGCAACCGCTTTACTTCCATGTATCTAGGGAGATGGGCACTCCGGCGAGCTTCAATTTTGAATAGCCCGAAAATCCTTTCTAACAAGACGACAACATCCAGTCCAAGAAGTGTTCAATTAATCTTAAGTATAAGACTCCATATTCAAAGGTCACCATGTGAGAGGTCAAGAAGAGACCTGGCTTTTGGTTCGTGAAATTCGAAAAGAATGCCATTTCCACCAGCCAGATGTTAGCAGATGTTAAGCCTGAGATTGAAGGTCTTGGAGAGTATGAGGTGCAGGAAACCAGGGAAAAAATTTATGACTGTATTGTCAAGCTTTTTCATGTTGAGGGCTATCTCACAGAGTTGAACGAAGATTTTAAAGAGGCCAATGTCAATGACTTAATTCTCACTATAATTGTACCAATAGAAATGGCTTTTAAAAGTAAGATGGGACTCAACCTTCACCTACACAGGGAGAAAGAGATTATTGTTTTAGGCTTGGAGACAGGGGGCTATCAAGAATTTGTTCCAGTAGACATCATTAGAGTAGAGCTCCCAGAAGTTTGTCTTTATAGGAGAAGCAAAGAAGGTTTCTCTTAGAGAGGCAAAGAGGCAGTGGTTGTTAGTAATAAAGGATAATGGAGAAGATAAGTGTAGAGGCAAGATGTATGGTTTTATTACAATGGGAATCAGTGGCAGATGATTCAATATGACAGTAATATTTTCACCCAAACTAAGAATTTACAGGTATAGTACTGTTTTGTGAGACTGAGCAAGAGAAGGAGAGCTGACAGTCACAACTGTGCTTGAAAATACCCAAGTAGGAAATAGCATAACAGAGATACAAATAAGCAAACAAGAAAATCATAACTCTCTCATGTTTTGTCACTCCTATTTTCATCCCATATAATTTTACTACACTATTGTTAACTATTGTGGGCCATTGACCCTCCCCTCTGCCCCCTTAACACTACCTGCCTAAGGGTACAGTTTTTCTTCTTCAGACTCTCCTACCTTTAGCATACAAGCCTCTTATTTACTTAATGGAGGAGTTATCTGGATCTTACCCAGTAGTTCTGTCTTATTTAGAGAGTTCACTTAACTTTGGTATAATTGACTTCTATAATGTATTTGATAGGTAATAATCATATTTCGAGGTAGGATATAATAGTTGACAGGTGGCCTGCTCTTCCTGAGTGGAGTTGAGAGCTGCAAGGTAAAGAAGGCTTCAAAGATGTACTGGGAAAACTAAAGAAGTAAATATTCAACCAAGTATATTGAAATACTCAGTCAAAGTCTGTTCTTTCCATTGTGGAATAGGATGGTTTTTAAATACACAAATCTATTCATATCTAGCATGAATGAAACTAAGCAAAAATATGAATTAATATACTTTGGTAAAATAACCTAAGTATTAGAATAATACTTAAAGCAAAATATAAAATAAACTAAGTATCAAACAATGGTTAAAACAAAACATGAAACAAACTAAGTATCAAACTATAGTCCTTAAAACAAACTAAGTATTAAATCAGTACTTAAAACAAAACATAAAACAAAATCCTTAACTGAGTACCTACTGGCATATCAGTTGCAGCTTCCTCTCTTTGCTTCTAGTAATTGAATTTGTAAATAGTACGGTCTTAATAGCAATGTGGACTATACAGGTGTAATATTAAGAGAATGTTATGGACAAATTTCTATGAATAAAATATCATGTAAGCAAAAGAAAGTAACACATGTATAAATCCTAATTGTTATCACAGAATATTAATAAAATAATATAAAAACATGTCCTAAATCTAGTAATGTATATGCTGTTTGGACTTGTCAAAATACTATCTATATGTATAACAGTAATTGTGGAAGGTATGAAATGCAAAAATAAATTCAGAAATTGTAGAATATAAACTTTGTTTATATGAGATTATGGCTTTTAGTAAATAAAGGTGGGCAACCCAGGCTTACATAAAAAAAAGTATCAAAAATAATCATTACACGTATTAACTATCAAGTAAAGTTCAGTAGTCAAAAAAAAAAAAAAAAAATTTTGTTTTTTTACCATATTATATTTTAAATAATATTATATTCTTAAACTAAAGTATTATGTTGTACTACAAAGTGATGCCATCTCACAAAGTTGTGTTTTGCCACAAATCTATAGTAGAACAAAGTTGCATTGAAGCACAAAGTTGCCTTGAGCCACAAATTTGTATTAAGCCGCAAATTTGCATTGAGCTGTTGGCCACTCTGGAAGAGTGCCCATGGTTGCTCGCCCACTCACAACCCTGGCACGAATATGTCATTATCGGCTATGTCGTGAGGCCTTGAGTTTTGAGGGGAATGGTGGGGAATTGGGCTGTTGGGATTCGATGAAGAGAGTTTGCACAATGAGACCTAGCTGGAAGGAAAATAGGTTATTTTGTGTTAACCTAAAAGTCTCGGACACCCAGGTGGCAGGCAAGGCTTGGGAGAAGTCTAAAATAACAGTTTTCACACCTGGAGAATTTGCTTGATGCATAAGGTCAAGTGAACCACAAATATCAAAGTAAGACCCAAGCCAGAAAGCCCCAAAACAGATTCTGCCACTCCTCTTCTAGTATGATACCTCGGTCTATTCCATCTTACCCCCTCAGATTTAGCGCCGAATGCTAACAATACGGTTGGCTAAATCCCACTACGATAGTGACAAGCGGACAAGCAACCGCTCAAGCCACATCACCTACAACTCCTCCTTCTACCTGAAAAGCCCACCACCCACCGCCGCCTCTGATACTGACAGCATCGGAGTGGAATTACTTTCTTCAAAATCTACCACCAACCCGTCCGAAAAAATGTCCGCCATTTCTGACCAGCATGTTGGAGCCTACCCAACTCCCGCGGCCTCCCAAGCTAGCTCCCAAGTTCAATCGCCTATTGTACCACAGGGAGCGCACTATTGTCTCGCTGAAGGGTTAGGCGCAGCGGCGCGTAAGCAATACGTTGATAACGGTTCACTTGTGGGAGCCGTTGAGTCCAGTGTTCCCAACCGTCCCGGGCATGGTGGGTAAGAACGGCTGGGCATGGCGTCTGCCTTCCATAAAGACGGCGGTCCTAGGGGTTGACGCCCGGGCCATGCAGTCTTAGTACAAATGGGATCTTCCGACAGTCATCTGCAGGGCCCAGCCGTCATCTGCAGGCCCCGACCGTCACCGGCAGTAACCTATACCGTATTTTTTCGTGTTATAGAGTTTTTCGCCAAGCATATTGCATGCTGAGAGTGTATGAGTTAAACTCAATGGAGATAGTGAAGAATGTAGATCTAACTAAACTAGATGCAACAGGCAACCTCACCTCTGAAGAAAAACAACAATACTTGTGATAGGCAATCCAGCAGCCAATATGCTATTTTTTACGCGTTTTCTAGTTCTATTTACAATTATTCTCCTTTGCTTTACTACTCTGGTTAATGCGATAAGTTACGGCCAAAGCTTCGTGAAATTTACCATGTGAATGGTGAACATCAGGGAGCCTGCCTACTGCCCACAGGACCCAGAACAAAACTACGACTTGGACCAAAGCCTAAAATACTAGAAGCACGGGTTTATCAGCCTAGACTATGCGGACCTATTAAGAAGATACAACGCTCATACAGTAAGGCGCAAAAGTTAGAAGTCATACTATTTTTACTCCAGCATTGTGTTCCGACAAATTCAGATAATACGCAATTCCGATATCCAATCCACTCCCAAGCTTCTATTTACTGGAAAATACTAGAAGCAATGATCCAAAAGTAGTGGGTTGCATGAGACACTATTGTGGGACAATTTGGCACCTTGGGCAGGCAAAAATCACTTCGATGGATGTGTCTGTGGCCAGAAATGGAGCAGGAATTGTTTGATATGTTTTGGAAGGAACGGCAACAGGGAAAATTAATTTGCGGAGGATGGTTTAGATCAAATGAAGGTCAATTATTTACCAAGCACTATAGGCCTGGAGAAGTGAACAACATGTTTGTTTTTTCTATTGGATGGTTTAGTGGATTTATGAAGCGGTGGAGTATTTCCTGTCGTGCACTCACAAAGGTAGAGTATAGTTAGCTTTCTAACTTGAATTGAATACCTACCTGGTTACTTGAACACTCCACCTATCTGAATATACTATCCTTAGTGCATTTTCTGTGAGTAAATAAGTAAAGAACAATAGAGTTGCTATTGTTTACTATAGGAAATCACTAAAGAGCTTCTGATTCGGGTTTGGCTATTTGGGTAAGTGAGGTGTTCAGGGAGCTTATAAGGCAATTAAGATACTAAAGATTAAGTATTGACTAACTTGAGTGACAGGTATCCTCACGCATTCTGGATGAGTACAAACAATTAGTAACTAATTGGTTATGCTTCAACCGATGGAATTTACAACCACGGAACTTTTATGAGAGAACTAGTATTACTACTGCTGGTAGCCACTATCGCCTTTCACATATCATGAATTTGGATGAAACACCTATACCATTTGAGTATCTTAATGGCTGTTAGGCATAAAGAAAATGCACAGACCTCTCGGTAGGGTAACTGCGCACAGACCCTCATTTATCGTGAGCCTAACACCCCCCTCCGGCCCCGTTCTGGGGCCCGCACGTCCTTAGCGAGATTTCGAAGAGTTGCGTCCCATGACTAAAATGTCACTTCAATGAAGCCCACTTCATAACACTATATACGTCACTGCCGTCCGTCCGACCGGAAGCTGTTCGCAGGATATATAAGAGGGCACCTCTGGGTACCTCTGAGAAGTGGAACGGAGGAAATCCGTCGCAGGCGCATTGAGTTACTAGGCTTCAAAGTTAGGCATCCTAACTACGGGCCGAAAGTGACGGGACGTTTTTGGTTCGAAAATCCGCAACTACTCCTACAGTGCCCCAGAGGCCATAGGAGTTAGATATGACACCAATACCTATCTGAAGGCCGCTGTATGTTGGTTGGTCCTGGAAACAGGATCCCTCGAGAGGTGATTCTCTTTGAGGCGAGGCGGACCGAGGGGAAGCTGCTCAGACTCAGAAGACCTAATAGGCGGTAGACTTATGAGTGTTGGCGCACCGTCTACATAGCCTGCATTATGCATAGGTACCCGACACATACGCTGGCCACTATGTGAAATCGGAAGAGACTACTGGAACGATAGTCAAGACGACTGCAGTTTCAGACAGGAGTCTACTCGTCTCTATAAATCGAAAACCAGTCATTCGAGGATAATCACGCATCCTATGATTAGACGGAAAAGAGTTTTCTGAGAACGAAGATGGTGTGTGAAAGTTCAGGGTCAAACGGTGTTCGCACTTGTTAAGACTATGAGACGTTAGCGTACAATCTTGGGAAAGTACTTAGTTATAAGAGGATTAGAAGTAGTCCGCAAACACTCAGACGCGGGATATAAATATCGAAGTGCCTCCCAAGCTTTTAGACATCATCAAGCAACGGAGAAGAGACCTTAACAATATAACATTGTTTTACCTACGAATCTTTATTGAAATATTTTCCCCTTTCGATTAAGCGAGTTCTTAGTAGTCATAAACGAAAAGAACGATACCAAACCTTCCTAGACAAATCTCCGTCTATTACGAAAGATTCAGGCCTAAGTCTTCTCGACAGTCATTAGAGTCAGCTTCCGCCTAACAATGGCAGAACCTATGATATTACAGGAAGTAAAACAATTTCTGGAAAAAGTGAGCGGAGTGGATGGGATAAAAGACAGGCTACTCTTATCCTCTATATATTTGCAGACGGCATATCAAGGATCAAGCCAAAAGTTGTCTTTCATGCTGCGAGTGGTGAAAATATACGGAAGAAGGAGGAGCACCTTTGGGATATGGGAGTAACAGTAGAGCTTAATAGTATGGCCGACAACAATGAGACCCTTTTTCTTAAAATTATCGATGAGGAACTTCTTCCAGCCTTACAAGTCTCTAAAAACTCACCAAGTCTTCTTCTGATAGATGTTGCCGAATTCTATACAACAGAGACTGTTCTTAAAAAGCTTCACTCTGCAAATATCCTAACCTCACTCATTTCTTCAGTCTGTACCGGGCTCCTTCAACCGCTAGACACAGCTATCAACGAGCTATTCAAAGGATATTTACGGGAATATACAAATACCTATATCAATACCCACCCAATCGTGAAATGGAGTGTTAGTGATAAGCGCATTATGATTATGCATGTTGTCACACAGGCCTGGGTAGCCTTTTCACTCAAGAAAAGATGTAACCGGTACTGGTACTCGGTTAAGGATTTTGTTTTATGTTTTATTTTAAGTATTGCTTTGATACTTGGTTTATTTGAAGTATCGTTTTGATACTTAGTTTGTTTTATGTTTTGTTTTAAGTATCGCTTTGATACTTGGTTTGTTTGAAGTATTATTTTGATACTTAGTTTGTTTTATGTTTTGTTTTAAGTATCGATTTGATACTTATGTTGCTTTACCAAAGCGTATCGCTTGATACCTTTGTTTGGTTTCATTCATGCTAGACATGAACTGATTTGTGTATTTAAAGACCGTCCTATTCTACGATGGAAAGGACAGACTTCGACAGACAGTATTTCAATATACTTGGTTGAATGGTTACTCTTTAGTTTCTCCAGTACACCTCCGAAGCCTCCTTTAGTTCACACAGCTCTCGCCTCCTCTCTGGAAGAGCAGGCCACCTGTCAACTATTGTACACCTCTCGAAACGTGATTAGTACCTAGCAAACCTGTTACAAAAGGCATATAATTGAGAAGTCTTTCCGTGATCTTGGAGTCACCTTGCCTGTGGATGGTATCATTGTCGGAACGATGAGATTAAAATTAAAGGCTTTGAGACAGTTCAGATTAGAGACTGGACTAGAGAATTACTTCTTCCTCTTCCCCTTCATCTTATGGAATCACATTGTTCTTTACCAGATGAGCTACAGGACAACGATTCCCTTGTGTTCGTTTGGACTTATGAAGATTACTTTCATGTGGGGAATCACTCTGGAAATTCCACTTCAAGTGCTATGTCTCCTCCAGGATCCAGGCCCTATTCCGGGGGCACCTTATTGGAGTTTTGAACACTAAGCTCAGGTACTACGTCCCAATTCCCATACCTTACTCCTATGCCTAAGTTGAAGCCGGACACTTAATATGAGAATTGTCACCCTAGGTGTCTGAATTCAACTTGGTAATGTGAGTGCATTATGGCACTTTCTAACTCTGGAATTGCAGCAGGACTCAGAATTCACGGACTGAACTTAGGCTTCTTTTGGGGGATTTACGTTTCTTTTTGTTTCTTTCCTTGATTTCTTACCTGTTTACTCGGACTGAGGTTTCATTTTTTTATATGTCTCATGAGCCATGGCGCAATTATGATTAATACTTGGCACTTGGCGAAAAACTCTATAACGCGAAAAAATACGGTAGGTATCTCGCCTATTCCCCATCTTGAAACACCCGCAGGGCTCGGCAGTCCGTCCCGGACAGTGGTCTGGACGGACGCTAAGATGCCCGTCCGTCCCGGGCATCCTCCCATACACCGCCGTCCGTCCCTTCCGGGCTGCAAGAATGACGGACTAGACGGTTGGGAACACTGGTTGACTCGCGGACGAGAGAATTGAAGGAAGGTAGGGGTGGACAGTACGTGGCATTTTCCCCCGTGATCGAGGATTAGCTTACGAAAATTGATGAAATTCTAATAACCACTACAGACAACTCCGCTTCACCTACCTCAAACACCAACAAACATTGATCGTCAAAGTTGCCGTTCCTGGGGGAGTTCATGAACTAGCAACTAGCTAATTAGAATCATCCTTCGGGCGAGGATCACTCCAATGGGGCTCGGTCGTGAGCTTAAAGATATGCGCAACACGAGGTATGAAGGTATTGGGTGTAGTAAAGAAGCAGATTCAGCCCACAAACCCAGGTCGTCCCGTGCCCGCATGGCCCAGTGGCCAAGTGTTGTGATTAAGGGTGGCGCTTCAGAAGGGCTCGGCCAGTTGAAGACGGATGCTTGCTGGTGGCTAAAACGCTCCTCTAGAGATGTCAACATTGTTCTCTTCTTCGCAATCAAGAAAGCGAACAAAACAATGCATATAGAAAAATGGGAAATGGCCTGGGTACCGAACAAACACTCTACGCGCGCTAACCCTGATGAACCTGTGATGACCCCATTGTTCCCAACCGTCCGGGGCGCCCTACAGGGCCCTGGCGGGCTGTATGGGTGAGGGCAGAAGGGCATGGCGTCCGTCTTTCGTAAAGGCGGCCGTCCAAAAGGTTGACGCCCGGGCCCCGCAGTCTTAGAACAAATGGCATCTTCTAGCGGTTATCTGCAGGGCCCGGCCGTCACCTACAGGGCCTGGCAATCATCCTCTGTCACACGTAGGAACCAGGCACATCCCACCCCCTGAGAAACCTGCAGGGCCCGGCCGTCCGTCCGGGGCACTGGTCTAGACGGACGCCAAGATGCCCCTCCGTCCTGGGAATCCACCCATGCAGTGTCGTCCGTCCGGTCCGCACCCTAGGAAGGACGGACTGGACACCTGGGTTCACTGGATGACACCTGCACAAACGGCCGAGGTCGTTATCCCGAAGCCTGTTTCCGCCACCGGTTCTTTGACACTCGAGTTCTCTAAAGTTTTCCTCTGGCAACCCCGTCCAAAATACCTTAGAGGGTGATATCATCTTTTCTGCGACAGACATCGAAGATTGGGCTACTGAAATGTAGCCTAATACGGCGTAAGGCCGTCCTTCTACATTGACCTTGTAGGTCAAGATTTTATAACTTTGTCTTAAAATAAGATTCAAGACTGATCTTGATCACCTAGTGGATAGGTGTGTAGGGGTGTCGGGTTTTCATTCTGTGGAGAAGGGGCTTGGGGGGGTTCGGTAGGGGTTGGATGTTTAAGGGGGTTTGGCGGGAATTTGGGGATATCGCTTGCGTTTCTTGTCCCTTGTTACTTGCACCTGTGTATCATACTATTCCTAGTATATCAAATTCTTCCAAGTTACTATTTAAAGAACGGACCTTTGACTTCCGGAAGCTGGTCGCAAGGTTCCGAATAGTCCGACCGGTCAAGTCTTGGAGGCAGGAACGGACTGGCCAGTCTTGACCGTTGCCGTGACTGGACTTGACTTACTCGGGTGGTCCGATATGGTCTGGACTGGCCCCAGACCGGTTATTTAAAAATATTGCGTAGTCATGTAATATCATTCACTTAGTGCTTAGAAAAAAAATGGATACTCCTGAATCTATTTTCGCTGCCCCTAATTTAAGTCAGGCACTATTTCTATTCTTGCTCTCCTGAGATTCTACAGTATAACCCACGGAAACAATGGGTTGTTTAATCAAGAAAATCTTTATTTGAATGTAATAAACTGTAATAGAAATAGTAAAAAGCAAGATGGGATGCTAATTCGGTCAGTGGGTCGTGCATGTCCTATTGCTTGGCGGGCCTGGTCAGATCAGTCCTAGCCCAGTCAGGTCCAATAATCCGGACCGTCCAGCCGGTCTAATTTCCACCATTAGACTTGACTTCCGACCGGACTTGCTGGTCCAGTCCAGTCTTCCGAGGACCATTCGGAACCCTGAGTTGATGAACGTTGAATCTGTTGAGTGTGGTGTAAGCTTTCCGAAGTTCGGACTTGTTACGCCATTTGGGTAGTGATGGCCACGATCAGATCATGATCGAGTTTTGCTCGAGCAGATCATGGTCAATCACCCTCGATCATAAGGATCACTTGATCGGATCATGCTCGATCATGCTCGATCACTCCATCCATATATGTATATACTGTTGAGAATTGAGGGAGATGTACAAGATAAAGTCGGTAGTAGTTGCAACGGTAATGATGGAAAGGTGGGTTCTACGCAGTGGATAGAATTGGCTCTGATGGCGATGAAGGAACTTTGTATTGTGTGCGTGAACAATAGAGAAAGAGGAGTGAGGAGAGTTTCTAGTACAAGAGGTGTGGAGTGGAGTTGGTTGACTTCTTGAGAAAGAAAGAGAAGAAAAGAAGGAAGGGAAATAGAGAGGTAGAAACTTTTCACTGCTTACGCGTCCTCATATGAAAGGTACGCACACCACCGTAGTTTCCAGCTACGGGTACTTAACTGCCATTTTCAACATAATATACCTATATCCATCTCGGTAATCACGTGATATTACCCATTTATATAAACACTCTCTACGCCACACACTCGATAACATATCCTCGACGACACACTCTACTATTGATTCTTTAACACGCTTTACCTCCCACTTCTCTTGCCTAAAATGTCCTCGCTCTCATAGTCTCCTACGACATGCCGGGCGTCATAGTTGGTGCCCGTACTCTTCAAAATATCCCACAACATCTACACTTCTTGCCCGTTTCCGAACGCGTCGTGGAAGGCTATCGCCTCCGGAGTGCGACCATAAGGATCCTGTCGGTTAACTAAAGGCAAACAGCTGACCCGCAATACGGAAGTGACCCGAACAGAGTCCATTCATACTCACACAGGAAGCGGGGGGTCCTCAGGCACCTAGTCGGTTCTTCGGTATAAAGGAATACAGAATATTGATGGTTGTGATGATTGTCGAAACCAACTCAAGTTTCAAATTGGTTGAGAGTAAGGATTTTCCGCGTGCTATTAGCATACCTTGATGGTGAAGAAAAGTTGACCGTGGCCGGCTAGACTCGAGCATAATCGACTATACTCGATCAGTGGGCATGCTCGATCACTGCTCGATTACTCGATCAGGGTCTACCAATTTGATCGATCATTCGATCATGAGGTCGCCCCGATCAGATCATGCTCGAGCAGAACCCCTATGATCTGCTCGATCATGATCTAGCCCATCACTAGCCAGGACCAGGGTTATTTTCTAACACCCGGACTCTATTATATACATCGTGTACGGCGATGTGCACAATTTCGCCTAATATCGTTTTCCATCGTGCACCAGGTCTCCCTCCCCGTCAGGTTCTAGCCGCAGTTTGATCAAAGGTAACAACAGTCGGTCCCCGAGCTCAACGTTTGCTACTATACCACCCCCCAACCACTTATCGAAGTTCCTGGTTTCCAACAAGCTATTTCCGACGATGTTACAATCCCATTCACTCGCCTATGCAATCTCATACCACACGAGAGCCGGCTTCAATTCCTCAATGCGGAGTTTCTTGCAACACAAATTCTTACACGGATCCAGGTATCCCTTCAAATATCCTCTAAGACAGTAGTAGGCTACTACATACTTGTTACTAGTTTGCCTAATGGTAGGTTGGGGAGGGTCGACAAGGCCTTTGTTGCCTTGGGGATTCGGGGTACGGCGGGGTTCACATGAGAATTCTTTGGAGGCTCTGGTTATTCCGCTTATGCCCGGTCCTCAACATGAACACAGAGTGAACACAAGGATCCGGTCCGTCCATACTTGGGTGCGGACCGGAAGGGCGGCAGTGCATGGGGGGATGTCCGGGGCGGACGGGCATCTTGGCGTCCCTCCAGACCACTTCCCGGGACGGACAGGCAGGCCCTGCAGGTGTCTACGAGTGACTGCGGATGACGGCCGGGCCCTGCAGGTAATGACCGGGGGCTAAAGACAACCGCCGGAAGATACCACTTGTTCTAAGGCTGCTGGGTCCGGGCGTCAACCCGTTGGGCGGCCGTCTTTACAAAAGACAGACACCATGCCCTGCCGTCCTCACCCACCCTGCCCGGGACACCCGGGACTACAGCCCGCCAGGGCCCTGTAGTGTGCCCCGGACTGTTGGGAACATTGAACTTGAGTAGTATGTCAGAAACAAGTAACCCTGAGTAAGAAGTACAGAATGCAAACTTCTCACGGGAGCCTAAACCAAGATTACATTGTCCTTAGCACTCGTGGTCCCTTAGTTGTTTTTAATATCAATGGACTCGTAATAGCAAAGAAACGTATGGCTGAGGGCACCTATGCAAAGCCCCATCTTCTTACACATTTATCGAAAACCTCCATACCACCAATCCTCCTCCCCTTTTCTCCAAAATAAGGTTTAGAATCCTAGGTTTGTCAGTCAATTTCAGCGTCTTTTAGCGGCAGGGTTACTAACCTAGGCTTAATACTGGCTTCAGCTTGCCTCGCTAGAAACATTGTCCCAATCGCGGGCATTGCTGGAGCAGTTATTCCAACCGCTATGACCATCATCGACTAGAGGATCCTTCACTGCGCCAATAGTAAAGAGCAACAGGCTGTTGAAAGAAAATTCTGTGAGACAGTGGTAGGACCCACCTAGTATATACAGTGGAACCACTCCCACCACCATCACCACTGTTGGATTCTTGATCTCCACTTACCTCAGTTATCTTTCAGACACTTTGCAACCTCCTTACTTGTTTCACTATCACAGAGCTAGGAGATTAGGATATCTCCGAGTTATTGTTTCATTCATTCACTCGGAACTCTCTACCCCCTTACTGGTAAAACCCCTCCCGCTATCCTGAAGGTGAAAATTTTCATCCGCACGGACCTGAGATTGGAGGAAACAGATTCTGATAAGAAGGATCTGATCACGTAGTCAGAAAAAATATGCCAACAAAAAACATCCATCTTCTGCCTTAGCCAACAGCCCAAAATTCGGATCCCACTCAATCTATCATTATATAATTTCCCCCTCTCTCATAGGTCTGTTTCTCTCACAACCACCACAACCACCACCACCGCCACCAAGATCCCTGTCGGATGTGAGCCGGGGACGCCGGCTGGAGAATATGGCAGAGCGCGAGGCGGGTGCGGAACAGGTCAGAGGTGGGAGGGAAGCCAAGGAGAGGGGGCTGGTTGCTGGGGGAAAGGGTCAAGGGGCAGTGGTTGGAGCACAGGGTGCTGGTAGCTGTGAGAGTGAGTGAGGTGGGGGAGGAATCGTATTCCAGAACCCCCAACGTACAAACCCCGATATTTATGGATGGGGTGAGGAGTGCGACTGGTGGATTGCCCATCAGAGAGGTGGGGGGGTGGAGGGGGCACAAAGTGGAGAAGTAAAGGTGTTGTTGCTTTTTTTGTTTCATCAAATAATTATTATGATAATAATAATAGCCGATTACCCTCCTATTCGCTTCACTCATAGTTGGGATAAGCAAGTGCTACAGATAAGCAAATGTAATGCTCCAGATTTTTTTTTTTTTTGTAAACGTAGTCCAGATACTTCACTTCTCTAAAGCCCACTTCCAACTATGGGCTAAGGGAATACAGATCTGCCTTTCTAAGAGAGAGTTGCTAGAGGAATCCTATCAAGCTATTCAATCAAAAATCCAGGAACAAGAAAAGTACAAAAATAAATTCAGATGAAGTATTCCGAAAGGTGGTATTATTACTATTGAAGAAGCAAGACTAAAGAAATCATAAAAGAATCTGAAGATAATGGCTGCTGTAATTAAGAAAGCATATAAGGACATTCATGTTATGGTTAATGAGACTAAAATAGTCTTGTACTGACATGGTTTTGATTCTTGTAAGGTAGAAAAAAAGTGAAAGAGGCAAGTTCAAAATATTCTAGTACAAGGTCAGAATTTTCCAACCTGAGCTGATAATTTATATCACAGATCCAGAGAAGAATACAAGTTCTGAGAATCTTGTAACTCTTCAGCTATCTTCAGATCTATTATAGGTTCTCTTAATTCTTGAGTCAAGCACAATTAGTACTATAGATACAAGTAAGGTGGAGATTACTACTGGAAGTAGTCAAGTTCAGCAGAGGAACATTGAAATTAGAAGTATTCTAGAACTTGCAGGAAGTGATTAGGAAGATCTAAGCAGTGAATCAGATTCTGATTTATCATATACTTCTTTTGACTCTATTGTGAGAAATGCAGACTTTGTAGCCTTCAATTAAAGCCTTATAACTTATATTGAAGTAGTAACATCTGATGGATAGCTAGTGTTTTATCAACCTGTATATGAAAAAAAAAAAAAAAAACTGGAGTGTCACACTTACTTATCCCGACTATGAGTGAAGCGAATAGGAGGGTAACCGGCTATTAATATTATCATACAATTAAATTTTCCTGTCGCGCCTTGTTTTGTTCAATACAACGATTCTCCCCCATTAGCGTGATGACGCCTCGGTGCATAAATCGAAGTTAGAAGTCAGCAACCCTAAGCCTTGACAGCCGTGTCCAAGGCAGAGCCAAAGGAATACGCGGTGACAAAAACTTCTTGATGTGAAGGAGTTTTTTTCCTTCTAAAATATTAGCCAAGAGTTCTATCTTCATACTTCTCCTTAGGTGGGGCGCCCTCACTTTACTTGTAGTATCCATCGATGGGAAGCCAAGAAGCAAATTGCCATGTGATGTACAGGACATCAACAAAGAAGACTTAGACAGTAAGTACACCCACCTTTTTTGGAAACAAAAACATGCATATGGATGGCAAATGTCTACATAAATCCCGAAAATGGCAAGAAAGAGAGTTCCGATAGGGATAAAAAGACTTCCACTGTTAAAGTTGCTTTCATACAGGTAATGTGGATATTTGTTATTTCCTCACATTGCTACTGGTTGTTACTGCCGCCAGAAACTTTTACCTCGAAAGAGTCAAGCCATCGGCTTGCGTTGGTATTCTTGGCAAAGACGCGCGAGTCCTCGTACACTCGTGGCAAGAAAGTTACTGGACAATTGCCGAATCAGATCCGCAGAAGTTTGGTTACCTTATTGTAACCTAATCTTTCTCCCCCTCTAGTCAATACTATTTGTTTTTAACGTGACTGAAAATACTTGCCAGAAAGGGTAACAGAAAGAGATAACATGAAGAGTAGGAAGAGTTTTCTATGAGATTGAACTGCATCAGTAGGGCTACTCCTATCGTCAGATTCAGCAAAAAATTGGCCATTGAAGATTAGGGGAAAAATTATTATAGTTGTATCATAGTAAAAAATTATTCCGCCACGGTCTTGTAACTTTCCTACAGCAAGTTCCCAGGCAGTCGGGATGCATGGGCTAAGACAGCGTTTTTATTTGCATAGGAAAACGTTGCAACAGTCTACCACACTCCCTTGCTGTTCTCGCCGTTTTTTCCCCTCTTTTTGACCACCAGTGACCTTACTTGGCAACCCTTGGTACAGACGATTCAGTAGGTATGAGATTGTCTCCTCCAGTCTTCTACGTTCTCTATATCTTGCTTCTAAAGTGCTCCTTCTACCACTCTTTCTCTCGGCTCCTTATACAAAAACCATGAGTTTCTCTTCTGATGCTAGTAGTTTCGTCTCTAGTCCTCAGGCTATTCTCCGAACACCAAGTCCAGTTTCTCAATTCCATCACTATGAATCAGAGATCTCCGAGCCTCCGGCGCATGAATATACCGAAGCAGATGAATTAGACACAATTACCTATTAGCAATTTTGTATCATAATAATTTAGTATTAATATATCTTGGTTTGGCTATCATACTTCACTACTCTTTGCCCATGTGTATGCCCAGCGGGTTCCTTGGGTTAGCCCGGGCTATCCTTCGTTGAGCTGGGCTGGGTTGGGCTGATTGTTCATCGGGCTTGGGCCTGGCCGGGTTGGTCCTTTTTGAGCCTGGGCTGACCCATTGCGAGGCTTGAGTCATGTTGAGCCTCAAAATTACAATAGTAAGCCACAAAGTCTTGCTGAGCCCTTAAAGTCATGTTGAACGGTCAGGCACTCCGGAGGAGTGCCCAAGGTTGCGAGAAAGCGAGCAACCAGGGGTTGTAGCTGCTAGCCGCGTCCTTGGCAAGAGTAAGTGATTGGATGCTTACGCAGCCACCCACGGATGAGAGTGTTGGCGCTCCTGAGTGTCGAACTTCATTTGAGGGGTTGGCCGAGTGATTCATGATGATCCCCTCATCAATCTTTCAGATGCCTTCCTCCCGGACATCTTCAGACAAAGGGGAAATCACGGCAACCCCAAGGAGTATCCCTTAGGAATATCTACCACCCCCTTCTTGGAAAACACTCCATCAACATCCCATCTCCATCCCGTTTTGGTAACCAGCCCTCCTCTCCGTGCTCTAAGAAGAAAATTCGACTATGATAACTACAATAAGTGTCTTTACGGACCTAGAACCATAGCCCTGTGTCTTTTAGGCGCACAGGTTTCTAGCTCAAGGCTACATATCCGCACATCTCGGACGGTGGGTAATGATACACCTTTGGCTGTTGTGAGAAATGCTTTGTCTAAATTCTTCCTATATTCCCAAAAGGTCCACTCCTAGGAAATCTTCCCGCCGGCAGTTGATAAAATTCTAGCTGATAAATCCTTAAGAAGTTGTGGGGCAAGGTACTGGGTTCATATTGGGATCCCGCCGGCGGGCCGGTGATTTATCCTGAATTATTCAGTTCATTGAATAAGCATGCAAACTGGGCCTATTATTCCAGCAACAAAAAAAAAAGAGAGTTTGCACAGGTGGGAAACCAGTCGCTGCGCAAAGGATGCCGTGGCCCTACTCCCACTAGGGACTCGAAATACTGCTAGCCACCCCAATGCTCGGGAGTGAGAGGAGCCTATGCCTTTGGACGGATCATGTGATTCAGCGATCTGGTGCAGGCAGTGTCGTGCCTGGTGCTCTAGCTTAGCCTAACATATATTGTATTGTCCTGCTTTGCAAACTATTGGCTATCCGTCACCTCATCTACAAAACCAAAGCCACCCGGAAAACCAACTCCGTCAACCCCAGGTAATTAAAACCGAGGCGCCAAGGCAGTCTTCATTAATGCCAACAGGATACTATGCTAGTACAGCCCAGGGTAAACCCTTTGAACATAGACTACCAGAGCACCGTAAGTTGGCATCCAGTGAGAAAGAGTCCCCAGCAACCATTCCCAGCCAACCGAGGCCACAAGTTTGTGAATATAAATGAAAGCACCAGGGACCCGAAAGATGTTCTGGAAGCCTCGGAAAAGCTTCTTGAAGACAATTAATGACCAAATTCGCTCACTCAGCGCTGCTGGCAAGAATGGAAAAGCGCAATATGATCACTCGCTCAATTGAACTCTTTGTAGGACTCCATAAAGGGAATGATTGGAACATCCTAACAACCTTGACGGCCACCCAAAATTCTGCTTAAAGGGCGATTTGGTCGACTATCGGGATGTTTGGCTGACTCGGTATTTACGAGGCTCAGCCCCCATGAAAGTTTCCTAAGTTAGGGTTAGGGGAGGGAAGTCGATTGTTTTTCAATCGCTAATGTGGTGTCCAACTAATGACTGACTCATCACTCCCAGATTCGGGTTTAGTAGGAGAGTTTGATGAATGGTTGGGCGGTTTCCTGGTCGTGCTGGTGTATTGACCAACTACACCATTAAACCACATTCCCGGTATTCAACTTGACGCTTGACAGTAGCGTTCCCAACTAGGAGTCGATACAAGTCCAGGCATATAGTCATGGGATTAGGCTTGGCAGTAGTTGCGTCCGCTGGTGACTGGTAGACCGTGTGAACCCTCAGCGAGGCATAGAAAAATACATTTCGTCATTGACCACAAGTATCGGAGAAAATTGAATGTACCACTGTTTTTTAAATAATATTATGTTGTCTGGGAGATGAGACAGGCGATGGACACGAATGGTTCGTACATGGTGGAAGTGGCGCCGGCATCTCACTGAACGGCAATTAAAGCCGTTCCTCTCATCGTGTCTAATTACTGCGAAGGTGATTTCTTCAACGGTTGGTATGAAAGCTACTGTGGATACCTCTAAAACATTCGTCCATTGTTTTTGGAACGTGGTTTCCAGGAGGATGGAGCACATGAAGGCCTCTATTGAGAATATGGACTTTAAATAGTTTGCTGTTCATACCATGGCTGGTTTGAACCAGCGCCATGCTGTTTGTCTGGATACTCCACCTCCGATATTCTACATGAATGACGTTTCCATGGCTGCTATTTGTGCTGTTGAAGCGTTGAATACGGTCGAAGGATGAGCTGTTGGAGCATACACTTTCAACGCAGGCACAAATGAGATCACTTATTATCAGGAGAAAAACAAAGGGGGTCAAACAAGATGTAGCAGGGTTTCTTGCCATAATAAATATATTTTTTTGCGGTAACAGAGGGGAGGAGTGTCCGTATATTTTGAGGGTATCAGTTGACCGGAGGCTAGATTTAAACCAGCAAATATAGGCCAGGGTTTATGTAGCTTAACTTGGTCGCGCTTACCAACGAGGTAATAAAAACGAATATGATATTGTCGGACGGGCTAGTGGCCTCATGGCGGTCGGAGTTGGTACGCACCAACTACAGGCGTTGTATCTATAGTTATCGTAAAGCTAGTAATTAGTGCGGAGGAAAATAAGGATATTTGAGGGGGCCCAAGGCAGAAGAAGAGGATGTCATCATCAATCGCGTGACAGAGCATTGATCCTTGCGTTCCGTGAATGAAACTAGCCCGGGAATGCTTGCATCGTCGACCTCCATATATTCCCTCGCTAGGGCCAAAGACTAACACATAGATGCCACTTATGAGGCTCTTACGAGGATTTCTATTATCTATCACAGTAATTCCAACAACAGGAAGCAGGAAATCATAATGGGATGAGCAATAAGTAAACACATATCCTGTATTCACGGGAACTCCTATCCATGGAAATGCATATTTTCCAACCGTGATCGTTGTGACTTAGACCTTAAAAACCACTCTCCATGGAACGACATTAGGTGACCACGCTTGCATCCTCTAAGGTCTGCGTACCCCTCGTTGAGGGTGATATTGGGTTTCAGAGCTTGAACTCGGATAAATATGGGTGATGTGCTAGGTTTGGAAAGCGGGCGGTAGTGGGGATATTGGTTGTGAGGTGGTTTGGTGGTTGCAAGGATAAGAAGGGTTAAAATAAAAATAGTCGCCCTCGTTGCTGGGGTGGTGGAAATGATAGTAGAGATCTTGTGTTATTGCTGACATAATAAATCTGGTTTTCCACTCGGTTAAGGCTTAGGCAATGGGGGTGGCGCTATGAGTGGAGGTGGGATTCGTGTCCAGGAACACGTAGTTATATTCTTCGTAATACTATGATAGTTGACCATTAAATTTTCTTCCTCCACTCTCCGGTCCCGTCTCCCCCCTCACCCCCTCTTTCCCCCATCCCTCTTTCCCTCCTCATCTCCTCTTTCCCCCCTCATCCCTTCTGATGAACTCGCTATCTAATATCATACCGAGCCTCATTTTTGATCCGTATTTTTTTTTACACCCCACAATACCGACGGTGTCAATTTTACACACCAAAGCCCTATTGTTTTAACCACGACCCTATTGTTTACACCATGAGTTTGTGGTGCGGGAATGGCTATTCTGGTTCCAGGGAGTGGAGGGTGGTTCAAATTCAGGTTAAAACTAGCAGTCCTCTACTCGCCTAGAGTGTCTCATGCAATCAAGGTGATTGTTATAGTAGTCTCATACCTGCCAGCAGATAGATCACCCAGAAAAAGGCTTAGACCCAAAACTCCAACTCCTCCAGCTTCTCCAAAGGTCAACATAATCCCCATCGATGTCAGTTCAGAAAAAGACACCATCCTATACACCAAATCATCAATGGATACCAACTTAGATCAAGTGCCTCTTCTCCGCCGAGCCGAACCGGTTGATGCCATGGAATTACCGGAATGGATAAGAGATTTGGGACCGAAGCAAATCTTGAACCTACAAGGTGAAAATGAAGGAACATTGCGAATTGGAAAATTTCTACCCAAGTGTTGGCCAACCAGTGATCCCAAGCGGCCAGTCCGTCCGGTTTTGGCTGCGGCCGGACTGGCCCAGGCTTTTTTACAGACGGCCTGGCCGGACTGCGGGAAAGCGGCTTTTCAAAACTAAAGCCTGACCCGGTCTGGGCACCTGACAGCTTTGGTCAGGGTTGCGCTAAGACTCGACCCGGCGGTTGCCAATAATTTCGACCGGACTACCCCAGGCTTTTTAAAACCACAGCTGAACCGGCCGGATTGCGGGCCCATGGTCTGGACTGACCGCTTGGGATCACTGTGGCCAATTTGGTGAGCCAATACCCAGAATTCGTAGAGGGTAATGACCTACCCTACGAAATCAATTTTCTTACCGAAAGCTTTCACATCAAATGCATGGCACTTCCAATCCACGGTTCTCTCCAAATTTACTTTGTAGATGAGGTTCGGGCTTCCCCAGTTGAAATATTTGGTAGATCAAAGGCAAGGGCGATGGTTGCTGTTAGGTCTGGAACAAGTATGTAGCATAATATGATACATCTCAATTTTAATCAAATTTCACTAACTGCTTTTAGCCTTTTCGGGTTTTACAGGTGACGGGTTCGGTACATCTAGAAAGCTCTCCTATGCCTATATTCAACTACCCGAGGGACGGTTTCCGACGGTCGTATGCGAGGCAGGTTGGGCCGAATCACTCGAGGACCTAATGCAGGATGCCAGGTTATGGCTTCTACACACAGACGGAGAGACACGCATAGTCATTGTGATTTCCTTTATGGAAAAGAATCTTAGAACTGCCGTGGCCTTCGAGTCCCTCGATCCTAGTTGTGAATCGACAGTTGACACAGTGGACAGTAAGCAGAGTAAGCAAGGTATTCTGGACAATATCAACGATAAAACTGACCTTAATGATCTAGCACAACAGTTATTCGATCTAAATCAACAAGGCAAGCTACGGCACCCACTTCATAGAAAAATCCTTGCCACTCACCACATTTATAAAGCATGTGAAGGGGTAAAGATATTGTCGAATCCTGTTCTACAACTTTGCTATCACTCCTACCAAGGGACTCGGAGAACTCTGGACTGAGTGAATTCAGCATTACCCTCCAGGATCTATTAGGAAGCACTGTTCCTGACGGATACGATCCGGCGGATCTACAACAAGTTATACAAAGTATAACTGCGAGAACCACACGCCTCAGAGCTACTGATCGAGCAATCAAGCTCCTGAAGTCTACTATTGGGTTAGATGAGGGGGCAACGTTTACACAAAGACAATGTCCGCGGTTGGCTCCTGCTGTTGGAATGTGGAAACTGTTGAAAGCCACGAAGCTTCCAAGGTTTGGATGATGATGATGAGGCGAAGGTTGTTTAGCAATGGTTTGGAAATACAATGGTGGAACAAGCTAAGGAAAGGGTCGGCGTGTGTGTAATAGTGTGTGAGAACTAGCGATTAGCGTAAGGAGAAGTGTTTGGGATGTTTTAGGAATTAGCACTAGGGATACCGGAAGTAACAGGTTACGCTCCGGAGGTTTAGAGGACAATTAGGTGTTGCACTATAAGAGTTAGGAAACCAGGGAAGAAGCACGAAGGTATCAGTACTGTCTGGAACAGCTATAGCTTAAGGGAAACGTCTCGGAGTATGTTTGAAGGAGTTGAGTAAAGGGAATGGTGTGGCATCACGACAAAAAGGTGCGGTATGAAATTCTGCGAGATTGATGGACGAGGAAGATGTTCGCAAAGGAACAGCTTGTGTATATATAGGACACCTCCGGCAGCATAGAATGAACAAGAATCGCAGACACTCTCTACCTATCATAGCCTTGTTATTTGAGAAACAGCAATTATTCCTTGACCCATTTCACTGTTTTTCCAAATTTCCTCCTTACTACATCTATCTGTCTCTTCTCCTTGCTCCAATCAGAGACTTTTTTCTTCTCTTTTCCTTTCTTATACTAATATGGCTTCTACATTTTTTTCTTCTAACTTTTTTTATTCTTTCCACACTCGGTTTTCCCCTGTTATTCACTTCTATAATTCTTTTAATGTATTTGGTTTAATGAGTAGGCAGCATGAGCCGACTACTACTCAAGGGATTGTAGTATTCAACTCTTTCTTTGCCCCCTTGCTCTAAATCTTTTCATTCAACTTATCTATTGGGACTCCCACTCTTTAAGAGTTGCGAAAATGCTAGCTAGTTGTGAAGAAGGATTTTTCTTGATTTTTTTTGATTTTTTGAAAAATATTTAAAGGATAACTAATGGGATGGGAAGGGTGGAGTACCTAAATGAGATCACAAATATGTAAATTAACTTAGGAGAGTTTGAACATGTTCACCTTATTCTCCTTCTTATTCAGGCAGTGTTCGCAACGGGCCCTACAGGGGGACTGCCAAAAGCCCTGGACCGGACGGGACGGCAAAATGCCGTCCGCTAGCGTCCTGGAAACCTTAGGACGGCCGTCCCGACAGGGGACGACGGGCCCCACAAGGTAAGACATATTAGCGCAGGTAATTGCCGAGGACTGCGGGGGACGGCGGGGGACTGTGGGTGACGGCAGGGGACTACAGGAATGGCCGGGGACCACGGGGGAAGGCAGGAGATTGTGCTAGACGGCCAGTAATACTAGGGGATGGCAAGGGACTGC
Source organism: Tuber indicum (assembly GCA_006112555.1). Lineage (NCBI taxonomy): Eukaryota > Fungi > Ascomycota > Pezizomycetes > Pezizales > Tuberaceae > Tuber > Tuber indicum. Next base: position 172,348 of record VBSK01000383.1, read on the forward strand.
AGGGAACCTTGGATGACCTTAGGGGAACTCCCGCAGAGTCTGATATGAATCCAATCAGCTCTATTTTGGTACACCATTGAAGAATAGATCGAGATATTTCACGAAGAGTATTGGAGACAAGCAAGGGCAGGAGAGGGAATAAACTCGGATATGAATCGGATGGAGAGCACATTGAAGGCATTATAACTTTATTCTTTGGATCTTCGTTCTTCCTCAGTTGTTTGAAGTTATTCTATTTCACTCTTTGTTCCTTCTATCATACTATTTGTTTTATGGCCGAAAACACGCCTCCACGGCATTCCTCCTAGTATCTCAAAAGATTGGTCTCCTGTGTAACTGCTTGGATGAATACATAAACTACAAGCACAATATTTCTATGTTCGGTAGCACTGTTATATGAAAATATTGGGCGGAGCAAACATTGCTGGGCTGGGCATAAAACATTTTCAACTGGGGACGGCGGGGCAACGGTCCTTGCCAGTGGTCCGTGGGGCAAGTTTTGAAAAAGACTGGACGGGACCACAGAAGGCCGTCCACCGTCGTCCGCCCTTAGGACGGACGGACTGCCCCGTTGCGAACACTGTATTCAGGAAATCTTACTGCCTGATTTCTTTATGCTGTCCCTCAGTATAATTACCCTTCACACATTCTATTACGGTGAAGGCCACTGACTGAATAAGAGGATTATTTGAGACCCTTTGGCAGAATGTGAATATGAAACAATCTGTATTATGCCTCTTTTTCATTATTTATGCTGTGCTATTCTAGCCAAGTGCAATTCCCCAATCCCATCTACAGTAAAGTCTTGTAAATGTCGGAACAGTACTAGGGAAATTTTCTTGAATGTCTAATTGTAACATTGCCGACACTAGATTCTCCAAATTGGTGATCTAGTCTTGCTAGACATTTAGCTATGAATAGGGGCATTTATGAATTGATGACAGAAATTAGAACAATGAACATACCTATGGGATGTGTGCCCTATTCATGCTTCCAAGAAGTTGCTCCAGAATCGCCTTTACTATATCGATTTGAGACTGTCTAGTCAGGATGTCAAAATTGAGTCCGAATCAAATACTTCAAAACCTATTGACGCAAAGACGAGAAAGATGCTCAAGACCAATTTCCCACTTCCTGAGCTTATGCCGCTGGCAAACACTAGTGTCGGGTGGAAGTTTCATGGAGTCTTCCTGAAAAAGCGCTATGCTAAGTTTTGCCACCCCTCCTTCCCCAGTCCCGTCTAGGGTAGCGTGAGGATAGCCTTTCATCTCTTGGACCCCCGGGTCGCGTCCCACCCAGACACCTGAGGGACAGCTCGCTCCACCGCAAGCGGCCAGCGGTAACCTAACCTGGACCAACTGAGTATTCTTTCCCACGAGACCATGTGACGGGGCTCCAGATCAACGGCCTGGGGAAACAGCGAAGAAGGGCGTGGTTGCCAAAGTAAAAGGTTAAGCTCCGGAGAACATGTGAATACCATACAATAGGAAATTGTTCGAGAATCACCCTTGAACAGTGATGCCAAGGAGGACTCCAAAATTGGACTAAAAACTTGCGAATGTGGAGATTCGCGGTATCACCAAGTTTGGAAGGGTCAACAGTGAACCTCATAGGGAAGATACACTCCAGTCGAGGATTATTGCTAGGCGAATGGGTAGTGACGGCCTTTGGTTGATGGAGTATTGGAGACGCACGACCATCGGAGCTTAGCCCTTATCTCTTATTTTCTACATTACCGTGGGAGGAACACGCCACACTGTTTTGGAATTGAATTTCGGGGACTCTGGCGGTTGAGGTGGATAGGATCTTGTGGACAATGGGTGGCGAGAAGGCAGGTATGAAAAGACGAAAGTACAAGGTCACCGCCGAGGATTCTAAGAGGTCTAAGGGGAGGAAAAGGTGTTCGGAGGAATGTAGAAGTGCCTCGGGGGAGCCGCCTAGTGGATTGCTAAGGTTCTCCAGGCTCCAGCTGGCCGAAAAGTGGTCCCCAAGGTGCACTGCTAGCATAGATGTCAAGTGCAGGTGTTTTTTATCTTTTGACTCCTGGACCCCCTGGACCATGCAGAGGGAACGAGAAAAGTGTCTTGCGGGGCTGGCCTAGGCGGCCTAGGGTGTATTTGACGAGACCATTTCATAAGGGAAGGTTTGACGAGGCAGATGCTATGAGGATTAGTGAAAATCACTAGCAATGCCGTCAGTCCTAGCCCGGCTGGTCGGAATATTGAAATGCTTTCAGGCCTCCCTTCCGTCGCAGCCATCCTTTCTACGAGTACTAGCGCGATGAGTCTAATATTCACAGGAGTTGGTTCGTGGCGCGGTAAGTTGTAGTGAGTGTTAACTGGACTTCAGTGTTTTCTAGGTTCAACAGATTGTGACATCATGTGTTTTAGGGTTAGGGGTTCTGAGAGTCCGAGGGCGTTGTTCTGGTTCGTTTCCTAGAAGACAGAGAAGAGGTCAAGATCTTCTGGTGAGATGCTCGCCGCAATTACGAGACAGGAATTGGGGCTTGGTAAGATTTGAAAACTGCGTTTCTCCGCCAGCATACTGGTGTATCGCAAGAGTTTGTCGAACCAGTGGTACTGTACGAGCAGTTCCACTAAGTTACTTTCCCAAGGGAGGTAAATACACCCTCATGGTGTCAATGCCCTAGCGCGGGGACTTGCTCTCGTCGATGAACCGCATTGAATTTACTCTTGCTTATTTTCTCCTAGGAAACCAGTGGAGATGGGCCATCTGCGTGGTCCTCCTTCCTGGTCTCCCGATCCACTTCCGGTTCTTCGGGTTCTGAGAACTTGGAGACGGTTATATGATAAGATGGAATTATTTCCACCCAATGAAACGAAAACCCACCTAGCAGAAATCTTATCCGCGAATAAATTAAAAGCTTATACACATCCAAACTCCAATCGGTGGAATAAACAAGCGAGGACATTCCATCAGATTAAGGAGATCTTCTGGGCCTACAGACCAGCAAAAGAAATGGCAATAAAGTGGCATACCGTACCGGCCGTGGCTGAGTTGGGTGTTTTGTTTTTTCTATTATTTGTGGATTGTCATGACATAGAAGTTATGCACTATGGTGCGTGCACGCAAAGACTTAGAGTACCGTACAGTGCACCAGAAATTAGCTGGTTTTTCACATTGTGTTGCATCAAGAATCACACTTGTAATCTATATAAAAAAAAACCGGGCAATAAAGATCTTGATGATTCAAACCCTTCAGTACGATACAAACTCTCCTTTTTCTTCACTTCAGCAGATCTTGGCAGTAATCTCACACAGCCACATGTAACACCTGCCATTTCGCCTGGCATACATTTTAGAATAGACGCACCATACAAATTAAGTGGTTATCGCAGGTGGAAACCCAATGGGTGGGTGATTGGCTTCAGTGCCGATGTCACTCGCCAAGACAAATTCTGTTTCACGACTACGAGTACTCGTACTCGTACAGGGGAAGCCTACAACAGCCTCGCTATAAACACATAATTTAATCGACTCGGAGGGTGAAATTAATTAGCCCATAATTTTATCATACATCACAAGAGCCTTCTACCACAAGGCCTTCTTCAACTTATACCCCACAAGCTCGATGGCAGCCCGGGCGGCTGGAGTCTCGGCTAGTGCATTAAAGGTGGCAAAGCAGTGAATGGTCCCGAGAACTCTAATGGTAACAGCTCGAACACCCAGCTTCTGCAATCTCCTTCCGAAATCCTCGCCTTCCTGTCTTAGAGGATCCGCTTCGGCAACAATTATGAGGGTTTCCGGGAATTTGGCGAGTTCTCCATCGCTCGCGCGCGCGGGGCTGGCAAGGTCCTCAAGCCTTGACTTTAGATCTGGCGTGTATAAGGCAATCACTCCCCGCATTCCTTCGCGGGTAAGACCGAAGCCCTGAGCGAACTCGCTGTACGTTGCGCTCTCACAGGAGATGTCGAGAACTGGGTAGAGGAGGACTTGGTACTTTGGAAGGGGTGTTTTGCGTTTAATGCTAAGGAGGGAGACGGCCGCAACAAGTTCCCCTGCATACCATTACGCCGCCAGTTCGTGAGCGATTGGGGCAAAGAGCTGAGGAATGGCGAAACATACCACCAGGACTATCCCCGGCAAAGGCCATCCTTTCAGGGTCGACACCGAGCTTTTCGCCATGCTTTAGCAACCATTGCACAGCGGCAAAACACTGTTCAATGGCGATCGGATACAACGCCTCCGGTGTCAATGTGTAATCGACAAAGAACACGGCGGCACCCGACTCATGAATCAGGTCGGAGACAAGCCTTTCGTAACTCTTTGGACCTCCGAAGCTCCAGCCGCCGCCTAAGATGCTCGAGTCCTCCAATTAGTACTCCTACCTACCAACCCATCACTACCCTACGGGGTCGGTATAAACAGACCATGAAAATAAGCGAGAACGGGCAACAAGTCCTTCTCCTCCTCCTCAGCATATTTCGGCTTGTAAAGGTATGCAGTGACATTCCCGGTCGGGCCAACCGGGAGGGAGAGGACTTTAGTAGTGATCTCAATTGCATGGCTTGAGAAGTTGCTCTGGAAAGATTCGAATGCGGCACGTGCCCTGGGAACCGACGCCGCTGTGATGGATGTTGGAAATTTGCTGATTGAGACGAGCCAGGCTTGGGTAACGGGATCTAACACGGGTGTGGTCGCATCTTTTACTGGGCAAAAAGGAGCAGGGGCGGTTTCTGCCAGAACCAGATGGAGCAAGGATATGAGAAGGGACGAGAGGGTGAACTTCATATTTGGGGGGGTGAATGAGTGGGCTATTCCTGAGAAATTGACGAACTGAGGGGGGTTGGGTGTCAGGGAGGGAGAAAGAAGAGGACAAAGATGGAAAACGAGATGTAATATATACTGAAATGGAGGAATTTAGGACCTTGGAGGTGGTATCACCGAACCATGGATACCGGGCCATGTGCGAGGTCGTTGGGGTTGCCTCTCCTAGTAAGGTCTGGTGGTCTGGTTGTTCTTCTTCAACCATCATGTCTCAAAAGTCAGGTTTTTTGGTATGTCCATCACCCTTTCCCGGAGGAGGAAATTTTGGACTTCATCCAGTACATGGTCTGGCAGTTCTTGCCGACCTTGTATCCGTACGTATCACTTTAACCGCAAGCACATCACTGGCGTAGCTAAAGGGCGTCGATCCGGTACAGCTACAAAAACAAGTACCGGGAAGATACCTCACCACTTCCCCAACCCCACCACCATTGCCGTCGCCAATGGGTGTTACTAGATTATATGGATGTACTGTATAAAAAGTAAAGTAATTCTTCCGGCTGCCTCCAGCGCCCGTATTGGCAGCCAACATATCTGCAATCTGCCGTGGGGAAAGAAGCAAAAGGCAGTCCGTTACGAACCCGGACATCGTAGACCGGGCAAATAGGCAAGCGAACGAACAAATAACCAAGCTTCTCTGCAACCTCAATGGCCCCATCTGGAATTCCCAATAGTAGACTATGATAAGATCTTAGTGACAAAATTCGCCACCCCCCCACCCCACTGGAGTCGTAAATACCATCACCACCTCATGATGCCGAAGTGGTGCATCTTTATTCCGCTTGACACAATGTAATTCTATACAACCAAAGATATTCATAACTCTCCGTTTTCATCATTCTTTGAGTCTCACAGCTGCACGATCTATGACCGGATTCCAATTGGATAGTTTCAGCCTACCTTATTATTCCAGGACTATATCACGAACCTCTGCACAGGTTCAGGAGAAGTGGCCCCGTGTCCTCTGATACACTGATTCACAATCTACCATACGCTCCTCGACCCGAACTGCGATCGGGTGGAGGTATGGGAAATTTGTGAAAGTATGATAGGACGGTCAACTCAAGCATTGCGAATTGCCAGGGCCCTGTCCGGGGCAACGGGAGTGGGGAGGGGGGACTCCCTGCAGGAGGATGGATCGATCCTAAGGATGCAACCGCATCGAAGTGTTCTTCGGTTAAAATAGAAAAGATGAACCGAGAAGAGGAATTCAGAAGAATCGGAAGGGGAAAACTTAATATCGTTCAGCTCAAAACCTGACTCGATAAGTTTCCCGAAAGGTGGTTAGTTGGTTGCTAACGTATGATAAGAAGAGGGGGTTTCTTTTTCTCGCATAATGCGATTATCCCGTCTTTCTATGATACCCGTAACTAGAAAAAAACAAGTGGTGGGTTTCAAAAATTGAAAAAATCCCAAATGGGTCCAAGGCAACTTACCGCATACCATTATATCACATTGTACCACGTCGTACGCCGTGCGGGGCAACCATTGGAATGCTGAGGGTTCAGTACTAGGGATTGCGCGTGAGATGTACTCGTGGTCCAATAGCCATTTACGGCAGGTGGGATGATCATCCCAAGTATAGCCAAGGGAAATCCCATATACTACTCGCCAAAATCAGAAGTCTGTCCCCGACCTTTACCTATGCGCCAGCCACTGGGTTTGGAACTGCGCTTCCCTCATGGCAACGGGTGGCGTCCCAATAAATAAAAATGATCAAAAGTCACGATGAAGTTCTAGTAGCTTGCGAGCCATTAAGCATGATAGTTGTTTTTACCATTAACAGAAATACACTTCTGCATGATTGCTGGCAATCTTGATATTTCCCGATTGATTTCCTCAACCGTAAGACTATTCCATGCATCCCATAGTGCCCCTTTCATCCCACTGACAGTTGTAATACGCTCTTTACCACGGCGACGATATTGAATCTTTTTCCGAAAAAGATCCCAGATGTGTTCGATTGGATTGAAGTCCGGGGAGTTGGGTGGCCAGGCAACTTTTCGTATACCTTGCTTTACTCGTTCACGATTTGTGTAGAAGGAGTTATGTGCTGGAGCACCATCTTCCATAAGTACGAAGTCTGGATTTCGTTGAAGGAGACGCTGGCATTCGGGCCATAGGATTGGTGATGCGACATGCTTTACATACCGCCAAGCATCTACACCTCCCCTTTTTCCCGTTCTCTTTAGCTTTTCAATTCTCCATGCTTTTCCCCTCCATGTCTGCGTTGTCTTTGGTGGAGGTTCACCGTGGTCCTATACATATACGCATAATTAGAATCAGATATAGGATATATATAGGATATATGAAGTTACCTTTGCCTCTTTTCGAAGTCTAAATGCTTCTCGAAGCTCCTGCTCTTTTAGAGTTGCGTAATCCTCTGATGCCTTCCATTCAGTTGTAGCCCGCTCTTGCTCCTCCATAATGATTGAATTTATAAGATTCATTTCTTCCTCTGCCTCTTTCTTTTCCTGCTCACTCTCTTCTTCCCATACATAAAATGGCCCTTTATAGTTCCAACCAATCATCCCCCAACACATCACTGAGGTTCCAACGTTTTTCTTTATGGTTCCCATACAATCCTCGTGCCATTTCTCATCCTTTGATCGCCAGACATAAGAGGGACCATATGTGTCACCAATAACAATTGACATCTCATCCGTAAAGCCCCAATTGTGTTAGGCGGAAGCCGACTCTGAGTAATTGTCGAGAAGACTTAGGCCTGAATCTTTCGTAATAGACGGAGATTTGTCTAGGAAGGCTCGGAATTGTTCTTTTCGTTTATGACTACTAAGAACTCGCTTAATCGATAAGGGAAATAATTTTATAAAGATTCGTAGGTAAAACAATGTTATATTGTTAAGGTCTCTTCTCCGTTGCTTGTTGATGTCTAAAAGCTTGGGAGGCACTTCGATATTTATATCCCGCGTCTGAGTGTTCGCGGACTACATCTAATCCTCCTATAACTAAGTATCTATCCAAGATTGTACGCTAACGTCTCATGGTCTTTGACAAGTGCGAACACTGTTTGACCCTGAATTCTCACACACCATCTTCGTTCTCATAAACTCTTTTCCGTCTAATCGTAGGATGCGTGATTATCCTCGAATGACCGGTCTTCGATTTATAGAGCCGAGTAGACTTATATTTGAAACTTCAGTCGACTTGACTATCGTCCCAGTAGTCTCTTCCGATTTCACATAGTGGCCAGCGTATGCGTCGGGTACCTATGCATAATGCAGGCTGCGTAGACGGTGTGCCAACACTCTTAAGTCTACCGCCTATTAGGTCTTCTGAGTCTGAGCAGCTTCCCCTCGGTCCGCCTCGCCTCAAAGAGAATCACCTCTCGAGGGATCCTGTCTCCAGGACCAACCAACATACAGCGGCCTTCAGATAGGTATTGGTGTCATATCTATCTCCTATGGCCTCCGGGGCTCTGTAGGAGTAGTTGCGGATTCTCGAACCGAAAACGTCCCGTTACTTTCGGCCCATAGTTAGGATGCCTAACTTTGAAGCCTAGTAACTCAATGCGCCTCCGACGGATTTCCTCCGTTCCACTTCTCAGAGGTACCCAGAGGTGCCCTCTTATATATCCTGCGAATAGCTTCCGGTCGGACGGACGGCAGCGACGTATATGGTGTTATGAAGTGGGCTTCATTGAAGTGACATTATAGTCATGGGACGCAACTCTTCGAAATCTCGCTAAGGACGTGCGGGCCCCAGAACGGGGCCGGAGGGGGGTGTTAGGCTTGCGATAAATGAGGGTCTGTGCGCAGTTACCCTACCGAGAGGTCTGTGCATTTTCTATATGCCTAACAAATTGGCCCACTCAACCTCAGGACGCGAAGTATAGTATTGTTCACAAAACTCTCGCCGAATTACACAGTCATCATAATCCAGTATAAACTTTTCGTTTTCTCTATATTGCTTGATACCATGTTTGTGTAGTACGCGAAGAACTGTTGATGGAGAAACGGCTTTGCTTAGGCCAGCTGCGATACAAAGATCATCCAGGCACATACGTCGTGTGTCGAAACCCTGCCGTACCGTTGCCACTATTTGATCCTCCTCTTGACAAGTAAGAAGGCGAGGATGACCAGATCGAGGTTGAGGGTCCAGAATATCTGGTTCCAGACAAATAGATAACGGTGGATTTGTCTCCAAGTCCATAGAAACTCCCATCTTAGATCGGGCTCGACTTTTAACATCTCGGACGAGTTTGGCACAGGTATTCGGTGGAATATTCAGTTCTCGACTGATGTCTGGAAATAGCTTTCCCGCATAGCTGAGGCTGATAATACTCGATCGGAGGCGAGGTGTAACCTGGTGTCCTTAGCAAATATTAGTATAGACTTCTTATTTCTTATTTTCTTATGGGAATACCTTTTGCATACTCGGTCATCCTGAGTTCTGGTCTCAGAGCATGATTCTCATGTCGGGTTGGTACCACCAAAGAGTTCATGAACCTTGACATCATATTGGCATATGAGACGCCACCCGTTGCCATGAGGGAAGCACAGTTCCAAACCCAGAGGCCGGCGCCTAGGTAAAGGTCGGGGACAGACTTCTGATTTTGGCGAGTACTCGTACCACCAAAGGAATCACGCCCAATACCGAGTACACAAGGGAGTTTTTGAGAAACTCCCTTGGGTTATGATACATTAGCTATGTTCCTGGTAGTTGGCGCTGTTGCACCACTCTTCGGTGGGGCTGCAGTCCCAAATGGAGAGGCTTCGAGACAAAGCCACACTTCCTAAACTACCCGAGTTAGCCGGTCGCGTTTCACGAGTGGGAAGTGGAACGATCCAGAATCCTGCGGGGAAGCGGGCAGGGCTGAATTTTGTGGTTTCTGCACTCGCGCTCTGGGGGAGGGGTCGTTGTATGGTTTCACTCATCAAATTCTAACCAATGAAACACTATTTCGCCTCTAAGTACTTGTACGAGTAGTAGAGGTCGAATCAGTCGATGGTGGTTGCATTTTTCTTTCTCTCAAATATAAGGTAGGAGGGGGAGTGGGCTGGAGATTCGGAGAGTAGAGAGATATTCCAAATAGATCAAAATTTGAGGGAGTTATAGGGGCTTATGGCTCAGGTAATGGCACCGGCATTCCTATGGGTGCTCCCGCTCAAGGCTTCCTGACAATAGTCGGGTACGAATCTTGGGGCCAGGCCATCCGGATACTTACCATAGAAAACGGCTGGTGGGTGTGGGTACGATAGCAAGGTTCAGGGTGGCATGTGCTTTTCCCGGCATGAAGAATTGGATTTGCTTATGCGACAACTGACATAATATTATACTTTTACCCTTACTATCCCTTCAGATATGTCTAATGTAGTATGATATATTAGTAACCCGGTTTCGTGGTGCAGTTGGTTGATACTCGTACACTGGGAAACCACCCAACCATTCATCTAACTCACACCCTAAACCCGAATCGAGAAGTGATCAGTCAGTCATTGGAGAACACTTTTCGCGCCCCATACTGAATCAACAACCGTGTGCCGCATGGGTAAAAACGCGGTACGCGGATTAGAATAGTGTGGTAGAAGCTGATAGAGCCTGGATATGGTTTCAGATTCCTCTGCGAAATATAATTATGAACAATATCGAGTAACAGGGCTAGGACGTGTACAGATTGAAGGAATATTTGCTACGAGAAGCCCACTAACTTAACACATATTAATGTCGTTCAACTCATTTATCCTAGCATTGTGGTCACCACAAATCCCCACATAAGCTAAATATCCCATCTGGGTAACAGGAAGATACTCTCCAGTACTCGGGGGGTTATTTGTCAATGACGAGTAATGAATATTACGCCACCAGCTCAAGCTATCCGGGTAGGTAAACACCACCCCTTCTCCTGGCGTTTTGTCCTTTCATCCGGAGATCAGAGCAGTGTTCACAGGCGGCCAGGCAGGCCTCCAAATAGCCGGCGGATATACAGTCCGGCTAGGCCTTTTGAAAGCCTGCAGGCTTCATAGATACCTGACTGCCCCGGTAGGCTTTCGGCATATGCATTTGATTAGTAAATATTTTGTTACTGTGTGGCAGATATCCGAAGATGCCTACAGATATTTGAAGATGCCAGAGGATATAGACAAATATTCGCCAATATCCATATAATATCTAAAGATATCTTCCGTCGGCTTAGCCTTGGGACATGCCAATGGAAATAAAAATAATAAAAATTCCAACATTCCCCAGCTTTGGGAGCAGTGTGGATATTAGGCAAGGTTCTATCACTTGATAATAATATGTTCCTAATGTCTGCGTAAATTACGTTAAGAATGTTATTCCTTTGTGATTTTATACTATTTTTCCCCATCACGCTAGTTTCATTACATGCCAAAAATCCCCAACCCTTTTCTTTGTAGCCTCTCCTCCGCCATACCCTTCTCGGAGCCCTCTTCTTCCCAATAATGCCGGATAGCGGGACTATTCCTCCACTTTTTAATTGCGAATCCCATATCGCATGTAACTATTAGGGCAAAAATGTGAGTGTATAGTACGCGCTGATCTCCGCTGAGTAGTGCACAGGGTGGTCATTTAACTCCAAGGGTATACCTAATACCTAATAGTGGTGAAGATAACCTATCACATGTGGGCATAGAGGCTGTTGACACATATGCTCATGTGCCACTCCATCGATACCAATGACTATGCACAAATGCACCGAAAGTGCCCAAGAATCGAGGTAATCACATCTGATCACTCGGAAACCTGCAGATATGTGTAGTCTGGCCAAGCCAGGCCAGATGAGCCCAGAAAACCGGACTGGGCCGACAGTCCGGCCAGGCGGGCGGGCGCTCAGAAAAGCCTAGGCCGGCCGCTTGCAAACACCGATCAGCTCGCCCGTACCCTACTCATGTGGGTGTGCACTTTTCCTCCTGGCCAACTAGCAACTTGAAGAACGACATAATATCTACTTTCGTAAAACTAATATTAATCCTCTTCCACCCTCCAGCTAAACTACCCCCAACTCCTCTCAAGACTGCTGATTTTCCCGCTAGTCTACGAGAACGACCCCAGGGATGCACGAGACCGCTGTGCAAACAGACGGAGTACCGTACTTCTTTCTCCTCCACCTCTCTCCCATTACTTCCACGCGACTAACTCCCCTAACGAGACCCCCTATCATGACTCTACCTCTCCACGTACCTCTGCACCTTCAGCATTGCAGTCCTAATTTTTTCCAACATCGAGCATGAGCCAAGCTAGCTCGAAGAAAAATACGCCCTTCGGCCGGGGATATTCCTTTGGGTGCTGAGTTTTGAGTGTTTGTTTGTGGGGTTGCGGAATTATGTCTAGGGTTTTCACAAACGCTTCCGCCATGTGGCTGCATAAGGTGTAATGTATGATGCACACCATCTGCAACACATACTATGGGCGTTTCAAAATGTAATGCCTGACATAAGCAGGGTAAGAGAAAGTCAATACATGATAAAGGGCATTTTATTCATCATGCATGGCCCAGCTTAAGTATTAGGTTTAACAATATAGTTCGGCTTTGAATACTCCTTGTCATATCAAACCGTAGCTTCACTTAGATCTGTGCATCGAATTAATTGATAATTATCATAATATTATTCACTTTACGTGAGTCAAATAGTAACAATACATGATTCAAGGTTATTTTACCCAAATCAAAAGGACATTTTCTTCCTATCATAACTGCTGTTACCCCGCTTACGTAAGGCATTGCATTTTGAAAGGCCCATAGTAGATCACGCATTGTAGATGGTGTGCATCATACCACAAATTTTAAAGAAGAAAAAATTCGAAACGCCAGTAATACACGCCTTATATGGTGTGCATCAGACTAGGAATTGGTTGAAGCGGGATTGTTTGGGAAGTGTCAGAAGGATATACTAGTGGATACTAGAGATAAAAGATAAGGTTTGCAAGGCATTGAGACGACAGTGTCACACCGTGATGATTAGGAATCGTCGGAAGCATGTATGTATCTGGGGTGTAGGTAACCAGTCTCGAGGGAAACTGTTTAAGGAGACGTTTGAAGGCACTGTTAGGAGCGAAAGTATAGAAGCATATTGGAAAAGAAGGTAGGACGAGGGCGGCTGGGCACGAACGGAGATGTAAAGGAACAATTTTGTGTACTGGGGTACAAGGGTTAGTCAAGCACGGAACGGCAAGTCTCAGAGTTTACTAGCCTATCCTAGGGGTCTCCCAGCCTATTCTGCATGTCGCCCAACCTTTTTCTCACACATACAAAAAACGTCAAGAAACACATTTGCTTGTATGAAAAAACGTGATTCCCATATATGGGTGTCGCCCGACTAAACGCACCCCCGAGTACATATAAGACACCTCTGGCAATGTAGAAAGAATAGGGATTCCCAGTGACTCTCCCAACCTCGTACCCGAAGTTCATTACTCATCGCATTCGCAAAGCCTACTCTTTGGCTCAAGTGCGATCACCCTTCGCATTCAAGCGGCCAAAAATCTCAAACTCCATCCTCTCCGCAGCCTTTGGACCGGTCATAATCTGGCCCAGCATGTCTGAATCAGGCGGGAAATCTGTCTCAAAACAAGGCTCGCCAGCCCCCTTCATATTTACGAGGACCGCTTGGTGAAAGTGCCAACGGAGCAGCTGATCGTCCGGGCGAAGCGGATTCTTGAGGAAGCGTTGATCTAGCCGTCGGCCGGCAATTCCGTAGCTGCTAGCAAACGGTGTGAAGCAAACGATCTTGTGATCATCCTAAAGAGCTGTTAGTTGCGGGCAGCAGAAACACTTCAACCACAGGCTAAACACACATCCGGGTTGATTGACAACTCGTAAGAATCAAACAGTGCGTGCATATCTCGGGTGAGTAATATCCCATTCTGCACAGAGTTGATTGTTCCATGCCACTCAGAGACCGGCGGAATGGTAATCCAGCGACTGAAATTAGATTCGTTCCAGTGCTCCTCGTATGCTAAAGGAAACACATGAGCGGCTTCGAAGGTTGTCCAATGAGTAACACCCGATATTACTGCGGGCCTGCCAGTGATAATGCATCGCTCATCGCGGTTACGTACAGATTCAAAAAACGAATCGACACGAGTTCCGGAGTACAATGAAAGAGTACGAAGTAGAGGGACCTCATCGGTGACAGCGATAGAACCTATCACGAGTGAGTGGTAGCCGATGACAGAAGCATAAAGTGCACCTACCGTTCGTAACAATGTAGTAGTTACCTAGCCGAAGTGGTTGCTCATCCTTCTCAACGAGTTGTTGGCTACCGTCATGTAAGTCAAAACTAGCGGTAAAGATGCAGAAAATATCCACCATGGAATACAGGTTTGCGTTAGTAATACCCGGTGCAACCCAGAGACCTCCGAGCACAGTGTCGCGATCGCTGGCAGCGTAGATGAGGGTATTATGCCATGCTGAGCGATTTACAGGCTGGATGTGTGCGATCCTATCGTGGTCTGTCGATGACATCGCCCGAAGTCTGAGTACGAATGGGAGGGATGTCGAGACCGATGGAGAAGGGAATGTTTGTGTTGGCGATAGAAGGAGGTGTTTCATTGGCAAAGGAGTGGGAGTGGAATCATAAGTCCAGTGCTTCCAGCCGTCCAGACGACAAAGGCGAGGACTAGTGCCGTCCGACGACCGTCAACGCCAGTTGACAACACCTGTTGATACTGCTAGGATGACACTTAGACAAAAATACCACTTAAGTAGGAGAACTTGACTTGTCAAGAAAAGTAAAAAAACAAATATAAAACATAATTGCCTTGAAAACAGTAAGTATTAAAACAAAATAAAATTTTAGAAAAAGTTAGACAAGTAGGGAGGTAAACAAACATGGAGGTTCAATGAACAATACACTAAAATGTTTCTTAAAAAATGGTGATTTTGTTTGACCTGTTCATTGAACCCCCTATTTATTGAACCCCCTATTTATTGACTCTCCTCATACTTGATTTTAATTTAAAATTCAAGAAACAGGAACTTCCCGCTGGCAATGTTGAAGAATTCTGAAAATATCTGCCACTGATCCAAAACCGACTAAACCACCCTCCACCCAAGACTTTGGACACTCTAAGGCCTCAATAGTTGTACATTGAAGTGAATTTTGATGCTTGGTTATGAAGGTTTTGAAACTAAATAATACATGAAATTTAGAGGTTAGTAATTATTCTTCATATGCTTTATAATTAATTTAAATCTAATACAGTATTTTTTTTTTGTTTATTAAGTTTAATTTAAAGAAATAGAGTTAATAAGATTAAATATATTTTAGATACTAAAATATGTGCTCACACTTAACAGATATAGCAGGAACAGAAAGTGTATCAAGTGTCATACTGTAACCGGTATTGGTACTCGGTTAAGGATTTTGTTTTATGTTTTGTTTTAAGTATCGCTTTGATACTTGGTTTGTTTGAAGTATTGTTTTGATACTTAATTTGTTTTATGTTTTGTTTTAAGTATCGATTTGATACTTATGTTGTTTTACCAAAGTGTATCGCTTGATACCTTTGTTTGGTTTCGTTCATGCTAGACATGAACTGATTTGTGTATTTAAAGACCGTCCTATTCCATGATGGAAAGGACAGACTTCGACAGACAGTATTTCAATATACTTGGTTGAACAGTTACTCTTTAGTTTCTCCAGTACACCTCCGAAGCCTCCTTTAGGTCATACAGCTCTCGCCTCCTCTCTGGAACAGCAGGCCACCTGTTAACTATCGTACACCTCTCGAAACATGATTAGTACCTAGCAAACACGTTACACATACAAGAGAGATTAGCATAAAGCAACAATTATCTTATTGACCACCGGTTGCCAGTGACAAGCTGTTCAATAGGAAATTTACTATTATTCTTTACTACCTACTACAAATATCTTTCTAATTCATCAGGACCAGTACTACTCAAACCAAGCCATGGTATCATTTACAGTATAGATTTTCATACCATCCTGCTGGAGGCTAGGAGTTCTAACTGTATCCTGTAACTCCTGCTAGGTGTCAATTAAATCATTCTTCAAAACTCTAATATATACAAATCTGTTCAAACTTTTCTCAAGAATTGGAATAAGAGGACCCTTACTTCTACTCTGAATACAAGCCCAGACTATTAACCTTACTCCAGACCCCTTTGTACCCCCTAAATGCAGTCCTTATGCCACTTTTCCTCAGGTATTCTGAATATCTCAATACTCTTAGGATCTTTAAACTTTTCAACCATGGATTCATGACTAAAGATAACTTCCTCAAAGTCTTCCTTTATCCAATCCTTATACTCCATAACTCAAACTAACCTCTTAACAGCATGCTCACCCTTCAGAAAAACTCTCTTCTTAGCTCTCAACTTCTGGATTTTGACTGTGGATAAAGCTTTTTTGACTATACTTAGAGAAGCTTGTGGAGCAACTTCATTTCGCAATTCAGATAAGGTCTAACAGCATACCTTCTTAGACTCTTTGACTAGTTGGTAGCATATTTTAATATCAATAATTCTGAGTCTTTCTAGTAGTCTTGAAGATGTATTTGTATGACTCCTTGTTTGGTACTGCTTGTAAAAACTTGAAACTGTGCTTATAGAGTCATGTAAGAGCTTTCTAATTTCAGAAAAGGAGGTTTTCTTTTTCCTCAGGGTAAAAATTTGCCCTTTCTTAAAAGCCATGAAGTAGGTGGTCTTCTTAGAAGGCATTATAGTTGAAGTGTAGTTGTACAGGATGGGAATTTTTGATATGTTGTTCAGTAACCACTGATCAGACTAAAACTTTCAACCTAGTACTTTACAAAGTGGTATTGTTTATTAAGGTTGAGCTGTCAGCAGTGTTCCCAAGCATACAGTCTGTCCGTCTTTTACCCAGGACGGGACGGACGCTGTATTATCAGACCCTGCCCGGGACGGATGCCCGACTTATAGTCCGTCCTGGCCTTTGCCCTGGACAGATGCCCGGGCCCTATAGGTATCTCACTTTTGTCCCCTGTTCTAAGAATAGTGCTGGGCATATTAGTATTAGTGCTTACAGGAAACAAGATATGATTATTTTCGTATATTAGAAAGTATTAGATGAGTTACAGGCATAAATTTCTCGTATCTATTGAACCTACTGCATACTAAGGTCAGAACCTTGCTCCGAGCCACCAGAACCCATCCCACCCCCTTGACCAGACTTCATTGCCCATTCCTCCAAATCCCTTAGCATTGTCTCTACTTCCATAAGAGGCTTCTCTGCAATCAAGCCTGCCTTGCGCCATGATTTCATACATTCAATAGCCTCAATAACCTCATCCCTTAAGCGACCACAGCGATCAGTGATAAGGTTCTTTCCACTACATGTAAATCAATTTTTAAATGAATCTAAATTAATATTTGAATCGTAAAGAGAGTTGGATTGGATACCTGCTAAATGCACGTTTAACCTCTGCTGATATAGCAGCAATACTGTGTATTTCAAGGGCTATATGAGCAAGCTGAGCCCAGCGGGGATTCCCCAGTTGTGCTGCCCAATAGGTAAGAATATCGGGAACTTCTTCCTCTTCTTCTGCAGCTTGAAAGCATTCAAACTGATCACTATCACCCATAGTAAGTCGTGCTTGCTTCTTTTGTTTCCAGCGTGACAGGCTATCATGGGTGGATATTTCAGACACCGATGGTAATTGAGATACTAGTACTGTAGCTAAACCTTCAGCCTGAGTAGTATCTGCGTAAGGGGAAGCACGATATTCCAATTTCCATAGTTCTTGACTTTTGGTTTTTGCTAACACAATCCAGTCTGGATGGTCACGCCACTCAATTTCGAAGTATTTCAACTTTGTATCCGGATCTAAGGCAACCGCTGTGTAGAGTACTGGTAATCGATCAGCTAGTGAATAGTACCTGTAATGTATATTAGCTTTAATTAAATTTCAATAAATAGATTGGTAAAATAAAAGTACTATAGGGGCAAAAGTAAAGCACAATAGAAATCTTGGTAACATACTTATCAAGAACAGCTCACGCATGATTGATGGATGTTAGGAGATACTTGCTATGAGCAGTGACATCCAAGTAGGTTATTTTGGCATCCTCTAAATACGCAAGAAGGTCATCCATCGCCGGAAGAATACGAGCAAGATATCCATTTGGT
The DNA here is from genome assembly GCA_006112555.1 of Tuber indicum. Lineage (NCBI taxonomy): Eukaryota > Fungi > Ascomycota > Pezizomycetes > Pezizales > Tuberaceae > Tuber > Tuber indicum. The sequence continues at coordinate 190,233 of VBSK01000383.1, forward strand.
TGATTTATTTGAGTTCCAGTACCCTGAAGCTGAAGGGTAAGACGCTGAAAGGGCTTGAGAATCTGTAGGATTGTAGCTAGGTCATCCCAATCATCACAGGTCAGCTTGTCAGAAGTAATTAAATCAGGGTTATCAAGATCGAAATCAATCAGATCTGGGTCTGAGTTTGTATAGTTAGAGGCATGCTGGGTTTTTGTTTTACGTTCCTCAGTTACAACTATTCCAAGAAAAACATCCAATACATCACGGAGTTCAAAAGTCTGTTCCAGAGCATCGGCATCACTTGACCAACGAGTGACATTTCCGACCAAAGGAATCAAAGGACCACTATAGTCCCTCCCACGTGCAAGCCGTACCTTGTTGGAGAAGCGATCCCGTCATTGTAGTGTTCGTAGAATCCATGTTCCAATATTGTGCAACTTCCCCATTAAACCCTTTCTCCTCCAAGATTTCAACAAGCGAGACTCCTGTTCAATATCAGTATTAAATGCGATATTAGTCTCAAAAGCCTCCCAGTCAGACCCTCAAAGAAATCCCTTGACCACTAAGTTGATTATATGACCGAAGCACCTTATACGAGATATTTCTAGATTGAACTTTATGTTTCTCCTACTAAGTCTATATCCTAGCTCTTTTAGTGCAGAGTCATTATTGCTAGTATTGTCTGTTGTGATGTATCCCACTCGCTCAGCAATTTCAAACTTGTCAAGTACCTCCAAAAGAGTATCTGTAATATTAGAGCCACTATGGGGACTATAGAAGCGCCGAAAGCCCAGAGTGGCAGAATGCAGTTTTCCAGCAGCAGTAACCCAGTGTCCAATAACACCTAAATATGATCGATGATTGTGGGAACTCCATAAATCAAAACTTAAATGGATACGAAAAGGCAAAAGCTTAAAGTAATTGACCACTACCGTACATGACTCGCGATAGAGCTGGACTATCCAGGTTGTAATCGTGGTACTGGACTTCGGTAGAGTGTTTCGAAGACCATTGGGCCTTGACACCTGTGCAGTAGCTTTAATTAGAAATTTGTATTGTATTGTGGAAAAAGATTATACTTCTAGTCTCGGACAAAAGAAACAACTTACACAAGAGAGCAGATAGAGGAGGAGCGTACGGAAGGTTGGATCCTCAACTGCATAAAAGGCAGTATTTGTAACATATATCCATCTTACAAGCAATTGCTTAAAAATATCGGAATTGAACTGCAAGCCTGGAGATAGTATCCGTCCAAAAGCAGCAACAATTCTGGACTCACTGGAGGCACTACCCATTTGCTGCCCCCCCTCTGGATATTCCTTAGTTACTCCATGAGTAATAGCCAAGTGCTGGTTCATATTCTTAGTCGAAGAATCTGTATACATCGGAGCACGACCACGGGGACCTTCAATTCAACTTTAATGTAAGAAACTATTACACCACATACAATAACTGATGAGTTATAGAATTAGGAAAGAGACCGACTTATACCGAGCACAACAACGCCAACGCCATTTTCCATTTTCAAAAACCTCCGTTCCATTGCTCACAAACTAGTTGTGGCCCTTACGGGATTTCCGCTTTGGAAGGAATACTGCAGGAACATTGAGATGCATTCCCGAAACCTCGTTGGACATAGCCGCCGATGGCTCCCGGTCTTGAGAGTTGTCGCCTATTGATTCCATGGTAAATGCCGCTGTTAACAGGCCAGAGGGGGCAGAACTAAGACTCTCACTTGGTGCTGAGCTCTCATTGTCCATGTCAATATCAAGCCTGTAGTTATCGCTAAAGTATGGAGACAAAACTTAAGCGATTGAGTTATCAGGACCAAGTGAGCCCTGACTGGCATGCGAAGAATGGGATAATGCTTTGGACATGATATTAATACTCAAAAGAATAGGTTTGTGTAGAGTAGCGCTGAAAAAATCAAGGGATTAGGGACACAATTTTTGCTCTGTGTGAAAGAATCAATTCAATCTTACCACCGTCTTGTCCATATTTAAGGAAATTTGGATTCCTGATCATATACTCAGGGAAACTGAGATACAAGTCAACATGAATAACACACGACATTCACAAAACATACCCGAAGGCGATAAGGTGAGCGTCTGAGATAGGCAGATATGTGAGGTATCAGGAGCAGCACCAGAGTAATTCGCTAGGTGTAGCAGATAATGGCCACACCCTACAGATGATAGCCGAGCCCTGCAGATGACGACCGGGCCCTTCCGACAGTACCCATTCAGGCAAAGACTGGAGGGCCCGGCCGTCAACCTATAGTCCTGCAGGCTTTATCGAAGACGGACGCCATGCCCGGCCGTCCTTCTTCACCCTGCCCGGGACGCCCGGGAGGGTTGGGAACACTGGCTGTCAGCTGTGAGCCTGTGAGTATCTGTTGACTAGAGTGCTTAGCCAAAATCTTGGCATGAGTAGAGCTAACTTGCATGATATCTCATAGTGGTAGATACAGTAGTCTCATGCAATTGAGGTTGCACTCTGAGAACTAACAAAGTCTATTGCAAAAAGAAAAAGTATTATACATTGGGAGGACTTTATCCACCTTGGTGCCTTGCTAGTAACAACTAGATTGAAAGCTTTCTCTATGAAGACAGTATAATAGAAACTAAACTGAATGATCTTGAGTTTGCAAGTGAAATGTACTGAGTGACAAATCATTCCTTGACTATCAAGAGCCGATTGATGAGAATGTTACCTGAATCAATTTCCTTTCTTTTATCTTCTTTTCTTCCTGGTTTGAATTACGCAAATATGTTTCCCTAGTTGTTTACTCTGGACCTGAAATCATTCATTTACCACCCCTTGCTTTTATCTATTTGATCATTTCATTATAGACATCCTTCAACCCCAACCCATTGGTCATGTCATGGAGTCTTTCTCGTCTCAGATGTATCGCTGATTTTTTTTTTTACGAAGTTGCTTTAGTATTTATGCAATTGAGTAGAAACTTAAATATATATGTTCATTCGGTATACTTTCTTGGATTTTCTGCATCACGGTGTTCTCTACATTGCTATTATACTTCCAAGAATCTTCTCCACAATTTCTTCCTCCAAATTCGAATCCATAACATAGTACACCATCCTCATTCCGTCGGTCGCCAAGGAATCTGATCATATTGTCTTGGGTGGAACCTAAAGATTTACTTATCCCTTGCCCGGCGAGATATGTGAGGAATTATGGGGCACCCTTTCATGAGTATCTGGACGCCTGGGGACTTGCCAAAAATTGTTTTTACAGCAAATTGGCAGTAGGAACTTGAACTAATGCATTTCTGAGCGTTCATCTCCAGTGTCCTCAACGGGGCAGTCCGTCCATCCTGAAGGGGGACAGTGGTGGCTGGCATTAAGCGGCCCCGTCTGGTCTCTGTCCTAACTTTCTCAGCAACCCAGGGTGAACGGCTATGGCCCTGCCATCCCCAGTAGGAAATGGTTCATGCTTGGTCAGGGACGGGTTGCCTCCCAAATCCCATATAGTTTCCTGGGATGCTGACTCGGCATATTCACTTGACATAGCTTTGAAAGTCAGAATGTAATGCTATAAAAGTAGTACAAAAAATAGGAGCCGGGGGATTGTAATGTCATGGGATTTCAATAGGATGGTTTTTTGTTGGTATCCTAACTTAGCGGTATCGCATGTGACAACCTCCCACTCCTATTTAAAATTATGTGATGGTTGTATTAGCCTTCCTTAGATATTATTTGAGGATTTTTTCTATGCGCAAGGAGAGGGTGTAAGGAAATGGGGCCGATAGGGTTTATATCGTAGTCCCATACAGTCACCCACGGTCGCCCATAGTCGCCCACAGTTGTGGTAGATACCTGTAGTCCCCCGTAGTTCCCCCGCAGTCCCCCGGCAGTCGCCCCCGCAGTCCCCCCGTAGTCCCGCGGTAGCCCCCCCCGTAGTCCCCCTCCGCAGTCCCCCGGTAGTCCCCGGTAGTCCCCCCCGTATTCCCCCCCAGTCCCCCGGTAGTTCCCCCCGTAGTCCCCCCCGTAGTCCCCGGCAGTCGCCCGTAGTCGCCCGGTAGTCCCCCGGCAGTCCCCTGTAGTCTCCACCGTCCCCGACAATCCCTCCAACACCCCACGCTAATTTGTCTTACCTTGCCGGGCCTGCCGTCCTCCCCCGTGACTGCCGCCCTGTGGTTTCCAGGACAAGAGTGGACTGCATTTTGCCGTCCCGTCCCGTCCAGGGCCCTTGGCAGTCCCCCCGTCGGGCCCTACGGAGGCCCCAATCAGTCGAGAACACTACCCATCTCCAACGTCAAGGATCCCTAGTCGGCGCTGTAAGGACCTGTGCAGGTGCTACATCCTCGAGATGCCATCAAATTGAGGCTTCCGTCCGTGGAGCTCTTCTTGCTCTGGGTGACGCGTCCAAGATTCATCGCCCATACGTCTGTCAATAGATTCCTCTATGGGATACAAGTAAATTATAGAGTGGCAACCCACAGGCATTGGTACTCCCATTCTCGACACGACTCCCCACCAGAAACTCAACCAAAATCAAGTAACGAACCTTCTCCTCTGACCTCTACTCAGACTCTCTCTTAAAGTATAAGCTCATATAAAGGCAGTGATGCCGAATGTCCCGCCGCCCGCAACGACCGCTAAAGAGCAACGCAAAGAACGGAAGACGCGGAGGCAGAGGATGAGAATCCGAGAGCTTGAGAAGCTCCTTCAGGAGCAGAAAGAGTTGACATGCCGGGACACCGAACGGGCACGGAAGTGGAAGAGAAAGTGTAAGAGGGCGAGGGGGGGCGTGGCGAGTTCACAGGAGGGAAAGGACAACTTGGAGTTGGATGGGGATGAGCCACCCCCCCCTATGGTCCCCATTGTTGCTGCTGTCGTCTTTCAGGCCATCTATGCGAAGGTCGGGGTTGCCCCGACGCGAGGTCCACAGGAAAAGCGAGTTCGTTGGATCCGAAACTTTCAGGAGAAGTTCTGGGAATTTGGATGTGAGAAGCCGGAGGAAGTGGACAGTTTGGCGGACCTCGTAAGTTTGCATTCCTTTATGTTGGGTACTTGGGGGGATCATTAAAAATTGGAAAACATAACACTTGTCCCTACTGAGATCCGTGCGGGATTGGGAGATATAGTTTTCTGAATTTCACTGACTCCCCCAAGTGCGTTGGACATCATGCTGGTATTAACTGTGATAGTTAGTGGGTTAGGATAATGCAGGCGAGGAATACGGCTGCCCAAGAAATCCGGGCCGAGGATGTCATTACTATCCTGCCTCATTGTGAGGCAACGCTCGGGGGGTGCTTGAGCGGGGGTTTAAGTATCTCTAGGGCTTGTCGGTAGACGAGTGGAGTTATGCCACCCCGGCAGGGAAACCCCGGGAAACCTTCCGTTATTGAAACGGTTCCCCCATTCCAACAGTATTCGGTTTTCCCCGCGTGAGGTGAGATTGGCCTTAATATACAACCTAACAGCTTTTTGCCCCATACACCTTGCTCCTCAATTCACCACTGACTGGTAGAATAGCATACCTTATAGGTTGACTATCCTCCCTCATAGAAAGTGGGTTTGGGTGGTGTATCGATTAAAAGTATTTGTATAAGTACTTTGTTGTTATTATCATTATTATTATTTTCGGGCAGCGGTTTGGTGGTTTGTTTCACGGTTTTTGAAAGTATGTGGGATGGATGGGAAACGGAGTGCGTTGGAGACTATGATACGTCGGTATTCACTATGACAGGTAGGGAAGGTTTGGCGCATGGTGTAAAGACTTAATTATTGTATATCCACCCGCCACAGATTATTCGAGTGCTGTTACCCCGCAGTGATCACGCATGATAGGCCCGATATCCTCTTGTTTTAATAGGAAATTTTCTATCCTCTTATGCCCCCCCCCCCCCCTTTATTGCCCATCCGAGCGGCGTTCTGCCGAAAATGGTGTCTGCAGTATTGAAATTGATATCTTTCCACTGCGATATCAACATTACAAACCACTCATACCCGTAGTCCGCAGCCCAAGTGAGTGGTTTTCGACCACATCTAGTTGAAGAAGTGTTGAGATTGATATTCATGCAGTCCAATAGTAACTTTACTATCCTTTCATGCTTGCTCTCAGCAGGGCACAAGAATGTAGTTTGTCCTCACTCGGCATCTGGGGTGTTGGGGTTCCGGGGGAAGGCGGGAGATACTGGGGCTTGGCTAGCTTGTGCGTGGGAAAACTCTCTTGATTGCTAGAAAAGGAACAGATATTTATATAGCAAGATCCACCTAGCCAACAACAAAGGAAATACCGAAAGACATCCTGCACTTTACTGATCTCCTTTTTCTCATCTCATCCTCGGTCCATGGCTGCTGGTAGTGAACATGCTCGCTACCTATCATAAGCTCGGCTTCACAAGGTATCACCTGTTCGATATCAGGTGCCAGTGGAGCAAGTTTGCCGAGGTGCCGGGTTTTCCTGGGTGAAGCGGTGAACGCCGTAGACTAGCAACAGGGACTAATGTCCCGTCTTCCTGAAAGCAACTTTACTACTCCTTTATGGCCTTTTTTCGCAGCCAGCAAGAGGGGTGTTCGGCCAAACATCCTGTTTGCAGTATTGGGATTAATATCCTCGTGTCCTAAGAGTAACTTAACTACTCCCTCATGCCCGTTTCCAGCAACCCACAAGAGTGGTGTTTGGCCCAATAGAGTGTCTGCAGCATTGGGGTTGAGATCATCTTGTTGCAAGAGCAGTCTTACTACTTCCTCATGCCCGTTCTTCGCAGCTCGCAAGAGTGGTGTTCTGCCAAATCTTGAGTCTACAGTATTGGGATTAATATCCCACCGCGCCAATAACATTTGGACTACGGCGAGATGCCCGTTTTCTGCAGCCCAGGAAAGTGGGGTTTTACCGTATCCAATATCCGCAGCGTTTCGACCGGGGTGATGTTGTTCCAAAAGGAGTTCCACCACCGCGTAGTGTCCGCCACCCGCAGCCCACCGGAGCGCCTCTCGGCGACCACCACCCCCTATCGTGTTGCCAAGCATATCGCCCTGATCCAATAACAACTTTACAACACCTTCATGTCCATGCGCAGCAGCCCACATGAGTGGTGTTCCACTTGAGAGGGTGTCTCTAGAATTGAGATTGATATCCTCTCTCCCCAATAGCAACCTTGCTACTCCCTCATCCCCCTCCTCCGCAGCCCACGAGAGTGGTGTTTGGCCGTATTGGGTGTCTGAAGTGTTAGGATTGACATCCTCTCGCCCTAAGAGCAACTTTACTGCTCCCTCATGCTTCCCCTGCACGGCCGACAGGAGTGGTGTTCGGCCGTATTTGGTATCAGTAGTGTTGGGATTGACAGAAAGGAATAGATTATGATACATGCAATAGGCTTGGAGCCATGCTCGGGCAGTTAGTGGGGGGAGTGAACGTCCTGAGACATACGCAAAGCTCTCCAAGAGGCACAATGGTATTTTGGCGGGGTAAGCCCGCGAGTTTCAGAATTTCTCGAAATGCTGAAGGCGATTATTAGGCAGCGACGACGGGTAGATATTTGCATTGACGGTCTGCATGAATCGCTCATGGCGTATTGGATTGGGCTACTTTGCTCTCTGCAAGCTATTGTGTGGGAGTTGCCAAATGCCCTGCTGTCCTTGACCGGAAGACCTTTTATCCGCAGTGAGTGAGAGCCATGATTATATTAACTCCAAGGGCCCTTAACCTCGGAGAGTCGATGAAGAAAGGGTTCTCTAGTGTCAACAGCCCGAGCCCACCGGAGCCCACTGTGCCTATATTGGGGAAGAGAATTCTAGAGAGTGAGGGGCAGCTGCGGAGGGAGGAAGGTGGGGAAAGGAATAGGAAACCCACCTTAGCTATTCTAGTGCTTTTGTTGAAGAGGAGCGGAGATGGGACAGACAGCCAAGTATCGGACAAACCCCACAAAAGCCCCGCGACACAAGCCACACCAAGAGCCCCCCTCAGCCGACCAGCGAATCAGTCGTTCTGCAATCAGCACTGTACGAGTACAGTACATCTCCATCGGAAAACAAGCAGCGCAGGAATCACAGTCTCTCACTCGGAAAGTGAGAACCCCCCACCGCCATCAACCCACCCCGCTGGCCCCCTCCATCAGAGCCAAAAACGTCCTCATGATCCCCCCAACGCCCCTAGCGACCTTCTCCAGATCAACGATGTACCACCCCATCGCGCAATTGTACTTAACGCAGTTCTCACACCACCAGCGTGAAAGTTTTTGGAGCGTGTCAAGGGGAGCGGGAGCAGGGCGACCCTCTAGTGAGAGGTATTCAACAATTTCGTAGTGGCCGTGATTATGTTCCGGAGTTGGACGACGATGTGGAAGGTTGTCATCTGTGGCAGATCTCCGTTTTTCGTAGCTGCGGAGGTACCGGAAGTCGTTCGAGATATGGTTAAAGACGAGTCGGGAGTACGTTTCGTGGGGGGTTGGGAATGGGCGAGAGGGGGTGCTTCCCATCTGGATTGTTTTTTATTTTCGGCTGTTCGGACGGCTGCGGTTTCTCGGACGTGTTGTTGTCTGTGGTGGTGGTGGTGGAAGCTGGGGTGGGGATTTGGGAAAGGGAGGAATCATACCGGTACCAGTATCGAGAGGGAAAGGTTGAGACAAGCTTCCAGGATGGTTACGTTAGTCTTGGCGAAAAGAGCCTCACATCCAGATGTTGGTTGGATAATGTGGTTGGATGGCATGGGTGGACTGATGTCATTAATCTCTATTGGTATGATACTGTAAAACTTTTCCCCGCGCTTTAAATGCTGAAGACGGCGATTGGACAACGACAATGGGTAGTTATATGTATTGACAGCTTGAATCAATCGCTCGCAGCGCTTCGGGCCGGGCTTCCTAGCTCCCTGAAGGCTATTGTCTGGGAGTTAGCAAATGTCCGACCATTCCCGACCCGAACGCCTCTCACCCGCAGGGAAGCTGAGGAGTACTATTTCTCCAGGGTTGATACTACCGGTGTCTCTGTTTGTCCTCGGATTCTTGGATGGGAAATTAGACGGGGGCGAAGAACCTAACGCCACGGACAAGTATCTGATAGCAGCTATACTGGAAAACAATATCCAAGATTTTATGCCCAGATGACTATCTATAGTTCCCCGGTGCCAAGTAGCAGGCTAGTTACCCACGGACAATGGCGTATCATATAGATCCCCCCTTGTCTCTCATCACTGAGCCAATTCCCACGCAGACAGCCATTCACCGAAGGGATGAAAGGCTTGATTATTTTAAAAAAGAATTAATTCTTGAGCTCCTCGCGATCCTCAATTCATTCGAAAGGGTATCTATCACAATCTGGCTAACATAATACGACTATTTTCGTGGGTTACCTCCCTACCCAAATACATACAAACCTCCTCCTATGCAAATAGTTAAAGTACCCAACGTCGTCTAAAATAATAGAAGGCAGTTTCCCAGGCCCATCCAAACAAGCAAATGCCACCACTGGTTGCCTCTCACTAACCCGCCATCATCGCCCTCATCTCCTGCACGAGCCGAGCCTCCTGTACAAGCCTCACTCCCCCATCACCCTCTCATCCAAGCCCTCCTGCGCTTCTCTTCTGTTTCCTAGCATGGACTCAGGCCCCGCGTCAGAGTCCGTGTAAAACAAACTCTGATGAGTTGTATTAGGGGGGGCGTATTTGATGAAGTGGCTGTGTTGACGCACATATCATACTAACTTAGATAGATTTCCTGGATGGGCGGATTAGGAGCTTGTATGATATGATACCACGACAGTACTAGTAGTAGTTCTTCTAACACCATCATGAGAGACACCTCAAGTCTCTAAAAAAAAACCCTAACCCTAGATAAAATTTTCACCTGTGCGGCGGTGAGGATGATTCCTGGACTCATCCCGCTCTGATTATGGGCAGGCTGAGGGTTGGATGGATGGATAGATAGATAGATAACCTGACCTGGCTATATAGTATTGGAACACTGATGGAGGGCAAAGAGCCTTTGGAGACTGGAGTCGAGTGATCGTGGGTGATGGGATAGGCTGTTGCTTGATTTCTGTATATCATAGTAGTATCATTTGATAGCCGCCTGTTCGGTCCGTAAGTTGTATGTTTTCCTTCTGACACGCGTGGGATATTTGTCTGCGTATTCCGTGATAGCCCGGCGATGTTGACGGCGCTTCTCCCGAACCCCCGATTCCCGGGGATTGCGACATCTTTTCTTCCCGAGTCTCTCGCATACCGGTAAGATATTCTGTCTGGGAGACTTCGATTTGATTACGATAGATAGTGTTTTTTCTCTCCCTTCTTCTTCCCTCAGCCCCCCCCAAGCAACGCCGCCCTCTGGCACCCTACTCGACGTGTTATATTGTGTGCTTTGCTTGTATACTCAATGTTCGGTGTCCTTGTGCGGGTATTTCTTCAAAGACACTAATTCATAAATGCTTATTTCTCTCGTAGGACCCGGCTGGCTGTTTATTGTTCTCCTCATTCCTCTTGTACGTTTATTAATCGATCCTTGCTTTACTACTCTCTAGTAAAGAAGTGTCATGTCCGAACAATAGTTTTCTAAAATTTAATAGCTACGCCATATCCTTCACTTTTATTCCCGATTACCAAAACAAAACAGAAAGAAAGAAGAAATTTGCCAGAGAAAATCTACTACTGTTATTGTCATTACCCTTTTATTGCGCTTCGCTATCATAATATTATCATACATTCCGGAGGCATTGTTCATCGAGTGAGATTTCATGAACGTACTCTAGCCATGTCCTTCGTTCAACCTCCATCCCCATTCTTTGCGAAATTGTGCGAATCTGTTGCTCCCGGGCGAATCGCGGGAATATAGCTGGCATCCTGCCTTTCTCAGGATGTGCCAGTGCTTACACCGTACAATGTTTATCCTGGGAAGTGTCACATCTACCCTTTACGAAAAAAACTTTACCGGTGGATTGTGAGTGGTTATTGTACTGTACTAAATTAGTGGCATGCCAGACTGGTTCTTGCGTCGTGTGAGATGTACTCGGGAATTATCAGCGTCACGAATATCTCGTACTAGATTCTTTGGAATAAATTTTTTTTTTTTTTTGAGTGTAGCGGAGTACTGTACTATTACGAATACAGGTATGATATCATACTCATCCAAGCTCTCTTTTACTTCTAGGCCGAGTTGGGCACAACGAGGCTGCTGTAGTGGATTAGCAAGCAAATAGTAGCAATTCCAAACTCGGTGATTGCGGGGTTGCCGGCGGTAGGTGTTTCTGTGGGAGAAGTGTGATTTATCGTACTCGAGGTATTCAGCCGGGTATGGTAGAAATTGGTAATGATAGGAATGCGTAAACTGTAGTATCGTAGGTTAGATCGAGACAGTCTCTGCGGGGGGTTTGTATGGCAGTTTGGGTGGGCGATTATGGCATTTGCTTGAAGAGTCGAATGGGAACCTCATGAGTGGGGTTGATCTGGTGGAGTATTTCTACGATGGATAGTTGGATAACTGTACTTGGTTCGAGTTTTCGATGCTGGTAGAGATTTTTATAGGGACACTAAATGTGGGTTCTCTCTTCCGTTTTAAAATCCCTTTCGGCCAAGTATTAAGAGCACGTCCATCGAGAAGCTCTTGATATCATGGGTTCTCTTTATCCTTAAACTCGTATTCAGTATGATACAACCCTAGAGAATCGTCAAACCCTCTCTGAGAACTATCGTGAAAAATTTTCAGATATGATACTTCTCCTTGCCCTACCTTCTTTGCATTTTTTTCCCCACCTAGTGGATGATTTCCCTTTTCCCTGCCAGTCCTTGACCATCTCTCCTCCTCTTCTCATCCTCCTGTCCACCCACAGCACTCTTCTTCATCCATACCCATCTCCTTCTCATCGCTATCAAACAACCTTCTTCACAACAAACCTTCATCAAACTATTCTTCACTTAAATCCTTTTTATCTCTTTTATCAACACCTATTCATACTTTCAACTCAATGGCTACTTCCAATTTCTCCGCTGGTAAGAGTGGCAATGCACTCCACAGAGAGCAAAGGGCACTGTTCGCACAGGCAGCCGCAAAGCACAAGATTCGTGTCGCAGAAGAAGTCAAATTGAAGCCTGTTGTTAATGCTCAACCTGGAGCTACCGGTGAAGTTGTCTCTGTTGGAGGGCCAGCTGCGGGTGCCTCGACTGAGAAGACAGTTCAGGAGCCTGTTAAAGGTGAGATTGAAAATTGTAAGATGATGGTAGAGGTGTTTGATGCTAATTCTCATAAGCCGCTGCAGTCGGAGTCGCTCAACAGGAAACTGCAGGTTCCGAGAAGGCTCAAGTTTCTGTTATGGATAAAGCTCCCATGAAGACTAAAGCTGCCAAGACTAAAGTTTCCAAGAAGGCCACCAGTCAGACTTTGAGCGGAGGCCAGAGCTTGGATGAAACAGTTAAGCATCTTAAGGGTAAATATCCCCACATCCAAGTATGATAAACTATAAGTGGGCAAGAGCTAAGTGCAATCACCACAACCTCTAGCTTCAGATTATTCGGAGTGGCAAAATATTTTTGTTGAGCCTGACACCGCTATGCAAGCCCTGGCTTCCAGCGCTGCAGCAGCAATTCAACGGAAGGATTTTGTTACGCCAGTTCTTTTGACAAACTATAACCAGGATTCCCTTGAGGTTTCTAATAGCTCATCTGTTATCCAACCCACTCCGGCTCAAGTCGGAGTCCAGACTTTCCCTCCTGGTTTCACCAACAATCCCCAAGACCTTATCGGGCTCTGGAATTATTCTCCTGTTAACGACACTGTTCTCGTTTTGAATGGTCCTGGTGCCACATCCGATGGCCCTGCCAATAACACTCAGGAGTCGCTTTCTGGGCCTGTTTCTCCTCCCATCAATCCACTTCCCGCCCAAGTTCCCACGGGTAGTGCGCCAGTTAGTGTTGGTGCAAACTACAAGGATTTCTTCGGGATGCGGGGAGATGAGAGTTCAGACCCGGCTACTACCACTACCGCCAACAGTTCCTTGAGTTACACAGAGAATTTGTTCGACAATAATAATTCCATGGATAGGTTGTTCGGTATGGATGACTCCTTTACTTCCTATGATAGTCTCCTCAACGATGAAAATTTCTGGAATTCCACGGATGGTCTCTTCAGCAACAACCAGTCCTTTGATTCCACCGAAAATCTCTTTGGCGAAGACAATTCCTTGAATTCCACTGATGGTGCCTGCGATAACGGCAACCCCTCTAATTCCAGCACAGGTGTTACCGACAACGATAGCAATGAGACCACCGACAGTCTCTCCGGCGACGACAAGTCCTCTGGTTCCGCCGACAGTCTCTTCGGCGACGACAATTTCTTGAATTCCACAGATAGTCCCTGCGATAATGGCAATTCCTCTAATTCCGGCACAAGTCTCCTCGACAACTATATCAATGAGACCAACGGTACCGTCCTGGAAGCATTCATTCCGACTGACAGCTCAACCTTCCTTGATGAACTCGACATGCTTGTTAGGATGGGTCCGATTGATTCCAACGCTGGAAATTCCTCCAACCCCTCCCCACCTGAAGACTTCAACACTGCCCCGGATGACAATGGTGAAGGGATGTTGCCTAGTTTCACTGAAGAGGAAGGTGAGCCCGATATTATTGATCTCATCTCCAACGAGGGTTCCGACGATTTAGACTCCGTTGATGAAACTTCCATCCAATCCCAACCCGCCGACCAGAGTTTCAACCAAAGCCAACCAACAGTCGAGGCTGCGCCTAATGTTTACTATCCTCAACATTCCCATGTTCAATTGGAAAGCAATCAGAACCAGTCTGGTCCAGTTGGGTCCGAAGCAGATGGAGTGAGACGTATCTCCAGTATCGCGCAGGAACAGTCAAGGATGATCGGGACGAACGTTGACCAATTTTGCTTCAAGTGCCTTCACCCGGGCCATATGGCGGATACAGTGACGTGCCCTGTTGGTAGGGTTGAGAGTCTCACGGATCCACGGAAGGAGACATTCTATACCCGTTTGGATAAGGTTGATATTCGCCAGAAACTCCTGACACAAGATCTCAGGTGGATTTCCGAGGGGCTCAATTGGGGAATCGACATGGCCCAGGAAGGAGTCCTCAACGCACTTGGTGTTTTGCCGTCCGCGCTGCTTTATCTGAAGGAGCTCTTGACATTGTGGACAACTACTTCTAAAGGCAAAGAGTACGCCTTTGGGGCAGTTTCCGAACTTGAGCTTGTTGTAAGTACAAGTGATATTCCTGTCCACTGACTCATCCATCCTTTTATGTAGGTTCTAATGAAGCGAAACAGTGCGGAGAAGGGGTTGAAATTGATGAAAGCCAGCAAAATACTCCTGGGCTTTACAAGATGACTAAATCTCATAACGTGATGGAGGTAACTTTTGATAGCTTGGTGAAAGGGGGCTCGGTAAGTTCTCCGATTGTCTGAACTTCGTTGGCAATGACTAATTATTTCTTTCTTTCTCTGTTTGTTACCCAGGCCCCACCACCACGCCGCAGACGTAGAGACACATCTGTAAAGTGTGTTGCCGAGTTGCTTGGCCTTGATCCCATCGGTGCCCGCCCCAAGGCAACATGTTCCTTCTGCTTTTATCCTGGCCACACTTTCAACTCCACTGTTCTTTGTCCATTCGGTCGGATTGAGAATGTGGTCAATAAGATAAAGACACAGAAGACTTGGAAGATTGTCGATCTTGATGATGAAGTTGCCAAACTCAAAAAAGTTATCGATGGCCTCGGCGAGGAGGATGAGAGAACTCATAAACTTGTTGACATTCTTGAACAATGGGAGCATTTTAGCCGTGGAGCGGGGGCACCAAAGCAGAAGAGAGCCTATACTCGTATGTTACCTTTCCCAACTCCGCAAGTATATGTAAACTGACATTGTTCTGTCAGGCTCGGGAAATAATTCAAAGACTCGCGGAGTTCCACCAGCCCCTAACACCACCACCAATGCAAAGCGTCAAATGAATTCTCCGCCTTCCAGGGCCCGTTTGCATATGGATTCTTCTGCTCAGGCTTCCTCCAGCGCTAATAATGGATTCGGAGCACACCACAATACCGGAGCAAACAACTCTTCTCTTATGGAGGTTTCGAGCTCGCCTGTCGACCTTGGCCATGGTAGTAGTAGCCCAGTCAGCAATCACTCATCTGATACAAGTGTTGAAGACCCTCTACTCCATATACCCGCTTACCTCGGCCTGACTCGCCGATCGGGTATTAAAACGATTGGAGCTCGCCCAGACACTCTCTGCAAAGAATGCTTTTATACCGGACATGACAAGCGCAGCCAAGCGTGTCCTGCCAACATTCTCCGCCGCGCGCTCTTCATGGGTTCTCTTAAAGATCTTGAGGATACTGGCAACTCCTGTCAAGATATCGCTGACATTTTGGCCTGGGAAGCATCCCAGCCAGCTAACATGAAGGCCAATAGCGCTCTTCGTCAAAAGCTCGAAACACTACATTCCAAATTCGTTACTGCTTGGAATCGTCTCAGCCCTCCGCAGGTAGGAACTAGTTCCCAGGAAAACCGTCCCACCAACAATCGCGACCAGGTTTTCAGTACTCCACAGAAGCGTTCTTATCAGGATGCATGTTTCCAGGAACAGGAAAATCCTCCAATGCACCAATTCAACCAGACCCCCCACTCGCAAGAGCAATTGGAATCTCCGATCCACTTCAAGCAAGCTCCCCTCCTGGGAATCTGTGTCGACCACTCCAAGTTGGATTCACAAACACTCATGCAGATCCTTCCATTTGTTATCAACGGACAACAAGAGACTCGCGGCTTGCGTGTCGATCATGCCAAATTGTCTCCTCAACTCGTCATGGCTCTCGCACCGTTTATGATTGCGGATACCCCGTCTCCACCCCCACCCATTCAGGATAACACCTACCAGGCTGGCCAACACAAGGAGAGCAGGAAATCCTTTCAGCAACCCCCTCCCCATGGAAACTTCAATCCCTATACCAATCCTCCCTGCACGGGTAGTGACTTTCCACGCCAATCCCAGTTCCACTCTTCGCCCCCGGCTTTCCAGAACCCCTCCGGCGCCATGGCTCAGGCAAGGGGTGGCAATCAACATCCCGCTCATAACACGGCCGACCTTGGAGGTGGTCAATATCAACCTGCTACTAAGAGGCGTCGGAACAATTATTAACTTCAAGCAACTTTCCCAGTTTAGGGTGATGGATTTTGTTTTCAGTGCGGCAACTGCTATTGTCAGTGTATGCATTTAGTGAATTGGTTGAGATATAACAAAAAAACAAAAAAAAAAAGGAGGGCAGAACAAAATATAAGGGTAGCAGTCAGATGAGGCAGTGAGTATTATGTCTTCTTACCTATATGTTCTTGTTTATCTACCCCTTGGTTTGTGTATCTTAGTTTGAATAACACATCAATAAAAGTGTTTTCAGTAAATAAATAAAACTCATAGCCTATGCCTTCGTAAAATGGAAAATCCTGATCGTGTCCTTGCCAGGAATCTAATGAATGCTATGGGATCCCCCATCAATACAAATTCTAGGTCTCGCCCGGGTAGGTACTCGAGTAATAAATTGTATCACGGGGAAATTTCCAATGGACGGAACACCGCCGAGCACTATTGCTACTGCAATTCTGGAAACCCGCTCCTGCCATCACACTCTCCGAATATCATGTTGAAAGACGGCCGTAGTAGCGCCGACCCCAGGTGCTTTTCTGGTTTTTAAACTCATTCTTTGGCAACTCCATGTGTAATTCGAGTCGCGGGAATGCTGGCTATCGCTTGGACTCTTCGCAAACTTCCCCAGACCTGTCGAAGTCCTGATAGCTATGAGGATCTTTTTCCAAGCATAGATATGAGCTAGGAATTCTTGAGACCAATATAAAAGGTCTATCCCGGTGAGTGGGGATAAATGACCGGACAAGGACGTGGCCTAAGGTATAAGGATAGCAATCGTGAGTACCCCGGATTACCCCAGTGAAAAGAGAAGGGTCGTCGTATCGTGTGGAGAGCGTATTGTAATGGGTGCTAGAGAAGTAGCAGATGGGATGAGTTCTTATTTCCCCATCTGGGGCTTGCTCTCAATAGTACTCGAGAATGCTCGATCGCGGCCGGCGAAGCTTGCAGGAAGATATTTTTCAAATACTTGAAGGAGAGCACGCCATTCCAGAGACAGGCTCTGACAGAGGGCCCCGCTTGATCAGACCAAGGTGGACTAGGCGGTATGCACGGTGCCTTGGCTTTAGAGCGTTGGATGTCGCATATATCGTTGGAGTCCAAGACCGCTGCTGGTGGTAAGCAGCTTACGAAGAGCTTCCGGGACTCTTTAGATTTCAGATAGCGTGAGGGTGGGATCAAGATATCCCGCGGGGTAGATATCTGGCGAGAGAGTTTGTGAACTTGGGCGAGTGGTCGCTTTCACCGCCTACGGGTGACGAGCAGCCCCAAGATGAACTGCAGAATAACCGAGGCGTAGAAGTATCATAGAGACAAATTCAGAAGGATTATTTCCTCTTGTGAAGAGTGGAGAGGGGGGGGATATAAAGGGGCGGCTACAGAGAACGCTCGCTAGGAGATATTTAGGACTTTATATACGGAGGAAACGTGGCAGGCGACCCTACATTGAGCAGTCACATACTAATCCCACACACATTTCAAAGGCTGTTCACGAAATGGGTTTGCCATTGAGCTCGAGCTTCTCTATAGTATTCGAGAGTGAGCTGCCACCGTGATCGAACAGCCATTCACGCCCGATTGGGACTAGTCAGGGTAAATCACGGTCCTCGCCCTTACTGTCTTACCGAGAATGCGCACAATACTAACTGCGTCTATGAGGGGGATAGCCTGCAAGAGTTAGTGTGAATAGGGCGATATGATAAAGAGAGACTACGTCTTTGACTTGTGCGGGGTGGCCTCCGAGCTACAGTATTCTATGGCAAAGCAAGCCTACCGCACTGTATAGAGATCATGCCCATACAAATAATTCCCGTTTTATAATAATTCTATGGGCGTTCTCTATTCTATGCTTTCTCGCTTCGCTGTGGGTTACTGTATATGATTATTTGGTTTACAACAGAATCAAGTCACAGGAACGCAAGACGAGTGGAGTGACCCCAGCGGGCCATGGCGTTCGTCTTTGGTAAGGACCGGAGTGTGAGTGGTCGACTACGATACCCGTGCCGGGCCCATCTGGTGCTACGGTAGCGCTATTCCCGAATGGGCTTGCGTATTACCTACGAACCCCGGGGAGTCACCCTCAGTCACGCATAGTCTAGGCACCTACCATTACCTGCGGTTACCTGCACTCGAGTAGTTGGCAATAGTCATGACATCTGCCGAGAAACTTATAGGGCCTTTGCGTCCGTCCTGAGCACCGTCTTCAATAGCACCCTCCATCCCCTCTTTGGGTGAGGACGGGCGGACTGGACTATTGGATACGCACGCGATGACGACGACGAAGACGACGAAGATTACCTAAGGTATACAGACAGTTGCTGTGGCCCCACTTGAATATAACCACGGTTAGGGGGCTCGGACTGCTAATTCATAGCTAGAGTGTCTGGTGCGGCTCAGCAGAGTTCATGGGAGCACTTGGGGGTGTCCGTGAATGCACTGACTGCCTTTTCTTGATCCAGCGCGAATTAACCCGAGGGCAGGCTATGCCTTCTGACATTTGTCAAACCCCCGAGTTCACAACGAGAGCTCGTGGCCCATGACACTAATTTAATGTTGGCCAGAGAAGGAATACGCTCAAAAATGTAAGCCCCCGGAAGGAAAGCCAGGGCTGTCACTTTACTCATGCAGACGAAGTCTTGGAGTTCCTGTTCCTGCGCGGCAGGTGAATGTGATATCGATGAGATAGTCTGGCCAACAGAGGGAAAACTAGTAAACATCGGTGTCGCTAAAGTTTCTTAGGGTTCTGCCCCAAAGTATCATCGGTTAAGACAGGTAATTATGATAATAAATGAAAACTTGTATGATAATTTCCATAGTCGACTGTTCGCCGTTGGGGCCTTAGCCCCACATATTTCTCAATCCGAAGACAAAGTAAAGCGAGTATGGAGAATATTTTCCGCAGTTCCGGGTATTGGAGAACCCCAGGCAGCAGTTGATACGTTCTGGATTTGGATTGAAAAGTATCCCTAAGCTAGGGGCGCGGGTGATAGGCCTCGGGCTTCCGCCCACCACTTTGGTAGAACTGCCAACTCAAGCCGTAGAACAGGCCATGGTGAGCACGTCCACTGTGAGACACCGGTTATCGGAAGAACCAACTCATAAAGGAAGCGCCAGCGCTACAATTGAGTCCAAAATCGGCATCAGCTGACTTACCGGTCTGCTTGTCGATAAGTATGATGTCCAGCCCCCGGATTGTCACACTAAAGAAAATAGGGTTCCACGTCCGGAGCTCCCACAAAAAGCAACGGTTTTATAAGTGCTCTTAGACCACCTAACAGAGCCCCGCTATGACAGCACCCACGCTATGATACCTCAGATGTCAACCAACAAAAGGAGAAAACCTTTTAAATGAGAAAACCTTTCCCATGCCCTCCGGCACAATGCATACCTTTCGGATACCCTCCTTGGCTAAAACATACCCTTCGGAAGCAAAACTATGACCCTCAATGTACGGACCTCACGATTCATAGTCCAAGCGGCAGTGTCTAAATGTTTTCCCTGGCAACGCACTTGGATAGAGTATATGAGAGACAAAATAAAGAAGAAAAACAATGGAAGTATTTATTGTAGGATTGTAGAAGTTGTTGGATAGAACAGTAGACTCGAAGAAAACAAATTACTTGCCTTCACTACATACAATTAGCGGAGGACCACGATACGAAGAGAACTGCGATACAGAAAGGACTGCGATACAAAAAGGACTGCAATACGAAGAGAACTGCAATACGAAGAGAACCACAAGACAAAATGACTCTACCAATTGAAGAAGGAAGATACTTTGTGTCTTTTGGGAAGCTGAAGGAGGCAATTGAATCATGGGCGGTTGAGGACCATTTTTCATTTTCAGTAGTAAAGAAGGATGTACGAAGGGTGGATTATCGTTGTCGATCATGTACTATGGGTTGTCCATGGCGTGTATTTGCCTTTATAACAATGGATGGAGAGCTTCAGGCGAAGAAAATCAGTGGTTCACATACATGTATCGCAGCTCCTGTGGCTGCCCGTGAAGTAGCAAATACACAAAACTGGCTTCGAAGAACAGTTCCACAACACCTTTTTGTCACCAAAGCAACAAAACCGATGGAGATAGTGGAAACAATTCGGATGCACTACGGTGAAAAGGTTAACTACGAGGCAGCTCGACTCACCAAAGCTGCTCTGATTTCGGATCAGCTTGAACACCAACGCGAGCACTTTCACAAAATACCGTCCTACCTCCAGCACCTTCACCAGCATAATGAAGGCTTGTATTCCGATCTTTACACAACTATTGATGAGAACAGTAATCGAATATTCCAACATCTCTTTATTTGTCCTAAGGAATCCCACGAGTGGTTCCAATATATGAGAAAGTTCATGGCTGTAGATGGGACGTTTTTGAAAGCCAGATTTGTACAGACCCTGTTATTGGGAGTGGTGATTGATGGTAATAGTAATATTCTATTACTCGCATGGGGGATTGTGGAGAGTGAAAATGAAAGTTCGTGGAGATACTTTCTGGAGCATTTGAAAAAGTCAATTCCCGAGTCAGAGAACATGACTCTGATTAGTGATCGGGATAAAGGTCTACTGGCTGCAGATGCAGTATTGGGAAATAGAGTTACTCGAGCATTTTGTTGTTTTCACTTGAAGGAGAACTTTCGTAAGCAGTTTACAAGAGGCTTAGAGCCTACTTTTGGCAGATCACTCAGGCTAAAACAAGCGATAGCTATGAAGTAGCCATCTCTTAGCTTCGTGAGTTGAGTGTTGCTGCTGTGGACTACCTCAGTAATATTGATCGGGCGCTTTAGGTTACTGCTTTTTTTCCGGGTCAGAGCGATGGTCATAAAACATCAAATATTGTTGAGTCGATGAATAAGGTTCTAAAGCAGGAAAGAGAACTTCCAATACTCGAGCTGCTTAACAAAATTTGGCTATATACGATGAATCAGCAAGCACAACGATACCGCACAGCCTGTGTTAGGCAGTAGCCGAGGTCAATCTTATCAGTTTGACTAGGGCCTGAATCTTTGATCAGAGATTGTCTAGGAAGACTTGTAAGGTAATAAAGAATAAAAGAATAAAGATTCGTAGTTATAAACTTATTATATTGTTAAGGTCTCTTCTCCGTTGCTTGATTCCTCTAACTAATCCGGAGACCTTACGCCTATTTATACTAATTCTACCGGTACTTAGTATTCCTATACTAACTTGTACCGAGGAGCTTTTAACTTTAGTTTCTACTAAGTGCGAACACCGTTTGACCCTGAAAGTTCGTACACCACTTCAACCTTAATTGAGATGAGATATTTATCTTGAGAAGATAGCGTCCTATCTTCCAATAATCTCTTTCCGATCTCTAGTCTTGAATGGACTAAGTATGTAAATGTAGTGTGAATGGCTATCTGTTAGGCGG
The DNA here is from genome assembly GCA_006112555.1 of Tuber indicum. Lineage (NCBI taxonomy): Eukaryota > Fungi > Ascomycota > Pezizomycetes > Pezizales > Tuberaceae > Tuber > Tuber indicum. The sequence continues at coordinate 211,731 of VBSK01000383.1, forward strand.
AAGCCGACTCTGAGTAATTGTCGAGAAGACTTAGGCCTGAATCTTTCGTAATAGACGGAGATTTGTCTAGGAAGGCTCGGAATTGTTCTTTTCGTTTATGACTACTAAGAACTCGCTTAATCGATAAGGGAAATAATTTTATATAGATTCGTAGGTAAAACAATGTTATATTGTTAAGGTCTCTTCTCCGTTGCTTGTTGATGTCTAAAAGCTTGGGAGGCACTTCGATATTTATATCCCGCGTCTGAGTGTTCGCGGACTACATCTAATCCTCCTATAACTAAGTATCTATCCAAGATTGTACGCTAACGTCTCATGGTCTTTGACAAGTGCGAACACTGTTTGACCCTGAATTCTCACACACCATCTTCGTTCTCATAAACTCTTTTCCGTCTAATCGTAGGATGCGTGATTATCCTCGAATGACCGGTCTTCGATTTATAGAGCCGAGTAGACTCCTGTCTGAGACTTCAGTCGTCTTGACCATTGTCCCAGTAGTCTCTTCCGATTTCACATAGTGGCCAGCGTATGCGTCGGGTACCTATGCATAATGCAGGCTGCGTAGACGGTGTGCCAACACTCTTAAGTCTACCGCCTATTAGGTCTTCTGAGTCTGAGCAGCTTCCCCTCGGTCCGCCTCGCCTCAAAGAGAATCACCTCTCGAGGGATCCTGTCTCCAGGACCAACCAACATACAGCGGCCTTCAGATAGGTATTGGTGTCATATCTATCTCCTATGGCCTCCGGGGCTCTGTAGGAGTAGTTGCGGATTCTTGAATCGAAAACGTCCCGTTACTTTCGGCCCGAAGTTAGGATGCCTAACTTTGAAGCCTAGTAACTCAATGCGCCTCCGACGGATTTCTTCCGTTCCACTTCTCAGAGGTACCCAGAGGTACCCAGAGGTCCCCTCTCATATATCCTGCGAACAGCTTCCGGTCGGACGGACGGCAGCGACGTATATGGTGTTATGAAGTGGGCTTCATTGAAGTGACATTATAGTCATGGGACGCAACTCCTCGAAATCTCGCTAAGGACGTGCGGGCCTCACAACGGGGCCGGAGGGGGGTGTTAGGCTTGCGATAAATGAGGGTCTGTGCGCAGTTACCCTACCGAGAGGTCTGTGCATTTTCTATATGCCTAACATGAGCTCCCTCCTACAAGGTCTCGCCTCGAGCACCTTCTTAATTATATTTATTTTAACAAAATTTCCTTTTAAGACCCGATGTGGTTAGGGTAAAAAACCTTCCGGCGTTTGCTTGTCCACCGTAGGAAAACCTTTCCTCATCGTCTTACTTCTGCCTGCCCTGGCATCTCCGGGTTGTCTCGATGAAACTCTCCGACTACTTCCTCAGCATTTTCCATGCCCGTAGCGGGTTCCCAAGTATTTTCATCTTCCGCACAACCTTGCCATTTGACAAAATACCATAGCTCTCGTACCTGTCGGTAACGATTGCTGATCCTTTTCCTATATGTCCGTATTTCGCTGCGGACAATCTTCTCTATTTCCCATTGCAGGTCCCCTTCAACCTCCTCTGGTTCTCTGGGAGGTTGTCTGCGTTCTGGATGAATCGATTCTCGATATGGTTCTAGTAAGGATACGTGGAAGACCGGGTGAATATTCCATCGGTCGGAAATGTTTAGTTTAAACGCTCGGTCGCCTCTTTTTTCCAGTATTTGGAACGGCCCATAGAGTTTGGGTGCTAGCTTTTTCGACTTCCGTCTAGTGCGTATGTTTTTCGCGTTTAGCATAACTTTGTCGCCAATTTTAAACTCAGGTTGCTTTTTGGCTTTCCGATCGTAGTATTTCGCCATTCCTTCCCGTGTCTTTTCAAGCGAGCTTTTCGCCTGTTCATGTATCGTCTTGATCCAGTTCGCGTATAGGGTAGCGCCGGGGTTTTGAACTTCACGTTCTTTCATCCACTCAGTTTGTGGGTGAAAACCATAGTTCGCGTAAAAGGGGGACATTCCGTGAGCGTTGGTTGCAGAGTTGTTATATGCATGTTATGCTAGCGGCAGTAACTGATACCAATCATCTTGGTCATAGTTAATAAAACTTCGGAGGTATCCTTCCAGCACTTGGGTGGTTCTCTCTGTCTGTCCATCCGTCTGTGGATGATATGCCGTCGACATTCGTCGTTTTATATCCAACGCCTTACACAATGATTCCCAAAACTTGCCAGCGAACTTAGAGTCCATATCCGAAATGATCTCCGTTGGCAAGCCGTGTAGCTTCCAAACCTCCCTTAAGAACGTGTTTGCGACATCCTTTGCCGTAGCCGTAGTCTGTAGTCCAAGAAAGTGTGCCATTTTTGTAAACCGGTCAACAACTACCATGATTTGTGTACAACCTTGTGATTCTGGTAGTTGGGTGATGAAGTCTACTGATATCGATGACCATGCCGTGAACGGCGTCTGCAATGGTTGCAACAGTCCGTATTTCGCATGTCGGGGCGACTTGTTGTGTTGACATTCATCACAGGACCGCACGTAGTCGTTGATCCATTCGGCTAGCCCTTTCCAATAAAAATCTCTCATGATGATTTCTAGGGTTTTTTCTTGTCCGAAGTGTCCGGCTATCTTTGCGTCATGGCATCCTTCGGCTATCTTGGTGTACAATGCTTGGTTGTCTGGGACGAATAGACGATTCTTATAGTATAGAAGGTCGTCGATCAGTGTCCAGTTCTTAGGGAATTCTTTTCCTTCATTTCGGAGCTTTGACAAGTCCTCGCGTCGTCTCAGCCAGTCTCCATCCGATAGCGTCGCCTCAAGAAGTTGTTCAAGGAACTCGGGGTTAAACTTCTTCATTGTCTTTTGCTTTAGCATGGCCGTTGATATTAGTACTTTCTCTGGTACTTCTTTAATGTCGTACCAGGACAAATTTTCGGCTGCCGACGCTTCCAGCTGACATATGATGGGTTCTTGTTCCTTTATTATTAGACTTCTTGTAGCGATGTCGGTACTTCCGAAACCTTGGGCTCCTCTTTCAGTCTCGTCTAGCTTATCGACCTCCATTAAATCAGATGTGTCGATTTTTTCCACTATGAGTTGAGCCATTCTGTCTCCTTCTCGGATTTGGCAATCAACATCCTTGTGATTATATAGCAAGACTTTGAGCTCTCCCGTATAGTCGGCGTCTATTGTTCCTGCGCCGACCGAAATTCCGGAACGTACTGCTAACCCACTACGGGCCGCTACTCGTCCATATGTCCCTGCTGGTAGGTTTATTGCTATTCCAGTATCGAGTAGCACTTGTCCTCGTCTAGGGATAATGGCGTCGCTTATGGCATAGAGGTCATGTCCGGCTGCCATTCTTGAACCTTTAGTGGGTAACCTTGCCTTGTGGTTCAATCGTCTTACTCGGATGTATTTGTCTGAGGTATTCGTCTCTGGCTTCAACGCCAGGTCTTTCTCATCGCTCCAGCCCAGTACTTCTTTCCCTAATCCTTCTTCCTTCTCCTCCTGTAGTGCTAACAGCATTACTTGGAAGTGTTCTGGTTTCAAAACGGTTTGTTCGCGATGCGTAGCTCCCTCCTCGGGACGGTACTCCGGCCGTCTACTTAGCGCATCAGGCTTTCCGCCCTTGGTTCCTGGTCGGTAAACAATCTTAAAATTATATTCCGCCAGTTTCTGAGCCCATCGGATTTGACGTCCGCTCCAAACCTTGGAAGTAAGGAAGTATTGTAGGTTTTGGTGATCGGTGTAAACCGTCACAGGTTTTTCCGTGCCCACTAAATATTGTCTCCATTCTTTGAACGCTTCTAGGATTGCAAGCAGTTCCTTGTCATGGATTTCGTAGTTGCGTTCTGCCGAGTTCAACTTTCGTGAGTGGAAGGCAACAGGATGTAGCCTTTTTTCCACGAACTGTGACAAGACACAGCCTAAGGCAAAGTCGCTTGCATCCGTTTCTACTACCGTTTCCCGGTCTGGATAGAAATGTTGTAGAATGGGTGCAGTCGTAAAGCGATGCTTTAACTCTTTGAACGCTGATTCTTGCTCAGCGCCCCAATGAAAATCCTTTGGATTTCCTTTTAGTGTCTCCGTTATAGGTTTACACACTCCGGAGAAACTTCGTATAAATCGTCGGTAAAAATTGGCAAATCCAATGAATATCTGGACTTCTTTTACCGACGCCGGCGATTTCCAACTTAATACGGAGTCGACTTTCCTCGTGCTCATAGCCACCCCTTCGACAGATACCATATATCCCAGGAATTCTACCTCTTGGACATGAAAGACTGACTTTTTCAAGGATACAGCTAGTTGGTAATCGGCGAGTCTTTGCAAGACTTGATCGACTAACTCAACGTGACTCTTTTCATCCTTTGAATATATCAAAATGTCATCCAAATAGCAGACCACTCCATAGTCCAAAAATTCATGCAGGACTTGGTTCATCATATCTTGGAAGGTTGCGGGAGCATTAACGAGCCCAAAAGGCATTACCTTGTATTCGTAATGGCCGTATCGAGTTCGAAAAGCCGTCTTCCACTCGTCTCCTTCTTTAATTCTTATCAGATGATAGCCGTCTTTCAGATCAAGCTTTGTGAAAATCTTAGCCCCAGCTACCCGATCTCTTAGTTCGGACATCAATGGTAGCGGGTGCTTGTTCAAGACTGTAATACGGTTGAGATTTCGGTAGTCTACAACTAACCGAAGTTTACCGTCAGGTTTTGGAACGAACAGCACTGGTGCGCCCGCTGGGGATTTGCTTCTTGTGATTTTTCCTTGATCCATCATCATTTTAAGGTATTCCCTTAATGCGGCAAGCTGTTTTTCTGATAAGGGGTATATTGGGCCCCAGGGCGCTTTCGCGTCGTCCTTTAGTTCGATTTCATGATCGAACGTCCTCCTAGGCGCCAATTTTTCCGCTGTCTGAGGCAAAAACAGGTCCTTGTGTCGCCAATATTCTTGAGGTAGCGATCCCAAGACTATATCGTCGGGGCTTTCACTAGCGCCAATTCTTCCAATATAGGCAGCGTTTTCGTCAAAGACTACCGACTCATCGTATTCGAACATGTCGGCTATTCCTTCGTCTTCCTCCACACATTTCTCGCAACATTTTGCATCGAACGACCATCTTTTTGGGTCTTCGATGTGGGATATAGGATGTTCCTCATGCCACCAGCCGAATGGTATGATCATCCCGTATGATCCAAGTTCTGCTATTTCGCAGGTTATCTCAGACAGATGTCTATTTCTTCCTATTTCTAACCATAAGGGATGGGTGTAAAACTTCCCTCCGGAGACTGCTGCGGTCCCATCAAACCCATAAATTTTGACCGCGTCCGACCGTTGTGTGAACGGTAATCGGTGTTCCTGTACCAATCTTTGATTGATAACGAACACATTAGAGCCTGAGTCCAATAGGACTTTAATTCTTTGTCGCCTATGGTTTAAAAAGAGGTAGGCGTCTCCCTCTGGGCAGGAATATCTTTTAGGTAAGGATGCGTAAAGCTTGCGTCGTCGCGGCTGTCCGCGATCTTCTTCTGGCTTTCGTTTTGGCATTGTGTAACAAGGTGTTTGTTACCATGCCCGCACGGTTTCGACCATTGAGGTCTCCTCAGACAAACTGAAATGTTCTTGGTATATCGGGCAGCCCACTACTAGCGGTCTTTACCTCCTGCCGAGGAGTTCCCATACCTTCCACTTTTTCTACCTGTGGAACCAAACTTGGGGGTCTCTGCCATCGTCCAGATATCATGGGAACAAGAGCCGGGTGCGTAGGGCTGGTCGGCTGTCCCTTTGATAACCTTCCCGGGCTTATTATCCACCCTCGCTTAACCGTAGACAGTGTCCTCATTTTATCGGGTGCCCGTCCAGTACCAGCGCGGCACCTAAGAAGTAATAAATAGAGGTGAGGTCTAGAGCTCTTGTACCTAGTGGTCGAAGATACGCCTCGCTCATCCCCCTAAATCTTTCATCTTAGCCCTACTGTCGCTCCTGTCGGTACCCTTGGTGCTGTCTGTTTCCTGTCTAGGCTTTGGTCCTTATCGGAGACCTTTCAGATTCCAGGTCACGTGCCTGACTACCCTGACAAACATGTGTCCGGATCATTGGGGCGAAACATACGTTATTACCTTGGGAAGCATAGAGGCGCCGCCAATGTCACCATTGCTCTTTGTTAATCCTCTTGGCTCAGCAAGAGGGACGCGTGTACTCCCACTCAGGCCGTCCCGCACGGTTGCTTTCCTCGCTTCGGCATCCCCTTTTGCTGTCGATTTCGATTCCTAGCGACTATGTGTCTGCTAGACTACCCGAACACCGTCGTTGTCGGTACCTTTGTGAAGACCTATGTGATTTCTTCGTCTTCGCCTAATTCCCACAGCCGGCTGGTGGTCCGGACCTGTCCAGCCTGTGCGGGTTTTCGAGGAGGCCTAGGTGGCTTGATAGACCTTGCTCGACTTGGGCCCATTCTTAGCGGCCTTCGGCTAACTGCGGCCGCTGATACTTGAATGTTCCCATAACACGTCTTATATGTGTGGTTCTTTTTTCCACATCTCGTGCAATTGTTGTCCTTTTTTCTCGCATCTATAACGCTTTGCGAGATTCCTTGGTGTGCTTCAGACCAATTTGAATGCGTGATCGGAGCACTTCCTCCTAATTTCTTAGTCGGCCGTTCCGACTTGTGATCCTCACGTTTCCTTTTTCGTGAGGGTCCCCCACCTCCTTTTATATAAGCCTTTTCTCTTCGTGGCTTATCAGGCCTTTCATCTCTTGAGGATTTATCTTTTGTATCCTTAGAGGAGGTGTGTCGGGAACTGCCTTCTTTTAGTAACTTTTTTCGGTACTGAAGGTCTTCTTCTGCCCGGCCAGCTTCTATTATTACATCTTCCCATTCCTCATCGGTGTCGAACTTCTGGAAGGAGATGCGGGTGAGGATGTCTTCGGGCAAGTTTCTTTCGACTGTCTCCCTCCATGATTCACCTGTCATATTGGCTTTGTTATTCAGGTTGTGCATGATTCGGAGGTAGGTTTGAATGTTGCCCTTGTATTTTACTTCCTTCATGTCCCGCAGGGCCTGTCGTCCTTCTTGTAGGGGCGCAAAAGCCTTTCCTATTTCGTATGAGAAGCGGGTCCAACTTCGAAAATTCCGATTTTGGGTTTCGCCCTGTAGCCCGTCCATTTTTCTTCGGTACCATATCGTGTATGGTGTTACTACCTTTCCCTTGGTACGGTTGAGGGCGTATATGACCCTTTCCCGGTCATCTCTCCAAATGTGAGGATTTCGGTCGAAGTAATCAATACATTGTTGAAGCCAAATGTGCACATCTTGGTGCTTTTCTCCTTCAAAGAGCGGTGGTGCCTCCGCTGGTCGTTTTGTGTTTACCACGAAGGCTTCCGCTAGGACATTTGCTAGGTCTGATTGTTCTGGGGTCAGACCCCTGCGGCGTCTTTCGGGACCACCGCCTTTTCTTCCTTTTCCTTCAGCGTCATAATCGCTGCCGTCATCATCGTCATCACTAGGGTATCCTCCTCCTAGTCCAGGTGGTGGAGTTGCGTCTGAGGTTCCTTCCCCACTAGCTTGAGGTTTTGCCACTTGTTTACCCTTTTCTTGTCTAGTGGGCCTGGAATAATATTCCTCGTCATCCTCTACCGATTCCATCCTTACACGCTTGCTAGCTTCCGGTTTTTCCTTCGGAGTCTCTTTCTTTCTCGAGGAAATGAGAAGTTCTTGGACCGCTTCACCAATTTTTTTGAGTTCACTCTGTTGAGACGAGAGTGCCTCACGAGTCTTCTTTGCCTCGTTTTGAAAGAGCGCATCTCTTTCCTTGAAGGCACTATTTACCTTCCGGTCTCGGTCCTTCATTTCCTTTCTGATTTCTTCTACTGCCTGTTGTAGAAGAATGTCCCGTTCAAGCGTGGTCTGGTGTAACTGCGAGGTAACCCCTTCGTGATGTTCTTGTCTGGCAGCTTGTTGTGCCAGGTTTTCCGCGATTTCCCTTACTATTCTTTCTTGTAGAGACTTTACTTCGGTCTCTACTCCCTGACACTGCATCAACAGGACTCCTATATCCTGATTATGGAGTTCCTTTCCTTCGGCAATTTGTCTTTGAACTTCAAACAGCCGGAGCGCGTTTTCCTGTTGAGCTCCCGTGAGCTGGGCAAACGCTATGTTTGCAGAGTCGATAGAGGATGTAATGTCTCTCCGGACATCGCGTAATACCACTCCTACTCTTGCAGCTAGCCTTGCCAAGTCGGCTGCCTGGTCCCTTGGCCTCGGAGTAGATGATCGAGATGAGCTGGGAACACTTGATGCCCGTGACCCATCTCTTGGTGGACGCCTTATGCCCGGGGGAAGTGATGAAGGTTGGCTCGGCGCATTTTCACCTTCGCTCCCGGTATCCATTGCATCTTTATCCTTTATTTTCTTGGGTTCTCTCCATGGTGCCGGCGATCCCGGACCTTCAGGATACCACGCTTTCGGTGGTTCTGTCATCCTTTCCTATAATAGGATCCTGTCTTAATGAGAGTTCGGGTGGTTCCCGAGTCTCCACGCCAAAGGTATAGTAGGTGTGAAGCAACTATCAAAGGATCCTTCTTCACTGGTGTCCCAGTCGAGGAAAGGTTTCCAAACGAATTCTGGCCCGTACCAGGTTTCGTAGAGCTTTTGAAATTGTTCCTCCGTAGGAACTAGAGTTGGGTCGGTATACCACGAGGGAGCTTCTTGTTCCAGAAATGGTATTTCTCGGAGCTCCGACAGACCAGGCAACACTGACCTAATAGTGGGGTAGTGTACCTTGGTTGGTGGTTCGAATATTGAATTGGTTCGGGAGAGTTCCTCAAGGGTGTCTAAACCGACCGTATCATCAATCGCAGGGTAGTGTGCCGTATCATCAATCGCAGGGTAGTATACCGTGCCTTCAACGGACTCGTCGTCTGCGTGACTCGAACTCATGCGCTTGCTTAGCGTAGAGTGGTGACCGACTTATTTAGTGAGCCTTGGTAACAAGGAGAGCTAACAATATAGTGTTAGGCGGAAGCCGACTCTGAGTAATTGTCGAGAAGACTTAGGCCTGAATCTTTCGTAATAGACGGAGATTTGTCTAGGAAGGCTCGGAATTGTTCTTTTCGTTTATGACTACTAAGAACTCGCTTAATCGATAAGGGAAATAATTTTATATAGATTCGTAGGTAAAACAATGTTATATTGTTAAGGTCTCTTCTCCGTTGCTTGTTGATGTCTAAAAGCTTGGGAGGCACTTCGATATTTATATCCCGCGTCTGAGTGTTCGCGGACTACATCTAATCCTCCTATAACTAAGTATCTATCCAAGATTGTACGCTAACGTCTCATGGTCTTTGACAAGTGCGAACACTGTTTGACCCTGAATTCTCACACACCATCTTCGTTCTCATAAACTCTTTTCCGTCTAATCGTAGGATGCGTGATTATCCTCGAATGACCGGTCTTCGATTTATAGAGACGAGTAGACTCCTGTCTGAGACTTCAGTCGTCTTGACTATCGTCCCAGTAGTCTCTTCCGATTTCACATAGTGGCCAGCGTATGCGTCGGGTACCTATGCATAATGCAGGCTGCGTAGACGGTGTGCCAACACTCTTAAGTCTACCGCCTATTAGGTCTTCTGAGTCTGAGCAGCTTCCCCTCGGTCCGCCTCGCCTCAAAGAGAATCACCTCTCGAGGGATCCTGTCTCCAGGACCAACCAACATACAGCGGCCTTCAGATAGGTATTGGTGTGAAAACTATCCCCTATGGCCTCCGGGGCACTGTAGGAGTAGTTGCGGATTTTCGAACCGAAAACGTCCCGTTACTTTCGGCCCATAGTTAGGATGCCTAACTTTGAAGCCTAATAACTCAATGCGCCTCCGACGGATTTTCTCCGTTCCACTTCTCAGAGGTACCCATTTTTTTTTTTTTTTTTTTTTTTTTTTTATATCATATATTCATTGTTTGGTTAAGGTACAAGAACGTGCATGCAGCGCTAGCTATGGCAGAAACAAAACCCAAAATCAATCAACAAACAAACGAGAAACCAAAACCAGATCCTCCTATGGCGTCCAATAACCGACGCATTGCCTACACAGGACTTATAAAGGAAAACTACTAACTACCTAGCATCGTAACGGAAACAAATCAAAAACTCATAATAACAACAAGCAAATGAAATCAAACAGGAGACCTTCCACCACTTAGACCACTTGGCGACCCAGCCAACGATAACCGAGGCGAGGCAGGAAGGGAAGGGGAGGGGGAGAGAGAGGGCAGGCGTGGGGCACAGTGTGCATACATGTCAGGGGGGAAACCAGTCTTGGTAGCAGTGAGGTAACGTCCGAGGCCCAAAAGCATCGGAATCGAGGTCCACAGAGAAGAGTCAGGTCCAATATCCGTGATCCCCTGGAGGTGGCGACCGCGGGCTGCAGACTTGGCAGGGCAGAAAAGGAGGGCATGCTCGAACGTCTCGTCCCCCTCCTCACACCAAATTTCTCAGAGGTACCCAGAGGTGCCCTCTTATATATCCTGCGAACAGCTTACGGTCGGACGGACGGCAGCGACGTATATGGTGTTATGAAGTGGGCTTCATTGAGGTGACATTATAGTCATGGGACGCAACTCCTCGAAATCTCGCTAAGGACGTGCGGGCCCCAGAGCGGGGCCGGAGGGGGGTGTTAGGCTCTCGATAAATGAGGGTCTGTGCGCAGTTACCCTTCCGAGAGGTCTGTGCATTTTCTATATGCCTAACACTATCATTCCAATCGTCCCTTCTGATCAAGAACTAGCTAAGTTCGTTGTCAGGAACTGGCGCATAATTAATATATCCATGCATGAGTCTCGACACGCCAGTATCATAGAAAGACTCAAGCATCTCCAGTCTTCCAATCCAAGTATGGTTCCCCTCGGACCTCCTGCCTCTACGAGGGATTCCTATTGGAGCAGTCCGACATACACCTAATCTTGAACGGGTATTGGTTATTTCTGAAGTAGTTTGATAGCGCCGAAGGTCTTGTATCTAATTGATAAAAAATCCCTCGGTTGGCTATTCACTAATGCGAGTGGTCTTATATGGTTTACGGTCAGGGAGTTATGAATTAGAAATTATTATTTTAATTCCTATATAGCTTTGCCGCAACTATCTTATCGAGTCACTTGACCCCTATGGTCAGGTATGTGACATTACCACTATGCTAGGTCTTATATGCCTAACAGCTTGCACTCAAGCATGACAACAACACTGGTCAGACTTCACCCTTGGTCAACTTACAATATCACACTCACGAACACGAAGAAACGCTGTCAATATGGCTAATGATAGATTATTTATTGTTCAGCAAATTAACAATAAGCAATTTATTGTTAACCTTGAAGCCCGAACCTGCACTTGTAGCTACTATCAGGAAAATGGTATTCCCTGCGGCCATGCTCTGAGCTCAATTCACCATATGGGTCAATCGGCAAATACCTACATTTCGGATTCGTTTTCAATTACAACTCTTCAAAATACCTATCGAAGCAACTTCAATCCTATTGTTCTAGACGATCTCGACAGTTTTACATTTAACCCACAACCTGTTCCTCCTCCATGCCTTTCCCCATCAAAACTCAATGCAAAGTTTGGACGACCAAAAGTTACACATGCAACACGCCTCAGCTATCACACCCAGATCATGCGTGCCCGCACTGAGATGGCTTCTATTCCTGGTGTCAAAAATCCAAGGCCAAGTGGTCACCAAACCTGTCAGAACTGTGACCCCCCTGGACATAACCGCCGTACGTGTCAACATCCCAGACTTGAGCTTCTTCTTTAATTCTATCTTTGTTTATACTTACGGTTGCACCCCGCTATTCCGGATCTCGCTCTCCTGGATCCCCTGTTGTCCCAGACGAAATTCTCTGAGCTCTGAATTTTTTTACACCAGAACGTACCCCGCTGTCCCGGATGATCCGCTGTCCCGGCCAGATTCTGCGGATTTTGGCCATCCGGGACAGCGAGGTACGACTGTATGTTCTAACTTTTTTTTTTTTTTTTCTCTTTTATACATGGAGTATTTACTGAGGAGAGGACTAGGTCGCATCTATTAAGGGTTTAAAGCTGTAGTGGTTGGATGGATCATGCCTGTCTTTTTTTTTTTTTTTCCACTTTGTCTCAATTTCCTTACTTCTTTCTTTTCACTCATGCTTCTTGGGCTTTGAGGCGCTTGGTCTGTGGAGGTCCATATGTTGGGGGTCATAGTTTTGTTTCCAAAGGGTAAAACATTGGAGGGCTCAGCGAGGCGGCACCCTCAGCGAGGCATGGCAAAACTTGGCATTAGAAAATAGTTAGTAAAGTGAACTACATCATAAAAATGTAAGGAAGACCGGGAGGCAAGAATCTGCAAGACATCTCAGTGGTTTGAAGGACAGCGATAATGAATTCAGGAAACAGCAATATTCCTATCCGCAGACGAGAACAAATGGCCATTGAAATGGCTGTTACGGAGAAGGCTCCAAGCCTTACAGTTGCTGAGAAGATGGTGGGAATAGCTCCAACTACGGTGATGCATCGACGCCAGGGGAGGAAAACCCGAGAAGAAGAAAGTCAACGGAGACAGTAGCTTACTCCAGAGGAGGAGAGAATTGTGCTGGAAAGGTGTTACTTTCGGTGCCGCCTTGGATTTCCCCCAACGATATGGCAGTTATGTGAAATTGTCACCTCTGTTTTACAAAAGCGAAGCCCAAGTGAGGTTGTTGGGAAAAAATGGGAAATAGGTTTTAAAAAAAGGCATCCAGATGTCAAGTCACAATTCAGCAAACAGTTAGATTTTATTCGCAATATACGAGAAAATGATATTGAATTAATGAATCATTTCTTTGACGAGGTATTTTTATTTCGTTGGTTTTTTTATTTTTTATTTCTTTAGTTTTATCTTTTATTCTTATCTTATATTCTTATTTTTTTATTATTTTAAGCAAGTATTAATGATATTTCTATATAGTTAGAAGTGATTGTCTGTGAGTATGAAATAAAACCTCAGAATATATATAATATAGATGAGGTTGGATTTCTACTTGAACTTGGTCAATTAGAACAAGTTTTAGAAGTAATTCGAGAACCAAGAGAAAGTGGGCAACTGAAGTATCATGCCCAAAGTATGTTTTTTTTCTATTTCAATTATTATTGTTTTACAACTAAATACTAATATTAATATAGATGGCTCACGAGAATTCGTAACTGTGATTGAAGGTATCTGTGCTGATGGGACAGCACTAGATCCAACAATCATATTGAAAACAGAGGAGTTTGTATCAGAATGGTTCCGAAGAATGAAAGGTGTGCCAGAGAATATTCTCTTCGGTCGGTCACGCAATGGATGGACCGATGAAAAGATGGCACAAGAGTACCTACAGAGGAACTTTGATGCAGGTAGCTTGTTGGCACAAAAGGCAGCGGGCAAGTTTCGACTTCTCCTATTCAATGGTCACAGCAGTCATGTCAATGTTCAGTTTTTAGAATTCTGTGTTTTACAGAAGATTATTCCATACTGCTTGCCTCCACATACAACACACCGTTTACAGCCACTCGATGTGTCGATTTTCAGTCCTTACAAACATCAGTACCAAAAGGAACTGACCCGCCGGTTTGAGCGACATGAGTATGGTGTCTGTAAGGAGAATTTCTATGAAATTCTCATGATTGCACATCGAGCATCCTTCAATTGCAACAACATACAAAGTGGATTCCGTAATACAGGACTGGTACCAATCAACCGAGATATTATTCTAGCAAAAATCCATGCTAGCAGACCCCAATCACATCCTCAAAGTACAAATTCTACCAATTCCCAATGCCATGAACTGCATTCTCGAGTAGTCAGTATTGAACCCCTAAGTACCTTTTCAACTCAGGAGATAAACGGGCTGCAAGTACCTCAAAATCGAACTGAAATTGAACGGCAAGAACTTATTGTCCTTGCAACGCTACCGAGCAATGACCCGCAAGAATGGGGACTAAAGAAGGTTGTTAGTAATTTAGCAATTACTGCAAATCGGGCACTTACTGAAGTGGATGAGAAGGATCGCCGTATTGAGAACCTTCAAAAGCAGTTAGCAGATATTCAAAAGAAGAAAACTGCAAAGCGAACTCGGATACCAACTTCAGGAAGAGCATGGATTGATAGGGAAGACATTGCAAGATTTTTTAAATCACAAGCGGTCGAGGTTCGTGAACGTACACAGCAGAGGTACCGGAATGCGACCAATCTAGTTGAGATGAGGAGGCAAAAGTTAGCAGAATGTACAAGAAAAAGAAAGGATGTAGAAAGATTAGAACAAGAAGGAAGATTACCCAAGCGTCATAAGATAGGAGCGGCACTGCAGCAAGAGGAAGCGAAGCTTGCTGAACAGATCTTGGAAGCTGAACGAACGGTACAGAGATTGGAAAAGCATTTGGAAGACATAGTACGGAACGGATCCAAGACTGATGTGTTGGTTGGAACTCTAGAGGAAGGAGGCGGGTATCGATTCGGCGAACAAGATTTTGAGGATATCTGGGAGGAGGGGGGAGGGCCCGGGATTGAACCAGGGATTAAATAATCTCTCAACCATGGGGGGGAGGAGGATGGGCCCGGGAGTGAACAGGAGATTGAACAATTTCTCAACCACTGGCATGGGAGGGAGGAGGAGGGACCCAGGACTGGGCAAGAGATCGAACAATCTCTCAACCATGGGGTGGAGGAGGATGGGCCCGGGAGTAGGCAGGAGATCGAATAATCTCCCAACCATGTGGGGGGGGGGCAGGAGATCGAATAATCTCCCAACCATGGGGGGGAGCAGGAGCTAGTATAGCCCCTGCTCCCAGGGAAAATGATGTAGTCCTGTCGCTCGGTTTTGTGTTGGTGCTCCCAGAGTTGGCGGACTCTTTGGAGGCAGTTGTTCTAATTTGTTTTGTAAATGTTTTGTATTTGGGGGAGAAGGGAAGGAGAAAGGAAAAATATGTTGACTTACAAATGGTGAAATAAATTGCGGAGCCCCGTTGCTGCCAAGACTTGCCATGCCTTGCTGAGGGTGCCGCCTGTAACCTAATATATTCAACTACCTAGCCCGGGTGTTACCCGTTTCATCTAACTAAAGATATCTAGCTAATACCGGCCTGAGATACTCCCCCCAGCCAAGGGCCCCCGTTCCAATATAAAATCCATCCCGCTTACCCCGCAAACCCTGCCGCCGTACAAAGGAAACTCCCCCCCCCTCTGTTAGGCACAAAGAAAAATGCACAGACCTCTCGGTAGGGTAACTGCGCACAGACCCTCATTTATCGAGAGCCTAACACCCCCCTCCGGCCCCGTTCTGGGGCCCGCACGTCTTTAGCGAGATTTCGAAGAGTTGCGTCCCATGACTAAAATGTCATTCCAATGAAGCCCACTTCATAACACCATATACATCACTGCCGTCCGTCCGACCGGAAGCTGTTCGCAGGATATATATGAGGGCACCTCTAGGTACCTCTGAGAACCTCCACCAACACCGCTATTCTTCCCTGTGAAGCATCACTCCCACCCATTGACCTACTGATCAAACACCTTCAGCGCCTAGCGGCGGTCTGCCTGGTCTGCCTGCCGCCCGAGATCAACCCGGCAACTGCTCGCTTGGACCACTCGGTCCCGACTACGTCCCCCTTTAGGGCTCCCGACTCCCTCCGCCTTCCTGGGTCTGTCAGGGGCCGGCACCTATGGGCTGGCCCCAACTACCGCCCCCTCAGATGGTTCACCAAACCACCCTCCCCACCCAACCGGCGCCACCTCCCAGTCGATGCGGTCGCCCACCGCATTCACTCCATCATCGGCAGCCGCAGCGACCTCCTCCCTCTGGCGAACCCCCTCCTCTTGCCTCCACTGCAGATAGCCCCGCTGGGGGCTCCCGCCCTCTACGCTTCTCTCAAAGCCCGGTGCCGTGAAGAACTCCTCACCTCGTGGCGCCTCCTCTCGCCTCCCCCGCCTTACTACCTCTTTGGACCCACCCTGCGCCCGCACCCCTTCATGGGCCTGGGGCGTTTCCTCTCAGGCCGACTCCACCAGATGCATGCTGGCAAGAGCTACCTAGCCGCCCACCCCTCATGGCACGACGCCGACCCCTCTCCCCTCTGCCCCTGGTGTGAGGAGGGGGATGAGACGTTCGAACATGCCCTCCTTTTCTGTCCTGCCAAGTCTGCAGCCCGCGGTCGCCACCTCCAGGGGATCACGGATATTGGACCTGATTCTTCTCTGTGGACCTCGATTCCGATGCTTTTGGGCCTCGGTCGTTATCTCACCGCTACCAGGACTGGTTTCCCCCCCGATATGTATGCACAATGTACCCCCCGCCAGCCCTCTCTCTCCCCCTCCCCTTCCCTTCCTGCCTCGCCTCGCTTGTCGTTGGCTGGGTTGCCAAGTGGTCTAAGGGGTGGAAGGTCTCCTGTTTGATTTCATTACTTGTTGTTATTATGAGTTTTTGATTTGTTTCCGTTACGATGCTAGGTAGTTAGTAGTTTTCCTTTATAAGTCCTGCGTAGGCAATGCGTCGGTTATTGGACGCCATAGGAGGATCTGGTTTTGGTTTTTCGTTTGTTTGTTGATTGATTTTGGGTTTTGTTTCTGCCATAGCTAGCGCTGCATGCACATTCTTGTACCTTAACCAAATAATGAATATATGATATAAAAAAAAAAAAAAAAAAAAAAAAAAAAAAAAATGGGTACCTCTGAGAAGTGGAACGGAGGAAATCCGTCGGAGGCACATTGAGTTATTAGGCTTCAAAGTTGGGCATCCGAAATATGGGCCGAAAGTGACAGGACGTTTTTGGTTCGGAAATCCGCAACTACTCCTACAGTGCCCCAGAGGCCATAGGGAATAGATATGACACCAATACCTATCTGAAGGCCACTGTATGTTGGTTGGTCCTGGAAACAGGATCCCTCGAGAGGTGATTCTCCTTGAGGCGAGGCGG
Source organism: Tuber indicum (assembly GCA_006112555.1). Lineage (NCBI taxonomy): Eukaryota > Fungi > Ascomycota > Pezizomycetes > Pezizales > Tuberaceae > Tuber > Tuber indicum. The sequence continues at coordinate 228,645 of VBSK01000383.1, forward strand.
ACCGAGGGGAAGCTGCTCAGACTCAGAAGACCTAATAGGCGGTAGACTTATGAGTGTTGGCGCACCGTCTACATAGCCTGCATTATGCATAGGTACCCGACACATACGCTGGCCACTATGTGAAATCAGAAGAGACCACTGGAACGATAGTCAAGACGACTGCAGTTTCAGACAGGAGTCTACTCGTCTCTATAAATCGAAGACCGGTCATTCGAGGATAATAGTGCATCCTACGATAAGACGGAAAAGAATTTATGAGAACGAAGATGGTGTGTGAGAGTTCAGGGTCAGACAGTGTTCGCACTTGTTAAGACTATGAGACGTTAGCGTACAATCTTGGATAAGTACTTAGTTATAGGAGGATTAGATGTAGTCCGCGAACACTCAGACGCGGGATATAAATATCGAAGTGCCTCCCAAGCTTTTAGACATTATCAAACAACGGAGAAGAGACCTTAACAATATAACATTGTTTTACCTACGAATCTTTATAAAAATATCTCCCCCATCGATTTAGCAAGTTCTTAGTAGTTATAAACGAAAAGAACGACACCGAGCCTTCCTAGACAAATCTCCGTCTATTACGAAAGATTCAGGCCTAAGTCTTCTCGACAATTATTTAGAGTCGGCTTCCGCCTAACACCCTCCCTCCGCTTCTCCTCGTCAAACTTAAACTCCGTCGTATAAAGAAACCCACCCCGTCTTCTCCAAGCCCAGTGGTCATGTACCCAAGGAAATACGAACTCCCTCTAAGAAGGAACCTACCCCGTCCCCTCTGGGCCCAGTAGTCATGTACGTAAGGAAATACTAGTGCCCCAGCTATAAAGCCCCTGGGTCCCAAGACACCGCTACTGCTCCATGCGCACTTCGCCAGTGCGATGCCCTCTTGGCCCCTCCTCCCTTGTCTGTTCCCCGGGATGTGCGTTTTTGCGTGTTTTTCTCTGTACTGCTTCCCCCTAGCGTATAGAGCCCCGCACCCTGGCACCGGGCAGGTCTCCTTGTTTTTAGTCCTGGGGGTCTGGCTTGTGCCCGGTTGGGATGTCGGGAGGTTTATTATTGCTCCCTGAACTTGCGTTCTTGAGGCCTGACTGGCTCGCTTCCCTGGATGGACCAGAAAGGTGTACGGCCAAGTTTGCGTCTAATCTAGGAGGTCTTGTTGTCTTTTGTTGTTATGGAGAGGGACGTCGGTGCCCCTAATGCTCGGGCATCCTCCCAGGAGGTGGTCCGCGGTGTTGTCTTGTATCCCGCAGATACATGGGTTCTGTTTACGGTCATGTGTCTCGAAGGGCCATCCCGATCCTGACCGTAGTCCGATCAAAGTTCTCGGTTGGAGTTGGGTAAGGGCTCAGAGGTGCTTGTGCTTCCTTCGCGGGGTTCCTTTATACCCGTTGCTGTTTTCCCAGGTGTCCTTGGTCCACTCAGTATGCATGAGGTCTCACAGGTTGCTAGCCCCGAGTTTCTGTGAGAAGGAATTCCTGATGGTTGCCTTGCCCCCTCCTTCCTCTAGCCATTTCTGGGACCATGTCGTGTGCCGGTCCTTGGTGTGTGCTCTGAGGGCCAGGAGGTTCTTTCTGTACATGCCATAGAGTCTCAGTGGGGGGATTCCCAATTCCGCCAAGGCGGCAATCATGGGGGTCTTCTTTTCAAGGCTATACGTGATGCGGATTATACTGTTGAGGCCAGTTTGGGCCGAAGCCATGCCGGTTTTTGTACCCCACACTTCTATGCTGTAAGTGAGTTGGGGCATGACCAGGCCCGTTAGGAGTCGGAAGGTTGTCCATGCATTCAGTCCTCCTTTCTGGTATCTAGCAGTGATTGCGCCTATTGCATGGCCGGAGTTGGTGGCCCTTCTTGTCCAGTGGAGTATATGTTCATTCCACTTCCAGTCTGTTGAGATAATATATCCTAGCCACCTCATGGTCTTTGTTTCCGCGGGTTTCTGGTTCTTCCAAGTGGGAAGAAGTCGGTGGGTCTGAGGTGTTTTGATGGCGATTGATTCGGTTTTTTGTTCCACCAAGGTGTATCCTAGTCCGGCTGCTCCTACCTTCAGCCTTTCCAGGGTCCGATTGTGAGCTATCTGTCCGTTCCTCTTGGGGCCGTACCTGGTAGCCACCAGGATGTCGTCCACATAGGTTAGGATCCGGGTTATGGTGCCAGGTACGGGTTCCGGTTCCGTAGACACCAGGTCCCTTATGCTGACTAAGAAGAGGATTGGCGAGAGTGGTGAGCCCTGCGGTGTCCCTATGTCCGTGTTGAAAGACCTGGACGGTTTCCCGTTAAACATGTAAGATGTCCTCCTCCTGGCTGCCCATGATCCTATCCAGTCTCGGAGGTGTGTATCCTTGGTCCCAATGATTTTTTGCACACTTTCCATATCCAGGTGGTCAAATCCTCCCTCGATATCCAGCGCCGTGATGTGCGTGTGTGGGTAGCTTGTGTCCTCTACCAGGGCTCCTAGTGCTTGGATGGCGTCGGTGGTGCCAGATAATTTACGGCTCCCAAACATGTTCTCTTTCAGAAGCTCCAGATTGGAGACTCTGCCGACTACGACTCTTTCCAGTACCTTAGCCAGGATCTATTGGAGTTGTATGGGTCTCCAGTTCTTGGCTACCGTGTAGGATGGCTTATTTGCCTTCAGGATGAGAATAGTGGTGCTGATTTTCCACGAGTCCGGGATTCCTTCCAGCCATGCCCGGTACATCATGCCCATAAACAGATCTTCGTTGAGCCTGCGCAGTTCCTTGACGAGTCTTATTGGGATCAGGTCCGGGCCCACTGCTGCCCCATTGGGAGACGCCTTAATGGCCGTATCGATTTCCCCTGTGTGGAGTATGGTGAGAGGATTGTTCACAATTGTCGGGGCGGGTCTCGTATCTTCCCCACCGTAAAGAGCGTCTTGCAGCTCCTGGGCTATGTGGGAGTGTTCCGCTGCCATACTTCCGTCCCTCTTGGTCAGGGCAGGGATGGGGTATTTGGTAGTTCTGGGTTTGACTGTCCTGAAACACTGTGGGTTGGTCTCCTCCTGAAGGGCTCTCCCGTTGGCTTCCATTTTTGTGTCCGCGATGGCCTTCCTGTACTCCTTCCTTACTATCTTCAAATTCGGGTCCCTTGGGTCTCTGTGGAGGTGGAGGAGGATGGCCTTCCGGCGTTGCTTGAGGTCCTTATTCCAAAAGGCTTTTGCCCCATCCCTTACCCTCGGTGTATGTCGCAGAATGATGTTGGTGAGGAGGCGTTGGACCCTCGTCGGGTGATTATCCCCATCGTCGAGTAGGAGGATTTCCGCTCGGATCGTTTCCCAGTTGGCTTTATCGTACCGGAGTGGGTTCTTACTTAGGGTTCTCCAACCGAGGTTCGTCTTTATCAAGATGGCTGCGTGTTCAGCCACTGCCAGTGTGTGCTTCCGTATTTTGATCCGCATTCTGGGTCCCCCGATGGCTAGATCGATGGTGGTGCTCATAAATCTCGATGCCGACGCCACGTGGGTTATCATGTGAGGGTTGAGAACCTGTAATACTCTCTCCTCCATCCAGGTCTTTAAATAGGTGCCAGCCGTATTGTGATACCTGGCTGACCAGGTAGCGTGTTTGGCGTTCAGGTTCACAATTATCAAATTGTTGGGTTCCCGGTGTGTATTATTGTTGGGGTCAAAGTCCTTTGTCAGGGGTCTTTGGTATCCCAGTGTAATTTCGGTTCCTCCCGTCCACAGCCTAACGTATTGGGTGCCAATCTCTTCTGTCACGAACATGTGAACATATTCGTTCTTGATATAGGTGGCAAAGCCGTACTTTCCTGCTTTTGGGCTGTCGTAACAAGTATATCCCTCCAGGTGGATCCAGTCCTGATTTTCCAAAGGGCATTCAGCAAGTGTGATGATTTTCAGTTTAAGTTTTCGTGAGGTTCTTAATAGCTCTGTGACAACGTTCATGGACCCGCCGACGTTGTGGTAAATTATGTCTACAGTCGCCATAATTAAGTGCTGGGGGGGGGGTTGGCCAGAACTTCTGGAGCTTTTCCTTTATCAACTGTGGTGGGCTCCTTCGGGGACCGGGCACGTGTTCTTGAGGAGCAGTGGGATTCTCCTGTAAAGTGGGAGGATTCCCCACAGTTGTTACACCATCTCACCGTGTGGGAGCATGCTTTTCCTTTCCCTGCTGTGCAATTGACCCATGTGCAGAGGTGGTCTTTTGTGTTGTGCTCCTCCCGACAGAATTTACACATAGCTATGAGGCGGCAGTGTACTGCGTGGTGGCCGAATTGTAGGCACCTGGCACAGCAGGTGGACGAGTCCTTTCTGACGTACTTGCGGAAGGTGCATCCCATACCAAATATTGCCATTCTCGGGTATCCCTTTTTTGTTTCTTCCACCATCCACTCATTCGCCTTCACCGAGACAATGATGGATGATTTTAGTTTCCCCTCTGCTCTGAGGGTGGTGGGTGAGCGGATCCATTTTGGTCGGTCTATCAGGTGGACCCCTGGGTTGTAGCCCATGATCTCGCTTTCCAGGTCTTCCCATTTTTCCGAGTCGGTTGCCCAGTCCTCGGCTAGCCAGTCTTCATCGCCCAGAGGTACGCTGTTGATGACTATGTTCATAGTGGAGACGTCTGCCACAATGTTGAAGCCGAACACGTCCAGCTTCTGTAGGGCCTTTGTTATGGCGGGGGTGTCCTGTAGGGCAGGTTCCGCCGGGAGGTCCCCCATAGTGGTAAGGACCAGCTCATCGTTTCGGTTGTACTCCGCGAAGGCGAACTTGACTCTCGAGGCGGAGTTGACCGCGTCACGTATTTTGGCTGGGGATAGGCCGGGGGCGCCCACCCTTCTGCCTCTCTCGATTGAGCAGATGAGGAGTCGTCGCTGTCTGGCATGGGGGGTGCTTGGGGCGGAGGGGGCGACTTGGCCTATTCCAAGGACCTGGTCCTGCTTTCTCTTCCTGGTTGGGACCAGCCAAAAGCTATCCGTGTCGATGCCGGCTGATGCGATTGCTGCCCAGGTCTGTTTCAGGGCTGCGTTCTTTGATGCCCCGGCCTCTGTTGTATTGGTGTCTGTGGTTGGGGAGAGGGTAGTGTCGGTGGTGGCGGGGTTGGTAGTCGGCCTGGAGTGGCTGGGGATCACCGGGGGATTGGCCTGCCTGGGTCTTTGTAAGATTTGTTTAACTGGGGGGGGGCTGTGGCGCGATTGTAGTCTGAGTGCGGGGTTGTCTTGGGGCAGTGGTAGTGGGGGGGGGGTTTTGTTTCTTCTTGATCTCCGCGGTGAGGCGGGCTTCCATATCTTGGAGTTGTTGTTGGAAGGTCCTCTGAATTCCGCGGAGCATTCCCACAATCGTGGCGGTAGTTGGGGCCTGAAGCTGGAGTTGTTCTTCCTCAGGGGTCCATTTCTCCTGCCAGATGTCGGACAGCCTGGTAGCTGGGCCCAGGGAGGTCGATAGGGGCAGGATCGTCGGGGTCTTCGACCTCCGTCTTGGTGTCGGGGGAGTGGAGATCGTGGAGGGCGTCGCGGAGGAGGAGCTCTCTGCGTACATGTCCTGGATGGTCTTTGTGTCAGTGACCACGGGAGACGAGAAGCGGGCTTGTTTCGGGGTTGGGAGTGTGGGAGTAGCGTGCTGGCTGTCTCCCAGGCCTGTGCCATCTGAGTTTCTGCCGTCCTCTAGTGCCATGGCGACTTCCTGGCTCAGTTCGGTTTCCGCCACGCCGATGTCTGGGGTCTGGTCCATGGGTTCGCCGACTTCTGGAGGGGAGGATTGTGGGACCTGTGGGATTTGAGAGACTGGAACGGGGCTCTCCTGGGACAGGTGGAAGGAGGATGCTTGCGCGGCGAGGGCAGCTAGCACCTCCGGGTCAATTGCGTCAACAGCTTGGTCCCCAAATGCTCTTTGGAGGGCAGTGCGGAATCCTGGGAGTTCTGGCTGGGGGGCCGCGATGGTAGGTGCGGTCGGGACTTCGCCTCTAATGGGCACATAGCACCGTTCTAGGCATCCGAGGTCCTTTCTGGCCGCTGGGAAGGTAGTTCCTGGGATGACGATCCTGTTCTCAATTTTGACTCCGGTGTTGGGGCAATCCGTGAAATGGCGGATGCACGCGCCGGGGGGAAGCATGGAGCGGATTGTGATCCCATACTGAGTTGCACCGGGAGGGAGAACGGGAGAGTTGGCTCTGGTGCCCTTGGTTGGGCTCTTCTTGCCACTCAGAGGAGAGGGAGAGTGTAGAACGTGAGGGAGAGCAGGAGAGGGGGGTAGAGAAGACATGGTTAGAGAGTAGGATGGTCTTATGGCCAGCGTCCTAGTCTCTAGAGGAGGAATGAAGCCTTAGAATGAAGGACTGTGATTGGCCGCACCCCCTGAGGGAGGAGTATCGTGAGTGAGGGGGTGGAGTTGAGGGTCCGGCACAATTCAGTGAAAACTCTGATTATACCGGAAGGAATGGTGTGCTGGCAGTGCCAAGGAGGAATGTGCGGTGTAGAGAGGTGGTAACCGAGCTGAAAAAGTGCGCTTTTTCACAGACTAAAACGTATAGTGCAACAAAGAGGGTGCCGCCTCACTGAGCCCTCCAACGGTTTATGTTTTAGCCAAGGAGGGTATCTGAAAGGTATTCATTGTGCCGGATGGCATTGGAAAGGTTTTCTCCCTTTTAAATACCATGCATTCTTGTGCATACCTTTCGGATACCATCCCCCGGGAAATAGGTATACCATCCAAAATGTTTCACATAGCGACAATTAAAAAAAATACTCAGAACCTTTTTATTCTACCAACAACCCAAATAAATTTAAAAAATTAGAAAAAAAATTAGGAAAATAACTTAAAACCTCTGTGTATATTCCTGATTTTTTCCATAATTTTTGAGGATGGACTGAGACCTAGGGTGAAGGTTTGAGTGATTTGTTTGGAATTCTTGGCGCAACCTACCACACAAAACACACCACTTTTAGGCAAGGGCAGACCAGCACACAGAAACCCTTTCTGACTGCAGAAAAAATTAAAAATCTAACAGTTTATTACATTTATCTTTCCTTTTTGAATTTTATTTTTTGAATTTTTTCTCACCATTTTATGATTAATGAAAATGTGGAGGAATTCTTTGGAAAGGTTTCACTTTTTCGATGGTATATTTCCCGGGGGATGGTATCCGAAAGGTTTGTCACAAAATGCATGGTATTTAAAAGGTTTACCCCCAACAAAAGAGCTTCCCTTGGAAAATTTGTTACGGTAATCGCTGCCCTCTCCGGCCGTCTGGAGGTGCTCCCGAATGCTCTGAGTTTCCTATGGTCCGTCGGTAGTATACTGCCGGGTCAATGTCACCTTATATCAGATTTTTAAGTTTTTTCCAAACGCCACGATAACGATACCACCAAATCCGATGACGAAAAATACACCCGATGACACCCCCTTTACAATATGGGTGAGTGCCTACCCCCTTTCTAACCTTTTCGTATATATGATACAGTATGATATGTCAGGTGACAAAAGATTACCAGACAGCCTTCCGGCAATTGATATCATGTTTTCCCGGGATTTGATCAAGTTTTTTAAACTTTTTTTTTATAATATTATGATAAAAACTGGATTCGACTCAGGGGTGTACAGTACTAGTATCGAGTACTGTACTCGAGTACACGCACAGTACTCAAATCGCCGGACCGAAGTTGGGCCTTTCTCCTCGGCACATTAGTCCACACCCAAAAGACGGCACCAATCCAGGAACTTGAGCACCTATACCCCCGTTACCATACAAGCCGCTATCATACCACACAACCTATCATCATCACCACCACCACCACCACCGTCAACAGAATTCCTCAAACCCCTTAAAATATCTTGCCATCCGGCGATCATCCGGGGTTCTACTCCATGGCGATCGGAGCCACACAATTCCACAATCCCGATACAATACCGCACCGATCGGCTATACGGTAATTTTAGAGATCCTAACTTGGAGGGAGTGGATGATGGCGAGGATAACCAGGTCGGGTGTTGCGATGATAGTATCGGTAATTTAAGGGCAGTTGTTCTCGACCCGAGTACGGTTCGGTGTTACTCGTGGATGGGGCTTATCGGCGCCTCCGGGAAACCGTTCATATGAAAGGAAAAGTTTCGGATATAGTGAGGTTCATTTCCTCGGCAGGCCGGTGAAGAAATAATAACCGATCACCACACGACATGCCCTGCACACCACAGCCAGAAGCTATCCAGTTGCGCCTATCTTTCGCCCGGTGAGGCATCCTGGTTGTGGTGACGGGCATGTCAAGATTTGAGAAAATTGTTGCAGTTTCCGAGCAGGGTGCGAACTTCTAAGATGGGAAACTTTTTAAATCAGTGCATTGTTATGCTCAAGTGAGCTTGAAACTGAATTCCCGAGCTATTCTGAATGATTCCTATGCAGGATATTCCGGTGAGCAGTAAAATACTAATCCTTAGCATCCCGGCTACTCGAATGCATAATGGTGAGAATTCATGAGGGGTTAACACATTGAACTCGGGTTGCTCTTGCTCATTTTTTTTATGCTTACGATTCCGGTGTGGTTTCCTACTCGTACAGAGAATTGATAGGTCAAGCACTCCGGTAGTTCTGGTCCGATACACATGATACAACCTGGGACCATTCTCTGCTTCCATGGTTTCTATCTTCAAAAGTATGACAATAATGTTATCACACGGATAATTTGTTATCCAGACATTTCGCTCGGCTTGGCATTTATCCGAACAGTTCAACGATTAATGGGGAAGGTTTTGAAGAAAAAATTCCGAAAATAATAATAATAATACAAACGCTTCAGGAATACAGTCAAGTTGGAGGACTTTTCGCCTTTTCTACTCCCCCTCTGTTCGAGATAGATACATGGTACAGGAGATAGTGTAGCGTTGTTCGTAACGCCGTGCCAATCCCAGATTTCCCGACAAACAAAACACCAAAATAGCCGTTAATAATGCGCAGTACAGTACTGTACTCGTACAGGTACAGTACTCGTACAGTACTGTACTTGGCACAGCCCACAAAGAATCTGTTGGTCAAACACAGGGCACCCTACTACATGATGGCAATGCCCTGTATCAAAATCAACGGCATTTCCGCGCGCAGCAAGAATTCCAACCAAATACGAGAGCGAACGCGAGGACTTCTGCCAGAGCCAAGTAAGTCACCCACCTTACTGTACTCGAGTACGGTACTGACTGCACTGCACACGCCCCTTCGGGATAAAATAAAATATAAAATAAAAATAAAGACTCCCCGAAGATCCAAAAGTACACTGTACTAGCACAACCCGCGCCCCAGGTTTAGAACCTTACATAACCCCCTCAGGAGAATAAGCCCATAGTCCTCCCAGCCCCAGCGCAGCCCCCCCCCTGGGAAATGCAGGACTTTAAGCGCCCGTGAACTGACAGGCATCACACACACAACCCACACAAATAAGTTTTTTTTTTACTCGTACTTGCGGAGAATTTTGAGTCGCGCACCATTTTTTCCACAAAGCCGTTCCACGTGGAGCGAGATCGCGATACGAACGGGTAGTGTAGTTGTGGTGACAGTATGTACGAGTACTGTACTGGTGTGGGTGAAAGCAATCTAATAAATCTGACCGGATTTGGAAGGGGTGTATTATGCGGGGTGGGTGACGGCTAAGGATATATGGCTATTTCCGGTTGATGGGGCTGGTGGCAGGTTACCGGAGACTCGTAACGATAGCGATACGTGATGTGGTTTATTTGGTCGATTTTTGAAAGATTTAATAATAATACCACTGCTGAGGGTCACAGATCGTTATCGCGCAAGGGAGAATTCGCTGACAAGCGGTTTTTTTTTCTTTTTCTTTTTCTGGAAGGAAAAAAGAGTGCAGTAAAGTATCATACGAGTAAACCCGCTAACATTGTAGCAAAAAAAAAAAACAACCGGGAAAATCGTGTGGGGAATATATCGAACACGGTTCTTGTGCTGTGCTGCAGCAAAGTGCGGTGAACGCGGTGTAATTCATGCAGAAAGTACCGATTTCCCGACAATGGCGGGGAAAATCTCCACACACTGCCACCAGATTCGTCACACACAAGAAACGCACGGACAAGCAAGGAGCCATCGCATTACTCGTACTCGTACTGTATCGTTTACCATGGACCTTCCACGAAGGATACTGGTAGATGACCAATCGTCCCCCCTCCCCCCCCAAAACCCGGCGAATAAGGACCTCACTTTGCCTAAATCGCTACATGTCTTCTCCCACCCGGTTATGTCTGGAAGAACCGTTGGGGCGGCCCCCCCGTTTCCACATAACTGAAGCGTCACGACCCAGCACTCGTGGTTTCACCTTACTTACGGGGGGTGGGGTACTTGTAACCGGTATCTTATGGGGTCGTTCCTATCTTGCGCGAATAGTTTGCGGAGGGTTGTTGTCATCATTCGTTTGCTTGTTTTCCACTTTTCATTTAGGGTTACAAGTATATTGCAGGGGTTGTCAAGGGAGCCGCTTCGGGGTTATCGATAAGCGCCTACTATGTTTGCTTGCTCGCTTTGTGCGTGGTTTATGCTCGTGTTGGGGGCGAGAGAGAGGGAGGGAGAGAGAGAGAGAGGGGGAGGCGGAGTTTGGCCTCGTTGTTACATATTGAACAAAGTTTCTCCATCGCCGAGTGCAGGTACTTGTATGATACTGGGAGTAAGGGGAGAGATACCGGTACCTGCGGTGCTGCCATGGGCTGTGTTGGCTTAGGGGTGCAATGCTTGGCGCGGGTCAGCTGCCCACTTCGTTCCTGGGAAAGATCGGCCCGGTGGTGTGGTTTCGCGGAGGCTGGTTTGTCAACTAAGGCTAGGCTACCGGCGATCTGGGATGCAGGCTTCGATCCAAATTTGTTATCCTGTGCGAGTAGGCAAGATTTTCGCTGTGCGTCAAAAGTGGTGGAGGGGAGCTTGGTTCAGTTCGGGGAATGGACGAAAGAATGGTGAATGTAAAGTGCGGGCTTGGCCCCATCCATTGGGGGACTAGCTATTGGCTGTTGACTTGACCAAACCCTGTTGAGGGTGTAAGCGAGCTAAGCTCCTGTCGAGTATGATACTCGAGTACTGTCAAGAAATTACATTGTTTACAAGTATCATACCGGTACCGGTTCTGTACTCGTACTGGTACACGAGTACTCCACATTTCTGTTCAACCCCCCGCAAATTAAAATCGGATCGTCTCGTGGATATTGAGAGCTTCAGGAACTGTCATGCATTGATCAAAGACTTATGGGTACACTACGGGTACTGGTATGGTACAAGTACGAGTACGAGTAACTCACAGCTTGCTCTGTTCAGGCTTCAGCCCGTAGTAGGTCATTCAAAAGTCATCATCGCCTTCCCCCCCTTTTCAATAGCTTGGCTGAGTTGGGAAGGGATGTGCAGTTGTGCAAGGAATACCTCCGACTCGACCATTCTCTGAAACACGACTTCACGTCATGTCTCACTGGTTACCGCCTCGCCGTACCTGTATCTTTCAGATCCTTTCCCTCATTCTCTGACTTCCCCTGCCCTTCCTTTCCTCCTTTCCCTTCTTCCCTCCCATCGACTTTGAGAGTCTTTTTTTTTTTTTGTTTGATCTGCCTTATATCATTCGGCCTGGTGCTCTTTTTTTTTGTTTTGGCGTTCCTTCTTATTCTTTTTTTTTTTATTCACGGGTGGATTGATTTTCCAGGAGAGATTGAGGGTCGCTCGTTTGTTTGTTCGTTCATTCATTCATTTTTCTCCTCCCTCTCGCTCCTCTTCGACGGCAGGTTCTCGGGCAGCAAGGAAGCTATCAAACAAACACTCCCTCGACAAACATTCCTTCGAATCAAACCTCACTCTTTTTTAAGGTTTGGAGTCTGGATCAAAAAATTTTCTGCTTGCCCGGGTGGTAAAGTACAGGGGAAAAAATTACTCTCGTTTTCGGCTCAAAAAACCTCGATTTGAAGGAGAGAAGAACCGTCGATAAAAGACAGAACAAGAAGCAAAAAGTACTCGGAAAATGCGTTTCTCGGTTCTCCCCACTTTATTGATCGTCACCAGTGTTTCCGCCGTGTCACTGTCCGATATCTCCCCTCTGCCGTCGAACTCGGTGACACCGGGTTGTGAATCGGCCTACGGCGAGCCAATACCCGCATGTCCATCCGACCTCCGCGCATCGAAGCAATGCAGCGCTGGATGCTCCGCAGCGCTCGACGAAACAGCAAAGAAAGTGATTGTCGCTTGCCGACAAGCCTTCATCGGCCCTGACACCCTCTTGAGACGAGTTCTCGATGGAGGCATTCAGAAGACCTTGTGCGGGGCCGCCGTCTCCACACCCGTCTACCTTGCTTCCTCGACCGGCAGCGACTCTGTCCCCGGAGCGAAGACAACTACCATCACCGCTTCGCCGACAAGCACGTCAACCTCAGCGTCAACTCTGACCAAAAGTACCGTGCCAACTCGAGCGCCTAGCTTCTCCGGATCAATGACCCTCTCGATCGAGCGTCCGACCGGGAGCTCCAGCCTCGCGGGCTTGCTAACGCTGGATAACTCACCAGCGCCCACGGGTTCCTTCGAAACCGCCGACTCCTCATTCACGCGAATTTTCTACAATCCCAACTCCACCTCCACTGCCGAATCCGCCTCGATCGCCGCTGCCAGCACCACCTCCAACGGCATGAGCGGAAACGGAAGCCCCTTCACTAGCGGCGAAATAAATTCCGCTCCTCCATCCTTCAATTCCCAGAAGGGCGCTTGGGTGGTTTTCGCCCTCCTGGCTGCATTCCTTAGTTTGTAGGTGGTCCAATTCGACTCAGCCACAACATGCATGCATGCATGACCGGTGTTTCTCTTATCACCATATTACCTTTTTACTTTTTTTTATACTTTTCTCTTCTTCCAACAAACCTCATTAAACCTTTCTTCCTTCCATTTTACATATATATTTTTAGTTTAGCTGGTATCGGTGAACACGAGCCCTAGCATGGGAGGAGATTGTGATGGGGATAAGAAACTGGGTTTTGAATATAGTGGTTTTAAAACCGTTCCCCCGTCATTTGGGGTGGGAGAGATTTGTATGATACTGTAGATCTTGTCGGATAGAGATTAAGGGATGAGGGATGAGCTCGGCTCCATGTCACGTATGTATGATACCGAGGTTTGTTCGGTGAAAAATTTTGTTTTTTGCTGTTCTGGAGTGGAAGCTGGTTGATTGATTGGGTAGAGAGGGATTGAAGGTGAAACTATGGTCAGCCCCTGATATCAAACTTGGATGGTGGATTGTTATTATCATAGGAGACCAGCGCACCGTACTGCGCCTGTCATAAACACCACGAGAGTTTTCGCGAGCATTCTATTACTCTAGAATCTGCGTATCATAAAACTTTTGAAAAACCTCCCTGTCACGTTCATCGCCTTTCTTTTTTCTACCTGTTCGATGTATACAGTGCACATCGATATCCCCCCATCACAACCGAAACCTTAAAACTCGAACAGAAGAAAGAAAAAGCACAAACTGTGCGCCATCTCCGCCAGCCCTGCAGTCTCCCCCGCGAGGGAAATGTCAAATCCGGCTCGGAAAAGCCCGCGCATTGTGAGCTCCAACGTGCCTCGATCACGTGAGTCTCACGGTTACTATCTTTCGAAATTACCTTGGGGAGGGGGAAGGGGTATTCATCATCCCAAGGTTTTGTAAGATACCGATTTCTCCTCCCGCAGCGAGAGGGGGGGGACGAGTGAATATCGCTCTTATACAGTTTCATGACATTGTGATCTTCTGATAAACCTCTCGAAGTCCACTGCGATACCAATATGCTAGTACTCGGGCATGGAGGTGGGTGACCGGACAGACAGTGTTAGAAAATCTGTGCATCCGCATATATTTTCCAACCCCTTTCTGTCCGATCACCCACGTCCATACCCGAGTATGATACCAGTACGATACAGTAGACCCAAGCGGTGTGTTGTTGTATGTGCGTTTCTCCGCCGGTAAATTATAGGTATCACTTAATCTATCACACGAAACGGCCTTCTAACCATCACAACTTATCGAATGAGAGGGAAAGAAAAAGGGAGGAAAAGAAAAAAAAGGCGGCCGGCTCAAGATCGTATGATATAATAATATAGTTATGCCGGTTCGCCTACCGTATTAGGGCAATGTGGGAGTCATGCGACGTCACTCGCTTCTACATTGCTGCCCGAAAAAAGGCGTTAGCTTTGCATGGAGTAGTAGGGTGATGTATAGAACTAGGAGCTTGATGACTTCTGGTAGTAAGGCGTTGAGGGGGGAGTATGTTATTATTCCATGCTGGTTTCGATGTAATGATTGGGTGGGAGGGGAACTTATTCGCTGTTATCATCACTGGTATTGCTCGGCAGTGTGATGTACTGGAGTTGTACGATACCTGTGGGTCGATAGTTTGTCCGCCGTAGTGGTTAAGGTACGGGTAGATTTGTCGTGAGAGTACCGCATATATTGTGATATTAGTTTCTCATCGGCAGCCGCTGGCATGATGTTTTTTTTGTTTTTGTTTTTTAAAAAAACGACGCTTTGGTTGGCGCTGAGAGGGAGCGTTGGGGGGGGGAGGAGTAAGGCGGAAGACAAACAAGGTTGGTCAAAACCCACCATCGTGTACTATAGTGTGGAAAAGGGTATAGTAGATATTCTTACGGTGGCGCAGTGAGGATGGCATATATCCAAGACGGAGGGAGTGTGTAAGGGGTTTTGGCAAAGGAGCGGGTTTATTTGGTACCCGTATGATACTTGTTTGTAGAAATGGGGGTTGGTTTCGTGAGTTCAAAGAGTCTTAATTTTCCTTGGTGGGTAGGGGGGTGGGAGAAAATTTGCGTGGCCGCTCGTATTTCACATTCCGGATGAGCGTGGTTTTTCCATTAAATCGTGCGTGGGTGGAGACTAGTCCACGTAATAATACCTTTATCTAGTGGATGGCTTTTCAAGTTTCTCTTTGTTGTGAGTGTATGAAATACTTGCACGTTCTGTGTTTGTCTATGATATATCTATGACAAATGACCGAGGTCTACAGTTTAGAAGAGAGAAAATGGAAAAGTAGGAATTGCGGAGGAAATAAAAATGAATAATGTTATATGTGCAGGGGGGATTTGAATCCGGAAAGCGGGGGGGAAAATAAATATGATAGAGGGTTTGACCTATAGGGCTCATCTCAATATAATAAAAATGGCCCCCCCATCAGCGCCAAACTCGGTATCATACGATATATCGTAAACAAAAAGGAAAAGAAAAAAACATCGTGACTCGACTACAAGAGAAAATGCGTATGTAGGGTTGGAAGGGTATAAGGTGGGTATGTGGGTTCGACGGTAGATGACCTCCGACCGGGGGAAGGAGCTGAAGCTACAATTGTGTGATAGGCGCACCCAGGAAGGGAAGGAAGGACGGCAATTGCCATAAGGCGGGATTTAAACTGCGGGAGAAGGCTGGGTAGGGGTAAGGGCAATGGGGGTGATAGAAATGTTTATAGAGTTCTTGCAAAAATTGAAGATAGGTTTGACGTATTTGAAGGCGGCCAGGGGAGGGATGTCGCCTCGGGCTTAGGAGGTGCTCGGGGTGGAAGATTGTGGGGGCTGGAGGAGCGCTATCACCTCCTCATGCCTATTCGTAAGTGCAAGGTCGAGTGGAGTTCGGCCGCGGTTACCTGGTTTTTGGGGGTTGACGCCGCTGCATCCGAGTAGTCTTTTCACCACTCCCGTGTGACCATCCCCAGCAGCACAATGGAGTGGTGTTTGGCCGTATATATTTGGTTTGTCGGGGTTGACCTCGCCCCGTTCAAGTAGGATTTTCACCACTCCATCGTGCCCATTCCAGGCAGCACAGTAGAGTGGTGTTTCGCCGTAATTATTTGGTTTGTCGGGGTTGACCTCGTGCCGTCCGAGTAGTATTTGCACCACTCCCTCGTGCCCACCCTTGGCAGCGCGGTGGAGTGGCGTTTGGCCGAATCTATATGACTTGCCGGGGTTGACCCCGTCCCGTCCGAGTAGTATGTTCACTACTTCCTCGTGCCCGTTTGAAGCTGCACAATAGAGGGGTGTTTGGCCGTCATCATCCCGTTTGTCGGGGTCGACATCGCCACGCTCGAGTAGTATTTTCACCACTCCCTCGTGCCCATTCATAGCAGCGCAGTGGAGTGGTGTTTTACCGTATATATCTGGTGCGTCGGGCCTGACGTCGTCCCGTCCGAGTAGCATTTTCACCACTCCCTCGTGGCCATGCATAGCAGCATAATAGATTAGTGTTCCACCGTGTATATCGGGTTGTTCGGGATTTACTTCGACTCGTTCGAGTAGTAATTTTACCACTCCCGCATTCCTGTTTCGGACAGCACAAGAGACTGGCGTTTCGCCGAAATTACTTGGTTTGTCGGGGTTGACCTCCCGCCCGAGTAGCATTTTCACGACTCCCTCGTAGCCATTCTTAGCAGCACGATGGAGTGGCGTTTCGCCGCAATCATTTCCTTTGTCGGGGTTGACCTCGTCCCGTCCGAGTAGTATTTGCACCACTTCCTCGTGCCCATTCTGAGCAGCATAATGGAGTGGAGTTGTGCCGGCATCACTTGGTTTGTCGGGGTTGACCTCGTCCCGTCCGAGTAGTATTTTCACCACTCCCTCGTGCCCATTCGAAGCAGCATAATGGAGTGGCGTGTTGCCGTATTTATCTGGTTTGTCGGGGTTGACCTCGTCCCGTCCGAGTAGTATTTTCACCACTCCCTCGTGCCCATTCGAAGCAGCATAATGGAGTGGCGTGTTGCCGTATTTATCTGGTTTGTCGGGGTTGACCTCGTCCCGTCTGAGTAGTATTTTTACCACTTCCTCATGCCCATTCGAAGCAGCAGAATGGAGTGGTGTTTGGCCGAAATTACTTGGTTTGTCGGGGTTGACCTCGTCCCGTCCGAGTAGTATTTTCACCACTCCCTCATGCCCATTCGAAGCAGCACAATGGAGTGGCGTTTGGCCGAAATTACTTGGTTTGTCGGGGTTGACCTCGTCCCGTCCGAGTAGTATGTTCACCACTCCCTCATGCCCATTCCGGGCAGCACAATGGAGTGGAGTTGTGCCGGCATCACTTGGTTTGTCGGGGTTGACCTCGTCCCGTCCGAGCAGTATTTTCACAACTCCCTCGTGCCCATTCCAAGCAGCATAATGGACTGGCGTTTCGTCGAAACTATCTGACTTGTTGGGGTTGACCTCGTCTTGTGCGAGTAGTATTTTCACCACTTCCTCGTGCCCATCTAAAGCAGCAAGATGGAGTGGTGTATTGCCAATGCAGTCCTTTTCATTGATATCGCAGCCCCCCACATCTAATAAACTAGCTACAATCTCAACAATCCCGAACAAGGATGCACAGTGCAGACTACCGAATAGGAGGGGTTTGCTGAAATCAACGCGGTACCGATACTGGCTCTGAGATTTTAGGAGGATATTAGTTGATATGCGGTTGTTGTAGCCGTCAAATAACTTCATCGCAAGCAATTTCGCGCAATCCGAAAGGTCCCTCTTTGCGTGGACTCCCCAATATAGAGAAGAATATGGGAGAAATGGTGTGTCTCTGAAATCGGGGGAGGGACTGGCTGAAAGAGCCTTGACCTGGTGGGAATTTAGATAACTCAGGCATGTTTCCGCCATTGTCGAATGAGCTCTACTAAAAAGCTCAGGATGAGTGCGGAGGTATTCTTGAAGGGTAAAGTGGATTAACCGGATAGTGGAGGCCTCCTTGTCTACTACGATAAGTCCTTGGCAACAGGCTAGTAATGTCCCTATTGAGGGAACATTATTGGTATTGATATTAGGCGACTCTATTTCGACAGCTAGGGCGTGGCAAAGTTCATGGGGCTTTAAGGGCCTCTCCGCGTGAGAGATCCACATTAAAGTTGCAATTCCAAGCCTCGCTTTCTCCCCACCTTGTCCCTTTATCCGACCTAGTGTTGCGCCATAAACATCCTCTAACCCTAATCCATCGGTCATTGTGTTGAGCCTTTGTCGCCTGCGATGGATTGTGGTTTCTTGTAAGATCGCATCGATGTTCAGCGAGACTAGTAGAAATCTATATATAATATATATATCTGTTAGTGGATAGCAGAGTGGTATCATACCTTCCTCGGTGTCGTTGTTTCTACTTACATTTCGGAAATATCATCAGGAATTTTCTTCAGGATGTCTTCTATTAGACTAGTGTCCATCGCATCTGGGTTTGTGTCCTCGGCTAGCTTGGTGTGGAGATATCTGATAACATCAGGTCTCTTTGGACTTATGGATACACCTCTCACCCTCCCTGCAAGGCGTCGTCCGATCTCGGGCTGAATATGTGGCCTCCCGGTCACGAATATCCGAGTGCCCGGAGACTTCTGGAGAATTTGATTTAATGAGTCGAGAAGTTTGGTTCGATTTCCTTCAACACACTCATCTAGAGCGTCAATGCATATGAACGTTTGCTCTTTGGAAGTGGTAGCCTGCAGCATCTTTACAATATCTGAAAGTTGCGGCCCCCGTCCACCAATCGATTTTTTCTGATCTTGGAATGCTCGCGATATCTCCCCCGGGATCTCCTCCATTCCGTCAACCAGTTGTTTCAGCAGCGCGCCCAGCATGGCCGTGGCGGACTGCTCCTTTTGGGCGGCGAAGTCGAAATAAAAGCATACAACTGTGGCATTATTTCCTCCAATCTGATCACACAAGCTGTCTATCACCAATGAGCTATCATCAGGGCTCGTCAGCACTTGGTATTTTTTCCTCTATTCCTCAGGATTCACTCTTGATACCTAATATGTGTCTTGCCAACACCCGGATCTCCGTAGCAAAACAAAACTGCGCTGTCGGATTCACTTCCCCCACTACCCGTGTACCAGCTTCTAAACTCTTCTGTTAGCAGGAGCCATCCCCCTACATTTTCGACTCGGCGCTCTTGGATGTCTTGATGTCGTATCCTCGGATCTAGTGGCGATAGCCAGGTTAGGATATTACATCGCTCGTCGGCAACAGTAATGTTATTCGTAATACTCGTGTTATTGAAGGAGTTGGTGTTATTAAAGGAATTAGCGGCATTGAAGGAGTTTGTATTGTCATTGAAGCGATGAGACATCTTTACTGTTCCGGACCTGGTGAAGGATAGGTGATTGGGGTGGTCGATTGATGGAGTTGCTGGGAGGTGAAGAAAAGCGGGGGTCTTTTGTGGAACCTTGCGGATATCTCCGGACTGCCCAATCAATCTCCCCCAAATTTGTGCCCATATGATCGCATATATCCCTGCTTCGGCTTACCCTGTCGGTTGCAAGAAATGCCACATCTCGTAAGGCGGTGTTCTGCGATACACCTCGATACAAGACAAGTATTGCGCTGCGATGAACGAACACTCTACTCTAGTAGAGCGCCTGTGGTGGAATCGGTTAGCTTGGTATAATATGGTATGGTTAGGCACGAAAAAGTGTTATGGAGTAGGGGTGTTGATGTAGATATTGGAGAAAAAACTTTGTATGGGATGTTGCTATCATACCAGCTGGTCTGAGAGCACAATCCCTCCATTGCTCAACAAGAGCCTGTAGAGAGAGATTTTGTTTCGATTGATGTATTGATTCGGAAGCCAGGAACCTGATCCATCGATTATAAATATTCGTTCAAAATTGACTGCGACAAGCGGAAGTGGTGATTCTCTAGGGATTGATTCCCGATATTCATTGAGGCAGCCAAGTACTCTGGAACTCAGGCGCAGTGCTTGTACAGCTCCACGCGGTGAGGTGCCATGGCAAGATGCTACATTTATGGTGATATACCCATATTCCGAATGATCGTGAAGTCTGCAAAAACCAATACTGTTCGACGGGTAAGCCAAGCGGTCATCCGGGGAATCGTTGAATATGAACCGCCTTCTATCGGGGTCTGGGATAATTTAGGACCAAAGATTTACCACTAGAATAACCATCAATCGGAATAGTAGAGTTACTCGCGAGTGGGCACATCTGGAGGAAGTTAACAAATGGACGGCACCCCTAGCGAACTGTATCGGACAACAAAACATAGACAGAACTGATGGATATGTATCATAATCCTAGTAGGTAGTTGGAACGTGTATTGGCGGTTAGCTAGAACGGTCATGGCCATGGTTGTCTGTCTTTTCTTGTTATGTGGGTTTACCCTGATGTGTGTGTGTTTTCTCTTCCTGTATTTAAGCGGGAAGAAATCGATTATGGATCACCCGTCGAACACATCTACTCTCTCCTTTACACAAAAGCTTTCCTCCTTGCGACATGAAGAAACATAGCATTTGTTCACTATCAAAAGCTACTGTTGTTGATGCGGTACATGCACAAAATATACTTAATTCCCCCTTAGTATCAAATGTTCATACGGAGTGCTCCATTTAAGCGCTATTATTCTCTCCAACCCAGTAAGTTATCTATCACCACTCTTTCCGTGGTTGTTTTATAACCCGGTCACTGGGCAACGCTCGGCTACTTTTGGGGGTTCGAACGGTGAGAATATATAGCGTACGACATTGGCGGATGAGAGGGAAAGAGGGGGGGGAAGAGGAAAAGTTGCCCACTCGAGATCGTATGAAATAATATTATGATATAAATTTTAATAAGTTTGCCTATTAGGACGAGGTGGGGAGTCGTGCGACGCCACTCGCTTCTACAGTGCTACCCAAAAAAAGCATTAACCTTTCATAGAGCAGGGTACTGTACTCGCACTGTACTGTACAGTGCTAGAAACTTGCTACTTCTGGTAATAAGGCGTTGGGGGGGGCTATTATTATTCCATGCCGTTATTGATATAATGCTTGGGTAGGAGAGGAACTTATTCGCCGTTATCGGTGCTATTTATTGGTCGGGATCGACCCATGGATCACTCACCAATTTATCCAGCGGTTAGGGGTAGATTTATCGTGAGATTACTACATGTATTATGATATTAATCTCTTATCGGCAGCCGCTGGGATGATGTTTAAAAAAACACTTCGGAGTTCGGGAGGGCGCGCAGGGGGGATGCGTAAGGAGGAAGACTAGCAAAGTCGATCAAAACCATCTAGGGTGTAGTATGGATAAGGGTATGGTGGATACTATGATGGGGCAGTGAGGATGGCATGTATCTAGGACGGAGGGAGTGCGTAAAGGGTTTTGGCCAAAGAGCGGGTATATTTGGTACTCGTACTTGTTGTGGAAATGGGGGTTTTTTTTGTGGGTTGAAAGAGTCTTAATTTTCCTTGGTGGATAGGGGGGTGGAAGAAAGTTGGCATGGACGCTTGTATTTTCACATTCCAGATAAGCGTGGTTTTTCCAGTAAATCGTGTGTAGGTGGAAAATGGTCCATATAATAATACCTTTATCTAGCGGCTCGCCGTTCATGTTACTTTGTGTTGTGGGTGTATGAAATACTTGCTCGTTATATGTTTTTGTCTATTTCTATGATAAAAGAGCGAGGTCTATAGTTTAGAAGAGGGAAAATGGAAAAATGGGGATTGCGGAGGAAATAAAAATGAATAGATGTGTAGGGAGGATTTGCAAGCGGAAAGCGAGGAGGAAAGTAAATATGATAGAGGGTTTGAGATATGGGTTCATCTCAATATAATGGAAATAGCCCCCCCATCGGCTCGGTATGGTAATAATATTATATCATAAATAAAGAGGAAAAAAAAAAGGCTTGGTTTGACTGCAAGAGAAAATGCGTATATAGGGTTGGAAGGGTATAAGGGGGGCACGTGGGTTCGATTGTAGATGATTTCCTTCTGCCGGGAGAAGGAATTTAAGCTACTATTGTGTAACGGGCGCACCCAGGAAAGGAATGAGGGACGGAAATTGCCATGAGGCGGAATTTAAATGGCGGGAGAAGGTTGGGTAGGGGTGAGGGTAATGGCGGTGGTGGACATGTTTATAGAGTTCTTGTAAAAATTGAAGATAGGTTTGACGTATTTGAAGGCGGCCAGGGGAGTGATGTCTCCTCGGGCTTAGGAGGTGCTAGGGGTGGAGGATTGTGGGGGCTGTAGGAGCGCTATCACCTCCTCATGCTTACTGTTAAGTGCACGGTCGAGTGGAGTTTGGCCGTGGTTATCTGGTTTATTGGGGTTGACGCCGCTCAATCCGAGTAGTATTTTCACCACTCCCGTGTGACCATCCCCAGCAGCACAATGGAGTGGTGTTTGGCCGTGTATATCAGGTTTGTCGGGGTTGACCTCATCCCGTTCAACTAGTATCTTCACAACTCGATCGTGCCCATTCCAGGCAGCACAGTAGAGTGGTGTTTCGCCGTATATATTTGGTTTGTCGGGCTTGACCTCGTTCCGTCCGAGTAGTATTTTCACCACTCCCTCGTGTCCATTCCAAGCAGCACAGTAGAGTGGTGTTTCGCCGTAATTATTTCGTTTGTCGGGCTTGACCTCGTCCCGTCCGAGTAGTATTTTCACCACTCCCTCGTGTCCATTCTTAGCAGCACAATGGAGTGGCGTTTGGCCGTCATCATCCGGTTTGTCGGGGTTGACCTCGTCCCGTCCGAGTAGTATTTTCACCACTCCCTCGTGGCCATTCAGAGCAGCACAATGGAGTGGCGTTTGGCCGTCATCATCCGGTTTGTCGGGGTTGACCTCGTCCCGTCCGAATAGTATTTTCACCACTCCCTCGTGGCCATTCAGAGCAGCACAATGGAGTGGCGTTTGGCCGTCATCATCCGGTTTGTCGGGGTTGACCTCGTCCCGTCCGAGTAGCATTTTCACCACTGCCTCGTGCCCATCCCGAGCAGCACAATGGAGTGGAGTTTGGTCGA
The DNA here is from genome assembly GCA_006112555.1 of Tuber indicum. Classification (NCBI taxonomy): domain Eukaryota; kingdom Fungi; phylum Ascomycota; class Pezizomycetes; order Pezizales; family Tuberaceae; genus Tuber; species Tuber indicum. The sequence continues at coordinate 251,366 of VBSK01000383.1, forward strand.
AACGATCTGACTTGTTGGGGTTGACATCGTCTTGTGCGAGTAGTGTTTTCACCACTTCCTCGTGCCCATCTAAAGCAGCAAGATGGAGTGGTGTATTGCCAATGCAGTCCTTTTCATTGATATCGCAGCCCCCCACATCTAATAAACTAGCTACAATCTCAACAATCCCGAACAAGGATGCACAGTGCAGACTACCGAATAGGAGGGGTTTGCTGAAATCAACGCGGTACCGATACTGGCTCTGAGATTTTAGGAGGATATTAGTTGATATGCGGTTGTTGTAGCCGTCAAATAACTTCATCGCAAGCAATTTCGCGCAATCCGAAAGGTCCCTCTTTGCGTGGACTCCCCAATATAGAGAAGAATATGGGAGAAATGGTGTGCCTCCGAAATCGGGAGAGGAACTGGTTGAAAGAGCCTTGACCTGGTGGGAATTTAGATAACTCAGGCATGTTTCCGCCATTGTCGAATGAGCTCTACTAAAAAGCTCAGGATGAGTGCGGAGGTATTCTTGAAGGGTAAAGTGGATTAACCGGATAGTGGAGGCCTCCTTGTCTACTACGATAAGTCCTTGGCAACAGGCTAGTAATGTCCCTATTGAGGGAACATTATTGGTATTGATATTAGGCGACTCTATTTCGACAGCTAGGGCGTGGCAAAGTTCATGGGGCTTTAAGGGCCGCTCCGCGTGAGAGATCCACATTAAAGTTGCAATGCCGAGCCTCGCTTTCTCCCCGCCTTGTCCCTTTATCCGACCTATTGTTGCGCCATAAACATCCTCCAACCCTAATCCATCGGCCATTGCGTTGAGCTTTTGTCGCCTCCGATAGATTGTGGTTTCTTGTAAGATCGCATCGATGTTCAGCGAGACTAGTAGAAATCTATATATAGTATATATATCTGTTAGTGGATAGCTCGGGGTATCATACCTTCCTCGGTGTCGTTGTTTCTACTTACATTTCGGAAATATCATCAGGAATTTTCTTCAGGATGTCTTCTGCTAGACTAGTGTCCATCGCATCTGGGTTGGTGTCCTCTGCTAGCTTAGTGTGGAGATATCTGATAACATCAGGTCTCTTTGGACTTATGGATACACCTCTCACCCTCCCTGCAAGGCGTCGTCCGATCTCGGGCTGAATATGTGGCCTCCCGGTCACGAATATCCGAGTGCCCGGAGACTTCTGGAGAATTTGATTTAATGAGTCGAGGAGTTTCGTTCGATTTCCTTCCGTACACTCATCTAGAGCGTCGATGCATATGAACGTAGGTTCGTTGGAAGTGGTAGCCTGCAGCATCTTTACAATATCTGAAAGTTGCGGCCCCCGTCCACCAATCGATTTTTTCTGATCTTGGAATGCTCGCGATATCTCCCCCGGGATCTCCTCCATTCCGTCAACCAGTTGTTTCAGCAGCGCGCCCAGCATGGCCGTGGCGGACTGCTCCTTTTGGGCGGCGAAGTCGAAATAAAAGCATACAACTGTGGCATTATTTCCTCCAATCTGATCACACAAGCTGTCTATCACCAATGAGCTATCATCAGGGCTCGTCAGCACTTGGTATTTTTTCCTCTATTCCTCAGGATTCACTCTTGATACCTAATATGTGTCTTGCCAACACCCGGATCTCCGTAACAAAACAAAACTGGGTTACCAGATTCACACTCCCCACTACCCGTGTACCAGCTTCTAAACTCTTCTGTTAGAAGGAGCCATCCCCCTACACTTTCGACTCGGCGCTCTTGGATGTCTTGATGCCGTATCCTCGGATCTAGTGGCGATAACCAGGCTAGGATATTACATCGCTCATCGGTAACAGTAATGTTATTCGTAATACTCGTGTTATTGAAGGAGTTGGTGTTATTAAAGGAATTAGCGGCATTGAAGGAGTTGGTGTTGCCATTAAAGTGATGAGACATCTTTACTGTTCCGAACCTGGTGAAGGATAGGTGATTGAGGTGGTCGATTGATGGAGTTGCTGGGAGGTGAAGGAAAGCGGGGGTCTTTTGTGGAACCTTGCGGATATCTCCGGACTGCCCAATCAACCCCCCCAAATTTGTGCCCATATGATCGCATATATCCCTGCTTCGGCTTACCCTGTCCGTTGCAAGAAATGCCACATATCGTAAAGCAGTATTCCGCGATACACCGCGATACAAGACAAGTCTTGCGCTGCGATGAGCGAACACTCCACTCTGGTACAGCGTCTGTGGTGGAATCGTTTAGCTTGGTACGCTATGTTTAGGTACTTGTATACGGAGGTGGTTTGGAGTAGGAGTGCGGATGTTGATTTTGGACAAAATTTGTTGAATGATATGTCACGACAAGCTAGTCTGGGAGCACAATCCTTCCATTTCTCAAGAAGAGCCTGTAGAGAGTATTGGATCAGAGGCCAGGAACCTGATCCATCGATTATAAATATTCGTTCAAAATTGACTGCGACAAGCGGAAGCGGTGATTCTCTAGGGATTGATTCCCGATATTCATTGAGACAGTCAAGTAATCTGGAGCTCTGGCGCAGTACTTGTACAGCTCCACGCAGTGAGGTGTCATAATAAGATGTTACATTCATGGTGACATACCCATATTCCAAATGATCGTGAAGTCAGCAAAAACCAATACTGTTCGACGGGTAAGCCAAGCGGTCACCCGGAGAATCGTTGGATATGAACCGCCTTCTATCGGAGTCTGGGATAATTTAGGGTCAAAGATTTACCACTAGAATAACCATCAAGCGGAATAGTAGAGTTACTCGTGAGTGGGCACATCTGGAGGAAGTTAACAAATGGACGGCACCCCTAGCGAACTGTATCGGACAACAAAACATAGACAAAACCGATGGATATATATCATAATCCCGGTCGGTAGTTGGAAGGTGTATTGGCGGTTAGCTAGAACGGTCATGGCCATGGTTGTCTGTCTTTTCCTGTTATGTGGGTTTACCCTGATGTGTGTGTGTTTTCTCTTCCTGTATTTAAGCAGGAAGAAATCGATTATGGATCACCCGTGGAACACATCTACTCTCTCCTTTACACAAAAGCTTTCCACCTTGCGACATGAAGAAACACAGCATTTACCCGCTATCAAAGTCTACTGTTGTTGATGCGGTACATGCACAAAATATACTTAATTCCCCCTTAGTATCAAATGTTCATACGGAGTGCTCCATTTAAGCGCTATTATTCTCTCCAACCCAGTAAGTTATCTATCACCACTCTTTCCGTGGTTGTTTTATAACCCGGTCACTGGGCAACTCTCGGCTACTTTTGGGGGTTCGAACGGTGAGAATATATAGCGTACGACATTGGCGGATGAGAGGGAAAGAGGGAGGGGGGGAAGAGGAAAAGTTGCCGACTCGAGATCGTATGATATGATAATAATAATATTATTATGCCGGTTTGCCTATTATGACGAGGTGGGAAGTCATGCGACGTCACTCGCTTTTACAGTGCTACCCAAAAAAAGCATTAACTTTTCATAGAGCAGGGTACTGTACAGTACCAGGAACATGCTGCTTCTGGTAATAAGGCGCTGAGGGGGGGAGTATATTATTATTCCATGCCGTTATCGATATAATGCTTGGGTAGGAGAGGAACTTATTCGCCGTTTTCGGTGCTATTTATTGGTAGGGGTGGACCCATGGATCACTCACCAATTTATCCAGCGGTTAGGGGTAGATTTATCGTGAGATTACTACATGCATTATGATATTAGTCTCTTATCGGCAGCCGCTGTTATGATGTTTAAAAAAAACAATTTGGAGTTCTGGAGGGCGCGCGGGGGGGAGGCTTAAGGAGGAAGACTAGCAAAGTCGATCAATACCAACTAGAGTGTAGCATGGATAAGGGTATCGTAGATATGATACTACGATAGGGCAGTGGGGATGGCATGTATCTAGGACGAAAGGAGTGCGTAAAGGGTTTTGGCCAAAGAGTGGGTATATTTGGTACTCGTACTTGTTGTGGAAATGAGGGTTGGTTTCGTGGGTTGAAAGAGTGTTAATTTTCCTTGGTGGATAGGGGGATAGAAGAAAGTTTGCATGGACGCTTGTATTTCACATTCCGGGTAAGCGTGGTTTTTCCGGTAAATCGTATGTAGATGGAAAGTGGTCCACATAATAATACCTTTATCTAGCAGCTGGTCGTTCATGTTACTTTTTGTTGTGGGTGTATGAAATACTTGCTCGTTATATGTTTTTGTCTATATCTATGATAAAAGAGCGAGGTCTACAGTTTAGAAGAGGGAAAATGGAAAAGTGGGGATTGCGGAGGAAATAAAAATGAATAGATGTGTAGGGAGGATGTGCAAGCGGAAAGCGGGGAAGAAAGTAAATATGATAGAGGGTTTGAGATATGGGCTCATCTCAATATAATGGAAATAGCCCCCCATCAACTCAGTATGGTAATATATCATAAATAAAGAGGAAAAGAGAAAAAAATGGCTTGGCTTGACTGCAAGATAAAATGCGTATATAGGGTTGGAAGGGTATAAGGGGGGTATGTGGGTTCGATTGTAGATGATTTCCTTCTGCCGGGAGAAGGAATTTAAGCTACTATTGTGTAATAGGCGTACCCAGGAAGGGAATGAGGGACGGAAATTGCCATGAGGCGGAATTTAAATGGCGGGAGAAGGCTGGGTAGGGGTGAGGGCAATGGCGGTGATAGACATATTAATAGAGTTCTTGCAAAAATTGAAGATAGGTTTGACGTATTTGAAGGCGGCTGGGGGAGTGATGTCGCCTTGGACTTAGGAGGTGCTGGGGGTGGAAGATTGTGGGAGGTGGAAGAGCGCTATCACCTCCTCATGCTTATTCTCAAGTGCATGGTCAAGAGGAGTTCGGCCGCGGTTATCTGGTTTGTTGGGGTTGACGCCGCTCAATCCGAGTAGTGTTTTCACCACTCTCGTGTGACCACGCCCAGAAGCACAATGGAGTGGTGTTTGGCCGTATGCATTTGGTTTGTCGGGGTTGACCTCGTCCCGTTCAACTAGTATCTTCACCACCCGATCGTGCCCTTTCCAGGAAGCCCAGTAGAGTGGTGTTTCGCAGAACTTATTTGGTTTGTCGGGGTTGACCTCGTCCTGCCCGAGTAGTATTTTTACCACTCCCTCATGCCCATTCGAAGCAGCAGAATGGAGTGGTGTTTGGTCGTAATTATTTGGTTTGTCGGGGTTGACCTCGTCCCGTCCGAGTAGTATTTTTGCCACTCCCTCATGCCCATTCGAAGCAGCAGAATGGAGTGGTGTTTCGCAGAACTTATTTGGTTTGTCGGGGTTGACCTCGTCCCGTCCGAGTAGTATTTTCACAACTCCCTCGTGCCCATTCATAGCAGCGCAGTGGAGTGGTGTTTTACCGTATATATCTGGTGCGCCGGGCCTGACTTCGTCCCGTCCGAGTAGCATTTTCACCACTCCCACGTGCCCATCCCGAGCAGCACAATGGAGTGGAGTTTGGTCGAAACGATCTGACTTGTTGGGGTTGACATCGTCTTGTGCGAGTAGTCTTTTCACCACTTCCTCATGCCCATTTAAAGCAGCAAGATAGAGTGGTGTATTGCCCATGCAGTCCTTTTGATTGATATCACAGCCTCCCACATCTACTAAACTAGCTACAACCTCAACAATCCCGAAGAAGGACGCACAGTGTAGACTACCGAATAAGAGGGGTTTGTCGAAATCAACGAGGTACTGATACAGGCTCTGTGCTTTTAGGAGGATCTTAATTGATATGTGGTTGTAGTAGTCATCGAACAGCCTCTTTGCAAGTAATTTCGCGCCATCTGATATGTCCCTCTTTGCGTGGACTCCCCAATATAGAGAAGAATATTCGAGCAATGGTGTGTCTTCGAGATGGGGACAGGGAATGGCTGAAAGAGCCTTGACCTGGTGGGAATTTAGATAACTCAAGCATGTTTCCGCCATTGTCGAATGAGCTCTACTAAAAAGCTCGGGATGACTGCGGAGGTATTCTTGAAGGGTAAAGTGGATTAAGCGGACCGTGGAGGCCTCCTTGTCTACTACAACAAGTCCTTGGCAACAGGCTAGTAATGTCCCTATTGAGGGAACATTATTGGTATTTATATTAGGCGACTTTATTTCGACTGCTAGGGCGTGGCAAAGTTCATCGGGCTTTAAGGGCCGCTCCGCGTGAGAGATCCACATTAAAGTGGCAATGCCAAGCCTCGCTTTCTCCCCGCCTTGTCCCTTTATCCGACCTATTGTTGCGCCATAAACATCCTCCAATCCTAACCCATCGGTCATTGCGTTGAGCCTTTGTCGCCTCCGATGGATTGTGGTTTCTTGTAAGATCGCATCAATGTTTAGCGAGACTAGTAGGAATCTTTATATATATATCTGTTAGTGGATAACTCGAGGTATCATACCTTCTTCGGTATCGTTGCTTCTACTTACATTTCGGAAATATCATCGGGAATTTTCTTCAGGATGTCCTCCACGAGACTAGTGTCCATCGCATCTGGGTTTGTGTCCTCTTCCAGCTTGGAGTGAAGATATCTGATAATTTCATCTCTCTTGGGACTTATGGATATAGTGGTCACTCTCCCGGCAAGGCGTCTTCCGATCTCGGGTTGAATATGTGGCCTTCCAGTCACGAATACCCGAGTGCCGGGAGACTTCACGAGAATTTGATTAAGTGAGTTGAGAAGCTTGGCTCGATTTCCTTCGACACACTCATCTAGAGCGTCGATGCATATGAACGCAGGTTCTTTGGAAGTGGTAGTTTGTAACATCTTTACAATATCCGAAAGTCGCGGTCCCCGTCCACCAATGGCTTTTCTCTGGTCTTGGTATTCTCGTGATATCTCCTCCGGGATCTTTTCCAGCCCACTAACCATCTGTTTTTTAGCAGCGCTCCCAGCATGTTCGTGGGGGACTGTTCCTTTTGGGCAGCGAAGTCAAAATAAAAGCATGCAACTGTGGCATTAAGTCCTCCTGCCTGATCACACAAGCTGTCTACCACCAGTGAGCTAACATTAGGGCTCGTTAGAATTTGCCATTTTCTCTCCTATCCCTCGAGATTTGGTTTTGATGTCATACCTAATGTATGTTTTGCCAACCCCCGGATCTCCATAGCAAAACAAAAATGCGTTATCGGATTCACTTCCCCCACTACCCGTGTACCAGCTTCTAAACTCTTCTGTTAGCAGGAGCCATCCCCCTACATTTTCGACTCGGCGCTCTTGGATGTCTTGATGTCGTATCCTCGGATCTAGTGGCGATAGCCAGGTCAAGATTTTGGATCGGTCATCGGTAATGGTATAGGTGTTCCACACTTTATTATATGAGATGGTATTATTAAAGGAGTTAGCGGTATTGAAAGAATTTGTATTGTCGTTGAAGTGATGAGACATCTTTGCTGTTCCGAAGCGAAGCCGGCGGAGGGAAAGTGATTGAGGTGGTCGGTTGATGGGGTTGCTGGGAGGTGAAGAAAAGTGGGGTCCTGTGGAACCTTTCGGAAATCGCCGGACTGTCCAATCGATCTCCCCCAAATATGTGCCCATATGATGGCCCATATCGCATGCTGGGCTTACCAGATCGGTTGCAGGAAATGTCACATCTCTTCAAGCGGTATTCCACGATACGGCACAAGTCTTGCGAGGCGATGAACATACGCTCCACTCTAGAAGATCGCCTGTGGTGCAATCGGTTAGCTTGGTACGCTATGTTTAGGTACTTGTACGAGTATACAAAAGTGGTTTGGAGTAGGAGTGCTAATGTTGGTTTTGGACAAGATTTATTGAATGATATGTCGCGACAAGCTAGTCTGGGAGCACAATCCTTCCATTTCTCAACAAGAGCCTGCAGAGAGAGATTTTTTAGATAGATGTATTGGATCGGAGGCCAGGCACCTGATCCATCGATTATGAATATTCGTTCAAAATTGACTGCAACAAGCGGAAGTGGTGATTCTCTAGGGATTGATTCCCGATATTCATTGAGGTATTCAAGTATCATACTCTGGAACACAGGCGCAGTGCTTGTACAGCTCCACGCGGTGAGGTGTCATGGTAAGATGCTACATCTATGGTGATATACCCATATTCCAACTGATCGTAAAGTCTGCCAAAACCAATACTGTTCGACGGTTAAGCAACCAGTCATTCAGAGAATCGTTGAATATGAACAACCTTCTATCGGAGTCTAGGATAATTTAGGATCAAAGATTCACCACTAGGATAACCACCAATCAGGGTAGTAGAGTTACTCGCGAGTAGGCACATCTGGAGGAAGTTAACGAATGGACGGCACGCCTAGCGAACTATATCAAACCACAAAACATAGACAAAACTGATGGGAATGTAATCCCAGTAGGTAGTTGGAAGGTATGTTGGCGGTTAGCCAGAACGGTCATGGCCATGGTTGTCTGTCTTTTCCTGTTATGTGGGTTTACCCTGATGTGTGTGTGTTTTTTCTTCTTGTATTTTAGCAGGAAGAAATCAGTCATTGACCACCTGTCGAACACATCTGTTCTCTCCTTTACACAAAATCTTTCCTCCATGCGATATGAAGAAACACAGCATTCCTTCGCTATCAGAAACTACTATTGTTGATGCGGTACATGCACAAAAAATACTTAATTCTCCTTTAGTATGTTCATACATGATGCTCCACTTAAGCACTATTATTCTCTCCAACCAGGTAAGTTAGCTATCACCACTCTTTCCCGGGTTGTTTTATAACCCGGTCACTGGGCAACACTCGGCTACTTTTGGGGCCTCGAACGGTGAGAATACATAGTGTATGATATTGTCGGACACGTGACCCGACTAACAGTGACCAACGCAAGAAATTACAATTATGTTATGTTTATTCCTCGCAAATTTGTTAGTATTCCAGATGGAATTATAGCATTTAGGGGGCTCTAAGATCCTGGTGGAAAAGGGTGAGAGAGGGGAGGGAATAATGGAGACAAGGAGCAAGGCCTCGTGATATATTTTTCCCTTTCCTTTCCTTCATTTATTTTTCACCTCTGCATCTGCTTTCCAGACCAAGTGTAAAATTATTTTAGCCAAATCTATCCTGCATAACCTTGCTGCTGTAGCAGCACCATTCTCCCTAATTACCCACTGTGGTGAGGCGTTGCCTTCCACCATTGAGGTAATTCGGGTCAAGGCGTGCATCATCTGTGAGCCGGAATAACTGTTTCGCAGATGATCCCCGAACCACGTGTCCCGACGGCACGATAGAATGTGATGCCGTATGGTAACTTACCGTAAACGAGCTCGTCGCCATTATGGGTGCTGGTTTCAGGAGCGCTTTAGATCTCGGTGGGGGTGTGAGAGGGGGGGAGGGTTTACTCAGGGGAAAAGAGGGCCCAGCTTGGATTTTCAAGTGCGAAATCATTCCCTGGCGTTGCGGGGAAGGGTACCGCGAATCCGACCTGCCATTTTCCCGGTACTGCTCTCCGAAATTGCGGGCCGTGCGGGCGATATATATCGGGATAATTCACGAAGGGTTTGGCTGCATATCGAGTTTATATGGTACCATATGATACCCGCACTTTTGTGATGAGAGTCAATTTCGTAGTTGAAAGATTCGCTCCGTATCGTGTTAATATTCCTTGGCGGGTGGGAGTAGAAATTGTGTATCGCTGCTCGGGCTATCATAGCATTCCAGTTTTCTCGCTCGGGGGTATGGCGGGTGAGCGTGAATTTCACCCAAACCCTGTCCGGGTGGAAACTAATCACCGTTCAGTATTACCTTTTCTAACGGCTGGCTTTTTGCGGGGTGTACGAAATACTTGCGCGTTATATTTTTCTCCATTCTAAACAACCCATGTCTACACTTTAGAAGAGACAATACGGGGAAGGAAGGAGTAGTAGAAAGAATAAATAAATGGATGTGCAGAGAGGATTTACAAGCGCACAACCGAGAAAGTAAATATGATAAAAGTTTCGTGCTATACTGCTTATCTCAATATGATTGAAACAGCCCCCACCAACACCATATTCAATGTAAACAGTTAATGGAAAAGATTGTGGCTCAGTTGCGGGGGAAATCTGGATGGGGAACCGGACGGGTATGAAGTAGATATGTGAACTCTGGTCGCAGTCGGGAGGAGGTGGGCGGGGATGAGTGGGTGAGGCAATGGCAGTGATATATGTCTTTATGGAGTCCTGAGGAAATTGCACATAGGCTATCTGTACTTGAAGGCGGCAAGAAAGGTGACGCCTCCTCAGCCACAGGCTGTACTGGGGTGGCTGATTGTGGGGACTGTATGATAAGAGCGCAATCACTGATGCCTATTCTCGGTAGTATAGTACGACTAAGCGGTGTTCGGCCGCGGTTGCTCGGTTTGTTGCGGTTGGCGTCACCCGATCGGGGCAGCACTTTCACCACTCCCTGGTGCCCATTCTCAGCAGCGGAATAGAATGATGTTTGGCCTATATGCCTGGTTTGTCGGGCTGAAACCGTCCCGTACGAGGAGTATTTTCACCACTCCCGTGCGCCCAAACATAGCAGCGGAATGGAGTGGTGTTCGGCTGCGGTTATCTTGTTCGTCGGGATTGACCTCATCACATCAGAGTAAGATTTTCACCACTCCCTCGTGCCGATTCAAAACAGCACAATTGAGTCATTGACGACTTTTATATGGTTTGTCGGGGTTGACCTAGTCCCGCTTAAGTAGTATATTTACTACTTCCTCGTGCCATTCGAAGCAGCACGATGGAGGGGTGTTTGGCCACCATCATCGGGTTTGTTAGAGTTGACCTGGTCCTGTCAGAGTTGCATTTTCACCACTTTCCCACTCACAGAAGTACAATAGAGTGGTGCTTTACCTTATATATCTGGTTTGTCGGGGTTGACTCAATCCTATTCGAGCATGGTTTTCACCAGTCCTACCTACCAATTCATAGCAGCTCGGTAGAGCGCTGTTCTACCGTGTATATCTGGATTGTTCAAGTTCTCTTCATCCGGAGTAGTTTTTCCAATACCCCCTCGCGCACCTTCGAAGCAGTATGATAGAGTGGTCTTCTGCCGGAATTATCTGGTTTTCGTGGTTGACGTCCCGTTCGTGGGCTGGACTACCGCTGGTTCGTGTCCTACGGCGGTGGGCTTGTCTGTCCACACTGCGATTCAAAACCTTGGCTAGGCAGTAGTTAACCTTGACGCGGCAATCTCAGGTCTGGCGCCGTTTTCTTTTCTTTCTTTCGCAGCGCGGGGGGACCGCATATCTAGGTTCCGCTGCTGTTGCTGTGTCATCTGATTTTCTAATAAACCCGATGTCAGCGAAGTTCGCTACCGATGTAGATATAAACGGTACGTGTTGGCGCGTGCTCCAACGACAAGCAACACTGGCTGTTGAGGTTGTAAACTAGCCACGAGTGGCGCACTGCTTGTGAATTGATGCACCGCCGGAAACTAAAGCTGATGCGGTGGAGGGGGATTTGCTGGCAGAAGATCATAACTTAGTGTCGTTTTGGCTACTAAGTCATGCGACGTCCCTGGCTGCTACAAAGCTTTCATAGTGCGGACTATAATACCGGGGAACTACTTCTGGTATGGGCGTTGAGGGGGAGTGCATTCTTCCTTGCTGTTTTTGCGTAATGGTTAGGAGAGGAACTTGTTAACCTATTGTCAACACCATTAAGTATCCTATTGGTCTGTATTGTACAGCGCCCGTGGATCACTCGCCGATTTGCCTAGCGGTTCTGAGTAGATCTGTCGTGAGATTACTAAGTTACTAGTCACTATCGCCGGCAACCGCTGGTATGATGTAAAATAAAGGGAACCCCATGGGCTTCCCGCGGGGGAGGAGATGAAGTCAAATTCACCATGCAGTATGGATAGATGAGGGTATCGTAGATTAGATATTCTTTCGGTGGGGGGCATTTTTACCCGCTACTGCTGCTCTGTATCTTGTATCTAGAATCGTGGGAGCCGAGTGGATGGCATTTATATATCTAAGACGGAGGAGAGTGTGAAAGGTTTGGCGGCCGCAGAACGGGTTTATTTGGTACAATACCTGTTTGTGGAAATGGGATTTGATTTCGTGGCATGAAAGAGTCTTGCTGGATTAATTAATCGGTTTTCCTTGGTGGGGCAGGGGGTAGAGATGATTGTATTGTACTGTACGTTCCGGATCTCTTCGTCCGTAGGGGCGCGGAGGATAATCGTGGTTTTTCATTAAGCCGTGTCTAGGTGGAACCTGGCCGACATAATAACATTATCTAATGGCTGGCTTTCAAGTTCCTTTTGCCGAGTGTGAAAGGCTTGCGCGTTATATGTTTTTGCTCTAGATCTAAAAGACGCAGGTCTACACTTTAGGAGAGAGAAAATAGAGAAGAAGGAATTGCAGAAAGAATAGATGAACATATGTGCAGGGAGGATTTACAACTAAAAAAAAGAGGAAAAAAACTAAATATGATAGAGGTTTTGAGCTAAAGAACTCCACTCAATATAATGGAAATAGCCCTCCACCATCAACGGCAAACTCGGTAGAAACAAAAAGAAAAAGAAAAAAAGTCCTGACTCGACTGCACGAGAAAATGCGTATAGAGGATTGGAAGGGTTTTGAGGTGGATATGTGGGCTCGATCGTAGATGATTTTTTATGGTCGGGAGAAAATATTTAAGCTACGATTGTGTAACAGGTGCACCCCGGAAGGGAAGGAAGGGCGGCAATTAGGATAAGGCGTGGTTTAAACGGCAGGAGGAAGTTGGGCAGGGGTGAGTGCAATGGCGGTGATAGACGTGTTTATAGAGCTCTTGCAGAAATTGAAGATAGGTTAAACGGATTGGAAGGCGGCCAGGAGGGTGATGCCTCCACGTCCTTAGGCGGGGCTGGGGGTGGAAGATTGTGGGAACTGTAGGAGTGCTATCACTTCCTCGTGCTTATTTTTAACAGCATGGTCGAGTGGTGTTCGGCCGATGTTATCTGGTTTATTGGGGTTGACGCCGCTCAATCCGAGTAGTATTTTCACCACTCCCTTGTGGCCATCCCGAGCGGCGCAATTGAGTGATGTTCGGCCGTATATGTCTGGTTTGTCGGGGTTGACCTCGTACCGTTCGAGTAGTATTTTCACCACTCCCTCGTGCCCATTCCAAGCGGCACAGTGGAGTGGTGTTTGGCCGTAATTATTTGGTTTGTCAGGGTTGACCTCGTCCCGTCCAAGTAGTATTTTCGCCACTCCCTCGTGGCCACCCTTGGCAGCACGGTGGAGTGGGGTTTGGCCGAATCTATATGGCTTGTCGGGGTTAACCTCGTCCCGTCCGAGTAGTATTTTCACTACTTCCTCGTGCCCATTCGAAGCAGCACAATAGAGGGGTGTTTGGCCATCATCATCTGGTTTGTCGGGGTCAACATCGTCCCGTTCGAGTAGTATTTTCACCACTCCCTCGTGCCCATTCATAGCAGCGCAATGGAGTGGTGTTTGGCCATCATCATCTAGTTTGTCGGGGCTGGCTTCGTCCCGTTCGAGTAGTATTTTCACCACTCCCTCGTGGCCATTCATAGCAGCGCAACGGAGTAGTGTTCTACAGTGTATATCTGGTTTTTCGGGATTGACTTCAACTAGTTCGAGTAGTATTTTTACTACTATATCTTGCCCATTTGAGGCAGCACGATATAGTGGTGTTCGGCCGCGGTTATCTGGTTTGTTGGGGCTGATATCGTCCCGTCCGAGCAGTATTTTCGCCGCTCCCTCGTGGACACTCAGAGCAGCACCGTGGAGTGGCGTTCGGCCGTCATCATCTGGTTTGTCGGGGTTGACCACGTCCCATCCGAGTAGTATTTTCACCACTCCCCCGTGCCCATTCTCAGCAGCATTATGGAGTGGCGTTCCGCCGCAATTATTTGGTTTGTCAGGGTTGACCTCGTCCCGTCCGAGTAGTATTTTCACCACTCCCTCGTGCCCACTCCGAGCAGCCCAATGTAGTGGCGTTTGACCGTCATCATCTGGTTTGTCGGGGTTGACCTCGTCCCGTCCGAGTAATATTTTCACTACTCCATTGTGACCATCCTCAGCAGCATAATGGAGTGGCGTTTCGCCGTAATTATTTGGTTTGTTAGGGTTGACCTCGTCCCTTCCGAGTAGTATTTTCACCACTCCCTCGTGCCCATTCAGAGCAGCACAATGGAGTGGCGTTTGGCCGATGTCATCTGGTTTGTCGGGCTTGACCCCGTCCCGTCCGAGTAGTATTTTCACCGCTCCCTCGTGCCCATTCCAAGCGGCACAATAAAGTGGAGTTCTGCAGAGGTTATCTCCTTTGTTGGGGTTGACCTCTTCCCGTCCGAGTAGTATTTTCAACACTCCCTCGCGTCCATCTAAAGCAGCACAATGGAGTGGTGTTAGGCCGAAGATACCTGGTTTGTCCGGGTTGACCTCCGCCTGTCCAAGGAGTGTTTTCACCGCTCCCTCATGCCCGCTCTCAACAGCACAATAGAGTGGTGTTCGGCAGAGTTTATCTGGTTTGTCCGGCTTGACCTCGTCCCGTCCGAGTAATATTTTCACCACTCCCTCGTGCCCATTCTCAGCAGCATAATGGAGTGGCGTTTCGCCGTGATTATTTGGTTTGTCGGGGTTGACATCGTCCCGTCCGAGTAGTATTTTCATCACATCCTCGTGCCCATTCAACGCAGAATGATGGAGCGGTGTATTGCCCATGTAGTCCTTTTGATTGATATCACAACCTTCCACCTCTACCAAACCAGCTGCAAGCTCTACAATCCCGAACGAGGATGCGCAGTGCAGACCACCGAATAGGAGAGGTTTATCGGGATCAAAATAACGCCAGTGTAATAGCCGTACCTTTAGGAGGATCTTAATAGATATGTGGTTATTGTAATTATCAAATAGCCTCAGCGCAAGCAATTTTGCGCAATCCGAAAGGTCCCTCTTTGCGTGGACTCCCCAATATAGAGAAGAATATTCGAGAAACGGTGTGTCTTCGAGATGGGGAGAGGGACTGGTTGAAAGAGCCATGACCTGGTTAGAATTCAGATAACTCAAGCATGTTTCCGCCATTGCCGAGTAAGCTCTACTAAAAAGCTCAGGATGGGCGCGGAGGTATTCTTGAAGGGTAAAGTGGATTAACCGGACAGTGGAGACCTCCTTGTCTACTACAATAAGTCCTTGGCAACAAGCTAGTAATGTCCCTATTGAGGGAACATTATCGATATCGATATTATGCGACTCTATTTCGACTGCTAGGGCGTGGCAAAGTTCATGGGGCTTTAAGGGCCGCTCCGCGTGAGAGATCCACATTAAAGTTGCAATGCCGAGTCTCGCTTTCTCCCCACCTTGTCCCTTTATCCGACCTAGTGTTGCGCCATAAACATCCTCCAACCCTAATCCATCGGCCATTGCGTTGAGCCTTTGTCGCCTGCGATGGATTGTGGTTTCTTGAAGGATCGCATCGATGTTCAGCGAGACTAGTAGAAACCTATATATATGTATCTGTCAGTGGACTCGAGGTAGTTTCCCCAGTGTGGTTACTTCTACTTACATTTCGGAAATATCATTAGGGATTTTCTTCAGGATGTCCTCTGCTAGACTACTGTCCATCGCATCTGGGTTTGTGTCCTCGTCCAACTTGGAGTGAAGATATCTGATAATGTCATCTCTCTTGGGACTTATGGATATAGTTTTCGTTCTCCCCGCCAGGCGTCTTCCGATTTCGGGTTGAATATGCGGCCTTCCAGTCACGAATACCCGAGTGCCCGGGGACTTCATGAGAATTTGATTTAGCGAGTCGAGAAGCTTGGCACGGTGTCCTTCTACACACTCATCTAGGGCGTCGATGCATATGAACGTAGGTTCTTTGGAAGTAGTAGTCTGTAGCATCTTTAAAATAGCCGAAAGTTGCGGTCCCCGTCCACCAATGGCTTTTCTCTGGTCTTGGTATTCTCGCGATATCTCCTCTGGGATCTTTTCCAGCCCGCCAACCATCTGTTTCAGCAGCGCGCCCAGCATGCTCGTGGGGGACTGCTCCTTTTGGGCGGCGAAGTCGAAATAAAAGCATGCAACTGTGGCGTTTAGTCCTCCTGCCTGATCACACAAGCTGTCTATCACCAGTGAGCTAGAATTAGGGCTCGTCAGCGCTTGCCATTTTTCTTCTATCCCCCGAGATTAGCTCTTGTTACCTAATGTAGGTCTTTCCAACCCCAGGATCCCCGTAGCAAAACAAAACTGCATTATCGGATTCACTTCCCCCACTACCCGCGTACCAGCTTCTAAATTCCTCTGTTTGCAAGACCCATTCCCCTAAATTTTCGACTCTGCGCTCTTGAATATCCTGGTGTCGCAGCCTTGGTTCTAGTGGCGATAACCAGGCAAGGATATTAGATCGTTCGTCGGCTATAGTAATGTTATTCGTGATAGTCGTGTTATTGAAGGAGTTGGTGTTGTCACTGATGCGATATTGAGACATCTTCGATGTTATGAACCTGGTGGAGGATAGGTGATTGAGGTGGTCGGTTGATGGAGTCGTTGGGAGCTGAAGAAACGCTGGGGCCTTTTGTGGAACCTCGCGGAGCCAAATCAATCCCCCCCGAATTTGTGCCCACATTGCGGCCCATATCCCTGCTTGGGCTTACCATATCGGTTTCAAGAAATGCCACATCTCTTTAAGCGGTACGAGTATTCTGCTATGACATATCTTTCGCTGCAAGGAAGAATGTCACACCACACTCTAGTACTTGTAGCAGAGCCGCCTGTAGTGGAATCGGTTAGCTTGGAATACCATTGTTAGAGATAAAAAAACGGTTGATTTTGATTTGTCCGATTTGTCGTGACCAGCTTGTCTCTAAACACTCTTTCCATTGCTCAACAAGAGCCTGTAATTTAGAGAATGCTTTTCTTTCTTTCTTGAATTGGAGGCTAGGCACCTGATCTATAAATTATATTTGTTCTGAGTTGAGTGGCGGGGGGGGAATGATGATTTTCTGGGGACAGTGATTTCCGATATTCGTTGAAAGGAGCAAGTAGGCGGTTGATTGCCCACACGGCTCGGCTCGATGAGATGTCACGGGATGATAGCTTGCTACAAGTACGATACGTTTATCATAATATACCCATCTTTATAATAATCGTGAAGTCCGCTATATCGTACGACGGCTAAGCCAGACCGTCATTTCAGTGAGTCGTTGGATATGAACAGCCCTCTACCCGAGTCGAGAGTAATTCAGGGTACAGGATTTACCACCACAACAGACAATCGGGGCAGCAGAGTAAAATTTCCACTGGACGGCTCTGAAAGATATTACTACTATAAATTAGCGTGATGGTCTGTACAATCCCTTTTGAACGAAAGTTCGCGTTTTACGCTTGGTACACAATACGGTGTCGGAAAGGCTGGTATGCGGAAGTATAGTTTTCTTGTTGAGAGAGATGGATAACTCCGTGGTGCATCCCCGGTCCTGACCGGTAACCCTCTCGGCGGAGCAATAACCGATAGGCTTCTAAATGCCGGGCTAACACTGGTCACGTATGTGAGAAATCTGCCCTAGGGCCCTACTGATAATACCAAACAGCCGAGAGTTGTCGGGAAGTGAAAGTATTCATCCATTCTTTCTTGGTTGTGATTGAGATGTGCATCCCTGATCAAGCGACCACTATGATCAAGACTGACAGAACATGATCGGAGCAGGTACTGGATATCTACACTGGATTCGTGTTAGTAGTGTTTGACGATTAGGGAGTGTGGTGGATTTCCTTTATCTTGTGATATTTTGAGTATTTTTCTCTTCCACCGGCACATGTGTTTTTCGCCAACTTTCTCTCGATAAGACAATTCACTTTGTCTTTCTTTTCCGCTCATTATTCTCATACTCATATGCGTCTCTCTATTCTCTAAGATTCTCTCAATCCACTCTTTTGTCAGTCTCGTCGTTGCACCTCGATAGAAGTGAATATACTGGTAACTCGATCTTTGCCCCATATACTTCACAAGGTTGACGCCCGGGCCCCGCAGTCTTAGAACAAATGGCATCATCCGACGGTTATCTGCAGGGCCCGGTTAATACCTGCAAGACCCGGCCATTACCTGCAAGGCCGTCCGTCCGTCCCGGGCACTAGTCTGGACGGATGCCAGGATGCCCGCCAGTCCTGGGCATCCGCCTTTGTACTGCCGTACCTCCAGTCCTCACACAAGAACAGACGGACTGGGCTCTTGGGTTCACTGCCCAGAGTCAGGGGCCCAGTCCCTATCGTATTAGAGATTGTCTATGGCTGCAAGAGTAATAGCGGGGAAAAGGCGTCTGAGATTGCGGAGAACGTCTTCAATCTCAGCGCGAGGTCTAGGGGAAGTTCCGTATTGACGCCTTATATCTTCGGTGCGGGCTTGGGTGAGGTCGGCAAAATTTGATTCTATAAAACCTTCTGAATCCTCCCACGGAACCTGATCCCCCCCATCACCCTCCCCATCACCAGCGTCCCCAACCGTCCCGGGCGTCCCGGGAATGGTGGGTAAGGACCGCGGGGCATGGCGTCTGCCTTCCATAAAGACGGCGGTTCTAGGGGCTAACGCCCGAGCCCTACAGTCTTAGTACAAATGGGATCTTCCGACAGTCATCTGGAGGGCCCGGCCGTCATACACAAGGCCCGGCAGTCCGTCCCGGGTATCCTCCAGTGCACCGCCGTCCGCTCCCCTCCGGACTGAAAGACGGACTGACTGGACGGTTGGGAACACTGACCTCAGTCCCCGGTGGGGCACTCGAGGTTTTTGAGATGAGTCCTCAGAACATGACCTCTGCGTAAAATTGTTAACCACTAAACCAGCGCCAAAGCAATACTTATAAGAACTCAAATAATTGAACCTCGCGCTAGGACGCTGGAGTTCCCTTTGCTAGTATTTCCGGAAACCTTTGCACCGCGCAAGTAACATATCGGGGTGTAGGAAACTTACTTGAGACCCTCAAAAGTTTCCATTTTGGCGAGACAGGAGGAACCGGGGGAAAGGACCCGACAGACAAAATATCCTCCTTCCGTTCTGGAGTGTGTGGGGTTGTCCCGACTAAGTGCCTCCTCACTTCGTTTCTTTTTTTTCCCTTTGCGGTCGACCGTAGGTTCTTAATTGGCACGCTTTTGTGGGGATCCCGATCGACGAACAGGAGACCCGGACCCGGACCGTTGCCGAGCTGGCCCACCGCCATCTTCACCTATCCCACCAGCCCCGGGTCCAGCTCCACCACTGGTTTGCTTGGGTACGATACGATACGAGCTCAGGGGTCTTTCTAAACATTTTGTCCTACATTTTTGTTTGATTGTTTGGGGGACTAGAGAGAGGGCTGGTGCGCGAGTGAGGAATAGGATTGTTGGATTCTTGGTCCCCGTCACCTCAGTTATCTTTCAAACACTTGGTAGTCTCCTTGCGTGTTTCATTATTGCGAAGTTAGGAGATCAGGATATCTCCAAGCTATTGTTTCATTCATTCCTTTGAAACTCTCTGCCCCTTACTGGTAAAACTCTTTTCTTTTAGCGGGAGAAAATATTTCTCTCCCTTTCTTGGGAATGAAAATTTTCACCCACACGGACTTGATATTGGAGGAAACAGATCCTATTAAGAAGGACCTGGTCATGTAGTTAGAAAGATATGCGAACCTGGACAATCAATCTTCTGCCTTCGTGAATAGCCCAGAACTTGAATCTCACTCTATTTATCACATTACACAATTTCCTCCTCTCTTATCAGTCTGTTTTTCTCACGGGGAGTTTTTGTTGTGTCATACGTATGATATCATAGTGATGAGGTTTCAGTTGTGTGCGGAGGGGGGAGGGTTTGTGGTTCTTGGGAGGAGTGGGTGAGGGGGAGCTCATGAGTTGGGAACAAACACCTCTATTGCACGAACATGCCAAGGCCAATCCCGCACAAACGATTATTAACCTTAAATTCGACTTCATGTTAATGATTGTTCCTGCATGATTGGCCTTGGCCCGTACTCGGGGGTGTCTCACCTACGCTTATCATACTACCGTAGAATCTCAAATAATTGAACCTTGTGCTATGTATGATAGTCGAGAATTCTATACTCTCGAAAAGGTGTAAAAAATACTGCAAGGAAGGAGCTACTTAGCTCCTCTGAGAGGGACAAGAAAACAGAAAAATCACAAGGCCTTACCAGAGGAGGCAACTCTAACGACATAGCTCAAGGTTCAATTATTTGAGATTCTACGGTATTATCGGGGCTTGGGAGAATAACCGCCAATATTGGAAATTCAAACCTAGTATCTTTTCATTTCTCACGATAGATCACCCCGATACCAACCCGGCTATAACACTGCGCACCAGGTAACTAAGGGAACAATTCACCACGTCGACTATTGGTTTTTTTTTCCTCCCCCCCCCTCAAAAAAAAGGATAAAAAGTCAAGAGAAATTCTTCCCTAAGGCAACTGGTAGGTCCTATGCAGCCCTTATCCTCCGCATTTAACTATTGGAATGAATTTATCAACCGTGACAATAGGGTTTCGACGACCATCAACCGCCATCTATAGTACCCACCCCAACATCCCCCAACTTGCTTCAGAAATTCAAAAATCCTCAAACCGTTAAGCTCACACTACCAACATACCCCTAAATAACCTCCTCACAGATACCTTTCCCCAAGTATTTGTTTCTACCAGGAAAATTCTTGAAATAACATGACGAGTGACAAAGCATGATGGCTACCTCGAGAATAAAGTATGATGAAGAAATTCTCATCAATTAAAAATCATGCTGGGCAAAGCGCATTTTCGAAAGTGGATTCCGGAGTTAAAAGTATTGGCTTTTCGACGTGCTATCCTATCGAAACCAAAGCTCCCAAAGCTATTCCAATTTGCACGATACCTGCGGCGGTCGCGTGGGCGTCCTTCGTCTCGGTGGAGAAACCTGTAACTCTCTGTAGCTTCCAGCAAGTAGGCCATATGCTCTCTTCACACCGATACGCTTCTTAAATGAATTCAGTGTATTTCTTGCTTTTGACTGCCCCACCATATCAAGTATTAAAGCCTTAGTCTTGGTTCTCATGTGATGGGTGAAACTATCTGTTGTCGTTGTCTAGACTTCCCCGAGGGTCCGATGTTACAGATGGCAAGTTTCCTGTTCACGTGGGTGTCTAGTATCCGTGCGATTCTTATGTCGAGTGACACCTGGAGAATCGAGGTGGCAATCGAGCGAGCAAATCATCTACCTAGACCGAAAGATACTCTAGGAGCTAGTCTACCGTCTAAGGAGGGAAAAGAGCCTCAAATAAATAAAGACGAAACTTGGGTCACGTCCTTTTTTCTCTTTTCTTTCGGTGCGGGGTTAAATGAACGTTATAAAATATATTTATGTGTCTAAGATTAGGGCAATAGGGATACGTGAATCTATAATATGGATAGCACTCCTAGCGAGCTGTATCATACCCGAAATTTCAACGCAGTTCGGTTAGCTAGGCCATTGTTTTGAAATGCCTGAGTCAGTCTGGTAGAAATTCCTCACAGCCGGCAGAATGTTGCAGCAACCCAAGCCGAAGCCGCCAGGTGCCCAGGTAGGTAAAGTCGTCAGATGCTCAGGGCGGGCTTCCGTTTTGAAATGTCGCTTCCTCCTCTCTGAGATAGAATAGCTTGGGTTAGTCCGTTCGTACATAGAGCCGGACAGAATGGACGGTTGGGCTCCGAGCCCCAGAGACTAACATAAACGAAACTCCCAGAATTAATACGGCGCTTGCACAAAAAAACTTAACTCTGCTTCAGTCTGTTCATACACGCTGCTACATTTGAATGCTGTCATCTACCAACGGATGACAGAATTTCCGCCACTCTTGCCATAGTTATTTTGTAACCCCCATCACGAGGCAGCACTCGTCAACTCTCATGGTTCGAACTATTCTAACAACCAGCTTGATGAAGAAGAAAACTCCAGGGGAAGCCTGCCCATTTACACATGGAAGAGCTGGCTACCTTATGAGCTGAAAGCAAAGGCAGACGTAAGAGCAGAGGTAGGAGTGTACGTAAGAGAGTACACAAGGGTTGACGTAAGAGCTGACACCTCGGAGGTTTATGTTGGAGCATCCTTCCATATTGGGGATGGCTGACCTCGGAATATACGTAAGCCCGCAATGTGGTGGTGATACAGCGGCAACTGAGGCCGCATGAGCTTGGGTAATCGTGGTGTGGTCTTCCTTGTATGACTAGTCGAGCTTGCACTCAACCTCTCTTTCTTGAATACAACCTTAGTCGTTTCAACAGGTTATGAGCCCGGGATATGCGCTGAAAACATTTTTTCTACCCCCTAAGCAAAAGTTTCAAGTTCTACAGGTGAAAAGTTTTTTTTCATCACTGGACAATATCTCTCTATTCCCTTTTTTTTCTTCATATTTTTTCTCTTCACATATTGTTTGCTCTATCCTCACCTCACCTTCCACCATGCAAACTATGAAAGACTCTGGTCCTGTCACAACTCCTGCCGATGGAATTTATCGGACGAAGTACGGTGATACCCAGAAGCTGAACAGCTTCAACTACCGTCAATGGGCTCGGAGTATTCAGATTTTTCTTCGATCTGAGAATGCTCTTGCCATTGCTTTGGGTGAGGAACAACAGCCACCAATTGAAGAACGTCAGAACCGCTCCGATTGGATTGCTCGTGAAGGAAAGGCACTAGCAATTATTTACAATTCCTGTACCTCCGTTACACAGGAGCATGTAGAGGATGTTAGCAGTGCCTCTGAGATGTGGAAAAAGTTAAAGGATAAGTTTGACACTCTTCACTCCCGTGCTGGACAGCTTGATGTACGTCGGAACTTCAATCAAGCACGGGCCCAGCCAGGACAATCAATTGAGGACTACTTGGCCACACTACTTCGCTTCTGGAAGACTCTTGCAGGAACTGAGAGTGCCATTACTGATGAAACCTTCAAGTCTCATCTTTTGTCTACTCTACCTAAGGAGTATGACAACTATGTCGACATCTTAATGGAACAAGAAAGTCAACATACCATCAACAGCCTTATTAAGCGTCTGCTGGAGCGGGAAAAAACTCTGCTTTCCTGCCAAGCTGAGAATTCATCCTCGAATTTGTCCATGACCTCCGGGTCTGCTCTACTTACCCACAACGTATCTCGACTCCGACAACAACAAAGAAGCAATAGAGGTCAACGAGGTAGCAGGTTTCATAATCATGAGCACACTCATGGAATGGTTGCTCGTGGTCGTGGTAGGGGGAGGCTCTCTTAGAACCGCTCCCACTCAAGTAGGCTGAGTAACAACGAAAAAATTAGAGGACAAAGCTCATCTAATGGACGCTGTTGGCATTGTGGCAGAGAGGGCCACACTCGCCGTGATTGTTCTGCTCGAAGGCGTGGGCTTGAAGCACAAAGAGCGGATCAAATTGGAAGAGGACATTACCAGTCAGCCGAAATAGCTCATACGCCCACGGTCAGCCATGCACTTATAGTTACTTGTTCACAGCCAGGTAATACTGGTGATTGCTATGCTCCATGGCTTGTTGATTCTGGTGCCTCTCAGCACATGTCACCAAACCGGTCGGACTTCTTAACCTTTGAGCCTCTTACCACCCAGATCAAAGTCTACCTTGGCGATGAGAGCTGGATCCCTGCTGTAGCTCAGGGAAAGATACGACTCGTACTACAGCCTGGTACGTGCCATATTGACGTTATTGCCTTATTTGTTCCTCGGCTTGGTTCCTCCCTGGTCTCAGTTAGCCAGCTTTCAACCGAGTACGAAGTCAGGTTTACCGGTCCTACATGCTACATTTCACGTTATAATACAAGTTCCACGAGTCCTGTGGTATTAGCCTACCTGGAACAGGGTCTTTGGAAGCTATCTGGAATGCCGGCAACTATGTCTTCCATTAATAGTTGTGAATGGAGCAACTTAAGTGTTGCAAGGAAGACACGCATACCCTCTCTGGAGCGATGGCATCAGCGGCTTGGTCACCTTAGTGTTCGCTCAGTGAGAATGATTGTACCAAAGGAGAACATACAAGGGGATGATATGTTTAGTACTAACTGCTCTGTTTGCATAAATGCAAAGCAGCAGAGAAGGTTTGAAAGAAGACCAGTCAAGCGAGCCTCAGAACCATTTGAGCTGGTTCATTCAGACTTATGTGGGCCTATCTCAGTACTGTCACATGGAGGAGCAAAGTATTTCATAGTTTACGTGGATGACTATAGTCGGCATACTTGGGTGTTCTTCCTTCCTGACAAGAGTTCTACTACTATCACTTCACGCTTCCAGGAATTCACTTCTTGGATTTGGACAAACTTTCACAATCGAAAGTATAAGATTCGACGGTTCCGGTGCGATAATGGGAAAGGAGAGTACAATAACTCCCTCTTCCGCGGTATTCTGAGAGCAACAGGAATTCAGTATGAGCCGGCTCCCCCCTACACACAACATAAGAATGGAGTCAGTGAACGTATGATACGGACCATCACTACTAAGGCGAGGGCACTTCTCCTTGATGCTAAGCTACCAGCTGAATTCTGGGCTGAGGCTGTTCAGACTGCAGCATATCTGCATGCTCGCTCACCCTCTCATGCGAATAATGGAAAGACACCATTTGAGATGATCTATAATGAGAAGCCGGAGCTAAATCATCTCCGAAGGTTTGGCTGTTTGGCCTACAAGTTAGTCCCAATACCTCAGCGTAGAGAGAAGAAGTTTGGCCGTCGGTCACAGGAGTGCATTATGTTAGGGTATGTGCACCAAACTACAAAAATATGGAGGCTGTGGAATCAGTCTACAAAGCAAGTCATCCAAGTATCGGATGTGAAGTTTGATGAAGATAAGCTTGTAAGCTTAGTAGCAGGACCAGATGTTTTGAGAACCGTCTTAGATGAAAATGAGACTACAAAGACCATCTGGTTTGACGATGATGATGATGAAGGTATGGATTCTGCCTGGTTTGGCGATGTGGTGAAAAATGGCAGCCCGGGCTTAGAGTTGCTGGAGAATGGGGTTGCTGGACGCGGCACCTCAGGCACTCTGGAAAGTAAGATGATTTTAGAGCGAGAGGGGGAGGTAATTGGCCAAGATCAGGAGGCCGGTACAGAGCCTGCAGGATTACGCTCTTCAAATCATCAGGTTTCTGAAAGTGCCGAATTGGTTCCGATATCGCAACCGAAGACTTCAATTCCGGTTGAACCAAGCCCTAAGAATGATATAGTCACTACTCCTGTCCTTCGCCATTCCCTACGCAAACGCCATGTACAGGCCAAGATAGCAGCTATGTCGAATAGTGCATCTGCTGGTCCTGTGTTAGAACCTTCTAGCTATAAGGAGGCGATTGAGTGTAGTTACTGGCAAGAAGCCATGCGAGAGGAGTTTACCTCGCTGATGAAACATGGGACGTGGATACCCCAAGAATGCCATGTGACTGCAAGTCAGAAGATCATAGGTTGCAAGTGGGTCTATAGGACCAAGATTGATGCAGATGGTAAGAAGAGATATAAGGCTCGCCTCGTGATCAAAGGCTATGAGCAAGTCAACGGAATTGACTATGACGAGACATTTGCACCAGTTGCACGCTTGAGTACTTTACGTATGTTGTTTGCACTGGCAGTATCGAGAGACTGGCATATCCATCAAATGGATGTCGTAACCGCGTTCCTCTATCCTAAGATTGATGGTGTTGTCTTAATGGAACCGCCACCTGGAATTGAGTGGTTGGATCCAAGCTTTGGTAATAAGATATGTCTATTACAAAAGGCACTCTACGGATTGAAGCAAGCCCCACGTCTCTGGTTTCAAGAGATTGATGGCACACTAAAAGAGATGGGATTTACTCAGTCACTTGCTGACTCAAACCTATATATCTCAGACAATGTTATCCTAATCCTCTATATTGACGATATCTTAATTACATCGCCGAAGCTTTCTTTAGTTGAGTCCACAAAGAAACAGCTTTACAACTACTACCAAATGAAGGATCTTGGCCCTGTCCGACAGTTCCTGGGATTGGAGGTCCATCGAGAAAAGGATAAGTTAAGTATTTGCCAGTCAAATCTAATCCGCTCAGTCTTGGAACGCTTTGGTATGGCAAAGTGCAATGGCCTCTCTACTCCAATGGAAACCGCGCGCCGGCATCGGCTCAATATGAAGGATGATACTCAAAGTCCCCAATCTGTGCCAGAAGCAGTTGTTCTCTCGCCTGAGCAACAAAAGCAATATCAGGCCATCGTTGGAAGCATAATGTATTTGGCTGTAGGAACCCGGCCAGATCTCAGCTACACAGTCTCAGTTCTTAGTAGATTCAACACTACGGCAACTGTGGAGAACTACGCGGCTGCTAAAAGAACCTTGAGATACCTGAAGGCGACTATGGACCTGGGGATTGATTTCTATAAAGATGATATGAACCTCTCAGGCTTCTCAGACTCAGACTGGGCAGGCGATATTGAGGACAGGAAATCTACTTCGGGATTTGTTTTCCTCCTCAGCAAGGGTGCTATATCATGGCAGGCATCTAAGCAAAAAATAGTGGCATTGTCCACTACTGAGGCCGAATATGTAGCCTGCTGTGAAGCAAGCAAAGAGGCAGTTGCGCTAAGGAGAATTTATGATGGCTTAACTAGGATCAGTGAAAACGGAAGTCATCCTTCTCCCTTACCTCCCACGATGATACTTGTTGACAACCAAGGTGCACTGAAGTTGATTCAGAATCCTTGTTTTCATAAACGCACCAAGCATATCGAGTTAAAATATCACTACATCCGGCAGGTATATGAGCAGGGACTTATCACGATCGACTATGTGTCAACTCATAACATGACAGCGTATATCCTCACTAAACCGCTGACCTCCGATCTTCACTGGCGGTGTGCTAAAGGCTTAGGAATGGGTGGATCTACTCTACAGCTACTACAACTTTAATGAATATTTGTTATTTTTTGTCTACCACTAGGACTTCCGTAGGAGGATCACAACTGGCTTGTATCGGGTTGAGTACTCTTCCCCTAACTCAAATGCCGTTTTTCCTTGTCCAAGGTTTTTGGCTTTGAGCAGGGGTTTAAGGAGGCTACCCAGCGCTGTTATTTCTTTTCTTCGTTCTTGTTCTCTTGAAATCTCTTTTATTACGTATATGGGATATGGAAGGAGCGGGAGTGTTGGAGCATCCTTCCATATTGGGGATGGCTGACCTCGGAATATACGTAAGCCCACAATGTGGTGGTGATACAGCGGCAACTGAGGCCGCATGAGCTTGGGTAATCGTGGTGTGGTCTTCCTTGTATGACTAGTCGAGCTTGCACTCAACCTCTCTTTCTTGAATACAACCTTAGTCGTTTCAACAGTTTAACAACACCAAGCACGGAAGGAGGTTTCAACACAAACAGTGAACAGACAAAGTCTACAAAATTGCAGGACGTGTGTGTGGGCAAACGGTGACGATCCCGTACATATTCAATAATTTGTGTTTATCTGTCACTAATTAGTTGGTGGTCTAGGTGAAAATATGGTATTCAGAGCACCTGGACCGTGGGCGGAAAGGGGGGAACGATTGAGAAACGGAGAGAGAACTCGTGATGGATTTTTCCCTTCTTTTTCCTATTTCACATCTATTCTACGTCTACTTTCAGACCAATTGTGGAATAAATTATCCTATTTAGGACTGTCCCAGAGAACCCGCTCGCCACGGACGTCCACCCCGTCTAGCTGCCGGTTGTGGTGAGGGGGACCTTGCCTTCCATCATCGAGGCAATTCAGGTCATCGGGCACACCACCTTTGGCCAGGGATTACTTCCGCTGAAGCCCCTCCGGGGACGGCTGCCCAAGAAAGTCGCGATAGTACATTACGATATGATTCGATATAGTGCCGTAAATGTACTAGGTGTAATTCGCATGGCCGGTGACGGTGACACTTTATAGCTCTGCGGAGGTGCAGGAGAGGTGGAGGGTTCATACCTGATGCAAAGAGCAGGAAAATAAAACTCAATGAGTTTTTGAACAAAAAATTGACCCCCCGCCTTATTGATATGAAAATGGTGGATCTAACTTTGCTCTTGCTCACTAGTAATCTGCAGAATCATACACCATACAGGCGACCTTGTCTGGACTGAGCATGAACTCTTTGGCTGCATAGCCGGTATTTTGGTTTTACATGGTGCTGGACTCCCCGGGCGGGAGCTAATTTCGGAACCGGAATGCTGCTGCCGGCTGCACTAAATTTTGTGGTTTCCTTCGACAAGGAAACCATATTTAGGCTCGAATTCTGTGGCAAGGGTCTCAAGGAAGAAAAGCAAGGGCAGCGATCACCACAAGGCGGGATTTTCAACAGTGGGAAGAGGTTAGGCGGGGATGAGAGGGGGAGGCAGTGGCGGTAACTGACGTGTTTGTGGTTATGGCTGAAATTGTGTATAGGTTATACGTATTCAAGGGTGGCCGGGGGGGTGGCGTCTCCTGGGTTTGGCTGGGGGTGGAAGATAGTGGGGGTTGTAGGAGCGCTATCTCTTCCTCATGCGAATTCTCGGTATGTATCATAGCATGGTTAGGCGGTGTTCGGGTATGGTTGGGGTTTGTTGGGGTTAACGTCGCCCAATCCAAGCAGCATTTCTCCCACTCCCGCGTGCCCATACCGGCGGGGAACAAAAAGTGAGGGTGTTAAGCCGTGATCATCTGGTATGTCGGGGTTAATGTCGTCTCGTTCGAGTAGTATTTTCATCACTACCTGGTGCCCGTTCTCATCAGCCAATGGAGTGGTGTTTGGCCATCATTTTCTAGTTTGTCGGTGGTGACCTCGTTCAGCCCGAGCAGGATTTCTACCACTCCCCCAATGCACCACAGAGTGGTGTTTGGCCCTTATTATCTGGCTTGTCGAGGATAGCATCGCCCCTGTCGAGTAGTATTTTCACCACTACATCGTGCTCATTCATACATAGCAGCACGATAGAGTGGTGTTAGGCCATAGTTATCTGGTTTGTAGAGGTTGACTTCACCCTCACCCAGGAGTATTTTCACCACGTTCTCGTGCCCATTCCAACCAACACAATGGAGCGGTGTTAGGTCGAATGAATCTGGTGTGTTGGGGTTGGAGTCCCATCCGAGGGCTGCACTAGTATCACACTATGATACCACAGATTCGCGTCCTATGGCAGTGGGCTTGTGTGTCCTCACTGTCTTCGAAAAACCTGGGGAGGCGAGGGGGGGAGGTGCCGCTCTTTTTTTGCAGTGCGTGTGGACCGCGAATATTTGTTCCGCTTTTATTGCAATACGGTGCCATGTGACTGTCTAATAAACTCTCGATGTTCACTGCCAATGTGCAAGTAGTAGTAGATATAAGGGGTGTGTTGGTGGGTTCATGCTCCAACGGTAAGCATGTCTGGCTGGCTGCGGTTGCAAACTAGCTACGCGAAGTGCACTCACGGAAAGTTGATGCACTACCGGGAGCCACCGTAATGCGGTTGAGAAGGAAAAAAAAGTTGCTGACTTAGAGTCGTACGGTAGTGTCGTTTTGGGTACTCTGACGGCAGGGGGGTAACGCGATGTCACTCGTTTGTCCATGAGCTTCATAGAGCACGGTAAAGTACTGCACTGGCTGAATATAAAAAAACAAAAAACACTCTGGATTGTCCCTAAACCTAAGCAAGCCGCTGGTCTGTAGTGACCGCTGCTCTGGGCCTCGATCGTTAAGGTTTAGTGACTTTAGGGGCAATCAACAGTAGTTTTTTTTTGTCTAGTGTACTGTATAGTGCCGAGACTACTCCGGCACGGTGGTTGATGGAGTACGGTATCATTCCTTGCTGTTTTCGATGGTGTGATGAGAATCTATTGGGTTATAGGCACTATGGGGTCGGGATGGGCCCATGGATTGCAAACTTATCACACTGCACGGTACCATAGATTGTCCTGAGATTTACGAGTGCCAGTTAGGTGGGCTGGCAAGATGTGAAGGACTCTTTGGAGCACGGCGGGGGTTTTAAGAGGGGGGAGGTTTTGGGCGCGGCGTGCGGGAGGAGGGGAGGTAAGTGCGGGTTCGGTGTTTGAAGTCAGAGTCAGCTGCCTGCAGGTATGGATGTAATCATTTGGATATTTTCACTGTATATGGCGCTTACCCACTTCTACTGCTGGATTCTGGAATCGTGGGGTTGTGCGGGTGGTATATATCTAAGGTGGAATGTAAAAGGTTTGCGTAGATTGGAAGTTTCTTTGGTACCATACACGTAGTTGTGGAATGGGGGTCGATTTCGTGGTTGAAGGACTTCTATGATACTGCATTAATTTTCCTTGGTGGGCAGGGTGGCGTGGCGGGTGGCCGTCATTTTCACTGAGCCGTCTCCGGGTGGAAACTAACCACGATGATACCTTACCTAATACTGACGTGGGAGATGTGATTCGCGCTACCTTAGTTCGGTGGTGTCTCGACCAAGCTGCACCTTGTGGAAGCAATTGATCGCTCTGTGACCTGACCGATAAACCGACGGATAGACAGCTTGGATCTAGACGTACGAGTAGTAAAGTGACCGAAACAGAGGTTAAACCCAATTTAGACGAATTATCAAAATATTTTGGAATGGCGATTTGACGTCCAGAATTCTCCCCCTCCGGGTTAGGGGGAAAAACATAGCCAAAAGATTACCGGTACAATACCTTTCAGCCCTCAGCTGAGACAAATATAAAAAGAAAGGATACAGCACACTTTACTTGGAAAGGCAACTCCAACGTCCGAGAAAGATTCCCGATTATTTCGATTTTTACGGTATTGACGTGGTCGAAATCGTTATGGAGAGGGGTACTGTACTGGTTGAACTAGTCAAGCTAGGAAAACATGAGGCGGCCCAACTTATGAGGGAGGAAATCCTGTCTACTAAGTCACCTCGTAGACTGGAGATTCCCCAGGGTAAAAACACAACCATCCACAGAAAATTTCTCGTCAGCCATACCTCCACCCTACACGGGTAACCGGCCCTTGCATCCCTTTCCCCGAGTTTACAAAATACTAGGACAGGTGTTTTTTTCTGTATCTGGGTGGCGTGGGTGTGGACTTTAGGAGGGGCGAACGGGGGGAGAGGGAGTTGCGGAGGGAGTAGGTGATTAAGTATGCAAGGAGAATTTACAACCAGAGGTAATGGAGAAAGTAAATAATATTATGATGGAGGCTTTAAATCACACTGCTCATCTCAATAATATTATAATGAAAATAGCCCTAACAAGCGCCGATCCGATGTTATAAACAGAAACTGACAAACGCGAACCCGACTGCGTGGGAAATGCTGTAGAGGGGGTGAAGGGGTATGGTATGGATATGTGGGATCAAATCGTAGATAAAGTCGTTCGATCGAAGTAAAATATTGAAGCTATGATTCTGTGACATGCGTACTCCGGAAAGAAAGAGAGGACGGTAACTACAATAAGGTGAGTATTCAAACGGCGGAAGGAGGCTGGGCAGGGGTGAGGGGGGAAGGTAGTGGTTGCGATGGACGTGTCTATGGAGATCTTGCGGAAATTGCGGATAGGTTATAAATTTTCGAAGGCGGGACTGGGGATGACGGATTGTGGGGAGTGTAGGAGCGCTATCACTTCCTCATGCTTATTCTTAACAGCACGGTCCAGTGGCGTTTGGCCGCGGTTATCTAGTACGTTGGGATTGACACCGCTCAATCCGAGTAGTGTTTTCACCACTCCCGTGTGGCCATCCTCAGCAGAACAATGGAGTGGTGTTTGGCCGTATATATTTGGTTTGCCGGGGTTGACCTCGTCCCGTTCAAGTAGGATTTTCACCACTCCATCGTGCCCATTCCAGGCAGCACAGTAGAGAGGTGTTTCGCCGTAATTATTTGGTTTGTCGGGGCTGACGTCGCCCCGTCCGAGAAGTATTTTCACCACTCTCTCGTGCCCACCCTTGGCGGCACGGTGGAGTAGCGTTTGGCCGAATCTATATGGCTTGTCGGGATTGACCTCGTCCCGTCTCAGTAGAATATTCACTACTTCCTCGTGGCCGTTTGAAGCGGCACAATAGAGAGGTGTTTGGCCGTCAACATCTGTTTTGTCAGGGTCGACATCGTCCCGTTCGAGTAGTATTTTCACCACTCCCTCGTGCCCATTCATAGCAGCGCAGTGGAGTGGTGATTTACCGAATATATCTAGTTCGTCGGGGATCACTTCGTCCCGTTCGAGTAGCATTTTCACCACTCCCACGTGGCCATTCATAGCAGCACAATAGAGTAGTGTTCTCCCGTGGATATCGGGGTTTTCGGGATTGACTTTGGCCTGTTCGAGTAGTATTTTTACCACCCTCTCGTGCCCATTCGAAGCAGCACGATAGAGTGGTGTTCGGCCGCAGCTATCTGGTTCGTTGGGGTTGACCTCGCCCCGTTCGAGTAGTATTTTCGTCACAGCCTCACTCCCACACTAGGCGGCCCAATGGAGCGGCGCTTGGCCGTCATTATCTGGTTTGTCGGGGTTGACCTCGCCCCGTCCGAGTAGTATTTTCACCACTCCCTCGTGCCCATTCTTAGCAGCACAATGGACTGGCGTTTGGCCGTCATCACTTGGTTTGTCGGGGTCGACCTCGTCCCGTCCGAGTAGTATTTTAACTACTTCCTCGTGGCCGTCCGAAGCGGCACAATGGAGGGGTGTTTGGCCGTCATCATCTGGTTTGTCAGGGTCGACATCGTCCCGTGCGAGTAGAATATCCACTACTTCCCCGTGGCCGTCCGAAGCGGCACAATGGAGGGGTGTTTGGCCGTCATCATCTGGTTTGCCAGGGTCGACATCGTCCCGTCCGAGTAGAATATTCACTACTTCCTCGTGGCCGTTTGAAGCGGCCCAATGGAGGGGTGTTTGGCCGTCATCATCTGGTTTGTCGGGGTCGACGTCGTCCTGTGCGAGTAGAATATTCACTACTTCCTCGTGGCCGTTTGAAGCAGCCCAATGGAGGGGTGTTTGGCCGTCATCATCTGGTTTGTCAGGGTCGACATCGTCCCGTCCGAGCAGTATTTTAACTACTCTCTCGTGCCCATTCAGAGCGGCACAATGGAGTGGTGTTTCGCCGTAATAACTTGGTTTGTCGGGGTTGACCTCTTCCCGTCCGAGTAGTATTTCCACCACCCGCTCGTACCCATTCAGAGCAGCACTATGGAGTGCCGTCCGGCCGTCAATATCTGGTTTTTCGGAGTTCACCTCGCTCCGTCCGAGTAGTGTTTTCACCACTCCACCGTGCCCATTCCTGGCAGCACGGTTAAGTGGTGTTTGACCGAAATAATTTGGTTCGTCGGGGTTGACCTCCGTCCGTCCGAGTAGTATTTTCACCACTTCCTCGTGCCCATTTAAAGCAGCAAGATAGAGTGGTGTATTTCCCATGCAGTCCTTTTGATTGATATTAGTGCCTCCCACATCTACTAAACTAGCTACAATCTCAACAATCCCAAAGAAGGATGCACAGTGCAGACTACCGAATAAGAGGTGTTCGCCGAAATAAACGAGGTACCGATACAGGATTTGTTCTTTTAAGAGAACCCCAATTGATATGTGGTTGCTGTAGTCGTCAAATAGCCTCTGCGCAAGCAATTTCACGCAATCCGAAATGTCCCTCTTCGCATGGACTCCCCAATATAGAGAAGAATATTCAAGAAATGGTGTGTCTCCGAAATCGGGAAAAGGACTGGCTGGAAGAGCCTTGACCTGGTGGGAATTTAGATAACTTAGGCATGTTTCCGCCATTGTCGAGTGAGCTCTACTAAAAAGCTCAGGATGACCACGGAGGTATTCTTGAAGGGTAAAGTGGATTAAGCGGACCGTGGAGGCCTCCTTGTCTACCACAATAAGTCCTTGGCAACAGGCTAGTAATGTCCCTATTGAGGGAACATTATTGGTATTGATATTAGGCGACTCTAACTCGACTGCTAGGGCGTGGCAAAGTTCATCGGGCTTTAAGGGCCGCTCCGCGTGAGAGATCCACATTAAAGTTGCAATTCCGAGCCTCGCTTTCTCCCCACCTTGTCCCTTTATCCGACCTAGTGTTGCGCCATAAACATCCTCCAACCCTAATCCATCGGCCATTGCGTTGAGCCTTTGTCGCCTGCGATGGATTGTGGTTTCTTGAAGGATCGCATCGATGTTCAGCGAGACTAGTAGGAATCTATATATATATATATCTGTTAGTGGATAGCTCGAGGTACCTTCCTCGTGTCCTTGCTTCTACTTACATTTCGGAAACATCATCGGGAATTTTCTTCAGGATGTCTGCTACTAGACTACCGTCCATCGCATCTGGGTTTGCGTCCTCTTCCAACTTGGAGTGAAGATATCTGATAATGTCATCTCTCTTGGGACTTATGGATATAGTTGTCACTCTCCCGGCAAGGCGTCTCCCGATCTCGGGTCGAATATGTGGCCTTCCGGTCACGAATACCCGAGTGCCCGGAGACTTCATGAGAATTTGATTTAGTGAGTTGAGAAGCTTGGCTCGATTTCCTTCCACACACTCATCTAGCGCATCGATGCATATGAATGTGGGCTCTTTGGAAGTGGTAGTCTGTACCATCTTTAAAATATCCGAAAGTCGCGGTCCCCGTCCACCAATGGCTTTTCTCTGGTCTCGGTATTCTCGAGATATCTCCTCTGGGATCTTTTCCAGCCCGCCAACCATCTGTTTCAGTAGCGCGCCTAACATGCTCATGGGGGACTGTTCCTTTTGGGCAGCGAAGTCAAGGTAAAAACATGCAACCGTGGCATTTAGTCCTCCTGCCTGATCACACAAGTTGTCTATCACCAGCGAGCTAACATTAGGGCTCATTAGAATTTGCCATTTTTTCTCCTATCCCTCATGATTCGGTCTTGATATCATACCTCATATATGTTTTGCCAACACCCGGATCTCCATAACAAAATAAAACTGAATTATCGAATTCACTTCCCCCACTACCTGCGTACCAGCTTCTAAATTCCTCTGTTTCCAAAAGCCATTCCCCTACGTTTTCGACTCGACGCTCTTGGATGTCTTGATGTCGTAACCTCGGATCTAGTGGTGATAGCCAGGTCAAGATTTGGGATCGGTCACCGGTAATAGTATAAGTGTTCCACACTTTATTATATGAGTTAGTATTATTATAGGAGTTGGTGGTATTGAAAGAGTTTGTATTGTCATTGAAGTGATGAGACATCTTTGCTGTTCCGAACCTGGTAAAGGATAGGTAATTGAGGTTGTCGGTTGATTGAGTTTCTGGGAGGCGGGGGAGGGCGGGGTCTTTTGTGGAACCCTGCGGATATCGCCGGACTGCCCAATCAATCTCCCCCAAATTTGTCCCAATACGACGGCCCATATCCCTGCTTGGACTTACCATTTCGGTTGCAAGAAATGCCACCTCTCTTAAAACCGTATTACGTGGTTCAAGACAAGCCTTGCGCTGTCATGAATAAGCGCTCTACTCTACTCAAGTAGTGGAGCACCTGTGGTGGAATCGGCTAGCTTGGAATACCATGGTTAGTCATAAAAATGTGGTTCGAGGAAGGGGTGTTGATGCTGGTTTTGATTCAAAGTTGTACGATATGTCGCGGCCAGCTGGTCTAAAAACACTCTTTCCATTGCTCACAACGAACCTGAAACTTAGAGGGGTGTTTTCCCAATAGATGTATTGAATTGGAGTTTGAACACCTGGTACATTAATTGTAATTGTTCAAAGTTGAGTGGCGGGGGGAGGGTCATGGTGATTTTCTACGGACAGCGTGTTCCCATCTTCATCGAGACAGTCAAGTAAGTTGCTCGAGTGCTCGGGCGCAGTAAAGTACTCATGCGGTTTAGCCTAGTGAGGTGTCATGTTGAGATATTACATCTAACATGATATGCTCATATTCCAAATGATCGTGAAGTCCGCCAAAACCAATATTATTCGACGGCTAAGTGAAGCAGTCATTCAAAGAATCGTTGGATATGAACAGCCGTCTATCGGAGTCTAGGATAACTTATGATCAAAGAATTACTAATCGAATAACTAGTCGGGTCGTATAGTAACTCTTGAATGGGTACGTCTGGAGGAAGTTACACTATGGACGGTACGCCTAGCGAACTGTATCATACCACAAAACGGCTATTGCTGATGCGGTACGTGCACAGAAAATACTAATTTCCCCTTCAGTATGTTCATACACACTGCTCCACGTCAGCGCCATTATTCTCTCCAAGCGGGTATGATAGGATAGTTATCACCACTATTTCCAAGGTTGTTTTATAACCCCGTCATAAGGCAGCACTCGATTCCGTTTGGGGGCAAGAACGGTGAGCATTCATAGCGTAGGATACAAGTACTGTGTGATGCGTGAATAGACGAATAGTGACTAATGCAAGAATTTACCATTATGTTGCGTTTATTCGTGATAAATTCGTTGACATTCTAGGTGGCATGCAGGAATTTAGGTGGACCCTAAGATCCTCGGTGGAAAAGTGAGAGGGTGAGAGGGGATGTTGGAGACAAGGAGCGAGAACTTGTGATACATTTTTCCCTTTCCTTTCTTTCATTTCCTCAGGCCAATCATAAAAATTATTATAGCCAAAACTATACTGTATAACCCTGCTGCTGTAGCAGCGCCATGCTAATTACCCACTATGGTCAGTGGGACGTTGCCTTCCATCATTGAGGTAATTCGAGTCATGGAGCGCACCGGTTTTAAGCCGGAATAGCTGTTTCGCCGATGCCCCCCCGGATGGCAACGGAACTACGGGAGTCCAGACGGCCCGATAGAATGTGTTACGATATCATACGGTACGGTAACTTAGCGTAAACGAGCTCGTCACCATTAGAGGTACGATATGATACGAGTACTGGGGTCAAGAACCCTTTAGATCTCGATGAGGGTGAGAGTGGAGGAGGCTTTACGCAGGTATGCAGGGGAAAGATGGCCCAGCTTGGATTTTTAAGTGCGAAATCATTTGTACTATAATAATATTATTATAGTGTTAATTTTCCTTAGCGGGTAGAAATTGTGCTCGAACTAACATTTTAGCTCTCTCGCTCGGGGGTATGGCGGGTAAGGGTGGTTTTCACAAAAACCCTGTCCAGGTAGAAAGTAATAGCCGTATTACCCTTTGTATGATACCACCCACCAGCAAAGCTGGCCCCAGAATGACCTGTACCATGCACCCCCTAAACCAACCGGCCCTAACCAATGAAAAGTGGGTACTGCACCAAGAGTTCGATAGTCTTTTTTCCGTCACCGACGAAATCTACCAATTGCATGCTCACGCAGCCTTTCCTACCCATATGATACAACCTCGGCCTATGAGAGCAAGTAGAGGCAGGTTTTTCTTCTTTCTAACGTGCTTTACGATTATCACTAACCAGCTGGACTACTTATAATTCTATCGGGTACTTTGGGCTCTTCGCCTCATTGACCCTCCCTTCACCCCAGGCCTACAGATTCTAAACCAATCCTTGCCGTAAAAATAAACCAAATGAACTTCCACCCCCTCAATCCCTTC
This sequence comes from Tuber indicum, assembly GCA_006112555.1. Classification (NCBI taxonomy): domain Eukaryota; kingdom Fungi; phylum Ascomycota; class Pezizomycetes; order Pezizales; family Tuberaceae; genus Tuber; species Tuber indicum. The sequence goes on from VBSK01000383.1 coordinate 288,716, forward strand.
TTCTCCCGGCCATAGCACTTGCATTGGATGCTATTTCCTTGAGAACAAGCCTCTCCCTCCTCTCCTCCCTCCTGCTCCTCCCCTTCCTCTCTATCCAATCCACCTTGCCCTCTACCCTCGGCATCAAGCTCCTCCCCAACCTCTCCTCCCCGTTCTTCCACCTCTCATATTTCCACTTCCTCCATCTCCATTCAATCCTCTCCGCGAATTCCACCAACCTCTTCACCACATCCTCCGGAAACAACATCCTATCTATTTTCACCCACCCTTCACTACCCCAATAACCATCCCACCAACCTTTCCACACTTCTCTCCTAACCTCCCCAACAATATAAAATATAGTGGTCCCTATCTTCCTTCTCCCGGCACTCACAATCCCATCTCTCCTCCATATATCTCGCCCCACTCATAGCTCCATGGTTCGTTCTCATCCAAACCAAAAACCTGCTCACCCATCTCCTCCCTCCATATCCCAATTAGTTTCGACAGGCTTTTACGTACACCCTATGTACAGTACGATGGTATTTGTACAGGTAATAGAATGGCCCCCACCAACGCAAAACTCATATTGCGAACCGAAACTAGAAAATCCTGGTTTGACTGAGCGAGGGCGTCGTTGTAATGGATTGGGCGGTATGTGACATTGAGAAGAAGGCTCCGATCCATAACTTCCTTCGACCAAAAGAAAGTATTTGGCTTAGTCCGGAAGGTGAGGAAAAAAGGAAATTACAGCGGGGCTGGCGGTTAACATGCAAGAGGAGTTTGGCGGGGATGGGTGGGGAGGCCTTAATGGTGGAAGACATGTTTATGGAATTCCTGCAGAGATTGTACGTAGTTATCTATACTCGAAGGTTGTAACGAGACCTATGTATATTCCGCATTCGGCTCTGTTAGGGATGGTGGGTTCTGGAGGCTGTATTAGCACTACCACTCCCATGCGCCCTGGTTTAGGAGCCCAGTCAGGGCGTTTGGCCACCGTTATCTGGTTTGGCTTCGCCCCATCTGAGCAGCATTTTCACCACTCTTTCGTGCCCATTTGCAGTAGCACGATCGAGTGGGGTTTGGCTAAACAAATCCGGTTTATGGGGGTCGATATCGTCCCGTGCAAGTAGCATTTTGACCACCCCCTCGTGTCCAAACGTAGCGGCACAAGAGAGCGGTGTTCGGCCGTCATTATCTGGTTGTTCGGGGTTGACCTCGTGCCGTCCGAGCAGGACTTCCGCCACCCCCTCGCGCCCATAAAATGCAGCAGCCCAGAGTGGTGTTTGGCCGTCATTATCTGCTTCGTCAGGGTTTATGCTATCCTGTCCGAGTAGCATTTTCACTGCTTCTTCGTTCCCATTCCTCGCAGCCCAATGGAGTGGAGTTTGGCCGAAGATATCTGGTTTGTCAGGGTTGACGTCGTCCCGCACGAGTAGTATTTTTACCACTCCTTCGTGTCCATTCTCAGCAGCACAACAGAGTGGTGTTTGGCCGCCGTTATCCGTTTTATCGGGTTTGACCTCATCGCTTTCCAGTAGTGTTGCCACCACTCCCTTGTGTCCATTCCCAGAAGCACAATGGAGTGGTGCTCGACCGCATCTATCCGGTTTGTTGGGGTTGACTTGGTCTTGCCTGAGTAGCATTTTCACCACTCCTTCGTGCCCGTTCTCAGCAGCACAATGGAGTGGTGCTCGGCCGCGTTTATCTGGTTTTACCGAGTTGACTTCCTTTCGTTCGAGTAGTATTTCCACCACTCCCTCTTGCCCATTCCAAGCAGCGCAAAAGAGTGGTGTTCGGCCGCGGTTATCTGGCTTGTCGGGGTTGACCTTGCGTTGTCCAAGTAGTGTTTTTACCACCCCCACATGCCCATTCATAGCAGCACAACAAAGTGGTGTCCGGCCGTATATATCCGGTTTTTCGGGGTTGGCTTTCCCCCGTTCGAGGAGTATATTCACCACTTTGTTATGCCCGTTCTGAGAAGCCCACACGAGAGGTGAATTCCCGACGCAGTCTTTTTTGCTCGTATCATTGCCTCCAGCCTTCATCAAACCAGCTACCATATCAACAATCCCAAAGAAGGATGCGCAGTGTAGACCAGTGAAAAGGGAAGGTTTACCGAAGCCAATAGAGTACCGATACCACTTCTGTGCCTGCAAGAGGATCCTAACCGATATGTGGTTATGGTAGTCGTCAAATAGCTGTAGCGCGAGCGATTTTCCGGAGTTTGAGAGGTCCCTCTCCGCATGGACTCCCCAATATAGTGAGGAATATTCGAGAAATGGTGTGCCTAGGAGATCCGGGGAGGGACTAGCCGAAAGAGCCTTGACCTCCCGGGAATTCAGGTAAGTTAAGCAAGTTTCTGCCATTTTCGAGTGAGTCACACTAAATAGCTCGGGATGGGAGCGGAGGTATTCTTGAAGGGTAATGTGGATTAACCGGACTCTAGAGACCTCCTTGTCCACTACAAAAAGTCCTTGACAACAGGCTATCGATGTCCCTATTGAGGGAGCATTGTCGGTATTAAGATTTAGCGATCCAATTTCCACTGCTAGGGCGTGGCACAGTTCATCGGGCTTCAGGGGCCGCTCTGCGTGTGAGATCCACATTAAAGCAGAAATTCCAAGTCTAGCTTTCTCCCCACCTTGTCCCTTTATCCGTCCCAGCGTTGTGCCATAAACATCCTCCAATCCCAGTCCATCGGTCATTGTGCTGAGCCTTTGCCGCCTGCCATGGATTGTCGTTTCTTGGAGGATCGCATCGATGTTGAGCGAGACTAGTAGGAATCTATATATATATCTGTCAGTGGATAGCCCGAGGTGGCTTCCCAAGTGTCCTTGTTGATACGTACATTTCTGAAATATCATCCGGGATTTTCTTCAGGATGTCTGCTTCCAGATTTCTGTCCATCGCATCTGGGGTTGTGTCCTCGCCTAGCCTGGTGTGAAGATATCTGATAATATCATCTCCCCTCGGACTTATGGATAAATTCGTTACACTCCCGGCAAGGTGCCTTCCGATATCGGGTCGAATGTGCGGCCTTCCAGTCACAAATATCCTGGTGCCTGGAGACTTCTGGATAATTTGATTCAGAGACTCAAGGAGTTTGGCTCGATTTCCTTCCACACACTCATCTAAAGCATCGATGCATATGAACGTGGGCTTTTTGGAACAAGTACTCTGTAGCATCCTCAAAATATCCGAAAGTCGAGGTCCCCGTCCACCAATAGCTTTCTTTTGATCCTGGTATGCTCGCGATATCTCCTCCGGGATCTCCCCCAGTCCGCCAACTATCTGTTTCAACAACGCGCCCAGCATGCCCGTGGTTGACTCTTCCTTTTGGGCGGCAAAGTCAAAATAGAAGCATGCAACCGTGGCATCACGTGTTCGAGCCTGATCGCACAAGCTGTCTATCACCAATGAACTAACATCGCGGTTTGTCAGTGCTTGCCATTTTGCTTCCATTCCTCGAGATTCGGCCTTTGTTACCAAATATACAGTCCCTCGTCAGAAGTGTTCGTGAAATGCTTACTAAGCAACCTCGCAAAAAAAAAAAAAAAATTCCGGACTTAAAAAATTTATTGCAATCACCAGTCACCACTACTGTAAATAAATAAATAATTAAAATGTAAATTTATGCTACATTATTAGACTTTCCATTATGTGGTCTAATATTTTTTAATTTTTTTCTGTTTCTTTCCCAATTTCCTGTAGTCACACCCAGCGGTTTCATACAAACTTCAACAAACCCAAAATTTCTTCTCTAGAATCGGACCTGTTTTGCTAAATTCCTTGCTGTACCAGAGCAATTTCTCAGATTTTAGCTGCACAGGCTAGTGAGGTGTAACTTTATATGAATCAAAATGTTTTATCCAATACACTTTTTACATAAACAGTATCCATTTTTACTATCATTTATAGCATATTCTTTTAAGAGTTAGCCATAATTTGACAGTAGACCAATGTTCTAGATAACAATAGAGTAAGCTAAATATTATATAAGAACTTGTGGATGTGTCATATTTGCATATTGATATTGATTGCAATGTATTTTTTGTGATATCAAGTATTCAACTTGAATACAAATATTGAGAGCATTTTTACAATAACTAATACAGCCATAGATGTTTGCTAACGATACAGCTTTGACATATTGCATTTCTACTTATAGTGAGTTAAATATATGGGATATTTGGGAAATGTTTGTGTAAGGGTGTTAATTTTTCACTACACTTGATATGAGACTGAATATCTGATGAAATATTTGATCAACTACTGTAAATTATGACAAAAGCAGAATAAAAATTAACAAATACTAGACCTTACAGAGGAAGGTGTAATGATGTAGCATAAATTTACTGTCTAATTATTTATATAATTACAGTAGAGTAGTGGTAACTAGTTGTTGCAATAAATTTTTCAAGTCCGCTTTTTGTATTTTTTCGCGAGGTTGCTTAGTAAGCATTTCACGAACACTTCTGACGAGGGACTGTAGGTCTTGCCAACACCCGGATCTCCATAACAAAACAAAACCGAGTTATCGGATTCACCCCCTCCACCACCCGCGGACCAACTTCTAAATTCTTCTGTTAGTAGGAGCCATCCCCCTACATTTTCGACCAGGCGCTCTTGGATGTCTTGATGTCGTAACCTCGGATCTAGTGGCGATAGCCAGGTCAAGATTTGTGATCGGTCATCGGCAATAGTACAGTTGTTCCACACTTTATTATATGAGTTAGTATTATTAAAGCAGTTGGTGTTATTGAAGTAGTTGAAATTGTCGTTGAGGTGACATTGAGACATCCTTGCTGTTCTGAACCTGGTGGGGGATAAGTAATTGAGGCGGCGGGTTGATGGAGTCTCTGGGGGGTGAAGAAAAGTGGGGTATTTGTGGAACCTCGCGGATCTCGCCAGGCTGCCCAATCAATCTCCCCCAAATTTGCGACCATATGATGGCCCGTATCCCTGCTTGGACTTACCATACTCGTGCCAAGGTTGTGGCATGCCGCCACAACCGGGGGCCCTCTAAAGCGTGCCTGACAGCTCAACAGTACTTTACGGCTTAACGTATCACACAGGGATACCGGCTATCACCAGGAAACCAGACAACCAAGACATTAGTAAAAAATGAGAACAACTCAACCAATTCTCAACCAAATTGGACCCAACAAAAAGGTATTAATTGAGAAAGTTGAGGAGAAGCAGTGTATCCTTAAAAGATAAACAAAAGGTGAAATACTTAAAAGGAAACCAGGAAAAAAGTAAAAATTAACACTACAATGGTAAGAGAAGAAATAAAGAGAAATAAAGGCTTAGGAGTATGCAAAACCATTGCAAAAATGGCTCTATGAAGGCTTCTACTAATAGGAACTAGTACAAGAATAGTCACTGGAAGTCTTGGGAAATTCAGGATGGTAGAATAAGTAAGATACTGGTGAAATTGATAGTATAAATGCTACAACAAACAGTAATACATTCAGAAGCGTGGGGAAATAGTACTATATATATTAAGTAGAATACAATATCAAATAGAGATTGATGTACTCAGGAGGCTTGAATTGGAATAATTTTGTTCAATTTCAAAGGATGTACTTGAATTTTATTATCTTTTTAGTTATACATTTTATAGTAACTTATCTCAAAGATTTTGAAAGAATAACCTGTTCTCGTAGTGTGAGTTACTTAGTTAGCAGTTAGGAAAGGTTAGTTTATCTTTTAAATAATAGATAATATGGCATTATATTAGTCAATTTGGTACCCTTTTTTCAAAATTTAAAATCTTACTAAAACTACCTATAATAATTTACTTAAAAGCTATACAAACTTATGTAATTTATATCCTGAAATTTTTCTGTTAGTGGTCAGTATCCTATTAGTTTTACTATTACTGAATTACTGATATTGTTAAGGGGTCCTGTTCCTATGTCAATTCACGCGACAGGCAACGATACTTCTCTTATAGTATCTATGACACTATATCTTTAGTACTTATAATGTGCGTTCACACTATTACTGTTCTTCGTCGTTCTAGTATGGTGTGCGTTCATATCCTTATCTTTTCTCTTGTTACACTTAGTAGTCGTAGAGGCATTCCTCTTCTACTAAGTTCGTATAACTATCGTGAGGTAGATAGAATAAAGTAAATTTGTTCTTGAAAACGATAAGTACGAAAATAACTTAGATGGTTGCGTGAAGAACTAACTAACTCGCCTCCGAGGACTCCTTATATAGTCCTTCCCTCAACCCGCTTACAAATCAAACCATAGGCAGTCTGCCTTGCCAGTCTGCCTTGCGCAGCCCCCTTGCGCAGCCCCATGACCTCTGAATAGATCATGTGCGTGAAACATAACATAAAACATAACATAAACCTAACGAGTCTGCCTTGCGCACAGCCTCGTTGCATAGCCTCCTTATGCAGCCCCGTGACTTCTAAATAAGTCTCGTGCGTGAAATATAACAAATAAAACCTCAACGAGTCTGCCTTGCAGTCTGCCTCATCGCATAGCTCATCATAAATCACATGACCTCTGAATAGGTCAAGTGCGTGAAAACATAAATCATAACATAAAACAAACTACATAAATCAAACTACATAACAAAGGAAACTCATAAATCAGTTTCATAACAAAAGAAACTTACTATGTCAGATTAGAATCGTGACAGATATTTTGAAAGATTTGTTATTGGTTACTGCTCTAAATTCTCTGTTTTTACAATCAATTCAGTACTTGATTATTTATCCTACTATAACCGGTACTGGTACTCGGTTAAGAGTTTTGTTTTATGTTTTGCTTTAAGTATCGCTTTGATACTTGGCTTGTTTGAAGTATCGTTCTGATACTTAGTTTTGTTTTATGTTTTGTTTTAAGTATCGCTTTGTTACTTGGTTTGTTTGAAGTATCGTTCTGATACTTAGGTCTGTTTTATGTTTTGTTTTAAGTATCGCTTTGATACTTGGTTTGTTTGAAGTATCGTTCTGATAGTTAGTTTGTTTTATGTTTTGTTTTAAGTATCGATTGGATACTTATGTTGCTTTACCAAAGTGTATCGCTTGCTATCTTTGATTATGTAATGGGTTCGCTAGGTGCTAATCACATTTCAAGGGGTGTATGATAGTTGACAGGTGGCCTGCTCTTCCAGAGAGGAGCCGAGGGCTGTATGAACTAAAGGAGGCTTCAGAGGTGTACTGGAGAAACTAAAGAGTAACGGTTCAACCAAGTATATTGAAATACTGTCTGTCGAAGTCTGTCCTTTCCATCGTGGAATAGGACGGTCTTTAAATACACAAATCTGTTCATGTCTAGCATGAACGAAACTAAACAAAGGTATCAAGCGATACACTTTGGTAAAACAACATAAGTATCAAATCGATACTTAAAACAAAACTGTAACGTGTTCGCTAGGTGCTAATCACGTTTCGAGAGGTGTACGATAGTTGACAGGTGGCCTGCTCTTCCAGAGAGGAGGCGAGACCTGTATGAACTAAAGGAGGCTTCGGAGGTGTACTGGAGAAACTAGAGAGTAACGGTTTAACCAAGTATATTGAAATACTGTCTGTCGAAGTCTGTCCTTTCCATCGTGGAATAGGACGGTCTTTAAATACACAAATCTGTTCATGTCTAGCATGAACGAAACTAAACAAAGGTATCAAGCGATACTCTTTGGTAAAACAACATAAGTATCAAATCAAGTATCAAAACGATAGTTAAAAACAAACATAAAACAACCTAAGTATCAAAACGATACTTCAAACAAGCCAAGTATCAAAGCGATACTTAAAATAAAACATAAAAAATCCTTAACCGAGTACCAGTACCGGTTACAAAAACATAAAACAAATTAAGTATCAAAATGATACTTAAAACAAACCAAGTATCAAAGCGATACTTAAAACAAAACATAAAACAAAATCCTTAACCAAGTACCAGTACCGGTTACAGATTAGTTTCGTTCATGCTAGACATGAACAGATTTGTGTATTTAAAAGACTGTCCTATTCCACGATGAAAAGGACAGACTTCGACAAACAGTATTTCAATATACTTGGTTGAACGGTTACTCTTTAGTTTCTCCAGTACACCTCCGAAGCCTCCTTTAGTTCATACAGCTCTCACCTCCTCTCTGGAAGAGCAGGCCACCTGTCAACTATCGTACACCCCTCGAAACGTGATTAGCACCTTGCGAACACATTACACCTACCCCTCTCTTAACACTTTCAATCCCTTTACTTGGTACTATATTCCGTTAAAGTTCTTCTATCATTAAAGTAATCTCAGCTGGTAAAATAGTTGTTAAAAAGCAATGAATTAGACTAAAATTATATCTAGCAAATATTAAGTATTTCAAACTACTTAATTATAGTCTTAACCTTTACAAGTAACTGCTATATTGACTACTATAACCCTATATTGATTATTTAAATGATAAACTAACCTTTCCTAACTACTTACTAAGTGATTTATATTACGAGAATGGGTTACTCTTTCGAAATCTTTGTAATAGGTTACTATAAAATGTACAACTAAAAAGATAATAAAATTCAAGTATATCCTTTGAAATTGAACAAAATTATTCCAATTCAAGCCTCCTGAGTACATCAATCTCTATTTAATATTGTATTCTACTTAATATATATAGTACTATTTCCCCACGCTTCTGAATGTATTACTATTAGTTGTAGCATTTATGCTACCAATTTGACCAGTATCTTACTTATTCTACCATCCTGAATTTCCCAAGACTTCCAGTGACTATTCTTGTACTAATTCCTATTAGTAGAAGCCTTCATAGAGCCATTTTTGCAATGATTTTGCATACTCCTAAGCCTTTATTTCTCTTTATTTCTCCCCTTACCATTGTAGTGTTAATTTTTACTTTTTTCCTGGTTTCCTTTTAAGTATTTCACCTTTTTTTTATCTTTTAAGGATATACTACTTCTCCTCCACTTTCTCAATTAATACCTTTTTGTTTGGTCCAATTTGGTTGAGAATTGGTTGAGTTGTTCTCATTTTTTACTAATGTCTTGGTTGTCTGGTTTCCTGGTGATATCCGGTATCCCTGTGTGATACATTAACGGCACTTTGCGGCTCACCCTAGTAACTTGGTGGTCCAACGGCACTTTTTGGCTCAATAGTGCTGTATGGTTTAATGGAACTTGGTGGCTCAATCGCACTTGTTGACTCAAGACAACTTTGCAAATTAAGATAACTTTATAGCATATTTGTAGTTTTGAAATAATTGAGACATTTTCACTTCACAGACAGTTGCTTTATAAAGCAATCAATCATGCCTCCAGCTCCAGCCTTTATTCATTCAAGCTAGTGGGTCAAACCATATGTTGATGTTGAGATCCGAATCCAGACCGCTGTAGCCTTTCTACATGCCAGCGGTAATAATGAGTAGCCAAACTTTGCTGAAGTTGCATGACAGTACCAAATACCCATCCAGAGACTTCAAGCACCTTTTCATAGTTGTCAGTACCACCTGTAGCGATCAGTAACAAATCATAAGCTCACAGAAGATCAAGAACTAGATGTCTACCAGTACCCTGATTGTTCGGATAAAGTTTCCTGATTGTAAATGATATTCACAAAGTACTGCTGAGCCACAAAGTTACTAGGGTGAGCCACAAAGTGCCGTTAAGCCATAAAGTACCATTGAGTTGTCAGGCACGCTTTAGAGTACCCCCGGCTGTGAGCTTGCGAGCACCGGGGGTTGTGGCGGCATGCCACAACCTTGGCACGAGTATCAGTTGCAAGAAATGCCACATATATTAAAGTGGGTGATATCCCACAGTACAGGACAAGTCTTGCGCTGCGATGAATGAATACTTTACTCTAGCAGAGCGCCTGCGGTGGAATCGGAATTGGTTGGCTTAGTATACTATTGTTAGGTATAACAAAGTGGTATGGATTTGGGGAGTTGGTGTTGATTTTGGGCGGAATTTGTTTGATATGTCACGACCAGCTTGTCTGAAAACTTAATCCTTCAATTGCCCGACAGCAGCCTGTAGAGATCTCCGCGGGGGGGGGGGTGCAATGAATCGCAGGCGAGGCACCTGATCCATCAATTATATTTGTTCAAACTTGATCGAGACTAGGGGAGCTGGTGACCCTCTTGCGATCATGATTTCCGATATTCATTGGGATAGCCGAGTATCATACCCGAGCTCAGTATGATACTCGCACAGCTCAGTACAATGAAGTGTCATGGTAGGTTGATACACCTATCCCGATATACCCATCCTTGTAATGATGGTGAAGTCAGCCAAAACCGGTGCTGTTCGACGGCTAAGTCAAGCCGACATTCAAGGAATCACTGAATATGAATGGCCTTCTAACAGAGTCTAGATTAATTCGGGATGCAATATTTACCACTAGAATAACCAATCGAGATAGTAGAGTAAATCGTTAGTGGACACGTCTGAATTAAGTCACTGTATGGACGGCACTCGTGGTGATCTGTGCCGTATGTACGGGGAAACACAAACGAAATTGCTGTGGTTGATGCGGTACTGTACTGTACGTGCGCGAAAATAACTTAACTTAGCTCCAGTCAATCCCTACGGACTGCTATACTTGGGTGTTATTATTGTATCCCCAAACGGGTAGGATAACAAGGGCCACCCTTTCCGCTGTCTTTTTATAGCACCGTCTCGGGAGGCGCTAGTTTGCCTCCGGGGTTAGAAGGGTAGGAACACACAACCTATGGTACTCGAGTACTGTGGGGCGCGTGAATGGAATAGTGACCGACATAGACATTCGAAATTATGTTATTTATGCGTCAGGAATTTTAACATTTTAAATGGAATTTTAGTATTACGGACCTTGAGACCCCATCTGGACAGAGGGGGAACTGTCGAGACGATGAATGGGACACTCATGATACGTTTTTCCCCTTTCATTTCTTCCCCTTTTCCCTTCCTACATCCATTTTTTAGACCAATTGTGGAATAAATTATGATAGTCAAAACCATGCCTATACCACCCATTCGCCGTGCGCTTTCCATCCTGTATAACTGCTGACTGTGGTGAGAGCGGCCTCGCCTACCATCATTTAAGGAATCCAGGCCTCTGAGCGCACCTTCTTTGGCCCGAATAACCTCCGCGGAAGCCCCCCGCAGGAAGGCCGACAGTACGATAAAGTACTATACAGCATCGTAAACACGGTAGTTGTCGTTAGCCGAACCGGTGAGGAGAACACGTTATATCTCGGTGGAGGTGTAAGGTTTGGCAGACCTTACGCATGGAGTACTTTGAGAGGGGGAAGGTAGTTTCAGACTTTCAGTTTTTGAAGACGAAATTAGCCAACTACATTATGGATAAGGAAATCTTGAAGATCGTACGCCATGTAGGTGATTTGTCTAAGCCAGAATAAACTGTTTAGGTGGTGGGTGGCAAGTATTTTCTTAGTAAAAGCTATATGGTGATGTTCTCTGAGAACGAAAGCTAATTTGGCAGCTAAAATGCTGCTGTGTATTAAATTTCCCTCGTCGGCGAGAGTAGAGAGCGTGGACAACCTCTTGAACTCGCATTCAGATTCACATCCGTAGCACAGTGACATAGGCAAGAGTTTCATTAAACCTTGCCAACAGTGGAAACCGATCATAATAATTCCTTGTTTAACAGCTAGCCATTACGCCCTATTCTCCGGAGTGTATGAAATACTTGTATTTTCCTCTATTCCTAAATAACCCACGTCTATACATCAGAAGGGACAAAAGGGAAAATTAGGAATTAAGGGTAATGAAACCTAGGGGAAGCACGAAAGGATGAAGTGGTGAGGGTGGGGTCGCGGCAGACGATAAGTGGAGATGAACACGGAAGGAGGGGAAATCTATGACCAACAACCAACCTCCTAGCTAAGGGCAGGACCGGAGGGATATATCTCCCAAACTCCAAAAAGAGCTCAACGAACTCTAAAGAAACGCACCAAGCAGAAAAACCATGATCTCCAGCATTCTAGAACCATCCTGATATCTCATGATCCACCATAATCCCTCAAGCCTCTGCCCTATACGAACTACCATATGCCTAATAGGATAGGGCATGAAAGTGTTGGACGGAAATGTTTCTTGGCTGCTCACCGCATATTTTTCTTGTGGCAACGACCCACAACCCTAACCCTCTTGGCATATCAAACATATCCGATGCCTCTATGTTTAACTACCGGTTAGCTCTACACATCAAACACCACATGCGACGATATCTGCGACGATATCTACAACGATACCTGCGACGACTCCTTATGCAGGTCCTACCCCTATCATATGGGATAACCGAATACCCTCGGCCGAATTGTGTTATCCTCGGCCGAAGTAGCAAGATAGGCGGAAATAAAGGTGAACATGATGGAAAACACGGCACAAGCTGGAAGTGTGTGGAAGTGGATCAGCATGATCCAGGGAAGGATAAAAGGCAGCTTGTTTTCCCTTTGTTAAGTTGTTTTCGTTCACTATCCGAATCAATTGTCTCTCTTTCCTCCATTACGAGTATTTGGGTCTTTACAGTCTTTCCTGTATTTTTATTTCCTATTGTTATCGCAAGAATATTTCTCTGTTTAGGATACTTGAATTCTATCTCTCTATCTTTGCCTAGTTATTCTATTTGAATCCCAAAAAGTCAACCACATCCAAGTCCGGAATCACTGTCGTATACCTTGTTGTTTAAAAGGTTATGAGCCTGGCTTGACGATCCAGACAAACTACATCATTATATCTGTTTATTCCTACACCCCTACGAGATATCGACATCAACAGAATTCAAACTTCTGGCGGGTACGGGCATTCAACCGTTGTCTCGTGGAATGGAGTATCAGGAATGGCGACTTGCCGTTATCGACATACTCGCTCAGAAGGGCTACTGAGACCTCGTATCGATGGAAGGCTTTACGAGTGATACCACAGACACCAAAGTAATAGCAAATCGTGCGAAGGCCAGGGGCCTATTGGGACGGCTGTTGGACAGCAATCACCGCGAGTTATATGCAACGTAGTGGAATCCCCATCAACTTTGGAATAAGTTAGAAAGCCGATATGCAGGGAAGAACCAGGCGAGGATCTGGTATTTGCGTGGTGAACTGTCTCAAGTCTGATATAATGATGAACCTATGGTTGACTACATTGCAAAGTTAGATAAGATTTTCAACCAGTTGAGTGGAGCCGGAGAGCAGCAAAGCAGGAAAGACAAGGTCTATAATCTGCTTTCGAACCTTCCACTCCAATACCATCCTTTCCGAACCGCGATATTGCATAGCCCTACATTCGAAGATATCTCCTATGATGATGTATGTGATAGGTTGATTTTGGAACATCAACAGCTTATCGGAGATATGGGAAAACCTCTTGGAGGTTCTGCATCCAATAATAGTGCGTTCTTTTCTGCTAGGAATGGGCAAGGCAGAGTGAGCAAAGGACGTGGACGTGGAGCAGGAAGCTTTGGAAGCTTTAGGAGATCCGATGGAGGATCATCAGTGCCTGTGATGGATCAGGCATTCGCCACCGGTGGTCAGAGACGGTGGGCGAAAGGGATAGACAAAGATACTTGTCTATACTGTAAGGAACGGGGCCATTGGGCAAAGGATTGCCCGCGTAAGGTACAGGGAGGACGAGGTACCGCGAATATGGCGAAGCGACATTGGGTTGGTGCCTGGATGGCATCAACAAATCAGGAGGCCATGAGACATGAATGGATCCTGGATTCGGGAGCTACACATCACATGAGCTCACAGCGAGATCTTTTCCACGATTGGAATACCAATACGGCTCGTATCAGTATCGCGAATGGAGAATCCATGATGGCGACTGGTATTGGAGAGATCATGATTACTGTTTAGAACAGTAAGGGAGAGCGGACACCGATCCGCCTACAGAATGTACTATTTGTTCTGGGACTAGGTCCGAACAACTTGGTTTCAGTACGTTGCATCCAGGACGCAGGAGCGACTGTAATTTTCGGCGGTTGAAAGAAGGACCAGGTCGAAATCTGAATAGATGCGAAGGAGATTGCTATTGCCAAACTCCAGAAGAATTCCTACCTGCTACAGGCTGAACATCGGAGGAGTTCAGTAGAGGAAGAAGAAGACATTGCTGCAAATCGAGTAACACACAATCAAAGATCAGGGACTTTGATAGAATGGCATAATCGTCTTGGACACTTAGGTTTTGATGATGTCAAAGACTTAGTGCGGAAACATACAGACATAGAGATCGTTGGCTCTCAGCAAAACCCAACATGTGCGAACAGTCTGATCAGAAAGCAAACAAGAAAACCCAACTCGAACCCAGCAACACATCGTGCGAAGAAGCCTCCCGAGTTAATCCACAGTGATGTTGCTGGACCAATGGCGACCGCTTCGCTTGGTGGTTCGAAGTATTTTGTTTTGTTTATTGATGATTTTTCTTGATACACAAGGGTGTATACTATTAAGAAAAAGTCAGAAGTGATTGATAGATTTCAGGAGTTCAGAGCCCAGGCAGAGAATTACCTGGACTGCAGAATACAGAGATTCTGGAGCGACGGTGGTGGTGAATTTACCAGCAAGGAATTCACCAAGGTGCTCCAGGTTGCAGGAATCGTACGAGAGAGGACCGCAACCTATGCTCCAGAATAGAATGGCGTCAGCGAACGAGCAAATCGAACGATCATCGGAAGAGCAAAAGCGATGCTATCATCTGCTGGATTAGGTGATGAGATGTGGGGAGAAGCGGTAAACACAGTGGTATACCTGAAGAATCGAAGCCCCACCAGCACCTTAGAAAAAGGAATGGCGTCATTAGAAGCCTTCAGTGGGGAAGTGCCTAAGCTAACTTCCCTAATCCCGTTTGGCGCAAAAGGGTACAAGCATGTACCAAAAGAACTAAGAACCAAGTGGGAGCCGAACAGTATTTTTTGCACCTTCCTCGGCTATGAGGGAACGAATCAATACAGAATATTGATTGACAGAAATGTCCACGTCACCCGGGACCTTGATTTGGTTAAAGCGGATCCTAGCGATACTGATCAGCAGTTGCCTAATACACTAGCAGAGATCCACATTCCAGTAACTACACTAGAAGAGGTTAGCGAGGAGATTTTGACACCACCTACCAGGGAACCAGTATCTACCACCATGATACCAAAACCACATGAGGCTGAAAGTGAGCCATCGGTCCCCAAAACCCCACAGAGACAGAATACGCCAGGAGAGTTTCCTAGCGATATACCAGAAAACGAGAGCATTCAGCTCCGAGTCCAACATCCAAGTCCGATACCTCAGGAGGAGGTATATGCAGGATGACTACGACGTTCCAATGCTGGAAAGTTTACCTCGACAAGATTTCGGGATTCGCCCTACTCAAGGATAGCTAGAGCTACCCATTTATCGAAATACCATGCCTATGCAGCCACCAGCGACAGGGAACCCACAACCTATTATAAGCCTATTAGTGGTACAGAAAGAGAAAATGTGAAAGAGGAAGTGGTTAAGTTAGAGTACTTACCAACCGGCGACATGGTAGCAGATCAGCTGACTAAAGGACTATCTCGGGAGAAGATAGAGAGATTCCTGAAGCAGATGGGAATCGAAGAAAACATGAGAGGAAGCAAAATGATAGAAGGACAAGAAGAAAAAGGTTTAGGCAAAACTGCAGGGCAGTGGGAGAAAGGTTTTTCCTCTTTGCAAAATTTCCTTAGTATCTTCGTTTCCTATTTTTAGGTGTTTCATTTCTTACCTCACATTGCAGTTTTTTGTTTTCTGTTTCTGGGATGAGGTTGGTGGAGTAGAAGGTGATGCGTGTTCGCAGAGTGGGAGTGTTGGATGGAAATGTTTCTTGGCTGCTCACCACATATTTTTCTTGTGACAACGACCCACAACCCTAACCCTCTTGGCATATCAAACATATCCGACGCCTGGATGTTTGACTACCGGTTAGTTCTAGACATCAAACACCACATGCGACGATATCTGCGACGACTCCTTATGCAGGTCCTACCCCTATCATATGGGATAACCGAATATCCTCGGCCGAATTGTGTTATCCTCGGCCGAAGTAGCAAGATAGGCGGAAATAAAGGTGAATGTGATGGAAAACACAGCACAAGCTGGAAGTGTGTGGAAGTGGATCACCATGATCCAGGGAAGGATAAAAGGCAGCTTGTTTTCCCTTAGTTAAGTTGTTTTCGTTCACTATCTGAATCAATTGTCTCTCTTTCCTCCGTTACGAGTATTTGGGTCTTTACAGTCTTTCCTGTATTTTTATTTCCTATTGTTATCGCAAGAATATTTCTCTGTTTAGGATACTTGAATTCTATCTCTCTATCTTTGCCTAGTTATTCTATTTGAATCCCAAAAAGTCAACCACATCCAAGTCCGGAATCGCTGTCGTATACCTTGTTGTTTAAAAGAAAGAAACAACAAAAGCCAAAAAAACCCATATCCTATGCATAGTAGCACAGGATGCGAAAGAAACAATTTCACGCCTCATGCCTGGTCACCGCACACCTCAAAAACACATGCCCGATAACCTCCTTTTCGCCTAATCGCATACCCGAACCACATCCACCAAGCCACATGCCCTATAGGTGATCCAACAGCGAGAAGGATAAATGAACTGGCGTGTAAGGAGAGTTTAAAGCCAGAAAACGGTTTGGGAGAGAAAACAGAGTGGAAATTGCAAGCTATAAAGCTTATATCGGTGTAATATAAATAGTCCCCATCAACGATAAACTCATATGATAAACAAAAACTGGTGAACTCTGACTTGGCCACACTAGGAAATGTATAGAGGATTGGACGTGGGCGGGGCGGATATGAAGGCTCCGGCCATGGGTGGTTTTCTTCGACAAAAAGGAAATATTTGGGCGGCAAGGGTACTCTTGAAGGAAAGGAATGGTGGCGATCACCACAAGGGTGAGTATTAAAAGCGGGAGGGGGTTGAGTGGGGATGAGGGGTTGAGGCAGTGCCAGTGATAGAGGGATTAATGGAACTCTTGCGGAGATTGCGCATGGGCTGGACGTATTAGAAGGCGGCCAAGAGAGTAATGTCTCCTACAATGACCGTCTCCGCTACAACGACCGTCTCCGCTACACCTCCGGTGATTGAAATCTCAACACCAAGGAATTCTCACCACTTTTCGCGTCTGGTCCTCCCCCTACGGGGGGACTAGGCCATCATCTTTTATCTTTTTGCAATGGCAAAACTTCTCTCCTGCTTTCTCTCTTAAGGTCTACCCTCATGAGACCCCTCCTTACTCCTTCCTGGCGTCCTCGTCGCTGGGTCTCTCTCCTTCCCCGCTTTTGCTTTGGCCTCGCTTAGCATCAGCACGGTCGGGTTCCTCTTTTTTCCCCTCAACAGACGGCTGGGAATACGGTTTGCGGTACACGATTACATTGGATTCCTTCTCCTTTCCTCTGGTCGGTTCGGGTCAGTCCCTCTGTTGGGTCCGAGTTTTTTCCCGCTGGTGGGTACGGGTTAGTCCCACGGTCGGGGGTTGGTGGTTGGTTTTCTCAACAGGCTACGGTCGAATTCGCCTCTCTCCTCCTCTCTTCCCTTTCGGTGGTTTTGGCTACTGTGGGGACTGGGGATTAATGGAGACCGCCTAGTTAAGACACGAACACATTTCCGATAGTTGTTTCGGTATCTGGGTCTACCCCTCCCTCTCCCTTCCTCGGCTCGTTCGGCTGGTATCCTACTATCTCCCTCTTTGGCCGGCATCCTACTGCCATCCTTTTTGGCTGGCACCCTACTGCTCCCCCAGCTAGCAACCTACTGCCCCCTGGCTTGTACTCTACTACCACCTCTTCGGCTGGCACCCTACTGCCCCCCGGCTAGCACCCTACTGCTCCCCTGAGCTTGCACGTTACTGCTACCTCTCTCTGGGGGGCCTCAGCCCTGGCTCCTCTCCCTCCAATTGGTATTGCACTGTCTCCGGTCAGTCGGGTTCCATCCTTGTCAAGTTTCCCCCTCGGTGGGGGTCGCGCCATTTCTCAGTGCACCTGGTCCTTTCTTGGGCCCGATCTAGGGTTAGCTTTTTAGCGGCCGGCCATGCTATGGGCATGGTTTGGTGGGTATGGGTTTGGTTTTCCTTTGTGCCTTCGGGCTGAGATTTCCGGGGGGATTTTTCCTTGGGCTTCCTGCTTTTCCTGTTTTGGGTTTCTCTTGGGGCTTGGTTCGTCTGGGTTGTAAGGGGGGCTTGATTCGGGGCGAGATGTGCGGTTGGCTCCATACCAGAGGGGCTTGGGGTTCTTAGTTTTTGCCTCAGACGGAGGAGGGACGCGCGTGTTTA
This sequence comes from Tuber indicum, assembly GCA_006112555.1. Taxonomy (NCBI): domain Eukaryota; kingdom Fungi; phylum Ascomycota; class Pezizomycetes; order Pezizales; family Tuberaceae; genus Tuber; species Tuber indicum. Next base: position 306,958 of record VBSK01000383.1, read on the forward strand.
CAGGTTTTGTTTTTGCCGTAGCTAGCGCTGCATGCAGGTTCTTGTACCTTAAACAACGAATATATGATATAAAAAAAAAAAAAAAAGAAAAAAAAAAAAAAGAGTAATGTCTCCTATAACCCCCTTATGCTTATTCGCAGCAGCATTGTCGAGCGGTATTCGGCAACAGTTATCTAGTTTGCGGGGTTTGACCTCATCCCGTCCTAGTTGTATTTTCACCACTCCCCCATGTATATTCCATGCAGCATAATAGAGTGGTGTTAGGCCGTCATCATCTGGTTTGTCAGGGTCGACATCGTCCCGTCCGAGTAGTATTTTCACCACTCCCTCGTGCCCATTGCGAGCAGCATAATGCAGTGGTGCTTGACGGTAATCATCTGGTTTGTTGGGGACGACATCGTCCCTTTCGAGTAGTATTTTCACCACTCCCTCATACCCTTTCCAAGCAGCACGATGGAGTGGCGTTTGGCCCAAGCTATTCGGTTTGTCGGGGTTGACCTCGTATCGTCCGAGTAGTATTTTCACCACTTCCTCGTGTCCACCTAAAGCGGCAAAATTGAGTGGTGCGTTACCGACGCAGTCCTTTTTATTGATATCGCAGCCTCCCACCTCTACCAAACGAGCAACAATCTCAACAATCCCGAACGACGATGCGCAGTGCAGGCTACAGAATAGGAGAGGTTTGTCGAAATTAGCGAGGCACTGATACTGTGTCTGTGCTTTTAGGAGGATCTCAATTGATATGTAGTTGCTGTAGTCCTCAAATAACATCCGCGCTAGCGATCTCGCGCAATCCGAAATATCCCTCTTTGCGTGGACTCCCCAATATAGAGAAGAATATTCGAGAAATGATATGTCTTGGAGGCCGGGAGAGGGACTGGTCGCAAGAGCTCTGACTTGCTGGGTATTCAGATAACTCAAGCAGGTTTCTGCTATTGTCGAGTGAGTTCTACTAAAAAGCTCGGGATGGGCGCGGAGGTATTCTTGAAGAGTAAAGTAGATCAAGCGGACAGCCGATGCCTCCTTATCCACGATAACAAGTCCTTGGCAACAAATTAGCAAAGTCCCTATTGATGGAACATTGTCTGCATTGAGATTTGGCGATCCAATTTCGACCGCTAGAGCGTGGCACAGTTCATCGGGTTTCAAGGGCCGCTCCGTAGGATATCCACATTAAAGCGGAAATACCAAGCCTCGCTTTCTCCCCACCTTTTCCCTTTATCCGTCCCAGCGTTGCATCATAAACATCCCCCAACCCTAATCCATCGGCCATTGTTGTAGTAAAATCAAAGCGTTCGGTAGTCTGAATAGAGGGAAAGATATGGGTAGGAGAGATTGATAGAATCCGGCGGTAGTAATATCAGGCACGCACAATTGAAAGGTCAGAATTCGCATATATTTCTAAGTAGATAATGAGGCCCTTTTAACACAGGATGATCCACATCCAATTCGGTGCCTGTGTGGATGAAAATTTTCATCTCCGGTAAGGGGACAAAAGTCTTGTCCCACCGAAACAAGTGAGAAACATGAAAGAAACAAGAGAGAAATTTTCACTGCAAGGAGAGAGAGGAAACAGTACGGAAACAACAGGGTGATAATAGTTTCAGCCATCAAGTAAGGTATAATGAAAGTTCATGAAGATCTTAGATGAAACCAATGTAGGTTTGAAAACGATAGCTCAGGGACAATATTCTAACAATTGTATTGAGCCTTTGTCGCCTCCGATGGATTGTGGTTTCTTGCAGTATCGCATCGATATTCAGAGAAACCAGTAGGAGTCTATATATGCATCCGTCAGTGGGTAATATGAGGTAGCTTCTGCCGTGTCGTTGTTTCTACTTACATTTCGGAAATATCATCGAGAATTTTCCTCAAGATATCTGCTTCCAGACCACTGTCCATCGCATCTGGGGGTGTGTCCTCGGCCAACTTAGTGTGGAGATATGCGATAATATCATCTCTCTTCGGACTTACGGATAAGCTTGTCACTTGCCCAACAAGGCGCCTTCCGATTTCTGCCTGAATGTGCGGCCTTCCAGTCACGAATATCCGAGTGCCGGGAGACTTCATGAGAATTTGATTCAGAGACTCAAGGAGGTTGGCTCGATGTCCTTCCACACACTCATCTAGAGCGTCGATGCATATGAACGTGGGCTCTTTGGAAGTGGTAGTCTGCAGCATCTTTACAATATCCGAAAGTTGCGGTCCCCGTCCACCAAAGGCTTTTTTCTGGTCCTGTTATGCCCGCGATATCTCCTCCGGGATCCTTTCCAGACCGCCAACCATCTGTTTCAGCAGCGCCCCTAGCATGATATTAGTGTTCGATTTTGGGAAGCACGGCGGGAGTTGTAAGACTCCGAAATTGAACAATCGCTTGAGGAATATCGGTGACTTATGATAGATCTGTTGTGATAGTGCAAGGCTCATTCTTCATTCTCTCCTTCACTATGGGCGATATCCCGACTCTTAAATACACAGAAGATGACAGAGTGTCACGAACCAAAGAGGTAGCAACATGAATACAACTATGACACGTATTACCAATAAAGGACAACTGTACTTCGGGAGTAAGTGACAAGAATAACTAAAGTGATGCAATTCTGACAGTAAGAGAAGAGATTGCAATAATGACTAGCGAGACTAATCTAGAAAGGTACCACGTCACCCTCAATTTCCAACAATTAGAGGATTGTTCTTTTTGGGTGGCGAAGTCAAAATAAAAGCCTCCAACAGTGGCATTTTTCCCCCTAGCTTGATCGCACAAGCTGTCTATCACTAATGAGCTAATATTAGGGTTCGTCAGCACCTGCCGTCCTTTCTTCTATCTCTCGATATTTGCAATTACTACCTGATGTAGGTCTTGCCAACACCTGGATCTCCGTAGCAAAACAAAACCGCGTTGCCTGTCTACTTCCCCCACTACCCGCGTACCAACTTCTAAATTCATACGTTTGTAAGAGCCATTCCCCTACATTTTCGGTTCGGCGCTCTTGGATGTCTTGATGCCGTATCCTCGGATCTAGTGGCGATAACCAGGCTAGGATATTACATCGTTCATCGGCAACGGCAATGTTATTCGTAACCGTCGTGTTATTGAAGCAGTTGGTGTTATTGAAGAAGTTGGTGTTATTGAAAGAGTTGGTGTTGTCACTGAAGTGATGAGACATCTTTGCTGTTCCGAACCTGGTAAAGGATAGGTGATTGAAGTGGTTGATTGATGGAGTCGCTAGGAGCTGAAGAAAAGCGGGGGTCGTTTGTGGAACCTCGCTGATATCGCAGGACTGCCAAATCAATCTCCCCCAAATTTGTGCTGCTTAGGCTTACCCTGTCGGTTGCAATAAATGCCACATCTCTTAAAGCGGTATTCTGCGATACAGGACAAGTCTTGCACTGCGACGAATGAACACTCAACTCTAGCAGAGCGTCTGTCGTGGAATCGGTTAGCTTGGTATACTATGGCTTGGCATAAAGAAGTGGAATGGGGTAAGAGTACTGATGTTGATTTTGGACAAAATTTGCTGTATGATATGTCGCCACCAGCTAGTCTGAGAGCACACTTCTTCCCTTGCTCAGAAGAGCCTCTAGAGAGAGAATTTGTTTCGGTAGATGTATTGAATTGGAGCCCAGACACCTGATCCATCAATTAGAAATATTTGTTTAATGTTGACTGCGGCAAGCGGAAATGATGATTCTCTAGTGATTGTGATTCCGGATATTCATTGAGGCAGTCAAGTGCTCGTACAGCTCGGCGCGCTGAGGTGACATGATGAGATGCTACATTTATCATGACATACCCATTTTTCAAATGATCGCGAAGTCCGCCAAAGCCAATACTGTTCGACGGCTAGGCTAAGCAGTCATTCAAAGGATTGTTGGGTATGAACAGCCTTCTATCGGAGTCTAGGACACTTTGGGATCAAAGATTTACTATTAGAATAGCTAATCAGCGTAGTATAGTAACTCTCAGATCGGTACGTCTGGAGGAAGTTACCATATAGACAGCACACCTAGCGAACTATATCATACCACAAAACATAGATAAACTACTGTGAATCCTTGATTGAGGTGGGTGCCGTTCTTTTCGGGCAATGGCAAACCGGTAACCGATGATCCACAACGGATGATGGACAAGTTCACCAATAGCCTTGAAGGAGTCTCTGTTAGCCTTGCCGGGAAGTTATTGTTCTTACCTCTTCCAGTTTGATCACAACAATCAGCGGTAGTTCTCTGGGAAGTTTGCAGAATGGTCAATGGTCCGGAGCAGATGAAAGTCAACGATACTGGTTAGATGGAGATGATAGAAGTTCACCGAACAATGATCCCTCGAGCCAGGAACTGAAAACTTCTCCTAAACCGAGAGTCCTCCCACTGCTGCCCCGAGGTGTTCTTGTCTTCGTTCCCTCTCTCTCGGGAATCCCCTGAACTAGCTACAAATAGGGGTAGTCCCCTTGCCCATAGTCTCTTCGTGCTGACGACGATATCTCCCAGCCATATGCTGGCAACACGTAATCACCCCTTTCTGCCCATTCTCATACCTAACACTACGATTGATGACGCGACACGTGCATAGAAAATACTTAATCCTCCTTTAGTATGTTCATACACACACCTCCACTTAAGCGCCATTATTCTCTCCAACTGGGTAAGTTAGCTATCACCACTCTTTCCCGGGTTGTTTTATAACCCGGTCATGAGGTAGCACTCCGTTCTATTTGAGGGCGTGAAAGGCGAGCATACATAGCGTACGATACAAGTACTGTGTGATGTGTGAATCGATAAATAGTGACTAACGCAAGAATTTACAATTATGTCGTGTTTATTCGTGATAAATTCGTTGACATTCTAGGTGGCATGCGGGAATTTAGGTGGGCTCTAGGGCCCTCAGTAGAAAAGTGAGAGGGGGAGAGGGAATGTTGGAGACAATGAGTGAGAACTTGTGATAGATTTTTCCCTTTCCTTTCTTTCATTTCTTCAAACCGATCATAAAAATTATTTTAACCAAAGCTATCCCGTATAACCCTACCGCTGTATCAGCGCCATCCTAATTACCCACTGTGGCGAGCGGGTATTTGAGTCATGAGAGCGCACAGTTTTTAAGCTGGAATAACTGTTTCGCCGATGCCCCCCCGGATGGCAACGGAACCACGGGATTCCTGACGGCACGATAGAATGTGATACGATATCATATGATACGGTACGGTAACTTAGCGGAAACGAGCTCGTCACCATTAGGGGTACGAGTACTGGGGTCAAGAACCCTTTGGATCTCTGTGCGGGTGTGAGAGTGGAGGAGGCTTTACGCAGGGCATGCGGGGGGAAAGATGGGCCAGCTTGGATTTTTGAGTGCGAAATCACTTCCTGGCATCGTGGGGAAGGGTACCTCGAATCCGACCTGACAATTTCCCAGTAGTACTCTCAGAAATTATGGGCTGTGTTGGCGATTGACATCAAGATCATTCGCGAAGAGTTTAGCTACATAGCGAGTTTATATAGTACCAGCACTTGAGGGATGAGAGTCAATTTCGTAGTTGAAAGTTTTGTACTATATAGTGTTAATCCTCCTCAGCGGGCAGAAATTGTGCTCGAACCAACACTCCAGTCCTCGGCCGGGAGTGTGGCGTGATTTTCACCAAGACCCTGTCCAGGTGGAAACCAATAATGATCTCATACTGGTACTTGTACCTTATGTAAGGGCTGACTCCTCGCATCCCGCTTCGTGAGTGTACAAAATACTTGCACGTTATATTTTCTCTACATCTAAACGACCCACGCCTATACCCCAGAAGAGACAAAATGGGGAAGGAAGGAACAGTAGAAAGAATAAATAAATAGAGGTGCAGAAGATATTTATGAGCAGACAACTGAGAGGTAAGTGTTGTACGAAGGAGGTTTCGTGCTATACAGCTTATCTCAGCATAATGGAAACAGCCCCCACCAATGGCGGATTCAATATAAACAGAAGATGGAAAAATTGTGGCTCGGCTGCGTGGGAAAATCTGGATGGGGGACTTGACGGGTATGTGAGGTCAGATCGTAGATGGTTTTCTTCGGCCAAAAGGAAGTATTTGAACTAAAATTATGTGGTAACCGAGCTTTCGAAGAAGAGGAAGGACAGTAATTGCCATAAGGCGGAATGTAAACGGCGGGAGAAGGTTGGGCAGAGGTGAGTGCAATGGCGGTGATAGACGTGTTTATAGAACTCTTGCAGAAATTGAAGATAGGTTAAATGGATTTGAAGGCGGCAAGGGGAGAGATGTCTGCTTGGGCTTAGGAGGTGATGGGGGTGGAATATTGTGGAGATTGTAGGAGCGCTATCATCTCCTCATGCTTATTCTTAAGTGCAAGGTTGAGTGGAGTTCGGCCGCGGTGATCTGGTTTTTTGGGGTTGACGCCGCTGCATCCGAGTAGTTTTTTCACCACTCTCGTGTGACCATCCCCAGCAGCACAATGGAGTGGTGTTTGGCCGTATATATCTGATTTGTCGGGGTTGACCTCGTCACGTTCAAGTAGGATATTCACCACTCCCTCGTGGCCATTCCAAGCGGCACAGTGGAGTGGTGTTTCACCGTAATTATTCGGTTTGTCTGGGCTAACCTCGTCCCGCCCGAGTAGTATTTTCACCACTTCCTCGTGCCCACCCTTGGCAGCGCGGTGGAGTGGCGTTTGGCCGAATCTATACGGCTTGTCGGGGTTGACCCTGTCCCGTCCGAGTAGTACATTCACTACTTCCCCGTGGCCGTTCGAAGCGGCACAGTAGAGGGCAGTTTGGCCATCATCATCTGACTTGTCAGGGTCGACATCGTCCCGTTCGAGTAGTATTTTCACCACTCCCTCGTGCCCATTCATAGCAGCGCAGTGGAGTGGTGTTTGACTGTATATATCTGGTTTGTCGGGGCTGACTTCGTCCCGTCCGAGTAGCATTTTCACCACTCCCTCGTGGCCATTCATAGCAGCATAATAGAGTAGTGTTCCACCATGTATATCGGGTTTTTCGGGATTGACTTCGGCCCGTTCGAGTAGTATTTTTACCACTCCTGCATGTCCATTCCGAGAAGCACAATAGAGTGGCGTTTCGCCACAATTACTTGGTTTGTCGGGGTTGACCTCATCCCGTCCAAGTAGTATTTTCACCACTCCCTCGCGCCCCGCAGTAGCAGCCCAATGGAGTGGCGTTTGGCCGTCATCATCTGGTTTGTCGGGGTTGACCTCGTCCAGTCCGAGTAGCATTTTCACAACTCCCTCATGCCCATTCCAGGCAGCCCAATGGAGTGGCGATTGGCCGTCATTAGTTGGTTTGTCGGGGTTGACCTCGTCCAGTCCGAGTAGCATTTTCACAACTGCCTCGTGTCCACAGTCAGCAGCACAGTGGAGTGGCGTTTCGCCGTAATTACTCGGTTTGTCGGGGTTGACCTCGTCCCGTCCGAGTAGTATGTTCACCACTCCCTCATGCCCATCCCGGGCGGCCCAATGGAGTGGAGTTTGGCCGTCATTACTTGGTTTGTCGGGGTTGACCTCGTCCCGTCCGAGTAGTATGTTCACCACTCCCTCGCGCCCCGCAGTAGCAGCCCAATGGAGTGGCGTTTGTCCGTAATTACTCGGTTTGTCGGGGTTGACCTCGTCCCGTCCGAGTAGTATTTTCACCACTCCCTCGTGCCCATTCCGAGCAGCGCAACAGAGTGGCGTTTGGCCGTCATAATTTGGTTTGTCGGGGTTGACCTCGTCTTGTGCGAGTAGTCTTTTTACCACTTCCTCGTGTCCACCCGAAGCAGCAAAATTGAGTGGTGTATTACCCCTGCAGTCCCCTCGATTGATATCACAGTCTTCTGCATCTACTAAACTAGCTACAATCTCAACAATCCCGAAGAAGGACGCAAAGTGCAGACTACCGAATAGGAGGGGTTCGTCGAAATTAACGAGGTATCGATACTCGATCTGTTCTTTTAAGAGGATCTTAATTGATATGTGGTTGCTGTAGTCGTCAAATAGCCTCTGCGCAAGCAATTTCACGCAATCCGAAATGTCCCTCTTCGCATGGACTCCCCAATATAGAGAAGAATATTCGAGAAATGGTGTGTCTCCGAAATCAGGAGAGGGACTGGCTGAAAGAGCCTTGACCTGGTGGGAATTTAGATAACTCAGGCATGTTTCCACTATTGTCGAATGAGCTCTACTAAAAAGCTTAGGACGAGTGCGGAGGTACTCTTGAAGGGTAAAGTGGATTAACCGGACCGTGGAGGCCTCCTTGTCTACCACAATAAGTCCTTGGCAACAGGCTAGTAATGTCCCGATTGAGGGAACATTATTGGGATTGATATTAGGCGACTCTAACTCGACTGCTAGGGTGTGACAAAGTTCATCGGGCTTCAAGGGCCGCTCCGCGTGAGAGATCCACATTAAAGTGTCAATGCCAAGCCTCGCTTTCTCTCCACCTTGTCCCTTTATCCGACCTAGTGTTGCGCCATAAACATCCTCCAACCCTAATCCATCAGTCATTGCGTTGAGCCTTTGTCGCCTGCGATGGATTGTGGTTTCTTGAAGGATCGCATCGATGTTCAGCGAGACTAGTAGGAATCTATATATATATCTGTCAGCAGATGACCTAATGTAACTTCCCCAGTGTCGTTGCTTCTACTTACATTTCCGAAATATCATCGGGAATTTTCTTCAGGATGTCCTCTACTAGACTACTGTCCATCGCATCTGGGTTTGTGTCCTCATCCAGTTTGGAGCGAAGATACCTGATAATATCATCTCTCCTCGGACTTATGGATATAGTTGTCACTCTCTCGGTAAGGCGTCTCCTAATCTCGGGTCGAATATGTGGCCTTCCAGTCACGAATATCCGAGTGCCGGGAGACTTCTGGAGAATTTTATTTAGTGAGTCAAGAAACTTGGCTCGATTTCCTTCCACACACTCATCTAGTGCGTCGATGCATATGAAAGCAGGCTCTTTGGAAGTGGTAGCCTGCAGCATCTTTACAATATCCGAAAGTTGCGGTCCCCGTCCACCAATGGCTTTTTTCTGGTCTTGGTATGCCCGCGATATCTCCTCCGGGATCTTCTCCAGTCCGCCAACCAGCTGTTTCAGCAGCGCCCCTAGCATGGTTGTGGGGGATTGCTCTTTCTGGGCGGCAAAGTCAAAATAAAAGCCTCCAACCGTAACATTTTTTCCCCGAGCCCGATCACACAAGCTGTCTATCACCAATGAGCTAACATTAGGGCTCGTCAGCACCTTGCATTCTTTCTTCTATCACCAGAGATTCGCTATTCATACCTGATGTAGGTCTTGCCAACACCCGGATCCCCGCAACAAAACAAAACCGCGTTGTTTGATTCACTTCCCCCACTACCCGCGTACCAGCTTCTAAATTCATCTGTTTGCAAAAGCCATTCCCCTACATTTTCGGTTCGGCGCTCTTGGATATCTTGATGTCGTAACCTCGGATCTAGTGGCGATAACCAGGCTAGGATATTACATCGTTCATCGGCAACAGCAATGTTATTCGTAACCGTCGTGTTATTGAAGGAGTTGGTGTTATTAAAGAAGTTGGTGGTATTGAAGGAGTTTGTATTGCCATTGAAGTGATGTTGAGACATCTTTGCTGTTCCGAACGTGGTAAAGGATAAGTGATTGTGGTGGTCAGTTAATCAAGTTTCTGGGAGGTGAAGAAAAGCGGGGGTCTTTTGTGGAACCTTGCCAATATGATGACCCATATCCCTGCTTAGACTTACCCTACCGGTTGCATGATATGCCATGTCTTTTAAAATTGGTATTCCGCGATTCAGGACAAGTATCTCGCTGCTAGGAAAGAACGTCCTACTCTACTCGAGTAACGGAACGCCTGTGGTGGCATCGGTTCTTGGTATATTTATGGCTTGGCATAAAGAAGTGGAATGGAGTAAGAGTGCTGATGTTGATTTCGAACAAAATTTGCCGTATGATATGTGGCTACGAGCTAGTCCGAGAGCACAATTTTTCCATTGCTCCGGAAGAGCCTCTAGAGAGAAATTTTGTTTCGGTAGATGTATTGAATCGGAGGCAGGGCACCCGATCCATCGATTCGAAATATTTGTTTAATGTTGACAGCTGCAAGCGTAACTAAATGATGATTCTCTCGTGATTGTAATTTTGGATATTCATTGAGGCAGTCAAGCGCTCGTACAGCTCAGCGCGCTGAGGTGACATGATGGGGTGCTACATTTATCATGACATACCCATACTTCAAACGATCGTGAAGTCCACCAAAACCAATACTGTTTCAAGGCTAAGCTAAGCCGTCATTCAAAGAATCGTTGGATATTAACAGCCTTCTATCGGAGTCCAGCATAATTCGGGACCAAATATTTGCCATTAGAATAACCAAATTAGGGTAGTATAGCAACTCTCGAATGGGCATATGTGGCGGAAGTTACCATTGGACAGCACGCCTAGCGAACCGTATCCTCAGGGGAGAATATGGGCACAGCATGGAGTTACGTGTCTCGACATGTATAGGGAGGAAGTTTCGTCATTAGTGCTGGGAGCAGTATGGGTAAGGGTGAAAATATTGCAGTCTCTGAGGCTGTCTCTTAGGATACTAAGGCGGCACTGAGAGTTGAACGCAGTATAGTTTAGATATAAAGATAAGATTCCACGCTTGCACTAGCAAAGTACGTGGTAACAGAGGGAAATACACTTGGTCTTATATAGACATATTCCATCACGTGATAACATGGTTCTCCTGCCAAGGAAACCCCCTTTTCATATCTCGTCACATGTGTGAGTCAATTCCATGACTCATACTTATGACTCATAGGGTGGATAACGTATTTCCAACAAAGGGGAATACTCCTTCCACATACGAGTAGTTAGTTTAGAGATAACCGACAGAGGAAAGAAAACGAAGAAGAGAACACCTCCATGGGTAGGGAAATGAAGTCTCTATGTTTATGAGGATTTCTGTACTTGTGCCCGTGATCTTTTGAACTCATCAAATTTCCATCTCTACTATCGGAAATAGCTTTCGTTCTTCCCTCTCCATTCGGCTCTCCTTTCTGCAGGCTTATCCGAGTTTGTTATCCGTTGTGTGGAGAAAGTTGAGATAGGTGAGAATTTACTACCTTAGAGAGTAGAACAGGCTGAGAACAGCAACCACTTTCCGCATACAGGATGACTGTACCCAGTTACCTACAGCTAGGGTCATTAAATTAGCCTTCCTTACTGCCGATACCCGAGAAGAACGCCATGGCAAAACACGGCCATTCACAGTATCATTCCACAAAACATATATAAAACAGCGATTGTTGACGCGATACGTGCACAGAAAATACTCAATTCATCTTTAGTATGTTCATACTGTTGAACCGTACAGCTTAAGCCATTGATTCATTGCTGTTTTGTTTCCATACATTTCTCTTATGGTTTCATACTAGTGTTTTACTAACATCGTCTGATGCACTTCTGTTACCACACTGCTACTCTCATGTATCATGTGGAGGAAAATTTTTTCTAGTTGCATTTCATATTCCACACGTATTGTACGTATTGTAAGATAAAAGCTGGATCTTTTCCCTACCCGTTTTGTTGAGCAGTCAGTCTTCGCCCGTCTTCTATCTCCTGCATTTTTATCTTGCCCTTCTAGTCTCAATTCAATATTGCCGTCGCTCCGGCCATAAACACTAAGACATACACACAGCTCCACTTAAGCTCTGTTATTCTCTCCAAGCGGGTAAGTTAGCTGTCACCACTCTTTCAAGGGTTGTTTTATAACCCCATCATGCGGAAGCACTCGGTTACGTTTGGGGGCGCTAATGGTAAGCATGCATGGTGTACGATACAAGTACTGTGCGATGTGCGAATGGGCTGACATTGACTAACGCAAGAATTTACAATTATGTTGTGTTTATTCGTCATAAATTCGTTGACATTCCAGGTGGAAGAGCGGCATTTAAGTGGGCTCTAAGACCCTCTGTGGAGAAGGGAGAGAGGTGGGAAGTGAATGACGGAGACAAGGAGGGAGACCTCGTGATAGATTTTTCCCTTTCCTTTCCTTTATTTATTTTTCATCTCTACATTTACTTCTCAGACCAATCGTAAAAATTATTTCAGCCAAAACTATCCTCTTTATAACCCGGTTGCTGTAGCAGCACCACCTGTAACCCAGAAACAATTTTTCGCTGACGCCTTGTTGATGCCGGGCCGGCGATACAAGGATAAATAAATTATATTGAACCCCGGAGTGAAACCGAACCACGGCAGTCCCGACGGCACGATAGAATGTGATGCGGCATGGTAGCTTACCATAAACGAGCTCATCGCCATTAGGGGTGCTAGTGTCAAGTACACTCCATATCCCGGCGGGGATGGGAGGGGGAGGCTGTAGGCAGGGCGTACTGGGGAAAATGATGGCCAAGCTTGGATTTTTTAAGTGCGAAATAAATCCCCCGGAATTGCGGGGAAATGGTACCGCGAATCCGACCTGACGATTTCCTGGTATGATACTCTCCGAAATTGTGGGCTATGTTGGCGATATATTTCAGGATCATTCGCGAAGGGTTTGGCTGCATAGCGAGTTTACATGGTACCCGCACTTATGGGATGAGAGTCAATTTTGTAGTTGAAAGTTCCGTACTGTGTAGTGTTGATTTTCCTTAGTGGGCGGGGGTAGACATTGTGCTCGAACTGCCATCCAGCTCTGGGTCGGGGGTGTGGTGGGTAAGGGTGGTTTTCACCAAGACCCTGTCATGGTGGAAACCAATCATCGAAATACCTTATGTAACGGTTGGCTCGCTGCGCTAGTGTACAAAATATTTGCGCGTTATATTGTTATCTACATCTAAACGACCCACGTCTATACTTTAGAAGAGACAAAGCGGGGAAAAAAGGAATAGCAGAAAGAATAAATAAATAGGAGTGCAGAGGAGATTTACAAGCAGACAACTGAGAAAGTAAGTATTGTATGACTGAGGTTTCGTGCTACACAGCTTATCTCAACATAGTGGAAACAGCCCCCACCAACGGCGAATTCAATATAAACAGAAGATGGAAAAATTGTGGCTCGGCTGTACTGGAAAATCCGGATGGGGGACTTGACGGGTATATAAGCACAGATCGTAGATGGTTTTCTTCGGCCAAAAGGAAGTATTTGAACTAAGATTATGTGGCAACCGAGCTCTCAAAGAAGAGGAAGGACGGCAATTGCCATAAGGCGAAATTTAAACGGCGGGAGAAGGTTGGGCAGGGGTGAGGGAAATGGCGGTGATAGAACGTGTTTATAGAGTTCTTGCAAAAATTGAAGAAATTAAATAAAGCCGTAGTTGAAGGCGGCTAGGGGAGTGATGTCTGCTTGGGCTTAGGAGGTGATGGGGGTAGAAGATTGTGAGGACTGTAGGAGCGCTATCACCTCCTCATGCCTATTCGTAAGTGCAAGGTCGAGTGGAGTTCGGCCGCGGTTACCTGGTTTTTGGGGGTTGACGCCGCTGCATCCGAGTAGTCTTTTCACCACTCCCGTGTGACCATCCCCAGCAGCGCAATGGAGTGGTGTTTGGCCGTATATATCTGGTTTGTCGGGGTTGACCTCGCCCCGTTCAAGTAGGATATTCACCACTCCAACGTGCCCATTCCAGGCAGCACAGTAGAGTGGTGTTTCACCGTAATTATTTGGTTTGTCGGGGCTGACCTCGCCCCGTCCGAGTAGTATTTTCACCACCTCCTCGTGTCCACCCTTGGCAGCGCGGTGGAGTGGCGTTTGGCCGAATCTGTGTGGCTTGTCGGGGTTGACCCTGTCCCGTCCGAGTAGTACATTCACTACTTCCCCGTGGCCGTTCGAAGAGGCACAATAGAGGGGTGTTTGGCCATCATCATCTGGTTTGTCAGGGTCGACATCGTCCCGTTCGAGTAGTATTTTCACCACTCCCTCGTGCCCATTCATAGCAGCGCAGTGGAGTGGTGTTTGACTGTATATATCTGGTTTGTCGGGGCTGACTTCGTCCCGTCCGAGTAGCATTTTCACCACTCCCTCGTGGCCATTCATAGCAGCATAATAGAGTAGTGTTCCACCATGTATATCGGGTTTTTCGGGATTGACTTCTGCCCGTTCGAGTAGTATTTTTACCACTCCTGCATGTCCATTTTGAGCAGCACAATAGAGTGGAGTTTCGCCACAATTACTTGGTTTGTCGGGGTTGACCTCGTCCCGTCCGAGTAGCATTTTCACCACTCCCTCATGCCCATTCATCGCAGCCCAAAGGAGTGGCGTTTGGCCGCGATTAGTTGGTGTGTCGGGATTGACCTCGTCCCGTCCGAGTAGTGTCTTCACCAATCCCTCATGCCCATTCATCGCAGCCCAAAGGAGTGGCGTTTCGCCGTCATCATCTGGTTTGTCGGGGTTGACCTCGGCCCGTCCGAGTAGTATTTTCACCACTGCCTCATGGCCATTCTTAGTAGCACGATGGAGTGGCGTTTCGCCGTAATTGTTTGGTTTGTCGGGGTTGACCTCGTCCCGTCCGAGAAGTATTTTCACCACTCCCTCATGCCCATTCATCGCAGCCCAAAGGAGTGGAGTTTCGCCACAATTACTTGGTTTGTCGGGGTTGACCTCGTCCCGTCCGAGTAGCATTTTCACCACTCCCTCATGCCCATTCATCGCAGCACAAAGGAGTGGCGTGTGGCCGTGAATAGTTGGTTTGTCGGGGTTGACCTCGTCCTGTCCGAGTAGTATTTTCACCACTCCCGCGTGCCCATTCATAGCAGCGCAGTAGAGTTTTGTCTGACCGTATATATCTGGTTTGTCGGGGCTGACTTCGTCCCGTCCAAGTAGCATTTTCACCACTCCCTCGTGGCCATTCATAGCAGCATAATAGAGTAGTGTTCCACCATCTATATCGGGTTTTTCGGGATTGACTTCTGCCCGTTCGAGTAGTATTTTTACCACTCCCGCATGTCCATTCTGAGCAGCACAACAGAGTGGAGTTTTGCCGTAATTACCTGGCTTGTCGGGGTTGACCTCGTCTTGTGCGAGTAGTATTTTCACCACTTCCTCGTGCCCATTTAAAGCAGCAAGATAGAGTGGTGTGTTGCCAATGCAGTCCTTTTGATTGATATCACAGCCTCCTACATCTACTAAACTAGCTACAATCTCAACAATCCCGAAGAAGGACGCAAAGTGCAGACTACCGAATAGGAGGGGTTCGTCGAAATTAACGAGGTATCGATACTCGATCTGTTCTTTTAAGAGGATCTTAATTGATATGTGGTTGCTGTAGTCGTCAAATAGCCTCTGCGCAAGCAATTTCACGCAATCCGAAATGTCCCTCTTCGCATGGACTCCCCAATATAGAGAAGAATATTCAAGAAATGGTGTGTCTCCGAAATCGGGAAAAGGACTGGCTGGAAGAGCCTTGACCTGGTGGGAATTTAGATAACTTAGGCATGTTTCCGCCATTGTCGAGTGAGCTCTACTAAAAAGCTCAGGATGACCACGGAGGTATTCTTGAAGGGTAAAGTGGATTAACCGGACCGTGGAGGCCTCCTTGTCTACTACAATAAGTCCTTGACAGCAGGCTAGTAATGTCCCGATTGAGGGAACATTATTGGTATTGAGACTCGGCGATCCTATTTCGACTGCTAGGGCGTGGCAAAGTTCATCGGGTTTCAAGGGCCGCTCCGCATGAGAGATCCACATTAAAGTGGCAATGCCGAGCCTCGCTTTCTCCCCGCCTTGTCCCCTTATCCGACCTAGTGTTGCGCCATAAACATCCTCCAACCCTAATCCATCAGTCATTGCGTTGAGCCTTTGTCGCCTGCGATGGATTGTGGTTTCTTGAAGGATCGCATCAATATTTAGCGAGACTAGTAGGAATCTATATATATATCTGTTAGGAGATGACCTAATGTAACTTCCCCAATGTCGTTCCTTCTACTTACATTTCGGAAATATCATCGGGAATTTTCCTCAGGATGTCCTCTACTAGACTACTGTCCATCGCATCTGGGTTTGTGTCCTCATCCAGTTTGGAGCGAAGATATCTGGTAATATCATCTCTCTTTGGACTTATGGATATAGTTGTCACTCTCTCGGTAAGGCGTCTCCTAATCTCGGGTCGAATATGTGGCCTTCCAGTCACGAATATCCGAGTGCCGGGAGACTTCTGGAGAATTTTATTTAGTGAGTCAAGAAACTTGGCTCGATTTCCTTCCACACACTCATCTAGTGCGTCGATGCATATGAAAGCAGGCTCTTTGGAAGTGGTAGCCTGCAGCATCTTTACAATATCCGAAAGTTGCGGTCCCCGTCCACCAATGGCTTTTTTCTGGTCTTGGTATGCCCGCGATATCTCCTCCGGGATCTTCTCCAGTCCGCCAACCAGCTGTTTCAGCAGCGCCCCTAGCATGATCGTCGAGGATTGTTCTTTTTGCGCGGCAAAGTCAAAATAAAAGCCTACAACCGTGACATTTTTTCCCCGAGCCCGATCACACAAGCTGTCTATCACCAATGAGCTAACATTAGGACTCGTCAGCACCTTGCATTCTTTCTTCTATCTCCAGAGATTCGCTATTCATACCTGATGTAGGTCTTGCCAACACCCGGATCCCCGTAACAAAACAAAACCGCGTTGTTTGATTCACTTCCCCCACTACTCGCGTACCAGCTTCTAAATTCATCTGTTTGAAAGAGCCATTCCCCTACATTTTCGGTTCGGCGCTCTTGGATATCTTGATGTCGTATCCTCGGATCTAGTGGCGATAACCAGGCCAGGATATTACATCGTTCATCGGCAACGGCAATGTTATTCGTACAAGTACAAGTAACCGTCGTGTTATTGAAGGAGTTGGTGTTATTAAAGGAGTTAGTGGTATTGAAGGCGTTCGTATTGTCATTGAAGTGATGTTGTTGAGACATCTTTGCTGTTCCGAACCTAGCGGAGGATAGGTGACTAAGGTTGTCGGTTAATGAAGTAGCCTGGAGCTGATGAAAAGCGGGGCCTTCGGTGGAACCTTGCGGATATCGCCTCACTTACCCAATCAGCCTCCCCAAATTTGTACACATATGATGGCCATATCCCTGCTTGGGCTTACAATATTTGTTGCAAGAAACGCCACATCTCTTAAAGCGGCACTGTACCGTATTCCGCGGCACAGGACAAAGTCTTGCGCTGCGATAAAAGAAACGCTTCTACTCAAGCAGAGCACCTGTGGTGGAATCGGTTGCCCTGGTATAACACGGTTAGATACGGGGGGCTGGTATGGAGTAGGGGTGTTGATCTTCATTTCGGACAGGATTTGTTGTTTGATACCAGTACCAGCTACTGTGAAAGCACAATCCTTGGATGACTCGACAACAGCCTGTAGAGAGTTATTTTCCTTTAGTAGATATACCGAATCGAAGGCCAGATACCTGATCCGTCAATTACATTCGTCCAACGTTGACTGAGCTAAGTGGAAATAGTAATGCTGTAGGGATCTTCATTGAGACACCCATGTAGGCGAGTGCAGTACTCATCTAGCTCAGCGCAATGCGATGCTAAGGTAGGTATCCACATTTATCATCTTTCTAATGATCATGAAGCCCACCATACCCTTCGAGTGCTAAGCCTAGCGGTCATTCAAAAAGTCATTGAATATGAATAACTTTCTATCTAAGTTAAGAATAATTCAGGATCCAAGATTTACTACCGCGATGGCATATCGGGACAGTAGAACAAATCTCCAGCGGACAGCTCTAATATAAATTAGTACAACGGTATCATACTCCAAGAAAGCTACCCATATACCATAAAACATAAACAAACATACTATAATTGATACGGTGCATACAATAATAATAATAATTCTACTTTAGTCTGCTCGTACAAACTGCTACACCCGGCCGCCGTTATCTCCGGTCGAGTGACTTAACGATCACGGCTCTTTCCGGGATTGTTTTATTGCCCCATGACAGTGCAGCACTCGCTTAGGTTTTCCGGTTAGAATGCTGAAAATGGGAAATGATTAAATCGGGGGCTGCACGGAATTGGGAGAGAGAGAGAGAGCTGTGGGCAAGAGAGAAATGGTGTGAGGGGGGAATGAGAAGCTCGTCAATTGTTCAATGAGGTGAGAGGAGATTAGAAATAAAAGTACAGAACAGGGAAATATCAAGAAAGAAAAGTTATGGGACGCGTGAATAGACTAACGGTGACAAGCGCAAGTATGTCGTTTATTCATCACAAAATACATTGACGTTGTGGGTGGATTTTTTAGCATTTAGAGGGATTCTGGGACCCACTGTGGAAAAGGGAGAGGGGGGGGACTTCTAGGGTAAGGGGGCGAGCACTCGTGATAGATTCCGCCCTCTCATCTCTTTCTCTTATTTTTCCTTTCTGCGTCTACTTTCCGGACAGATCATGGAATAAATTATTTTAGTAACCGTTAAAACTATCCTATACCACCAGCTCTCTGCGGCAGCTCCATCCTGTATACTAGCTGGCTGTAATGAGGGCAACCTTGTTTATCATCGTTAAGGTAATTCAGGTCATCGGGAACACCGTATGTGGCCTGGGGAAACTGTTCTGGAGAGACCCCCGGAGGACGGACGACTTAAAGTCCTGACTGCAAAGTACAGTACAATGCGATACAGCACGGCGACTTACCCTAAATGTGCTAGTTGCCATTAGCCGGCCTTGTCAAGGACATTTTAGGTCTCGGTGAAGGTGTGCAGTAAGCGGGGGGGAGGCTTTACGCACAGCCTGCCGGAGGAAAAGAGAACCCAGTTTGGGTTTTTAAATCAGAAATCAACCCCCGGCACTGCGGGCAAGAATAAAGCGAGTCCAGCCTAATCCTTCCACAGTACTGGTCTCCCAAACCATGGGCCGTGCAGGTGATCTATATCTTAGATCAAGCGTGAAGGTATTGGCTGCGTAGCGAGTTTATACGGCACCCTTATTTGTAGGGCGTGAGATAATTCGTTTTCATAGTTGAAAGGCTCTTACTTTATCATTGATTTTCGTTGGTGGGCGGAGGCAAAAAGTTGACGGACTCTCGAACACAAGTTCAAGCTCTATTCAGGGGGACGTTGCGGATAAGCGTTCTTCTCACTGAACCGCGTCCAGGTGGAAACCAATCACCACTATACCTTATGTAACGACTGGATCGTTGTGTCCCTTTTCGCGTGCGTGTGAAATACTAGCGCATTCCATTTTTTCCCCCATATCCAAATGACCCACGTCTACGCTTTAGAAAGGTCAAAAGGGAAAGGAAGGAATTGAAGGGGAGATAAATGAGCAAATGTGCAACGAGGATTTACAACCAGAGAAAACGAAGAAAGTAGATACGATGGAGGTTTCAAATCATTCGGCTTATCACGATATAACAGTAGGAATAGCCCCTACCAACGCTAAATTCGTGTTACAAACAGAAATTGACAAATCCTGACTGGACTGCGCGGGTACTTTTGTACGGGGGATTGGATGGGTATGAGGTAGATGTGGCTTCAGATCGTAGATGGATTCCTTCGGCCAAAAGAAAGTATCATACTAAACTGAGATTCAGTGGCAGACGCACTATGGAGAGAAAGAAAGGACGGCAATTACCAAGGATCTGGGCTTTGAGCGGTGGGAGGAAATTGGGCGGAATGAGGGGGTGAGGCAATGGCGATGATAGATGAGTTTATGGAAAGTCCTGAAAAAGTTGCGGACAAGCTATCCGTACCCGAAGGCGGCAAGAACGGTGGTGCCTCCCCAGCCTTAGGCTGTGCTGGGGCGAGAAGATGGTGGGTACTGTAGGACTGCTATCACTTCCTTATGCATATTCTTAATAGCTCGGCCGAGCGGTGTTCGGGCTCGGTGGCCTGGCCTGCCGGGGCCGACGTTGCCCGATCCGAGCAGTATTTTCACCACACCCTGGTGCGCATTCTCAGTGGCAGAATGGAGTGGTGTTGACCCAATATACCTGGTTTGTCGGGGTTGACCTCGCCTTGTCCGAGCAGTATTCTCACCGCTCCCTTGTTTCCGTTCTTAGCACATTGGAGTGGTGTTCGGCCGAAAATATTTGGTTTGTCGGGGTTGGCGTCCCATCCGGGGACTGTACTATGATACAACAGATTCTTGTCCTACGGCGATGGGTTTTTGTGTGCTTACTGCCATCCAAACCCTTGGGGAGGCCGGGGTTAACCTTGGCGCGGTTATTTCAAGGTCCGGCACAGTGTTCCTTTTTCGCTTTTATTGCGGTGTCATGTGATTTTCTAATTAGCTTGCCGTCAACGAAGTTCTCTAGATACCGATCTTGACATATACTGTGAGTGGTATGAGTGGACTCATGCTCTGACGGCAAGCATATCTGGCTCCTGCGGTTGTCAACTAGCCACGCGTGGCGCGCTGCACTGTGAATTGACGCACTGCATGAAACTAAGGCGGATGGAAGAAGAAAATCTTTTGCTGGCTCAATATCCTAACTTCTTGTCGTTTTGGCTACACGGGCGGCCGGTGAGTTACGGGACGTCACTTGTTAACTCACGAGTTTTCAGAGAGCACGGTACAGTACGGTACAGTGCTGAGACTGCTCCGGGAGGGTGGGGAGGGGAGTATCCTTTCTTGCTGGTTGCTATGGTACGGAGGGGAGCTTCTTGGCCGTTATCGGCATTATTGGTCGGGATGGACCCGTGGCCCGCTAATTTGTTAAAAAGTTCGATACGGTAACTTGTCCTGAGATCACTAGTTGCCGTTTCCAGGGCTGGCATGATGTAGGGAGCGCTTCGGAGCGCAATGGAGGTGTGAGGGGGAGGTTTTGCGCGTGGCGTGCTAGAGGGGGAAGGGAAGGCGGTTCGGGTTTTGAATACGGAAGCAGTAGCCAGTAGTATGGGTTTGAGTATCTGGATATCCTTCCGGTAGATAGCGCTTATCCACTGCTGTTGTCTATCATTGAGCTATTCAGGCGGTATAAAACAAGATCAAATGTGAGGAGTTTGGCTGCATAGTATGTTTTTCAAGTTTATATGGTACTCGTATTTGTAGGGCTGGAGGTATTTTTGAGGCTGAATGAGTCTTACTTATTCACTTTTATTGGTGAGGGGGGGTGGCATGTTCGGGTGGAAACTAATACACATGATATCTTAACGAATAGCTGGTTTTTACGTCCCTTTTCTCGAGTGCACGGAATACTCGCGCATTATATTTTCCACTATATCCAAACGACCAACGTCTACACTTTAGAAGGGACAAAAGCGCAAGGAAGGAATTATAGGAGGAGATAAATGAATGGATGTGCAAATATGTTTTACAACCGGAGACGACGGAAAAAGTAAATAGGATGGAAGTTTCAAGTTATGCGGCTCGGCTTGGAAATAGCCCCCACAGATGCCAAGCTCTTGCTATAAACGAAAACTAACAAATTTAGACTTGGCTGCGGGTGGAAATGTGGATGGGGGATAGACGGGATTGAGGTAGATATAATACGTGGGCTGAGATCGTAGATGGTTTCCTTCAGTCAAAAGAAAATATTTGAACTGGGATTATGGGCAGGCGCTCTCGGGAGGGAAAGGAAGGACAGCAATTACCACTCTGCGGCGTTTTGAACAGCGGGGATGAGGGGGTGAGCGCAACGGTGGTGATAGACGTGTTTATGAAGTTCTGGCGGAAATTGCACATGGCTTAGACGAATTCGAAGGCGGCCCGGAGGGTGATGTCTCCCCGGCATTAGGAAATGCTATGCGGCAGATTGTGGGGACTGTAGGAGCGCTATCACTTCCTTATGCCTATTCTCAGTAGCACGGCTGAGCGGCGTTCGGCCGCGCCTGTCCCGTGTGTTGGGGTTAACGTTGCCCCATCCTAACAGTGTTTTCACCACGCCCGCGTGCCCGCGCCGAGCGGCAAAATGGAGCGGTGTTTGGCCGTCAAAATCTGGCATTCGGGGGTTGACATCGGCCCATTCGAGCAGTATTTTCACCAATCCCTCGTGTCCATTCTCAGCAGCACAATGGAGTGGTGTTCTGCCGAGCATCTCTCGTGCCTCGGGGTTGACTTCGGCCCGTTCGAGTAGTATTTTCACCACACCCTCATGCCCATTCCAAGCAGCACAATGGAGTGGTGTTCTGCTGAACATGCCTCGCTTGTCGGGGTTGACCCCATCCCGCTCGAGTAGTATTCTCACCACTCCCTCGTGCCCATTTTCAGCAGCACAATGGAGTGGTGTTGGGGCCACGCTATTGGGTTTGTCGGGGTTGACCCCGCCCCGATCGAGCAGTATTTTCGCCGCCCCCTCGTGCCCACGCTGAGCAGCGCAAAGGAGTGGTGTTTGACCGTCATTATCTGGTTTGTCGGGGTTGACCTCGCCCCGTTCGAGAAGGATTTTTACCACTCTCTCGTGCCCATTCACAGCGGCACAATTGAGTGGTGTTCGGCCGAATGTATCAGGTTTTTCGGGATTGGCTTCACCCAGTTCGAGGAGTATTTCCACCATTCCCTCGTGCCCATTCTCAGCAGCCCACATGAGAGGTGTATAACCCATGCAGTCCTTTTGATCGATATCAAGGCCTCCCACCTCGATCAGGCCAGCTGCAATCTCAACAATCCCGAACAAGGATGCACAGTGCAGACCACCGAATAGGAGAGGTTTATCGAAATCAACAGAACGCCAGTGCCATCTCCGTGCCTTCAGGAGGATCTTAATAGATACGTGGTTATTGTAGTCGTCAAATAGCCCCCGCACAAGCAATTTCGCGCAATCCGAAAGGTCCCGCTTCGCGTGAACTCCCCAATATAGAGAAGAATATTCGAGAAATGGTGTGCCTCGGAGGTCAGGAATGGGAGAAGGAAATGCGCGGGAGGGTGTGGCTCTGAGGTCAGGAGAGAGACTGGTTGAAAGGGATTTGACCTGCTGGGAAATCAGATAACTCAAGCAGGTTTCTGCCATTGCCGAGTGAGCCCTACTAAAAAGCTCGGGATGAGCTCGGAGGTATTCTTGAAGGGTAAAGTGGACTAGCCGAACCGTGGAGGCCTCCTTGTCCACGACAATAAGTCCTTGGCAACAAGCTAGTAATGTTCCTATTGAGGGAACATTGTCGGTATTAAGACTCGGCGATCCTATTTCGACTGCTAGGGCGTGGCAAAGTTCATCGGGCTTCAAGGGCCGCTCCGAGTAAGATATCCACATTAATGCGGAAATACCAAGCCTCGCTTTCTCTCCACCTTGTCCCTTTATCCGGCCTAGCGTTGCGCCATAAACATCCTCCAACCCTAATCCATCGGTCATTGTGTTGAGCCTTTGTCGCCTGCGATGTATTGTGGTTTCTTGCAGGATCGCGTCGACATTCAGCGAGACTAGTAGGAATCTATATATGTATCTATCAGTGGGTAACTTGAAGTAGCTTCCCCAGTGCCCTTGCTTCTACTTACATTTCGGAAATATCATCGGGAATTTTCCTCAAGATATCTGCTTCCAGACTACTGTCCATCGCATCTGGGGTTGTGTCCTCGCCTAGCTTGGTGTGAAGATATGCGATAATATCATCTCTCTTCGGACTTACGGATAAGCTCGTCACTCGCCCAGCAAGGCGCCTTCCGATCTCAGTTCGAATGTGCGGCCTTCCAGTCACGAATATCCGAGTGCCCGGAGACCTCTGGAGAATTTGATTTAGTGAGTCAAGTAGCTTGGCTCGATGTCCTTCCACACACTCATCTAGAGCGTCGATGCATATGAACGTGGGCTCTTTGGAAGTGGTAGCCTGTAGCATGTTTACAAGATCCGAAAGTCGCGGTCCCCGTCCACCAAAGGCTTTTCTCTGGTCCCGGTATGCCCGCGATATTTCCTCAGGGATCTTCTCCAGTCCGCCAACCAGCTGCTTTAGTAGCGCCCCTAGCATGATCGTGGTGGACTGTTCCTTCTGGGCGGCAAAATCAAAATAAAAGCCTCCAACCGTCACATTTTTCCCCCGAGCCTGATCACACAAACTGTCTATCACCAATGAGCTAACATTAGGGCTCGTCAGCACTTGCCATTTTTTTCTTCCATCCCTCAAGATTCGCTCTTGTTACCTCATATATGTTTTGCCAACACCCGGATCTCCGTAGCAAAACAAAACTGGGTTATCGGATTCACATTCTCCACTACCGGCGTGCCAGCTTCTAAATTCCTCTGTTTGTAGGAGCCATTCCCCTACATTTTCGACTCGGCGCTCTTGGATATCTTGATGTCGTAGCCTTGGATCTAGTGGTGATAACCAGGTAAGGATTTGGGATCGGTCATCAGCAATGGTACAGTTGTTCCACACATTGTTATGTGAGTTGGTACAAATATTATTAAAGAAGTTGGTGCTATTGAAAGAGTTGGTGTTGTCATTGAAGTGGTATTGCGACATCTTTGCTGATCCGGACCCGGTAGAGGATAGGTGGTTGAGGTGGTTGGCCGACGGAGTCGCTGGGAGCTGAAGAAAAGCGGGGTCTTGTGTGGAAGTTTGCGGATATCGCCGGACTGCCAAACCAATCTCCCCCAAATTTGTGCCCATCTGATGGCCTACATCCCTGCTTGGGCTTACCATATTGGTTGCCAAGGAATGCCACATCACTTGAAGTGGTGTTCCGCGAGATGCCGCGATGCAAGACATGCCTTGAGCTGCTACTCGTACTTGTATGAACGAGGGCCTGTGGTGGAATGGGTTAGCTTGGTATACTATGGTTGGGTATAAAAAAGTGGTATGGAGTAACTTAGGAGTGTTGATATTGATTTTGGACAAAATTTGTTTTCTGATAAGTTATGTAGCGACCAGCTTGTCTGAAAACACAAACCTCCCATTGCTCTACGAGTCAGAGTACTTGAGCTTGTAGAGAGTTTTTTTTTATTTTTTTATGGGTGCATTGAATTGGAGGCCAGGCACTTGGGCCATCAATTATATTTATTTAAGGCTGGCTGGGGCTAGAGAAGTGGTGGTTTTCCAGGGACCGTGATTTCCGATATTTATTGGGACGGCGAAGTAGGCGAGTGTAGTACTGTACAGTACTCATCCAGCTCAGCGCAATTGGATGCCGCCGTACTTGGACAAAATTCATGACCGGCCGAAACAAACCAAACTGGTCAGAATTCGGGGTCACGGAAATCGCGACTTGCACCACTACCCCTTAACCAATTGACACAAAAAATATATCAATAGATAGCTGAAGACCTGTAACCTAATAGTCTTGAAATTAATACCCCTATAACAAATCCGTCCGTTCTGCGTGTAGCTCTTCTCAATTGCTGAAAATGATTCCAAAACTGAACCCACACGCAAAGGATTTGTATGGTCTCTCATACAAAAAGATACCTGTTTTGAGAATCTCTAATTTCACATCGCAACACTTCAGGCAATATTGCACCATACACTTCAATAATTAAATACCATTCTTAAAATGCCCAAAATCAGTATTTTGTGAAGAATTGACTCACTTCCACAATCGGTGGTTGAATTCTGATGCTGTGAAGGACGGTATTTCTGGTGTGAAAGTGGCCTTCAACGATGACTCTTGTCACAATATTTTTACATTTGTCGTGATATACCCGTCTTTCTACGATCCTGAAGTCCGCCGTACCGTATAACGGCTAAGCTAAGTAGTCATTTCAAAGAGTCGTTGAGTATGGATTGCCTTCTATCAGAGTCTAGGATAATTCAGGGCACCGGTTCAAGATTTACCACTGGAATAATCGGTCGGGCAGCTGAGTAAATTTCCAATGGACAGCTGTGAAAGAAATTACTATGGACGGCACTCCTAGCGAGCTGTACCCCAAATTTTAACGCATGGTAGACTGGCAAGTCCGGCTATCTCCTGGATCCATGAGAAAGGGCAAAATCTCTCTCATGCATTAGCGTCGAAGGTTTAGACCACTTAGGGATAGATAGTCATGTGACTTTTGGCCTCCGATATCTAACAGCCCATAATACTTACCTCCTCATGCTCATAGCCAAATGTGTTTAAAGAAATTATTATTATACAATATTCACAGTGAATTATCTATTCTTCATGATATCCTAGGATAATTCTTTCTCAGTACTATTCCACGGTGGCCTGGTTTGGTAGGGTTGACGCCGCTCCACCGGAGTAGCACTTTCACCGCTCCCTCGTGCCCATTCAAAGCAGCACAATGGAGTGACGTTTGACCGTAATTATTTGGTTTGTCGGGGTTGACCTCGTCCCATCGGAGTAGCATTTTCACCACTCCCTCGTGCCAATGCCCAGCAGCAAAATGAGGCGGCGTTTTGCCGTAATTATGATAATTGGTTTGTCAGGGTTGACCCTATCTGTCCGAGTAGTATTTTTACTGCTTCCCCGTGTCCATGACACATGACGCCGGGCAGCACAATGGAGTGGTGTATTGGCCATGCAGTCCTTTTGATTGATATCGCGGCATCCCACCTCTACCAAACTAGCTACAATCTCAAGAATCCCGAACAAGGATGCACAGTGCAGACTACCAAATAGGAGGGGTTTGTCTAAATCAGCGAGGTGCCGATACGGGCTCCGCACTTCATAATTGATATGTGCTTTCTTTAGTCGTCAAATAGGCTCAGCGCAAGCAATTTCGCGCATTCCGAAATGTCCCTCTTTGTGTGGACCCCCCAATATAGAGAAGAATATTCGAGAAATGGTATGTCTTGGAGATCGGGAGAGGAACTAGTCGAAAGGACCCGGACCTGCTGAGAATTCAGATAACTCAAGCAGGTTTCTGCCATTGCCGAGTGAGCCCTACTGAAAAGCTCGGGATGGGCGCGGAGGTATTCCTGAAGGGTAAAGTGGATTAACCGGACAGTAGGGGCGTCCTTATCCAGGACAATAAGTCCTTGGCAACAGGCTAGTAATGTCCCTATTGAGGGAACATTGTCGGTATTAAGACTCGGCGATCCTATCTCGCCACCATAATACCTTATTTAGCCGCCCATTTTTATGTCCCTTTTCACGGGTGTATGAAATACTGGCTCATTTTATATTTTCTTTATAGCTAAACGACCCACGCCTACACTTTAGAAGGAGAAAAGGAAGAGAAGGAATTGTAGAGGAAATAGATGAGAAAAATCTTTAATGCGGATTTACAACCGGAGACAACAAAGTAGGTAAATATAGCGGAAGTTTCAAGCCATGCGGCTTATCTCAAAATAATGGAAACAGCCCCCACCAACGCTAAGCTGATATTGTGAACAGAAATTGACAAATACTGACTCGGCTACACGAGAAGATGTGTACAGAGGGTCGGACGGTTTTTGTGATGGATACGTGGGCCCCTATCGTAGATGACCCTCGACTAAAAGGAAGTAGTCAAATTAAGATTCTGTGGCAGGCGTACTACGGAGGGAAAAGAAGGTAAACTTTTAAACAGAGGGGGCGGCGGTGACAAACGTGCCGATGAAGTCCTTACGAGGGCTGTACACATTCGGAGGTGGCTAAGAGGGTGATGTTTCCTCGGACTTAGGCGGCTCTGGAGTTTGCAGATGGCGGGGACTGTAGGAGCGCTATCGCTTCCCCATGCCTATTCTCAGTAGCACGGTCGAGCGGTGTTCGGCCGAGGTCATCTGGCTTGTCTGGGTTGGCGTCGCGCCGGTCGAGCAGTATTTTGACCACTCCCCCTTGCCCATTCGAAGCAGCACAATAGAGCGGGGTTTGGCCGTTACAATCTGGTTTGCCGGGGTTGACTTCATCCAGTCCGAGTAGCATTTTCACCACTCCCTCGTGTCCACATTCAGCAGCACAGTGGAGTGGTGTTCGACCGGACGTAGCTGGTTTGCCAGGGTTGACGTCGCCCCGTTCGAGTAGTATTTTCACCACTCCCTGGTGTCCACAACAGGCAGCAAAATGGAGAGGTGTTTCATCGAATATACCCGGTTTGTCGGGGTTGACGTCGTCCCGTTCCACTAGCATTTTCACCACTCCCTGGTGTCCACACCAAGCAGCACGATGGAGTGGTGTTAGGCCGTGTTTATCAGGTTTGTCGGGGCCCACCTCTTCCCGTCCGAGTAGCATTTCCACTATCCCCTCGTGCCCACCCTGAGCAGCCCATGAGAGGGGTGTATTTCCCACACAGTCTCTTCGATTGATATTATAACCTTCCACCTCTACCAATCCAGCTACAATCTCAAAAATCCCAAAGAAGGATGCGCAGTGTAGACCACTGAAAAGGGAGGGTTTATTGAAGTCAACGAAGTACCGGTGCCACTCCTGTGACTCCAAGAGTATTTTGATGGATATGTGGTTATTGTAGTTGTCAAATAGCTTCAACGCAAGCAATTTTGCGCAATTTGAGAGGTCCCTCTTTGCGTGAACTCCCCAATATAGAGAAGAATATTCAAGAAATGGAATGTCTTGGAGATCTGGAGAGGGACAGGTAGAAAGAGCCCTGACCTGCTGGGAATTCAGATAACTTAAGCAGGTTTCCGCAATTGTCGAGTGAGCTGTGCCAAATAGCTCGGGATGAGCGCGGAGGGACTCTTGAAGGGTAAAGTGGATTAACCGGACCGTGGGGACCTCCTTGTCAACGACAATAAGTCCTTGGCAACAGGCTAGTAATGTCCCTATTGAAGGAACATTGTCGGTGTTGAGACTCGACGATCCGATTTCGACTGCGATGGCGTGGCACAGCTCATCGGGCTTCAAGGGCCGCTCCGATTGAGATATCCACATCAAAGCGGCAAGGCCAAGCCTCGCTTTCTCCCCACCCTGCCCCTTTATCCGACCAAGCGTTGCGCCAAAAACACCCTCTAATCCCAATCCGTTGATCATTGTGCTGAGTTTTTGTCGCCTGCGATGGATTGTGGTTTCTTGTAGGATCGCATCGATATTCAGCGAGACTAGTAGGAATCTAGATACGTATCAATTAGTGGATTACTCCAAGTAGCTTCCCCGCTGTCTTCGCTTCTACGTACATTCCGGAAATCTCATCGGGAATTTTCTTCAGGATGTCTGCTTCTAGACCACTGTCCATCGCATCTGGGCTTGTATCCGCACCTAGCTTAGAGTGAAGGTATCTGATAATATCATCTCTCTTGGGGCTTATGGATAAACTTGTTACTCTCCCGGCAAGGTGTCTTCCGATCTCTGGTCGAATATGCGGCCTTCCTGTTACGAATATCCGAGTACCGGGAGAGTTCTGGAGAATTTGATTTAGCGAGGCAAGTAGTTTGGCTCGATTTCCTTCCACACATTCATCTAGAGCGTCGATGCATATGAACATCGGCTCCCTGGAAGTGGCCGTTTGCAGCATCTTGACAATATCCGAAAGCTGAGGTTTTCGTCCACCGATGACTTTTTGCTGGTCTTGGCATGCTCGCAATATCTCCTCCGGGATCTCCTCTAGTCCACCAACCAGCTGCTTTAGCAGAGCCCCTAACATGCCGGTGATGGACTGCTCCTTCTGGGCGGCAAAGTCAAAATAAAAGCATGCAACAGTGGCATCCCGTCCTTTAACCCGATCACACAAGCTGTCTATCACCAATGAGCTACCATTAGGGCTCGTCAGCGCTTCCAGTTTTCTTTCTATCACTCGATATTTGCTCTTGTTACTCACCTAATATATGTTTTGCCAACACCCGGATCCCCATAGCAAAACAAAACTGGGTTATCGGCTTCACTTTCCCCACTACCAGCATACCAACTTCTGAACCTCTCTGTTTGTAAGAGCCATTCCCCTACATTTTTAACTCGGCGTTCTTGAATATCCTGGTGCCGTAGCCTGGGTTCTAATGGCGATAGCCAGGTTAAGATTTGAGATCTGTAATCGGCAATGGTACAGTTGTTCCACACTTTGTTAAAGGAGTTGGTATTATTATTGATGTGATATTGCGACATCTTTGCGGGCCGAAACTGGTAGAGGATAGGTGATTGGGGTGGTCGGTTGGTGGAGTCGTTGGGAGCTGAAGAAAAGCGGGGTTTTTTGTGGAACCTCCGGGATATTGACAGACCGCCCAATTAATCTCCCCCAAACTCGTGCCCATATCACTCTACTTGGACTACCGTATCAGTCGCGAGAAATTCCGCACCTCTTCAACCGGTATCCCGCCACACAGCCGAAATCTTGCAATTCGATGAAGACTAGGCGCGAGCACCCGTGATCGATTTTTCCGTTTTATTTTTTCGCCCCACTTTTTCTTTTCTTATCTACTTTTCAGACTTGTTGTGGAATAAATTCTGTCCGTCGAAACTATTTTATATAACCCGATAGCTATGATCGCACCATCGCGCACAATCATGATACCCGCAGCAGTGGAGGCGGCTTTGGCTTCTATCGCGGGTGATTTAGACAAGGAACGCCGCATGAAGTCGTGATTAGGCGAGTGAAATGAAGTCATCCCTTTTATCATAAAAACCATTTTTGTAACTAATAATAAAATGCTACCGCTGGTTCACCATTGTTCCCCATATTGACATTGTTCTTTCAACCCCATTGTTTTCAGCATTTGTCATGAATTACATAATGATGGAGGAGTAACATCGTGTCCACCTGTGGTCTGGGATAACCGTTCTGTGGAGACCCTTCGGGAGGACGGCCAGCCGAGAGAAGTCCTGATGCGGTTGTATGATGCAGGGTGATACGTATTCCACCGTACGGTAACTTACCGCAAGCACACAGGTTGCCATTAGCAGGGCTAGTGTCAATAACAATTTAGCCCCTAGTAAAGGTGTATGGGGGGAGCTTTATACGTGGCGTACAGGAGAAGAGAACCCAGTTTACGTTTTTAAATATGAGTACTAAATTAGCCCTCTACATTATGGATCAGAATATCGTGAATATATGCTTGGCTCTTGCCCACTACTGCTCTTCGGAGTTATAGGCTATGAAGGTAGTCTATCTAAAAGAGCAAGCGTGAAGGGTTCGATCGTTAGGCGACCCGGATTTAATATGGCACGATACTCATTCAACGGAAGTTAATTTTGTAGTGACAAGACTGTTACTGTATTAACCCTCTTTGGTGTGAAAGAGTAGAAAGTGTGGACGGACTCACCTTCAAGCGCTCATCGGAGAGGGCACGGCTGGTGAGCGCTGTTTCCATTGAACCATGTCCCAGCGGAGCTGGCTACCATAATGCCGTATTTAACATCTGGCTTTTGCATCACTTTTCGGGAGTGTACTGGCGCGGGATACTTGCATGTTGTATTTCGTCTCTATGGTATCACTTAAAAAACCTACGCCAACACTTTAGCAGGGGCAAAAGTCGAAGGAAGGGATTGTAGAGGGGATAAAGGTAGAGATGAGCAAGAAAGCCCGGGCTATAGGGCTTATCCCAGTGTAATTGAAATGGCCCCCGACAAAACCAAACTCATATGGATATTACGACCGCTCAATGGAGGTGTTCGTGATTCGAGGTATATTTTTAATTTCGATTGCGCAATCAGCCAAGTTGGGGTGTTGGAATTCGCTGACATCGCTCCCCTTTACTAACGGTCAACGACCAATGACGAACTAGCCCGGATCAGAGAAGCAAAAAAGGTAAAAGATATCTAACACGCGATCGAACCTCCCTACCTCTAGAACCGTAGCTACCCTGTGAAGTATGGATTTCTATAATTTTTCAGAAAACGACTTGAATTATCTCGCAAGCTTAGTGAAATCCTGTGCTAGCCTTTGATCAACAATCCGTTCACTCCAAGGGCACCACTATCCTTGGGTGTCGCTGGGTTTTTTAACACAACTCTCGAAATGCCGATAGGGTTCGGATTGGGAAATAGAGGTTTTGCTATACAGCGTGAATACTATCGGTTCCGACCTCTCCACAACGTTATATAGCCTTTATGAGTAGGTGGAAAAAACTTCTGAATACCACGAGAACCTTTCTTTGTGCCCGCCATGTATTGCCATTGGCTCCCTGATGTTTTCCTCTTTTTTTCCCTTCCCCTCCCGGGCACGTGAAATTATTCAACACCCCCCGCCCGGATCGATTAGCCACTGTGAAGTAGGAGAGAAAGCTCTACCATGGCATTAAATTGCGGGTAAAAAAATAGAATAATAATATTATGTAGCTGGGGTTGAGATAAACTTCAAGAACCACCCTCTCAGCCAAGGCGGATGTCTAACTTAATTCGGGACATGTGTCACGAACACTTGTGTTGTGTGGTTGCACACACCTAACGCAATCTGGCTCCAAAGAAACTGTTTGAATGATAGCCGGATAGCAGGTAACTACCCCCCCGGCAGATTTCGCGCAAAGGAAAAGGCACCACGAAGCCTGAGGAGTCGGGAAATTGTGACGCCGCATATTCCACCCATCTTCCTGCAACATTTCACGATATCGCTGTTCTCCCCGGTCCCTCGCTAACATGTAGGCCCCACGATGCTCTTCCTTCCGTGCGGAGTGGCCGGGAGGGAATTTTCTCTCTGACTACTGTTGAAGGTTCTAGATCGACGTTGGTCGATTGAGATAGATTGTGAAGGTTTCGGGAGTCTGGCGAAGAGTTCCGATATTCGATAGACTAGTGTGGAGGTTGGAAGATTCTCCGGACATGTCTTTCCTTTGTTATTACGGGAGTGTATGGGGGAAAGGGTAGCATGTTTTGGAGAGATACGGATAGGTGTGGTGATTCATGGAATGATGGTGATACGTTGTTTATGTTTTACTTATACACCTGTCTTTACCGTTAGTTTAGAGAGATAGAGAGCGAAGCAGTTTTTACCTTACCATACGCTTTTGTGCACGTCCTACCACTACCACAGTCCCCACAGAGTCCTTTAGTGTTCCTACCCACCGCTGCGCAAGTCAGTCATTGGCTGATATTCTTCCCCATCACAAGAACTACTACATTGGTTCCTGCTTCGGAGTTAGCTTGCTTTAGGTATGCAGAATTATGTAGTTTTGAAGAAGTTGGCGATAGATTGTTATTGGTACGTGGAGCGGGGCCTGAGAAATGGGTGGGGGAAGTAACCACCGGTATCGCTCGATGATGGTGTACCTATTCCCGGTTTATCGTGAAGCTTCCTTCCCTGAAGGAGGGATACATACGAGTAGGGGAAACTGCGGCTCCTATCCCCTCACCTACCGAGCCACTAGAGAAATCACAGCCTTGAGAGAGAACCTTGCTTACCACATCTTTGTTATTACAGAGTCCGGCCAGCGTGGAAGATATCCGACCGGGAACCGCCCCAACAAAATTTGGTGAGTGATATAGTATGATGCATGGTAACTTTCATTCTCATCCGGAAACTCGGATCGAAAAATGTATAACTGGAAGGATTTTTTCCTTCCCCCCCTCCTTTTTTTGCTTTCTCATGACCGATATGGAACTACTGGTGCGCATTCAGGCAAATATCCAAACTCAGAGGGGGATCTAGTAATTACCTAAACCAACGGTATCCCATCCCGATTATACCTTCCCCAAGCAGAGAAGGCCTCCCAGCGAGACGGAACCAAGCCTAATCGCTATCCATCTTTGAGAAAGGCGCTGTAGGGAGTGCTTTCACTCTCACAGGATCTATCACAAGTCACGAGCAAACACGGGCGGGTGGGCCGGTGGACCGGACGCCCTCCGGTGATTTTCCTTGAGTGGGCCACAACTAGGCAGTGAATCCGCCGTGTGGGTGACAATGCCAGCGCTAGGGCGATACTCAAGTATCTCCGACATCTTGTTTTTCCACCGTTGGAGGGCGGCCGAAGTACCATATTGGGGTCGCCCCATTCTTATAAAAAACTCTACTGCACTTGATGGAGCGCGTACTGCTGTAGCTGACACCGTACTGGAAAAGATGTTGGAGGGTATATCTATCGCTTTTTGTTTCGGGCTTGTTGGTTCATCGAGGTCAACACCGCTTCGTGTCCCTTTTGTACGCGATTTCATGTCCAAGATGTTTTTCGCCCCAGGTTATGGACAGGTACTTGAGAGGGAATCGCAGAATCTCATTACCAATATATGGTTGTGGAAAGTTTCGTAAATTCCATTTAATTTTGCACATAAAGTCAAGATCAATCATTCAATTCTGTTCTAGTTCCATTGCGGGATGCTGAGTGAGAACAGAGCAAGTCCGGAAGGTGATTTACTAATTGATTGGGGAAAGCTGGAAGGAGTAATATGAGAAAAGGGGAAATAAAAACCATACCTTGTTAACAGAGACTCTGAATCCGCATACAGCCAAGGAAAGTATTGATATATCGGAATACATACGTAGCCCTCAGTTTAAAAATTCCCAAAATGGGCATAAGCAACGCTACACAGTGGGAAAGCCCTGACTGTGTAGTAGAGAACAGAGTTCTGGACCCATGCAACAGCAAATACTCATGCTAAATAGGTATTGCGCTAGTAAGATTTGTGGAAGGAGCGGAGATGGGTCATTGAAACATTTGCTGTGCTGACTGTATACCATTGCAAAGATGGAATGTTTTGCGATAGAGACTCCATGGCAAGGCATATATATAGTACAGTTCTTGATGGGCATTCGTAGTTGATCGCTCAATATTTTCGGTTAACGAGCAATGGCAAAACCGACCAGAATAAAAAAGCACTTCAGATTTCAATGCGCATGTGAGAGAAGGGAGGCTTTACACACGGCGTACTGAGGTGGAAAAAGAAAATCAAAATTTAGTTTTCAAGTGCAGAATTATACCCCTGCATTGCGCATCAGGATACCATGAATCCGGTTTGGCTCTCCAAGATGATATGACATGGAGGCGAACCATATCCGACGGCGCGCACGAAAGGTTCGGCTCCAGGGGGAGTTCGCTGGGTCCACTCGGTACACGTAGAACGGGAATTAATTTTTCGCTATTAAAAGATTCCCAACTGTATTAGTTTCTCGGATGGACGAGGTTGGGGGGTGCGGTAGACAGCCTTTCGTGCTCACCCCAGGCTTTCACTTGGAAGTCGTGGTAGGTGAGTGTGATTCACATTGAACCGGGTCTGAGTGGAAACTGATCGCCATAATGCCCAGCTGACTTTTACATCCCTTTTCACGAGGATGTGAAATACTGCACTTGTGCATTATATCTGTTGTCTATAAAATCACATAAACAAAAACCCGCGTCCTCTCACTTCCGGGGGGACAAATAGAAAAAGAGGAAATATAGGAGGAATGAATAAACAGATGTGCATGGAGGACAGACATGGAGGACAGAGCCAAAGAACAACGAAGAAAGCAAATGTGATGGAGGTTTCAAGCCATATTGCTAGTGCCAATGAAATAGAAATAACGCCCCCCGCCGACACTTAATGTATATTATAAACAAAAATGGACAAATCCTGACCAGACAGTAAGAGAAAATGTGTAGAGAGGATTGGGCACTGAGATAGACATATGGGCTCTGATTGTAGATGACTTCGACGAAAAAAAAGTTCTTAAGATGAGGTCCGGTCGTAGGCCCACACCGGAAGGAAAAAGGCAATTACTAGAAGGTGGGTTTTTAAATAGGAGGGTGGGGTTAGACATGGATAAGGGGGAGCCAACGGTGGCAGCGGACATGCTTGTGGAGTCCTTGTGGAAATGGCGCATGATCATACATATTTGAAGGCGGCAAGGAGGGCAATGTCTCCACGGCCTTAGTCTGTGTTGGGGGTGGCAGATGGCGGGGACTGTAGGAGCGCTATCACTACCTCATGCTTGCTCCTGGTATGATAGCGTGGTCAAGCGGTGTGTGGTCGAGGTTGTCGGGTTTGCTGGGGTTAATGTCGGCCCGTCCGAGTAGCGTTTTCAATAGCCTCGCGTATCCACGCCGGGCAACAAAATGTAGAGGGGTTCGGCCGAATATATCTGGTTTGTCGGGATTGACGGCGTTCCGTCCGAGCAGTAACCTCACCACTCCCCCGTGTCCGCTGCGAGCCGCACAAGAGAATGGAGTTCGGCATCAATTATCTGGCTTATCGGGGCAGACATCGTCCCGTCCGAGTAGTATTTTCAACGCTCTCTCGTGCCTTCTGCCCGCAGCATAATAGAGTGGTTTTTGGCCGCGTTTATCTAGTTCGTCGGGGTTAATGCCGGCCCGCCCGAGTAGCATTTGCACCACACCCACGCTCCCACTCCACGTAGCACAATGGAGCGGCGTTCGACGGTGGTTATCTGGTTTGTCGCGGTTGACCTCCTTGCGTACGAGTAGCATTTCCACTACTCCCATCATGCCCATTCCTAGAAGCACAATGAAGTGGTGTTCGGCCGCGTTAATCGGGTTTGTTAGGGTTAACTTGGTACCGTCCGCGCAGTATTTTCACCACTCCTTCGTGCCTATTCATAGTAGCACAATAGAGTGGTGTTTGGCCATTGTTATCTTGTTTGTCGGGGTTGACCTCGCCCCGTCCGAGTAGTATTTCCACCACTCCTTCGTGCCCATTCGTAGCGGCACAATAGAGTGGTGTTTGGCCGTAATTATCTGTTCTGTCGGGGTTGACCTCGCCCCGTCCGAGTAGTATTTTCACCACTCCCTCGTGCCCATGCTTAGCAGCACAATGGAGTGGTGTTCGGCCGTCGTTATCTGATTTGTCGGGGTTGACTTGGTCCCGTCCGAGCAGCATTTTCACCACTCCTTCGTGCCTATTCATAGTAGCACAATAGAGTGGTGTTTGGCCATTGTTATCTTGTTTGTCGGGGTTGACCTCGTTCCGCCCGAGTAGAATTTCCACCACTCCTTCGTGCCCATTCGTAGCGGCACAATAGAGTGGTGTTTGGCCGCAATTATCTGTTCTATCGAGGTTGACCCCGTTCCGTCCGAGTAGTGTTTTCACCACTCCCTCGTACCCTAGCTTAGCAGCACAATGCAGTGGTGTTCGGCCAGCGTTATCGGGTTTGTCGGGGTTGACCTCGCCCCGTCTCAGTAATATTTTCACCATCTCTTCATTCCCACTCTTAGCAGCACAATAGAGTGGCGTTTGGCCGTGGTTATCTGGTTTGTCGGGGTTGACCTCGCTCCGCTCGAGTAGTATTTCCACTATTCCCTCATGCTGACTCCTGGTAGCACTATGGAGTGGCGTTTGACCGTCATTATCTGGTTTGTCGGCGTTGACTTCGTCCCGTCCGAGCAGTATTTTCACCACCCCTTCGTGCCCCTCCGAAGCAGCATGATAGAGTGGCGTTTGGCCGTAATTATCTGTTCTGTCGGGGTTGACCTCGCCCCGTCCGAGTAGTATTTTCACCACTCCTTCGTGCCCGTTCATAGCAGCACAATGGAGTGGTGTTCGGCCATCGTTATCAGATTTGTTGGGGTTGACCTCGCCCCGCTCGAGTAGTATTTCCACTATTCCCTCATGTTGACTCCTAGCAGCACTATGGAGTGGCGTTTTACCGTCATTATCTGGTTTGTCGGGGTTGACCTCGTCCCGCCCGAGCAGCATTTTCACCACCCCCTCGTGCCCCTCCGAAGCAGCATGATAGAGTGGCGTTTGGCCGTAATTATCTGTTCTGTCGGGGTTGACCTCGTCCCGTCCGAGTAGTATTTTTACCACCCCTTCGTGCCCACTCATAACAGCACAATAGAGTGGTGTTCTGCCATCGTTATCGGATTTGTCGGAGTTGACCTCGTTCCGCCCGAGTAGTATTTCCACTACTCCCTCATGCTGACTCCTAACAGCACCATGGAGTGGCGTTTTACCGTCATTATCTGGTTTGTCGGGGTTGACCTCGTCCCGCCCGAGCAGTATTTTCACCACCCCTTCGCGCCCCTCCGAAGCAGCACGATAGAGTGGCGTTTGGCCGTAATTATCTGCTCTGTCGGGGTTGACCTCGCCCCGTCCGAGTAGTATTTTCACCACTCCTTCGTGCCCATTCATAGCAGCACAATAGAGTGGTGTTCTGCCATCGTTATCAGGTTTGTCGGGGTTGACCTCGCCCCGTCCGAGTAGTATTTTCACCACTCCTTCGTGCCCATTCATAGCAGCACAATAGAGTGGTGTTTGGCCATTGTTATCGGGTTTGTCGGGGTTGACCTCGCCCCGTCTGAGTAATATTTTCACCATCCCTTCATTCCCACTCTTAGCAGCACGATAGAGTGGTGTTCGGCCATCGTCATCTGGTTTGTCGGGGTCGAGTTCGTCCCGTCTAAGTAGCATTTTCACCATTCCCTCGTATCCATTTGAAACAGCATTACAGAGTGGTGTTTGACCATCATTATTTGGTTTGTCGGGGTTGATCCCGTCCCTCCCGAGTAGCATTTCCACCACTCCGCCATGCCCATTACGAGCAGCCCACACAAGAGGTGTGTTACCCATGCAGTCTCTTTGATTGATATCATAGCCTCCCACCTCTGCCAAACCAGCTACAATCTCAACAATCCCGAAGAAGGACGCACAGTGTAGAGCACTGAATAGGGAATATTTATTAGGATCGACGGGGTACCGATACCACTTCTGTGTGTGTAACAGAATTTCAATGGATATATGGGTATTGCAGTTGTCAAATAGCCTCAGCACTAGCAATTTTGCGCGGTCCGAAAGGTCCCACTTCGCATGGACTCCCCAATACAGAGAAGAATATTGGAGAAATGGTATGCCTCGGAAATCGGAACTAATAGAAAGAGCTCTGACCTGCCGGGAATTCAAATAACTCAAGCAGGTTTCTGCCATTGTCGAGTGACCTCCACCAAAAAGCTCGGGATGAGTGCGGAGGTATTCTTGAAGGGTAAAGTGGATTAACCGGACTGTGGAGGCCTCCTTATCCACAACAGTAAGGCCTTGACAACAGGCTAACAACGTCCCTATTGAAGGAACATTGTCGGTATTGAGACTCGGTGACCCTATTTCCACTGCTAGGGCGTGACACAGTTCGTCGGGCTTCAAGGGCCGCTCCGAGTAAGATATCCACATTAAAGTGGCAATGCCAAGTCTCGCTTTCTCCCCACCTTGTCCCTTTATCCGACTTAGGGTTGCGCCATAAACATCCCCCAATCCTAATCCGTCGGTCATTGTGTTGAGCCTTTGTCGCCTACGGTGGATTGTGGTTTCTTGCAGGATCGCATCGATGTTCAGCGAGGCTAGTAGGAACCTATATATATATGTATCTGTCAGTGGACTCGAGGTAGTTTCCCCAGTGTGGTTACTTCTACGTACATCTCAGAAATATCTTCGGGAATTTTCTTCAGGATATCTGCTTCCAGACTGCTGTCCATCGCATCTTGTGTTGTATCCTCTTCCAGCTTGGTGTGAAGATATCTGATAATATCACCTCTCTTCGGACTTATGGATATACTTGTCACTCTCCCAGCAAGGCGCCTTGTGATCTCCGGTCGAATATGCGGCCTTCCAGTCACGAATATCCGAGTTTCGGGAGACTTCTGAAGAATTTGATTTAGTGAGTCGAGAAGCTTGACTCGGTGTCCTTCTACACACTCATCTAGAGCATCGATGCATATGAATGTGGGCTCTTTGGAAGTGGTTGTCTGCAGCATCTTTACGATATCCGAAAGTCGCGGTCCTCGCCCACCGATGGCTTTTTTCTGGTCTTTGCATGCTCGCGATATCTCCCCCGGGATCTCCTCCATTCCGCAAACCATCTGTTTCAGCAGCGCGCCCAGCATGCTCGTGGAGGACTGCTCCTTTTGGGCGGCGAAATCAAAATAAAAGCATGCAACGGTGACATTTTGTCCTCCAGCCTGATCACACAAGCTGTCTATCACCAATGAGCTAACATCGCCGCTCGTTAGCACTGCGGTTTTCTTGCTTCATTCCTCGAAGTCCCCGCTTATTACCTAATATATGTCTTTCCAACCCCCGGATCTCCGTAGCAAAACAAAACTGCCTTGTTGGATTCACTTCCCCCACTACCGGTGTACCAGCTTCTAAATTCCTCCGTTTGTAAGAGCCATTCCCCTACATTTTCGACTCGGCACTCTTGAATATCCCGGTGCCGTAGCCTGGGCTCTAGTGGGGATAGCCAGGCTAGGATATTAGATCGTTCATCGGCAACGGTAATGTTATTCGTAACAGTAGTGTTATTGAAGGAGTTCGTATTATTAAAGGAGTTGGTATTATTAAAAGAGTTGGTGTTATCGAAGGAGGTGGTATTGTCATTGAATTGATATTGAGACATCTTTGCTGTTCCAGAACCAGTAGAGCATAGGTGGTTGAGGTGGTATGTTGATGGAGTCGCTGGGAGCTGAAGAAAAGAGGGGTTTGTTGAGGAACCCTGTTGGCCCCTCCCAACCGCCCAATCAATCCCCCCAAATTTGTGCCAATAATACGCTTCTTGTGCTTCCCCCATCACTTTTTTATTCCCCTCCACCTCCTTTTTTTTTTTGCTATGTATGATACCGAATTGGAGGCTAGGCGCCTGGCCCATTAGTCACACCTGTTCAAAATCGTCTGAGGAACAGACGATGCCCTAAGCACCCTTGCAGTACTCGCATAGTTCAGCATAGTACCGTACAGTGTCATGGTAAGTTTCTCCATTAAACTTTCCCTAATGGCTCTCATGCCTGCCACACCATTCGACGGCTAACCGAAGCACCCATTCCAAGAGCCGCTTGGCACGAGTGGCCTTCTATCCGGGTCTAGGATAACCCTGGGCCCAAAATTTACTACTAAAATAACCAATTGTGGCAGCAGAGTAAATCTCCAGTGGAAGGCTCGGAAAGAAATTCCCACATCCCCCACTCTCCTAGCAGAGTCTTTCGCAAAACATGAACGAAGCTACCATGGTTGATGCGGTACGTGCACGGTAAAATTAACTCTGCTTTAGCCTGTTCATACACACTGCTGCTCTTGAACGCTTTTATCTCCAAGAAGGTAAGTGAATTATCACTACTCTTTTGACGGTTGTTCCATAACCACGTCACGGAGCAGCACTCGTCTATATATAGGGTTCGTGTTGAAAATGGAGGTATTATCTGATCCGAGGTTTTACACTTTGAAGTAATGAGGCTTAAGGAGAAGAGAATAAAGTGATTGCATTGAGAGTAGGGATGTCCGCTTGATTGGTCTGATGAAAGTTAACGAAAGAAAAAAAAAGGGAAAGGGAAGACAACGGGGGAGGAAATTTATATGAAGAAAAGGTTACCAATACTAGCGCATTCCGCTAACGTGTGCTTGCTTCCTAGTACGAATATTTTCAATAGTG
The DNA here is from genome assembly GCA_006112555.1 of Tuber indicum. Taxonomy (NCBI): domain Eukaryota; kingdom Fungi; phylum Ascomycota; class Pezizomycetes; order Pezizales; family Tuberaceae; genus Tuber; species Tuber indicum. The sequence continues at coordinate 347,879 of VBSK01000383.1, forward strand.
CGGAGTGCAAGCCCACATAGCATACGATACTACGGGACGCAAAAAGATGAATAGCTAGTGGTGACCGCCACGGGCATTCACGATTATGCTGTGTTTATCAGTCACTATTCGTTGACCTTCTGTGTGGAACTGTGTGTTCTATTTGGGGCTTTGGGACCCTCTGCGGAAAGATGAGAGGGAAGAGGGGGAGGCTATCTATTTTCCCCCTCATTTCGCGCCTCTTTCCTTTCTGCATCTATCCCTCGGGCGGATCGTGTAATAAACTATTTTAATCAAAACTATCCTATACAACCCGTTTGCCGTGACTGTTCTATCCTGCTGAACTGCCGACTATAGCAAGGGCGACCTTGCGTTCGGTCGTCGAGGCAATTCATGCCACCGAGCGCACCCGTCTCCGACCCCGGTAACCTCTACTGGAGCCCCGCGGAGGACGGCCGACCAGGATGAGGCCCGATAGTTTATACGATACAATACTATACAGTGCCATAAACGCGCTTCCTATCAATAGCAGCGTTGCCGTCAGGAACACTTTAGATCTCGGTTGAGGTGCAAGAGGTGGTGAAGCTTTACACATGACATCAAGAGAAGGGGAAGAAAGCCCAATCTATCTTTTTAAATACAGAATTCACCCCCCCCCCTTTCCCGCATTGCGGATAAGAGAATCGTTAACCCGACCCGTCTCTTACTCACCACCGCACCGCTCTCTAAAATCATAAGCTATGCTGACAGTGAATGTCTAAGACAAAGCATAAAGTGTTGGTCACGTAGAAAGTTTTTCGGGTGTGTGGTACTGTACTCTTAGTGTTACGAAAGGAGCCGTGAGATAAGGTTGTATTTGTTATCTCGGTAAGGAGAGAAGAAGAGTTGGAGACTCAGAATGAAAAGGCAAAAGAGAGAAAAGTAATTACAGCATGGGAAGCAAACACAAAGCGATTATTTGATGCAAGCATACGTAAGACAACACTACGAGGTGCACATTCTAATAACATTCTAATACTTAGAATAGGTGTTAGCTTCGTAGGATACGGTAGCTAACAGGGGCCTTACTGTATTAACTCTCATTGGTGGGCGGGAGTAGGAAACTGTGGACAGCCACTCGAACTCGGATGCAAGCTCTTATCCGGAGAGGGTGGCAGATAAGCGTGACTTTCATTAGACCATTCCCAAATGGAAATCGATCACCATAATATTCTTTCTTTAGTAGTTGGCTTCTACTTGCCTTTTCACTAGTGTATGAAATCCTCATGCATTATATTTTTTCCCTATATCTAAACGACACAAGTTTACACTCCAGAAGGGACTGAAAAGGAAAGAAGTGTTAATAGTGGATAAAGGGCGAAGAGCGATCGCGCAGCGGTGGACCGCAGAATAAGAGAATTTTCTTGGAACTTGGGCGGTGCGTAAATGGATGTGGGAGGTACGGTAAAAAGGTTTATTCGTCGGGCTCCCGGAACTTCCGCAATCAGGTCCATCCAACATCTAGAACCTCCAACGAGAAAAAAAAATAAGCGATCAGATGTGTAAGGAGGATTTACAACCAGAGACTGGGAAGAGGGTAAACATGATGGAAGTTTCAAGTCGTACGGCTCTCTTCGAGATAATAGAAATAGCCCCCACCAACGCCGAGCCCATATTATAATATTATTATAAATAGAAACTGAGAAATCCCGACTCAGCTGCATGAGAAAATGTGAATGGAAGATTGGACGGGTATGAGAAATAAATATGTGGACTCCGATCGTAGATAATTTCCTGAGATCCAGAAGAAGTATTTAAGCAACAGTTCTGTGATGGGTGCACACCAGGGGAAAAGGAAAGAAGGCAATTATCATGAGGCGGGTTTTTAAGAGGCGGGGGGAGGTTGGCCGGGGGTGAGGGGAGAGGAAAAGGTGGTGACAGTCGTGTCTGTAGAGCTCTTGTAGAAATTGCACATGGTTATAAAATCTGAAGTCGACAAGGAGGGTGATTTCGCCTCAGCCTTAGGCGGTGCTGGGGGTGGCAGATGGTGGGGACTGTAGGAGCGCTATCACTTCCTGATGCTCATACAAAGTAGCATAATCAAGCGGCGTTTGGCCGTCATTATCTAGAGCGTTGGGGTCGACCTCGTCCAGCATAAGTAGCATTTTCACAACTCCCTCGTGCCCAGAGTAGGCGGCAAGATGGAGTGGTGTTTGGCCATCATCATCTGGTTCGTCGGGATTGACATTGCCCCGTTCGAGCAGCATTTTCGCAACTCCCTCGTGCCCAGAGTAGGCGGCAAGATGGAGTGGTGTTTGGCCATCATCATCTGGTTCGTCGGGATTGACATTGCCCCGTTCGAGCAGCATTTTCACCAGTCTCTCGTGCCCACGCCAGGCAATAGAATGCAGTGCTGTTCTTCCGGATATATCTGGCTCGTCGGGGTTGACCTCGCCCCGTCCGAGTAGTATTTCCACCACTCCTGCGTGGCCATACAGGGCAGCACAATGGAGTGGTGTTTTGCCAAGGTCATCTGGTTTATCGGGATTGACTTCATCCCGCCCGAGCAGCATCTTCACAATTTCTTCATACCCACACGAGGCGGCGCCGTGGAGTGGCGTTTGGCCGAATATATCTGGTTCGTCGGGGTTGACTTCGCCGCGTCCAAGTAGTAATTTCACAACCCGTTGACGCCCATTCCGAGCAGCACAAGAGAGTGGTGTTCGGTGGCGGGAATCGTGTTTATCGGGGTTGACCCCGCCCCATTCGAGTAATATTGTCACCGTTCCCTCATGCCCACCCTCAGCGGCACAATGGAGTGGTGATCGGCCGCGCTTATCTGGCTTATCGGGGTTGACTTCGTCCCGCCCGAGTAGAGTTAAAACCACTCCCACATGCCCATTCCGAGCAGCGCCAGAGAGTGGTGTTCGGTGGCGCGAATCTGGTTTATTGGGGTTGACCTCGTCATGTCCAAGCAAGATTTTCACTACCGCCCCGTGCCCATTCTCAGCAGCACGGTAGAGTGGTGTTCGGCCGCGTTTATCTGGTCTGTTGGGGTTGACCTCGTCATGTCCAAGCAAGATTTTCACTACCGCCCCGTGCCCATTCTCAGCAGCACGGTAGAGTGGTGTTCGGCCGCGTTTATCTGGTCTGTTTGGATTGACTCCGCCTCGTACGAGTAGGAGTTTCACCACTCTCTTGTGCCCACTCGCGGCAGCAAAATAGAGTGGTGTTTGGCCGCGGTTATCTGGTTTTTCGGGATTGACCTCACAACTTTCGAGTAGTATTTTCACCACTCCCTTGTGCCCACAATCTGCAGCACAATGGAGTGGTGTTCGGCCATTGTTGTCTGGTTTGTTGGGGTTTACTTCACCCCGTCCAAGCAATATCTTCACCACTCCCTCGCACCCATACTTAGCAGCGCGTTGAAGCGGGGTTCGACCGTAGTAATCTGGTTTGTCGGGGTTGACCTCGTTCCGTCCGAGTAGAATTTTCACCACTCCCTCGTGCCCACGCTCAGCAGCACAATGGAGTGGTGTTCGGCCGTAGTTATCTGATTTGTCGGGGTCGAGGTCGTCCAGTTCGAGCAGTGTTTTAACCACTCTTTCTTGTCCATTCTCAGCAGCATGATGGAGTAGTGTTTTGCCACGGTTATCTAATTCGTAGAGGTTGGTCCCGCCCCTGTCGAGTAGTATGTTCACCACTCGCTCGTGCCCACCACCAACGGCCTGATAGAGTGGTGTCCAACCGCAACTGTCCGGTTTCCCGGGATTGACTCCGTCCCGTCCGAGTAGCATTTCCACCACTCCCACGTGCCCATAACCAGCAGCACAATGGAGTGGCGTTTGGCTGTACCTATCTGGTCTGTCTGAGTTAACCTCGTCCCGTTCAAGTAGTATCCTCACCACTCCCTCGCACCCATAAATAGCAGCATAATGGAGTGGTGTTGTGCCCTTGCTATCTGCTTTATCAGGGTTCACGTCGGCCCGTTCGAGCAATATTTTCACTACTCCCTCATGGCCATATATAGCAGCATATTGAAGTGATGTTCGACCATCGTTATCTGATTTGTCGGGGTTCGCGTCGCCCCGTCCGAGCAGAATTTTCACTACTTCTTCGTGCCCATTCTGAGCAGCCCATATCAGAGGTGTATTACCTACGAAGTCTCTTTCGCTAGCACCATAGCCTTCCGCTTCTACCAAACAAGCTACAATCTCAACTATCCCGAAGAAGGATGCACAATGTAACCCGCTGAATCGGGAAAGTTTATGGAGATCAACGGAGTACCGATACCATCTCCGTGCGAGCAGGACTTTAATGGATATGTGGTCATTGTAGTCATGGAACAGCTCCAGCGCAAGCGTTTTTGCGCGATTTGAAAGGTCCCTCTTTGCATGCACCCCCCAATATAGAGAAGAATATTCGAGAAATGGTGTGTCTCGAAGGTGGGGAATGGGTGAAGGATATGCCCAAAAGAGCGTGGTTCGGAGGACGGGAGCGGGGCTGGTCGGGAGAGCTCTGACCTGCTGGGAATTCAAATAACTCAAGCAGGTTTCTGCCATTGTCGCGTGAGATGTACCAAAAAGCTCGGGATGAGTGCGGAGGTATTCTTGAAGGGTAAAATGGATCAATCAGACCGTAGAGCCCTCCTTCTCCACGGCAATAAGTCCTTGACAGCAGGCTATCAATGCCCCTATTGAAGGAACATTGTCGCTATTGAGATTTGGCGATCCTATTTCTACTGCTAGGGCATGGCACAGTTCATCGGGCTTCAAGGGCCGCTCTGAATGAGTTATCCACATTAAAGCGGCAATGCCAAGCATCGCTTTCTCCCCACCCTGTCCCTTTATCCGATCCATCGTCGCACCATAAGCATCCTCTAACCCGGACCCATCGGTCATCGCGCTGATTCTTTGTCGCCTGCGATGGACTGTGGTTTCTTGTAGGATCGCATCGATATTCAGCGAGACTAATAGGAATCTATACATGCACCTGTTAGTTGATCACTCGAGGTAGCTTCCCCAGTGTCCTTTCTCCTGCTTACATTTCAGAAATATTATCGAGAATTTTCCTCAGGATGTCTGCTTCTAGACTGCTGTCCATCGCATCTGGGGTTGTGTCCTCGTCAAGCTTGGTATGAAGATACCTGATAATATCATCTCTCTTTGGACTTATGGATATACTTGTCACCTTCCCAGGAAGGCGCCTTGCGATCTCCGGTCGAATGTGCGGCCTTCCAGTCGCGAATATCCGAGTGCCCGGAGACTTCTGGAGAATTTGATTTAGCGAGTCGAGAAGCTTGGCACGGTGTCCTTCTACACACTCATCTAGAGCGTCGATGCATATGAATGTTGGCTCCCCGGAAGAGGTGGTCTGCAGCATTTTCACAATATCCGAAAGTCGCGGACCCCGCCCACCAATGGCTTTTTTCTGGTCCTGGTATGCTCGCAGTATCTCCTCCGGGATTTCCTCCAGTCCCCCAACCAGTTGTTTCAGCAGGGCGCCCAGCATGCTTCTGGTTGACTGCTCCTTTCGGGCAGCGAAGTCAAAATATAAGCATGCAACCGTGCGTTTCCGCCCTCTAGCCTGATCGCACAAGCTGTCTATCACCAGCGAGCTAATGTCGTGGCTTGTCAGCACTCCCCATTTTCTTCCATTACTCGAGGTTCGCGCTTGTTACCTAATAAACGTCTTTCCAACCCCCGGATCTCCGTAGCAAAACAAAACTACATTGTTGGACTCACTCCCTCCACTACCTGCGTACCAGCTTCTAAATTCCTCTGTTTGCAACACCCACTCCCCAATATTCTCCACCCGGTGCTCTTGAATCTCTTCGTGCCGTAACCTCTGATCTACTGGAGATAACCAGGCTAGGATATTCGATCGGCCGTCTGCCACTGTATAGTTATTCGACACATTGACAGCCGTGTAGCTCGTGTTCAAAGAGTTGATATTGTTACTAAATGGTTGAGACATTTTCTCCTTCTCCCGGATTAGGATACGGTAATGTGGACGATGGATGATGGATGATGGAGTTAGCCCACTACTGGTACTCGTACTAGAACTCCGTGACCTAAATAAAAGCGGGGTCATTGTGAAACCTCGCTAATACATTCAATCCCCCCCCAAATTTGTGCCCACAAGTCAACAGGATATGCCATACCCCTTTGGGTGTTCTGCATTTCAGTTTCATAAGCGATCCTGGAAAACACTTCATTCAACCCCACTACCGGTATCCTACCGTCTCCCCAACAAGAAAACCTTTATTATGATATCATACAAGTACAAGTACCAACATACTTGTACCATCGCAAGGTTTCACATTGCAACGATCAACAAAAGATTCACTCTAGCACAGAGTTCCCCAGTCTTTTTACCCCTCAAACAATCCAAAAATATTGTAAAAAATCTTATAAAAAATCCAGAACTACTTGAGACCTGCTAATATTTTTCTAGCAATTTTCTTAGGATTCTTGGCCCAAAAAATCACTAAGAATATACTACTATTAAGCGAGGTCAGACCAATGTGGTTCTGTGCAAAGGTTTCACTTTTTCGATGGTATATTTCTCGGTTAATGGTATCCAGAAAGTTTTTTCGCCAAGAGCGTGGTATTGAAAAAGTTCACTCTGGATTTACTCGTACTAGTACAGTACTCGAGTATCCATAGAGAACTACGGTAGCCCGGCGCCGGTCGTGCCACACATTAGTGGATTCGCTCCCTACTCGTACAAGTACATCGAGATCTAAATTTAATGGTGGCAATAAAATGTGTCGGCTAGAATAATTCCTTACTGTAGGACCAAGTCTCTTTCTCTATATCCGGATCCCATATGAATTGCCGAGTACCGGTATTCTACGAGTGCGGCCGATAGGTGTAGTCACGTGGGTCTGATAAGAAAGTTTCGCTGATTCAATGTAATTTATTATCATTGTATCGCTGAGAAAAGGGCACTAGGATTTTCTTATCAGGTCCGTGTGGCTGTTGTGTCTATTAGCCACGTTAGTGGCGCATGGTTAAACAAAATGGCGGGGCAACGGCATTTCCCACCGAAAAAACCGGAGTCCGGTGTATTCGGAATGATCATCAACCGCACAAAAATATCCTAAATCCATGACATCGCGTTGATACCCCCAATCATCTCGGGGAATTGCCTACGCAGATTTTAGAAAGTTCTTGTCAAATGGTCTCACTGTCTATATGCGCTGAATTGGAGATTCCCTTCCAACAGATCACGCCCTAACAGCCATTATTATTTTGGCTGGCAACGAAATGGTTTTTTGGGTCGCAGACCTAGACGGAACAACTGGTAGAGGAGAAACGGTATCATATCTACACTCCCAAAATAAGGAGAGGTATATCATTGTAGAGAAGCGGTAAGACCAACGTATGGATTATATTCATCCAAATTCTGGCTCCAGGTTGATATCAATAGTGGAGACTTCCAATTTCGGTGTCACCAGCCGTGTCCCACTACGGGTACCTTTCTTCACTCGTGCGCGGGTTCATACGGTATCACGGTGTCGGGGACATGCTTTCTCCCTTCTTAATTTGGAAGGTGGTTACGGGGCAAGCCCCTCAGACGAGCTCTCACGATCCTATTCCATAAGACCGAATTTGGTTCTTCATACTCTTGAAGAATGGACCTCATCATGAGGTAAAAACGCCACAGTTGATACCTTTCTCGATACCTTACCCCTGCCTCGTATTCTTCTCATCTATGACACCTCCCCCGTTGTGATAAGAAAACCGGCGCTGCCCGTATCCCATGAGCGAGCATCATTGATATTGCGCAGCCTCTGGTCGACGCACCGGGGTACTATATTTCGGGTTAAAACAAACACCAAGCGCCCATGGCGAGAGCACTATGGATGCTAGTATCATACACCAGCAAGTTTCTTGGTTTTCAAAACAAGAAAAGCGTTTTATTTTACTTCCCTATGTATAATAAATCTGCGGAATTGTTTTTTTTTCTAGCCCGGAGGGGTTTCGTCTTCATTTTCTTTCTTCTACCCTCGGTGTCTACTACTGGTATTGGTGCTCCCCTGTTGTTCCTACACTTCCACATTTTGGGGGAGGATGTCGGGTAGTGCTTTGGCGTTTTATCTCATATCTGGGTTGCTCAAGTACGTATAGTACCCTCACAACGGGTAAGCCAGCCCCACTCCCAAACCAACCCACGAATCTGACAAAAAAACCTATAGCCAATGCTGGAGGTTGGGGATCAGCGATCTATTGTAGAGATGTTTTGGAAGGAATTTCCTATATTGGGAACTATTTATATGGGAACAAAGAGGTTTATTATAGAGAGGTAGGGGTATGGTACAGTATGATATGTGTGAAAGAAAAACTTAACTCTGGTTCAGCCTCTCCCCAAACACCACAGCGCTTCAGCTCTTTCATCTCCAAGCATGTCCTGAGCCATCCCCACTCATTCGGCGCCTGCTTTAGAACCCCGATCACTCAGCAGCATTCGTCCACATTTAGGGTTCGAAAGGTAGATTTTTCTTAGAGAATCATACGATACTGTGGGAGATGTGGATGGAGTAATGGTGACCAATGTAAAAATTCGGAGTTACGTCGTATTGTTTCTACGTTATAAATTTGTTTACATTCCATTATCAATACCGGTAGTACAAGTACAAGTATTTCTATTCAGTAAAAAGTACCTACGCGTGTGCTGACTACCCTCAATGGGACCAAAGGCACTTCTCCCCTATTGGGAAGAAGGCACTATACTCAGGGACCTCTGTTGCAGGAGCACTCGAATGCCGGAGTCAAAATCCGGGGGCCAGTAATGAGCCACTATAATTTTTGCTAGGTGATGGAGTAGCCTATTATCTACAGAGAAAATACAAAATTTTTTTTTTTGTGAGGTTGTTTGTTAGAACATAAAAGGGGACAAGATTTTGTTTGGAAATTGAAGTGTCTAGGGCATATCTAGAGGCGGGGGGTGTTTACCGAGTGATATCCCGTGGCTGCCGTACTGGGTATCAAAAGTGAGATTTACGAGGTAGTAAAGTGTTCACCCTGGCGCCGAGCGCCTACGCGTTAGGGAGGGTATCATTAATCGAGTACCTGCTGATTCCAAGGGTATTCGGAAATTTCCACATTTCTTAGACCTAAACAGTGCTAAGATTCCCCTCTCCACTCCAAATTCACAATCCTAATAGGACTGGAAGAAGCAAGTCCGAGTAGTACTTTTATGACTCCCTCATGACAATACTTGGCAGCATAATAGACTGGTGTTTGCCGGGATATATCTGGTTTTTCCAGGTTGACCTCGTCCCTTTGGAGTAGCATTTTCACCCATTTTTAGAAGCACGGTGAAGTGGTGATTAGCAGAATATATCTAGTTTTGGGAGGTAGACGCCGCCCCCTTTTAGCAGCATTTTCACCACCCCTCAGTGCTCACGCTTGACAGCAAAATGGAGTGGTGCTCGACCGTATTCATCCGGTTTTTCGGGGTTGATGTCCCATTCGAGTAATATTTTAGCCACTCCCTCCTGCCCACATTCGACAGCGTAATGTAGCGGTGTTTGGCCAGTGTTATCTGGTTTATCGGGGTTGGCGTTGTCCTGCCCGAGCAGTAATTCCACCACTCCCTCATGCCCATTACGAACAGCCCACATGAGAGGTGTATTAATACATGTCCCGGCAGGAGGACTGCCATGAGCCCTGGGAAGTGATATCTCAGGATGGCCAAGTTCAGCCTGGATCACGGGTCCTACAAGGTGAGAGAGTGGCTTACGAGGGGTAGGGACAAGACTGCAGGTGATGGCAAGGGACGGCCAGGGAAGATGTTGGACTATGGGGAGTTAGTAAAACATGAGTGATGTTTCATGATTTCACACCCGCCTACCAGTATATCTATTCCGAAAGCTGAACCAACGGAATGAACGAACAGGGGTGGAATCTCGATGTTTAAATTCGTAAATGTCTTCTTCTCCGGAATAAGTTTTCGGGCTTTATGTACTGACCCAAAGATGACAACTCCGGACGAGTGGAACAATCCAACCGAGCTTTACTGGTAAATTTATTAACCACATCCCCAAAATTCTAAGATCGAAGCATTCACTGAGAGAAGCACGATATGGGGAACATAGTTTAAGCGGGCTTGCAATCAGAATGCATATTCTGAGTGATGCATAAGTAAAGTGATGTGCAACCGCAAGAGGTGCATTTCTCTAACAACTATAAAAAAGACCGCAGGGGGTGGGAGTTAATCATCGGAGTCACCTGCATCGCATGGGACGCCCGGGCTCATGGTCCGCCTAGTCCCTCGCCTGTTGGGCTAGAGTTTCTAGGCACCCAGAAAATGACCGACTCGGTCAATAGTCTGGAATGTCGTATCTCCAAGCCAGACGGGCTAGGCTCTCGGAGGTGTGCTGGAAGTGTTGCAGTGGGGCTCACGTCAAACCTGTTGTATCGCCGAACTAGAGATCTCCTGTTTGTATCATATTTCTAGAATCTAGTTTTAGTTAACATACACTAAGTATTCTTAACGGAAAGCCATGAAGTGTTTGCATACCCCATTCCCTCCCCCTCTGGGAGACAATACCTCAAGCTGAAGAGTGTCAGCAGATCCCGAAATTCAGCCAAAATTATATCGGCTGGCTGTAAAAGAGGTGAAGTGCGCGAAAGAGGCGCGGTCGAGGCGAAACCGGCGGATAAACCATTCGGAATACCAAGGGAGGGAAAGTATTCGGGCGGAGTGCCGAGGCGCACGTGTCCGCAGAGCTCGACCCATAGCCTTGTTATAACGGGTTATAATAACTTATCCCGTATAGAGTTTTGTAGTGTAGAATTCGATTTCCTGGTATCGGACCCAACGGACGTAATTCGCGGTATCTTATCGGACTCCAATCAAGTGGTCGAATAGTTCGCTGGAGATCTCGACTTGCCAATCTGACATTACTAAGATTACCCCCCAACAGACGAGGCGTACGGAACGGGTTTTTTTTCTGGTCCTTAGATCATGGGACTTAAAGCCATGCTCCTGTTTTATAAGTTTCCGGGGCCTCACGGTGTCCTTTCCCGGGTTAAAAAAAAAACAGGAGCCCCTCCCAAATCATGGAAGATGCCTTTAAACTTCGTTGCCCACAGTAATATCCCCCACCGGTATAAATTACGGTAGAAATATGTCAGGCGATGCACACCGAGAGGGTTAGGTACGCTACCCGGTGCGCTCGGTGGGGGACTCCAGGTAAAGTATGATATCGCTATGCTTATTTTCAGTGAGCAGAGTGCCAGGATCGAGAATAAACCAAACATGGATCAGGTCAATCCTAACTATTCGAATAAGCACCCAGCAAGATGAATTAGAACTGATCCATCTAACTGTTAGTTCCAACTCATGTCATGTAACTTCACCAGCGAGACTCAAGAGTGGGCCAAAACTTAAAGAGCGTGATTGTTTTTTTTATTTTTATAAACTAATCAGGTGTAATGAATGCCCGCCAAACCCGACCCTAATAATGACGACCACGATATGCAAATGTCAAAAAAAAAAAAACTTCAGTAAGGGTAATAAAGGATTGACGAGAATCGAAAAATGCAATGGAGAAATAAAATAAAAATAAAAGTAAAAAGCAATAGGAAACGCGCCAAAATATGCAAATGCGACCTTCACCTATGCTACCACCACCAACCATTCATGCAATACTAATATAAAAAAAAATTAAAAAAGACTCATAGCCTTAGACACCGCATTTTGTCGGGTCGTCAACAGGAATCCAAGTCAAAGAACTCCCAAAAGCAGTACACTTCAGATCCGTAACCCTATCCTCATCGCGCCCACAGACAATGTTATTAACGACAGAGCAGAGAGAACAACCGGCCTGCCCAGTGAAAGGCTTTCCCGAGAGACATGTAGAAGGAGCGGAATTGGGAACGGAATCGACACCGCACTTTCCGGGGTTCTTGACGGGCACCCAGACGGGGCCAGTGGAGAAACGCGTGCACCTGAGGTCGGCGATGACATCCTCATCACGGCCACATACAATATTGCCGACTCTGGCGCAGGTGGAGCAACCGGCCTGGCCTGTGAAGGGCTTTCCGGATGGGCAGCCGGGTTCTTGACGGGCCTTGAGATACGCGGAGTCGACACCGCACTTGCCGGGGTTCTTGACGGGCACCCAGACGAGGCCAGTGGAGAAGCGTGTGCACTTGAGGTCTGCAATGGCATCTTCATCACGGCCGCACACAATATTGCCTTCTTTGGAGCAGGTGGAGCAACCGGCTTGGCCTGTGAAGGGCTTTCCGGATGGACAGCTGTATTCGCCACGGGGCTTGAGATACGAGGAGTCAACACCGCACTTTCCGGGGTTCTTGACAGGCACCCAGACGAGGCCAGTGGAGAAGCGTGTGCACTTGAGGTCTGCAATGGCATCTTCGTCACGGCCGCACACGATATTTCCTTCCTTAGAGCAGGTGGAGCAGCCGGCTTGGCCTGTGAAGGGCTTTCCGGATGGACAGCTGTATTCGCCACGGGTCTTGAGATTCATGGAGTCGACACCGCACTTGCCGGGGTTGGCGACAGGCACCCAGGTTAGGCCAGTGGAGAAGCGTGTACATCTGAGGTCTGCGATGGCATCCTCGTCACGGCCGCATACGATATTGCCTTCTCTGGAGCAGGTGGAGCAACCGGCTTGGCCTGTGAAGGGCTTTCCGGATGGGCAGCCACTGTTCCTGGGACTCGTGGAGTCGACGCCGCACTTGCCGGGGTTGGCGACAGGCACCCAGGTTAGGCCAGTGGAGAAGCGTGTACATCTGAGGTCTGCGATGGCATCCTCGTCACGGCCGCATACGATATTGCCTTCTCTGGAGCAGGTAGAGCAACCGGCTTGGCCTGTGAAGGGCTTTCCGGATGGGCAGCCTGAGGAACTTTGCGCGCTGGGACAGGTTAGTTTGTGTCATGAGTTGCTATTGGGGGAACAGAGGACATACACTGGTGCTGGGACAGCAGCTACTAGGGTAGTGCTCAGGACAAGGATCGAAGTGATTGCGTTGAGAAGCATGCTGAGCTGCAGATGGTGAAAGGATGAAATTGAAAATTCAAAGAGATATGCTAATGCGATGGGAAATAAGTGAAAAGATAAGAAAGAACCGAAGAAAAGCGGAAGCAGAAGAAGGAAGAGAAGGGTGGAGAGTGAGGGTGGGAGTGAGATGGTGAGGAAAAAAAATGTCCACGATGGGGGAATCTCGACGCAATATATACCCCTCCCTGCCTCACCAGCGAAGTATCATCAGTATTCTGATAGCTCCAAATGATAGCACTATTTTGACAATCTCTGCGCCACCCATTTTCTCACTGTCAATCGGCAATCCGGGTCAGAACCTAGGTGCCGGTAATACAACTAAACTGATTAGAAAATCGCCTTGAATGTGCTATCGAAATAGAGCCCCGTGCGATTGATTGATAGGCGCTGGCCGCAGCAGTTCACTTCGTTCTAGAAGACAAGATGTATAATCCGAGGGATTAAGGTTACTGTTTGATCCTCGCGCTCTGCATGGACCAATTACGGTACCAGGGAACGGTGATGTGTCGATGTGTGAATCCAAGACACCACGAGGCTGTGTGCACCAGAAAAAATTAAAGGTGCACACCTTCCTCCTCACCACAGAATGGTGGGGAGAAGGTGGGTGTGGATGAGTGTCTATGTGATTACACCGACTGCCGATGCTCGAGTACAGTACTCAAGTACCGGTACAGTACACCGGTATAGGCATCACCATTTTGTCTGTATGGTGCATGCATGATACGATATTACTCGAGTATCTGCATAGGGGTACGCAGTACTGTATCGCACTACATGGTACTTGAAGTTCCGGTAGGGTGAGTAGGCGTATTACTGTGCTGGGCCGGGAGTGCTGGTGAAAAGGTAGGTCAGCCGTGATTTGCACTAGCCGATAGCACCCCCATTATTAGAACCCCCAGCAGAGCCTTACACCGGTACAGTATATGCAAATTGCAGGCTGTAACCTCCCTCAGAGCCTCAAGATCCTACTGACTACTAGAATAAGATTACCGGTACAGTGCTATTTCCCCCAATATGTACATCGTACCAGGATACCCCACCATTTTTTTCCACCGGGGTTCGCGTTTCAGATTTGCACGCCACCCGCTGTCCTGTAAATAGTGGCATGCCTGGCGCCACGAATCATCACTTGACAAAGTTGCTGGGTGGATCGGAGAATTTTTTCATTGGCTGGACAGATCTCGCTTCGCCACAACGCTTATTTTCCGGTGAGGCTCAGTGCGGCAATTGGCTCGCACCTTCGTATTGTACGTGAGCGTGAACGATAATTCTCGCGACTTGATAGGAAGGTGCTAGTGGAATATCAACAGTCTGCTGAGTGACGCTGATGCTTTATTCGGATGCACCCGACTTAGAACTTGGTCAGTGCGGATGACGATGTTCAGCCGGGTGGTTGGTCGCCCGTGGAACTTTAACTTTACGGGTGATAATTTGTGATCATCAAACACAGTAAAGACGGTTGCATATCGTGCATATCGATTACTGTACTATTCCCAAATCCGATTAGAGCCTTGATAGGTAGCCTACAGGTGGTAAGATAGGTTAGCTTGTTTACCCTGATAAAGTGCGATATTTGGGTAAGCATCCCTACCTCACTGCACCTCCATCTCCGGACATGGGGGGCTAAACATAACTGGGCTTCTCCACTGCAGAGTAATCAGTTTCTAAGAAAAATTCAGCTCCCGGTGGTCAAGATTGACTCTTTACACAACATCGGGTAAGGCTTTGTCTTCAAGAGAGTTCTCGTTTTGTATGACGAGTAATACGAGGTGCCTTTCTAATGTTGCTTCCAGCATCGGACCTTCTGGGGGGGTGCCCGGTTTGGGAATCCTAGGAACGCTGATGCTCGATACGTGTAGATATGTTGGCATCTAGTCACTCAAAGTAATTTAGTGGTCAGCAAGTAAGAATTGTCACTGCCCGGGTGAAATCCGCTATAGAATTTTCGAACTGCCAAATTGCAAGCCACACCCGGAGGTTCACTGCTGGGATTACAAACTTCTCAAAAGCGCTCCCGTTCTCAGCTTGCATACCCTGTCTTGCAAGCATTGTACTAAACTACACGATTTCTAAGAGAAACGTCGAGGCCGCTGTATGGAAGGTAATCTAGGTACATATGATACATCATTGAACGAAGACCACAAGCTAACTTTTTGTATTTATATTTTTGACAGCATGGCATACATATGCATAGTCCCCGGACCGAAATTAGGAATTTTCTGCTGTTCATTATTTGCCTTCCCATATTCACTGGATCCACATGGTCTAGTTTTGTCGTGGCCTATGTGGCAGAATCCAGGCTTTCTGTTCACTCAGGTGATCCTTGCTCTCCGCTAGTGCATCTACCTAGTGACCTACGGGGGCTTTTAGCACATCAAATAATATAGACCGGAAGAGGATATGCATTCCATTCTACGCCTAATGATATGCTACGCCAACCAAGTTACAATGGACAAAAATAGTTGGAGTATGATACCTCGGACACGAAGTGAATTGTGGGCGGTAAAAAAAAAGAGCAGGTCGTATAATATTATAATTATTATTATTATATCACCTATTGCAGACTTTTTTCCAAATTTCCCTTTCCTTCATCTCTCTAGATGAGAATTTAGTTCGAATTCGGAAAAACGGAAGCTAGTGCAAAACTGCCGGTGAGGAACATTAACTGAGAGCCATACACTTCCGTATAGGAGGGCTACTAGTGAGATAGCTCCCAGGTGTCGAGAAGGTAGTGGATATTCCTCCTTTACAGTCTGCGATCTTGTCCAGGCAACCGCCAAAAAAAGGGAAAATAACAACTTCATGCACATGCCATCGACTGCTTGTGCCCTGCAACCCCCGAGATTCCGTAGTAGTCATAAGTTAGGGAAAAACCAGTTATAACACGGCTTCGTAAACATGTTCAACTTTACATTCTCACGCTGAAGAGTACAGAACAGCACTTTGTCCACCTGTCAGTCACCCCCCAGCCGCTCCCTTTCAGCCCACTAGTTCCAATACATTTCGGAAACTCAGACTATCGGGTTGCGGATTGATGAGCCCGCCGGCGTATCGAAATCTAACTCTCCCTGTATAAGCTAAGCCAACTTATACTTCTGTACAATGATACATCACAACGTGGCTCCGGCATTCTTTCGTATTTGTATCGGGTAGCTGTTACGCTGCTATATCACATTCCAGTGATAAAGGCACTTTCACATCCGAGTATTGTTATTGCGTCAAACGTCTTAAGTAAAAAGGACGTGAAAAAAATACTACGGTTCAATGCATTGTAAGTTAGGTGTATTATCCTAGATGGAAGGCTATTTTAAGACACAGTATGTCGAGAATCCTATTGCTCTCGTTTTTCCCACAGGCGCTCTGTTAGGATAGTCGGTAGGCTACCGATCGCGGTTAGGTAGTGAGCACCACTACCTCCCTCCGAGGAGATAATATTAATATTATGCTAGCTTTAATACAAAGCTGACTTGATCACACTACTCTCTACCTAGTCCTACAGCCTACTACTGCAAGGTTCGAAAATTAGCTGATTAGAATATAGATTCTAACCACAAACTTTCAGCATCCCTTCTGTCGTTGTCATTCATTTTTATTAGGCTATCAGACCCGGAGGTGCGAGTGACACAAAATGATCAACGGGGTGAGAATCTAATAGTTGCTCGACCGTAAAAACGGAAAATAACAACTTCGAATCAGCCTTTCCTCTTTTTGCTTTGTGGAGAGAGTCCATCCTGTAATGATGTAATACCTATTTATATTTCAACCCACCGGGACTGTGTATCAAAAACAGATACCATTGCATGGATTCCATGCAGGAAGACAGGCTACAATGCCCACGGCTGCAGCTATAACTAAATTAACGCTGATCCTCAATCGCACCGGAGTGGAGGCAAACACCCAAGCTTCAACAAACTGGTTAATTTTCAGATTTGTTTGGTGTTTAGTTACTTCACGTATCTAACACCTGTGCCCCCCTTCACCTCAGTCCTATCATACCTCAAAGCATTTACGCGTTTCTTCATCCGCGCAAGACCCCGCCATATGATGGTTCTATTAGGTTCCCATCGTTTACGAATACCTTCCGCCCATTTATTTCTTTAGAGTTTGTCGGGCTCCTCCCGGCTTCTAGAGTTGTGGACTCTTGATCTCCATGGTTTGTCCCTAGCTTGCATCTGTGCCGATTATTTAGTGCATCATTTCTCATATTCCGTAGCGTTCCATTTGCAGCGATCACACTCCCACCGACTATTCCTTTGGTTACCTCCTCGGAGTGAAGGGAGTCCGCAATCGCCGGAAATCGGGTACGTACGCAGGGCATTATAGCAATACTATCACTACAGGGGAACAAAGTCAGCTCAGGAAAAGCGGCAGTTCTCCTGAAGGCCTTTACCTTCTCACCCTTCTCAAGCGCAGCTATCCCGCTATACTAAGACACCGATACCTTCTGACTTTACTCCTGTAATGTTTACTCAGAAACGACAAAACACTTTCTCCCAAGTCCCGCGCGACCCAGAGAAATCCAGTACCTTCCCTGATCCAGGGAATAATACTTCTCAATGGCTCCTCCCTGCTAGCAAAGGGGCTCACACGTTCCTTACGGTATACCACGACCTGGCCTAACGTGTCCGAGGAGGGGGCGAATGCAGGGGCGAATGCAGAAGAATGATTGCAGGGGAGGAAGAAAAGGGCACCGGGAGTTGAAAGGAAATTAGCTATTACATTAACCATATGCCAGTCCTTAGGTCTGTATCTCCACTGTCCCTGACGGGAGGGAGGGGGAGCCTGTAGACAGATGGCGCCATGAAGCTATCTGGTCTGAATGGGTTGTGGCCACTCTAACTAATCCTCCGAACGGCTCAATGGGGGAGCAGCATGCCCATCAGTTTTCACACTCGGCAAGGTCTTAATGTTGCTCACTTCTTGGAAGACGGTTGGCAGCGTTCCGTACACATATATTTTTGAATTTTCTCTAGATTCAGTCCATCAATGCCACCGCGAGTCGGAGTCGGACATTTCCACACCCCTGGAATTTATTGATGGAAGGGGGATTCCAAAAAATGTAAGCAATATTTCCTCCCGCACTTTTCAAAAGCACTATTTTAATGTAGGAATAGCCGGCTGAAAATTTGAAAATTTGCTCCAAGTTAATCGCTTAGGGGGGAACCACCCAATACCAGGATTCTAAACTCACTTTCTCCCATATTATGGGAGTTACTTAGCAGCCCGGATAAAACCGGGCGATTACCGGTAGATTTCCCCGTCGCAGGGTGGTAGGCTTTTAAAAATTTAGGCTATGAAATTTTGTATGATATTACCCTAAGGACTCGCATAAGCGGACCATATTCTGTGGAATCCAAAATTTGCTCCTCTGTAAAAGGGACAAAGAAAAGACCAAAAAATTTGCTCCCGAGACTAATAAAAAAAAGAGAAAAAACACCGTACCGTGCCAGGAGAGGCAACTCCAACATCTTAGCAGTTCTCATGGTGTACTATCGTACTATCCGGCTCCCTTGTGTTGGCGACCCCACCTTCTTTTGGTAATTTTGATTACCATAGTCCGGTCCTCCAAGCTGTGTCATCCTCCGTTTCCCTTGGGAAATACAATAGAAGTGTCCTTTGCAGGTCACGGGTGCGGGAAGCTATAGGCAGCAATGATAGTGAGAATGGAGAAAAGTGTGCGCGAAGAAGAAACAGTCATTTTGTTGGATATCACAGTTGATACTCTTCCTGCCCCTCCTCCACGCTCCGACACTGGGAAAACCCAGTGCCCTTAGGCTCTGTCCAGATACAACAGTTCCGTTCCGTTGCCCCATACAGAGTGACCGTTTCCTTCCGTTCGAAAATCGCAGAAACGGGCCACAATAGGGAACGGGACCGTTGTATCCAAACAGAGCCTTGAAGCGATGTGTAAAAGTATTCGGATGCCTTGGCGCCAAGTACTCGTACAGTCCTCGCTGGTTCATTTGCCATGCGGACACTTTGGTGCCAAGGCTGGGAAAACTCAAAGAAATCTTGGCGCCAAGGTGTCCGAATACTTTATGGATGGTCAAATAGTCTGTTTAGGAATGATAATTCGTCAACCAGTTTCTCAGGCGGAACAGCCCATAACAGCTTGTCCGTGGGCCATTGCGTCCCCTGTAGTGTTCAATTGTGATGGCATTTGGTGAGGGTCCAACGGAGAAGCACTACTCGAGTAAACCAATATCATGCTTGATCTACCGTAGTGTGCGGCCGTAGTGGCTGGGTCAGGGCTATCCCACAATCCAACCACTAATTACGGATCATAAATTTTCCCGGGACGATTAAATGTGAACCAAGGACCAGCCACAAGCTAGTCACAAACGCCACTCCGGCTTAGCGCCTCTGATGGGCTCGGCTGGGTGAAACTTCCGTAGGTGTCAAATGACGAGAATGCCTGGCTTGGCACAGCTTAAACAAGCTAGGTGGCCCGGAACCAAGGCCCTTGTAAATCTGCATACCGGGGTATGGAGATACCAGGTTCTAGGTCCATGAAGGGTGAGAACAACCAATGCGATCAATGGTACTGTACTCGTACTCCAAGTCTGCAAAGTTTAGTAGACGAGTGGTTAAGGGAAATTATTAGTGGCTACTGCTGATTTTCCCTGCCTAAAAAAATTGGAGAAAAGTGTTCTGCTCCACTTGCGTACGTAGTCAATATCTTACGGAGGAGACACTGGTGCACATTCGGTGGGTCTGGTTAGCCCTAATATTTGTGTCAATGTTTTCGGTTGACTCAGGCTGGCCTTGGTCGATGGTCTTCGGGCTTTTCAGGCTAGGTTGCTTGGTATCATAGTCAGGAAAAGCGCAGCCCAGTCCGGCCTATCATAAATTAAATATTGTTCGGTAGGGCTTACTGGACACTGGAGGGGCTGGTCCTACCTTTTTGACGTTGCGGCACGAGTACTCGTAGTAGCTACATTAACCAGCCTTATACAACGACACAGCTTCTGGTTGGATATCATAGGGAAACAGAGGAAGCCTACTCGTATGAGTGGGTTTGAAGATCGGTTGAATGGACCATCCATTACGGTACCAACTATTCACGCAACTATGATACCTCAAAAGTATGTACGAGTACTGTACAGTACAACCGCAATGTTACCGCATCTGCGAAGCTCTCGTAGCACCCTAGCCGCCGACACCGGGCTTGCATAGCTAGACAGGGACGACTCTTTCTCGAGAAATCTCTTTTAATCAGATTCTAGTAACGGGAGATTCCGTGGAAGACATTCTTTTTTTTTCCGTGGTAAATAGCTTCTGCGATCTTTCGGTTACGAACCGCCTAGAATTTGCGATACGTTAATCAATATAAATTTATCCCAACTAATATCAATCTGGCTTCTAGTTAGCAAAACACAACCAGAAGTTACGAGAACTTTGCGGACACGAGCGTACGAGCAGCCAACTGCCGCCCATATAGACAGAAACACTCGAGCGTTGGTAGAGGGATGCTTTCATGGCTGGCGCTAGAGTTGGGGAGGGGGTTCTGAACCATAGCGTTTTGATTACGGGTTTACTATTGAAGTGAGGGTTTTCCGAAAATTAGTTTAGCGCCCCCAACTTCACATGATAGCACTCGTCAATAACGACGACAAGCTAGGTGAATATTAATAACGCGATCCCGGAAGAAAACTGCTTTCCTAAAAGTTAATTTTGGTTTCCCAAAGCGCTCCTAAATGGGTTCCTCGTATCCTCTTTTCTAGTCTGATATAAGCAAGTTCTCAGCTTCGGGGCCACAGCCTGCGCGGATAGCGCCGAGGCAGGATCTCCATAAGTACCGTACTTGAGAAAACGATAGATTGGTAGGGACGAAAACATTTGCTGTGTCTAGGATGACTTTGGAACAAAGTCGTAGCGGTGCGGTAGTGATGGTATTGATGGCAAGAGCTACTGGGGGGTTCGGAGCACATTGTAGCGGCGCTTGACCAGCATGGGATATATGGTAGGCTAGCGGTAGTGGGAAGGGGTGAGTCGCACTCGGTGAGATATTTTACTCAGTGCTTATACACGGGGAATCGGTTTACCGGATTGTTTTGGAAATAGATGGTGAATGATGTACAGCGGGGAAGGTTGTTGTTCTGATTGAAGAAGCACTTAAGCTGACGATCAGGTGTGCTCCGAGCCTTTCATACCAAATCCAATGGTGAGTGGTGACCTTATCAAGAGGATTCATCACGTAGTAGGGCTGTCAGCACGCGTTAAATGGAATTTTAAACTCACATTTCTAATCGCGATTGGAGGCTCGATGATATTCTCCCAACCTCATTGGTAGCCTTCTGCAGACAGCAAGGTTGAGAAGCTCATCTCTGATTCTCTGGGCGTCGACTGAGGGGGCTCCTCAGCCTTCTGTGACGTCTGTCGCAGCCTTCTAACCCGATTCAGGAAAGTCCATCCAATTATTTCCCCTTATGGATTCTGCTATCGGCTTGGCGTGGGGTTGGGGTCTGCTGGTGCCACCCTGTGTCCCCGTCGCTCCCTCTCCCTTCTAAAGCTCAGTTCCTGGCAAACCAACTTCTTTTTTCCCTCTCTTCTTGTTCAACAGGAGACACCGGTTTAAACCGTCGCAAACCACCTACCACCCCCCGTGAGTGAGTGAGCGCCCGTGAGAAGCCGAATAATCTTAATCATAAGATGTCTTACGATCCTCGAACCACCGATGAGGCACCACCAAATGCCACATTTTCAACCGTTCCTCCATCTGCAACCGGTGCGACGGGGATTCCTGGTGGGTTTTTCTCCCCGGTTCTTTGGTTTCTACTTCTTCCTTCTCCCCGAGATTAGCGAAACTTAAAGATTTTCTTTTGGGACAGCAGCGAATCCAACACCCCCGCCTCCAACAATTCACAAAAGAACCTACCAGGCCTGCATTCCATGTCGGCAGAGAAAAGTTCGCTGCGACCTCGGCTCCGTTGAAGCCCCGCACGACCCACCCTGCGTCCGCTGCCGTCGCGAATCCAAGGAATGCTACTTCTCCGCTACGAGGCGCAAGACGAGGACCCCGAGCACGGACGAGGTAGGAATCGGTCGAGGCCGCGGCACCATCCGCGGGGTGGTCAGGAAGCACGAGGATGACGAGGAAGTGCTCTCACCGATCAAGCGATCCCGCTCAATTGGCCACGGAGACTTCGCTAATTCCCCATCCTATTCACCCAGCTTTGCGGGGAAGCCCTTCGTTACGCCCATCGATCCACGGCTTGCGGAGCGAGATGGGGATGTCGATAGTAGAGACGGGGACACGGCAACGGCCGCTGAGGCGCTGCTCCAGACGCCCGTTTGCAATTCGCACCAGGCGCTGTTAGCGCTTGTCGAGGTAGCAGGGAGGGATGCGCCGATGTCCACGGGTGGGAAATCGCCCGGCGATACGGATGGGGAAGGTGAGAAGGATGTCGATGATAGTCTGTCACCAGCTACACGGAATGGGGTTGGGGTTCGGTTCTCCTCGGCGGGCGATGGTACTTTCTCCCCGTATGCTCGCAGGCGGGCGGGAAGCAATTCTACCACTTCTCCCGGAACACAGGCTGGTCGGCCGGGGACTGCTAGGAGTCTGAGCATCAGCACCATTCACGAGGACAAAGATGGACTGGAAAAGGCTATTCGGGTGTGGAACAAGTTTCGGTTTGTTAAGGCGGGGTGGTTCACTGCCAGGGAAGCAATTCAATATGTTGAATAGTAACCCTCCACTTTCTTCCCCCGAATCGAGACACGTACGTTTTTGCTGACTGGAGTGATCAGCTTTTACAAACATCTACACCCGTTGTCACCAACCCTAACATCGCCCTCCCTGCAACATATTTCCCACCCCAGTCACCATCCCTCACTCCTTCGCTTAGAACCCTTCCTGACAACCATCATCCTTCTGATAACATCACGGTACATGGTCCTCTCGGGCTCGGGGGGTCAATCAAGATCGTATGCAATCCACGACATGCTATGGCGGGAAGTCCGCGGCGGATGCGAAGGGCTCATGTGGGGCGGCGGGTGGGGCGGTCTTGGAACCGCAAGTAGCAACAACCACTCGTACACACACAGCGCAAAAGTAGCGCGCGGGCTGCGTACATTGGGGACGGTGGAAGGCTTATTGATACTCACAGAGTGGCACGTCCGCGGACTGCACTTCCCGATGGATGTGGAGGAGGGCGACTGGATGGTGGATTCGTCCGATAGCGAGGAGTGCGAGACCACGCACACCCGGCGGAAAGCGCGCAAGGGCGGGGGCGTGGTGGAGGGCTTGAGCGACCGCATCGAAAATATACTCGAACCGGCGTACCGCAGTGATCGGATGAGTTGGATGTTGCTGGGCAACGCCCTCGCGCTCGCGTACGAGCTCGGTGTCTTTGACGAGATAGACGAGCCGGCGTCCACCACTCCCGCACATCTCCCCTCCAGAGAACCGCCCCCGCCAGACACGGGCTACCGTCTTCGCTTCCAGAGGATCCAGAAGCTTCTCCTCGTCTACGTCCTCCAACTCGCCTCGCGCCTCGGTTGGACGAGCATGATCCCGCGACACATCACTCAATCCGTGCAGCACAAGCTCAATTCCGCCGGCGCCTCCCCGGCTAGCGTGACAATAACTGGCCGCTGGGATAGCGAAGATGAGTTCCAGGACGTGATCTTTCACAGCTGGGTTGACCTAACAATGGTGATGAAGCACTCGGCGGAAATGCTTTTCCCCTCGCGCCGGCATACCAAAGAGATCATGCGGACGGGCCGCTACGTGGAGCTCCTGGAGTACTTCCAGCCCAAGCTGAAGGACTGGAAGCGCGACTTCGACGCCCTCAACCTCCCGAACCCGATTCACCACATCCTTAGCATGGAATACGAGCACGTAAGGTTTTACATCAACTCCCTCGCCCTCCAAGCCGTCGTGGACCGGTGCACCGTGAACAATAGCACGAAAACGGCAATGATGCAGGTGAACGCGAAGGACGTATCCTTCATAAAAGAAGTCGTTGATGCCTCCCGCGCTCTCCTATCCTGCGTCGTGAAGAAGATGTGTCCGGGGGGATACCTCAAGCATGCGCCTGTACGAATCTACCTGCGCATTCTGGGCGCTAGCATGTTCTTACTGAAGACTCTCGCGCTCGGCGCGAAAGAGAGCGACGTCACGACCAGCATAGACCTCATCCATGACACGATACGTGCACTCCGTTCCGCAAGCGTCGACGATGTACACCTTGCACTACACTTTGCGGATTTACTAGAGATATTGACGAATCGGGTTAATGCTCGATTCATCAGGATCAATCCTACCAGCAGTGCAACTACCAATGCTACTACCGATACATCCGCAAATACCCCACCACCGCAGGCCACTTCGCCGAAGACAAAGGTTAGGATGCTCCCACCTCCGACACCCGGCGCGCTGCAGGCCGACATGGCCAGGGGGGATTATGGGTACGGCGGAGCGGATATCCACGATGCCGAGTTTCTCTTCAGCGGGTATGAGTGGTTGGCGTTGCCGATCGATCCCGTTACTGGCGCCGGGTTCGATGCTGGTGTTACGCAGAGTCAGATGGGCGTTGATGTTGGCGGGGTGGATTTGTTGGAGCTGTTGTTGGCGGGGAGTGGTGGTGGGTAGGAGAAAGGCGGGGGTTTGGAGTTTTCTTTTAGGTTGGCCGTTTGATTTCGTTGTATGATATTAGCGTTTTCGGTACGAGGCTTTTATATGTTTGCGCTTCTTTCTCTTCTCTGCTCTTTTCATTTTTTTTCTTACCGTCCCGTCTGAGAGTATCTGTCTATCTGTCTGTCTGGCCGGTTGTTTGACTCCATCTCTTGCTTCTTTTCCTTCATTTCTTCCGTGCTTGCTAGTGCGTTGGCTTTTGTCGTTCTGTTTCTTCCGGGGTGGGGGGGGGGGTGAATTACATTACTGTATATGAAGTTTGCTTGTGATTATGGAATGCGATGGGATGTCTTGCTAGCTCTATGGAGACCTGTGCAGGCGTACGTATTTCAAGCGTGTTTAGTCCGGTCCACTCCTACATGCAAGCCTAGAGAAGATACATTACCTGATATCTAGTTTTATCCTAAAAGATTGACCCAAAAAGTGCCCCATTTCAGGAACATCCCTGTAGCGCCGGGTGATGGTTCGCACGCTGTCGAGTGGAAGATGGACTGTGTGTTAAGGTTGCGTAGAGAGCTTGTGCTATCAGAGAGGTCTATTCCTTCCTGCTGTTAGGTCATGACTTTAAAATAATGGTACTCACATAATTGCGTACGTGATGTATTTTCTAGATCATTGTCCGCACGTTGTATGAAGGATTAGGTGCAAATTCAATAGCGCCGGCATCTCTCATATCTTTTAGTTCACGGGGCCAGTCTTCGCGGAGAGGTACCGCATGGCGCTATTCGGTTTCATATTTATGCTATCAGTGCTCCTTGACAATCTTCGTCCTCGTATTGAGATGAGATGAGAGTACCTGAAGAGCTACCGTCACAGGCATTCCCGACTGGGTAGAGCGCTGCTCAGTCCTTCACGATGCTCTCGTCCATGGAATTCGGGTTGTGGGTTAGCGGGATGTACGGACGTTCACCTCCGTGCGATTTCGGTGGGGAGGGAAATTGTGCTGCAAAGCTTGGTTTGGAAACCCCCTTGTCTCACAGGGCCTACGTACCTCGGAAGGATCGCATTGGCTCTGCGGCTTCCTATTCATCCAAATCTCAAGTCTATTGAGGTGAATAGGGGTGGTCTGTAGAAAGATATGGTAATCAAATGAGGCCCCAGTCTTGAGCCGTGGGTTTGAGAGTTCACGGGAAGTGTAGTTGAAATTGAATTCTATTGGGACGAAAGAAGCTAGATGATTTCTTGCTTGTAATATCTATCTATCCGGGAGAAAATCCTCCGGCGTTACCGCCATCGAACACTGAGGGTTGGTAACTCTCTCAAGTATCTAGGTTCTCAACGATAGTGTCCATAATTATGCGTGAACGGCGACAAGTGTGCTTGCCTGACCGCCGGTGGTATGACCGAACGTTGGGTAGCTCAGAAGAAGGCTGCCTATTTCTCGAGTACTTGCAATGCGGTGACGCTCCCAAAACGGACTACTATTGCATACCACTAGAATCCTGAGGATCTGGCAAATTTTCACCGTGTGGAATAGCAGTCCGCTTTTTACCAACGTCCCCACACTGCAAGTACCCGGAAGTTTATCAACTGGGCCAAGCAGAGTGAAGCTCGTATGGACAGCGAGCTTTCTGCGGCGCACTTTTCCGGCCACTTGGTGCACAGTGCTGTGACAGGCGTGCAGCTATATAAAACAAACCGCCCTGCCCTGCGAGACGGTACTAACCGTAGAGTGAATTCCTACATGATGAGTAGATTTTCGTGGTGTGGTGAAGTCCGTAAGACGGACTTGCTATTGCATACATCTCGCTAGAATTTTGAGGCTCTGGTTGTATTTGAGTGTATGCAATAGGGGTCCGTTTTGTAAACGTCACCATATTACGAATGGATACTTGCATCTTATGATACGATTCTGGGTCACGGTGGGCCCGCCGGTTGGCCAAGCTTGAAATGACCTTGACTGCATGATAACCTGCAAGGCCTCTTTAGGGCTGGATGTTGGTGGTGCACTTTCTTCACGAAGGGACTCCAAACCCACTCCCCGAATATAATTTCGGTCACCGAGAGCTCTAGAATTGCCTGCTCAGGTCTTGAACATTCGTGACTACGATGATCACAGGCGCAGGCCAACTGCCATAGAATCCGGAATAATGCAAGAGCGGGGCTAGTGAGATCAATCTACACATCCCGTCAAAATGTCTCTTTCAAAATCGGGCAGGTAGGCTACCCAAGAAGAGGAAGAGAGCTTGAAGGGGGGGGCTCATTTAAAATGCCACGGCGCATTCAAGCTCAAACCACGCCTTGCGAAAAAGATTGAAGGCGAGGTTCTTGGGGGTAATTGATGTACTGATCGGGCTAATGTGTGCTTAATGTGATATAAGTTGTGCACTTTAGTGGTGTTCTTCTTACTAGTACAGTGCTCAATAAGCAAGTGATTAAGTGCTGAAGCAGCTAGTGTTGTGTGGGGCAAAGCAACAAACGCTGGTCAATGAAAACACAATTCAATGTCCCCAGCTGAGTTTATTGAGCCGGATCCTGGTGGTGGCCTTGTAGGCAATGTTGCAAAGAAGGCCTTCAGTGATCGAACTCGGGGGGTTAGGAGGGGGGGGATTGAATCGGGGATTCTGAAAATTGGAATAGAAGGGGGGGGTTCTATAATATCTTAGTAAGCAAAAATAGCAGGAAGTATTCGTTGCTCAGAAGCATGGAAATAGGAGTAAATTATCCAAGAATCTACCAAAGGATATTTGTGGGATGTTTAGGAATTTTCTGCTTCTTTTGTGATAATTTTATTTGTTTCATTGCCTTCAACTTGCTTCAAATGTCGTTGTTTATTGTTTTGTTAGAAGGGGTTCTATCTTAGAACCCGCCGGTTCGAAAAAGCGCGTTCCAGCCCTTCAATCGTTTTTTGATCCAACCCCCCCTTCCTTGCAACATTTCTTGTAGGATACATGCGAGACGTGCAAGTCGGATTCGGTGTGCCTGAGGAATTGAGTTGGGATTTGTGTTCTTCGAGCGGAGGGTGAGCTGGATGGGCTGAAGACCATCGGTCCAATCGATACCATCCAAGTGTGGTGCACAGTGCAGCAAAGTGACTTACAATGCAACCACCTAGTACCGGTACTCCACAATACCACTCGTCTGGTGTGTCGGCCGCATCCCCCGTCAATTGGTATTTATATATTGCCCCCCGCGACACTCCTCAGGTCGCATTTCTTAATTTGTTACCGTATACCGTACTTGTGCTCGAGTACCAGTACACACAAGCATAATTGTGAGTATTATGTGCGCGTTATTGCGGGAGTGCTAAATATTTGCACTTTTTCCTTCAAGAAGTTGCAATCAGGGACGAGGGGATTGGGTTGGCTTGCTTTATTTGCTTTTTTTGTGGAATCCAACGCGCAAATGATACTTGTAAGGGGAGAAAGTAGGCTGATTTGGGCTGGAGGAGGAGTGGGGGTGCAGGAGTGATGGTGAGTTGGTGGTTTGATAGGATTTTTTTGGTTAGAGCGATTATGCACTGGTGCGCCTGGTGTGGATCTGAAGGAGAGTGCCGGCCCCTTAGAATCAGCCCTAATCGTGCCAAGGTGGTGGCGTCCACCACCCCTGATTGCTCGCAAGCTCGCAACCCAGGGCACTCCCAAGGAGTGCCCGCCATCTCAACGATAATTTCATACTCAACGATAATATGAAAATATTTACTTTACAGAACGCCGTCTACTACGTCCATGCTTCCGAACCTCGACACATAAAGCCTTCAACAACTTCTTATGAGTAGTCCGAACACTGCTCATCCTTTTCCAAGTATCTTTCGCTTCCTTCAGTAGTGGCTTCTGCTCAGCACTTTGGGCTTTCTTTAATGCAAACTCAGCCCGACGTAGTGCTGTTTCAGCCTTTTGCAATTCTACCACCTCTTTCTGCTTGACCATATTGCGTGCCTCGTGGGCATAAAGTGCCCCCCCTTTTTGAACAATCCGCCGTGATTTTTGTCGTATCGCTCTTGCCTTTTCGGCCACTTTAGTGTTCGCAAGATCGTCAACAGCCCGTCCCCCAGAGATCGCCTGTACCATCCCACCTTTTAATACAAGATCGAGCTTCCGCCGAAAGGTAGGTGAGAGGTTGGCAGCCGCGTTCTTTAGATCTTCACCCTGTCGCTTTAATGAGTGAATTGTGAGTGGAGTATGTGGAGATTTTGGTGAGAGGGGAGGTGGTGTTGTAGGAGTATGAGAGTTTTCGTAGAACTGGGTTTCTCGTAACTTAGTTAGCACCATATCTGGATTATATGGTACCAATCCGGTAGCACGAAAGGCGGAGCACACTGTAGATAACTTAAAAGTTTGCTGGCGAATTGAGTGTATCACCGTAAGGAATTCAACTTTGTCGAAGTCTGTACAACTAGTTCTTGTCGCAGCTTCGATCGCCTCGGTATGATAGTGCTTGTAGGGCTGGAAAACAACCACATCTGGTGGTTATAATAAATGACTTGAGTGAGGAGGTAAGCAGAAAGGGATAATCTTAAAATTATCACAATACTCAATGAATTCTCTTGTGCAATGTGAGCCGTAGCCATCAAGCAAGAGCAAGCGATATGCTCCACTCTGCCGTCTTGATGAGAAATCCTGAAAGTGAGCAAGCCACTTCAGACTCAAATAGTCATTTGAGTATCCAGTATCAGAAACTGAAAGATAGTAATCATCTGGTATATTCGTCTCTGTATACCAGTGTTCCTGATGGATTATCCCAGGCACAATTATCATGGGTGGCAAGACATGGCCATCGGCCGAAATCGTTTCGCATACGGTAACCAACTCGCGGCTGGTAGAACTCCCTAAATAGGCCTGTCGGGATGGATCCCGAGTTACGATCCACTGATCGCGCCCAATTCCAATTCGAAATCCAGTCTCGTCAAAGTTATATTTGTCGGATGTCTGGATGCCATATTCATCACACACTTTGCGATAGCGAGAGAACCAATCCAAAATAGACTCTGGATCATGGGAATTTTTACGATCGGTATCAATTGTGTACTGCTTGCGGACGAAATACTGGGGGTTCTGCTCCAAAAACCGCCGAGACCAATGCTCCCCAACAATTGGTGCTGGTTTCGAGGAATCATGATGTGTAGATCGTAGGATCGCATTTGCACAACCATTAATCATATGCAAGCGAGCTGAGGTTCCAATAACATCCAATCGGTCAAGGTATTGACAAACCCCCTGCTCCTCCTCTACCGACAGCTTCCTATTCGCTGCCGGTCTTTTCTCCTTCGATATCCGTCCATTCCATCGTGCTCGTAATCGTTGAGGGGGGAGGTTGAACTCTCGTGCAGCCTCCGCAAGGTTTGGATTTTGCTCGTCACATTTCAACAAGGTCTCAATTGCTTCCTGGATTCGAGATTCTACTGAGTCATATGGCTCTTTCCCTTTAGCCATATGCGTGGACAGCATTATCAGACTTTGTTGTGGTGAAAATTGGTGATTTAAATCGTGAAACAGTCTCGATTTTCGTTGAGTATGGAATTATCGTT
Source organism: Tuber indicum (assembly GCA_006112555.1). NCBI lineage: Eukaryota > Fungi > Ascomycota > Pezizomycetes > Pezizales > Tuberaceae > Tuber > Tuber indicum. The sequence continues at coordinate 377,984 of VBSK01000383.1, forward strand.
GAGATGGCGGGCACTCCTTGGGAGTGCCCTGGGTTGCGAGCTTGCGAGCAATCAGGGGTGGTGGACGCCACCACCTTGGCACGATTAGTTGTCTTACGTGCCAACCTGGGAAACATACCTCGATTTTAAGTGCTATGATATCACGGTGGGAGACGCATCTCCGAGACGGAACCTGCTCTGTAAAAATTTAATGATCTTCGCGTGGGTTAGAATTATTTTAATTATTTTGTAGAATGAACGGGTAAAATAATAATATGCGATGTTGTGTTCTTCGGAAAGTTGAGGAAATTGGCTGTCGTCAAGGTTGATTCTAGGGTGCCGGCACCATGTCTTTGGATCCCAATCCCTTCGTTTGTATGCCGAATTTCACGGACTTTTAGTGCATGATAGTGCAAAGATCAACAAGGGGGTAACGTTTTTAAGAGAGTAAGCTATACCAAGAAAAATTGAGGCAAAGCTGAAAACTAACCACAAACAGAAGAAAGATAAACGCTGCAGACGCCTAGTAAGAAATTTGAGAATCGTGATACTTTTGCATACAGAAAGTCTTACATAGGGGCACTTTGCAGAAAGAGCATTGAAAATTGGTATATCGAACTCGGCCTTTTGGGCCATTGGGATTGCGGAATACGGATATGAATTCTGGTTTTTTTGAAAGGTACCGGCAGAAGAGGCAGAAGTTGTGGGCGCGTGGAGCTTTTTCTATCCGGTGATCTCCAGGAAGGAGACGCCGTGAACTGAGATCAGAATTTTTGGTAATATAAGAACCTGCTCCTCGGCGTTTGGTGTGGTTTCGCAAGGGAGTGCTGCCAGCTGAGGAAGGGGGTAAATTGTAAATAGGAGGAGTAGGAGTAGGGAACTGTCTTGAACGGCGGAATCCTTCAAGAACCAAATTCCAAGCAAGACGAGTACGGTAAAATCCATGTGCAGACCAGGATTTACTCTTAGGTTTAAGGAAAGAGTATGAACTGTGAGAAGCAAGAGTACCCGACAAGGAGGAGGAAGAGGAGGCCGGAAGTGTAGAAAAATAAACTTGTGATAGGAGAAAGGAATTGATAATAGAAGTATCAAGTAGCCAAAAAAATAAGGGAAACCAGTTACGACAGGTGGGAAGCTGGGTGTAATAGTAGCTGCGCCGCTGATCTGCAATATCAACCCCACCCATGTAGTCATTGTAATTGACAGACAAGAGAGGTATTCGCAACTGTCGTACATGATCTTCACCCCATCCAGCTCTAATAAGTTCTGAATTGGAAGAAGTAATGCGAGGCCGTTTACGAGTTCGGGTTGTAAAGTTTCTCTCGTCCGGAGTGCACTCATGGTAAGTAGTAAGAAATCTAACAACATTTTTATCTTGCCAAACAACTGCAAGAACATCAGTAGAAACAACTCCTGATAAAGTATTCCAAGGCAGTTGAGAGGTATATTTGTTAAACTTCAAAACAGGGGGATATTTGGCCGAGTTTGGCCTAGTAGTTCCACATGCAGCAATGGAATACTCTCGTAGGGCTTTAAATAAAGGAATATTAGAAAAGTAATTATCACAATAGAGAACAAAGCGATGGTCAGTATAGGGAAGTGACATCATTAACTGAAATACAGCAGATGAGGTAGGAGAAAGTGATTGTTGACTGGGTCCATTATAGAGACTTCTCTGCAAATCAGAAAATTTATCTACCCGAGATGTAAACATAAAAGCATAGGTATATCCACGCTCACACAAAGCCAACATTTTAAACCCCTGTGGAATTGGCTTTGCTCGCATCATAACGGTATGTACTGATCGACCGGTGAACCTTACCATCATTTCATCAATTGAAATATTGGTTGCCGGAAGTAAATAGGACTGAAATCTTCGTTCCAAATTACTTGCTAAAGGTTGAAGCTTTTCTGTCCAGTGTTGGCGAACCGAAGGTGCAGGGGGGTTCGTGCGATCAATATTTGAGGGCGGAGTTGGAGAAATATGAAGATATCTTTTTAGCTGCTCGAATCGGAATTTTGACATATACTCGGTAATTTCATGTTTCGGAAACTCGTCACTTCTTTCCCAGTACAGTCCTACTCTCATTGCCTTATGAACACCCATGTATATTAATAGGCCAACAAATATCATCAGTTCTCCTGATGAAGTATTCCACCATGCGCGGCCTGACTCCCCTGCTCCCTTTGATGCAGCGTATGCGTTGGTATTCTTAGCTAAAGTCTCGAACTCACTCACGGGAAAAAATAGCGAGAAGAACGACCCCGGTACTAGGCGTTGATTTGATTGAATTGACCCTTCCGTAGCCTGATGAGACATGGAATCAAGACTACTAGTAGGTGCAAGACGATCCTCATCCACAGTCATCAAAAAACCTTCCGGAAAGTCCAAAGGTAGCGTAACCTTCCGGACATGCTCTGGTGCAGGATGGTTGAATGGAGTAAACTGGGGTGGAGGCGGTAGATCTCGATTCAATAAACCTGATCTTGTCCTTGTTGCTCTTCCCTCCGATCCTTCACCTTCACCTTCACCTTCACTTTCACCTTCACATTCAGCTTCCTCCTCGCCCCATCCCTGAACATATCCCTCGCTATCCAATTCTATTTCCTCCTCGGACTCATTGAGGTTTCTATTAGAAACAGAGGTAGCCGTGGACAATGGAAAGGGCTCGTTGAAATTGATGATCGCAAGACTTGGGTGTTCAGGGTACCGGTCGGCCATTTATCACCTAATTTACATTAGCTTTGTACCCTTCCTGCAATATCTCATATATTTATAAGACCTACCGTATGGATTATTGGACGAATTCTAGGTTCTGGAAACTTGGAAGACTGTATTCGTTGACCGGAAGTTCGTGGACCGGAAGTTCCACCGAGCAGCTGATGAAGTTCCGTCAAGATTTTCCATCACAACCAGCACTCTCTTGGCACACTACTCATGACTACCCTTCAGAGGTTTAGCGTATCTCTAGTTCTCTCAAGTACCTCACTAGCTCGAGTCCGTGAATACGAACGAAGGGATGGTGTTGTGCGGTGTTGCATAGTGCCGTTCCTCCTAGAGGCAAGGGTTGATTCACGACTACAGTTAGCTATCCTAAACACTAAATTGGATCAAGCCAAGGACAAATGCTTCACCTCTCAATCATATTTCAAATGGGTCTAAATAAGGTAAAAAGTGAGTACGGGGGGAACCGATAGTTCGATGAGGAAGGCAAACTTGATTAGAGAAACTTTGTAGCTTGTAACCCCACAAGGAAACATTCTGTTCAGAGTTCTCAGCCTTCTGAGTAACTGTTCATGTAGCAAAAGGGTGATTTCGTATTGTATTGCGCTTGGGCAGTATAGTCTCTCCTATCAGCGAGACTGAAAACGGAAGGACCCAATGACTCGCTATGAAAACCTTTGTGACCTAAGATATCCCCATAGCATAGTTGGCATTTGCTAGGTGCGGGGTGCAGCTTCCCAGGAGGGTCCATGATGGCGAGAGGAGCCGCCCCTGCCAGGATATATATACCTTTAAGGAGGTAAAGCTTGATGGAAACGCTCAGAAGACATTTATCTCTAGTTCTTTGCCCTCTAATTTTTAACAAGAGCAATATTTGTGGGGGTGTCGAGGCTTGGGGTTACTCCTGTGTAGTCGTTTGGAGGTTATTTTGGTCAAGCCTCGCTGTTTTGTCTGTATCATGTAAGCAAATGGATCCCTCATACTGTTTGTTTCGAGACCCGGTCACCATGCATGGGAGGGGAGATTCCAGGAGACAAATCGCAGAATTTAATAGGATAAAGGGCAAAAATGACTGGTAACCGGGTACGAGATAACCTCCGCAGCATTTCGTGCAGGCCCTTCTGCTTAAGCGGTTGTTTCCCAGCGTGTGCAGTATCACCAATTGCACAATACCCCACCCCCCCCTCCCAGGCTAACAATCTATCAAGAACTCCCACCTTCTCCTCCCCACCGACCACCGTACCCCAAACAGCCAATCAACCGCTGGGTGCCGCCCAAAACCACGCCCCACGACGTGCCGACAGAGGACTCATCGTGCCAGATCAGCGGTGGACAGGTGGTCACGCCAACTTGAGATTCACCTCAGCAGTATCCTGTGGAACTACGACCACGAGCATCTAGAATTAGTGAGGAATTTGAGTCGTAGCGGGTATACGTACTTTCTCGGGTGATACGTACGTACGAGTACTGGGGAGATATATCTGCTATGACATCGGTCAGGGTCATGAGTGTTTGCTAACAGTAAGGTGGGTGGTCAGTGCTTGTATGCTCCGCCGTTGGTGTGCCATGATCCCCTTATTGCATGTGCCCGTCATGAAGACCCCGAGCATTGGGGTCTGAATTAACTTGCCCGGCACCTCCGGATAACCGTGAGTCTGATTTTACCTGTACACCCTCTTGTAAAGAAGATCGTAAAATGAGACACGGGATTTCGGAGTTTTAATTGGAGACTTGGGTGGCTCGAGCCAACCGATGCTGGTGTTTCCCACCCCCGTATTCTCTGTGATACCGTGGGCTGTAGTGTCTTCCGATCTCGAGACTGCCTTATTTCCTTACGATTGATCCTCATGACATCGAAGCCACCCCACCACGGTTAATCCCTATCCGTCCTTTGCCGTACTCATTCCCCTGCCCGCATATCATACCCTTAATTTCCTGACGTTTGTGAACACAACTGTCTATTGCGTACCACCAAAATCTTGAGACCCCGGGGGATTATTGCGCATGCGCAATAACAACTTTGTTCACGAACGTCGGGAGGGTACGAGTGCCTCCGGTCTCTACCCTAACCTGTTAATATTGACGCTAAAACCCCCCAGCTAATCAACTCAACCCCACCTAATCAAGCACGATAATACGATACGATAATATTATTACGATAGTATTCCTATCGTCGCTCCTACAGGGGTTAGCTTGCCGCTACATCCGGGCATAGCCGCTAGAACTGTTACACGGGGTATTTTATCCCTTACACTCTCTTCCACTCTCCTCTATCCTGCGAACTCTACTAGTTGCGTGTACAGTAACACTGTATGATTGTACAGGTAGGAGGGCAAGTTAGTAATAAATTGTACTCCCCCCCAGAAAGGTACCCCCGTCGGACTCTAGTGAGGTTTTACTGTGGCAATGTAGATATCTCGGGCTCCCGTGCTAGGTCGCCGGACAAGTAGGCTCGCTATAATATTGTGTGTAGCTTTTCAGTAGTGAGGAATATTACATTGTTGGCGAGCGGTTTATTGCGCGATACGGTGTTGCGGTCTGGTTTTCTATTCAGCTGGGTCCGCCGGGAGATTTGGCTCCGCCGGGTACAAAGTACACTGTTGGACCCTGGGGGTAACTGACTCACTTGTGAGTTGCGAGAATTAACCTTTCACATGGCAATGGCGGAACAACGGATGGGTACTCGAGCACGTGCTGAGATCAAACACCTGCTAAGCTATCAGGCTCTACTGGCAATGTTCTGGCCCCTGTGGACACTACCACTATTGTATGCCACCGGAATATTGATACTCCGGCCGACCTTTTGCCCTTAAGCAATAGTAGCTGTGCTTATAGGCGTCATAACCTTGCGGGTGCAAGTCCGTTTCTGTGGGAATTCACCTCCGCCAAAGTCGTCGCAGGTGCGGAACGCGCCGCTTTAGGTTTCGAATTTATGAGAGCGGTGTTAGTTGGCTGGTAGTTTTAGGGTTATCGCTGTTCTGCTCAGGTGTGCGGTTAATCTTGGCAGCCCACAATACTTGGCTAGCAATTATTATAATCTAGCTGGCTATGATACTGTACGAGTATAGTATGTTAGATTGGGTAGATCAGACTTGTAGTTTAGCCGAGGGGGTTGAATCAGGCTAATATCGTAGGAAATTATCAAAGGCCGAGAATCCTCATCGCATCCACCTGCTTTCTCCTCCTTCTTCAGGTCACTTCCTTCACTATTCAGCTTAACTTATCGCTCTTGATCTTCTTAGCACTCGCTCCCTACTAACGGGTCAAGCATGCCCGATGTACTCGAGTACATATTATACGATACCATATCATCTTCGACCATTCTTACCTTAAAAAATAAGCACAAGATGCATCAAAAACCGCTATCCCGTATTTTATCTTTTTTCCCTTCTTCCCCTGATCGCATTCACGCTGTCTGATCGCCTTTAGAGAAAACTGCCGTATTTTATGATAGTATCACTGTATTTCCAATAACTTGGAGTTGCGTGTGGCCCATTTATTCCCGTGGAGTGTTACACTCGTATTGCTCGGAACGGTCGGGATGCAAACAAGTTGGGATCTTCATCCGAAGTGCAGGATTGCGGGGGCGGGTTGTAGTTAGGGTGCTGGCAAAAGGCTAGCTCTGGTTCGTCGGAATCCCGTGTGTGTAACGTGAAGTGTGCAATGAAAAACTCTGTCCACCCCAATTCTTTGTGGACGGTCTGCCGAACCCCCCATCTCAATAGTTGGAGCAAATACCTGATCCCTTGGTGGTCGATAGGCCTACCGAGCCAATGAACCAGTTCGACAGAATTACCTTGGGCCCTCGGCACAGTACTCTTGCTGTTACGGTACCGTACTGCACTCGTTTTCAATCATTATACTGGCACTTGTTGAGTATCATACCGCAACGAGTGTTCTCGGGCGGTGTTGATGGCTTTGATGAATTGGGCTATAAGCGAAGGGAAAGGGCCGTTACCCCAAGCTATGATGCGATACCATTGCCTACCTAGGGGGGCCAATTTTGCGGCAGTAATTTGCCGATTGTTTATCACTATACGAGTACATAATACCCTCACTATCATGCAGGCGCTCTAAGCTCCGAAGGTATGCTATGCTCCGATCTGATTCGCCAAGTGCTCTCGAAAGCACCACAACACCATAACCGTACCTTTCAGCTACTTCTGCTGTTGTGGTTGGTTGCTTCCCCCGAACAGGTCTGATATTCCTCGTGTAACAACATCCCACCCATGCAACTCCACCACAAACTCACCCACCCACCCACCATATCGTCTCGGCTATTAATAATATAGACGAGCCGGATCGAATTCCTTTACAGCCCTATGAGACCATGCCGGATTTAGTCCACCACACACACAGTTTCTGTAGGATTAGGGACGGTACAGTACAGTAAACGAGCCAAAGAGAAAGAGCGGAAAAGGGACGCCTGTTCCCGAGTATGCAAAAAGCAATAATCTTGCGTCGCTACCAACACGGGCGCACCGAATTCGTGTTGTATCGTATCGAATCGATTGGTGAATTGAGGAAGGGAGGGAGGTTCCCGAAAAGCCTGTCAGCGAAGGCTTGATTTACTATACCGTAAGCTTTATATTGGGAAATTTAGAGCCAATGATGGGTTCGCGCTTGGAGGGGTGAAGGGAGGGAAACACCTCCGATAAGCTAAGGTCTGCTAAAGTACTGTAGATGTACAATATAGTCCAGTGGACGTGGGTAAGCCAAGGAGCCAGAAAGAGGCGGGTGTGAGTAAGTGCAGTAACCAATAGCTGTGAATATGTGTATGCGGGATGGGAGTGTGGAAATATGAACAAACAAACGACCATTCAATTAGAAGTCTTCCCTCTGCGCGCAATAGAGCAAATTTAGGTGCTATAAGTTGAGCCAAGTAACCTGTGCGATAACCCGAAGTAAATATTTTCCCCCGGAATAGGAAATGAAGGAAACAAGAGGGAAGGCCTTACTAGGAAGGGCATTTTATTCTATTTCTCCGGAAGTATCATGCAAGAAATTATTGTTAGCACCCATGGCAAGAGTAGCAACCACACCCCTCCACTCGAATTGCCGTAATATCAATACCTCAGGACTAAGGCACTCTTTGTCTTTAAAAGACCTAATTGTTGTCCGTGAGACCCAGATCTGTTTCCATGTGTTATCTGTTTCCTAATTGGGCGATGTTTGCCTTCTGAGGGGTTTATCATAATATATTAGGGAGATACGTAGGGTAGGTATCGGTATTGGGCGGGGTACGCGCCACAAGCAATTGTACCAGAACCCGAGACGTGAAATATATACTGGATTTATGGAGAAAGAGGGGTGTGCGGAAGATGCGGGGTGGAGGGGCTGAGAAGGATTGGTTTGTACCATGTACAGTATCGGCGTGGTCCTTGTACGAGTACTCGAGTACTGTTCCTTATGATACTTTGCTTTTCTGAGCTCGTGCAGTCGAATCCGGATATCCATGCATCTGCTCATCTGACGAAAGGGAGGGCTAACTGCAGTCGCACGGTAGTACTCGAGTAGTTAGGCAACTAGGCGATCGCTTTTGGACACTGAAGCGGTTTCATGTACGGAATCACACTGGGCTGGGCAGTACTCCGGTACGTGGTGGGGATACACACTTTTTTTTTACAGGCGGTCAGTCGTACCCACTCGCACTCACCTTCGCAATGGCTGGCAGGCATTTCAGGCAAGCTGCGCTAATGGATCTCGTGGAGGGAGGGGGTGGTACAGTTTTAATTCAGATCGAAGAAATGACTCGATAGTGGAAGTGTGGAGTTGACGGAGGAAAGGAAAGGGGATAAATACCCAGGTGCATCCCTCAATATCAGCCTTTTCTTCACCATCCTTCCAGGTATCGAAGGTGTTCAGCTACTACTACTACCACTACTACCGAGCCTCCACCCCGCTTTGAAATATCCACACAAAGTAAACACCTTTACTTCTACCAATCATGAAGTATACCCTCATCGCTATCATCTCAGCCCTCTCCACCTTGGCCTCCGGTTTGGCAGTGGCGGACCAAACCACCCTCCTTGGTGCCATCTACTTCCCGGACATCGCTGTCGTGATCAAGGAAGACGACCCAAACACATCCTTCCCAACCAACAACGCCCGGGTCTCTCGTAACAACGGGCAACATACTGTCAAGACCCTTCTCGGGTTCTATCTCCCCGGCTTCGCCCCGGGCAAAGAGTGCAAAATCCGCTTTATCGAGCCCTACACCTCAAGCGGCAGTCGCAAAATGCAGTTGTTTACTACCATCGGGTATCCCACTACTAAGAGCACCTGGAATTCGAAGCCTTCCACGAATATTCATATTGGCACCTTTGAGGCTTCCGTCCCCGGCCCACCGAAGGTGATTGAGGATTTTGATTTGACGTTCGATTGCCCGACAACTCCTACTCAATTTGGGTTCGAGGTGCAGCCGGTCGGGGATAATGATTTCGTTGCTTGGAATACTAGAACGGGAGGTTTTGTCATTATTCCTCAGTACTAATAAGGGTCTCTTGTATTGAAGGGGATAGTGGTTAGGGGGACATGAGGTGGGCCAAAGAGTTGGGATTTCGTTCGATCATGTTTTATTTTTTCTTCTTCCGTTTCCTTATTCAAAATTTTTTTTTCTTTTGGGATCTCTTTTCTTTCCGGTTTGGCTACAGCCTTGACATAACTTTCTTACACTCCTTCAAGAGCCTTTGGCAATACGGTGGACATATACGCTTGGAGGGCATTTAATAAATTCTGGTGGCATTGTTTGTTCTGTACTCCCAGCATGTCTCAGCAGTTCCCCCATCTAGTGGCTGTCTCAGAACCAATATTTACATTTACAAGTACAAGTACAGTCGTGGTTACACAATTACGACCTTTGCGGGGAGAAGAGTCCATTATCATACGATCGGGAGATGTTTGTCCGGAGTCGATTATTTCTTTTTTTGGCTCAGGTATATAGACGCCTTATATAGGGCAGCTAGCGCATGTGTCGATTTCGCCACTTGAAGTGAAAACGGCCTTGGTCCCCCCCATGCGGTGCAAAGAAATAAGTGGAAAAACAACCTAGAAATTTCCCAATATCGTGACAGGCCCTCTCCAGAGAATTGCTTGCTAGGCCACGGTGGATTTTTCTATATACCCTCAAAACCCCGGACTAAAAACCCCGCCCCTTGTGCACAAAGTATGCGGAGTCCAGGAGAATTGGCGGGAGGGGGGTGGTGCGCACCAGTCCCAGATTTGTTGCTTTGTTGCTATGTCCCACAACTACCACTACAGTACCTGTCGCAGCATGACCGCGTGTAGAAAAAGCAAATAAGGGAGGAACAGGCCCAGGCTGAGGAGTGGAAGGGTAGTTTTGTCGGAGGATGCCGCGCAGGGAAATTGGGACTTCCGGCTTACTTGGATAAGTGATATCATACGGGATATCAATTGATGGGAATCCAAGTTTTTCCCCTTCCTCCTTGTGGTCTTTTTTTTTTCCTTGGAGTATCTGCACCCGACCAGTGAGGTAGCTGATTAGCTTAATATTTTTTTAAATTCCTGTTTTCCCCCTCTTGTGTACCGTACTGCCAGTGCGGCTTTGTATTCCGGCTTGGGCTCCGCGGGATTTTTGGTTTTCTTCCATAGATCCCTGGGATTCCGTATGTGCGTAGTTGCTTGTACTCGTACATGTACAGTACCGCGCGGCCCGTGCCGGTGCGGCCTGTGATTGCCAATATAATTTATTACGGTATCCTTGTCTTGCGGACAAGTAATATAACCCTGACCCCATATCTGAACATAGACTATCACTCGCCCTCTTGCAAACTGGTTGTTCGAGATATGATATATCATCCGCACGAGGATCATACGTGCATGCTAGGGCACGTTAGCTGATTGCACTAAAGAGTTTATTCTCTTATATTTTCTACTTTTTCCACTTTTTTCACTTTATCGATCCATCGACAAACTCTCATCTCCTAATATGACTACTCTTTAATTCTTTAAACCATTTTGCTCTTGACCTTGTGCAACTTCCGATCTGACCATTTCCCATTTCTAACACTAGGGTGGACGGAAGTAAGTTTCCGTACGCTCTACACCGCAGTCATCATAGTAATGATAATATTGGTAATACCAAATTGTTCTCTATATAAACTTGCTTCAACCCACGACACGCTGTTAGCCGGGCCGGTACAGAAAGTACCACAGATATCAATGGAGGTGTTAGAGAAGGTGAGGGCTTAGGCACCATGCGGAGAGAGGGGGAGAGGAGGAGCAAACTTAATGTTTTAAATACACAATTAACTATAGGAATGTAGATATACATATCATGGATCCACCACGGCTCGTTCTCAGTAGCGCCCTTCTGGGTATAATCCTCCTCATATGCTTAACCAAATCCTCAAGTTTAAGTCTACTCTCTAACAATTATGTAATTTTTCTGGGTTGGCGATCTAGAAACCGCTTTTTGATAGGAGTGAAATTTAATTCACTGCGCTTTTCTCGGCCTACCAGTTTGACCTTGTGTTACGGAAAATACCACGAATAGGGATTTTGGCTCCGGGGGGATAGAATGCGTCGGTGTATAAATTATCTGGAAAAATATGAACTACCGAGGTCCGGCGCAAAAGTTAATGCTTCCTGTAAAAATAGCCCCGCCAATCTTGATATTTCTCGCACTGAATCGTCGATGTTGATGGGGAGTGTTGCCTTGAGCCTTTGGTCCCGAAGGGGGAGGAGAGCTTGAGCAATTTCATCATTTGGTGATCGGGGTATTAGTATTTTTTTTGGTAGATCATTCAACCATCCGGGGGTGCAGTAAACGGGGTATTGAGGCTGCCCGGATTTATGGAACATAGCAAGAAGGACCTAAAAAAGCTGTCGATAATGGCTTCTTGGGCGTGGGGAAGCTTTATGGGGTCTAAATACTGAAGATACACTGTTAGCTTGCACAGGCTTCCTTTTTATCTTTCTCTATTACCCCCCTTTTCTATTTTTCTTCTTCTTCATATAACCAATCGTTGTCGTTGTTGTGGGCGCTGGTGGTAATGAGTGCTTGGTGTGATCATTCCAACTCGACATGAATTCTGATGGTGGGAGACGCCAGCTCTCTGTATCAAGTTTAGTAGTTGGAGATGCTGTTTTCTGGTATTGTATCTTGCCTCTGTAATTTCTAGTAGGGGATGTGGTTTAAATTACGGAAGGGTGCAATGTTATTCGAACACTACCGTAAGCTAGTCTGTCCCGGGGGCGGTATCCTTGCACTGGCGAAAGCTCCTAATCTTCCTTCATCCGATAATTATGAATTCTGAATTAATAGTGCTGAAGTTGTACACCCAGAGATTGCTGTGCTAGCGGTCTGGCCCAGATGGATGTGAGCTGCCAGAGGTCTGGAAGTCCGTTGCAGGAAATCCGCTAGTATCCCCTTTTCCACTAAGCTCACCTCCTCTAGTAGTCCTGCGATAGGTTGTGTATTTCTAAGTTCCAAAGGTGGCTGAGATTACATTATCATGGGAGCAGCCGGACTGCTCGTGTCTCTGAGCTACTTGGTGTCCGTTCGCACCTTCTATTGGACTACTGTAATTATTCTGAAGGGTGCTAATTTTGCGCCCAGAGAGGGGAGTCATCGAAATGGTATAGCCACTACTTGAATCTGGTTAGCCTTGATCCTACCAAGAGGTATTTAGCAAAATGTGGGCAAATTCAGCGTTACCATTACCCTACTGGACAGCCATACGCTATATTTTTTTTTTGCATAAACTAGGCTTGCATGTGTTGAACTCGACTTGAATTTACTATTGGAGAGCTGCGAATTGTAATTGAGTTTGAAATTTCCCCCCTGTAACAATAATCATCCGAGTTCCAGAACGCATAGACTGAGTGCCATGGTGTAATCGAATAAAATAAGAAAAGGGTGCCGTGGTAAAAGGTTCCCTAGAATCAGCCAAATAAAACTGTCTACTTCCGGATGGGGGAGGTTTTAATTGTTATTTTATTGTAAAAAAAAAAAAGACAAAAAGAATGGAATCGTTTTAAAAAAAAAGATGAAAAAAATCGAACAGTGCCTTAACATCTAGAGACACTATGGAAGCGGAGATATATAACATTTCGCTGGTTTATATCCACAACCCATACAGCTCTTCGGTTATCTAGCTAACCTTGCAACCCCTTAGTTTCCACGTAAGACACCTTTAAAACACAAACATAGCATTCGTCTCCCCCTCTTGGTAACAGCATTCAGAGACCCTAACACTGCCTTAGTAAGAAGTAGGAGCGGATTAATTATCCTCATGTTCCTCCTTAATATGAGGAGCACCTTCGCCCGGCGGCGAGAGTGTAAAATTGTCTTCGTCGGTGGGCATGCCGAAAGGTCTTTCGTTACTGACTTCGAGGGTTGCCATCGCCGGCTCGAGCCTGTGATCTTCCTCGGCGGTCAAAAGAGCACCCTGGCTAACATGCAAAATGAGGGGTTCTTCATTATGAACATGTGTAGTAGCCGTGGAAAGAGCACTCCCGTTCTCTTCGTCTGTTAGAGATTCTCCTTCGTCGGTGTCAATCGATGAGTGTTCTTCACCGTAAACTTGTGCAGTAGTTGGGGCGAGCATACCATCTGCTTCTCCATCTTCAATCCGCACGCCGACTTGTGCTCCCGAGCCATTCTCCTGATTGCCATGGGGGCGGTTGTCCTCTTGGCGGGGTTTCTCATGGCGCCGTTTCCCCTTTTCGGTGTATGTGTCGGCACCTTGGCTATCCTGTGGAGCTTCCGGGAAAGGGGGCCCGGCTGCATCCACGGCCTCTCCAAGGCAGATTTTCAAGCGGCCAACTTCGATAACGGACTGATTGAGGAGATCACGAAGGCTAGCGGAGCAATGTTCTTCTACCTTTAGAAGGTTGGTTTTCTCAACCAGGGCTTCCTTAAGTTCTGCGATCTGGGCTTTCAAACTCTGAGACCCCAATTTGGTAGCTGCGGGATGGGCATTTTCCTGGAGGCGCTGTCCGGTCGGGTCGGTGGCTTTCTCGAGGCAGGTCTTCAAGCGGCTAATCTCAATAGCAGACTGATCGAGGAGATTGCGAAGGTTAGCAGAGCGGTGTTCTTCAGCCATAAGAAGCTCAACTTTCTCCGCCAATGCTTCCTTAAGTTCTGCGTTCTGGGCGCGAATAGCCGGAGTTTCCGATCCAACTGAACTTCCCATCTCTGCGCCATCACTACCTTCAGACAAGCGCCCACAGCCAGAGTCGACGATCAAACTTGAGAGGATCTCATGATGCTTGGCAAATCTGGCGTTCATAGCCTCCCCAACCCATTGTTTCTCTTCCTGAATCTCCAGGTTTTTAGCGTAGATTTCCAGGTTTTTCTGGCGGATTTTCTGGTCTTTCTCCTGGAGACTTGCGCGCGCGGCTTCGAGATTTGCGCGTTGAGCGTTCAACATGGTAGTTGCTGACTCTAGGGCTTCATTCTTGAGGACGAGCTCCCTGATGGCTGCGGCGGCGATGGCTCTCTCATCTACTAGACTCGCATGGGCAGATGCGGCATTCGCTGCTTGAACGGCTAACATGTTAGCTGTTGTAGCTAGAGCCTTTTCGGTCACGGCAAGATTTTTGTTGAGCTCGTTGTTGATAGCTTGCGCATTAGCTAAGCGGGCGAGTTCCATGTCGAGAGCATTTTTAGAGACAGCGAGCTCCGCGGAGAGGGTGAGAGTTAGAGTAGCCAACTGGTTAATCAACTGGACTTGCTCGAGCGGGTCCGGCGAGGCGAAAATCATTGAGGTAATCTGCTTGCATTGGAAGACAGTTTCAGGGGATGGGGGAGCTGCAACACAGGGCGGAACTGGGAGACCGGGAGGGGCAGAAATCTTAGCGGAGCCAAGGCCGTTAATGAGCGGTTCAGCACAGGGACCCCAAAAGGTGGTTCCGGGTGGTTTAGTGGTGAGACCAGGGGGAGGGGAAATTCTGATAGAAGACATCGTGATTTTTTGAGAGTTCCTAGGTGGGAAGACATTAGATGGACTCATGACCCCCGAGCAGGGATGAAACACAATAAGGAGGGTTTCACACAAACTCACCTGCGAATTGGAATCTTTTTGAAAAAATACGTTGGAGTTATAAGACTTTCGTGGTGGTGGGACCAAGTTTGAGAATTTCTCGAGGTAGTTATTATCGAATAACTTCTTTAAATCGAGACAGTTGACGAGGCTGAGGAGGGAAGAGGAGGTGGATGTAAGTGAGAAGAAAGCTGATGGAAAAGCAAAAAAGGATGATGAGAATAAAGCTGTAGGAGAGAGAAGTAGAAGTTTGAAGAATGCCGGTGTTGTTATTGTTGTTGTTACTGATGATGGTGGTGGTGGTGGTGGTGATGGCGGTGATGGTTGTGGTAGGAAAGAGGGTGGTGGTAAGGTGGGGGAGAGGATGAAGGTGGTTTGGGGGGAGAGGATGAAGGTGGTGTGGGGGGGGAAGGATGAGGATGGGGATAGAGAGGAAAGGATGAGGGTGGGGATGAAGGGGGGAAGAAGATGGGAGATTGAGGGGAAGAAGAAGATGGGAGATGGAGGGGAAGAAGAAGATGGGAGATGGAGGGGAAGAAGAAGACGGGAGATGGAAGGGAAGAAGGAGATGGGAGATGGAGGTGATCACAGAAGGAGATGGGATATGGAGGAGAAGAAGATGAGAGATGAGGAGGGGCTGAAATAGTAGGGCAAGATCAAGGGGTTCCAGAGGAATAGAAATGATGTCGGACGGGCTTGGGGGGGGGGGTGAAACTAATTAAATCGGGAGCAGGGCAAAAACAACTGAACAATTGAAAGAGGTATTATATGATGATATTGTGATACTAGAAAGGCCTCATGCCCACTGCCCCCAAGCATTCAGTCTGCCCATCTTTGGGTGCGGACGGGACGGACGGCAGTGCATAGTAGGATGCCCGGGACGGGCGGGCATCTTGACGTTCGTCCAGACCGCTGCCTGGGACTGATGGACTGGCCCTGCGGGTGCCTCAAGATAAGAATGCGCTAGGTTACTACAGACGGGGGCCGGGCCACGGAGATGGCGGCTGGAATATGCCATTTGGACTAAGACTGCAGGACCCGGGCGTGAGTCCCTAGGACCGCAGTCTTTGCGAAAGGCGCACGCTATACCCTGTCGTCCTTACCCACTTTGCCCGGGACGCCTGGGACGGCTGGGAGCACTACTCACGGCTAATGGTGGTTTCCCTCGTCCATGGTGCACATCTCCCGAAAATAAATATTCCCATTTCTCCCAAACGCTACCTAGGGACCGGAATTCTCTTCCACCCAAGCCGAGTAGCTTAATGAAGAAAGTCGAAGCCTAATGAAGCTAATTTCTTGGTTTTATTTGTTGTCCCACTCATCTACATGCAAAAATCTCAATCTCTCTGGGTCAAGTTCATAGAAAATCACTCGTGCAGGGTGCGAGTGAGAGGATGTGATTTTTTTCTCAATGCTCTCCGAAAGAGGAGGCTTGTCCCTGACCTTTACTTAGGCTTGCGTGACCACTAGTCCTGCTCCTGCGTCGCAACGTAGCACCGGGTTTGTCGTAGCGTATGGCACATGTTCTTTCTACCGATGGGAGATAGTTATTAAGAGTGTTCCACAAGAATCACACTAAGGCTTGGCTATTCGGGGAGCCAGTAGTAAATCATGCTACTGAAAAATCACTACAGCTTACAGATTTCTGGCTTTCTGCATTTGTCGTTTCCCTAGAGGGGTTACGCCCTGTGCTCACAACTAATGAATTATACCCCTTTTGCGGAAAAGAACTTCTAGTATGATATATCATACGTTTTGGATTGCATGAACCATACCCTAATGGCGGTTAGTTGCCGAGTCAACTGGGTCAAGCGAGGGAAGGATGCAACACCACAAGAAAACGCTAAGGCCAAGTAACCAAGGGGGTGTTTGGCCAGCCATTTACGATTTCAAGTCGCGATTTAAGATCAAGTCTTAGCAAGTTTAACTTAGATTATTAGTTCTATTAATCTTGTACCTAGTTCAATATGGAAATAATAACCCAAGCCAAAGTTGTCAAGACCCAGTCCCAAATTGTGATTTGAAATCATATGATATGTGACATGCCAAACACCCCCCCCCCAAGTATTATTCGGACGTTTAGCACCGGGACGAGCACTAACAGTCCCAAGATGTCCAATTACCTTATAACTAGCCAAGCTCCTACGTGGGTGAGAGGTATTATAGAGCAGGCGGGTGCTCAAATCCTGTACCGGCACTCGAGTGGACTCTGTGAGGGCTCAGAAAGACAACGCCCTCGGCGAGGTGACGCCCTCAGTGAGGCTTGACAAATATTTTGCGGGCAGATCTCGCCGACCGAGCAAAGTTTGAACCACCCCTCTGATTCTGAGTGACTCACGCGAACGGGTAAAGCACATTTCTGAACTACCTTCCGACATATAGGTAAAGGTCAGGTACTTTTCAGACCTTTTTCTCTATTGACTTTGAACCAAAAGCATGCTGGTGCTAGAGTTAGTACTTCATGTATAGTCACTCGGGTTCCAATTTTTGTACAGTGGTTAGAAGATCAATGTTACCGTTGAGGGCTTGACCGGAACTTGTCCAGTTATAAGATAATTGGACACCTTGGGATTATTAGTGCCTGTCTTGGCTCTAAATGTCCGGATAATTTTCATAAGACTTGGTCACCCTGCCTTAGCGTTTTCCTGCGGTCTGTAGTTTTGCCGCCCTTTCCTTGCTAAAGTTTTTCTCGCAATGTCTATCATACTTGACCCGCCGTATATTTTACGCTTTTTGTTGACCTTTTTTCGTTGCCCGAAACACCTCTGCAACCGAAACCCCGCTCATTTGGAAAAAGAAAGGAGGGGATGGCCGTTATCGCTACCAGCTCTACAATACTCCTCCAATTTCCCCCACTTCTCTCCCGGCCTTTATTTTTAATGGCTGCTCACCGACCACTTGACCTGGGGATTAACAGCCCAGTTATACAAGCGGAATAGCGATATGTGAAATTGAGGAGAAAATGATATAAGAGGAAACATAAAAAGACGGCTTAGAGAATGATGGTACATTCTAGAGAAATTCACACCGAAAAGATTGCATTTCCCCTCCTCCCAGTGCCAGAACGATAGGACTTCGGTGCTACTTCTGGAGGAAACGTCATATACCGCTGACTTTCATTTCCCACCACAAATGGATCACCGTCCTCTCCACACCCAGCTATACCACCTCCATTAATACTTTATTCATACATAGTACGAAAGGGTTCTTCATACCTATTTCTGCTTGTACGACTGCGGTTGACAGTACCCTTTGCGCTTTATCCCCAAAAATCCATTCATTGGTTTGCCTAGTGGCTACTTTCTTGCCCTCCCAGTGGTACCCACCTAATATTTTTCCTCCTTCCTGGTGGGGGAGCTTCGACCGTAGCCTCTCATGCCCTGTAGGCGTATAAGGGTCTCCTCGCGTGTATATGGGTAATTCTGGGGGTGGCGGTTTGGCTGAGCGGTAAGTAACTGTTCCTAGTTGGGTCTTCAAACAGCCAACTTCCTTCAACGCAGAATGGTGGAGTTTGCGAGGGCCGTGAGTGCGCTGTTTCTCTGTATTGAGCAGCTGAGTCTTCTCGAAGAGCTCCCCCCCAGGTATCGCCCCGTGAGCACTACCAGAACCCACATCGCCACCGGACTCCCACTTGATTTGGTTCCCAACTCCATTATCACTGTCAGTGAACACACCAATCAGAGTGTCCTCACTATCTGTTTCGCCACTGGTACAGCTAACGACTTTCTGCGCTGTTTTTCGATTCCTTCCAAATTTGGCCTTGATAAAATACTTGGTGGATTTCTTCATCTTCTCAATTTTTAAATTTTTTAAACGGATTTCCGCGGATTTGTTTTGGAGACTTGCATGAGCCAACTCGGTCTTTGTAGTCTGCCTAGTCAACATATTCTCTGTTGTCGCCAGAGCCTCTTTGGTCGCAACCAGATTGCTCCTGAGTTCATGATTGATTGATTGCCAATGAGCTGAGCGGACTGACTCCATGTGAAGTGCATTGCTAGACGCGGTGAGCTGCGAGGAGAGGCGGAGAGTGATGGTAGCTAGCTCATGAACCAATTCGGACAGAGCAACTGAGTTGGTGAGGGAAAAGATTTTTGAGGTTAAATAATGGCACCGGGATTCAATCTCAGGGGATGGTGGGATATTGGCTGCCCGTTGGAGGGTGGGGAGAGTGGATGGGGGAAAGGAGGAAAACTCTCTGTCCATGGCTGTTAAAGTACCGGGGTAGGAAAACTCCTTTAGCCGGTTCTCCGTAAGGGTATAGTGGAAGTGAATTCCGGAACCTGATATTATATCTTCTAGGGGAGGCAGTGCTTGCTATTTATGTAAGCATGAGAACAATTTATACTTGAGAATTAGGAGCAGCGTACTTAGGATATTTTTTTCAAGCTGATTTGAAGGGTTGAAATAAGGTTTAAGGTATTGTGTGCCGAAGTGCTCGCTGTTTTCAAAGTGTGGAGTCCTGGACGACACTTGGGTGGAGAAAATAGCAGTTTAGGAGTGCTGGCAACAGGGATTATAGGCAAGGTTGTGACAGTCGTACAAGGTAAGCAGTGTTGAAGACAGCTCGGGTGAAGAGATTCATTAGATAGAAAAACATACTATGGAAACTATGGCCAAGTACCTAAACTGTCCAACTATAGCCACCTGTCCGAAGTGTGCGGGCAAAAGAATTCTTACTAAGCAACCTCGCCAAAAGTGCCAACGAGTGCGGCCGATAGCTATATCCGTCATATGAAGCCAGAAGAGCAAAAACGGCACAATGCAAGCACCACAACACCTATAGCTGATACCTCAATCAAGTAGGATACCTGTACCTCTAGCTCATACCAACATGATGTAAATTTTTTAAAAAAATTAAAACATCAGAAATATGAGTCCAATCAGGTGGGATGGCTTTGGTATAGGTGGAGAAGTTAGCTGATTTTCACCTAACCCTTTCTCTCTCTACTAACTAAATATTGAAGACAGTAGTACCTATTCATTGGTTGGAACAAGCTAGTTTTGCTTATCAGACTTGAAACAACTGATATATCCATCAGCTGTGTACTTGTAACACAAAAAGTTGATTTTAACTAGCTACAACCTGACAGAATGATTGGTCATGCTCGCATAGTACCCTTTGTTGAAAAATAAGAAACGATCAGACCGGGAGTTTATCCAACGTCAATTAATATAACCATCTCGGCATTAGAAGACGTCAGTCCCCGAACGTTCCCACACCCATGTTAATGGTAGGGGACCTTGTTCTATGGTACGCAT
Organism: Tuber indicum; assembly: GCA_006112555.1. Lineage (NCBI taxonomy): Eukaryota > Fungi > Ascomycota > Pezizomycetes > Pezizales > Tuberaceae > Tuber > Tuber indicum. The sequence goes on from VBSK01000383.1 coordinate 397,955, forward strand.
TTTGATTGCGATAAAAAGTTTCCGGTTTAATTCGTGTATCTCTGCGGAACCGGAGTTGGGATATCACCTCCGTCAGAACCCGTCAGATTCCTGTGCAAGAAAATCTGGAATTGGCTTAGAGGTTTGGGGATGAATGGTGGACCCGATAAAGCGCTACCTGTGTAAGAGCCTGAGGAAAAGCTCGCAGCTGTGTTAAACACTAAAGTATGATACCAGCAGCCCTGCGTGAGAAGGTCTGTGATGGATCCATTTATCTGGAACTTTGGAAATATTTGAGATGAGTGATAACTCAAGGTGGCGAAGACGAAAGTATCTTGCTGTCGAAGAAAATATATCAATTCTAATAACCCCCTGCGCCTTTCTGCTACTCGCAAACGGGGTTTCGCGTTTCCTAGGCTTAGTCAACTGCCCCTACAGCGACGGGAATGGGGTCCTCAAACTTTGGATTGAGATTTAAGTGGGTTAGGCACGGACTCATCTTCACCCAACTAAGTAACCAATAACTTGGACATTCCGTCAAGAAGGTTTGAGTATCTAAAAAATGGCTTTGGTCAACCCGAAGGTCGAAACCTTAAGCGACACACTGTTTGTAATAAAACAATGCATGAACTAGCGATATCTGACTTGGATTGTCAACCCCACCCATGCTAACCAAATTCCTCTTGCAAAAATACAGGGTGGGCAGATAGGGAAGGGGGTCCAAACCAATCAGTACCTGTGGCAAAAATCCATCCGGAACCCATCCAAATCACATCCAAGGCCGAAGGACATCTAATGATACCACTACCCTGTGGGGACACCCGGCAAAGTAAAAAATTAAGGGTGGAAAACTTGTTCGGATAGTCGGATAACCCGAGTTCAACCCAAGGAAGAGGGATCCATGACCCGACCGAATGGGCCCGACCCTGCCAAACAAGGCACCCGGGTTAACTTAACGAATCTAGTGCCCCTTGGAAAGCTTAGATATTCCATAGCAGGAGATTCCCAGGTCCACCCAGTGATCCCAAGCGGCCAGTCCAGACCATGGTCCAGACTGTGGGCCGGCAGTCCGGCCAGTCCGGCCGTGGTTTTAAAAAGCCTGGGCCAGTCCGGTTGAAATTCTGGGCGGCCGCCAAAGCCTGGCGGCGCCCAGGCAACCGCCGGGTCGAGTCTTGGCGCAACCCTGGCCAAAGCCGTCAGATGCCCAGGCAAAGCCGCCAGATTCTCAGGTAAAGCCGCCAGATTCTCAGGTAAAGCCGCCAGATCCCCTGAAAACCAGAAGTTATCTGCGAAGGGCCAGCCTACTTGATGTTTTTCGTCGCTGATATCGGTAATAATACCACGATACCAATGCCGTGAATCTCGCTAAAACTCCTAAAAGTCCAGGAGGTTCGGTTCCACAAATTGCTTGGCGCAACCCTGGTCAAAGCCGCCAGATGCCCAGGCCCGGCCAGGCTTTGGTTTTGAAAAGCCGGTTTCCCGCAGTCCGGCCAGGCCATCGGTAAAAAAGCCTGGGCCAGTCCGGCCGAAGCTAAAGCCGGACGGACTGGCCGCTTGGGATCACTGGGTCCACCAGTGATCCGAGCAGTAGGGTGTAGTACTTACCCCAGGATAATAAACCCCACGAGTACATAAACCCGCAAGAACCCCACAAGGGAGTTAACACAATTGATTCAAATTGCCCATGTTCATAATTTCCTATAATTCAAGAAATTTCTCGCTTCATTAAATTCGTCAATGTGGATTTGCCTGATTGCGGAGTGGAGATTGCGGGTCGGGGGGTTGTGGATTGTATTGTGTACCATGTTTAGGGGCAATAGTCTTGGCGCTGGCGATTTTGTTTGCCATTTAAATTAGTCACCTGCCGCCCCTATTGTCCACACCTTCTGCCTTCCCTCCACCATCAATCTGTCAGCTGGCCCTATCTATCAATTACACAAATACTGCCACTATGATGGTATTTAGAGCAGCTCCAATTCTTCGCCCTGGTCTCACTCCTTGCTTTTTTTCTCACCTCATCTCTTCCCCTCCCTTCATGCCCCACCCGAACCAGTTCCAAGTACCTAACTATCCACTCATTGCTCCAATTCAGTATTTCACTTCCGGCCTATCCTTGCAAACCCACTCCCAGCTACCGTAAATTGTCGATTAGGAAGCCCCATTGCCATTCTCCAATCAAGGTATTACTACCATTCTTGGAGCTTGGCCAGACTTCCAAAAATCGATTATCAAGAAATCTGATGTAAGTGCAGTACCGAATAAGGTCGGGGAAATACCAATTTTAATTGTGCTAACTGTCAAAAGCTTCATCCCTTAGCTAAATTAGCACTTGGACTTGGGGCCGCCTTCTTCCCGTCGGGGATGTGATTTATGCATACTATAGAAGCAACGTATAGAGAGGGGGCTCCGCGACGCATATGGTAAGGGAGCTGTCCACAGACATTCCACAAAGTAAGCACTGCCAATCGGTTTTTACCCACCCTCCAGCTAGTTGGTGAGTATGATAGTTATGACATGGTGGCAGTGTACCCAACTTTCCACGGCGTCCTGCACGGCCCCAGAGGCCTTGTAGTCCCAGGCGTCCCGGGCATAGTGGGTAAGGACGGCAGGGAATGGCGTCCATCTTCCATCACGACCGCCGTCCTAGGGGTTGACGCCCGGGCCCTGCAGTCCTGGTACAAATCTGAACTTCCGGCCATTATCTACATGGCCCGGTCGTCATCCGCAGGGCCCGTCAGTCCGTCCTGGTAATGGTCTGGGCGGACGCCGGGATGTCTGTCCGTCCCAGGCATCTTCCGATCCACCGCCGTCCGTCCGTCCGTCTCGTCCAGACCGAAAGAAGGGCAGACTGGACCGTTAGGAACATTTAGTGGTTGTCGGCGATCACGGTATAGGAAAACTACCTTCGTTTGCCAAATCGGGTAACAACTTTCTGGTATTGTTTCCGTGGGTGGATATTGGGCATAGGGACACCTTATGAGGCATTCGGAAAGGTGTTTTCCCAAGCCCTTCACTGGCTCCTGCACACTAGAATTGCACTATAGTTAATGCTACGCAAACTGTGGATTATTGGTGAGGAGAAAACCGGTAAGCTGCTCTAATGACAGGAATAAAAATCCATTTACAGCAGTTAATATCATAACAGATCAAGGGATACCCTCCGATGAGGTTTGTGTGGAATTCCACAACCAGGCTAAAACATCCCAGATACACACCAACCGCTGTCCTGTTTTTATGGTCGATGATGTCATTCAACTGGCTTGGAAATACCGACGGCCCCTCAAAACCTTACTTGATATGGCGAAACAAGCAGTAGTTGAAAAACTCTCTATTACTGTTTTCATGACCAGTGAAGGCCAAGCACCAATGCAGATGCTGCGTAAGAGCTTTTTCTGTTATATTATATACATAGTTTGTAATTTTATTGCTAATTATATATCTTACATTGGTATACAGGCAGTGAAGCCAAGCGTCCAATCCGTCTGTCTCCTGGTGCGGACCAGATGGACGGGCCCTCTAGGTGTATCAAGATTTGGAAAATGCCAAGTTTCTAGAGGTGACTGTAGGTGACAGCCGGGCTCAGCAGATAGCAGCCGAGCTAGGAAGATGAGGGCTAGGAGATGCCATGTGCACTAAGACTGCAGAGCCCGGCTGTTAACCACTAGGATGGCCGAACCCTATGAGAGACGAACGCCATGTCCTGCCGTCCTTACCCACCCCGCATGGGACTTCCAGGACTACAAGTCAACCAGGACCCTGTGGGGCGTCCGGGCCGTTGGGGTCACTGCATATAGGCCGTTCTGCCAAATCCAGATTCGGGTCAGTGGTTGAAATTGGAAATCTTAACCACGGCGAGGTTATGAACTTTCCCGTAATAAAAAGGGAAGAGCCACAGTCGCAGAGGAAAAGATTTCCGGTGGTGGGAGACCGCATTAAGCTTCTCCGGATGGTCACCAGTCTGCTTGACAAAGGGATGCGTTTTGCAGGTATAATTTCTTGTACTGGATCTAATGTCATGTTAACACTCACTAACTCATCTTGGCAGAAGTGAGAACCTTATTGCTGGACGGTTCCGGGAAAAATTTCGAAAGTGACAAGGTGATGGAAGGGGGAGAGTATAGAGAGGTGGGCCTCCAAGATGCGCGTCATATCTCGGATCGTGGTCCTATCCATGCTCGTGACTTTCTTCGGATTGCGGGGAGTACCTACCTGAAAGTAATGCTGCTCTGTCAACATACTTGCTACTGTGTCTACCTTTGGGTGGGCCACTATTCAATCAGAACCGGCGGAGATCGCCGCGAAGGAACTTGCGTGGAAAGCTTAGAGGCAGTCCTGAGATTGGAAAACTCTGGACAAATTAACGAAAACTGCATGCTTCTTACCCGAGCCACCATATCTGTTCCAGTGGTGAATGATATGATTTGTATCATAGCAACAACCGTTCCTTTAATTTTAACAGTGGTAGGCACGGTCAGACTCACTGTTCTGGAGATTAGGCATGGGAGTGATCAGAGTGAATGCTCTTAACACTATTCGACGTCACTAGGGTGGGGTATACATTATCTTCGTTTCTCCTTTCCCTAGGTAGCAGGGTCAATAAATAAATCTTCCGCTCCTACTCTCCCTGTTTCCCCGACTCGGAAGGCCAGGGACAGCAGTGGTGTTACATGATTTCAGCTCGGCCAATCTCTATTCCGAAAACTAAACATTCAAGTGGAAGGAGTGACCCGAGGGTTTGAATTTGCGAATACCCTTCCGCCCCGGAATAAATTTTCAAGTTTTATCTGCTACCTCAAATCCTGTTAGCTCTGATAGAGGTCGCAGTCTGCTAACCGGCCTGTGCCTCGCCGTCAGTTCCTCCCCGGGCCCATTATGGGAGGTAGCCGCTAGCCATGTTGATACTGCGATATTATCAGAGAGCAGTAGCTCTTCAACTCTCCGCAATCATGGCAAACCAGCTCCGACAGGTGCCGGTATTAAGCAACAGAGATGTCCATGTGTCCCAACACGTATTCACCGCCGATAAAGAGTAAGATGAAGAGGTATAGCAAATAGGTTACATACGAAGGTGAGCCAAAGAAACAGACCGGGGTCCAGAACACCTAGAAGCAGCAAAACAAACTAAAAAACGAGAAAGGGGGTACGTTAGTTGTCCCCCCACCCAATTCCAGCAGCATTTTCTCCCTAACGCCGGAGCTAATTGCCGCCTACCCACCCCTACTCCCGAACACACGCAAAAGATCGAATAACCCGGGGACATTAGACCCACTAGAAATGGGAGTGATGAAAACTACGGAACAATGCAGTTGTGGGACAAAGGAAATCGACCTAGTAGGGGCTTTCTGCCTTGCTGCATTCCGTGCAGTATGATGCACGAATACTCCAAATATAACCTGTAGTGCCATGACAGTTCATTTCCTTGAGTGTCTCTAAAAATTGTGCACCTAGGACACCGCGGGCTAGCCGTCCTATACACTAATAAGATTACCGGTACTGCCAAAGGCCTACCGGTAGGTCAAGAGCACGCACCGTATCTCCAAGACACCTGTAAGCAACCAACCACGCGAGGTTCTCCTCACGGCTTAGCAATGGAAGTACTTGTACGGTACTTAGAGTACTACCGCCGGCAGCTAGTGCATGTCTTGGAGCGCACGAACCTTAAGTTTACAAGTAACATTTTGGAGAAAAAGCATAAAACCTGCCGTTGGGTTCGATCCGGTTCCCCCGTGGGCTTCGGATCTCTTAGATCAAAGACACACTGAGAAAGAGTGGTGCCTTCTACTCGTAGACGGGGTTCCAGGCTCGCTACATCTCGTTAACTGATATAAGACCGTATGATATCATATTCGGTATTTCACTAGCCCTCCCAACTAAGCCTATTATGGTTTAGTTCAAAGATTCTCGTGGGATCTGCGATAACGGAGTTTTTTTGCAACAAGAACCGTTAGGCCGCGCTAGCTGGAATCAGATTAGATAAAGAATACCGGCACCTGCAGTTCGGAAAAGATCTGATTAGTGAGGCATAGACGACCAAGGCTGTCTACGAGTATGATACCAGAATTATTATTTGTTTGAGAACACCCAAGCCGCTAAATTTATGGCACCAACATACTCGAGTACGAGTAAACACAGAAAAAGTCAGACCGGCGCTCGTGCCAAGAGTGTGGCTAGTGCTCTGTTCAAGGGGGACTGCAGTTTGATTGGCCCAAATCATCATAGGAGCGCTGAGTAAGCATGGTACAGCTACAAGAGTACTAGTCGCACATGAAATTCGCCAGTAGGTACAGTACTGCACCGTATGATACTTGTATGATACGAAGGGGGTCGAGAAAGTATGGCGAATGTGGCTAACAGAATATCACTGCGCCTGGCAGCCAGGACTTCGCTACGCCTTTTCCCACCCCCTTCGTACAGGGTAGCATCGGCTCTGTTCCGGTAATTACTGGCATGTGGCGGCGAGTGATAATACCGGTATCATAGGTAATCACGGCGGCCCGCACCACACAGAGACTCGGGTATCATACCTATACTCGAGTATATTGTTGCTCAAGAGAGCGACACCCCTTGCCTTAACGTCACGTGAGACCTTGCATATTAGATCAGATAATTTCGGTACCACAGCGCTTCTTACGGAGTACTCTGCGTCTGCGTTCCGCGAGATCGGTGAGTTTCCGCACCCAATGGCCCACAATAATGAGTAGAGCAGCGATACAATAATTATAGTAATATCATATAAAATCTATATCTCGAGATAGATACCGAACACGATATTACTCCCATGCCATAGCATATAATACACACACCTCCCCTCTCCCCCTCCCATATACAAAAACCACCCATGAATTACCGCTCAACCCTCTCCATTTTCACACGAGCCCAAACCAACTGCTCCACATCTTTAACCTCAAGCCCCAACTTCCTCATCTGCTTCCAGCAATACCAAATCGCCTCGACGCTCTTTTTCTTCTGGTCCCAGTCCTCCCCTCCTTCAAACTTGATAGCGCGAGCCTTCTGTCCGTGCTGCTCCTCCCACTGCTTCCGCCTCCGCTGCAACTCCTCCCACATGGCGCGGCGATCCAGTGCCTGAATTTCACGAAGCGCCTGGTGCAGCACCGTTCTGACGGAGAGCAAGTTGACTAGGCCTTCTCTGTCCTCACGGTGGTGCGGGCGGTCGGTCCAGAATCGCTGGCAGAGTTGCATGCCGACGTATGAGCCGCGGCGGTGCGTGGCGCCCCGGAGGAGGATGTTGAAGACGTTGGTGTCCATGCCTTGGGTTGTGGTCGCGTCGACGCTGAGGTTGTCAAGCGCCCATTTGGTCCGGTAGGGGTCGTTGGTGCGGACTGCGTGGTCGAGGACCGCGAGCCAGGCATCGCGTGAGATCCCGATTCCAGGCTTTACTCCTGGGATGGCCTTCGTTGGTGTGTAAGGGGGTGGTTCTGTTTCTCGGGGGTCCCCGAAGGACACCTTATTGGGGTTCCCTGGCGGGGCCGGGGATGGATCTGGGGCGGTCCCTGTGGCGAGTTCGACGAGGTGGTAGGCTGCATTCATGTCCCTGCGAAGCTCGTTTTGAACCAGTAGGCCGACATCCACCCCGTCGGGTTGCACACCATGGTTCGTCATGAAGGTTAGCACCCCGTGGGCTAGCTCGATTCTTCCAAAGCGCAGGTATGCATTTAGCAATGATGAGAACATAGCGTGTGTCCCGCCTGTCTCCTTAACCGCCGTTGCGACCAATTCAAGTAATGGGTATTTGTCTACCGTAACCGAAAGCATCATGACTGCAGGAGCTATGTATGGGCTCGCGTACATCGATTTCGGGATTACCGTCTGACCGCTGGGGCTCGGCTTCAATAAATCCAATGCATCTTGCAACTTCCGTCCCCGAACGAGAGCCATGAGGTACGCCCCTAAGATCCATTCCGGATGCGAAGTGGCCTGAGACCTACCGACTATATCGGCCCAGATCAGTCTGGCGCCGACAAGGTTGTCCCGCTTGATAGCTTGGTGAAGCGCAGTGTAGGAGAGATCGAGTGATCTGATATGATTTCCCAGGGCATCCTCGATTCTAGCGATATATTTTGTTAAGCTTGCTTTCTCCGCGAATACGATATCGGGGTATCGTAGGGCGCGGGCGATCGCGCTGCGGCGGATAAGGTGGGAAGGAATCATTTGGACGATGGATAATGCGCAGCTGGCGACTCTCTCGGCACCTCTGCCTTCGGCGTCTGAGTTTAGCAACGCATTAACGACTCCCGGTATAACCCAGTCCGGGAGCGTGAACGGGAGAGTTTTTATATCGGGCTTCTCGAGCGAATACCCCTCTAATCCCCATTTCTCCACCACACCGCTTTTCTTGTCCACGTGCATTCCACGGATCCAATTTGGGTTGTAATCTCTGGGAGAGGCCTTGGCGTAATTGACAAAGTTCCACTTCTGTTCCGGCTTGTGAAGTAGCCTATCCAAGAGGTATTTGCCCACAAGACCAAATCCACCCTCGCACGCCAAGGCCATGACGAGCTCTAGCCAGGTCTCCCGCTCGGCGTAGGACGCTATCTTGTCCGGGGCCCCGTCCTGCACCACGGGTCTTTCTATTATGTCTCTGGTTCCAGAACCCCAGGTCATCAGACGCTGTCGCGCTTGCGGAACTTCCATCCCCCGATGTTCCCCGTATACTCCTTTCTCCTCCGCTTCTTGTGCTATGATCGCCTCCTGAGCCCGCCATACAGCGTCAGACATGGAGACCATTATCCTCGATCGCAGGAAATGGAGGCGGGGGTACCGGGTAGCAGAGTATATGGCCATAGGTACCAGCCCGGCGGTGTGTATATAAGCCAGTACCTGCCTAGCGGTGGGCAGAAGATCCGTATATTCGTTCGGAATTTCTCGTGTATTTTTCGCCTCTCGAACTTTATCTCGAGCCGGCAACTCCTTCGCCAACTTCTGCGCCTCATCGCTCAAAATCCCGCCCCTCTCAACCTTCTCCTGCAACGAGACCCCTTCCATCCGCCCTCGGACCTCCCCCTCCTCACCCGCCCGGGCAATCATCATGCCAACCGATCCAAGAACAATACTCAACCCCCTCCTCCGCCGCTCCACATCCCGTCTAATCTTCCAATTAAGAGACCAAACCCCCGCCTTCCCCGCAACCCCCGCAACATCCCTCCCTCCACCTTTCCCTATCCGTGGCTTCAACTTCCCGCCACCTAAGGCGGTGTACACAACTCCATAAAGTTGATCACCTCCCCCGTCGAGACCAGTGTACCCCCTCCCCATGGGCTCTAGCAAGGTCCGGACAATCCATACAGCATCCCTCCACCTCCCATGTAATACCAGTTCCGTTATCACATCAACCTTATCCCCCCGGGCCGCCTCGAGGAGGACCAGCAGCCTGCCGACGTTCACATGCTCAACTTTCCATGGCAGGAAGGGCCCTTCCTCCAGCTGCTTTAGCCATAATGTGACTTCATCGGGAACGTGTTGGACACCGAAGTAGGCTCTATATTTTGGGTGGGAGAGCGTATCGCCATATGGAGGGGGCGGAAGCGGTGGAGGATAGGATCTGGGGAATCTATAGTAATTTATTGGTGGGGCAGAGTATTTGGGCGGTTCGCCAGGGTGCGCCTCATCATTTCCCTCCCTCTCCTTTTCTCCTCGCTCCTCATGTCCATTTGCATTGTAGGTATTTGTTGATTCATCGATGGTGGAGTAACCTCTAGTGGGGCAAGATCGAGAGCGTCTCTATTTTTTCTCAACAGCGGTACGCCGTTCGTAAGCTCAATCGATGTTTTTCCCAAGAAGGATGAACGAGGAAAGGGAATAGCGTACCCTCTTTGGTGCAGCTATCGCGAGCCGCGATTGAAGTACGGTTGTGCTCCGAACAGTGAACGAGTGGTACAGAAACGGACATAGCACCTGGGCTCGATGTTTCGGGACCGATCGAGTGAACGGCGAGCGCATATCATTGAGGATGGATTTCAGGGGTGAAGGTGAAATTTTTCTTTCCAGAGAAGGGATAGAAAGGGTTTATTCTGCCGCTTAACGATCTGCTACGATGTTGGTGAGAACGGATTTTTTTCTTCCCTTTTTTTCTCTTTACTTTTCAGTTTGGAGGCTCTGCCGAGGGGTTAGACTGCCACGGACATGGTGGGGGAAACCTCAAATCGGATCAGGGCACTGATTTCGCTTAGTAACACAAGTAAAATTGTCTATTATTCAAAGGCGGTTAACAACCAGTTAATATGGCTCTAACGCAAAATTAATCAACTGTCATTATAGTAGTTCTAACAGCAAATAACCGTGTAAGGATACAAGCAGTGTGTTTTGCTCACTTTACTTTAAACCTCTATCGCTCTCCCTGAGGTTAATATTTTTAAAACCTTGTGCTCCTTCAACCCCCAGCGTACCTTATATCGAAAGGTAGAGAGAAAATAAAAATAAATATTGATTTCGAGGACCCTTAGCAGTTTGAAGTTGGGGATTATCTTGATCGGTTGTGTTCGGGTTGACTACCGCACTACGGTAGGTTTCCCTCACCAAATGCAGGGCGGCGTTCAACAAGTTCGATTATGTAATCTCTTACTACCGGATCACTCGGTCGCGCCACGGTTTTTTTCATGTTCAGCCAGCGATGTGCCGTACCAGCACTTGCATGATGCCGATTAAATTACTTGTTCCCTTCTTCATCCCTTCCTCGTGATTGGCTAAAATTTGTTATTTGTTTATTTATTTTATTTATTCAATCATTATTTATTTATTTACCCATTCATTAATTTATCTGCTTACGAGGGGGCCTTGGAGAGGGAGGCTGGATACCGCTTAAATTTATGTCCTACTTTATGTCACTCTCCTTCTTCACTTTTGTTATGATTCTTCGCCTGTGTCTTGATACTGTGGCCTCATTGTGGTCGCGCTCTCTTGTTCTAGCGTGACGAATACGGTACCCTGATAATATCATAACGCAAGACGTCATTCGCCCAACTGAGACGCGTTATCTCCTTCACCAGCTTCCCTCCCATCCATCAACCTCCTTCTGCCTTCCCTCTTCCCTCTCTCTCTCTCCTTTCCTCCCTTCTCTTCTCTCCCTTCCTCCCTCTCCACCCTTAACTCTTACACCATCCCAACAAAACACCACCACAAAAATCAAGTCAGCCAAACAATGGTCTACCGAGTCGAAGTCTCCAACGGCCGCGCGAGCTGTAAGGCTACTACCTGCGGTAAAACTAAAATTGGTAAAGGCGAACTCCGTCTGGGCACTTGGGTCAAAGGACCCAGTTTCGAGTCCTGGTCCTGGCGTCACTGGGGCTGTTTCACTCCTCAGCAAATTGTTAATCTGCGCAAGGGATTGTTGCCGGAGGGCGAAGAGGACGAGGAGGGGAAGGAAGTGGACATGAGTCTTTTCGACGGATGGGAGGAATTGTCGGATGAGCAGAAGGATAAGGTTAGGGTTGCGTTGGAAGTAGGACATGTTGATGATCAGGACTGGAAGGGTGATGTTGGCTTAAACCGCAAGGATGCAAAGAAGACTACTGTAAAGGCCAAAGGGAAGAGTGCACCCGCGGCAAAGAAGGGGAAGAAGGAGGGTATTGACGATGAAGAAGAAGAAGCGGTAGAGTACGTTGGCCCCGCAATCATCTATAATCCCGCAAAATTCTAACACCCTCATAGAACCGATGAAGGACCCGCCCCCAAAAAGTCAACTAAAAAATCCGCTGCCACTTCTACAACTACCACCACATCCAAAAAGCGTACTCTCGCTAAAAAATCGACCACAACTCCGACCCTCTCCCCCTCTGCATCCCCTGAACCGGTCAAATCCAGAAATTCCGCCACTTCCAAAAAGCCCGCCAAATCTGCTGCTGCCACAGAGCCCACCCGTCCCCGTTCCTCCCGTGCGACCGCCGCGACTCCAAAGAAGTACATCGAAGTCAACGAATCTGCCGACGATGATTCTCCCCCTGCCGCTCGCAAGTCCCGTACTACCGCTCCTCCCGCCAGGAGCATGAAGTCAACAAGGGATGGGAGGAAGAAGGCTGGGAAGGGGAGAGGCAAGAAGGCTGGTGGTGATAGCGACACCGAAGCCGAAGATGCAGAGATGGTGTTGCATGCTGATGATGACATCGAAGAGGATGCTGCCGACTTGCCCCCGCTAAAAGCGCAATCGAAAGGTAGAGGCGGGGTGAGAAAACGTAAGGCTACGGCAGTCGTTGGTGATGTTCAGGATGAAGTTGGTGAGGAGGAAGAGTACGCCCCCTTGAATATCACACCTAGAATTGAGATTGAAGCTAATTTGAATACTGGGAATAGGCAACCCAAGAAGAAGCGCACCAAAGCAAAATCGGCCCCCACTAAAAAGGAACAGTCAGCTAAAACCAAGAAGACCAAAACTAAGGCTAAAGACTCCGCAAAGGAAACCCCCGAAGTGAAAGATAGGGGCGAAGTTAGAAAAAGTATTTTCGGTGGGGAGTAGGTGAAATCTATTACTCGCTCGGGAGGGGAGGTTTCGATGGGCTGGTGCGGGTGCGGGGTGTAATATTGAATCGCTGGGATTGATAACGGGATACCTTCCTTTATTTCTTCCCTTCTTTCCTGAGTTATGCTTGTTTATCTCAGCCTGTTCGCTTTCACTTTTCTTTATTTTCTTGCTTACCATCCTCATGTTGCTGGATTTTCCTTTCTGTTTTTAAAAAGTTACTACAACTTGCACTTGTGAGCACAAGTACACGCACGTATGGTATGTCATAGCTAGTTTGCGCTTTATGTAAAGGTTGCCCCCATTATCACACCTACACCGCTGCGGTACCGGCTGACTTGTGGTGGGAAGGGAACAGAAAGGTGCTTCCCACGGTACTCGCACAGCCGAACTGAAACCGGATGCCACAGAGCAGTGATTGGCCAGCCAATAAACGCGTAGCCTGAGAGATGTCCGCCCATCCGAGTGATTTGTGACCGAATGCCCCCGAGAACCCGCTTTGCGCATAATTCATCACAGCTGGCCAACCCGCATATCCGCCCACCTCTATCAATATCTCTTGTCGTATCTCCAATTTCACACCAAGAGCTATCCCCACGAGCAACAGAATGCCAGCATCACAAATAGAAGGAGCTGGAATCGCGCCTGGGTTTCTGTCCTCAGGAGAGCAGCAAGTTTTGGTGCTCAGGTGGCGTGCAAATACCGGTATGCCATCCGTGTGCAGGTGGCCGTTGCTGTAGTACGTGAGGATCAATATATCTCGGCATATACCCAATCCTTCTCAGTCGTTCGCTCACCGGCCACCACGCTGTGGGGGTGACCGCGCGAGCACTTATACTCGGATACCAGGGTTAGCCTGGGAATACTCCTAGTGAATGGTTGTTCCTGATATGTGCGAGTACCCGGGTGTGGGCGTTGCTGATGCCACGGATAGGGGTCTGGGTGGCCAAAGACATATCAAAACTTGGTGTGGCAGGGGAATGTGTGAAGCAGCGCGGACTCCAAATTATGTTGAGAGGGCACCGTGTAGTAGAATCAAGCTGCCCCCCTCAATGAAATTAGTGCTACACACAGATATACCCTTGGCCACCTGTGCCTCTGTCCTCTCATCACTAACACACCCGGGTGACTGGGCCGGTTGGTTGGTTTTGCCAATAAATTCTCTGCTCGAGTACTGTTAGGCTCAAAATCTGGTTTGTAGATTTTTGAAGTCCTCTGAGTTGTTTTACTTTGAGTTAGAGAGAGATGTTGTTTCTTTGGGGTTTTTGATTGGCTGGGAGTGAAGTGATAGGGCATGTGTGGAGGAAGGGAAAAGTTTCTTTCTGTATGTAGGGAGAGTTCTCCACCTGTCTTTTGAAGTAGCTAGCAACCACGAAACGAACTTGAACTCCACGAAACTCGAACCGAATCGAACTAGTCTTAGTGTGCAAGTGAAGTACACCTAGCGAGAAGACTATTCCTTGAGAGTGCAAGGACTGATCGATACAAATTCTGTGAATTGTTTTCCTTCGTTGTTCTCTTCGTTCATTTTTTTTACTTTCGAACCTACCGAATACGAGCCTTTTCACCTTTTCCTCAGACCCGAATATACCTTTTTTCAGTACGTATCCCCCAGAAAGGGTAACTCTGGCATTTTGGCCAATACCGGTACGGCGGTGTTCCGGGATCAGCTCGGCCTACCCGAGTGCTGGCTATGATACTATACCACGAATGAGCTACCAAAACTTGCTGCGAGACGAAACCACATTCCACCCAAACACCCCCCCCCACTGGATGGCTAAATCTGCACCCTTGCATCCGCTGACCAAGCCATCCCTTCGGCTTCCAGGCCACGAGGGTGATCTTTTGTTTCCCTCTCGCATCTTCCTGTAACGGCCCCAGAAGTGCGCATGTAAATTTTGTTTTGGGTCTGGTAAACGCTATATCGGGAATAATTAATTCTTGGATTTTTCTTCCGTTTTCTTTTCTTTCCCCTCCGGTCCCAACTTTCCGCACTGAGAGGGTGGTCTTTCATTTTCTTTCGCTTCTTCCTGCAACGGAACCGGAAACGCATGTGAGCGTTTGGGCTTGGTAAACTCTGTATCGGGGATAATTGCACTACCCTCACTTCTCTCCCCCCTTCCTGTTCTTCCCGGCGCGACCAGTCACTGTGATAGAATGGGATATGGTTCCAGAAACCTGCGCGGTGGATCATTTCTTGTTCGTTTTCTGGGAAGGCCTGAAACAATGCCGCCATGCAGCCGCATTCATAAGGTTCCTATGCCTTCCCTTGTATCACACTTGAAGAATTCTACCCATTAATAACAAGAGGAGAGGAAGAGCCTTCTAGATTACCGTTTTTATGTATGCCGCTAGGGATATTGTAAACTTTATCACAATTTGTTTTGCCGAAGGACGGGAGAGAGGGTTGGCAAAACGATTCCAAGTGCCTGGAGTAGGCGGGAGGGAGCGGGAAGTCTGCTGGAGCAGCGGACAAATTCGGGTGGTTGCTTCCACATGATTGGACCGCTCCGAAAAAGAAAAGCAGTTTCATGGATCGTCTTCCCTCCGATTCCCCAGCACTTCCGATTCTACCATACTGGTATCCCACGTCACCCGAGAAGAGGCGACTTCGGAGCCAGGCCTTGGTGATGAGTCGGGAAAGCCATAAACCGACAATGTACGATACCCGTATCATAATCCAGCCAAGAAATCTTTGAATATCTGTTAAGGTATCAGGAGGTTTTCTAGATTATTCTGCTTGCTACTTATTCCTCGCACCCTATTGTTTAGTAGTGCTACTATCATGGTTCAATCGCTTGAAAATGTACCAGCAGGTACAAATACTAAGTTACTGGCTGGGTACGCACGATGAGCTTGGACGAATATCTGGAAATTCCTGCAAGGATGATGTTTTAGCGATGGGGAGTTATTCTCCTTCTTTTTCTTCTCTCTGATGGGGATTGGGTTACAGGTCGAAACCCTCATAGCGGTTCTTTTTGGTGCCTACATTTCTCCAGGGAGGGAGGCCTCACGTATCATACCGGATGCACCGAGGTCTGGGAAAGTGAGGGGGAGCGATCGCTACTCGACTAGCTGGTTGCTTCGACGCGGGGCATGGGGAAATATCGTGGGCTTGCCTGACAGGCCCCCCCCCGTTAATGGGAGAGCAAGCACTTGCGCGTTGCAAAAATTTCTGGAAATGCGGAGAAGTGTCGATCCCGCTCGATACCCACAGGAAGCGTATTACAGGTTTGGGGCAATCTACGATGTAGGTGAAGGAAAGGATAGGCGGTGGGGAGCCATGCGGAAAAAGCAGGCTAGAAATGTTACCTGCATGGAGAACCGCACTCGCAAGGATTGGCTCTTTTACAGTATTGGCTCTTTTACGGTTACATTCATCACACGTTGGCCAAATTGTCCCACTCGGCAAGGGATTGTGCTGGAACTCGCAAGGTTACTCACGCATGATGATTATCGAGCAAACCGAGTGATAGTAAATGAGTTGATCTTTGTGGAAAAATAAATATACACATCCCGCCCGCCACCAAAAAGGGAGCTGCCAATATTATACTCCTAGATTTCGCTCATCCTCACCAATGCCTCCCGCCCTGTGCCGAGCATCCAGCACACACGTCTTCAAGTCCAACAACCCCACCCCCTCCCTCAGTCGCGCTCTATATAAGTCAGCGCCGTCCTTCCTCCCCCACCCCCCTCTTGTGCAATATAGACCGGCGGGCAGTGGAC
This sequence comes from Tuber indicum, assembly GCA_006112555.1. Classification (NCBI taxonomy): domain Eukaryota; kingdom Fungi; phylum Ascomycota; class Pezizomycetes; order Pezizales; family Tuberaceae; genus Tuber; species Tuber indicum. The sequence continues at coordinate 414,129 of VBSK01000383.1, forward strand.
CAGTCACTCTTCAGTGAGTTGCTCTCCAGAAACTTTCTCGTTATCCAAACGTTTACCTACCTCCTCGAAGACATCCGTCCAGCCTCTGACAGCTCAAGGTCCGCAGCCAGCGACAGCACCCTTAATCACAAACAGCCAGGCTCCGTTTCTCTAGTCATGTCTAGCGATCCCCAGGAAGGCATGTCCGGGCATTCCATGCCTACTGACACTTCCTCCAAGAATGAAAAGGGGCTGCCCCTCAGAAAATCCATTTTATTCCTCAACCCCTCGAAAACCCTACCCACGTCTGACCCCGCCGACACCGGCATATCTCGGCTCCTCTACCTTACCTCCTGCTGCTTGTCTGTTGTGTCTGTTGTCAGGGGGGGGGATGCACCACTAGCACCTCTGGAAGCATCTTAAGCACCGCGACCTTCACGGGGTCAAAGGAGACGAGGAAGTTTTTTGGCTCAATCTGTATGAGAATGAGCACGGCTTAACCCCCCCCACAACCCTAACCCTATGGAACGCGCTGGAATTAAGCTGAGCCGACGAGGTTGATATAATCGAATTAATAGAGGCTAGTAGGGCGGGAGAAGAGGGGAGGTTCAGGGCCATTGAATTCGAGTTGCGTGCCAGGAACATGTGTATAACTGAGGAGAAGTTAGTTGCTAGGAAGGTTGCGATTTGGGAAGGGATGTGAGCTGCTGAGCAGGCCGGCAACGATCCAGGTTGGTGTTCATGATTTTATTACCCCTCATAAGGCATAGTGGGATTGTTGCCGATTAAGATGGACCGATTGTAGTACAGTGCTGGGATTCTCTTAGATGCCGCCCCTGGTCCGGATTGGTGAACTCTTCAAAATTCAATATCACGGGTTGTGTTAGGGGGTCCGAGCTATCAACTCTCTCTTTTTTTCGCTCTGCCCCCCCATACCACTTTAAATCTTCTCTTATATCACGCAGTGTGCTCGCTCTGGTTGGATTGTGGTTGATTGTTATGGAATACTTTGTATTCCTTGGTCAGGAGTTGGGGCCCAAACAAATTGGTTTATTGACACACGCGTTGGCCAAACACCATCCGTCTTGGTGATTCCGCATCGTAAACCAGTATACCGTAGGCACGTGGGATACAGCAGTCGCTGGCGCATACGCTAGTGAATCCATGTCACCGTATGAGTTGGGCAATTCCAAAAACCCCCCGACCCGAAAATCAGCCGGTCATTCCAGGTCACTCGAACTCTGTGGATATGGTCATGTTCCGTTCACCTTTTCCTTCTTTCAGAAAGACAAAAGCGGGACAAGAGCCTTCTCAACCTTTCTTCGTGGATGATCGATCCCGGGGTGTCAGATGAAAACTCGCGGCGAAGCGAGTGGTGAGACGGGGGATGCATCCACTTTGCCCGGTACGGTGGCAACCGCAATATATTGTAGTATCATACAAGGAATACCATCTCTGGCATAATTAGGGCGAGGGAAATGATTCTAGAATATGAGAAACTTGTAGTAGTTGGACAGAAAGGATTTTGTATCGTATGATAAATGACCGTAAATTATGGGAAGGGTCAGAATAAAGAATAAACTATTTCATAGTTTATTTTAAATATAATACAGTTAAAAATGTAAAATAATCAATATCGGAGTAAGTGTTTAAATTAAATACCAAAATATAACTTACTAATTACTTCTTAAGCAGCCCAACCAAACCCACATTTAAGGTATTCTTGGATTTAGATTTTAGCTGAGAAATTTACAATAATTTTGAATTTATCATACACTTCATAATGATCCCTCCCATGACATTCTATGCAAATGTGGCATCATAACTTCACATTTGTGGCTTGTAGAATTTCTGCTGGATTTTTCTCCCCTTACCAGCATTCAAACTTAATACTTTTCCTGAACCCTAATTTAACATGCGGTCAATGTTCCAAACTGGATGATTAGGGCTTCGCCCTAATGATATGATACAGAGATCTCCGACTCAAAAACAACAATTTACAGTATGATACCGGTAGATGGAGTCTAGGGTTTGGAGATTATGGCGGGGGTGTGGCTGGTTGCATCCCGCTGGGTCACAACCCAATTCTAATTGCACCATCCATCGGATATAAGTTGTGGCGTGGGACCAGGGAAAGTATGAAAATTATTATAATAATTATTGACAACATAAATTATCTAATGATGGGGGAGTAAGATCGACTGTTTTTTGTTTTTTTTTGACCACCTCTGCCTTATATTTCTAACCCTAATTTGGAAGATTAGGGGACTGATTGTAATACGATTTATGCTTCGTGCAGTTACGATAGCAAGGTTCCTCCTGTGCACACTATCATCCTCTATGGCTGGCAGTGTTCCCAACCGTCCCGTCCGGACGCTAGGGCCCTGGCGTCCTATAGTCCCGTCCGTCCCGGGCAGGGTGGGTAAGGACGGCCGGGCACGGCGTCCGTCTTTTGTAAACACCGCAGGACCGTAGGTTGACGGCCGGGCCCCACAGTCTTTTTGGAAATGGTAACTTTCTGTAGGGCTCGGCCGTCATGAGTAATGACGGGCGTCACCTGTAGGTACCTGCCGTCCTGAGTAAGGACGGGCGTCCCTTGCATGCCCTGACTGCTTCCCGCATACCCGAATCACTACCGCCTCGGCCCTGTCGTCACCCATATCGCCTAACCCATTGCCTGTAGGCTGCGTGGTCGCTCCACACCTCTGCCTGCGTTAATAAATACAGACTTGAGAGACGAAGGTTAACTATTTTGAGAAATCCTAGTGATAAAGCAGAGTCCTCGTCCCTGGGTCTCATTCACTCTGATCTTGTACTCTCTAAACCTTCTACCTTACCTTCCAGCGAAATTTGATACATGATAGTAGAACCTGAGCTTCTCTACATTAGAATAAAAATGTTTCACTCCTTAATAACACTAGCCTAATGCTAATGAAATTTGAAAACGAAACATAAACTTAGACACCTATAGGGCCCGGCCGTCCGTCCCGGGCATAGGTCAGGACGGACTGCAACTGGGCGTCCGTCCCGGGCAAAGGTCTCAAACTTGGCGTCCGTCCCGTCCTAGGCGAAAGACGGAAGGACTGGACGCTTGGGAACACTGATGGCTGGCTGGAGGGGGCCCAACTTCCGCCACACCCCTCTCTCCCACTGAGGACTGAATTTGTGTCAGCCATGCTTGGATGGTTTGGCGTTTATTTATACGTTATGTCACGGCTTCTTTGAACTTTATGTAAAGGTTGATCCCTATTGCCATCACTGCGTTTAGGCCATTACTATATGTACCAACTAACTTATTGTTGGGGGGCATGCTCCCCACAACCCTCACGCGCCAAATTGAAACTGGGAACTGTACAGTACCGGTGTTGAGCGGAGGTATAGTTTGTCGAATATTTTCTGGGCATTGTTTGGTTTTGACCCTCTGGAATTTCCTGTTCGGGGGGATGGCTTACTCGGGAGAAATTTCTGCTTCTAAGGCGCTTTCATGTTTTCTTGACTGGAAAAAGTTCAACCACACCACTTCAACCACAATTTGTATGACATCGGTCCTCAATCGCAATCGGATTTAGCTTCGTCTCTTTTTGCTTCTGTGTCCATTTACTAACTCCGGATCTAAGTCAATTCTCCTTCGTCTATTCCCGCCGCTGAGTTGAGATTGGACACCTAAGGTTGCAATTCCTATAGAAAGGGACCAACACCAACTCGGCCGCGGGAGTATCCGTTGGTATATATCTACCAGGTTACAAAGAAAAATTTCCCAAAAGGCGCAGCTCAGTCGAAATACCGTCCAACTGAGGGATGGCAAACCAAACCTCTCACACCAGTAGTGGTCGGCGAACCAATAAAGGTGTGGTCCTGGATATCCCTACCCGAGTGGTTTATAACCGGATGCCCCGAGGAAAGAGCAGAATTCATCGCAGCCGACAAACCCTCGTATCCGCCAGCCTCTATCCATATCACTTAGCATATCTCCAATTTCACACTCGAGAGCTATCCTCGTGAGAAGCAACCTGCTAGTATCACATATAGGAAGAGTTAGAGTAGCACCTAGAGGTTCTCCCCTCAACAGAGCAGCAATTCTAGGGTTCGAGTGGAATGAAAATACCGGTATGCCATACATGTGCATATATGGCCGTTGCTCATGCTCGAAATCTCTATTTACACTACAGTACTTGAGAATCGATAATATGTCTCCACGCTTCGCCAATTCTGCCCACTTATTTGCTCCCTGGTTACCACCTTTTGAGGATGTCTGCTTGAGTACTTTTACTCGGATACTAGGGTTAGCTTGTGAATACTCTGAGAAAATGGTTGTTCCTAATATGTATAGTACATGTACTCGGGCATGGACGTTCGCGATGAGACGGACAAGGATATCGGTGGCCAAGGACGTATTGTAGCAGTCGGAGCATGGGAATCTGTCAAACCGTGTGGACTCGGGATCGTGTTGTGAGAGCGCCGTGTAGGCAGAGATCAAGCTGCTTTTATGGAACTAGGGCTACCGTTGCCCCTGTTTATCTCACCACTAACAGACATAAGCGGGTGGCCGGGCCGGTGGGTTAGCTATGCCAATAAATTCTCTACTCGAGTATTCCCTAGAAGGGGTAACGCTGTCAGTTTGGTCTATGCCGGCACGGTGGTGTTCTGGGACCAACTCCCGCTCACCTGAGAGCTGGTTTTTATCCGGGGTAGGCACCACCCCCTCGGTATCAGATCGGCACTGAGAACAACGCCCCCAGAGGGGGACAAATGCAGAGAACGAGTGCGCCTCTTTGCACAGCGAAGGAAATAGTCCTTGCTCCTATACAGCAACCTCAACGATCCTCCTGCCTAGCATAGTAACAAGAATATGAGAGTTCCCGGCGGTATTGTTTTGAGTATGGTGCTGGTAGGGTAGTAAAAATGTTGATAATTATAATACGGAGTCACAAGCCACTAGGACACCCCCCCACTCGGTCTTCCCAGTCCTTCGCGCCCCTTCCTGCGGCAGCCTTGAAAATACGCATGGAAAAGTTCTTTTGGGTTTGGTAAACACTATATCGGGAATAATTAATCCTTGGATTTTTCTTCCTGTTTTCCCTTCCTTCCTTTTTGCTAGGTCCCAACCATCGGCACTGAGAAGGTTATCTTTCACCTTTCTCTCCACTTCCTGTAACGGCCTTGAAAACGCACATGGAAATACTTGGGCTTAATAATCTCTGTGCCGGAAATAATTGGATTCTTCTCACTTTTCTCCCCTCCTTCCTGGCACGCCCAATTATGATGAGAGGATGGAGTATGGTGTGAAGTATATAGGGTAAGGATCGAGTTACCGGTATATTCACTTCTATCGTGGAGCAACAATACGAGACAGACAGACAAAAGAGTGGATTGATAGAGTCTTAGAGAACGGAGAGAAGCATATGACTATGAGAATAATGAGTGAAATGAGCGACAAAGAGAACAATCTTTATAGAGAGAGAGTCGGCGAAAAACACATGTGCCGGTGAATGCAAAGAATACCGAAATATCACAAGATGAAAAGAAATCCACCACACTCCCTAAGCGTCAAACACTACTAACATGAATCCAGTGTAGATATCCAGTATCTACTCCTATTCGTTTCATCCCTAAACAATCTGTGTTTGCACTATACTAGGTAAAACTAAAAGATGTTTTCCAAACGCCGAAGGTTGCTGCTAAGGTCGTCGAAACACTAGGCTTAGCCATAGTATGTTTCAACATATGGTTCCAGAAACCTGCCGCGGCCGGTCATTTCTTTGCTCGTTTGCCAAGAAGGCTGGATGCAACGCTACTGTACAGCCGCATTCGAAGAGTCCCCATAATCGTGGCTAGGTGTGGCTAGTCACCACAACCCAGGGATGCTCGCTGGCTCGCAACAGTGGGCACTCCGCCAGAGTGCCCGACCGCTCAACGTAACCTTATGGCTCAACGTCACTTTGTGGCTCTGGAACTAAAAGTCACTTGTCGCTCAAAATGACTACGGATTAGTTAGTGTTTAGTGTCTTTGTGGATACACCGTTTCTGCCCCATTGCCTGATACAAAGTGACCATATTTCCTTCCGTTTGACGGTTGTTTTCATAATAGAAACATCTATAAAGGATAATAGAATGGTTGTATCTGAATACAACCTTCTAGATGACTGTTTTTAGATATGCCTTTGGGAATACGGAGGAATGCTGGGGGGGTAGCAAAACGTTTCCAGGGGCCTGGGGTCCGCGGGAGGGCACGGGAAGTTTGCAAGTGCGGCTGTATGGGTCATTAAGCCTTAGGACCCGGGAACCAGCACGATATCTGGCGAAAATGACATCGACCCTAGGGTTAGATCTGCATGGCCACACCGAGATTTACTTGGGGTGGACCACGGCACTTGGGCAGCCGAAAATTTCGAACGTTGTTTCCACATATTGGACCTCTCCGAAAGGGAAAAAAGAAAAAAAGAGCAGTTTCCGGGATCAACTTCCCCGAACCCCACGCCGCCCACCGCAAGCAACAAAAGGAGCTTACTTCAATGCCAAACCTTGACGACGGATTAGGGAAGCCATAAATCTACAATGGAATCCGACCGGGAAATCTTTGAATATCTATCTAGGCGTCACGAGGTTTTTTTAGTTCACTATGCTAGTTATTCCTCGCACCCCATTGGTTAGCAGGCTGCCAGAATAGTTAAATCGCTTTAAAACTTATTACCGGGTACAGTACAAGTGTCATTGCCTTGGCAACTATGATACTCTAGGACGGACACTTGGGAAACCCTACGAGGATGGTGTTTTAGCGATGGGGAATTGTTTTCCTTCTTTTTTCTTTTGCTATCTATGTATCATAATAATAATAATAAGTATGATAATAATAATATTATTATTATCATAATATTATTGTTTTTCCTTTTCTTGTCTCTACTGGGGATGGAGTTACGGGTCGAAACCTTCATAAGGTTATTGTTGCTGCCTACATTTTCCCTGGGAGAGGCCCGGAGGCACTGTGCTAGTATGCGTCGGAATATGGGAAAGTGGGGGAAATGAGGGCAACTTATGAAAACGATTATGATGGAGGCTGCCTATCATCCGTTAGGTCTACGGCAATGCAACGGGGATGCAGGAGTGGCATGGAAAAATAGCCCTAATCTTCTAAAAATTTTAGCTCTTAGAGTTTGTTTACCGGTTTCCCTTTTATGATAATAATTATTATGCATGATAACAATTACAGTATCATTATTGAGAATTAGTGAACAAATCCTAAGAGCTCGAAATTGAAGAACAGTAGTGCCAGCCCCCCAGGCCAAGCCTACGTCCCCGCTGAATTTTATCCGGTTGGCGCTTCAGCCAGCCGGAACCATAGCTGGAATGTTTAAGAACTCACCTGGCGTCTTCAACTCGTCGGGGAGAGAGCAAGGGTTGACCTATTTATCATACAAGGATTGGCCCCGTGCTATCATACGGGTATGGTGCCAGCACCTTGGGTTCAACCCCCACAACAACCAAACTTTCCCAACCTTTCGGTAGGAAACAACAACATCAAATATCATTGCTTTACTTATTCCTTCTGTATAAGTCTCCTAAAACATATAGAGAACACATTTACAGGGCGGATTTCATCCGGGGTGTCTGGTTCTTTCTGTGATAGCTGCTGGGGTTGGGGCGGGATTTGGGTGGATGGAGGAGGTCGGCACTTGTATGAGAAAAGAAGGGTTTTGCTGAGTAATACACTAACATATTGCCTGAAGCTGTGTGGTCGCATACTGCATTAGGACTAGTGGCGGGCCTCTGGATGGCACTGAGGGTCGATTCTAAGGTGCCGGCACCATACGGTAAACTCACGGCGGGGGCTATGTCGGTTCGTGTGTAATGTCGGGAAGAGACATACACAGTGTGTGTAGGAACAAGAATTAACATTTGACGTCACTCTGGGTATTCGAGTCCGTACCGAGTACTGAAGTGTACCTCCACTGCGTACCTATGTTCCCGACATAACCACCGAACCGACATAGCCCCCCCGCCGCGAGTATCCTGTAAGTTGTCGTGACATTTAAAATGGAGGACCCGAACCTATTTAGGGACCCAGTGTTGGAAATACGTTATCCACCCTATGAGTCATAGGTATGAGTCACGTAATTGACTCATACATGTGACGAGATATGAAAAGGGGGTTTCCTTGGCAGGAGAACCATGTTATCACGTGATGGAATATGTCTATATAAGACCAAGTGTATTTCCCTCTGTTACCATGTACTTTGCTAGTGCAAGCGTAGAATCTTATCTTTATATCTAAACTATACTGCGTTCAACTCTCAGTGCCGCCTTAGTATCTAAGAGACAGCCTCAGAGACTGCAATATTTTCAGGTTATGAGCCCGGTTAGCAAGCCTTTCTGCCACCAAGTATCATATACCATATAGATAAAAGAAAGACACCTAAGCGAGACGCTATTACTGTTACCTCTTCCACATTTCCATCCCTCATATCTGACCACACGGTCAACGAATACCTCTATACACACTATTTATCCCACTACAACACCACATGCCACGCACCTACCACGACGCCCTTGAGTACACAATTGAAGAGACCATCAAAAGAGTCAATCAAACCATCGCTCAAAAGAACTTCGAAATTATTGACTATAACGATCGCCTTCAAGCCATTCAGAAAAAGTACAGTGAACAACTGGACGTACCCCTGGAACCTACTATACCAGAACTGACTCTTGCGGACTTGGAACACCTACAATACGATCGCGAAAACGATAACTACCAAGGTTACTTCGATCCAGAAACTCTGATCAAGTGTACTGGCTGTCTCAGGTGGAGACCTTTTCCCATCCTCTCCGGAAACGTACCGAAACCCTGTTGTGAGTCATTTGAGACAAAAACAAGGGATTTCGCACTTCTGAAGTTACGGGAAACAAGACGTGTTGCATACTGGAAACCTCTGTCAATCGGTAACACCAAACTCCGACCACTCCAGTAAGCATGGCAGACTCCACATCATCTGAACAACCCTTCGGCCGGTTGTCCCAATCCTTCAACAATTACCCAACACTTCAAGGACAACAAAACTATCGGTCATGGGCAACAATGTGGAAAACAGCCTTTAAGGTCTGAGGCATATGGGATTATGTGGACGGAACAATACAATGACCAGTCACATCGGATGAAGGCTCCTCCTCTCAATCAACAGCGGTTGAAGAATGGGAAACAAAAAACGAACAAGCAAAGTTCCACCAATTCCAAGCAGTAGGCGATCACTATGAGACCGTCACATGCTACCCTGCTATTAGTGACGCCTGGAAAGCCCTCAAAGACAAATTTGACAAAGAAACACCCTCAACCAACCTTGTCCTACTTGAAGATATATTCAAGAAGCTTCCATCCAATAAGAACATTACCGAACACGTCACGAGTTTCGAAAATTCATGGAACCGACTCTCTCAGAGATGCTCAAACGCAAAAGGAATGACTGAAGATGACTTCCTATCAACAATGAAACTAGTCACATAGTCCAAAGCTGTCAAAGGGGCGTTCTTCATGTTATCTATAAAGGAACAACATAAAGACCTTTGTGACATACTCGCAGCTAGAGGAGATGACCAGTATACCGACATAAGTGAATTCTTCATCAGTCGAGCTGCAGAGAAGTCGGAGACAGAGGAAAAGGTACTGTTCGTACCAAAGAAAAAGGACACGAAGGAATGTTCCTGGTGCAAGAGCAAAGGAAATAAAGGGTTTAAGAGTCATCATGTCAAAGATTGTCGAGGTCTGAAGAGAGAAAAAGAGAAGCGAAACAAGGAAAATCCGAAGGGACAAAAGACAGCCAACCTCACCGATGCCACTGTGACTGTGCTTATGACGAAAGCCAAACCGAATGAGGAAAGATCAATTGACTGGCTATGTGACTCTGGAGCATCAGATCACATATCACTAAAACAAAGGTGATTTCCCAAACCTCCTATCAGACAATACAAGCATGGTAACAGCAGATGGCAGAAAACATTACGCAACAGGAACTGGAGATGTGCAGATCCCTGTGCTGTTGTTGGACTCATCCCATCATACAATTCAGCTCAGATGAGTATTGTATGTCCCGACATTTAGGTACTCCTTGGTGTCCGAATCAAGACTGGATGATGTTGGAGTTAGAATAGAAATTGAAAAGGGACGAAGGGAATACAAAAAAGGAGGAAGAGAGATCATAATTGCAGATCAGAAAGACGGTCTGTGGTATGTTAGGGTAAACAATACAAGAATACTTGTATCCACCTACGAAGAGAGACACCAAGCACTTGGACATCCGAGCGTGATAAAGGATTGGTATCAAGATGCAAAACCAATACCTCGTCCGAACGATTTCAGTTGTGAAACATATAGATTACAGAAATCTACACACCATGTTCCCTTAGGAAAAGAGATAGGAACGAAGAAACTTTTCGATAAAATCCATTCTGACCTAAGTGGACGCATCTCTACACCAACACTCGGTAAAAACGAATACTACATGACATTCGTTGACGATTACACCAGATACTGTTGGCTATACCTACTGAAAACGAAAGACGGAGCAGAAACAGCGATTAAGAACTTCTGGAAACTTGTACTCACCCAACATGAAGCCAAGATCAAACGCCTTCATAGTGATAATGGAACCAAGTACATTAACCAAGAAGTGTCCAAATTCCTGAAAGATAAAGGTGCTCTCCATACCACATCACCAACCTACAATCCTGAATCAAACGGAGTCGCCGAAAGGATGAACCGTACCTTAACCACGATGGTACGATGTATGTTACTAACCGATAAAAAGTTCCTATGGGGGGAAGCCAATGCAACAGCAGCCTACCTATACAATAGACGTTAGCAATCTACAATAAACACAACATCCTTCGAGCGACTATACGAAACGAAACCCACTATCAACCATCTACGTCCTTGGTTCACAAACACAATTGTGCACATACCTTCGGAAAAGAGAGGCAAACTTGACCCTACAGCTGAGGAAGGTCACCTAGTAGGATACACTTCTAGTCCTACAGTATATCATATATACATACCAAAACGACATACAGTGACAGAAGAAAGAGACGTAAAGTTCGGTTCAATAGAAGGAGTATCGTTCGAATATCATCTAGATCAACTAGCAACACGAAATGATGAATCGGATATACCACCCCTACCAGAAGACATCCCATTACCTGAAGAATCGGAAGAAGAAGAATCTGAAACAGTACCTGGTACGTTTCCAGTATCTCCTGAGCAAAATAAGCCAACAAGAAGGTCAACTCGTCAAAGGAAACACACTGAAAAAGGAGCTGGTTACCGAAAAGACCTAGCTCAGTCAAAGCTTAAGGATCTCAACAATAAGCTAAGACAAGCGAATGAAGCCTTCAAATCCTACATGAGAGGGGAAGGTGGATCCGGTAGTGTACAACAAGTTGGTTGTAAGATGATCGCTAGGTGCTAATCACGTTGCGGGAGGTGTACGATAGTAGACAGGTGGCCTGCTCTTCCGGAGAGGAGGTGAGAGCTGTGTGAACTAAGGGAGGCTTCGGGGGTGTACTGGGAAAACTAAAGAGTAACCGTTCAACCAAGTATATTGAAATACTGTCTGTCGAAGTCTGTCCTTTCCATCGTGGAATAGGACGGTCTTTAAATACACAAATCTGTTCATGTCTAGTATGAACGAAACTAAACAAAGGTATCAATCGATACACTTTGGTAAAACAACCTAAGTATCAAATCGATACTTGAAACAACAAACTAAGTATCAAAACGATACTTCAAACAAACCAAGTATCAAAGCGATACTTAAAACAAAACATAAAACAAACTAAGTATCAAAACGATACTTCAAACAAACCAAGTATCAAAGTGATACTTAAAACAAAAGATAAAACAAAATCCTTAACCGAGTACTAGTACTGGTTACATTGGTTTACAACATCAATTACGTATCGAGGAACTTCAGGAAAAGATTCGCAGACAACAAGCAGCCATTGATAACGAGTCCTTCATTGGATTATCCTACCACATACCAGATCCTGAAAGTTATTGGGAAGCCATCGAATGGCTTGAACGCGACGAATGGCAAGTGGCAATGGATGAAGAAATGAAAGTGTTGAACGAACACGGAGTAGGGGAAGTGGTAGACAAACCACAAGGTAGAAAGGTTCTGAGAGGACGATGGGTGTTCAAAGCAAAGGTAAAGAAAGATGGTATGTTGGAAAGGAGAAAAGCAAGATACTGCGCAAAGGGTTTCAGTCAAATCCCAGGGGTGGACTTTGAAGAAGTATACGCACCAGTAGCACGGCTAGAGTCACTTCGAGTATTACTGAGTATCTCAGTTATCCGTGGCTATGCTATGCGACAACTTGACATCAAAAGTGTATTCCTATATGGCGACATAGACTACAAATCCTACTTAGAAATGCCAGAAGGATACCGAAAACCAGGCAAAGTATGGAAGTTACGGAAAGCCATTTACGGACTATGACAGTCACCTCTCCTATGGTACAAACATCTCACGAATACTCTTGAAGATATAAGCTTCAAAGAAGGCACCTTCGACCCATGCATCCTCATTGCAAAAGACCTGTATTGCTGCATATACATTGATGATATCTTGATAACAGGCAAACAACACTTAGTAAACAAGTGTGTCAAACAACTCAAATCCCGTTTCCAGTGTACAGATTCTGGGGAACCGTCGCTTCTACTTGGCATGCAGTTAGAAAGAACTGAAAAAGGACTTCAAATAAATCAACACAGATACATTACGGAGATCCTTAAGAAATATAAACTCGAAAATGCCAACGAAGCAAAAACCCCAGTCGAAGCGCACTCACCACTCGTTATAGCTGGAGACACCGAGATGACATGCGACTTGAAACTATACCAATCTATAATAGGTTCTCTCATATATGCAGCATGTGCAACAAGACCTGATATAGCTCATACAGTCACTTTCCTCAGTCAGTTCTCAGCTAAACCTACCGAAACCCATCTATCAGCAGCCAAAAGAGTACTCCGATACCTTAAAGGAGCAAGGACCATGTGACTCATCTACCGATCAGACACAGAAAAGATACCTATAGAAGTCTTTAGCGATAGTTCCTGTGCGTCCAACCTTACTGATAGGAAGTCCTTCTCCGGTATCATACTCCAAACCTAGGGTAAAACAGTACTCTGGTGCTCCCGAAAACAACGAACAGTGGCTCAGTCCTCAACTGAGGCAGAATACGTGGCATTAGGATTTACAGCAAACCAAGGAGTTTGGATCACCAGAGGACTCAAACAAATGAGCATCACAACAACACCGGTTGTATACTGTGACAATACTGCTGCAGTTAGCCTAACTGAAAACCACGGTGAGTCCGCCAGGACCAAATACATCGATGTGCGATACCACTGTGTGAGAGAGTTACGGGCAAGAGGGGAGATAGAAATCAAACGAGTTGAGTCGGAAAAGAATCTAGCGGACATATGTACAAAGAGATTAGTTAGAGTTACGTTTGAGAAATTGTTATGTTACATCGGGATGGAAATGTAGGGGAAGTGTTGGAAATATGTTATCAACCCTATGAGTCATAGGTATGAGTTACGGAATTGACTCATACATGTGACGAGATATGAAAAGGGGGTTTCCTTGGCAGGAGAACCATGTTATCACGTGATGGAATATGTCTATATAAGACCAAGTGTATTTCCCTCTGTTACCACGTACTTTGCTAGTGCAAGCATGGAATCTTATCTTTATATCTAAACTATACTGCGTTCAACTCTCAGTGCCGCCTTAGTATCTAAGAGACAGCCTCAGAGACTGCAATATTTTCACCCAGGAGTAAATATACGCGGAATGCGTCGCCTCCATCATGCACATACTGAGCGGTACAGATTTTGCTGTATTCTGAGCACTACACCCCTCTCTCACCATACAGTTTTTCCTACCACGATTACCAAGATCGGTTCGGGTACTGTAAGGCTCAAAATCTGGTTTGTGGATTTTTGAAGTCCTGCTAGTTGGCTTACTTTGACTTAGAGAGGGATGTAGTTTCTTTGTGGTTTTAGTTTGCTGGAAGCTAAAGTGATAGAGTACATTGAGGGAGGAAGGGAAAACCTTTTCTTTCTGTATGTAAGGAGAGTTTCTCCACCTGTCTTACGAAGTAGTGTAAGGCTCAAAATCTGGCTTGCGGATTTTTGAAGTCCTGCTAGTTGGTTTACTTTGATTTAGAGAAAGGTGTAGTTTCTTTGGGGTTTTGATTGGCTGGGAGCTAATGTGATAGCGTACTCGAGTATGTTGAGTGAGGAAGGGGAAGGTTTTTTTCCACCTGTAAGCGAAGTAGATAGCAACCACACGAACCACGAATCAACGAACGAACGTCGAACTCCACGAAACGCGAATCGAACCGAATAAGTCTTAGTATGCGAGTGAAGTACACCGAGTGATAAGACTTTCCTTGAGAGTGCAAGGACTAATTGATATGAATTTCTTTCTTCGTTTCATTTTCTTTCGAACCTGCCGATTTCAACCTTTTCACATTCGCTTTTCCGGACCGAATCCTCTTTTTCTCAGTACCACATTTTATCCCATAAGCTGTCGAGACATTCAGTCCATTTTAAAATGTGGAACCCTAACCAGTTTGGGGAATCGGTAGTAAATATACGCGGAATCTGTCGCCTCAATCATACCCATACTGAGCGGTACGGATTTTGCTGTATTCTGAGCACTACACCTCATTCTCACAACAAGGCTTTTTCTATCACGGTTGCTAAAATCGGTTAGAGTTCCACATTTTAAAACGGACTGAATGTCTCGACAGCTTATGCAGTAAACTCTCCAAACTGACAATGTAGTCAAGGGTGCCATGAGCCCGTGGTACCACAAATACGACGGAGTCTTTTTCTCCAGTCCGCTTAATCCCTACTGGTCTCAAGAGTGAGTGTTGTTTCTCGGGATTGGGCTCCTACCTAATCCATACATGGTCTCTAGAGTACGCAATGAGCATTGTTTCTCAGAATGGGGCTCAAAAACTGTCGTGCTCAGATCGGCCACTAGTTTAACCAATAGGCCGTTATGAATATTTGAGTAATCGTGATATAAAAAACCCTGTTGTCAGAAACAGGTGTAGTGCTCAGGATACCGCAATATCTGAACTGCTCAGCTCAGTACGGCCATGATGGAAACCAGAGATTCCGCGTAGATTAAATCCCAATTACCCAAATAAGTTAGTGTTACAGATTTTAAACAGGGCTGAATGCCGCGCAGCTTATGGGATACCATGCCGGTTTTTCCACCAAGGATATTACCGACATACCGGTAGGTGTGGGTGAAGCTTGGAGGTAGGTGTCATACACGAAGGGGGGCGGTGAGGGAATGTGTGTGAAAGCAGGACCAGTTGCTACTGGTACTCGGGCATGGTCATAAAGGGGGGGAAACTTACGGTGGCAAAAGCAGGGATTATGTTGATCGATCCATAAACACCATGGAAAGAAAGATGGCTCTGGAGAAGCCAGAAACCCAGACCAGTTGCATTGCTGCTTGCTTTCCTCCAGGGACAGGAAATTGGAAATTCTGAAGGGCTACTCAGAGTGTCAAGCAATTCCTATGGGACCATTCTTACCTCACAGTACCCCAGTATCCTCCTCCTGTTTGTCTGTTTGTGAAACAATCTACCTGGTATCCACTCCAAGTTGCTCATGCCAACCAAGCCTTGTGTTTTTCCACGATTACCGATCAACTGATAACGGCCCCATAGGATCTTACCGATCTTTTTTTTCCCTCTCCATGACCCTACCCGAGTACAGTACTCGTGTAGACACGTTAAGGTGCATAGGGAGCTGCACTTGCAAGGATTAGCGCTCTGTAGCTCCTTTTACGGTTACTATTCCTGATTTTTGCACAATCTTCTTGCATCTGCACCCTGCGGGTAGTTGTAGTAAGTTGGGGATTTATGGGGCTCCGGGTTTCTTTCGCGGGTTGAGAAAACACACGAGTGAGAAACTATGAATAAATTCCAGAGCGAAATAAATACACACATCCCGCCCACCACCGAAAAGGGGACTCTAAATGCTATACTTCTGGAGCTTGCTCCAATAAAGATACCTCTCCCTCGCCAACCCCCCCAGCGCGCGCCCGGCCAACTACCGCGCGCCCAGCACGCACATCTTCAAGTCCAACAATCCCATCGCCTCCCTCAGTCACAGTCGGTATAAGTGAGAGCCATCTTTCTCCCCCCAACCCCCTATTCTACCGCACGAGCTAACGGGCAGTGTACCAGTTACTCTTTAGTAAATTTCTCTCTAGACACTATTCTCGTTATCCCAAAGTTCACCTCCCTCCTGGCCAGTCTCCATTTAGCCATCCCACACCCCAACCGGATCCAGCGATCCAGCACCTCTAAATAACAAGCGACCAGACTCTGATTCACTAGCCATGTCTGGCACCCATGAAGGCATGTCCGAACGTTCCGCGCCCCACTACCACTTCCTCCACGAGGAATAAATAGGCTTCTCTGTAGATACCCATTTCCTCCCTCAACCCATTGGGCTCCGCACCGGCACTCGGTCCTGCCGATGCCAGCCAATCTCGGCAAGGTGGAGAGAAGGTTTCAGAGCTCAATATTCATGAGAGTGAGCACGAGCAACTCTTAGATACACTTGCCCACACCACAACCTTAACCCTACAGATGCGGAGGTAAACTGAGCTGACAAGGTTGATATAACAGAACTAGAGGCTACCAGCGTGGAAGAAGTGAGGAGGTCTAGGACTGCTGAATTCGAGCTGCGTGCTAGGAGCATGGGGATAACCGGGGAGAGGTCAGTCGCTGAGAAGGTTGCAATTTGGGAGGGGATGTGGGCTGCTGAGCAGACTGGAAACGATATCCAAGTTAGTGTTTGTTATCTTGTTTTCTCCTCATACGATATGGCGGAACTGTTGCTGATTGAGATGGAAATTGATTGTAGTATGGTGCTTGGATTCTCTTGGATGCTGCCACCGGTGCCGGTCAATGAACCCTACTCCGAAACCTTTCAGGAGCCACACACCGCGCATCACAGATCCTGCTGAAGGGTCCAAACTATCAACTTTCTCTCCTCCTTTTTTTCTTCTGTCCCCAATAGTACATTATTATGTCTTCTCCGTTATATCGCGCAGTGCGCTCGTTCAGGTTGGAGTAGTGGTTGATTGTTACAGAAGACCTTGTATTTCTTGGTGAGGAATTGGGGGCGTCAGCGAATTGATTTTATACCACCGTTCCGGGTACTCTCCATCTTGGTCACCCCGCATCTTGACCTACTTCTCCACCGTTTTTTTGATTTTTTGATATAAGTGCACATTCCACCTCTGCGCTAAGTTCTATCCTAGGCTGCCTTTTAACTCCCCATGGCCAGAAGCAATAGTGGTGGCGAGAACAGACTAGACCACACTAGTATGGGTATGTAGGCACGGGTATTGCTGATGCGTGCGCTAGTTTTCGGTTCAATCCATCTCAACGTATCATGTATCATACACAATGTCATGTCTTGACCCTCCCCTTAAAAGGTATCCGGGCCAGTCATGCTTGGTCACTCGGACTGCAACCTCACCAAGGAGAACTTGTAGAGTTGAAGTCAACCCCTGATGCCTATTTTTGTTTCTTTTTCTCTCCCCTTCCAGCAACACAACGCCATGACAAGAACATTTCCAATATGCTGTTAATTGACGTGGAGGTGTCAAATATGCACCTCAAAAAAGACAATGACATGTGGAATGGGGGATGTATTCAGTTTGCCCTGCGATGTTTACCACAACCATATACCGCAAAAACCCTTATAATTTACCACCTCTAATAGGGCTTTAATCTCCACTAATCCTGGCAGCTGGCCGCTATAGGTTTGGTTTGACTGGTTAGGGGGATTGCAAATACTGGTTAATAAGATCCAATACATCCCGTGGGCTGATCTTATACCATGTCAAAAAAAAAATCTAATCCCTCTACGGGCATTCTGACTTAGAATCAGGGAATTAGAGAGCCTGTAGAGATAGAGAATTGTAAGAGTTTTTTTTTTTTATGGTACCCTGGTAGTACTCTAGTATAAAGATATGCGACTCAATCACAGCTTAGAGTAGATGGATTTAGGTTAGGCATTCTCGGTTGGCTTGGCATCTATTCGTTAAACAATCACCACGTTTATGCTATATGGTAGACTAGCTGGTTTAGACTTTATCTAAATGTTGCGCCCCTATTATGATACTATCATCACAACTACACCGCTGCGGCACCAGATAGCTTGTGATAAAAAAATGAAAAACGAAAATGCTCCCCACAATACTCGAGCGGCCGAATTGAAATTGGGCATCATAAAGTAGTGATTGGTGAGCCGAGAAATGAGCATTCTGAAAGGTGCCTACCCAAGTGATTTGTTATCGGATATCGGAAAGAAAGGGCTCGCTTTTTCTGCATGGTTCATCATTCATCGCAGCCTGCGACCAGCATATCCGTCCACCTCCACAGATATCTCTTGGTTTCGAATTCTGTGCTCCGGAACTATTTACATGGGCAATAGGATGGCAGCATCACATATAGGAGGAGCTAGAATAGTACCTATTGTTCACCTCAAGAGAGTAGCAATCCTAGGGCTCAACCGACATCAATCAGATACAGGTATGACATGTCATTCATGTGTGGGTGTCCGTTGCCCGTGCTCTAAATCTCCATGTGCTCGTATGACACCGGAGGACTAATACTTCACCTCGGTGCAATCCATATCATGCCCGTCCATTCACTCGCCGATCGCTCCGGTGTGAGGTGTGCGCGCGAGCACTTGCACTCGAGTGCTCGGGTACCAGAGTTAGTCAGCAAACACTCCATGAATGTATGATTGTTCTCAATATGTACCGACACTCTGGAATGGGAGTTGGTAATGAGATGGACGGGGGTACAGGGGTGGCCAAGGATGCAACTATGCGCCGCTTGGGGATCTGTAAGGGAGGCGAAGTCGGAATTGTGTTGTGCGGGTATTGTATAAGCAGGGATCATGCTACTTTACTGAAACTAGTGATAGGCATAGATATGCTCTCGGGCCATGCATACCCTGTCCTCTCATAATTCACACCCGGGTGGCTGGGCCGGTTGGTTGGTTGTCCCGAGAAAATTCTCTACTCGAGTATCCCCTAGAAGGGTAACCCTAGTAGTTTGGCCAATTATTTCGGGGTCAACTAGCCCATACCGGAGCTGACTCTTCTTATCAATGGCAGATACCACTAGTGAGATAGCGAAGCTTGGGATGGGGCGGGATCGCAAGCCACCCGAACACCCCCCTTACTCGGACCGGTAAATCTGCACCCTCTCATCAGCTGGCTAAGCTATCCCATCGATATTATGCCTAAACCTTGAGGTAATATTTTGTTTCCCTCTCGCCTTTTCATGTAAGAGCACTTGAAAATGCACATGTAAGTTTTCTTTCGGGCTTGGTAAGTTCTATGACAGTACTGCCAGCTATCTGCAAGCTGATTAAATCCTGAAAAGATAAACTGAAAAGAAAAAAAGCCTCTTACTACTAGTATTCCTTTCACCTTTTCTAGCCAGATTGTACATATGCCTACTATCTGCAGACTAGCCTAACTGCCCGCACCGGTAGAGGAGGTTCACCACTGGCCCCCACACTGTCCCTAAAACTAAAGAATCGCTGATCTCAACAAGAAGTTATTGTTGAGGTATTTCATAATCCCCCGTTTTCTTTTTAAACTCAAACCTTATATATATGGGTGCAGTTTTGCAAAAATGACAACACTTTTCAGATTCTCCAAATTTTATCATATAATCTCATGCATTTTCCAGCATGTTGAGTAGGCTCCAGGCTTCATGAAAAATATTTGAATTTATATTTGAACCAATATTGGAGTAGGAATAGCTTTTTCTATTTTCTTGTGGCAGTTTTGGTTGCTGGCAACTAAAAACGTAATTAACTTAAAGTTGATAAAAATTCAAGTGTAGTCACTTTCCCAAAACAACACCCATATATATGTATATTGCCTATTAAAACTATATTAAATTCTGTTGAAGAGATAATGGCCTTTCTGTCCATTTCCTTAGCCTATTTATAACATCCTATGGCGTTCCTTGTTACTATAACACCGAGGTTAGTGAGAGAGAGTTAAGGCTTTCCGGGGAGGGGGGGAAGCAGAGGGAGATGGTTACAAATTGGGGAATCTTACAGTATGCGGATAAGGTGGGGTACAGGTCGCAATTACACGACCGATCTTGAAGGATCCCCATGTGATTCTCATTGGCGGAGCCACTGATGCATTAGATTCTAAATCAGAGCAACATATCTAGGCAGAGCTCAGGGAACTTTCTAAAGGCCGAACTGCCCTTGTTACGGCGGAAGTAAATTCCTTCGTATTAGTTATGCTGTTATCCCCTCAGCTGGGATGATAGTACTACCCTATGCGGGGAGCGCCTTGCATCTACCTGCATATTTTACACTTTGCCCACCAATTTGTTGATTGCTGCTTCACTTATATTGGAACATAACAACCGAGTGAGCGTCGGGCCAAAGTATTAGCTCAATATTTTCCGATCTCTAGCGATCGCCCGCCGACCCTCACAGCTTCCAATAACATCCTCTGCCTCCACGAAGGACAGGTCATCGAATCCGGCACGCACGACTAACTACTTACTAAGAATAGAGCAATAATGTGTGAAAAACAAATCTGGACAGAACAAAAGCAAAAGAAAGTTGATGGAGAACGATGAATCCGAACCATCAACCTGGGACACCACCCGGTGAGCTGAGCATTATGTCGGTAATCTCTAGTGGTGTGACACTATGGGGATCCTTGGATGTCTAGGCAATTGTTCGCACGTTATGCCATTGCTACTTTGAGCTTTATGTAAAAGTTAACCCCTATTACCGTCACCACGTCTATGCTATTGCTGTACCAGCTAACTTGTTATAAAAGAGAAACATGCTCTCCCCAACACTGGCGCGGCCGAATTGAAACCAGGCA
Organism: Tuber indicum; assembly: GCA_006112555.1. NCBI lineage: Eukaryota > Fungi > Ascomycota > Pezizomycetes > Pezizales > Tuberaceae > Tuber > Tuber indicum. Next base: position 435,086 of record VBSK01000383.1, read on the forward strand.
CCATAAAGGACCGGTGCTGGCTGGAGGTGTAGTTGGTAGCATAGTTTCTGGACTGGTTGGGTTTTGGTCCACTGGAATTTCCTGTTTTAGGGGATGGCTTAGCCTGAAGAATTTTCGGCCCCCAAAGTTCTCCCCGCCGTCTTAACTGGACAAGCTCAACCAAACTACTTCAACAACGGTCTTGATCGCATCAATCCTCCATTTCAATCGGGTTTAACTTCATCTCCTTTTGCTTCCTCTGTGCCAGTCTATTTACTACATACAGATCTAAGCCAATTCTCCTTCCTCTATGCGTCGATATATCTAGCTGGGCACAGGGCAGCTTGTCCCGCGGGGTGCAGCTCGGTTGGGACACCGCCCGACTGAGGAGTGGCTAGAAAAAACATCTCTCACCTGTATTGGTCGGTGGGCCAATAAACGCGTGGTCTGAAAGATGCCTGACTGACCCAAGTCATTTATAACCGGGTATCCCGGGGAGGGTTCGCTTTGTTCAGAATTCATCGAAACCACATACCACTGGGACACCGCACTCACTCGATCTTTCCCTTCCTTCTCCTCCTTCCTGTGGAAACCTTAAAAATATGCGTGGGGATCTTTTGAGTTTAGTAAATGTTATGATGTATGGGGAATAATCGATTCTTGGATTTTTCTCCCCTTTTCCTTCTTTTTTTTCCGGTACCAACCTTCGGCACCCAGAGGGTTATCTTTCATGTTTTTTCTCCGCTTGCTGAAACAGCCCTGAAAATGCACATAGAAATGTTTGAGCTTGGTAAGCCCAATATTGGGAATAATTAAATTCTTCTCACTTCCCTCCTGTTCTTCCTGGCGTGGCTAATTAGGGTGAGAGCATGGGGCATTTTTCTAGAAACTTGTTGCGGTTAGTCATTCCCTTCCTAGTTTTTCGAGAAAGTCCGATGCAACATCACAATACAGCCGCATTTGTAAAGTACCCATTGACTCGATTGTACCTCAAGTACTGTACCCGTTAACAAGAAAGGAAGAGGAGCCTTCTAGATGATTGTCTTGAGATATGCCTCAAGGGATATTGTGGACCTTTATTACAATTCATTTTTCCGAAGAACGTGAGAGGGTAAGCAAAATATTTTCAAGGGCTGGGGCCTAGGTAGGGGGGGTGGGGAATTTGTGAATGGGGCTCTGTGGGTCATTTTGCCTTCGGGCCCGGGAACCGAAATGGTATCTGGCGAAAACGACAACTGATCCCAACGCTAAATATGCATGGCCACAATGAGCCCCACATGGGGGGCAAGGCACTGGAGCAGCGGAAAAATTCGAGCCATTTCTTCCACATGCCTGGACCGCTGCTAAGAAGGAGAAAAGAAATAGCAGTTTCAAGGATCGCCTTCCCTCCAATTTTCTAACATTTCTGATTCTATAATATAATATGCTACAATATCCAACATCGCCTACCGCAAGCGACAAAGGGGAGCTGACTTCAACACCAAGCCTTGGCGACGAATTTGGGAGGCCATAAACCTACGATGCATTCAGACCAGGAGATCTTTGAATATTTGTCAAGGTATCAGGGGGCTTCCCAGCTACTCTGATACTTATTACACGCACCCCATCGGTTAGCAGTGGCGCTCTCATAGCTCAATCCCTTGAAGAAGAAGATGCATTGGCGGGTACAAATGCCGTTGTCTGGGCAAGCACGATACCTTAGGACGAAGATCTGGAAACTCCTACAAGTATGGTGCCTTGGCGGTGGGGAGTTGTTTTCCCCTTTTTTCTTCGCTATCATATATTTTTCTTCCTTTTCTTCTCTGATGGAGACTGACTTGGTCACGGGTTGAAACCCTCGTAGGATCGCTGTTGCTGCGGACATTTTTCCGGGGAGAGAGACATATGGGCACTCCACTAGTATGCACCGGGGTATGGCGGAGTGGGGGGAAGTAAGCGCAACTTATGAAAAGAAACCATGGTTCCGGCCACCGATAAAATCCGCGAGGTCTACAGTACTGCAACGGGGAGGCAGGTTAAACTATCATGTCATAGCTCTGATGTTCAACTCTGAAATCTTTGAGTTTTTTTACCGGTTTTCCTTTTGCAATAATAATCTTTTTATGATTAATATTTTGTATAATAGTAGTTACAGTATCATTATCATTATTATATTACAAAAAGGAGAATTGGTGAACACCACCCTAAGAGCTCTGGTTCGGAGCACATTGGAGCTAGTTTTCCATGTCAATGTGCGTCCCCGTTGCGTTAAATGTTGTTGACGTCACGGGCGAGTGGAACCATACATAGAATAGTTTGAAACTGGCCTGGCGTTTTCCAATCGTCGGGAGAGAGCAAGGATCGACTCTTTTAGAAGGATTAACACTGCTATCCACATCCACACGAGGAGTATTACCGACAGGTGTGGGTGAAGCTGGGATGTAGGTAGATGGAGGGGTGTGGTGAGAGAAGGTGTGAAAACACTATTGGCTGCCGGATATGTTAAGCTGCATGGGGGACTGCACTTGCAAGGATTAGCTCCTTTGCAGGATTGGCTCTTTTTACGGTTTCACATATACTGGCAGTATCTCCTTGTTCGGGCGCTAGCTGTGGAACCCAAGAGTCAGAGAACTTATCAGACTCTGACTTATAACGTTAGTCTGCTGGCAGGATTACCGAGTGACAATATGTGATTACATGGCAGTGGGAAATAAATAGACACATCCCGCCCACCACCGAAAAGGGAATTCTAAACTCTATACTTCTGGAGTTCGTTAAAATATGGATACCTCCCCTCGCCAGCCCACCCCTAAGCGCTCCCCTCTCAGTAACGAGCACCCAGCAAGAACATACTTGAGTCGAATAATCCCACTACCTCCCTCAGTCACAGTCTATATAAAGAAGCGCCATCTTTCCTCCCCCACTTCCCTCCCCTACCACATAGGTCAACGGGCAGTGTACTAGTTATTCTTTAGCAAATTACTCTCCAGAAACCTTTCTCATTATCCTAACGCTCGCCTACCTCCTTTCCGGCCTCCATGGAGCCATCTGACACCCCGACCGGATCGAGCACCTCTAAATCGCAAGCGACCAGACTCCAGTTCGGTAGTCATGTCTAGCGACCCACATGGAGGCATCTCCGAACATTCCACACCCCACTTACACTACCTCCTTCAAGAGTGAAAATGCTGCCCCGCAAATCCCTATTTCCTCCCTCAACCCTCGAACGCCCAAACTGCGTCCTGCCTTTTTAATATTGGTGCGTATCTGCTCGCCTGCCCTGTCTCCAGCTGCTCGTCTGCTTTTAGAGGAAAATGACCCACCGGCACCTCTGGAAACATTTCGGGCACCGCGACTTTTACGGGCTCAAAGTTATAGAGGGAGTCTCCAGGCTCAATCTTCATGAGAACGAGCGCGAGAAACTCCTAGGCGCGCTTGGCTCAACCCCCCCACAACCCTAACCCTATTAGATGCAGAAGTAAACCGAGCTGACGAGGTTAATATACTAGAATTAGCAGAGCCCGGCAGGGCGGAAGAAGAGAGGAGGTCTAGGACTGCCGAATTTGAGCTGCGTGCTAGGAACATGGGGATAACAGGTATGAAGTTAGTTGCTGAGAAGGTGGCGATTTGGGAGGGGATATGGGCTGCTCAGCAGGCCGGCAACTATATCCAGGTTGATGCTCCTGATTTTATTACTTCTCATAGGTTATAGTCCGATTGTTGCTGATCAGGATGAGAATTGGTCGTAGTATGGTGCTGGGATTCTCTTAGGTGCTGCCACTGGTGCCGATCAGTGAACACGTTTCCAAAATTTAGTCAGCCACACAAGCCCCGGATCGCAAATTCTGCCAAGGGGTTCCAAGCCATAAACTTTCTCCCCTCCCTTTTTCACTCCCCCCCCCAGAGCACGCTTTTTTATATCTCCCCTGTTATATTGCGCTGTGTGAACGTTCCGGTTGGATTAGCGGTTGGTGGTCATAGTAGACTTTGTATTTCTTGGTCGGGAACACGGGCGTGATCGACTTGATTTGTAGCACAAGCTTTACGGCTCTGCATCGCAACCTGTTTCTCCTGCTTTCCTAGTATAGGCATGTAGGCGCAGAGGTTGTTGGCGCATACGCTGGTTTTCGGTTCGATCCACTTCAAAGTCTAAACGATGTCATGTCCTAAACCTCCACCTAAATAACGATACAAGCGAGTCACGCTTGGTCACTCGGATTGCATGATCACGGCTACTGATGCAGCCGCTAACGGAAGTGCCCAGGAAACACGTTTCACAATAATGCACCCTCGCCAACTGAACAGCTTGTAAGTTTCAAGCCAACACCCGCTGCATGCTCTGAATCTTTTTTTCTACCAGCAATACAATACCATGACCGGATCCTTGTCAATCCCAGTTTGCCACTGCTAGTCAATCCGTAGGTGTCAAATATGCACCTTAAAAATTGGTGGATACTGCAGCGGGACAAGTTGCGGGGCCGGGGATTCATCCACTCTGTCTAGCAATGTTCAACTTCCCGTACCGTGACAATTGTAATCGCAATAAGTACAGCGATCTGAGACTTAAGAACACTTTAGAGTACCAGCGCCCGAGAATATGTTTTCGCGCAGTATTTTTGGGTTAGCCAGCAAAAATAATCCCTGTTTGTACGAAAACATATTCCTGGGCACTTGTACTGGTAGCTGGATCTGAGATTTTAATCGAGTATGATACTTGTACAGTAGAGGTGGTGTGGCTGGTTGAATGTCTCTGAGCCACTATCCGGTCGCTTCCTTAACCATTAACTAACCTATGATAAGCTAAACCGAACCCGACGATCCATCCAATCAACACCACCAAACAGGGGGATCCAGCAGGTTCGGGGCACCGTTCGCTTGGCCAAGTCAGCCTCCATAAAGAGTTTAGGGAGGATGCCCGAAGATCATCCCTACCCACCTAGGCGGTTAATACCATCCTGGAAAGTGTTTTGTCTTTGAATGCTTCTCTGGCGGTAACAAGAACTTGTGAAGTGAATTTTTGAAGTGGAATTTAAAGCTCAAATTCTAGGGTTGTCATTAAAAAATAAACGAAGAAAAAAATATTAGGTTTCAAGAAAGTTTTGAGGGAAGAAGCAGAGGTTAATGATTTGGTTGAGTAATCGGGATTTATTACACTTTCATTATCTGGCTCATAGCTGCTGTCAATAACAACTTAAATGGACTCTATTGCTAGAGAGTAGTTGGGCTAGGGCTAAGTAGTCCACTTTCGTTACCCTGGCGAACCGTGCTGTGGACCTGCTAAATCCCCTTAGTATCATAGTGAATTAGTTGAGTGAAGAAAAAATAACAACCGGAAACATGACATGTGGAACATGTGGAGTAAGTATGAGTACGGTAAGTGGCAAGTCAACCTGGCGCCGGTACTGGGTTTGATAGACTAGGGAGGTTAGAAGTTCTCAGTACACCTCAAACGGTGTACTGTACACAGCATCCCGCACAAATACAGGTGTACGGCTTTGAATGTCGCCTGTATGATATAAACTGCCACTATAACAGGTGCCAAAATTAGTGACAAATATTTTACTTTTTACTTGTTTCTGCCTAGCGTTACGTACTAAGTACTGTACCTCTAGCCTTTGTGTACTGTGCACTGTACCTGCTTGCCAGAAGGTTTACCGTGTACCGTATTTTCCAAGTAATACACCTATAGAAACACCTGTACCTTCCATGTCGAATTTCGAACCTCCTTACTGACTGACTTGTTTCTCTGACTGACAGACAGAGCGTCCTCCCATTCTGCTACAATCCGAAAGCCTTCTTACACACTCTCGCTTCCTTTCTCAGGGGCTCGTACGGTACCGTTTTTACTTTGTGAAGGAGGGGGGGAATACCGGTACGGTACTTATTCCGGAAGCTATTGGACTTCAATAGATGACGGTATGATACGATATGTAAGGCATTGGGTGTTTGTTGAGTAGCTTCGGTTAGAGGCTTATTTTTTGGCCTCTTTTTTTTCTTCTTGTGATAAGTAATGTACTAGCGCCGTCGTTTGTTGCTAAGTGATGTGATAGATGGATTGGGGGTGGGTAGTGTAGCATGGCGAGTAGGACGAGATGGGATGGGGGGAGGGGGCCGACCGGGGTGCTAGGAGGTGCTGGCGATGGCAGTGATGGTGATGGTCATGACGATGATCGGTGAACTTTCTTTAAGCGAGCACATCCCAAAAGGTTCACTATAATTCCTTTTTCTAACCAGACTGCAAATTGCTCTTTACTTATTCGAGTACTGCCCGCCCATAATGCAACGGCAGCTTACCGCTGTATTCATTTGCGACTCTTATCATAGTAATAACACCAACGCCGCTCCGGTACCAGCTAACTTGTGATAAATAAATAAAAAAACCGACTCCCACAATACGGTACTCGCGTGGCCGAATTGAAACTGGACACCATAGAGTAGCGATTGCCGAGCCAATAAACGTGCATTCCCGAAGATGCCTACCCGAGTGATTTGTAACCGGATATCCGGAAGAAAGAGCATAATTCAACCCAGCCCACCAACCTGCATATAAACACACCTCTATCAATATCTCTTGCCATATATCCGGTTTCACAGTCAAGAACTATTCCCATGAGCAATAGGGTGCCAGAATCACCGAAAGGAGGGGCTAGAACTAACCGAGAGTTTCTCCCCTCGAGAGAGCAGCAATTCTAGTTCGCGGGTGACATGCCAATACCGGTATGTCCTGCATGCGTAGGTGGCTGTTCCTCATGCTCTTCCACTATGTGCCCCTGCCGTGCTTGAGGATTCATAATATGTCTCGGCGCATACCCAATCCTACCCACTGATTCGATTGCCGGTCACCATGTTGTGATGGTGTCCGTGCGAGTTCTTGTGCTCGGGCAGAGGTTGCCTCAGCAGAGGCGAGAACAAGCAGGAAGGAGAGGTGGGATAGGAGTCAATTTTGGACAAGGTAAATTGGTTGTGTAGTTCGGAGGTAAAGGGAACCACCCCAGCGGCAAAGCGGTTTTCAGAAGGAACATACGAAGCCTGCTCCGCCATGACAACCAGTACAGTTGAGTGACTGTATAGTAAACCTTATTGAGATTTTGTTTCATATCAAGCTCGGGTATCCTACTCATGGTTGCTCCCCTTGATAAGAATCAGCATTCGGGTGGCTAAGCACTACTAGTATCGCTCATTGACCAGGATAGCTGGGATACCCCTTCTGTGAAATAAGGGATTTCGTCGTCTAGCCGGCTAACCTGCCCGCCCAGCCACCCGGGTACCCACGTCAGTGGTGAGATAGACAATGGCACGGGTAGCCCGAGAGCATATCTGTGTGCAGCACTGGTTCCAGAAAAACAGCTTGATATCTGTTTACACGGTGCTCTCACAACATGATCCCGAGTCTGCATGGTTTGCCAGACTCCCAGGCCCGCACAGTTATTATAGGTCCTTGGCCATTTGTACTCCTGTCCGCCTCATCAACGACGTTCATACCCGAGTATGATATGATACCCGTTCGTATTAGGAACAAGGAACCCTAGGAACAACCATTCACTAGAAGCGCGTTCACACGCTACCTTTGGTCGGAACTTTCTTCCCACTACTCCAATTGCCAGTTCCGCTACATTAATTCCACATTGGACGAACCCCCTTACCAACGCTGAATTCCCGCCGCGGCCACCTCGGGTTCTTTCATCTCACCGCATTTACCAGGTATAGTTCTGGACAATGGAAATCAGCACCACACTAAAACACAACCCGTTCCGAATGTAGCTATAGTTCAACCACAAAAAATGGGAATTATTCCTTCTGTATTTATCGTTTAAATCAACAAGCAAATGAATTTACAGAAGGAATAAATAAGATACTTTCAGGGGTGGGAAGGAGAATGGAATAAAGATGGACAAGATTGTATGGGGGAAGGGCAAATTAACAAGTGGGCGTTTTGCCAAGAATTAAAACCTGATTGATATTTGGTGATGATGGGATAGGAAAATAGCTAAACCTTGAATATTAAGCTTACTTACCGCTCTCTCTACTGACAACTTGCATATATGATGAGCTAGCCAGGTAGACGCTCGATGGGTGCTTTGGTGAAACCGTAGTGCAATTCCTATGCATTCAAGCTAGGTCCAGCAAGGCAACGGACAAACATCTAAATTTAGTGCATACAAACGCAGTCATACCCGATCACTCGTCTAGCTTGGCAGCTTACTAAGCGTTCTCCCGAATTAACATAGGGGTGATTTCCACCGTCCGGAACAATACCTTCCCCAACAACCTGAGCACCCCCCCTCACTCGGACAAGCAAATCTGCACCCTTCTATCCCCTGACCAAGCCACCCCCCTTCACCACCTAGATAAACCCTCGATCCTTCCTCTAACTTCGATGGATGGTGCATGAAAATGTTTCTTCGGGTTTGTAAGCGCTATATTGAGAGTAATTAATTCTCGGATTTTTTTCACTTTTTCACCCTTTTCCCCCCCGGGCCCAGCTTCTAGCACTTAGAGGGTTACCTTTCGTTCTTTTCTCCCCCTGCAACGAGCCCGGGAATGGTTCCCGGTTCCCGAGGCCCGTAAGCTCTATATCGTGGATAATTGGATTACTCTCACTTTTCTCCTTCCCCTGTTCTTCCCGGTGCTGCCAATCAGGGTGATAGAATGGGTTCTGGCTCTAGAAACCTGCCTGTGGATGATTTCTTGCTTGTTTTGGGGGAAGGTCCGAAACAGCGCTACTATAATGCCGCATTCGGAAGGTTCCCATACACTCCCTCGTACCTCAGGAACTATGCCCATCGGCAAAGGAACGAGCGCATTCTGGATGACTATGTTCGGATGTACTTCTAGGGATATTATGAGCTTGTGAGCTTATATCATAGTTTGTTTTGCCGAAGGACGTGATAGGGGGCTTAGAGAAAGCGTTTCCAAGGGTCGGGGGTATTCGGTGAGGCTCCAGGGGTTTGGTAACGAGGCTCTAGGTGGTACGATATTACATAATCCTTCAGTCGCGGAAACCGCAACTACAACCGAGACCGACCCGGGGTTAAATCTACATGGCTACACTAGAATTCGCTTGGAAAAGACAACGACAATGGAGGAACGGACAGATTAGAATGATTGCTTCCACATGATCGGACCTCCCCGAAAAAAGGAAAGAAAGGAAAAGCAGTTTCAGGGATCATTTCCCTCCGATTCTCAAGCGTTTCCGGCTCTATGATAGCTATCCCAGGCCGCCCACTGCTAGAGACAAAATAACTGACTTTAGCACCAAGCCTTAGCGATGAATTGGCCATAAATCTACAATATAACCTAGCCAAGTAAAATTGAATATCTATTATGGCATCAGATTGTTTTTTTAGGTCATTCTACTACTTATTCCTAGCATACCATAGGTTAGCCGTGCTGCTATCATGGTTGGATCGCTTGAAAATGTGTCAGCAGGCACTGCATAGACAAGCACGACACCTTAGGACGAACATCCGGATATTCCCGCCAGGATAGTGTTTTAACGACGGGTTGTTTTCCTTTTTTTGTTTTTATTTACTCTGTCTGATGGGGGCTGGATTGCGGATCGAAACTCTGACAGCGGTTACTGTGGTGCCTACACTGTTCCAAGGAGAGAGACCCACAGTATTACTTGTATCCTGTGTTATCCAGTTCTGCGCCAAGATAGGATGCCATTTACAAGGTAGAATTGGATGGCGCTGGGGGTTCCGAAATCAGGCATTTCAACTACCAAAGTCATCCAATGGAGTTAGCAGCGAACACATCCCAAATAAATCAGATAATTATGCAAAACACTCGATAGAGATTTCCAATATTTTCTCTTTCATTTCTGAGAAATGTACCTCCTGATCAAGGAGGTATTCGGTCAAGAAAAAACCAGGTTGGACCACAAGATGGCGGTTGACTCTATGGAACCCACTCGCCAAGGTTTGGTACGGCGATCAAACTCACATTTAGTAGACACCTACCGTAAATGACGCCCCTGCCTTAGCGGAGGGCCGGATGACAGAAGGCGACGGGGGCGCAGGTAAGGTATGGGGCCGGGGTTTGGGAGTGTGAGACGAAGTTAGTGCAACGGGCAAAAAAAGTAGCAGGGATAGTAGGGGGCTCGGCTCACGTCTCTTCCCGTTAACTGGCCCAAGGACTCGGTGCGGTATGCACACGGAGGGTATCGTATTGTGCATTAGCATAACGATCCGAACATAGAAACACACTGGGTATCAACACTCGATTAATGTATTCCCATTACCCTTTTCTATTCGACAAACAATCATTGAACAAAATAATGAAAATTATTGTTCTCACTCTATGCGTGAAGAAGAGAGCACACTCTTTGTAAATCGCTGAAATTCCTGGATGTTTGATTTCCTTAAAATAGAAATGTTTTTAAAGTAATCACACTTGGTAAAACGTCTTCTTGTCCGAATATATTTCGCCAATGGAATATATTTTTACTACCCCTGAATATGTCAGGAGAAGTTCATCCTACTATATAAAGTATATAACTCAGTTGCCATTAACTGATTTGTTGTAATTCAAGAGTTTACAGGTAGGTATGATACATAATTAATTTTTTACTTCGGAATTCTTTTGTTTATTTTTACCTTCATTACTAGGGTTAGGTATTCATGGTATAAAATTTAATTTTATAATAATATTATTATTATTAAATAATTTTGTTTGTGCGCTAAATATATGCAAATATTTCTGAGTCTGCACACATCGCACAGCATTAAAGGGGATTTGTTCCTGGACACCTTAGCTTTTGTTAAGGAATCAATTCCGGTTGTCGTTATGTTCGGATAATTATGCTAACGTACAATAGGTTCGTGTCACGCTGGCATGCAGGTGGGGGAAGGACTGCGGCCGGTTTTGGTTCAGAAATCTAGCCTTGAAAAATTAAACCGTATGAAGAACTGCACTTGTGAGGCTTAGATCTTTTGTGGGTATTGGCGCTTTCAACGGTTACACCCACCACAGTTACACCCACCACACATTGGCGAGGCCGCCTGGCCCGGGCGCGGGTCGTGCTGCCGCACATATATGATAAAATCTGGTCTGATCGATGTTTTCCGTGGTCCAGACTGCTGGCGACCGAGTGACTTTTTATGATGATTGGTGGGAAAGATATACACACACATTCCACCCACTACCAAAAAGGGAAATCCCAACGCTATACTCCTGCATTTTGCTCTAATGAAAACACCTCTCCCTGCCAACCCCCCCCCCCGGGACCGAGCACCCAGCGTGCACATACTCGAGTCCAACAACTCCACTACCTCCCAGTCACGCTCTATATAAGTGGGGGACATTCTTCCTTCTTCCTCCACCCCCCTCTTCTACCACATAGGCCAACGGGCAGTGTGCTAGTTACTCTTTAGTAATTGCTCTCTAGAAAGCTTTCTCGTTATCCCAACGTTCACCTACCTCCTGGCCGGCCTCGATTCAGCCATCCGACAACACAACCGGATCTAACACTTCTAAATCACAAGCGACCGGACCCCAGTTCGCTAGTCATGGCTAGCGACCCCTATGAAGGCATGTCCGAACTTTTCACGCCCCGCTCACACTTCCTCCTCCAAGAATGAAAATGCTACCTCACGAATACCCATTTCCTCCCTCAATCCTCGAACGCCCCACCCGCGTGTAGCCATAGCCATACTGTCCCGTCTCTGCCCCGTCTCCGGCTGCTCGTCTGTCTTCGCCGAGGAAATGCCCCACCGGCACCTCCGGGGGCACCTCAAGCACTGGGACCTTTACGGGTTCAAACTTGGCGAAGAAGTTGATTGGCTCAACCACAACCCTAACCCTACAAAATCCGAAAGTGAACTGGGCTGACGAGGTTGATTTAATAGAATCAGCGGAGGCCACCAGGACAGAAGAGGAGAGGAGGTCTAGGACCGCTGAATTCGAGTTGCGTGCTAGGAACATGGGGATAACCGAGGAGAGATTAATTGCAGAGAAAGTGGCTATTTGGGAGGGGATGTGGGCCGCTCAGCAAACCGGCAATGATGTCCAGGTTGGTATTCCTGATTTTATTGCCCCTCATAGGGCATAGTGGGATTGTTGCTGATCAGGATGGGAATTAATTGTAGTATGGTGCTGGGATTCTCTTAGATGCCGCCACTGGTGCCGATCAGTGAACTCTTTTTTCCAAAATTCCGTGGGCCCCACAAGCCCCATATTGCATATTCTGCCGAGGGGTCCAAGCCATCAACCCTCTCCCTTTCTTTTTTTCCCCCTCTTTCTGCCACCTTATAGAACTTTATTATATCTTCTCTGCTATATCCCGCGGTGCGCTCGTTCTGGTTGGATTAATGGTTGGTTGTCATAGAAGATTTTGTATTCCTTGGTCATGGATTGCCGGGAGTGAATGGATTTATTTGTATTTCATGCGCATACCACCAGAGTTCCAAGTACTCTTCATCCCGATGACGCTGCATCGCAACCTGTTTCGTTCTTTCTGATATAAGTCTACACTCAACTCTCTTTTCCTTATGAGTAGGTATAGCAATCAATGATTGACTCGCGCAGCGATAGCGAGAAAAACTAGAGGACTATGTGGGAACTCTGACAGGACGTGTACAAGAGCGCAAAGTAAGGAAAAAACTGCTTCGTTCGTCTCTTCTCTAAACAAACGGTAAAGACAGGTGTATAAGTAAAACATAAACAATGTATCCTGACCGTTCCATGAACCACCACACCACACCTGTCCATATCTCTCCAAGGATTCTACCCTTTCCTCCATACACTCCCGTGATAACAAAGAAAAGACATGTCTGGAGAATCTCCTGTCAATCTCTGAACCTCCACACCAATCCGTTGAACCTCTGAACTCTCCTCCAGACTCCCGAAACCTCCACAATTTATCTCAATCAACAAACATTGATCTAGAACCTTCGGCACTTTTAACCCTCCAATGGCCAGAAGAAGTATTGGTGGAGGGCGCGGGCCGCACTGGTATAGACATGTGGGCGCGGCAGGTCAACGCATCATAAAAGGGATGTCATGTCATAAACCTCCCCCTAAACGGGTTTAGTCATGTTTGATCACTCGGACACCGACGCGATGCGGTCATGGCTGCGGATGCAGCCGCGCTGCCGCTAGCACGAAAGCTTGGGAGACATGTCTCGGACAGCTTGCAGGGCTGATTTCAACAACCGACACATACTCCTTCTGTTTCTTCTAGCACTTGCCGTTTTCAAAAGTATCTGCAAATCTTGGCGTTTCCTAGACCGAAACGGTGTCAAGATTTCATATTATTTTTGAAAACGGCAAGTAGTACAGGTACCGACCGATGCTCTGTTTCTCTTCTTCTTTTTTCTAGCACTACTGTGCAAGGGTAGATAGTGAAATCACGGTACTCGAGTACTAAGCAGGGATCAGTGGTTCGGTGGCAGGGTACAGCGCTCGTAAGTTGGGAACCATAACCTCGTTTAAATCAGCGCTGCTGGACTCGATGACCCTAGAGCTAAAGAACCAAATATATTGATTGTGATAACCACCCCTGCCCTGTACCATGGATTCAGGATCTAACCTTGTAGAATACCACGACCGGGACCTTTTCAATCTACGGCTAATCAATCTGGAGGTGTCAAATACACACCTTAAAAGAATGATGGTTACCCGCGGCGAGACAAATTGTAGAGCAGGGGAGGGAAGGTATTTAGTTTTCCCGGTAATGTTCACAGCCTCCGTATACCGTATAATCTTGCGAAATCCACCGCGGTATTGTGGGATCAGCACAAACCCCGCTGCCACAGCGAGGCTGTGCTTAACCTCGTAGGTCATACTGTATAAGTCCCACTCACAGGGATGGTGAGTGCCGGATAGAGTGGATTTCGCGAGACTTTACGGCGCCCTAAAAACCCTGATAATTTATTACCTCTGCTAGGCCTCTAATATCCGTCGGTCTGCGCATCCGGCAACTCCCGGTTTGGTCTGACAGGTCAAGAGAAAATTGCGAATACTTGTTGATGAGATCCAACACATCCCATTGGCCGATCCTGTTCGCTGTCAGGAAATCGCTAATCGCTGTCCGTGCCTTCTGAGTAAGAATCCCGGGATTGCGGAGTTTGTGGAGATAGTGCTCGAGTAAATTGCAAGGGTTTTTACGGTATTCCAGTGGTACAGAGATCTGCGGCTCAAATGCAGTTTACTTGTATTGTACGGAACACCGGTACCGGTACGAGTAGATGGGCCCACCTTAGACATCCTTGGTTGGCTTGGCGTCTGTTCGTTACGCGGTCGCAAGTTTATGGCATAGCGGTAGTGTTAGCCGGTTTGAGCTTTATGCCCCGGCTATGATACCATAATCCATAATCGCATGGACGCCACTGTGGTACTAATTAACTTGGGGATAAAAAGACGAAAGAAAAACAAGTATGCTCCTTAAGATACTGGGGCGGCCCATTTGAAACTGGACATTGTAGAGCAGCGATTGGCGAGCCGATGAATGTGTAATCTGAAAGATGCCTACCCGAGTGATTTGTAACCCGATAGCGGAGAGAAGGGGTTCGCTTTGTGTGCAATTCATCATTCATCGAAGCCGGCTACTCACCATATCCGTCAACCTGCATCAATATCTCTCGATATATTTCCAATTCTGCGCTCGAGAACTATTCCTATGGGCACGGCTGCCAACATCACACATAGGAGGAGCTAGGATAGCACCTAGCGTTCATCTCCCCGAGAGAACAGCAATTTTGGGACCCAAGCGACATCGACCAAATATTGGTATGTCGTTCATGTGTAGGCGGCCGCCCCCCATCCTCTATATCTCCATGTGCTCTTGTGTCACCCGAGGACTAACAGTTTGCCCGGTGCATACCACATCATACCCATTCATTATTTATTCATTCGCTCACCGATCACTTGCGGTGTGAGGTGTTGGGGCGTTGGTAATTTGACGGACAGGGGTACAGGGGTGACACAGGATGCAACTATGCGCCGCTTGGGAATCCCAAAGGGAAGGCGAACCGGGAGTTGTGTTGCGGGTATCGTATAAACAGGGATCGCGCAGAGTTACTGAGATCAGTGATAAGCGAAGATATGCTTACCGCCGCGCGTACGAGTACTTGTACCTACTGTAGGGGTTGATATCGTATTTACTCGTATACTGTAGAGTACAGTACCCCTGCCCTCTCATCCTGATACACCCGGGTGGCTGGGTCGGTCGGTTGATTGTCCTACTCGAGTATGATACATAATAAATTCTCTACAAGTACTCGTACATAATATTAATAATATTATCTATCATACCCGGGTAGGGAGGGTAACTCTAGCGCTTTGGCCAATGCCGGTACGGGAGGATTCCAGGGTCAGCTCAGCCCACCCTAGCGCTTACTCTTATCGATGGTATGATATGATAGAAAATGCACTAATAAGATAGAGAAACTTAAAATGAGACGAATCGCAAGCCACCCGAACACCCCCCGCACACTCGGACGGGTAAGTCTGCACCCTCAGATCAGCCCGCCAAGCCACTATCCCATCGGCGCCCGGAACCCGAGCGGTGATTTTTTCGCTTCCTTCTCGCTGCTTCATGTAACGGCCTTGAAAAATCTACATGAAAATTTTTCTTTTGAGTTTGGAAAATGCTATGTCGGGGAATAATCAATTGGATTTTTCTCCCTCCTTTCCTTTCTCTGTCCTCCAGCCCCAACCTTCGGGACTCAGAGGGTCGTCTTTCATTTCTTTCCCCCTCCTCCTATAACGAGCCCGGGAATGCATGTGAATCTTTGCCCCCGGTAAGCTTTGTACCAGGAATAATCGTCCTCACCTTCCCTCCCTTTTTCCTGACACGAACAATCAGGCGGAGGGAACGCGGTGTGATTCTAGAAACCTGTGTGGGATGTCATTTCTTTGTTTGCCAGGAGGGCTCGATGCATTGCTACTATTCGGCTGCATTCGGAAGTTCCGATACCCTCCCCTGTGCCTCAAGAATCGTATTCAGATGCGCTTCTAGGGAAATTGCGAACCTTTATCAGAATTTGTTTTGTCGGAGGATGAGAGGGGCGTGGTTGAGGAAACATTCCCACCGGCCGGGGATGTGGGGGAGGATGCGGGAAGTCTGAGAATGCGGCTGTGCTAGTCATTAGCTATTCGCGCCCGGGAACCAGTGTGATATCTAGCTGAAACGACACCGACCCCAAGGCCGGATTTACCTGGTCGCGCCAGAATTTACGGTGCAAAGTGCGTAAAGGTGGGTCCTCCGGTGGAACAAGAATTCAGTTGCGAACCTATCGGCGTTGAGCCCGGAATTGCCAAGAAAAACTGAGTAAGGTGAAATGATATACCCACCAGCAATAGCATAGAGGTGAATAAAGCAGAAATCATCGGAATAGGGTTGATTTCTAACTAGAGCCTTGAGATGAGGGTACTTTTCAGTGCATTGTTCGTTGGGCCCCTATGTTTGTTGACCCCCTGGATCATAGTCTATCACCTTGTTTTACTCATCTACACTCTACCGTATTATCCAGCACAGCATTGGGCACATTCTGTCACTTGTTCCACTTTCCGAAAATCTTTCCCTCTTTGTTCTCTATCTCCTTCTGCAGAAGGCGCTTAATTTTAAAAAAGGACTCGTTTGTTCTCTTTAAAAGTGGCCTCGTCTCGGTGCCTTTTCTTCAAAATCCCTAGCTGTTGTCGACTAGATAGAGGTCGAGTTCTGCCTGTTTCGAGGACCCCGTTTGAGCCCCTTTGCACCATACATGAAAAAAGCAACTGTACTAGACGAGCGGGCAAATTCGAGTAATTGCTTACACATGGTCAGACCGCTCTGGAGGAGGGTGGAGAATAAAAGGAGTTTCGCCAACTATCTTCTCTGATTCTCTAGCATTTCTATTCTACCATATCCCGGGTCGCCCACCGCTAGCGACAGGGTGAGCTGGTTTCAACACCTTGGCCATGGATCTCGAAGACCATATATCCGGAATGTGACTTGGATGGGGGATTTTGAATATCTGTCAAGGTATAGTATTAAAGTCGTTTTTCGGGTTATTCGGGTACTTATTCCTCGCACCTCGCCGGTTGGGGGTGGCTGCTAACGTAATTCAAAAGTCTGGAGATGTATTATCAGGTACCGATGCAACTACTTTGGCAAGCACAATACCTTAGGAGGAAAATCTGGAGATTCCTGCCAGGATGGTGTTTTAAAAAATCAATGGGTGGTTATTTCCCTTTCTTTTATTTGGCTATCTTTCTTTCTTCTTTCTGATGGGGATTCGGTTACATATCGAAACCGGTGCCTAATATACGTTCTCCTTGGGAGCGAAGCCTACAGGCATCGTATGCACGTGTTTGGGAAAGTGAGGGGGAATTGTATACTCTCCCGGGGAGCGAAGCCTACAGGCATCATATGCGCGTGTTTTGGGAAAGGGAGGGGGAGTGCTTAGAGGAAAAATTATAAGGATTTGGGGGCTTACTTGGTGCCTCTCCCCCGGTAGGGTGCAAGGATTGACTAGGTTGCAAGGATTGACTCTGCCATATCCAAATAGGGAGATTACAAGCGAAGGACGGAACAAAAAAACCTAGCCTGGAAACGTTGAACTGCCTGTGAAACCTCACGAGACACGCAATTATCATCGGACTCGAGCATAAAATCTGGTGAGCAGGGTGGCCGAGTGACTTTTTATGATGTTTGCCAGCGAGAGACATGTAAATATGCACATCCCTGCCGCCACCGAGAAGGGAATTCTCAATGTTATATTGCTTATTTCGCTCTAGGAAAGATACTCTCACACGCCACCACCGCCCTCCAAGTCGAACAATATCATAGTTCCTTTCATCAAGGCCTATATAAAGGAGCGCCATCCTTCCTCCCTCCATACTTCTTCATAGACCAGCAGCAGCGTACCATTTATTATTAGGGAATTGCTCTCTAGAAACCTTTCTCATTATCCCGACGCTTACCTACCTCCTGTGCAGCCTCCATTCAGCCATCTCACACCCCAACCAGAGCCATCACCTTTGATCGGAAGCGACCAAACTCCAGTTCACTTGTCATGTCTGGCAACCCCCAAGAAGGCATGTTTGAACGTTTCACGCCCCACTGATACTCCCTACTCCAAGAATGAAAATTCTCCCCCGTAAATGCCCATTTCCTCCCTCAACCCCCAGAACGCGGTACCTTCATCTGCCCCTGCCGATACCTGTCAATCCCTGCTCGCCAGCCCCGTCTCCGGCCGCTTCTCTGTTTTCGGGGGGAAAATGCCACCACCAGCACCTCTGGGACACCCCAAGTACCGCGACCTTCATGGGGTCAAGGGTCACGAGCAAGTTGTTTGGTTCAATCTTTATGAGAATGAGCGCGAGAAACCCCTAGCCCACTTGGCTCGACCCTCCACCCCAGCAACCCTAACCCTACTGAATGCGCTAGAATTAAACTGAGCTGACGAGGTTGATATAACGGAATTAGCAGCTGGCAATAGGGCGGAAGAAGAGAGGAGGTCCAGGACTGCCGAGTTCGAATCTCGTGCTAGGAGCATGGGGATAACTGGGGAGAAGGCTATTGCTGAGAAGGTGGCGATATGGGAAGGGATATGGGCTGCTGGGCAGGCCGGTAATGACATCCAGGTTGGGTTTCCTGATTTTGTTTACCCTCACAGATTCTGGTGGGATTCTTGCTGATTGAGATGAGGATTAATTGTAGTATGGCGCTGGGATTCTCCTGGACGCGGCCACCGGTGCCGACAAGTGAACTCTCCTCTGGAATTCTCTAGGCCCCGTATCACTGATTATGCTGTGGGGTTCCAAGCTAGTAGCTCTCTTTCTTTCTTTATTCGTTCCGCTCCCCCATAGCACTTTATATCTTCTGTTATATCGCGCAGTGCGCTCTTTCTGGTTGGATAGTCGCTGGTCGTCATCAACGACTTTGTATTTAGAGGTCGGGAGTTGAGTGCATAAGCGAATTGATTTACGGCAGTAGTCATGAAATTGTACTCGGGGGTGCCTCAAGTCAGGCGACACCCATATATGTGAACGGGGACTTTCACCAAAGCAAGCGTTGTCTGTGGCGTTGTTTTTTGGATGGAGGTAAAGAATTGGGCGACACCTGGAATAGACAATCAGCGCCCAGAATAGACTAGTAAACTCTGGGATTTTGTGGTACAAGCAGTGCTTCCAGTCGGACGGCACGAGTCCTCGGTTTCCTTTTATGGATACCATATTACCCCATTAAAATCTTTCATTCTGTTTGTTTGTTTTACCTTATTTCTGCTTTAACTTATTGTAGTACTAGTGTGCGTCGAACAGGGATAATTTGCTGGCGAACCACCCCTGTCCTGTACAATAACGCCTCGCCTGACGCTTGGTACCGGGCCGGACTTACCCTTGCGCTTGTATCATACTGTACTCGTACATGTTATGATAGGTGCAGAAGCAGTTGGCACGTGCGCTGGCGAATCCATGTCAACGTGGGTGTGGCTGTCTGATCCATGGTTATGACGGTTGCATATATGATGCGGGTACAAGTGAAATGGGCGGCGCACAGACTAGGGAGAATGAAATTGGGTTTCGGTACAGGTACCGGTAGATGATAGCGGAAAGCAGCACAGCCGCCGGTCAGATATGTTAGCCTTCTCGATCCTACCGTAAGAACTCGAATAATCGTATGATACCGTGAGCTATGAAGTCCGAAGTTTCCTCCACTGGAAGAGGGGGGGGGGGAAACGCGTAAAATATCTGCTCTCCTAATCAAATAAAAAGGAAAAAGAAAAAACACCAGAACTTACCATGAGAGGCAACTCCAACGACATATCATAGCACATGGTCCGATTATTCCGGTATTGTAGGCAGGCATAGTTATTTGGAGCAAAAACGTTCCACAACGCGCAACATCGCAAATCCTCCCCCAACTCCCGGACTCCACCACATATCTACTGCAACTGAACACCCGCAGCGCACAAGATGTTAATCGAGATTATGAGTTTATCTGTTTGATTACTAAAATATTTACTAGTTGTGGCTTTGGTGGTCAAGTATTGCGAAGTACGATACGCCCCCTTGCATCGCGATGATCAGTTAATCCTGACAACGGACAATATTTCACCGCGGCCAATTGATCCGGAGGGGGCAAATATGCAGCCTAAGGAACAGGTTTAATTATGAGCACTGGCAGTGAGACAAAATTCGCACGGAAATCTTTTCTCGTTTTGGGGATAAGAGCTGTATCGGGAGTAATTAATTCTTGTATTTTTCTACCCTTTTCCGCCTCTTTCCCCCTTTCCCCGCCCTAACATCTGCCACTTGGAATTTATGGTTCCGGCAGTCTAGTCCAACACCTCGATCGTTGTAACGGGGGACGCAAAGGGGGACGCCTCGGCACCAAATTCTGTATTAGTAAGCTGCCACCAAGCATAATTCTCAGCGATATGACAGGAAGATATTCTTTTATACTTCTTCTGTTTGGAATACCTTGCTTCATCCACTTCTAATATTGATAAGGTGTGAGTGAATACAATAATAAACCAATTAATGGAACTATAAGGAAGATTTAAACTATTGAGTGATTTTATATGAAGCTGATTACATGCTAAGGCGTCCCCCGTTGCGTCCCCCGTTGCAACGACCTAGGTGTTAGACATATTATCATAATAATAATATGGGTGTTTTTATGCGAAAAATGTGCAGTTGCATTTTTGCAAAGTTGGAGTTATACTGCAGTAAAGTTTGCATAGCAACCAGGGAAGACTTGTGGTTCAATGTATCTCTAAATATGATAAAAGAGCTTAAATTCTCTTGCTTCATATTATTATCCCTTATTTATTCTTTTTTGCCTTCCTGCAATGAGCACAGAAATCCGCGCCAATGTTTGGACCCGGCTAGCCCTATATGGGATAATCGGATTATCCTCGCCTTTCCTCTCCCGTCCAGTTTTTCCCGGCGCCACCAATCACGGTGACAGAATAGGGTATGGTTCTAGAAGCCTGATTTCTGGATCATTTCTTGTTCGTCTGCCGAGCTGAAACAACGCCACACTAACGCCGTATTTGGAAGGTTCCTATACCCTCCCTTGTACCTCAAGATCCATACCCGCTATCAAAGGAACAAGAGTTTTCTGGATGACTGTGTTAGGATGTGCTTCTAGGGGTATTGTAAACATTTATTACAATTCGTTTTGCCCAAGCACGTGATAGGAGGGCTTGTAGAAAGAGTTTGCAAGGTCCGATGGGTACTCGGTGATGTTTCGGGGGTTTGGTGACGAGGCTCTATCATCACACAAGCCTTTTGACCCGGGGGTCACTGGTGTCACTCTGTGCTCGGGCAAAATCTACACGGTTACACTAGAATTCACGTGGAAAATACAACGGATGGAAGGAGCGGAAAAATTAGAGTGCCCACTCCCACATGAGCAGACCTTTCCGAAAAAGGAATAAAAAAGAAAAGCGGTTTCAGGGATCTGATTCTCAAGCGTTCCCGGTTCCATGATACCATATCCCACGCCGCCCACCACTCTTGGCAAAAGACCTGATTTAACGCCAACCCTTGGCGGTGAATTGGCGATACCTCTAGAATCTAATCCGGCCAAGAAATCACCGAATATCTGTAAAGGCATCTGGAGGTTTTTTGAGTTACCCTACTATTTATTGGCTGGCAGTGCTGTATCATAGTTAAATCACTTGAAAATTTATCAGCAGGTACAAATGCCACTACCCAGGCAAGCACGATATCTTAGGGCGAAGATCTGGAGATTTCGACCAGGATAGTGTTTTAACGGTGGGGAGTTGTTTTCCTTCATTTTTTCTTTGCGGTGATACTATAGTAGGTTGAGGTGTTATCCTTAGTTGAACCCGAAGTGGAAAAATTAGATAAACGGGTAAGCAAGAAATTCAATGGCAGCTAGGAAAAGTCCTGGCGTATGACCTACTATCGTATAATCATGTCATTTTTGGTTACCATTGCTCCAATATGCTTATATTTTGGCAATTTACCATCATTCATTTAATTTCAACAATTTTATTATCATATGTCAATTTTCAATTTACCCCCACGTGGATTAACTGTGGCAGTGCAATAGGTGTGGTGATTACTTGTATGATATCCTGACTTATCCGGTTTTGCGCCAAGGTGGGGCGCCATTTATCGGGCGGGGTTACGTGGCGCTGGGCCTCTGAGACCGGCCATGTTAATTTTCGACCAAAATCAACCAATATTAGAGTTAACGGTAAAAATTTCCTATATAAATAGAACAATTATGCAACGATCTTGATAGAAATTTTCAATATTTACTCATCTTGCCTTCTGGGAATTTTACCTTCTAGTCAAGCGGGTATTGGGTCTGCGGCTGCTGCTCGCCGGCGGGGTTGACGTTGTGGTCCAGCTCGTTCGATCACATTGATTAGACACCTGCCGTAAATGGAGCTCTGTCTTAGCTGAAGGATGGATGGTAGAAGGGAATGCTGCGCAAGTAAGGTAGGACCGGAGTTTCTGAGCGTGCTTGGAAGTGAGCGCCACGGAGAAAAACAATAGCAGGGATAGTTGAGGGCTTGCCTGACGTCTCTTCCCGTCAAAGGGGACCAAGGGGTCGGTGCTATATCCTCGCGGAGGGTGTGATATTATAGGTGCGCGTTATCCTTCCATACTAGTGAAGGGAGGGCGACCGCCAGAGGTGGTGAAGAACGCATCCCTGAAGCGTCAACACTTCCAGGGATCAAATCTTTTGCTGGATTAGTGCTTCCCATTTTGACTGAATTGCCTGACCCGGGTACAGATCGTACAGAGACACACGCAGTTCGCCTCGTATCATATATTCGATCGGTCAGCGTCGGGCGACCGAGTGACTTTTGGTGATAAAGCTAACCAGCGGGGATAAATATACATAAACATCCCACCCACCGCAGAAAAGGGAACCCTCAACGCTATATCTCTGGATCTCTCTTCAATCAAAATACGTCGCCTCAACAACCCCCCCCACCCCGCCTTGTGCGGGGCGGCCGGAATGATCGTACTCAAGTCCGACAACCCCACTTCCCCCCTTGGTCGCGCTCTATATAAGTGAGGCACATCCTTCCTCCTTCCACCCCCAATTCCGCTTCTACCACATAAACCAACGGAAGTGCACCAGTTACTGTTTAGTGAATTGCTCTCTAGAAACCTTTCCCGTTCTCCTAACGTTTACCCACCTCCTGGCCGTCCTATATTCAGCCATCCAACACCACAACCGGAGCCAGCGCATTTAAATCACAAGCGACTAGACTCCGGTTCGCTAATAATGTCCAGCAACCCCCATGAAGGTATGTCCGAACGTTTCATACCCACTGACATTTCCTCCTCCAAGAAGGGATAGACTGCCCCTCAAATCGCATTTCCTCCTTCGCCCTTGAACGCCCCACCCGCACCCTGCACTGCCGACACCGGTCAATCTCCAACTCTGCATCTCAAGCGCCGTGATCACTACGGGCTCAGGGTGGTGAGGAAGTCGCTAGGCTCAATATTCATGAGAATGGGCGCGCAACGCCAACTCGTCGGATTTGCTCAACCCTACAACCCTAACCCTATTGAATTCGGGAGTGAACTGAGCTGACGGGTTGATATGATAGAATTAGTAGAGGCCAGCAGGGTGGAAGAAGAGAGAAAGTCTAGGGCCGCTGAGTTCGAGTTGCGTGCTAGGAACATGGGGATAACCGATGAGAGGGCAGTTGCTGAGAAGGTGGAGATTTTGGAGGGGGTTTGGGCTGCTCAGCAGGCCGGCAACGAAATCCAGGTTGGTGTGACTGATTTGATTACACCCCCCAACAAGATATAGTGGGATTGTTGCTGATTGAGATGGGAATTTATTATAGTACTATGCTGGGGTTCTCTTAGATGCTGCCACTGGTGCCGGTCAGTAAATTCTTCAAAATTCCGTAGGCACAAAGGTCCCTTATCACGGATTACGCTTGGCCGTCCAAGCTATCACCTCTCCTTCTTTCGCTCCGCCCCCCATAGCACTCTCCTATCTTCTCTTATACCGCAAGGTGCGCTTGTTATTGTTGGATAGTAGTTGGTTGTTATTGAAGACATTGTATTCCTTGGCTAGGCGGGAGTAAACGAATACATTCATTGCCACACACGTTGGCCAAACATCCTCCATCTTGATGATTCCTCATCACACCAGTATACCGTAGGTGGGTAGGGTCGCGGCGGTCGCTGGAGCGTGCACTCATGTGTTAGAAGAGAGTGAATGGAGAGAGTATTGTATTTGAGAGGATAAGCTCATGAACAAGAAGGTGACGTAAGTGATGGCAGAGCCTCACTTGAGACTATGGCAAGAGTGCAGCTATGATTTCTAACATCATGAATCCATGTCAACGTATGAGTCAGACAAGTCCTAAGATCACACGGTCATGCTGGATCACTCGGACTCTCCAGATTGGGCCGACTGACAGAATTGTTTGTGAAAAAAACCTCAGATTAGTCATGCACGCTCACCAAAAAGGAAAGAATGTTAAATTGAAGTCAACCCCCACTGCATGTCCTATTGGCCATTTCCCCCGTCAGCAAGACAACCATGATCCGAGCCTTCCCAACCCTACTTCGCCGTGGCTCATCGATCCCGTGGTGTCAGATATGCGCCTTAAAAAAAAATATCTGCATACTAACAGCAAAAAAAAGTTGAGATGGGGGATGCAGCAGGTTGCAGCTTCCAGTATCATGACAATCACAATATACGGCTGCACTTACGGAGTAAGCAGGAGTGGGGCGAAGGGGTGTTTCATTGGTCAGAATTTGGCAACTGTAGACATGGAAGCGGCTAATCTTGCCGGATTTTCCTTGATACTTGTCTTTTATTTTGCATGGGGAAAGAAGTCGGGGTAACGCAAAAGATCTGAGGCTTGAATCTTCAAGGAATTGTGCTCTCATTGGCTGAGTGACCCAGGAGCCAATGGGGGCTGGTTTCCCTCACTTGCCCTTACTCTCAAGCACAGATATCTGCCACCCAAGAACGACTTAGAGTATGATATCATATTATCATCCGGTATATCTTGCGTCGATGGAGTTGGGGTTTGTTCTACGGGGGTTTGTTCTACGGGGGTGGTGTGGCTTGCTGATGCGGGAACCACGCTGAGCCACACGCCTCTCTCTGACTGAGGGCTAAATTTGGGTCAGGCATCCTTGGGTACCTTGGCGTTTACTCGCGCCAAGGTTATGACTGGGTGTCAGAACCTTGGTACGAGTATCATACGGTATTGGTTATGCGGCTGCGACTTTATGCCATACCAGTAACGGTTTTGAGTTTTATGCAAAAGTTGACCCGTATCACCATCATCACGCCGACGCCATTGCCGTATTGTACCGGTTGACTTGTGAAAAAGGTCCCCCACAACACTCGCGCGGCCGAATCGAAACCGGACACTTTAGAGTGCCGTTAGCGATTGGCTAGCTAATAAACGTGTAGTCTGCGAGATGCTTACCTGAGCGATTTGTAACCGGGTACCCAGAAGAAGCGGCTCGCTGCATAGATAATTAATAACAGCATACTAGCCTGCATATATGCCCACCTCCATCAAAATCTAGGCAAATCTTCAATTTCTTACTCAAAAACCATCCTCATGACGAACAACATGCCATAATCACAGGTAGGAAGAGCTAGAATAGCACCTAGAGTTTCTCCCATCCAGAGAGTAGTAATTATATTGCTCAAGTGGAATGCAGATGCAGGGTGTCATACATGTGTAAATGGCCTTTACTCATGCTTTAAACCTCTATGCACTCGCGCGGTATTTAGGGGGAAACCCTTGATAATATGTCTCAAGGCATACCTAATCCTGCGCATTCATTGCTCGTCGGTCACCACACTGTGGCGGTGTCGATGCGAGTACATATTGTCCCCGGATACCATGATTGGCCCTTGAAAACTCCCAGTGATTGGTTGCTCTTAGGGTCCCTTGTAGTTAATATGCACGGGTATTCAGGTATGGACGTTGCCGATGGATGAGACGGACAGGGATACGGGTGGCCGAGGGCGTATCATAACCTTTCCCGGCAAGGGAATTTAGAAAGCAGCGTAGACTCGGGATTCTGTTGCGAGTGAACCGTAGAAGCAGAGATCAAGCTGCTTTCTTGATAAAATGCCCTTGGGCCGCCTGTGCCCCTACCCGTCTCACCACTGACAGACATACCTGGGCGGCTGGACTGGATAGGATAGGCAATGCCACAATAGACATCCGGCCAAGCTGTGTTGAAATCATGCCTATTGCCGTGTCCGGCACTACAAGAAAATTGTGGGATTAGGGCGAGCACTAGATTTCCACCGCCGCCACCTGCGGTTCTAAGATCTCACTGCACTTACCCCACCCCATACCCCCTCCAATAACCAGACTCACACCCTCACTCGGATGGGCGAATCTCCACCCTCTCACCCGCTGACCAAGCCATCCCTTCGGCACCTAGACCCCGTGGGTGACCTTTTGATTACCCCCTGCTTCTTCCTCTAACGGCTTTGAAAATGCGCATGTGGCTGCTCTTCTGATCTCGGTAAACGCAATATCAGGAATAATTATTTCTGTCGTTTTTTCCCAGCCTTAATCTTCGGCACTTAGAGGGTTATCTTTCATGTTTTCCACTTCCGGTAACGAGCCCGGACAATGATCTTAATTTTTGGGCCTGGCAAGTCCTATATTCCGTATAATTAGATCATCCTCACTTCCCTCCTCCTCCCGGGATCACCGGCAAATCACGGCGATAGAGTGGGGTATGGTTCCAGAAACCCGCGTGGGGGATCATTTCTTGTTCGTTTGCCTGGAAGGCACGAAACGACGCCTCTACTATACTCGAGTACGGATAGCAGTATTCGTCAGGTTCCTATACCCTCCCATGTGCCTAAATAGCCATACCTAGTAACAACAAAGGAACATGAGGAGCCTTCTGGATGACTGTGTTCGGACGCACCTCTAGGGATACTAGAAACCTTTTTATCACAATTCTTTTCGCCGGAGGAAGGGAGTAACAGGCTAACAAGGCGTTTCCCAGGTCCGAGGATGCTTGGAAATGTGCGGGAAGTTTGGTAATGCGGCTCTATCATTGCATAAGCCTTCAGAATAGGAACCAGTATTGCAGAGGCACAGCCGGTAAATTTTGTATATCTTACCATCTGCGGGGTTGTGCTAGTAAGGAGTGAATGGGTGAATTGGGTAGCGATGATACCTAATTCACTACAACATTTCCCAATTCACTGCCTCACCCCATGCGAGCCGAGCACACCCTGCTAGGAAAATATACAAAACCCGCCGGCTTTATCATTTCTCTGTACATCTGCCGAAAATGATATCGACCCCACGGCTAAATTTGCACAGCCACATGGGAGCTCTTTTGAAAGGGACAACAGAGTGATAGCTTTCACGTGACCGGACCCTCCGGAAAAGAAAAAGCAAAGAAGGTGTTTGAAGATCCTAATCTACGTCACTTGCACAAAAGATCAGATTCCAACGCAACGCCTTGGAGACGAATTGGCCATCAATCTACAATGTGATCCGGCCAGGAAATCTTTGGGCATCTGTCACGGTATCAGGAGATTTTTAGGTTATTTCTACCCGCTCCTTATTCCTCGCATCCTATTGTTAGTGGTGCTGCTATCCTAGTTCAATCGCTTTAAAGTGTGTTAACAAGTGCGAATTCCACATGGAGCGGGCGCGATACCTTGAGACGGATATCTGTAAATTCCTACCAGGGTGGTGCTCTAGCGATGGGGAGTTATTCTCTTTCTTTTTTCTTTGCTTTTTTTTTTCACTTTCTTCTCTCTTATGGGGATTGGGTTACAGGTTTAAACCATTGTAGCGGTTATTGTTGGTGCCAACATTTTTCCGGGGAGAGAGACCTACCGTACTCGATTATTGTACAAGTACTGTACAGCATCCTGTGTTATGACATCCAGTATTGCGCCAAGACGGGGGGCCATTTACAAGGTATGGTTGGATGGTGCTCGGCGTCTGAAATCAGCCTTCTCAACAACCGAAATTACCTAATCGAGTTAACAATGAGCACATCCTAAATAAATAAGAAATTATGCGAACTCTTGATAGAAATTTTCTTTATTTCTATGAAATTTTCAAAATATAGTGAGTATAGGGCCAAAGAAAATGCCTTTTGCAAATACCGGTATGATACTCTACCGTACACACAGGTAGACAAGGTCGGTCCACAACATTGCAGTTGGGTCTGTGGCAACCGCGCATTAACCAATTTTGGCTTGGCTTGGATTAACCTCACTGGCCAGATACCAGAAGATAATATGGTGTATCGACTGTATGCACCGGGGTTTTTGGGAAAGTGGGGGGAATGAAGGAAACGGCGAAGAAAAAAATAGCAGGGATGGTTGAGGGCTTGCCTGAGTCTTCCACCGTCTATCGAGACTAACTTGCGATATCCACGCCAATGCTATGATAGGTGTTAGTCAAGCTGGGATGCAGGTGGAGGAAGAACGTCCGGGGATTGTACAGAGACGTAGCCTGGAACGTTAAACCGCATCAAGAACAGCACTTGCAAGGATTTGCCCTCTTGTAGGATCGACAGCCCTGAGGTTACACTCACCACACATCGGCGGAATCGTCGGTACGGGTACAGATCGTAGTAAAACACGTAAAAATTATGTTCTCATCATGCATGCATTGGAGGAACGGGCAACCGAGTGACGTTCTATGATAATGATGACCTTGTGAGCTAGGTGCGATATTCATACACATCCCACACTCTACCAAAAAGGGAAATCTCAATGCTATATTTCAGAATCTTTCTCCAATGAAAATACCTTCCCTCGCAATCTCTCTCACCCAGGGCCGACCACCCGGCACGAACGTCACCAAGTCCAACAACTTTACTGCCCCCGCCAGTCATGCTCTTTAAAAGTGAGCGCCATCCTTCTTCCTCCACCCTTCTTCCACCACATAGGCCAACGGGAAGTGTACTAGTTGCTTTTTAGTGAATTGCTCTCGAGAAATCTTTTTCGTTATCCCAACTTTCATCCATCTCATGACCGGCCTCCATTCAGCCATCTGACACCACAACCAGAGTCAGCACCTTTAAATCACAAGCGGCCGCACTCCAGTTCTCTAGTCATGTCCAGAAACCCTCATGAAGGTATGTCCGAACGTTCTACAGCCACTGGCACTTCCTCCTCCAAGAATGAATAGGTTGCCCCCCAAATACCAAATTTCCCCCTAAACCCCCCAAACCCCGAACCCGCGCCCTACCGCGCCGAGACCGGTCCATCTCGGCATCTCAAGCACAGTAACCTTTATCAGCTCAAATGTAGGGAGGAAGCTGCTAGGCTCAATCTTCATGAGGATGAGCACGAGCAACTCCTAGCCGCACTTAGCTCAACCCACAACCCTAACCCTATTGAATTCGGGAGTGAACTGAGCTGACGGGTTGATATGATAGAATTAGTAGAGGCCAGCAGAGCAGAAGAAGAGAGGAGGTCCAGGGCCGCCGAGTTCGAGTTGCGTGCTAGGAATATGGGGATAACCGGGGAGAGGTCTGTTGCTGAGAAGGTGGCGATTTGGGAGGGGATATGGGTTGCTGAGCAGACTGGCAACGAAATCCAGGTTGGTGTTCCTGATTTTACTACCCTCATAAGTTATAGTGGGATTGTTTCTGATTGGGATGGGAATTGATTGCAGTATGGTGCTGGGATTCTCTTAGATGCCGCCACCGGTGCCGGTCAATGAATCCATTTCCAAACCCTTTCACACGCCACAAACCCTAAGTTACATCACAGATTCTGCTGAAATGTCCAAACTATCAACTATCTCTCTTCATTTTTTCTTACTACCCCCCCCCCTGTAGCACGTTATTCAATTTTGTTGGTTATATAACGCGGTGAACTCATTCTCGTTGGATTAGTGGTTGGCCTTTACGGAAGACTTTGTATTCCTTCGTCAGGAATGGAGGGTGTGAGCGAATTGATTTGTAGCACCGTACCAAGTACTCTTCATCCTAGTGATTCAGCATCCCAATCCCCCCCTCCTCATTTTTCTTCTTCTCCCTGATATAAGTGTGCACTCCGGCTCTGCACTAAGTTCTATCTTCAGCTGCCTTTTGACCCCCCATGGCCAAAAGCAATATTGGTGAAGAGAATAGGACACACTGGTATGGGCATGTAGGTGCGGACATTGACGGTATGATACGTACGCCAGCATTCGGTTCAATCCATGTCAACGTGTAAACGATGTCATGTCCCAAACCTCCCCTAAAACAAATTCAGGTGCAACGTGCAAGGTCATTCGGACTGTTCAGTCACAACTACGGATCCAGCCTCTAACAGAAGTGTTAAGGAAAAGCTGGCCATACACCCTCACTAAAAAGGAAAGCTCGCAAACAAAGTTAAATTCAACGACCGACGCGTGTTCTGTTTATTTGTATTTTTATTCCTCTAGCAATACAACACCATGACAAGGGCCTCCCAAACCTACGGCTCAACTGTCAGGTGTCATTATGCACCTTAAAAAAAAAAGATGAATACTCGCGGTGAGACATGTGAGACCGGGGATGTATCCAGTTTGCCCGGCAATGCTTATAAATCACAGCCATATAGTACAGGGATCTGGGACTCAAACACAATTAACTGGAGAAGAGTAGATGGAGTTGAGATTGTGGTGGTGTGGCTGGTTGCATCTCTCTGAACCACAATGTACGAGTAATCTCATCACACCATCTATCAGCTACTAGATCCACGTGTAGTGAGGGCTGAATTCGGGTCTGGCATTCTTGGATGGCTTGGCGCCTACTAGTTACGCGGTAGCGACGCTCTATCTTAGCCCCCCGGGAGACCAGGGGTGTCCTCTGGGAAGCTGACCCCATAACAAGGCGAGGCGGTTAAGTGTGGTGTAACGTGAGTTTAGCGCAACGACTCCCCGGAAGAAAGAGATACATACACAAGATGGATATGTGGATCAAGTAGTAAACACTAGCGTAGTCACCAATCAATGAATAATTAAAATGGTTGAAAGTGTTCAGTTATGGGAATTCAAGAAAGTATCCTCGTATTTTCTTTATTACTATTGGGGCAAGAATGGAGTGCATGCCACCTCAACTCCTGGCCCTTTGAGACGTTCAGATGTATGATTGACTTGCCTTTTTAGTTCTGGAAAATCTAATCGAGAGAGGTTAGAGCTGGTAAGGGGGAGTATTGGGTTGTAGGGGGTATGATATTATGATATGATATGATCTGGTACTCGAGTATGATACATCAATCCTGAGGAATAAGCTAGCCGATTTGTGGGTCATATGTTCCTGCCCATCCACACCACGCTACACCTAAAGTGCTGCTATCGCCGGGGGTTTGACCTTTATAAAAACGCTGCCCCCCTATTACCATTGTGACACCAAAGCCCCTGCTGAAAGTTATCATATCATACCAGCTAACTTGTGATAAGAAAAACGAAAAAGAAACATGCTGCCCACAATACTGACTCGGCCAGTTTGAAACTGGACAGAATAGAGTAGTGACGGCGAGCCAGTAAATGCGTGGTCTGAAAGATGCCTACCAGAGTGGATTGCGACCGGATGTCCTGAGGAAAGGGTCCGCTTTGTCCATAGTTTATACCCGTCCACCACTATTATTATCTCGCTACTTTTCTAATTATGCACCCAAGAGCTATTCCTATGGGTAACCGGATACTAGAATTAGATATACAAGGTGCTATAATAGCACCTAAGGTTCATATCCCCAAGCGAGTAGCTCGAGGACTCAGGTGACATCATACAAATACCGGTATGATATGATATATCATACATGTTCCGGTGGCGGATTCCCATGTTCTAAACCTCTATGTCCTCGTAAAGCACCCGAATTATGATTTACCGTGGTGTGAACCATATCATGTCCATTCATTCGCTCGCGCCGATTACTACTGTGAGCTGTCTGCGCGAGGACTTCTACTCGACTATTCTGGTACCAAGGTCAGTCAGTAAAGACTTTATAAATGCTGTTCTTAATATGCACTCTGGAATGGGCATTGGCAATGAGAACGACAGGGGTACAGACGTGACCAATGATGTGACTATGAATTTCTTGGGAATCTGTAGGGGGCCGGGCTCGGGATTGTCCTAAGAGGGCATATTATAAGAAAGGATTACGCTAAGTTACTAAAATTTGTGATAAGCACTCATGTGCTCTTGGGCCGCGCGCGCCCCTCTCTCCTCTCTTTTCCTCAGTTCCGACCTTCTGCACTCAGAGGGTTGTCTTTCATTTCTTTCTCCCGCTTCCTACAACGGGCCCGGGAGTGCGTGTCAATGTTTGGGTTTGGTGGGTTCTGTATTGTGGAAAAAATCGCGTTTCTTACTTTTCTCCTGGTGCGGCCAATCACGGTGTGGGAATGGGATGTGGTTCTAGAAGCCTGCACTGGCTGTCATTTCTTTGCTTATTTCCCAGGATGGCTCAGCACGGCTGTCAGGGTTCCGAACAGGGTTCCGAATGGTCGGCTGAAGACTGGACTGGACTAGCTAGCCCGGTCGGAAGTCAAGTCTAGTCTAATGGTGGAAATTTGACTGACTGAACGGTTAGGATTATTGGACCTGACTAGGCTAGGACTAGTCTAACCAGGCCCGTCAAGCAATAGGATATTCAGGCCCATTGACCGAATTAGCATCCGACATTGCTTTTTACTATTTTTATCACAGTTTATTACGTTCAAATAAATATTTTCTTGATTAAACCCATTGTTTCAGTGCGTTATACTGCAGAGTCTCAGGAGAGTCAGAATGAAAATAGTGCCATATTAGGGGCAGTGAAAATAGATTCACGAGTGTCAATTTTTTTTGGAGCACTAAGTGGGTGACATTACATGACTACGCAATATTTTATCGTATAAAGACCGGTCTAGGGCCAGTCCAGACCGGACCGGACCACCCGAGTTAGTCAAGTCCAGTCACGGCATCGCTCAGGACTGGCCGGTCCGGCCCTTCCTCCAAGACTTGACCCGTCGGACTATTCGGAATCCTGGAAGAACCTGATCTCCGCGGGGGATCTTGAAGTTAGAAGGCTTTTTTTATGGCTAGTTACTCCGAAAGATGACAATGCGCTACTATTGCGGGTGAAATCTTTTGTCTTCCGACTGCAAATACCACTCATTCGACCACGTCGCAGTAGCTCTACGACCTCCTCCGCCCAACCAGAAACTGGCTATACTTCAGATTGGCAAAAGCAGGAAGAACAACTAGGTACGATACGAAAACTTTACTCATTATCACCGAACTCCATGGAGCACTCTGATTTACAGCTTAATTCGACAAATGGCTCCCCATCTCCAAGTCCAACAATGAACTTTAAAAGCTTCTTTCGGCGATGGGTCGCCCTTAGTCACTCCATGCTTGGAATGGATGTTTTCATGCATTTTTGTAGAGCGGCTAGGCTGAATAGAAGTTTATTACCAAGATTTTGTCTTTCCGAGACTCGCCCTCCCAACAGTTACTCCAATCTAATTCCAAATCCTTTTCCAAATCCATTTTGGCCTAAGGCCTCAGCTGGTACGGGCGGAAGCAATTTAGTCAAATAATTCCATGACATCACTCCACCCCCGAATACTTTGTAAATGTAAAAGTGCGCTTCCAGGTTCCCAAACAAGGGATCGGTCAGCTCTCATTGATTTAGGTTGAACAATTGTTTAGCCAAGTCCTTTAGATTGGCCTCTTTGTTTATACTGTTAAGAAATGTTTGTTCTTGAGGTTTCTCCAGTGTGGTAACATCGTCGAGAACTACTGTCTGTGCCCTTAGACTCTTTTCCGTAAATGGAAAGACTATCGCAGCATGTGTTTGTCCACTTCTGTGTAACAGCCACAGTCCCGCATCCCGGACCTCTTGATCATGGGCCTCAGCACAAGTGGCTTCGCAAATAACAGTGAGAAATTCTCTATCGAGAAATTGAATATAAGCATCGTGGGTTTTTTTCCGATGCGTGTAACGAAGTGCACTAAATGAGAAAAAATGTTAAACAATGTATTTCATGGAGAAGCTAGCTGGGGGAAAACTAACAGAAATGTAATTTTGTATGGTGAGGTTGCATACAGTGTAAAAGAAAACAAGTGCACCGATTCTAAAAAGTATATGATGTAAAATAAGCAACAATCCACTGCCATGCACCTGATCACTACATACCCAAGGCAAATTGGCCACAACCACTCCCTCCAGTAAAGCAACCGTGCGGCCCGCCACAGCACCTAACATTTCCTGTCCTTCTCCACCCTCAGGCATTTTAGCAAATCTCCCTCAAGCTTGACCTCTGCAATTATATCCCCTTGTAGCGGCTCGGTCGTGGTTGAGAGTTTAGTCTTCACCACGCTTATCTTGCATCATCCCTAAGCATTGATCCTAGCCATTGCCTGCTCCTCAATGGCGACCCGAATCTTTTCATGCTCCCAAAACCAAGCCTGAAACTCTATCGTGAAGACCTAACTCTTAACTGTTTCTGATTCCACTCTAGTGTTGTGCACGAGCCGAGCCGACTTGAGCCTAGTGGACTCGAGCCTAGGTTGTCATTGGGCTCCAGCCTGCTCGAGCCTCTTGGCGGAGGTGGAAATATGGGAAGAGGTAGAGGAAACCAGTGGTGGAGATGGGTGTTCTGAATTATAAGGGCAGTGTGTACTCGTGTAGAGGTATCGTGGCGACTCTACTAGTACACTCGAGCCTCTTGGCGGCTCGAGCCAGCTCGTGAACAACGCTAGTTCAATCAAGTAATCAAGTATGGTCACTGCTCAAGCATGACCTAGTGTATATACCAGGTGATTAATCACAATTGCGCATCCTTAAGCCTCTTGGAACATAATTGACTATGATCGAGTAGTACCCTTCCCCTAGCATGGTTGATTGATTCGGGGGTTCAGATCACTCATTATCAGATCAACGGACCCCTATCATTGAGAGTGATTGTGCATAGCGTACTCGAGCAAAACTTGATCATGACCTAATCGTGTCCACGACCAGGTATAGGTTTATGGAATGACAGTCTTAGGTTGATTGACGCTTCTTCCTCAGCTGGTGGGGGTGTTTTCCAATACGAATTAGAGAAGTATGATAGGTTACCTGCTACACAGAGCTGTCTGATAAGCAAAGGGGAAATAAGGGTTTCGTTCACCGATCCCCGGGTACCTCCCCCTCTGATACTGTTGAGCAATGGAAATTCACCCACAATTCCCGTGGGATAGGCCAGGTTCCTACAGGTGGCGGCAGGTTACTGCCGGGCCCTGTAGGTAATGGCCGGGCCCCGCAGGTAATGGCCGGGCCCCGCAGGTAATGGCCGTGTCCTGCAGAAAACCCCCGGAAGATGCCATTTGTGCCAAGACAGGAGGGCCCAGGCGTCAACCCCTAGGACGGCCGTCTTTATTAAAGACGGATGCCGTGCCATGCCGTCCTCCCTGCCCGGGACGCCTGGGACGGTCGGGAACACTGAGCTTGCCTAAGCCACCAGGACGACAACCCTGCCAGAGTCCTATATGACACTCAAGAGGGTTAGGAACACTATCGCGTTGTGTATAAACATCTAAGATTCAAGGATTGTTAACTAGGTTCTTAAGCTGGCAGTGTGACCTGCAGTTACCCTGATTCATAATAGTTCTCCTCCTAGTTTTTTAACTCCTATCCTGTCCTAGAGATTTAACTCACATGGTTCCAGGATCTGCTAATGCCAGCTACACCTCAAGTGGAGTTCCAAGAGCCACACTTTCTCCAAGGGATTCCATGTCAGTTATGTCCCTATCGGGTTTTGTATTAACAACTGATGCATAATACTTGTTATCTAGGTTCCTATACCGAGGGTGGGAATTGAACCAATACTTTCTCCCACGTTTCCCCTCTGTTCCCAATCTCTTGCACATCAACATGTTATTTGTGATATTTTGTTCGACCCGATCGCGTCGAAGAAGATAAGAGTGAAGGGATAAAAGGCGCTCACAGAAGAGGGAGGACGTTAAGAAGAGGAGAGAGAACAACTTGATCAACAAGGGCTCCTGAAAGACAATTGTTAACCTCTAGCTCGCTGAGTGCTATTTTTTTTTTTTAAGGGAATAAGATCAACCCCGAGCTTATAGCGAAGGGAAGCAATTGCTGACCTCTGCCATGCGGAGTTTTCCAGAGGATATCGGGGTGAACCACGGCTCGGTCGCGAGACAATTGCTAACTTCTACAGAGCTAAGTATTGGAACAAATGAGTCAACACAACCAAGTAAAATTCAGGGACAAAGAAATTGCTGACTTCTGGTTCGTTGAGAATTGTAGGAGGTAAGTGCACAAGACCAGCCACTGTTCTCCGTTGTGACAATGGCTCGCTCACTCGCGGTGAGTTCTCGGCGGTAAGTAAACAGGACCAGCGACGGCTTTAAGCGGAGAGGAAACGCGTTAAGCGGGAACAGTTATATTGTTAAATGGCGAGGAAATCAAGAGGCAAAGAGCGATATTAGGCAGTGGGGGGATGGCGTTGGAAGGCGGTGAAAGGAGCGTTATTAAGAGGGGAGGCTAAGGGATAAATGAGGAGGGAGAAAGGAAGGACATTGGGACGGGCCAGAGGAACGTTGTCTAGGGCGGGGGGGGTTAAGAGGGCAAGGAGACTATAGGGCTCGCCTATCACCAACGGTGACTTTCACAAACTTGGTATGATAATAATATTATTATGATATTATAAATTAGCGCAAATCAATCAAACCGGGACCTCGAAACCAGCAAAACCCGAAATAGAACTAGTTAGTGGAAACAACGAATTTCAAAGAGAATAAACTACAGGGATGTAGATAATTCTAGGCAGAATAAGCCAGCGGTTTTTTTTTTTTTTTTGAATACAGAGTTTCTACCAGTTCAAGACCCAATTCAAAGATCGGAATATTTTGGTGAGAGTGAAATACGGGACACAATCTACTGCAGGGTTCCCAATAGTCCGACCGGTCAGGTCTTGGAAGCAGAACCGGACTGGCCAGTCCTGAGCGATGCCGTGACTGGACTCGACTAACTCGGGTGGTCCGGTCGGGTCTGGACTGGTCCCAGACCGGTCTTTATAAGGTGTTGCATAGTCATGTAATATCACTCATATAATGCTCCAAAAAAATTGATACTGGGGAATCTTGCCCCTAATCTAAGCGAGGCACTATTTCCATTCTGACTCTCCTGAGACTCTGCAGTATAACCCACGAAAACAATGGGTTTAATCAGGGAAGTTTTTATTTGAACGTAATAAACTGTGATAAAAATAGTAAAAAGCAAAATATTATGCTAATTCGGCCAATGGGCCATGAATATCCAATTGCTTGGCGGGCCTGGTCAGACCAGTCCTAGCCTAGTCAGTCCCATAATCCGGATCGTCCAAGTCGGTCTAATTTCCACCATTAGACTAGACTTGACTTCCGACCGGACTAGCGGTCCAGTCCAGTCTTCCGCGAACCATTCGGAACCCTGATCTACTGAGAACCGGGCTGAAAAAACCCAGCTGGGTGGGTAGATTCGACACAATTATGTATCAGTATGATAATATAAAAATAACAAAATCCAGTATCATAATAAATATTAATGATATTACGATAGATAATAAATTCTCCTCACAAGCACTCTTCGAGGACAACCAAAAAAAAAATATTTGAAAGCGTAAAGAGCTAAAAACAAAAAAAAATTGACACAAAAAGTCTACAGACTATTCCTAAAATTTAATGAGAAAAGAACAAGAAATATCCTTCGCAGATGGTTCTTACCCCACTCCAACCTGAGCCCCCATTTTCGGGGGCAGGATTATCAGGTATGATAATAATATTATTATCATAATATTATTATGATACCGGTGTATCCAATACGATGTTGTCAGTTGGAGGCGAAAGGGCCTTGACCGCCCCAACTGGTACCGCCTCAGCAGGGAGAGGATGCTACGGAGAGGCGGAAGCAGAGTGGGAGACAGGAGCATGGGTGAGCAGGCTACCCTCCTAGATAGTCGAGTTAGCAATCGAACCCTATACCGTTTTCATTAGTGACTCGAAAAAGTTACATTAAAGCGAGGTGAAAGTCGTACAATTGCGAATTTTCAAAACTGAAGCCTAGCATGACCTAGGCAACTAGCAGCTTTACGGGGAACTCAGCGGTCCCGTCCGGCCGGACATCTAGCGGTCTCGAGCGGGTTGCTCGAAAGATTCAACTGGATGGTTTCGTCA
Source organism: Tuber indicum (assembly GCA_006112555.1). Classification (NCBI taxonomy): domain Eukaryota; kingdom Fungi; phylum Ascomycota; class Pezizomycetes; order Pezizales; family Tuberaceae; genus Tuber; species Tuber indicum. The sequence continues at coordinate 473,132 of VBSK01000383.1, forward strand.
GTACTACCGATATTAGGCGGCTGTGAATAATTTCAAGCAGACTGACCCAGGCTTTGCAAAGCGGTGGCCTGAGTGGTTGGACTGTTGGCCCATGGTGAGGACTGTGGTCTAGATTAGCCCCATAGGGTCACTAGGAGTAGTTTCTCCTCAACACGGAAGCACCGGAGCCACATCATCACCGCTACCTGGTTGCCCGAAGTGTTCCTTGTTTCAATCATAACCAATCACTAATTGCTTTCTGCTTAACTGATTTTTTCTGACATATACTCAGTATTCAATTGAAGGACCCAAAACCCCCCGTATCCGTACACATCAACTTGCTCCGCATTCCCCCAGCTAAGCTCAGTGAACCTCTCCTAGAGGTCAAAGATCTTCCAGAATCGTTTGGCATGCTCGCCGACACTGTCACGTTTTGGAGCAACTCCGGCCAGCTTGTAAACCGCCACAGTGACCACTGCTGCAACAATAGGGACTGTTTTTTTGGCGGCATTGACGCCCATTCTCCTGGTGCAGTTCATCTCCTCCCTCGCCCTCGCCCGTGTTGGAAATAGTGGATGCTGCTCGGCATGCTCAAAGCTTTGTTCTCTTGCCCGCCGGCATATACGTTGGCCGGCATATCCGGCCGTCTACTCAACTACCCGTCTGCCGGTACCACTACCCTTCCACCGGCTCCACTACCCGCCCGTCTACCTGCCACCGGTTCTTTTGTCGCCCGTTTGTTAGCCTATCCGTATATTTGATGTGCATTCCCGGGACTGACCGTTTGTCCGTTCTCGCGTGTTCGTTCCCCTCCAGCCACTTGCTTTGTTGTGGCGGACGTTCTTGCTATGCGCTTTGGAAAAGCGCTTCCAGCGGAGAAGGATAGGAACTTCAAGGGAGTTCTAGACTGTCGGGAGTCTTTGTTCCTGTATTTCTTTTGTTAGCACGGGAGTGTGGAAGACAGTGGGAGTGCGGAAGGCAATTGGAGCGCGGGAGGCATATTGGAGAGTCTTTGGGGAGTTTCTTGTTTGTTCTCTCTTTTGTCAGCATCAGGAACGCACGGAGGAGATGGGGGATAAGTGTGGGAGATGTTAGAGACTTTGGTGTGAAGGTGATAGCAGGAAGGATAAGATTCCTGATTGTTGTCATTTATTTATACTCTTGTCTTTTCCTGTTAGTTTAGAGTTGAAGAGTCGTGGATCAGCAGAGCCGTGGAGCGAGAGATAGAGTCGTCGAATAGAGCAAGTTTCGGAGCGATTTGGTGACCTTTCCCACCTTCATTTGTGCAGAGTGTTTACAGCGCATTTAGTCCCCGTCACTTTGTTCCGTTACCGTCGTGCGGTATAGTTCTAGCTCCGGTGAGCCCGCGGATTTCCAATAGCCCGCTCCTCCCGGGTCTCTCCATACCTTATCTTCTAGCCGAGGGTGTGTTCCGCCTATTGCTGAAGGATTATTTTCCCATCCTTGACCTTCACTCCTTGACCTGGGCGCCACTTATTTCGTTTCGGATCTCTCCTCTTCGGTGCCGGGGGGACCCCGTGCAACATTGCTCCTCGGGCGGTTGATGGCAGCAGTGCTTCCAGGCGTCCAGTCCTTACTAGACGGGGTCAGGACGATGGAGGATGACAATGTCTCGTCTTTAGACGGACTAGACGGGGCCACGGCAGTCGGACGGCGCTAGTCCTGGATTTCCTCTTACGGACACCATATTACGCCATTAAAAATTTAAATTTCACCCATTTGTTTTACCTTGTTTTTGTTTGAACTTATTGTAGCACTGGTGTGTGTCTTCAGTGTTCCCAACCGTCCCGTCCGGACGCTAGGGCCCTGGCGTCCTATAGTCCCGTCCGTCCCGGGCAGGGTGGGTAAGGACGGCCGGGCATGGCGTCCGTCTTTTGTAAACACCACAGGACCGTAGGTTGACGGCCGGGCCCCGCAGTCTTTTTTGAAATGGTAACTTTCGGTAGGGCTCGGCCGTCATGAGTAATGACGGGCGTCACCTGTAGGTACCCGTCGTCACCCGTAGGTACCTACCGTCCTGAGTAAGGACGGGCGTCCCTTGCATGCCCTGACTACTTCCCGCATACCCGAATCATTACCGCCCCGGCCCTGTCGTCACCCATATCGCCTAACCCATCGCCATTAGGCTGCGTGGTAGCTCCATACCTCTGCCTGGGTTAATAAATACAGACTTGAGAGACGAAGGTTAACTATTTGGAGAAATCCTAGTGATAAAGCAGAGTCCTCGTCCCTTGGTCTCATTCACTCAGATCTTGTACTCTCTAAACCTTCTACCTTACCTTCCAGCGAAATTTGATACATGATAGTAGAACCTGAGCTTATCTACATTAGAATAAAAATGTTTCACTTCTTAATAACACTAGCCTAATGCGAATGAAATTTGAAAACGAAACATAAACTAAGACACCTATAGGGCCCGGCCGTCCGTCCCGGGCATAGGTCAGGACGGACTGCAACTGGGCGTCCGTCCCGGGCAAAGGTCTCAAACTTGGCGTCCGTCCCGTCCTAGGCGAAAGACGGACGGACTGGACGCTTGGGAACACTGTGTGTCTTACTGGGTGGCATTGTGTGCATTGACCAATTTTAGTCGACTGCTGTCGACGGCCGCCGGACGGCGCTGGCCCTTGTCCTTGTCGTCCCGTCCAGTCGGACTGGACGACTGGGAGCACTGGTTGGGAGTGTGTGGGTTGTACTCAGTGAGCTCAAGTGTCTAGTGTTGTCCTTAAGTATTAGGGTGCGAGACGAACGGGAATGAATGGGAAGATGCCAGGGGTAACAGGGAACTTGGTGTCCGCCCAGACCGCTTCCCGGGGCCGATGGGCTGGCCCAACAGGAGTCTCAAGATGTAAAATGTGCCAGGTTCCTACTGGTAATTGCAGGCAACGCTTGGGCCCTGCGTGTGATGGGTCTTAAGGCAATAGGGTGGAGCTACCGATCGCTAGAGGACTCCAGGGCCCTACAGTCACTCTCAGCCCGGACCCTTTCCCAAGGACTGACGTTCTTGCTCTACAGAATGAGACACCATGCGCGGGACGCCCGGGGCTGGGGTCTTGGACGTGATATCTGGAGCAGGGGTGCTTGGGGTCAGTCTATCAGCACAAAAAACCAACCCATTTAGACACTTAGGATGCGGAACTCAAACTGGTTATCCACGCTCACTAACCAACGAACCAAAACTAACCTAGAAAGAGGCACTTTTTTAAGCAGCCACGGGTTCCAGCCCAGCATGACACGCACACGGACAACTAAGGACAACGGGATGACCTAGTGCCTATCTCTTGCTTGGATGGTATGGCGACCGGGTCGTATCCTTGTGCGTTCCCCCAGTCGCGACCTGCTGGTAAAGCGGATAATAGGTAAACGTGAACCTGACTTGATGTGATGCCGTGGAACCCGAGATAGATGAAGAAGCAATATTGGAAGGGTCTGGCCGGAAACGTGAGCTGTTAACCAGCCATTCCAGCTTCACCGGAGGATATAGTGTTGAAAATCACGAAGCTTCGGTACAGAAATCAGCAAGATTCTAGCTCAGTTGATTAAAGGTAATGTCTAGATATTAACTTGTTTGGAGGTAGTACGATTGGGTATAAGAGTGAGGGCGTGGATGGACTAGAAGTTAGTGGAAGCAGAAGTGTGTGGAATGTTTCAGGAGTTAGTATTATATTAGGGATGCCGGGTGTTCAAGGTTATACTTCGGAGGTCTTGGGAAAACTTGGCGGCGCGCCATAGGTGATAGGAAACCGGAGAAGGAGCACAAAGGTATCAGGGTCGTTAGGGGTCGCTATAGTGCAGGGGAGCTATTTTAAAGGAAGTTTGAGAGAGCCGCGCAAAGAAATGGTGTGGAGTCATGACGGAGAAAGCAGGAGGAAAGTAGCAAGTTTGAGGAAGGAAGATGTTCGCAAAAGAAGATCATAGTTTGTATCATATATATGTATAGGATACCTCCAGTAACATAGAAAACACAAGGACCCCACGCCACACTCTCTCGCCATCATAACCGAATTTTATTAAATAGCACATATACAATGAGCAAGACTCCGTGAGCCCGGCCGGTGAGCAGCAACCCCTCGAACGGAAAGCGTCCCCCTCAATCCTGGGTGTCCTCGTTGTACCTCTTTCCAACAAACCGCATAAACCGGGCTCAACAATCCGCAACTTTTTTCCCCCTGCGGCTGGTATGTCACTCTTTGTATGCCCGACGGTTGGTATCCCTCCCACCACTGCCTATTTTTCCCTCTAATACGGAGATGCGGTGAGGCCGATGGCCCCAGCCGCACCAAAAGGATCTATATGTCAGAGTGGGAACGAGCGATAATACGCGGATTGCACCCGAAATCCAGGGTCCTGGATTGGGCTATGAACCCGCGAAACTTAAGGTCTTATGATAAACCCCCACAGGCAGTCATCAGCCCCTCCGGAGTTTCTTCGCGCCGGATAGGATAATCTAAGCAAACCTTTGAAGAACGCACTCCTATAGGGTCGAAAAGCGTTACTTACCCTTCATCTTGCTCAGAGAAAGCTATCGTACGAAAAGCAACGATGTTTCCGCTGCCCCCGATAGCGTACCTCACTTTCTAACCTGCGGGCGAAGTGGACCACATCCGGCTCTGCGATACTGTACTTCAGGGTACCAGTAGTAATCTATAAAGCAAGATATCGCGAGAATTGCAGACGAGAAAAAGTATTGAAATGTGTCACAAACAACTCTCTCACTCGCAGAGAACTCTGCTACTGAGCCATCTATCCCAATTACCGTAGCTCAGGTGGCTTTTTGCTCTGAAGGCGTCAGACTCGCAGACCGCTGCAAAAATAGCAAACAATCTCCCATATTGTGCGCGCCAATAGATCTCAATTGCGATAATTTTGTGGCACCGATACAAACCCCTTTTTTACGAAAAATAAAACAAATACGATATGGCGTTTACATATAGCGTGCCCCACAAGCACCGTATCGCTGATTATGCTAGGGGGTCCAAGCTGTCAACTCTCTCTCTCGTTTATTTTTCTGTTCAGCCCCCCCTCCTAGCGCTCTATCCTTTCCAATGTTACGTCAGGCTGTGCACTCATCCCGGTTGGGTGGTAGACGACCTCTACCGAAAACTTGGTATTCTTGGTACCGGTATTCCGGGGTTGCGGGCGTAAGCGAATAGATTTACCGGGATTGCCGCAAGCGTTGGCCACGCACCCCACGTTGCTAATTCTGCATCCCACGTGCACCGGTATCCTACGAGTGCCGGTACCGTATTCCGTATTAGGCGTGGGGAGTACAGTACACGCCGTAAGTACACCCGCAAACCCATTCCTGAGTATTGCGTTACACCAAGACTATAAAACCCTACTCGCGAAACGCAGAGGACTCATGCTTGATCACCCAGAAGCTTCCAGAAGCGGCACAGCCACGCGACAGATATGTTCCCGAACCGCGTCCCAGGTAAATCGCGCATCACACATCCGTCAAAGAGAACAGCTGTCGGTTAAAGCTAAAGCATGGTACGCCCACTGCATGTTCTACTTCTTTTTCCTCCACTATTACAAGAGCCTTCCTAATTCTATTTCGCCGTGGCCAATATATCAGAAGGTGTGAAATATGCACCTTAAAAAAAGAAAAGAACTATAAAACTATAAACCGTACTCGCTACGGGAGACGCCTCCACATTGTGGCTGGCTGGAGGCCGAACTCACTTTCCGCCACACCCCTCCGTCCCACCAAAGCTTGATTTTATCGCACTCGTTCCACGCAAGAAGTAGCGGTATTCGGAAACGAGGGGGACCCTGGAGTTTGAATTTTATATGTGCGCACAGACACGCACGGACTTGTCATCCAAAATTCCGACTCCAGGATCCCCGTATTTCCGAATACCGGTACCTCTTTCCTGGGACAAGTACGGTAGGCAGGGCATCCCTGGGTTCCAGGGTGTCTATTCGTTACGCTGCCACAACGTTCTGCCATAGCCGGTACGGGTGCTCTAAATGTTGACTCCGTCCCACCACACTAACGCCGTTGCGGTGCCGGCCACAGTCTCAAAGGGGGGACGGTGAATACTGGTCCGTGACAAACAGGCATTAGTACGATCACAGATATTTTCTGGTTATCGTACCTTTAGGGGTTTACAAGTACCTTTTTGCTCGCCATAAACCGTTGTTCTTCACAAGCCTGCATCCGCCGCGCCCCCTTGGAGATTGTAACTTAACATGTGACAACAAAGAAGACCTGGTCACAACAATGCCCCCGTGGCCAAATTAAAGCCGAACACCGTAAACTATCGATCGGCGAGCCAATAAACTCGTAGTCTGAAAGATTCCTACCCGGATGATTTGTAACCCGATACGGTACCCCGAATAAAGAGCACGCTTTGCGCATGATTGACCGCAGCGGGACAACCACCATATCGGTCAGTCTACCTCCGCCAACACCTCTCGTGATATCCCCAATTTCACACTCGGAAACCATACCCGTGAGCAAAGGTATGCAGGCGTCACAAATAGGAGGAGCCAGAATAACGCTTGGAGTTCTTCTCCTCCAGAGAGCCTCAATTCTAGCGCTCAAGTGGCATGCGAATACAGGAATGCCATTCATGTGCAGATAGCAGTTTCTCATACTCTCAATCTCTATGCACCCCTAATGCACTCGAGGGCTTGTAACATGTCTCGGCGCGTACCCAATCCTACAAGCGCATTCTCTCGCCAGTCACCACGCTGTCAGAGAGCCCCCCCGCGAGCACCTCTGCCCGAGCACTATACCGGGGCTAGTCTGTGAATACTCTCAATAAATTATCATTACTAAGATGCAGCTAAGCTGATTGATTATGGGCAGATATGCTGTGAGCGCCTCGCATTCCGTTATTTGATAGAGGGAGTATCTATGACTACGGAATTTACGGCTAATTCGCCAATATAACGGTGTTCACTAATCAACTCCCCTACTCGGGTGCTAAATTTTATTAAGGGTACTAGTACCTATAGTGACACGAGTAAGATAGCAGAGCTTGATGCGAGACAAAACCACAAACCACCCTACAACTTCCCTCATTCGGACTGTAAACTGACACCCTCCGCCCCCCCGGCCAAGCAATCCCACTCCCATACCGTTGTACCGTTCTGGTCACGGCGAAACCCCCGACCCTCCGGAGACTTATCTTGCACTCTTCTCTTTCTTCCTGCATTCTTCCTTTTCTTTCTGTAACGCTCGCATGGAAACGCCTGGGTTTGGCAAACTAGAGTCACTAAGCAGAAGAGTTCGTGAAATGCTGACCAGCAACTCGCCAAAATGGTGGTGTCCAAATTCGATCTCCATGACCGGTCCTGACTACCGTAAAACCTACAATAATTAGACCTACAATAATTAGAGCATAAACTTATGCTATATCATTGAGCTTAGAATTGTAAGCACTTGGTTTTTACAAATTCATTGAAAACTTAACACCTTGAAACACTCATCTCCAAACCCTACCATGTTGAAAATGCTTCAAGTCAGGATCTGTCTGAATATAATAATTTTATTCCATTTTTTTGTAAGTATTTTTCATATAAAAATACTTGCAATTGTTTGTCAAAACAGTTACTTTGTATTCAGTAAAATAATAGAATAGTCATATTATCTAAACACATCTTTAAATTCTTCCATTACTAGTAGATGGATAACTATGAAACCGTATTTGCTATTTGCTATTTGCTATTATATACATGGGTGTAAAAATGACTGAAACTTTTCACAGGGAGTTATATATTCAAAAAAGTATATCCAAATTGTAACCAATGCCTCATACTAAAATGACATCTTCTCTGCTGCTTAATCACCTTTAAAAATCTTGTAATTTTCTCCAGATTATCTACAAACTTGTTGATGTACTTAAAAACTCTGGTAGATTCTGAAAGGCATTGCCCTGTGAGAGATAGTGTCATAGTAAAAGTTGATAATTATTTTAATATTATAGAAAGCATACTATACCAAACATTTTGATCTATTAGTAGTATGATTCTGTAAATTGGGACAGAAACTCAAAAAAAAAAAAAAAACTACACTATGCTCAGTGAAATCCATAAATGTCTGATTCAATTATTTAAAAAAAAAAAAAAAGTTTATGGTAGTTGTGACCTGTAATGGAGATCTACGCAAACTTTTGGCGAGATTTCTTAGTCAGCATTTCACGAACGCTTCTGCCGTCTAACTTTAGGTGTGATATCGTGAATAATTCTTTGAATTTTTCTCCCTTTTTTTCTTTTTATCCTCTTTCACCCGATCTTGGCGCAACCAATTAGCATGAAGGAATGGGGTTTGATCCTAGAAACCTGCATCTTCCTATTACACCCCTGTTGCTTTGATGGGGATATCATGCCATGCTGCGGGGTTCAGAACCCGGAACCGAGATACTCGATTTTTCGAGTTAATCGGGTACTCAACGTTTTTTATAGTCACTACAACGTCATTTATATATCCATGGCACAAGTTGCGGTGGTGGTGCAGGGCAGCCATGAATCATACCACAACTCAATCACTCATTTGTTTCCTTTCTAGGAGACTATTCCCCGGAAATCGTATAAACCAGGGATCCTCAAATTAGGAGGGCAACGGTGGGCTTTCCAGTGGGGCCGAGAAAATTACACCGTTCCCACTCCTCAAGTAGATACCCTGGCTTTAACGAAGATTCATCCTCCCCAAATAGTTAGTTGGCAGAGCGAACTACCACGATCGCCACCCCATGTGGGGGGCATCGTAATTTTTAGCTTTACCCGGGAGAATCTCTTGGAGACTTTTGAGGGGTTCTCAAATCCTGACCATGAATTTCAAACATGATTGGTCAGAGCTGGATCAAGGAATTAAAGGTTATATATAACTACTTGGTCGGGTTGGTTGCAGTTCAGAGAGTTTTCGCCATAGGCTTAAGAGGTGTCTGACCAAAAAAATGCCCTTTCTAGCGTAAAGGCGGCCAATCAGTACCACTTTTGTCTTGTGGCTCCCAGCTACGGTATGCCGCACAGTTTATCCACAAACAAGACAACGCATCAAGGCTCAGGTTGTATCACACAATTACCCAACTTTCCGGCAATGTTTATTTTTCCTTTACTAACCCCAAGGAATAAATCCCTCCCCGACCAGAACTGGAAAAATTTAATAATATTATAATAAGTTACCATCCCAGGAGGAAAGATGCTGTCGCAAAGCTTCGCCATCTCATCACAGCAAACAACAAAAAACAATTTACTCAAGCATAAAGCTCCCCAAGTCTTCGTTTTTTTATTCCTCGAACAACGCAAAAACATTGCAAAGAACGAAAACCAAGAATTGCCTGAGACCTGCAGATGTCTTTCTAAATGATGGATTTCTTGGTCAATGGTATCATATCTGGAAGGCTTTTTTGGCCGAGGGTATGGTATTGAAACGAGGAGCACTCCTCGCGTTTGTGCCCGAGCACCCCAACTCAAAATCGCCACCGAGTGATTGCTGGTGAGTGCCCAATGGGGAATATGCCATCAGGAAGGGAACTTCCAGCAATGTACCTCTGGCTTTGCTCCAATCAGAATACCCCTTCATCAACAGCACCCAATATTTTCATTCTCAAGTCCGTCCCAGGAGCACCGCCGCCCGTCTCACTCATTGTCTATCTAAGCGAACTTCATCCAGCTCTTGTACACAACGAGACTAGCAGGCAGTGTACTAGTGACCCGTTAGCGAATTTCTCTCTGGAGGCTTTCTTGTCTATCCCAACGTTGTTCCAGCTCTTAACAGTCCACCATTCCGCTATCCGACAGCACAATCGGAGCTAGCACCTAATCACAAGCGACCGGGCTCCAGCTGCTAATCATGTCTGGTAACCTTCGCGGTGGCATGTCCGAACGTTCCGCGCCGACTCACATTTCCTCCTCCGAGAATGAAGGGACTGCCTCACAAACACCAATTTCCTCCCTCAGCCCCGCAAACGCCTCCAACCACGCCGGTACCGGTCCACCTTCGCTCCCCCGCCCCGTCTTTAGCTGCCCGTATGTTTTCAGGAGGGAAATGCCCTACCGCCACTTCTGGAGGCATCTCAAGCACTCTGACCTTTGCAGGCTCAATAGTGAGGAGCACGAGCGACTCCTAGACGCGCTTGGTTTAATCCTCCCACTGCCCCAACCCTGCGTTTCAAGTGGTAGGCGAGGCTGACGAGGTTTAAATAATCAAATTAGCAGAGGACAACAAGGCGGAAGAAGAGAGAAAGTCGAGGACTGCTAAATTCGAGTTGCGTGCTAAGAGAATGGCGATAACATGCGAGAGGTCTGTTGCTGAGAAGGTGGCGATTTGGGAGGGGATGTGGGCTGCTGAGCAGGCCGGCGATAGTATCCAGGTTGGTGTATCATACCTCATTCCATTATCCCCTCCATGCCACAGTGGGATTGTTGCTGATTGATATGGGAATTTATTGTAGTATCATGCTGGAATTCTCTTGGATGCCGCCAGCAGCGCCAGTGAGTAAACTATCCTCCAAATTCCCTAGGCCTCACACGGTCCGGATGATGGCTTCTGCTCAGGGGCTCAACCTATCAGCTCTCTTTCCCTCTGTTTCTTTCCTCTGCCTCTCAAAGCACTCTATATCTTCCCTTATATTGCGCGGGGCGCTCATTCTAGTTGGACAGTTACTGGTTATTACCGAAGACTTTGTATTTCTTGGTCAGGAATTCCGGTGTAAGCGAATTGGTTTATGGCCGGGAGCTTTCGCCAGTATGGTACTCTTCATCTTGTGATTCCCCGTCGCATACAAATACCGTAGACACGTAGGGTGCAGGCGCCGTTGGAGCATGCGGTAGTGAATCTCCGCCGAGAAACGTTAGACAAGCTCTAACTCGTGCCCTCGGACTCTCGCACTCCCAATCGTGCCACTCGACAGCGGGATTCGTGAAACATATCTCGCATTAGCCGTGCAACCTCGCCAGGACGACGACTTGTAAAGTGGAAGTCAGCCGCTCCTATGTCCTCTATTTCTCTTTTATTTTTCCTCGAGCAACACAATATCATCAATAGAAGCATTCAATGCTATTTCATCATGGCTAATCTATCCGGAGGTGCCATGTATTGGCTCTAAAAGAATGGCCAGGAAAAGCTCTTGCAAAAATCGATGAACGGTCGCGGCGAGACGCAGTTGTGAGGTGGGGGATGCAATCGCTTTTCCCAGTGAGAATTTGAGTTTTTTGGGGTGGTGCTGTTGGTTGCATCCCGCTGACCCACAACCATAATCTTGCCGCAAGTATGATACTCGGGTAACTTTTGGAAAAATGGGTAGACGATCATTACACCGCTCACCAGCCACAAATTTGTGGCGTGGAACCACAGAAGTATCATAGCAAGGTCCCTGTTGCGAAATCCAGTGCCACTTGCACCACAACTCAGTTTGCGTACAAGTGCAACCGTTGGGTTCAGTTTTGCGACCGTTTCTACAGTAAAAAGGAGCGTCAAACGACCGGGGTTGGTCACTTTGTATGTATAGGGCAACCGAACCGCACCTGTGTATCCAAAAAGACACTTCGCCGCAAAGTGATGTTAAGCCACAAATTGATGCTGAGCCACAAAATTATCCAACAGATCTGACAAAAGTGTCGGTGATTCCCCGTTTTCGCACAAAAAGCATGACTTTTCGATTGTCGGTACCCCACCGAAAACTGTCTCTCCTTTTTCCCAAATTGCTGGTTTAAAGTCATTATATCTGTGACATATCTCCTAATGAATTTAAAGAAACCCCATTAACAGCTGAAGTCACTATATGCTGGTAAAGTTCTGTTGAGGGGCAATATTCACATGAAATTGTATACATGGGTTTAGTATCAGAGACTAGCTAAAACACACGGTTTTTGGTGTAAAGGTGGCCGATCACCGACACTTTTGCCTAGTCACTTTCTAGTGAGCTACAAAGTCATGTTGAGCCACAAAGTTTCGATGAGCTGTCGGGCACTCCGTACCATTGGAGTGCCTCCGATCGCGAGCCAGCGAGTGTTCCAGGTTGTCGCGACTAATCACACCTTCGCAGGGGTTAGGGAAGCTCGATAAAATCTCCCACACCGGTAACCTAGGCCCGGTTAGGCTCCGCGACGTTGCGAGGAAAGGCCGGGTTGGGTTAAAAACCGTTGAAGAAATTGGGGATCGTTTCTTCGAACAGGGGGGTTATATGAGAGAACCCGTTCGGGGGAAAAAAAGAAAACAATGGTCATAGCATGATACTAGCAAATTTCATGAGATTTCCTGATGTCCAGTCTTTTCTTCTCTCTTCTCCTCCCCTTTCTCCTCCCTTCCTCTCCCACCTCAGCGGGGCAGGTAAAGGCAGGTGCTTCGTACGGTGTAGAAAAAACTTGTCCTGGTAGTCATTTCCTGTGTCAGCTTTTCCAAGAATATGCTCGAGTGTCCAGGATTTCCGAATACTTCCGAAAGGGCCCAGGACCCGGTACGAGTTCTGTAACTATCACAAAACTGTCATGCTGACACGGTGCAGCCAATTACGAAAGCGGTACATGTTAGAGACAGCTTAAGGTAGGGGGTTGCCGTGATAGATTTTGTCGCAATTACCCAAATAGGCTAGTGTGCTAGATTTTAATCTGGACTGGAAAGGCTCAGCTGCAAAACGGATGATAGAGTAAGGTGATAGAAAAACTACGTATTTTGTAGCAAAATAGCAAGTCGCCGGGACTTGCAGACCGGCACTACCCGGGCAAGAAATTTTAAGAAGAGGCAAAAATCGTGAGAGCAACCTTTGCTCCCTATGGCGGAAGCACGGGGCACATGAATTGGTAAGTTGGGATGTTTTACGGAGGTATAGCTCCTAAGTTTTGTATGTTACACCAGTTGCTCACACAATGCCCACTGCGAGTGTAACATACAAGAAGTACCTCGGGATGCAATGGAGAGGCAAGATCTGAAGCGGCTTGACACTTTGCATTCGGGCACTATAGCGGAGAATACGTGACGGTCTCTGAGTTGTCCCTCGATTTCGCAAACATTCCCTTCAACTTTCATTTGCCGAAAACGCCGCTCGCCACAAATCTCCCGGTTCGGCTTGACTCAACTGGGAACCCGTGAATTCGTCGGAGGGGAGGCAATGGTTGTTGGACAGGGATTGGCTTTGTGGTGTAACGGCCCTCCAAAAGCAAAAACCAGTTTCCGGGATCATATATTTTTGTTTGACTGGCTCTTTTGTTCTAGGGGATGGGTTGGTTGCCTTACATTAGAGGTGAGCGGCGGTGATCTGGAAACTGGTCCCCAAATTCCCCCAAATCCCCCAACCGAGACACCCGACACCGTGTGTTTGTGCCCTAGATTTCACCGTGCATTGCGCCACTACAGTGAGGATCGATCGCGAAATTCGCAGCAGGCGGGAGATGCAGAACATTTCAGCTCGAAAAACTTCACTCCGAACCCTTTGCGTACCACTAGAAGATTCGACAGCTTATGGGATACCATGCGTTACCGAACGCATGGTATCCCGGTAACGCATGGTATCCCATAAGCTGTCTTAAAATGTAGAACCCTAACCAGTTTGGGGAATCGGGAGTAAATATACGCGGAATCTGTCGCATCAATCATGCCCATACTGAGCAGTCCGGATTTTGCTGTGTTCTGAGCAATACACCTCATTCTCAAAACAAGGTTTTTCCTATCACGATTGCCATAATCGGTTAGGGTTCTACATTTTAAAACCGACTGATTATCTCGACAGCTTATGGGGTGCTTGTACAAAGGGGGTAGAGCATGAATTCGTGGTACGGAGCAGGGGTAGTGCGAGGTGATTTTAGGCGGCACTTTGGTATACTGCAACCGAAGCAACATTTCAACAGAAAAAATATGTTTGTGGTGCAGAACCTCTTAAACTGAATCCTTTACCAAGATATCCTCTCACCTCAAGTTGTAGGTGTTTTCAGCTATTATATCTGTAGACAAGAAATACAATATTAAATAGTATACCAATATATTCTCCAGATATAGGTAATGACGTTTTCAGGAATATCATGATCTCCTCTACAGAGTTTTGAGTTGACCAATAGATCCTGGAGTGTATAAAATGGGACCAGGTTTTAAGGAGTTCCTTACCACACTAGAATTAGCCTTTAGGAGTGTTTGATTTGATGAACTTATGAATTTATTAATATTCCTCACTATGGTTTTACTTGATTGATCTTCCTGGTCCAAAAAGAAACCACTATTCTCATGATGTTATATTGTAAGTGTACTACACCTACTGAGACATTACTTATGCACTGTACCATGAATTCATGCTCTAACCTTGTACCGTGCAATAGCTTGCAAGGGTCCTGCGCGTGATATAGGGACTGCTGCCTCCCACCGGCCACATTGCACTTTTAGCGCGGGGTGGTGGTTGTAAATATATGCATGCTTCACCCGAAAAAAATCGGAGACTCCAGGATCTGCTCTGATGATCCTTTGGGGGGGGTGCTCTGATGATTCTTTGGGGGGGCGGTTCCGCTCACAAAATCGTGTTTTCGTCGCCAATATATCCGAGCGAGAATCCATGATGTAGCAAAAGCCTCAGGGAGGAGGGGGAAGTGCACGTCCTTCCCGCAATACATCTGGTCACGCTCTAATCCGGTTCCCTCTCCCAATCGCTAGAACCCCCCCTCCTCCGTATTAAGCACCCAACAGGCACATCTTCAAGTCCCATAAACCTGCGCGCGTTACATATATAAGACAGCATGCTTCCCCCCCCCTCTCTTCCACTGGGTAACCAACGGGTAGTGTACTAGTTGCGCTATCGAAAATTGCTCTTCTAAAACCTCCTCGTCTATCCCAACGTTTATCTATCCCCAGATCTGCTTCTATTCAGTCACCCAACAACCAGAGCTAGCACTTCTAATACAAAAAACCGGGCTCCACTTCGCTAGTCGTGTCTGATGATCCCAGTGACGGCATGTCCGAACGTTCCATACCCACTGGCACTTCGCCCTGCTTCAAGAATGAAAAGGTTGGCTCCCGGGCACCCATTTCCTCACTTGACCCCTCAAAAGCCTCACCCGCGTCTGACCCTACCCACGGCGACCCGCCCCGCCCCGCCTACCCCGTAGGCCCAGCTAATGGGGTTGGCATGATCAAACTGGCAGAGGATAGTAGGGCGGAAGAAGAGAGGAAGTCCAGGACTGCTGAATTCGAGTTGCGAGCTAAGAAGATGGGGATAACCGGGGAGAGGTCTGTGGCTGAGAAGGTGGCGATTTGGGAGGGAATATGGACTGCTGAGCGGACGGGCAATGATATCCAGGTTGGTATTCCTTATTCCACTACCACTCGCCGAGTAAAGTATGGTTAGTGCTGATTCGAGCGGTGGGGGGGTAATTGCAGTACCTCGCAGGGACTCTCTTAGATGTTGCCACCAATGCCAATGAGTAAAACCTTCACCAAACTCCACAAGATCCACAAGTCTTATCTAGGGATTTCTGTTGATTGAATGAAGTGGGTATCGGTTGTAGTATGGTGCTGAGATTCTCTTAATCCGGCCACCAACGAAAGTCAGTAAACTTTTGCCCGAAATTTCCTATGCCCCATAAGTCTCATATTACAGATACCGTTGAGAGGTCTTGTCGAATTTTTTGCACTTGTTTTCTCTTTCATCTGACTATTGAGAACTTTACATCTTGTTATATCGTGCGGTGAGCTCATTCTGGTTGGATAGTGGTTGGTCGTTATGGAAGACTTTGTGTTTCTTAGTTAGGAAATTTGGGCGTGGGCGAATTGATTATGACCACAAGACTTGACTACCGATACTAAATAATTAAACAAGCACTATTGCCCCCTTGTTCTCCTTTTGTTATCCAACCGACGTCTATTTGGTTTCATATTTCATAAGTTAGTTTTCGCCCGATATCACAACAGAGGCATCAATATTAATATATCCGGGCGTTCTCCTGTAATTCGCGAAGGCGGACTACCGGTTTGCTATTGCCACTCAGAGGCTGATGAACCAGGCCGAAACCCAACCACTCGGAGAAAATATCCAACCAGCCATACCTCCGCTCCTACCGGTATTTCATCTTGTCCACTGTGTCTTGGCAATTCTTGGCTCAACTCGGCTCCGTTGCAACGGGATTCGCGTTTAGCCGTGAGACCCCCGCTTCGCGCCGTAGACATGCGCGAAAGTCCGGGCCCGGCAAACCCCGCAGAAGGGATCCGGATCTCGCTTCTCATTCTCTTCCTCTTCCACTCTCTCTATCCTTCTTTTCCTTTTCCTTTTTTTCTCTAGCAATACGCTAATAGCCGGTTATCCTCCTATTTCGCGTCGCACATAGTCGGTAAAAGCGAGCAGGCGTGACGCAAAAGCAAGCGTGGCCCGACGGGAGGGAGGAAGAAGTGAGATGGTAACCATCGTTGGAACGCGGTACTAGGTTGGTAACTGATGATTTGGGTTTTTCGAGTAAAACTCTACAAAATCAGTATTTCTCGCGATAGTGCGAGTCAGAACCAAATCCGCCAGCCAAATCCTCACTGTCACTACTATGATAGCATTGATCGCCTCTACAGCAGTATACAGAATACCTCGTGGTCTGGTAGTAAAAATCTCCGCTCCGTGATCACCCCCAGAATGGTGTGCTAGCTGGAGATTAGTTGCATTAGCGGCTGTGGTAGAAGGAGATCAAGCATATGTAGAGTTTGCAATAGTTCTGGTGAGGGTCGGAGGGATTTCACATCTTCGGTAGTGGGATCCGGGTCCGGGGTTTGCCTAAGTAACTCCGCAAGAATAATCCCACTATAACCTGAAATACTCTTGAGAGGCTTTCCCCTTTCCCCGGTCAATAAGTTACCAGCGCGGTTGAGTGCTGCTTTTGCCTTGTTGACTGCGCCCAGGTACTTGAACAAAGGCAACTTCTTTATCGCTTTAACAGTGTGTTGTAATTATGGTTAACATCTTTTTCTTTTAGTTTCTCGTCCCCCCACACATGATTTTACCGGTCATGAGCGATGCGAAATAGGGTGGTAACAGGCTTGTTTGTTAGATCGAAGCGGGCAAGGTACTTTGTGTGATCAAAGAAACCTGTCATAAATATCATTTCTTTTGTTCATACGCCAAGAAATATAACGGTAATGCGCGAGGGCTGACATGGCTTTGGGCTTGGGAACAATGCGGACGCTTATTCACGGGCAAACCTTAGTGGAAATATCACCCAAGCTGAAATATCTTCCAACTTGCCAAAATATACATAGAAAAAAAGAAAAGAAGTTTTTTCTCCACATACAGTACCGGCACTCGAGTAATGATCACTCCTGGGTGGCTTAGATTGCACCGGAAAAAGAATAAAATTACAGGGGTCAAATTTTCTTCATTCTCTACCAATTCCGCGGGAAAAGATTTTCGATACCGTACATAGAGCCACCCGAGCACGGGGGGGCGGAACGTTAATCCGGGCGTCGGTCTGTGAATTCTCCAACTGACATGTGTGAGAAGTTAGTCATCCTGTGTCCTTACGTTACTCGAGTGCCATGCACTTAGCGCCGCTAGCTGTAGGGACGGCATGATACCGGCAATCGCACAAGTACGATACCGTACGGGCGCAAATATATTGTGGGGCACAGTTATGGGTGAGCGGGAGATGCGGAAACTTAATTACGGGAAACTTGGCTCCAGGTCGTTTCCCCCGGACCGGGCAGCACCAAGCGCTTGGATATATACCTCTTTAGAAAGCTCCGCTACCGGTATGATATCGTGATGGCTTGAGAGTATCATGCTATGCGTCCCAAGGGCACTACCGTATCCCAGCCCCCTTCCATGGTTCCACTCACCAAAGTTTGGCCAGACCTCCTTTTCCATAGCCACATATCCAGCTCTGAATTATAATATTCTCGATCTGTTTTCCGTGGTGAGTCAGGACCCATGATATGGGTCGTGGGGGCCAAAAAACAAAATACACATCCTACATACCATTGCGAAGTAGGCTCAACGATATAATACTCTCCAGCTACAATCTAAATACCGGTATCTCTCTCTTTGCTAGCACACCCCCAATATCGGCATCCAACAACCACATCTGCAGGTCTCAGAACTCCCCCACTGAGGCTATAAACAAGGCTCATCATTCTTCCCTACTGCTGTTCTTTAGAGGATTACTCATCTAAAAATTTCCAACCTTCCCGGCGCTCGTCCACCCGCCCGGGGGTTTCCGTTCAGCCGTCCGATACCGTAACAAGAACACGCACCTTTAATATTGAGTTGCAAGACTCCGGTTTGATAGCCATGTCTGGTAACCACGATGAAGGCATGTCGGAACGCTGCGTATGCCCTCCTGCTACAAGAATGAAAGGAATATCCCACAAACACCCATTTCATCCTTCGGCCCCTCGAAAACCCCACCCACTTTCGCCCTCTATGATACTGGTCTACCGCCACTCTCCTATCCTGTCTCCAGCTGCCCTTAGTTTTCGAGGGAGAAATTTCGCATCAGTGCTTCTGGAGGCATCTCAAGCACTCCGACGTTTACCGGCATATAAGCGACGAGGCAGCTGCTTGGCTGAATCCCCACAAGGTAGGGCACTAGCGCCTCCTAGTTACGATTGGTTTAATCCCCCCACAGCCCTAACGGGAAAGAAGAGTTCTGTTGATCGGAATGTGGAGGTCTTGTAAGGGAAGTGGGCTGCCCAGCAAACAGGCAAAGATATCCAGATTATCATCCCATCTCCCATTAACTTGGCAGGTTGTAGTCCGATCGCTGCTTACTGAGATGTGGATTGGTTGCGGTCTAGTGCTTGGATCCTCTCGGGTGTCACACCAGCGCCAATGAGAAAAGTATTCCCAAAATCCCGTGGGCCTCACGCATTCCATATGATGGATTCTGTTGAGGGATCCAAGTTATCAACTTTCTCCTTCTTGCTTTGTTCTGCCTCCCCCATAACACTTATATATCTTCTGTTATATCGCGCGGTGTTTGCTAGCGGTTGGTCTAAAATTCAAAGCTTTGTATTTCGCGGTCACGAATTGCCGGAGTACGCGAATTAATTTATACCACCAGCGTTCCAAATGCACTTCATCCTGATGATTCCACATCGCAACCTGTTTCTCCTATTTTGATATAAGTGACTCGGAGGATTATCTTTCACTATTTGTCTCTTATTCCTGTATCGGCCTTAACATTGTGCGTATAAACTTTTGTGCTTGGTAACCACGGTATCGAGAATAATTTTTGGATTCTTTCTCCCTTTCCTTCTCTTTTTTTCCTCTTTTCCCTAACACAGTTAATCACTATGAGGGAATGGGCTGCGATTCTAGAAACCCGCGCGTGCTGTCATTTCTATTGTTGGAGGGCTAGATACAACCCACCGTATGGATACCATATTCAACATTTTGTCAAGCTATCAGAGCGTGAGTTACCTATCCATGGCCTAAGTTACGGTAGTTGTGCAGCGCAGACATGAGTTACCGTAAGTGAATTACAGGTATCATACTGATTTGTTTCCCATTCAGGAGACTTTAAAATATGTCCGGCACTTGTGCGTTTCATGTCGTTATGGCGTCGGGCCTCGGGGCCCGTGCGATACCCGTAGCCACGCTACCTATATTGCGGTAGGGTCTCGTAAACTCGGTACTCGTATGCACCAGCGGGAATAACATGCGTTCGAACGGCCACACGTGGCCAAAGACGAGCTAAGCTGTACCGAGCCGCGCTATGGAAAGAGGCCGGGCAGACCTTGGCCTAATTAGCGAATGAGAGCAAGCATCTTCAGGTGACGCTCTTCCGCGAAAAGTATACCTTGGTAGAAAAAGCATCCTGTGGCAAATTATTTCCAGAATCTGACTCTGGGGGGGGGACTCTCTCGCAAGTCCCGCTCGCTTACTGAGCCACACCTTATTTTATTATTATACTCTAGCGGCATTTCCAGTTCGCCCTAATGATGAGGGGAGTAAAGGGATTGGACAAAGGTGTTCGCGATTGCCCCTGCCCGTACGAAAAGCATCACTTTTTAATCGTCGGTAGCTCCCTAAAAACCGGATCTCCTTTTTCCCAAACACCTGGATTACGGTCATTTTATCTGTATAATATTTCCTGAGGAACCTGATGTAATCCTACTAACGGCTGAAGGTACCGCATGCTCGCAAAGCTCTACCATCGCTTAAAAGTAATCGTTGCCGCCAAGGTAAATAAGATAATTGCCCCCCCCCCCTCAGCCTCACACAACAATGTTCCAATCTTTGATGAGTTGCAGCACAACGGGGAAGTGTCAGGAGGTTCTGAAAACAACTAAAGGACAACTAAAGGATGGTTTTTTACATATATACAATACATAAGTATCATACTTGGATGGTTTTTAGAAAATGTTCCCCATAGGTTCAGTACACGGTGCGGGGATAATATCTTCACGTGAACACTGGGGTAGTGCGATCGTACCGGTACCGGTAATTCACAAGCTCGACAGCCGAATATTCGAGCTTGGCCAGATAGCGCAAGTAGAAAATTAAAATTTGCCAATTATTATCTCTAAAGTGTTTACAAATTTCGTCTCTTTTGCCACATATACCCTTGCACGTGCGTATGGACAAACCCTCCGGAGTATTGTTCAAGGACTAACCCTTGTAACCGGGCATAGGGGCCTGACCGCAAAAGCACGATTTCTCGAGAAAAGCTGATCAATCACCCACGTTTTGTCTTGTGGCTGGACTTGAGTATCGCGCCGGCAGTTATGCCATGCAGGTGGTATGCATCCAAGAAAATGCATCAAGGACCATGTCGTATAAGTCCAGTATCTAGTTTCTCCGCTTACCCCGGTGACATGATCCCCCCGCGGGAGGATTGGTCAAGCGAAAGGAGGGAATATGATAGGTTGTGCCGCACTGAAGTTCGCGTGAAAAAAGCAAATCCGAGTGATGATTTTACCCGATGGGGAAAAAAAAAAGAAAACCTCAGTGGAAGGAAAAAGAAAATTGACGCCTTTTGTTGTTGTGTTGTTGAGGCATCATACACTTATCCGGATTCTAAACGTTCTCGCGCTCAGGGTACCGGAATCAGTTGAGACATTCGAGTGATCGCTGATGAGTGTCAACCGCTCGGTCGTATCATAAATATGGTATCGGGAAGGGAACTCCGAACGCTACACTTCTAGCTTCGCCCAAATAAAATACCTCTCCAGCACCAGCAACACCCTCACCCTAGTCCCGAGCAGTACTCGTATCTCCAAGTCACAAGAACCCTACTGCCCCTCTCCCTCACACGTTTTATAATTGAACGTCACCCTTCTTCCCTCCTTTCTGCTCTGCTACAAATAAACCAGCAGGCAGTGTACTAGTTACGCTTTAGTGGATCTCTCACTAGAGGCTTTCCTGTCTATCCCAACGTTCGACTACTTCCTAACGGGCCTTTATTCGGCCATCCGACACAACATCCACGGCCAGCACCTTTAATCAGAAACGGCTAGACCCTAGTTCGCTAGCTATGTTCAGCAACCCCTATGAAGGCATGTCCCAACGTTCAACGCCTACTAACACTTCCTGTTCCAAGGGTGAAAGGGCTACCTCAAAAACACCCATTTCCTCCCTCAACTACTCGAACGCCCCACCCGGGACCGACCCCGCCGATACCAGTCCATCTCGGCTCGTCTGCCCCGTCTCCAGCTGCCCGTATGTTTTCGGGGGGGGAATGCCCCACTGGCACTTCTGGAGGCATCTCAACCACCCCGACCTTTGCGGGCTCAATGGTGACGAGGAAGTTGTTTGGCTCAAACTCCATGAGATTGAGCACGAGCGCCTCCTTACCGCACTCGGTTCCACCCCTCACAACCCTAACCCTACTGATGCTCAAATCGCAGACCAGGCTGACAAGGTTGATATAATCGAATGACCAGAGGACAGCAGGGCGGAAGAACAGAGGCTGTCAAGAACGGCCGAATTCGAGTCGCGTGCTAATAACATGGGAATAACCGATGAGAGGTCTGTTGCCGAGAAGGTGGCGATTTGGGAGGGGATGTGGGCTGCTGAGCAGGCCGGCAATGATATCCAGGTCGGTGTTCCCAATTTTATTATCCCTGATGGTCTGACGTGGGATTGTTACTGATTGAGGTGGGAATTGATTGTAGTATCATGCGGGAATTCTCTTGGATGCCGCTAGCAGCGCCAATGAGTAAACTCCTCTCCAAATTCCCTAGGCCTCACATGGTCCATAAGATGCGTTCCGTTGAGTGGTCCAAGCTATCAGCTCCCTTTACCTCTATTTATTTTTCGCTCTGCCTCCCGGAGCACTCTATATCTTCTCTTATATCGCGCGGTGCGCTCATTCTAGCTTGTAAGCGGTTGGCCATTTCTGAAGATTTTGTATTGCTTGGTTAGTATTTGCTGTGTAAGCGAATTAATTTATTGCCGGGGGGATTTGCTAAGTGCTCTTCCTCTTGCAATTCCCCACGCATACAAATACCGTAGGTATGTAGGGTGTAGACTTGGTCGGAGCATACGCTAGTGAATCTCTCTCGAGCCAAGTTAGACACGTTCTAACCGCCTCCGAGAAACCGGGCGACTTACGCTGCGCCACTCGGACACCCGATTATGCCACTCAGCAGAGGGATTCGTGAAACATTAATCTCACAGTCATGCAACCTCGCTAGAGCGGCAACTTGTAAAGTTGGAGTCAGCCTCGCCCACACGTTCTATTTCTTCCCTTTTTTCCCCAGCAATAAAACACTATGACAGCAACCATTTCGCCGCGGTCGATCGATCAGGGGGTGCCAATTATGCACCTTAAAAAAAATCTCTAGTAAAATTTATTAAACAAATTACCCACTTTTCAATGAGTTGAATTTGAGGCTTTGGGGGTGATATTGCTGGTTGCATCTCGCTGAACTAAAACTTAATCTCACCGTGGGTACTCCAGTATAGAAAAAAGGGTATCATATTATACGATAAAGGCCCGGACGGTCTGATGACGACTACGGTCTGATGACGATCTGATAAGATAGGCGGGAGAAATATGGAGGGTGCAACCACAGAGCAAGCGATGGAGGTACTGAACGATCGCAAAATGGCACTGAATTTTGACCCCGATCATGACTACACAGCCGATGAACGCCTCCGAATTGCTCTGGCCGATTACCAGATACAGAAACACGAGTTCGACAATGGTCAACGCACGGTACCTCCAAAGGTTGCTGCTCTTGCAAGACTCCATGCTGTGAAGGAGCCAACCCTGCGTGGTCATATCAAAAACCCTACCCGAAAAACGCTTTCTGAATTACACGGTGATCAACAATTACTGAGCAAGTCAGAGGAGGAGGAATTGCTTAACCGAGCGCTTTTCATGGATGACTTCAATATTCCACCTGATCGCGATACCTTTGAACAACTTGCTCTTAGCTTAATTAAACAGCGGCATCCAACTCAGACTAGAATTGGCCAACATTGGATGCAACGGTTCTTACAGCGACATAAGCAAGAGTCAAAGTTTGTCTTTGCCCAGCAAATACCTGCTGACCGAGCAAATGCAGATTGCTGGGAAGTTAATGTGGATTTCTTTCAAAAGGTATGTAAGTTGTTAAAAAAGGGAAAAGGGAAAGAAACTAAGATTTATGATAGCTCGAATCCATTTATCAAAAGTACGAAATTCAAGAAGATTGCATATGGAACATGGATGAGAAAGGTTTCATATTAGGAGAAGGGAAAATGCGAAAACGAATATGTCGTCAAGGCCGCCAAGACCCACAATTCAAAGAGTACAGTAATCGTGAAAGCTGTACTATTGTTGCTGCAATATCTCCTGCAGCAAGCGTGGTTACTCCTTTAATTGTTTTCAAAGGGAAGACACAGCTGGCAGGATGGCAGAAAACCAAAAAAGAGAAGGAATATTGGTACTGTGTTCAAGGAAATGGCTATATGGACTCAAGGTTAACTTTGGACTATCTTCGCTTGGTTTTTGGACCGGAAACTGCACCAATTGCGCAGGGACGATGGCGATTACTAGTCTTTGATGGATTTGACTGTCATTTAGACTATCGTGTGATCGAGTACTGCTGGCAACACCTTATCCTACCATTGGCTCTTCCTCCTCATACAAGCCATGTTTTACAGCCCTTGGATGTTGGAGTTTTTTCTTCTCTTTCTAATGCATATGGAAAGGAAGTAAACCATATCCGAGCTGCTGTAGATAAGGACCAATTTCCGAATATTTTTTCTCATGCACAAGAGTCTGCCTTTACTTCCTCAAATATTCGGAGTGGTTTTAGAAAAACTGGTATTTGGCCCCTAGATCCACAACAACGTTTACAAAATATTCGACAACCTCAAATTCCATCCTATACGCCATCCCAATCTCCACCCCACTCTCCACGACTTTCTACACCTCATACTCCACCTCCCCAATCCTCTAACTCCCCTGACCTTTTCTACTCACCTAAAACCCCTTCCACTCCAAGATCTCTTGATACCTTATTTAATACAGCCAAGTCAAACCTTCAATCCCATTCACCAAAAACCAACACCCATCCACGCTCCTACTAAAGTTATATCACAGTGCCGAGCGAGGTATGGCAGAGGCCCAGCTTGCTAGAGCAGGAGAGAAACACCTGTACAATAAGATCCAACTTCTTCGGAATAAAGGGAAAGCAGATAAACGGCAGCTGAAAAAGGAGAAGAACAAAGGGTATCTTGTTGTCCGGGGATCGGTATTGGCAAAGAAATGAGAAGAGAGAGATGAAGAGGATGAGAAGAAAGCGCGGCAGCCTGTTCGGAAAAGAAGGACCCGAAAAAAAGATGAGGAGCCAATATCGGGCCCTCTTCTATTGCCTGCTCCCTAAACGTCTTTTCCTCGTTGCCTTCTATTTTTCCCTTATTGGATTCTATATTTTGACTTTTCTTCCTCATTCCCTAGTGTTCGTCTTGCACTTTTTTTTTTTTTTTCCCCTCTTTCTATTTAGTGCAAATCACTACTTTTTTCAGTATATCTTATCAGATCGTCATCAGACCGTAGTCGTCATCAGACCGTCCGGACCTTTAAGCGATAATTAAATTATTCATCAACCACTGGGCTATGGCGTGGGCGGCACTGAAGGTACGAGTACGGTAGGTTCCTGCTGCATCCCTTGTGGCTCGATAGGAGGCGGGGGGCTGACGTTCTGTCACACCCCTCCCTGAGAAAAACAGGGCTATTTGGGTCAGGAATTTTTTTGTGGCTTGGCATCTGTTCGAGAGACTGTCGCGACTAACGTGGATATAGTCTACGTGCCTGGGCTAAGATGGTGGTTCATCCGAGGTCGTAAGGCGTAAGCAGAGGGTCGAGAATCCCAATGCGGAGCATTTCTCGATGAAAAAGGTCTGGGTCTAACGGCGTGTTGCCTGCTTCTCCTCTTCCGTGATGTTCCTTGTTCCCCCACCCCGTGGTGAGGAAAGCTTCTTTCCATATATCGTAGTCTCCAAATATCAAGGATGCTCTTCCCAGCGTCGCAGTCACCCACA
The DNA here is from genome assembly GCA_006112555.1 of Tuber indicum. Classification (NCBI taxonomy): domain Eukaryota; kingdom Fungi; phylum Ascomycota; class Pezizomycetes; order Pezizales; family Tuberaceae; genus Tuber; species Tuber indicum. The sequence goes on from VBSK01000383.1 coordinate 498,511, forward strand.
GAAGGCGGCGCGACTGCACATATATCCTTGCGACCGTTGTTTGGCCCCAGTGTAGGACGCAGACCCTTGTGACGCTACTTCCAGCGCAGTTTTGTGAGTAATCTTTTAAGTATGATAACAACTTTGGAGGTAGCGCTGAACTCTAGCACTTCTCGACCTGCTGGCTAGCCTTACCCTTTCAAGATTGACGGTGTCTTGAGAAAAGCATCCGATGGCGATTGAACGAAGATAACCTTACTGCATATAGATAAGGTCCGCGTCATAAGATCCCATATTTTTATCCTATTCCCATCATAATGTTATGCTATTTTGTTTTTTACCAGCCTTTGTTGATTTCTTAGCTTTGTTAGTGGTTGGGCACTTTTTCTCTCTTCACCCAACAGCTAATTTACTTACACACGAACACACAGCTAAAGCACACAACACCCAAGCTCAATACAGTGCATGACCAGCCAACCTCGAGGTTTCGAGGGCCTTTTGCTAGTGTAATGGTACTGTGCAGAGGTATATCTCATGAGTCCCGTATGTTCAGCAAGCCTGGAAGTGTTGCTCTCTGCCTGTAGAACATACAAAATTTATGGGCTATATCATATCATACTTCCGTATATAATTATTTCCTCCCCTTCCCCACAACCCAACCATCCTCTCATTCCTTACAGTCAAGGCACGAAAGAGGGGAAGAAAAAAACCTCAAGAAAAGCAAAAAAATAGACACAGCGGATAGGCAAAGGCAAACCTCGCCCTACTCTGATCAGTGGCCCCCACCTACCGAATCGACTGTAAAGTTTCATGCATCAGAAATCCAAATTAGAGACATTGATCAAAGTTCTCTCGTCGACTTGGTTAGCGCAGGAAACACGGGTATGATACAGGTACGAGTGCTTGTATGAATTCCCGGGGCCACCGGGTTAGCTCCATTCACTCACACCTCTTCTGACAATTGTGGGGCCTCTTCTTCTCTTCTCTCAACCACCGTCCTCTTACCGGTATTTCTTCCGCGAAAGAGGGAAAAAAACCTCAGAAAAAGCAACGAAAATGGGCACAACGGACAAGCGAAGGCAAACCTCGCCCTACTCTGGCCGGCGGCCCCCACATGCCAAATCGAGTGTAACGTTGGATTCATCAAGGATCCGAACGGGGGACATTGATCAAATTTCTCCCGCCGACTCGGTTACCGTTGGATGCTCGAGTACCTGTGCCGTACCGTATTACGACAACTTGAATAAGGCAGAGGGGTCTCAGGACGTCTGAGTTTCCCATTTCGGCAAAGACGGGAGAAGGCGCCAGCGACACCAAACCGCACCTTACCTAGAAGGGAAACCTAGACGACCTGAGACAATTCTCTCTTATTCAAGTTGATAGGGTACAAGTACACAGTACGGTAGGTATGAAATCTCGCAGTCACGTTGTTAGCTTCATTCACCCACACCTCTTCGGATACATAATTATAGACCTTATTTTTTTCCCGGGACTGCATCATACCGGCTCACGGGTATAGTATGATAACAGCATGATACGATACGATACAAACAATTAAAACGACTTCGCACCTGGGGGATCCATGCAATGCTCATACAAGTGGCATATTGTGATTAGAGTACCATACTCGCAGATGTTCTGAGTATGATACCAGTTTTCGGACACTTTAATAACAAGGTCCTATCAAAAAGCGCAAATCCTTTGCGCCAAGGCGAATATCTTTGAAATTCTAGAGAGTCTCCCGGGGCTCAAGCTGGTACTTTAAGTATGCTTGATTCAGGTTTGCCGATAAAGCAGATTGGATTATCCCTTGTACTGGAATCCTTGGCAATTTATGCCACTCGCTCCTCTTCCACGATAGGCAATAAAGATTTTCTACTACTTCTGCTCACAAAGACATTAAAGAACCTCTCCAGGATCCGCATTATCAGCCCAGATTCAAACCCGCCTTCTACCCCCACTAGGCTGTTCGGTCACCGAATGTCTCCCTTGTAACATTGGGGCTTCGGTACGATACCATACTTGAGTTAGCTTCCCAAGAATAGAACCTACCCTGCGCACCGCTTACGTAATAGGCCGCCTTACAGACCCTGAAGCCAACTTTGGGCCATCTACTCGAGTATCTTATTTGAAATCCTGTATGATAACGTTACGTACAACATTTTCAGTCTTGGTATCATAGAAGACCCCAAAAGTCCAGTTCCCCGCCCTTCCTTTTTCTACGGAAGGGGCCCGAAAATATCTGCTGTATATACAAATTTGAAGGCCCATAAAACCCCCACCAGACAGACTTCAGGATCTCCCCTCTTTTCTTTTCTTTTCTTCTCCTCTCTCTCCACGGAAACAGAGCAAGTCAAGGCGGGTATTCGGTATGATGTTGAAACCCTGTCCGGGTAGTCATTTCTTGGGTCCGTTTTCCAAGAATGTATCTCTCAGGCTGCTGAGACTTTCTAGTCAAGAATAAAATCTGCGCTTGAAGGTTAGCCAATTGTGTCGAGGGTTGTGGGTAAGTCTAACGAAGTCATTCTGATTGGCTTGTTGCCCAATAAGCCAACCACGGGGTTTAGTATGGTGTGTTTCATCGTGCCAAGAGTTGGCCAGTCTTTTTTCCACCTCGAAAATCAAGCCAAGATTGGCTTTCCCTATGGTCACACAAACCTCGCTTTTGTGTGTAGAATACAAAAGTCCGGGAATCTTGGCGTTCCATGGGGCTAAGCCGTGCGAAGATTTCTGGATACCTGTGAGGTCGGCAAGTTCTGACAGCGCCAAGGTTGTGTCTCCGGCACAACCAGTGCTCCCAGTCCTCCAGTCCGACGGCCGTCCGACTGCGACTAGACGGCATGGGACTAACACCGTCGGACGGCAGTCAACTATGATTGGCCAGTGCACCCAGTTAAGGTGCAAAAAAATAGAGTAATATGGTATCCATAAAAGGAAACCCAGTGCTAGCGCCGTGCAACTGCCGGCGCCGGGTCCGGTCCCGTCTTTTGTCGTTCTAACCCCGTCTTGGCCGGATTGGACGACCGGAACCGCTGGGCATAACCTCGGGCACCCTCTTCCAGAGAGTGGCTCTCAGCTCAACGTCGGACCCCAGTTCAACGTCACTTTCAATTCGAATGTAAATTTCAGAATTATGAACCACTACCAAACATTTTCTGATGCTTTAAACGTCCCCCCGGCTTTCTCACACATTTTCCTGAGTCCTCGAAAATATGTCTTCCGTTTTCTTTCCGATCTTTTACAACTTTTATTTTCATCTGGTGGGACTTTGGTTTCGGTTAAGCCTGAAAGTGACATTGAGCTGAGATCTGATGTTGAGCTGACGGGTACTCTAGGAGAAGGTGCCCAAGGTTGTAAAGGAGACACAACCTTGGCACTGTTAGTACTGTACTCGTACTTGGCCAAGCACATTTGAGCCAAACATTTGAGACTGAATTTGGTATCGGCGCTCAGATAAGTGCGGATATTAGGGATGCGATTTTTTAATTCCTGTAGTCGGGTTCGTTACCGTAATTTACTTGTATGCCTGATAAAGTTTGCAAGGGTCCTATCAGTTATATAGGGGTTGTTTCATAGGTATCATATCCGTATTAATCCAGTAGATACACTATCTCCGATCGTACCTTAATCTCCGCGATCTGAGACAAAACACCCCAAGAAGGAATTATGGTTTCCAGACACAATGTAGCTTGGGTGTGCTGAGCCTGCAGTGTCTCATTACCTGCTGTTCGTTTTTTTTTTAACCCACACCGCTAACCCTGTTGTGGTTTAGTGCGCTGATTTACGTTGCGCAATTCGATAGTGGATTTACCGGATTAATACCTTATCCCACCTCGCATTTTTAGCATGGTTATCACGATGTTCACTCATAATATTATCATAAAAACCTGAAATGCAGGGATCCGCTCCAGCTCCCCCCATGGTTACACATCAAATCGTGACGGGTCCGCCACACCGGATCGCACACACCTAGCGCCATGTCGTGATTACCCACCCATTTTATCAGTGAGTGATGACCCATGATGCAATAATCCCCTGGGGCGAGAAAGTCAATGAAAATGCCTCCCGCAATACTTTTGGTCGCACTCTAATCCGGGCTTCTCTTCCAATCGCCGGTACTCCCCTCCTTGGTACCAGGCACCCAACAGCCACATCTTCAAGTCTCATAAACCCACATAAATAAGTGAACATCACGCTGCTTCCCCCCCTCTCTTCCACTGGGTAGCCAACTGACTGTGTACCAAGTGCGCCATAGGAAACTTCTCTCCCAAAACCTTCTCGTCTATCCCAACATTTATCTATCCCCCGATCTGCTTCTATCCTGTTACCCAACAATCAGAATTAACACTTAATACGAGCAACGTTACTCCAGTTCGCTAATAATGTCTGGCAACCCCGGTGAAGGCATGTCCGAACGTCCCATGCCCACTGGCACCTCTCCCTGCTCCAAGAATGAAAAAGTAGGCTCCCGAACACCCGTTTCCTCACTCGACCTCTCAAAAGAGGCACCCGCCTCTAAACCCACCGATGCCGATCCATCTCGGCTCGCCTACACCGCCGTAAACCCATCTAATGAGGTTGGCACAATCGAATTGGAGGAGGACAGCAGGGCGGAAGAAGAGAGAAAGTCGAGGACTGCTGAATTTGAGTTGCGCGCTAGGAAGATGGGGATAACTAGGCAGGAGTCTATTGCCGAGAAGGTGGCAATCTGGGAGGGGATGTGGGCTGCTGGGCAGACAGGCAATGACATCCAGGTTGATATTCCCTTTTTCTTTACCGCACGCTATTGAGTGATTTCTGCTAATTAACCTGGGGGTTAATTGTAGTACTGCGCAGGGATTCTCTTAGATATCGCCACCGATGTCAATGAGTAAACCCTCCTCCAAGACTCTGTAGGCCACACAAGTCCTCTAGTGGTATTATTGCTGATTGAAGTAGGGATTGGTTGCAGTATGGTGTTGAGGTTCTGTTTGCTGTCCCAAGGGGCGGCCAGTAGGCTCCTGGGCGAAGTTTCCTAGCCACCACACGTCACATATCATAAGTTCCGCTAGAGGGTCCGGGGGGGTTGTCCTTGGATCATTTTTCCTCTTTTTTTCTGTTTTTCGTTATACCCGGAGAGAACTTCGCTTTTCATTTCTTTTTTTCTTCTTAGTCTGATCACGGAGAACTGTATATCCATATCGTGGGGTGCCCTCACTCTCCTTAGATAGTGGTTTGTCGAAACCGAAGACTTTGTGTTCCTTGGTCATGAATTTCGTGTGTAAGCGAACTGATTTGTCCCGAACTCGGACAAACCAGGACTAAATTTGTTTTTCTCCTCCATTTCGCTTAATCAGCATCATTACTTAATTTGGACCACAAGCAATACCGTATCCCCCTCTTGTTTTTCTTTTGCCATCGGGCTTGTGTCTATTTGATTTCATATTTAACAAGTTTGTTTTCGCCCAATATCACAGCGGATGCATAAATATTAATATAGCTGGACGTTGATCTGTAATTCGCGAGGGCGGACCATTGGTATGGCGTTGCCACTTTGAGCAACAAACAAGTAAAAATTTGAATCGTGTCTTAAACAGTAAGTTAGCATACAACTCTGGTATTGTATCATATGTGGGGACCCAAAAAATAAGAATTGGAGGATTGTTTGCTTTCCGGGTATCATAAGTTGTGGGCTGTTGGAGCCAGTATGATATGATACCTAAACTTGGAAACCTAGGGTCTGATGTAAGATAGATGTTGCAGAGCCCCTAGGGACATTCATAACCTTTTTGTGAGCGGTGACCAAATCAGCCCATCTCACCTATAATGTATAATAAGCGCCAAGATCCATTAGCTTGGCACCCAATTTGCTTTTGGTGTGGCTATGCAAGGATCGTGAACATGACATGGTTCCTAAGTATGTAAATACCATTGTGAAAAGATGGATAATATGAAGTAAAATTTAATGAAAGAATTAATCAAAGAAATATCTTAAATTACCAAACTCAAGCAGCTATGGCAGATCATGAAGCTTTGGACACAGCAAGACAAACATTGCCACAGCAGTCTAGCAACAGGACCCCCACTCAGGCCAATGGGGGCTCATAGGGCAGAGCAAAAAGTATGAATATAACTGAACGCACCTTCAATCCTATCGTAAGGCAGTATCCCTAGACCGTGAGGCTGTCCACAAAGGCTAAACCGGTATGATATAATATCATAATAATTATTATAATACCAACGACATGATTGGTTAATATGTACGAACCTCATATAGATAGTTACACAACCTCCTTCCTGCTATTATTTGGATGCAAAAGTACAGAGGTCCTGTATGAAATTTAGGTAATATTATGAAAGAAATATTATATAAGAAACTCATGTTACCTAGGATTTAACTTCACATACGACATCCCCAGCCGGTATTTTGCAGATTACATAAAAGTCCAGGAATTTAATTGTAAATTATACAGCGTACTTACTATCCCACTCTATCCTCTTCTGAAGCCAAAAAGTGATGTGGATCCTGAACTATGTGAAGATAGATGATGAGCGGTGGACATAAGGTCCCCACTGATCACTTTTGAAATAAACCCCTACTCCTCGACCGCTATGGCATTGATATTTCCCGTTAGTGCAAATTTTTACAAAACTGAAAAAGCCCATTGGACCCTCGCGCCGAAGTAAGCCCCGCCGGCCTCCCGAGACAGAGGCGTGACCCACGGAAGCCACTGCCATATTTCACAAGCAAGACTATCTCATGTTTTCTATATTTTTTTACCTTTGAAGGAGCAAAAAATAGTATATAGCATTCGGGATTATGATGGAGGATTCATCTAGCCAATAGCAAGTATGGGGGAGTTAACAAAGATTGGGGTGCCAAAAGAGGCCAATTTTCCTATCTACATTTTCTGTCTAGGTACGATGTCGCACTAATGTGTTGTAATTCTTGTTTGAAGTTGTACTTCTTGCTCGATTGATGCTCTACCGGGGGGCTATAGGGCCCTATTTATGCTACAGGAGAGCGCGCTACAATCACCCATGACATGCGCTTCGCGCAAGAGAAAAGGAAAAACAAGCGACAACGATACTACATAATGTAGTAGTAAAGAGAAAGGAAACGCGAGCGAGGAAACCAAAATAGTACAACGATAGAGTTTCCGAGGAATCTCTTCTCTAGTCAACCGCGTAATGAGCTCAATCGCTTAATGAACCCATATCAAAATATTCTGTCGTAGTCAATGACAAAACCGATGCATATTTGGAAGTCATATTACAACATAAAACCAGGTGGTATCTCCGAGTGATATTTCATGATACAACACATCCACTATCATACCTCAAACGACCCCCTAGGGTTGCCTGACCCCACTGCAGGGTTCAAAACTTACCGCAGATCAAACACACCCACTCACGAAAAAAGGAGAGCGAGATGCCCCGGTAATTTCCATCACAATAGTAAGACACATCTCCGGCAATTGTGATGGTATTATTCCGAGCCCAAGCAGTGTCTCTGGAATGTTATTTGTTTTCTGGGTCAGCTTTTAACGGGGACTTAGTGTCTCCTGCGGGAGTAGAGCCTTGCCTGGGGTAGTAAGGGGTTATTGTTTTTTTCAATAGCAACCTGACTGGATCTAACATACGGCAACAATAAGATTCAACTTTCCCTCATTCCTGAGGAGTTCCCAAAGCCGCAATAGTTGACTGGTTGGTGTACTCGCCTGGTCTAATTAAAACCGGGCACACTCATAGGGTTGTTGCTGGAGAGCTTATAAAAGTGTAGTCTCAAAGACCCAAGCTGACCGGGTTTCCGAAGGAAATGCCATCCTTGGGGATGATTCCTTGGGGCAGGCTCTCCAACGTGTCTGTCTACCTCCAGCAATATCTCTCGTTATATACCCGACTCTGATCTCGGGAACTATTTCCACTGGCAACAGGATGCCATCATCACATACACCAGGAGCTTGAATAGCAACTAGAGCTCCTCTCCTCAAAAGAGCAGCAAACCTAGTGCTCAAGTGGTATGAAAGCCCGCCATGTGCAGATGGCTGCCGCTCATGCTCCAGGTCCCCATCCACGGTGATCGAGGATCAATAATATATTTGTGCATACTAGACCCTGCCCGTTTTTTCGCTCGCCAGGCACCAGGAACCCCGCTGAGGTGTCAGCACCAGTATGATATACTCTTACTCGAGTACTCAAATACCAGGGTTAGTCTGTTAGCATTCCCGGTGGATGGTGGATCCTAATATCTAGAGCCGTGTCGCGGGGGGTATGTCTAGATCACAGGGGCCGAGGAAGTGTGTTTTAGTACAAACTCAGATATCTTGTTTATTGTGTTTAAAAGAATAACATTAAATGTTAATTCTAGTTTCTACACATACCGTATTTACTCATGTGATCCACTACTAGGCCATCTCCGGAGTAGTTTTATTTAAAAAGATTGTTTTCCTATAGTCCATCATGTCTCCCATTCGAAATCTTTTGATAGAATAAATGCCTCATGGGGGCCAATGATGTCCGATTACTCAAACCATCCTACTTGATAGTGAATTACAGTTTCCTAAATGTGGGGGACTCAGGATTGCATATTCTATCAATTGGACTTCAACTAGCTTAAAACAAAAGATTTATTATCCAATAAAAAGCCCGAAGGAGTTTTTATTGTTAATATTTTGGGGGGGCGGTCCTGTGGCAACCTAAAAATTATAGAAACATCCCATTATTGAATACAACAACATCTGGATTGACTCCTGAATATATTTGGCAAAACAGAAACTAACTCGTGTGTCATTGTTCCCTCCACCTCTCACTGTTTTTTTAAAAGCTTGAAGTGATTGGTGCTCCTATTAAGGCGGTTGGACTAGGCAGGATTAAACTAAAACTTTCGACCCCTTGACAAGGTCCTTGCAGTCGGTAAGGAAAACTGAAACCTGGATCTTTTGCTTTTGACGATAGGCTCACCCTGGATATACAATAGACTTCAGATCTTGCTCTTTTAACTAATGTCGGGAAATTAGCATTGCCTTTAAACACTCTTGGTTTAGGCTTCTAATTCAAACAATTTTCAATCGTATCTACCAAATAAAGCTTCTCTATAATTCCTTCTTGCTCTGTTTATACTGTCCAAAAGAGTAAATTTCGAGTTAAAGCTTTAAACTCGTAAAATTATAATTTTTAATCCTATATGCGCTCTCTCTTTTATTTCTACGTCATCACAGGTCACTCAGCCTCACGCCAAGACCTCGCTTACCTCGGCTCCGAGGATATGGTGGGGGAAGCCTTATACCGGAGCACTATTGCGAAAATTGTGATCAGAACTAAACACACTAAGGAAACTTTAGAAGATTTTTTTTCGAAAAAATAGCTCTATTTAGGGATAGGTATGGTTATAGAGAAGCAGCAAATAGAGAGATACTTTGATTAGAAGCAAAACTGATCAAGTTATAAGGATTTAAACAGGATTGACTTTTGGTGAGGCGGGACGGAATGTCGTGCCCAAGAAAGGTAATTTGTTGTGGTATGTTGGCATGGTAACATGCCGAGTGATAGTTCATGATGCCGTGATTAGGAAAAAAAAGTAAATATCAAGAAAAGGGGCGGAGGGGTGAGAAAGAACGCGTCAAGGTATATTTATCTTTTCGCTGTATTACCATACCCATATTCAACCAAGGTACTGGGACTTTCAAGGACTATTATTATTTTCAAGATATCCGTATTGCTTTATTTTCCGATATACCACAGCTTTCGATGCCTCGTCAGAAAAGGCAAAGTCAACATTTACAAAAGGCGAGAAGTCTAAAAACGATACGCTCTCCATTTGTGGAGTCCAAAGACTTGGAGTTTGACATTCCAGAAGACCTCCTTGCCCGTATCGATGTTGAGGATGAGCCAGCCCTATATCACAGCATTGATATATCATTAATAGACCCAGACGAAACCGATGACGAAGTAGAACTTACTGAGGACGAAGAAGACATACCAAGCGAAATGTGTTCGAATTATGTATCGGAATCACTCTGGAGTCGAATGAAAAATGTGAGCCAGGAATATGCTCGAAATACCAAGCTACGATATATTCGAGGACCTAAGTCAACTATAAGAACTCAGCAGCGTTCAAAGTTACAGGCAAAAGAAATGGTGATGGCAGCTTCAAAGTGTATTCCTCTTACACACTCGTTCTTAGTACCAGTGAGTAAGAGCAATGCACTAAGCCGTGCCAAATCTGATCCGCAAAGATCAGAGGGAGAGAAGGAATTAGAGGAGGAATCTGAACATATTCTAGAAAATTCAGCAGGTTAGTTAAAATCCAATGAAGGAAAATCATTAAAATAGAAGTTAATTGATATCGAGATACAGTATATACTACTATTAAGTTAGCTATTATTGATTTAGAGAAGAAAGTTCAGTCAAAGAAGGCACAGCTTACGGGTCAAAATCTTACTCGGCATCGAGCAGTTCTTGCCTTGCTCTCCCTTCAACTATCCCGAAAGCCGGCTGAAGCTCGTCTTATGTTAGCGACTGCGGTGGCTAGATGCTTCCGGAGGGGATTGTACTTCGCCAGAAAGCTGATCTCATGGGAGATCTTATGGTGCAAGGAGCGAGTAATTCCGGAGGGAAAGCAAGGGTGCTTTTCTAAAACACGATCTTGGTTAGACGATGAAGGTGTTCAGTTAGCTGTTCGAGAATGGATATCTGGGGTTGGAGAACGTAAGTTACCTCTCATGTATCTACCGTACTTATGAAGTTCTCGTACCCTTCCTTGACCTCAAGAAAAATATACTGCAAAAACAGTCAAGAACCGTCATGGAACTAGTGGGTTGAAATAAGAACGGCCAAGGTGAAACCTATAACTGCATCAAAATAAGAACTTTGAAAGGCCTAGTCCTGGCTACAAATAGCTAGCGTATGACCTGCCATTGCTATTTCGAGACAAAGTTAGGATAAAAATCTTATTTCAACCTACTAGTGCAGTAGTGGTTCTTGCCCGAGTATGGCAATCTATGGCCTGCAGGTGCTTATAGCACTAGGGACATTGTAAACTCTTATCACAATATATTGTACTAAATTACTATTGGAAAGAGTTAACTAACCGGATGATTTTATCAATTTAGATTTGACTGCTCAGGGTCTTGCAAAAGCAGTAGGAGAGTATCTTGACTCGAGAAGCGCTGCTCTAGTAGTTGAAACTGGGTTAGAAGAGATGCAAAGAGAAGTAGAAAGAGAACAGGAAAGCCAAATCGGGGACTTCGTAAGAGGGGGAGATGGTGAAGGAGGCCTGGGTATAAGCAATTATGAAGCGGGCATTGAGACGATTATTCCCGAACCGATTGTCGGTTCAGCCACAATACGAAATCATCGTGTCCGAGTTCGAACAGCGAGGACATGGCTTAAAAAAATGGGATTTTTATATCAGGGAGTTCAAAAAGGGGTGTACCTAGATGGTCACGAACGGAAAGATGTGGTGGCATACCGCAATGAGGTATTTCTATCTCAGTGGGCAAGATATAAACCTCGAATGGTTGAATTTGAACCAGATGGGTCATGGAAAATTCCTACTAGCCTGCCGCCTGGTGAAAAACCACTAGTATTTATTACTCATGACGAGTCTACCTTCAATGCCAATGATGGTAAACATAGAATGTGGATGGCTGGGGGGAAGCAGCCATTAAGGCCAAAGACAAAAGGGAAAGGAATAATGGTTTCAGGATTTTTAACGCCAGGAGGACGCTTGCGGGTTCCAGATACTATTTCAAATTCTCGACTTTTGGAGGATCCTATGTGGCCAATGCGAAATGGCCAGCCAATACGGGATGCAATGGAGTTTCTCGAGTATGGGAAAGATAATTACTGGACCGGGGACAAGATGGTGGACCACACGATACAAATTGTGCTTCCAATCTTTCGCTGGGCATTTCCAGGATGCCAAGCTCTTTTTGCATTTGATAATGCCTCCAATCACAGTTCCTATGCACCAGATGCACTAGTTGTATCGCGTATGAATCGGAACCCCGGAGGTAGTCAGGCTATTTTACGAGAGGGGTTTATTCACTCAAAACAACGTCCTCAAACTATGGTATTTTCTGAGAATCATCCAAATGTTTTATTACGAGGCAAGGCAAAAGGCATCGAGCAGGTACTACGAGAACGGGGGCTTTGGAGAAAGTACAGGTCTGATGGTTTTGCATTCTTACTTGAGTGTCCAACCAGAAGTAATCGTCCTGGATGCGATCCCTTAGTTGTTGGGGGGTGCTGTGATCGAGTTGTGCTAGGCTTAGAGAGAGATTTCAAGGAGCAAAAAGGAAGATTACAGGAAGAACTGGAAGCTGCTGGGCAAGTGGTAATCTTTTATCCTAAATTCCACTGTGAGCTTAATTTCATTGAGCGCTTCTGGTGCGCCGCAAAATATTACGCACGGGAAAACTGCCAGTATACACTTTCTGGTTTACGGGAGGTTATTCCTAAAGCCTTGGATTCTGTATCGACCTACTCTATTCATCATTACTTTCTTGGTTGCATGCGGGTTATTGAAGCTTATATGTCCGGCTTGGTTTATGGTACACCTGCCTTTAAGCAAGCTGTTTATAAATCACACCGAAGTATTGAGGATAAGAGTAAATGGTAAAGTCTAGCTTGACTCTTAATCTGAAGTCCTACTGTTATTTTCTTTCCTTCTTTTCGTTTTTTATTTCTATAATATAGTTACTTGAAGAGATTGAGAGAAGAGTCAATCTAGCTATGAGTCCCGTGGATCCTGGGTAAACTCGACCTACCGCTATTAGCTATATGGTAGTTACTATCCCCAAAAAGGTGGATTCGCCATGGGGTTAGTCTTTAAGAGAAATAGTGGCTCTCTTAAGAAGTATGAGGGCGGGTTGAGTTTTCCCATAATTTCCGGTATTTTTTCCTGAATCTGGGAGAGAGAACACATCCAACATGACCTAAGTTAGTCTGCTTACTCATAGTATCAGAATGTCGCCGGTACTCCGCTTTAAGGCTTCCCCCACCATAGCCTTGCGAACGGAGATAGCAAATTATATGACGAAATACGGCACTGTGCATGTCTTTTCTTGATGTGCCCCCAAACCGACATAGCCCCCGGATACCGATGTTAGCGATGAGACGGACTGGGGTGCTAAGGATGTAGCCCCCCCTGGCTTGCGGATCTGTGAGGCAGTGCGAATTGGATTTTGGGATGTGAGGGCACTAAGTTATATAAGTAGTGGACGCACTGCTTTGCTGATATTAGTGGAAGGCTCAGATGTGCTTTCAGGCAGCCCGTGCCCCTGCCTGTCTCATCTCTAACAGACATACCCGGGTATCTGAGCCGGTTGGTTGTGCTAAATGCTTTTTATTTGCCACAAGGGTATCTCCGACGGCTTGGCTCGTATGATACTTGTACGAGAATGGCCACTCAACAACCCTGCCACCAGAGCACCGATTTCTATCCTAACCAGATAGCAATGCTTGATCTGAGACGAAACCACAAGCCACCCCAGCACCCCCCCGCTTACCGACCACCGTAGGTGATCCCACTCCCATATCCTTACGATACACTATTACGCTCTTCGCAAAGGTCCCAATGTTCGGCACTCAGACTTAGAAAGTTACTTTTCACTTTCTTTTCTTTCCTTTCTTCCCATAAGGGCCCTGGAAGTACGCATGTACGCATGTGAATGTTTGGGTCTGGTGAACTCGATATCAGGAACAATTCTTTGATTTTCAACCCTTTCTTCCTTTATACGTTCCTTCCTGGCGCGGCCAGCCACGGTGGGGGACGGGGTAGGATGCTAGAAATTTGGGCCGGAGGCCCTTTCCCGCGCCAGTCTGCTAAAAGGGGTCGATGCAACGGCACTGTGCAGCAGTTGTACGTGTCATCAACCCTCCGGACACAAGGATCAGTATGATATCTGGTGCCAGTCGCAGATCAATACAGGCCAAAGGCCAAATCGAGAATGGGGGAAGATGCTGTGTTACACCACGATTTGCATGGAAATGAACAGGGTATTGGAGCCGAGAGGTTCGCGTGCTCGTATCCACATGAGGGGACCGTTCCGAGTAGGGAGGGAAACTTTTGCCCTAAAAGAAAAGAAAAGCGGCTTCCGGGATTATCTTCCCCCTGCGGCTCTCTGGCATCTCCTGGGGGGTAATTCTTGGGACGTTTTTCAGTCCAAATAGCTGTATCAGTTGATCAGCTCTCAATATAGAACCGAAACGACATCGCTACACCTCACACTTGAGGCACATGTTGCCTACCGTATTAACACGGATAGGGGGAATGTGTTTTAGAACGTTTTATTCCATTTGACGGGACAGGAGAAAGATACTTGCGAGACGGAACAACCTGGTATTTTTTTTAAATGGAAACTCCAATGCCCTGAGACTCATTTCCCGGCCGGTCTGGTCAAATGCGGTAGCGCGTGGCATTTCTACGGCGCGCGGGGGGGCGGGTATGCGTGCACTAGTACACCGTGCTATGCGGAATACTGGTACAGCTGAGAACGCAGAAACTTCAAGTTGAAAAACTTTACTTTGGATTTGATACTTGCCTACCGCTGGGAGCTTTTATCGTGCAGAAGCTATATACTGTGCGGTGAGTCAGAGAATCCTTAGAGCTACATTCAAGGGACACCCACTCTAGTGATCGCTTGTATAGTACCTGCAGTTATGCGGTGCACTTGCCAAACGGCTCGCTGTGCATACCACCAACATTTTGAGATTCTGGAATTCTAGCATGATCCGGTTTAGGTAGAAAAAACACATCCCGCACACATTGAAAAAATGGGAATCTTGACATTATTCTCCTAGCTTGAATCCAGTCGAAATACCTCTCCCCCGCCGGCATCCCCCCTCCCCCTAGCACCTAGCACCCAGCACTCTACACTCACATCCTCAAGCCCAAACAACTCCGACCGCCCCCTAAACTCACGTCTGTATAAGTGAACGCCATCGTTACTCGATCCCGCTCTTGTACTATAAATACCAGAGAGTAGTGTGTCCCAGTTACTCATTACTGAATTGCTCTCTAGCGACTTTCTCTTCTATCCCAATATTCATCTGCCTCCGAATTAACTTCAGCTTAGGCACCTGACACCGCGGCTAGAGCTAAAAACTCTAATCACAACCTACCAGACTGCAGTTCCGGAATAATGTCTAGCAGCGCCCCCGGTGGCATGTCCAAAGGTTCCACACTCACCGACACTTCCTCCTCCGGGGATGAAGAAGATATCTCACAAATACCCATTGCCTCCCCTAACCCCTCGAAAGCCCCACCCACATCCGGCACTACCGATACCGATACATCCCGTCTCGCCTGCCCCGTGTCTAGCTGCTCGTCCGTTTTCAGGGGGGAACGCCCCACCGGCACATCTGGGGGGTCTCAAGCAACCCGACCCCTACGGGTGAAAGATTGACGAGCAAACTGCTTGTCTCAATCTTCGCAAGATGGATCATGAGCGGCTCCAACCAGTACCCGGTGCAGCCCCCTACACAACCCAACCTTATGGATGCATCACCGGTAGTAGTAGTAAACCGAGCTGACGAGGTTAATTAAATCGAATTAGGAGAGGACAACAGAACAGAAGAAGAGAGAAAGTCAAGGGCCGCTAGATTCGTGTTGCGTACTAGAAGGATGGGAATAACAGGGGAGAAGGCTATTTCTCAGAAGGTGTCGATTTTAGAGGAATGAGGACATCTTAGCAGATGGGCAAACATATTCAGGTTATTGTTTCATATTTTATTACCCCCGCAGGGTGTGGTCGGATTGTTACTAAGATGGATGAAAATTAATTATAGTATGATGCTTGGAGTCTCTTGGATGCCGTCAGCAGTTCAATTGCGTAATATCTTCTCGAAGCCCGTGGTCAAACACATTCCATATTGTAAATTCTGTTGAGGGGCCTGAACTATCAACTCTCTCTTTCTTCGTTCTTCCCCCCTTGAACGTTTATAGATCTTCTGGTATATCGCGCGGCATTGGGTAGCGGTTGTTAATTATTGAAAATTCCGTGCTACTTGGTGGGGAATTGCGGGCGTAAGCGAATTGATTATACCACCAGCGTTCAGAGTACACCTCATTTTATGATTCCTTAATCTCATCGCACCATCCATTTGCCACTAACTTTTGTGGGGCATAAAACCACGGAAAGTCTGATATTCTGCGATAGCAAGGTTTCTCGTGCGTACCGTACTTTGTGGCTGACTGGAGGGGCACTGACCTTCCGCCACACCCCCCCCCACTGAAGGTTGAATTTGGGTCAGGAATTCTTGGGTGGCTTGGCGTGTATGTGTTACTTGTATGATACGCGGGTTGGGCTTTAAGTAAGAGCTGTCCCCCATTATGATACCATCAGTACGCCTATGATACCCCCCCACGGCTGCGATACCGGGCAACTTTCGATAACAGAAGGAAGGGAAAAATACATGATCCCCAGAACCCTCACCCAGCCGAACTAAAACAAGGGCACCATAGAGTAGTGATCGGCCAGCCAATAAATGTGTAGTCTAAAAGATGCCTTAGCCGAGCGCTTAGTATCCGGATATCCCGAGGAAAGGGATCGCTTTATGCATAATTCATCGCAGCCAACCAAGCAGCATATCAGTCCACCTTTACCAATCTCGATACATCTCCAATCCCATGCTCAATATCTATCACTACGAATAACGGGATGCCAGTACCACATATAGGAGGAGATGGAATAGCATGTAAGGTTCTTCTCCTCAACAGATAGATTACGGTGCTCGGGCGGTATCCGAATACCGGTGTGGAGGAGAGATTGGGTTGATAGGGTATTGTCTGTGAGCCATATGGTTTTTACCCTATGGAGTTTCCTGTCTTTGTGCATGCCTTGGCATGAACACTTTCTTGTATTTAAACTAGGAGTGGGTCTTCTTAGTTAGACAAGCTCAACCTCCACTCAACAACAACCATTTGGATAGCGGTGCGTCCCTATCTAAATCAGGTTCAGCTTCAACCCCTTTGCTTCCTCTGTGTTGGTCTATTTACTACGATTGGATTCCAAGTCAACTTCCCTTCCTCTATCCATCAGTTTATCGGTCAGATTACAGAGCAATAGTAACCACAAGGTGCATGCTTGGTCGACACACCATCCAACAAAGGGAAGATTCATAAAACCTCCCACACCGGTATATCATTCACTCGCGGGTAGTCGTCGTACATGTCCGAAACCTCAATGTACTAAGGTATTGTACCCGCACGGTGCCTGAAGATTAATAATATATCTCGGCGCATACAAAATCTTTCCCGGTCATTTCCCGGCTGGTCACTATACTGCGAGGGGGAGCCCCCGTCAGTGCTTGTACGAGTACAGTACTCGAGTATGTTGTAATTCATCTCAAAGCCCACCTAGACCGTTGCAACATGTATCGTATCATATCATAACACTCAACCTTGCCTGGAATTCGGGCTGTTCTGCGAAAACAATCGCTTGACTTTCTCATATTCCCACAATATCATACTATTATGTATCATATTCTTATAGTAGTTTCGTGCTCATCTATTCGCTTTTAATTATAACAACGAATGTTAAAACCACTTCCGTTAGAATTCACTTAATTGTTAAACAATTATGATACGAAAATGTTAGGATCTCATGGAAAACTAGAGAAAGGCTGAAAAGTGGTGATTTCTTTCACATCATAACCCTAGATCCTCGCAGGGTTAAGCGTTACATGTTGCAACGGTGCAGATGAGCGTTTGAAATGCATCGCACAGTATCGTACTAGGATACCAGGGTTAGTCGGCCAGCAATCCGAATGAACTGTAGTGCCTAGTGTGCGGCTATGTCGATTAATCATAGGTCGAGATTTTTCTGAGGGCCCGCATTCTTCTATTTGCCCGAAGGATTATGTACAAGTGACAGGGGAGATGCTTTTGTACAGAACAAGGATTATTTAGCGGGTTAACCTAAATTACTTGTAACTGTGCGCAAACATTATCCCTGGCACTTGTATGGCTGCTGTTTCGCTAATCTGACGGTGTTCACGATCAGCTCCCCTACCCGAGTACTAATTCCCCTTAAAGGTGTAATAGCTATGACACCACGGGTAACATAACAGCAAACCACTCGGATACTTTCTCACTCGGACGGCTAAGCTTGCACCCTCTCCCCCTGGCCAAGCGATCCCGTTGAGGTCTTGGCAAAGGTGCCCAACCTTCGGCGCACAGACTCAGAAAGGCTATTTTTTCTTTTTTCTCTTCTCCCTTTCTCTAACGGTTTTGAAAATGTGCATGTAAATGTTTGGGTTTGGAGAGCTCAATACCGGGAATAATTCCTAAATTTCATCCGATTCTCTTTTCTCATTTTTTCTTTTTCCTAGTGCAACCGATAATACGGTGGGGGAACGGGGTATGGTTCTAGGAACCTGCAGGGCGCTCATCTCGTTTGCCGGGGGGCTCGGTGATGCGCTGTACATGCTTCGGTCTTTGGACTCGAATTTCCATTGTGCGATATCCGCAGCAGAAGAGACTAGCACTGACCACAATGGCAAATCGGGCGCCATCCCACTCGCAGAGACCGGTAATTGGGCGTCTGGTGCATAAAAGTGCAGTAGGGTGGGTTACACTAAAAATCCCACTGGAAAGTGCAGATTCGGTCACTCCGAGATGAGAAATTGGGTACGCCACGAGTGAGCCTTCATGATGGTTATATTTGTGCCGCCCCATCGGGGAGGGAATTCTCCATGCTATACTTCTGGATTCGCTCCAGTCAAATACTTATCCCTCGCAGTCACCCTCAACCCGTAGAACCGAGGGCTCAGTATGATACACACGTCTTCAAGTGCGTCCCAACAGCCCCACTACCCTCGCTGAGTCTTATATAAATGGTCACCTTTCTTCCCTCACGCTCTTCTACTGCAGGTAGACCATCCGGCAGTGTGCTAGTCACGCTTTAGTAAAGCTCTCCTCAGAAACTCCCTCCTCTATCTCAACGTCCGTCCTCCTCTTAATCGGCATCCTTTGGGCAATCCGACGACACAATCATAACTGGCACGTTGAATCAGAAGCGAGCAGACACTATTTCCCTAATTATGCCAAGCAACCCCTATGAAGACATGTCCGAACGTTCCACACCCACCGACACTTCCTCCTCCAATAATGAAGAACCTGCGCTGCAAACACTTATTTCCTCCCCCAACCACTCGAACGCCCCACCCCGGGGAGATTCTGACGATACCTTGCCATCTCGGCTCGCCTGTCACATCACTAGCTGCTCGGCTGTTTTTAGGGGGGAAATGGCCCACCGACACTTCTGGAGACATCTCAAGAACCTCGATATTCATAGTCTCGAACGTGGCAAAGAAGTTATTTGGCTCAATCTTCACAAGGTGGAGCACGAGAGATTCCTCTCAGCACTTGGTGCAACCCGCCACAACCCTAACCCTACTGATGCAGTAGTAGCAAACCAGGCTGACGAACTAGATATAATCGAATAGAGGAGGACAAGGTGGAAGAAGAGAGAATGTCGAGGACGGATGAATTCGAATCGCGTGCTAAGAACATGGGAATAACGGACGAGAGCTTTGTGGCTGAGAAGGTGGCGATATGGGAGGGCATGTGGGCTGCTGAGCAGACGGGTAACGATATACAGGTTAATATTCCATATTTCATTAACCTCTCAGGTTGTAGTCGGATTGCTGCTGATTGAGATGGAAATTGATTGTAGTATGGTGCTGGGATTCTCTTAGATGCCGCCACCGGTGCCGATTAGTGAACTCTTCACCAAAAAGATTCCCTTGTCCCCACAAGCCACTTATCACGGATTTTTCTGGAGAGCCCCAGCTGCCAGCTATCGCTATTTCTTTTTCTGTCGTTCTGCTTCATAGAACTTGATATCTTCTGTTATATTGTGAGTGGTGGATAGTAGTTTGTCGTTATCAAAGACATTGTATTACATGCTTGATTAGGGGTCGCGAATGTCAGCGAATTGATTTGTACCATCATCTTCTCAAGCACTTTTTATCCTTATGATTCCGCATCGCAAACAGTTTCTCCCCTTTTTTCTTTGATATAAGCAGTGCGCACTACAGCTCTTCACCTAAATTTTTTATGCTCAGCCGGATTTTACCCCCCCCTCCCACGGCTAAAAACATTATTTGTGAGAAGGACAGGTCGCACCGGTATATGGATGTGGGCGCAGATGTTGGCGCATACGCTAGTGCCCAATCCGCTGTCAACTGTTACACAATCCCATATTAAACCCCCTTCCAAACGGGAGTTATGCACCTCATGCATTGTCACTCGAATACCTATGCACCTCATGCACGATCATTCAAACTGCTTAGCAGCCGCTTGGCAGAAGTTCCCGTGAAACATGCCTCACATTAGTCATGCACCCTTACCAGAAAGGACAAGTTGAGATCAACCCCGCTGCATTTTCAGTTTCTCTCTTTTTTCCTCCGGGAATTGAATACCGCGACCAGAGCGTTTCCAATCTACCCCTAATCGATTTTGAGATATCAAACATGCACCTTGAAAAAAATGGTGAATACTCGAGGCGAGGCCAGATTCAACTTACGGTATTGTCGTGGCAACCACGGCTCAAACTCGATCTGAGACTAGGTGGAGTTGAGATTGTGGCTGTTGTGCGGCTGGTTGGATCTCACTGAGCCACAACTTAATATCATCGCGCCATCCACCTGTGATACCACTAACTTTTGTGCTTAAAATCTCAGAAAGTATGATATACAATAATGGCAAGGTTTCTGGTGCGTACCGTACTTTGTAGCTAGCTAGCGAGGCACTGACATTCCGCCACACCCCTCTTGCCCACTGAGGGTTGAATTTGGGTCAGAAATTCTTGGGTGGCTTGGCGTGTATTTGTTACTTGTACGCGGGTTGAGCTTTAAGTAAGAGCAGCCCCTCATTATGATACCATCAGTACACCTATGATACCCCACACGGCTGCTATACCGGGCAACTTTTGATAACAGAAAGAAAAAAATACATGATCCCCATAACCCTCAACGCAGCCGAACTAAAACCGGACACGATAGAGTAGTGATCGTCGAGCCGGCAAATGTGTACTCTAAAGATACCTTAGCCGAGCTTAGTAACCGGATATCCCGAGGAAAGGACACGCTTTATGCATAATTCATCGCAGCCGACCAAGCCGCATATCTGTCCACCTCTATATCTCTTGGTAGTCTATATCTCCAATTCCATACTCAAGACCTATTCCCAGGAGTAACGGGATGCTAGCATCACAATGTCATATAGGAGGAGGAGTTGGAATAACGTGGAGGGTTCGTTTCCTCGCGAGAGAAATTATAGGGCCCAAGCGACATGCAAATACCGGTTTGTCATTTAGGTGTAGGTAGCCGTTTTTCATGTCTGAAATCTCTATGTACGATCGTACCCGTACGGTGCCTGACGATTAATAATATTTCTCGGCGCATACCCAATCTTGCTCGGTCATTCGGTTGTAGAGCTCTATGCTGGGAGCAAGGAGCCCCGCCAGTGCTTGTACTTGAGCGCTCGGATACCAGGGTTATAGTACAAGTATCATAGTAGTCGGTCAGCACTCCGGATAAATTGTCGCGCCCGGTGTGCGTCTAGGTCAATTAATTATGCGTAGAGATTGTTTTCTTTCTTTTTTTCTGAGCTTCCCGCACTTCGCTATTTGCCAGAAGGGGTGTATCTATGGTTACCGTGTTTTCTCCGATCTAGCGGAGTTCGCGGATCAACGTCCCTACCGATACCCGAGCACCAATTTTTATTAAAGGTATCATAGCTATGGTGCCACGGGTAACATAACAAAACTTGACATACAAGTACTGTAAGGTGAAACAGCAAGCCACTCGATAGATCCCTCACTCGGGCGGCTAAACTTGCA
This sequence comes from Tuber indicum, assembly GCA_006112555.1. Taxonomy (NCBI): domain Eukaryota; kingdom Fungi; phylum Ascomycota; class Pezizomycetes; order Pezizales; family Tuberaceae; genus Tuber; species Tuber indicum. The sequence goes on from VBSK01000383.1 coordinate 520,323, forward strand.
CCCTCTCGCCTCCTGGCCAAGCGATCCAGTTCCCACACCGTGCAGGTCTTGGCAGAGGTCCCCAACTTCGGCACACAGATTCAGAAGGCTACTCGGAAGGCTATCATATCTTTTCTTTTTTCTCCCCTCTCTTTCTCTAACGGTCTTGAAAATGTGCGTGTAAATGTTTGGGTTTGGTGAACTCGATCCCGAGTATAATTGGATTTTTCCCCTTCTTTCCCCTTACTTTTATTTTTCCTGGTGCAACCAATGACGGCGGGGGAATGGGGTATAGTTCTAGGAACCTGCGCAGGCACTAATCTCGTTTGCCGGGGGGGGGGGGGTTGGTGCTGCGCTGTTCATGCTTCAGGCCTTGGACTCAAGTACTAGTACAACCATAGTGAGATATCAGAATCAGCAAGATATGCAACCTCTGGGTTACACCTGAAGTCACGTGGAAAGGGCAGATTCGGTCTCTCCGAGAGGGAAAAAGGGAACAAAAAAAGCAAATTACGACGCGAGTGAGAATTCATGATTTCAATTTCGGTTTCGCTCCGGTCAAAATACTTATCCCCCAATCTCACCCTCACCACGCAGCTCCGAAGACTCTGTATGATACACATATTCAAGTGCATCCAACAGCCCCACTTCCCTCGCTCAGGCTCTATATAAAAGGTCATCTTTCTTCCCTCACGCTCTTCTACCAAATTTAGGCTATCCCGCAGTTGCCAGTTACGCCTTAGTAAAGTGCTCTTCAAACACTCCCTACTCTATCCCAGCGTCCGTCTCCCTCCTAATCGGCATCCTTTGGGCCATCCGACGACATAATCATAACCGGCACGTTGAATCAGAAGCGACTAGACACTATTTCCCTAATTATGCCCAGCAACCCCTATGAAGACATGTCCGAACGTTCCACACCCACAGACACTTCCTCCTCCAATAATGAAAAAGCTGCGCTACAAACACCTATTTCCTCCCCCAACCACTCGAACGCCCCACCCCGGGAAGATTCTGACAATACCTTTCCATCTCGGCTCGCCTGTCCCATCTCTAGCTGCCAGGCTGTTTTCAGAGGGGAAATGGCTCATCGGCACTTCTGGAGGCATCTCAAGAACCCCGAAATTTACAGTCTCGAAGGTGGCGAAGAAGTTATTTGGCTCAATCTTCACAAGGTGGAGCACGAGAGATTCCTCTCAGCACTTGGTGCAACCCGCCACAACCCTAACCCTACTGATGCAGTAGTAGCAAACCAGGCTGACGAACTAGATATAATCGAATAGAGGAGGACAAGGTGGAAGAAGAGAGAATGTCGAGGACGGATGAATTCGAATCGCGTGCTAAGAACATGGGAATAACGGACGAGAGCTTTGTGGCTGAGAAGGTGGCGATATGGGAGGGCATGTGGGCTGCTGAGCAGACGGGTAACGATATACAGGTTAATATTCCATATTTCATTAACCTCTCAGGTTGTAGTCGGATTGCTGCTGATTGAGATGGAAATTGATTGTAGTATGGTGCTGGGATTCTCTTAGATGCCGCCACCGGTGCCGATTAGTGAACTATCCACCAAAAAGATCACCCTGCCCCCACAAGCCCCGATTCACGGATTTTTCTGGGAAGTCCGACCTATGAGCTATCGATCTTTCTTTTTTTGTTGCTCCACCCCCCACAGCACTTTATGTCTTCTATTATATGTTCGGCGCCGGATGGTGGTTTGTAGTTATCGGAGACTTTGTCTTACATCCTTGATTAGGAATTGCGAATGTCAGCGAATTGATTTGTACCACCGTCTTTTCAAGCACGCTTTATCCTTATGATTTCCCATCGCAATCAGTTTCTCCCTTTTTTATATTTTTTTTTTGGTATAAGCAGTGCACACTACAGCTCATCACCTAAATTTTTCACATTCAGCCGCATTTTACCCCCCCCACAGCCAAACACAAAATTGGTAAGAACAGGTCACCCCAGTATAGAGATGTGGGTGCAGGTGTTGGTGCATACACTAGTGCTCGGTTCAATCCGCTGTCAACGGTTACACACTGTCATTTTGAACTCGTGTCCCAACGGGGTTATGCATATCATGCATTGTCACTCGAATATGCACCTCATGCACGATCACTCGAACTGGTTAGCAGCCACTTGACAGAGGTTCTCGTGAAACATGTCTCACATTAGTCATGCGCCCTCGCCAAAACGGAGAGGTTGTATTGTGGAGTTGGTTAGGTCAACATGGATTTTTGAAATCAGGATAATGGGAAAACATTAGTTGCAAATAGAAGTCACAATCATGACAAGTTGGCCACGAATGACCGCTACATTATTCATCAGCTACAACTTTTTGTGTGAATCAGCGCAAGGGATCAGTATTTGTGCTGCCTACCCTGTATCTGCCTGGGGCTGACGTTACACCACACCGCTTTCTCCACGGAGGCCTAAACTGGGGTCAGGCATTCATTTACTTGTATTGGGTGGCTTGGCGTGCATTTGCCACTTGTCCGAGTACGATACTCGAGTATGCTGGTTGAGCTTTAAGCGAAAGTTGCCCCCATTACTATCTTCACACCTACTGTATGGTACCGTATAATACACCGCTGCGATACCAGGGAACTTGTGATAATAAAAATAAAAATAAAAATAAAAAAAACTTATTCTCTCAATAATCCTCACGCGGCCGAACTGACCCGGACACCGTGGAGTTGTGTTTGGCAAGCCAATAAACGGCGTAGTCCAAAAGACGGTTTAGCCCATTGGTTTGTAACCGGATATCCCTCGGCCGACCAAACATATGCTCCCACCTCTATCAACATCTCTTGATACATCTCTTGATACATCTCTAATTTCACCCTCATGAGCTATTCTGATGAGAAACAGGATGCGAGAATCACATATAGGAGGATATAGAATAGCATCTAGTTTTCTTGTCCTCAAGAGAGCGGTCTTAGGCTAGCATTCCGGTAGCTTAAAAATAATAGTATGCCGTACATGTGAGGTGTCCGCCCGAGTACTTTACATCTATGATACTCGGATAAATTTATCGTAAGTGTACTTGCATCCAATTATGGCTTTAGCTAATTAGCGGGAACACTGCCATATTACCAAACGGGCCGTAGTCATCTAGCCAAACATGGATCTAGGGTTGGAGACGGAAGTTAATATATCTAACTATCATACATACCATAGTCCCTTGCTACCGGCGCTCGACTTGAACAGCCAGTCCGGAGCTAAAACGTCCTCGGGAATATTACCCCAAGCGCCAAAGCACCCACCGGAAATAAATCAACTCCCCCCAAACTATCTTTCCTCCCTACCATCGGTAGATAATGCACACTAAATTAATAGTACTTGCATAACGCTTCCCATACCCGTATCATAACCCCCAATTATTCTCGGGTTCGAACCATTTCAGACAAGATTAGTCTGTGAACACTCCGAGTGAACTGTCGCACCCGATATGCAGCTGAGTCGATTGATTTTGGGTAGAAATTCCTTGAACGCCCGGTATCTGTCTCACCTGCCAGGGGGGGTATCTCTAGCAGGTTCGCCAATCTCACTGCGTGCTCACGCCAATCAATTTCCCCGCCTGGGGCGCTGGTTTTTATCAACGGCAGTTGTCATACCGGGAGACCGATGACCGCTAGATCCGAGACGAAAACCGCAAGCCACTCGGACACCCCCTTACCTGGATTGCTAAACTTGTGCCCTCTGCTACGCGACCCCACTCCCGTACCGTTACCCGTAGTAGGCAAGGAGTGCGCGAAAATAGGGATTCACAAAATATATCGGTGCATATCTGGGGGGCTCATGCCGACTCGACGCCCTTGTCATTCGATTTCTTTCTTGGCTGACTGTTCCTGTCCTCGTAAAGGTCGCAACAGCCGTACGCCACTCAGCCTCACAGGGCTATCTACCGCATCCGAGCTCGATACCGGGAGCGGTACTTAACTTTTTTTCTTTTTTTCTCCCTTTTTTTTTTCCCTGGTGCAACCAATCAAGTTATGGTGGAGTAACGGGTTTATGATTCTAGAAACCTGAGATGGCACTACCGGTATCCCTTCTTATTTTTCTACAGGGGGGCGCTCGGTGCGGCACAGTAGTGCTTCAGGCTTTGGACCCAACTGCCGAGGTACGATTGTCTGTACTGTCGCAGCCGGAGACCTTGTCACCAACGACAGGGCCCAATCAACTACGTTGCTAGAGACCGGAGATTGGGATTGGTGCTTGACACTGAAGGGAATTCCGGTAGGATATGTTACACCAAGATTCATGTGAAACAAATTCGGCGGAAGATCCCGGTTGATCAGACCGCTCAGAAAAAAAAAAATGTGAGTATCGCTTTTTACGGCTACATTCGCCTATGATTGTCGATAGTCGAGCAGTTGTACTACACATAACATGCCCACTCAAAATTCCCCGTCCAAATATCACGAGTGATTCCTGATGATTATGTGGATGAGAATTGGATGAAAGTGCTCTCGACGCTAGATCATACTCCTGGCTCCGGTCCAATTAAAACACTTCTCCATCACTGGCACCCCTCCTCTAATATCGTCAGGTCCGCCCTAACAACCCCACTGCCCCCCTCACTCAGGCTCTATATAAGCGAACGCCATTCTGCCTCCCTCCCGCTCTTCCACCACAGATAGAACAGCGGATACCGTGCGGGTTACGCTCTAGTAAATCGCTCTCCAGAAATTTTTCCATATATCCCAACGTTCGTAATTGACTTCCATTCGGCTATCCGACATCGCAATCAGAACCGGCACGTTGAATCAGAAACGCCCGGATTCCAGTTCCCTAATTATGCCCAGCAGCCCCCATGAAGGCATGTCCGAACGTTCCACGCCCACTGACACTTCCTCCTCCAAGAATGAAAGGGTTGCCCGACAATCACCAATTTCCTCCCTCGATCCTGCAAACGCCCCACACGCTTCCGACCCTGCCGATACCAGTCCATCTCGGCTCGCCTGCCCAGTCTCTAGCTGCTCGGCTGTTTTCAAGGGGGAAATGCCTCATCGGCACTTCTGGAGACATCTCAAGCACCCCGACCTTTGCGGGTTAATAGGTGACGAAGAGGTTGCTTGGGTCAACCTTCACAAGACGGAGCACGAGAGATTCCTAGCCGCACTTGGTGCAACCCTCCAAAACCCTAACCCCGACAATGCATTAGTGGTAGATTAGGCTGACGAGGTTGGTATTATCCGATTAGCCGAGGACGACAAGGTGGAAGAAGAGGGAAAATCGAGAACTGCTGAATTCGAGTCGCATGCTAAGACTATGGGGATAATCGGGGAGAGGTCCGTTGCTGAGAAGGTCGCCATTTGGGAGGGAATGTGGGCTGCTGAGCAGGCCGGAAATGATATCCAGGTTGGTGTTCCTCATTTTATTACACCTCGCACTTGCGCGTAGAGGAAGTTATGGTGCAGGTGGCATTGGATTTCGCTACGTTTTCCTATTGACGTGCACCATAACTTAATTTGCGCCAAGTAGGTTCCAGTGGGATTGTTGCTGATTGAGATGGGGATCGATTGAAGTACGGTGCTGGGGTTCTCCTAGATGCCGCTACTGGCGCCGACCAGTGAACTCTCAACCAGAATTCAATATGCCCCACTGGCCCCGTATCATTGATTGTTCCAAGCTATCAAAACTCTCTCTTTATTATTTCGTTCTGCCGCCCATAGCACTTCATATCTTCTATTATGTTGCGCCTTGCTGGCATTCTGGTTCGATGGTGGTTTGTTGTTATCGAAGGTTTTGTATTTCTTGGTCGGGAATTTCATGCGCAAGCGAATTTGTTCATGGCACAAGCGTTGACCAAGCACTCTTCATCCGGCTAATTCCCCATCGCATACCAATGTAAGAGTACCCGAAATTTTCTTAAGATTTTAGTAGTATGCAATGGTAATCGTGCTCGCAAATGTCAGAAAGTGACAAGGACTGGGGCATGTAGGGCGCAGAAATCGATCGTGCGTATGATAGCCTAGGATATCTATGTCAACGTATGGGTTACACGAGCCCTAACCCCTCCCCGAAAATCATGCCATCTCACTCGGACTCTTGTGATACCCCAGACGGAAGTGTTCGTGAAACACGTCTCGCATGACTAATTCACTCTCGCCTAAATGGACGTATGATATGATAAAGTTGAAGTGAACCCCCACTGCATATTTTGGTTCTCTTTTTTGTTTTTTTTCGGCAATACAATACCATAACAAGATCCTTTCGATCCTAATGTACTCGTACTTGGCTATGACTATTCGATCTGCAAGTGTCGAAGATGCGTCTTAAAAAAGGATGCCCGCAGTAAGACAAATTGAGAGACTGGAAATGCATCCACGTTGCCCAGCAATGACGAACTTCTGGCATCGCGGCAACCGCGGCCACAATATAATAGGGGTCTGCGACTCAAACACAGTTTAGAGTACAGTCACACCTCGCTGTCCTGGATCTCGATAATCCGGATACCTTGCTGTCTCGTATGAATCTCTGTGAACTTTGAATTTCCTTCCACCAAAGCCTGGCTCGTTGTCCCGGATCCCTCGCTGTGTCGGATGGATTCTTCAGAATTTGGCCGTCCGGGATAGCGAGGTGCGACTGTACTCGCACCGGTAGATGGAGTTGAGATTGTACGGTGCAAAGTGCCTAAAGGTGGGTCCTCCGATGGAACAAGAATTCCGTGGCAACCGACCCGGAATTGCCAAGACAATCTGAGTAGGGTGGAATGATACACCTTCTCTACGAGCATCAGCCGAGAGGTGAATGAAGCAGAAATCAATAGAATAAAGTTAATGTATTAAAGAACGAAGATTTTCTAGCTAGATCCTTGAGCTAAAGATACTTTTCAGTGCATTGTTTGTTGAGCCCATGTGTTTGTTGATCCTCCTAAATCACAGTCAATCACATCGGTTTACCTATCGATCTAGACTCCACAGTATTTTTCAGCATGGAACCAGGTACAATCTGTCACTTGTTTCACTCTCACCCAAATTTTCAATTTTCATTCTCTATCTCCTCCTGCTGAAGGCATGTAACCAAAAAAACAAAAAGCGCTTATCTGTTCTCTTTGGAAGTAGCTTTCTCTCAGTGCTTTTTTTTCTTCAAAATTCCTTGTTGTTGACTAGATAGAGATTGCGTTCTGCCTGTTTTGAGGACGCGGTTTGAGCAACTTTGCACTATCTGTGGTGTGGGTGGTTGCATCTCCATGAGACGCAACATGGTCTGATCCCTACATCCACCAGCCACTGACTTGTGGCGTGAAACCAGTGAAACCATACTTTGTGGCTAGTGGGAGGGGCTGACCTTCCGCCACACCTCTCAATCTCGCCAAATGTTGAATCTGGGTTAGGAATGCTTCCGTGGCTAGGTGTTTATCCGTTCCGCAGTCGCGACGTTAGCCATACAGTTAATTCGTTTGAGCTTTATGTAAAAGTTGCCCCTTATTTTCATCATCACACCTACTGTACTTTCGGACTCGGGGGTGGCTGCGCAGTCAATTGTGACCAGAGGTCGTGATCTCAATGCGAGAAGAATGGAGTGGGTCTTCATTGCGTATATAACTTAAGCCCACTCATTTCTCCCTGCATCCTATGGAGAACAACACCCATCTCGAGACCATATCCACACCGTGACTAACGGAAAGCGGCTGAAGTTTCAGCTAACTTGTGATCACAAGAAAGAAGGAAAAGGCAAGTTCCCCACAATGCTCGCGCGGCCGAATCGAAACCGGCCGCCATGGAGTAGTGATCGGAGATCCAACAAATGTATAGAGTATTTTGAAGGATGCCTGCACAAGTGATTTGTAACCGGATATCCGGGAAAATAACTCTCTTTGTGCATAATTGATCGCCTCATACTAGCCCGCATATCCGGCCATCTGGTAATATCTTTTGGTATATCTCTAATTTCATGCCCAAGAGCTATTCCCATAAGCGATTGGATGCTAGCATCGCGTGTATGAGGAGCTAGAATAACATCTAGGATTAATCTCCTAAGAGAGCAATTATAGTACTCAAGTGGGGTGCAGATACCGTCATACAACGCATGTGTAGTTTGCCACTGTTTATGTCCTAAATCTCCGTGTACCCCTACCGCACTCGGGGATTGGTGGCATGTCTTGGTGCATACTCAATCCTGCATACTCACTCACCGGTCACTGCGCTGTGAGGGAGTCCGAGCAATTACTTAGACGCGAGTGTTCGGATTCTAAGATTAGTCTATGAACACTCCCAATGAACTGTCGTTCCTGATATGTGGCTGGCTAAGCCAACTGATTGTTGAAAATCACGAAGCTTCCACTGTTTAGAGTATGAGGCGATGGTTGTTTGGCAATGGTTTAGAAACGCAATGGTGGAACAAGCTAAAGGAAAGAGTCAACGAGTGAGTAAGAATATGTAGGAACTAGCGTTTAGTGCAAGGAGAAGTGTTTGGAATGTTTTAGGAGTTAGCACTAGGGATACCGGAAGTAACGGGTTACGCTCCGGAGGTCTAGTCGACAACCAGGTGTCGCACTATAGGAGATAGGAAACCGGAGAAGAAGCACGAAGGTATCGGGACTGTCTGGAACAGTGATAGCTTAGGGGAAACGTTTCGGAGGATGTTTGAATGAGTCGAGTGAAAGGAATGGTGTGGCATCATGAAGAAAAGGTGGTATGGAATTCTGCGAGGCAGATGGGCGAAGAAGATGTTTGCAAAGGAACAGCTTGTGTCTATATAGGACACCTCCGACAGCATAGAAAGAACAAGAATCGAAGACACTCTCTACCTATCATAGCTTTATTATTTGACTGATTGTGCCTAGTGATTTTGTGAGCGCACCGCATTTCTTTATTTGCCGGAAGGGGTATCTGTGGAATTTTCGCCAATACGATGGCGCTCACTGGTCAGCTCCTCCATCCGAGTGTTGATTTTTATCAAGAGTTGCTATGGCGCCACGGGTCAGAGAGCAAAACTTGATATGATATCATAACTCAAAAATTAACAAAAGCAACCACCTCACGGGTGTGAATTGAACACAGGACTAACAAAAATGTTATTGTTTACTGGTTAGCCCTAATTCCTTACAAGATTGGCGTTGCATGATGCAACGGCCTTGGTGCACAGTTTAGTAGCATGGCACCATAAAACCGCAAGCCACCGGACACATCCCTCACTCGGCTGACCAAGTTTGCGCCTTCTCGCCACCCGGGCCATGCGATCCGACTCCCATACCGTTACACAGTTTTGGTCCTGGCCAGGATCTCTAACCTTCGGTGCTTAGACTCACAAGGTTACCCCTCCTTTTTTTCTTTTTTCTAGGAGGAAAACATTACCGTAGAGGAATGGGGCACGGTTCTGGGAACAGGCGCGGGCACCCAGCTCTCTTGTCTGTTTTCAGGGGAAAGCTCGGTGCGGCGCGGTGGGTGGTTCAGGCTTTAGGCCCAAGCGCTGCCGTAATAATATTATGATATATGCTGCAGCTAACTTAGAAATTAACACTGACCACAATCCTTGATCGCGTGCCCCCCCGAAGACGGACAATTCGAATTGGTACACAAAAGTGGAGGGAATAGGCTGGGTTACACCAAATTCACATAAAAAGGTCCAATTAATCCATGCGAAAAGGAAGAATGGATAATTTCCAACGACTGACTCTTCATGATTGCCATGTCCATCCCGCGCACATCCAGGAGGGAACCCTCGACGCCCAATCACATATCACGGTTTTCCTCCTACGTCACCTTCCTTTTGTTAGGATTCTTGGCTTTGGATTGCTGTAATAGTGGAAGGTGAGACAAAAAATAACTGAAATTTGCCGACATCAACAATCACTCACATTACCTCAGGATACTTTAGCGTTTGTTTTTAAAAAGATATAGCCTGCAATTTCATCCATTGATAGATTATCCCAAAAGTTGATTTCAAAGACCGTGCTAGTCTTCCCAAAGAGAAGATGGCAGAGATCAAGAAACGAGGTGTTGTGATTTTTACGGGTGTACTCCAGGACAGGCAAGATCAGGCCTGAAAGGTGTAGTTAAGGGTGCCCATGAATCGCAACCCCTAGGCTGCTGATTTCTCCCCTCGACAACTAGGTTTACAGCTCAGAGCTATTAAGCGCGGCTTTCTCCACTGACTCACCGGCGGCCTACGAATTATACTTGTCTCCTACATGGAGCCCAGCGAGATCCCATCCATCTCTTGTGACCTCCCAGTGTTTTGTAGGTTCTCTTTGGCATTCTTCTCTCCCGTCATCGATGGTAGGCACCTCCGTGTGCTCCGCGCTAACCGCTTTCGTATCCTCCAACCTGGCGATACATGCTTTGCTCTCTGGGCCCACACTGACGGAGGTAGTGTGGAGCGCTGGGAGGATTGAGGGTTTTCCCGATGCTATAAGACGATCTGGATGGGTCAATGTGAGGAGTATGATGCGCATAGAGCTAATCACAAGGTTTATTCAAAGATGGATATTAGTGATGGCCTAGATCATGATCGAGCAGATCATAGGGGTTCTGCTCGAGCATGATCTGATCGGGGCGACCTCATGATCGAATGATCGATCAAATTGGTAGACCCTGATCGAGTAATCGAGCAGTGATCGAGCATGCCCACTGATCCAGTATATGTTAGTCGATTATGCTCGAGTCTAGCCGTCCACGGTCAACCTTTCTTCACAATCACGGTATGCTAATAGCATGCGGAATATCCTTACTCTCAACAAATTTAAAACTTGAGTTGGTTTCGACAATCATCACAACCATCAATATTCTGTATTCCTTTATATCGAGGAACCGACTAGGTGTCTGAGGACCCCCCGCTTCCTGTATGAGTATCAATGGACTCGGTTCCGGTCACTTCTGTATTGCGGCTTAGCTATTTGCCTTTAGTTAACCGATAGGATCTTTATGGTTGCACTCCGGAGGCGATAGCCTTCCACGACGCGTTCGGAGATGGGCAGAAGTGTAGATGGTGTGGGATATTTTGAAGCGTACGGGCACCAACTATGATGCCCGGCATGTCGTAGGAGACTATGAGAGTGAGGACGTTTTAGGCAAGAGATGTGAGAGGTAAAGCGTGTTAAAGAATCAATAGTAGAGTTTATTGTCGAGGATATGTTATCGAGTGTGGGGCGTAGAGTGTTTATATAAATAGGTGATACCACATGATTACCAAGATAGATATATCATAGGTATATACATATATAGATAGAGTGATCCATCATGACCCATCATGATCGAGCATGATCGAGTGACCCTTATGATCGAGAGTGATCGAGCATGATCTGCTCGAGCAAAACTCGATCATGATCTGATCGTGGCCATCACTAATGGATATGCACGATGGAGTAGGTAGTTCCGGAGTCTGGAGGAGTTGGCAGGGCTGAGTAAGTCCACTGACACCCCCCTTCTCCCATATAAGTCTGCTAACGGACCCCAGCTCTCCCTTCACCCGCATCCCCGGCGAGGACACCTTACTGGTAAACACACAGTTACACACTGCTAAAGCACAAAACAACATATGATATCATATCATACACAATCCTACGCCCATTCTTTACCCTACCCAACCCCCAAACTCTCAGCACAACCGCCACTTCCCAAACTCTGTCCGGGTGCGCGTCAAGAATACAGCAACACAACGCACCCGCACATCCGCCTCGACGACGCAATGGCGCACGCGCCCCGCATCTCGCCTGCCGATTACCTCTTCTGGCACTGCGACACCATTGGCGCCGTGGGTCTTGTACACTGAGGTGCGATTAGTAGCTCTGTCCTACATCCTCCGGCCTTAACGTGGATCGTAGAGAACTAGGATTATGTTGAGAGGCAGAGGGAAGTGGAGGGGGTGTCACCGCAGGATTTCCCGCTGGGACTTGGGGTGGAGATTTGAGGGTGGTATTGGTGATATTTTCTTCTTCTTCTTACTCGCTGGCCAGTCGGTATATGATTAAAGGCTGGATGATTCAATTACTCTATCCAAGCACAATTTCATCAGAAATAATATCGGTACCCTCCAGCTCTTTCGTTTTTTCTCTTGATCACCTGTCCAGTTACTCCCTCTTAACACTGTTCTTTAAACGTGGTTGATACTGGCGCGTTCCCGTTTGCAGTGCGGTACGGCCTCATGGTTGCGACGTTTCGTTCAACCACCATCGTTATAGTTGGAGTACAAGGAATCAAACTCCATTTTAACATCCATCTCCTCCCTCGGAGGGCATTCGGTATGTGGTATCTGAGAATTGGACGGGCTTTCTTCTCCCTCGACTCATCGGATGCCATACAAAATCAGCTATTTTTCACATCAATACCCCTCCTAGGAGTTCTCTTGCAAATCTCGTTACGAGATACCATTTAACCTAACTACCGGACAGATTTCCTATATCCGCAGTTACTATTTTGCTGTTGGTCGCGTTGTCCTATGGTTAGCGAGCTATGCGGGCAGAGTTTTGTTGCCCAGCGCTACACTCGTAATTCCGCGCGGACTGGGTTGCGGTGCAGCGGGCAATGGGTTTTGCTATTTTTTCTCGTTGAACCCCATAACTACAAGTAAGTCTTGATATTCGCCCAAGTACTCGGGTACGAAGCCGGTGAAGTTCGGTTTACACCCAAAGTAGCCGTGTCGGCAACCTTGTACGATATCATAACACAACTCCTACTCCATTGATAAAACCCAAAACCTACTGCATACCCGAGAATTACTTGGAGTTTCTCTGACAGATTGCCACAAACACATATCTCATTTTCTTGGAGGTCCACCGACCAAAGAACAGCGGTGATATTATCTCTTAGCGCTATTGGTGTGGGAAACTGTGGTTTTTTGGCCATTTTTCAACTTCGGTCGAGTAAATTTGGCTGTCAAATCATCAATCTGCCTTTGCTAGACCTAAAGTTTTGTGTATGAAAGGTTGGTACAGTTCCGAAGCCTGGACGATTTGGATCCTTTGGGTGACCTGAGGAGGAAATTCAACTACTGGAAGTCGAATACTTTTTGTCAGGTGCGCTTGCGCTACCGGTTATTTTTATCACATTAGCTTCGTATCGTACATTTCCTGAGGGTGTCTCGGCAAAGGTCCCAACTTTCGGTACTCAGACTTAGACCGTTATTTTTTTCTTCTTCTTGCTTCCCTCTCACAGCAACAGCCCCGGAAACATACACGGAACCGACCGGGTTTGGTGAACTCGATATCGGAAATAATCCCTGTATTTATCACCTTTTTTATTTTATTCCCGCTCTCCCTCCAGGGCGCAGGCAACCGCGAAGGGGGAATGGGGTATGATTCTAGAAATCATCCTTGAGTAATCACCTTGCTTGCTTATTTGCCGGGGGACTGGGCGCGGTAGCCCTGCCCTTGAGTATCATAGGTGGTTGGGACTTTGCACCTAGTACGGTACGATATCTGCAGCGGCAGCCAGAGACCAACACCGACAAAAGGCCAATTCGGTTGCCTTCCTAGAGGCCCGCGATTGGGATTGGTGCTCGAAACTGGCAGGGATTGGCTGGGTTACACTAAAGTTCACGTGAAAAGGACAAGATCGGGCGATATTTGGACTAGATCGGGGGCAGCATCGGAGGAGAAAAGGAGAAAAAACCTGGCAAAGCCCCACACCAAGGTAATTCGCTTAGGACCGTATTAGTACAGAATATCAAAAGAGTAATTATCAAAAGGGTAATTCATAATCCAAGGGTAATCCATACTCGAGTGACGCTTCATGATCGGTACCTCAGTGATAACAATCCAGGAGGGAATCTTCTGACACTACACTTCTGGCTTTGCTCCAATCAAAGTACCCCTCCCCCGCAGTACCAAGCACCCAGTACCCAGCACTCACATTCTCAAGTACGTCTCAACAGCCCCATAACCACCTGAATTCTCACTGTATAAACGGGCGTCACCCCTCTTCCCCCAGTTCCCCTAGCTCCCCCACTACATACTGACCAACCGGTAGTTTACAAGTTACGCTTTACTAAAACCTCTCCAAAAACCCTCTTATCTGTCCCAGCGTTTTCCTGCCTCCTAATTGTCTTGCGTTCGGCCATCCGACAACGGAATTATCACTAGCACCTCTAATCTGAAGCAAGCAGACCCAAGTTCGCGAGTCATGCCCAGCAACTCCTATGAAGGGATGTCCGATAGTTCCAGGCCCGCTGACACCTCCTCCGGGGGTGAATGGGCTGACCCGCAAACACCTGTTTTCTTCCTCAACCCCTCCCTCACTCAACCCCTCCCGTGCCCAACCCACGGTTGAACCTGCCGATACCGGACAATCTCAGCTCGCGTGCCCCGTCTCCGGGTGCTCTTTTGTTTCCAGGGGGGAAATGCCCCACCGGCAATTTTGGAGGCATCTCAAGCAGCCCGAGCTTTATGGGCTCAATGGTGACGAGGAAGTTGCTTGGCTGAATCACCATGAGACGGAGTACAAGCGACTCCTAGCCGTTCTCGGTTCGACCCTCCAACAACCCTAACCCTAAGGGTGCTGAAATAGCAAACCAAGCTGACAGGGTTGATATAATCGAATGTGCAGAGGACAACAGGGTGGAAGAAGAGAGGAAGTCTAGGAATGCTAAATTTGAGTCGCGTGCCAGGAAGATGGGAATAACCGAGGAGGGGTCTGTTGCTGAGAAGGTGGCAATTTGGGAGGGGATGTGGGCTGCTGAGCAGGCCGGCGATGATATCCAGGTTATTATTCCATATTTTATTAACTTCGCGGACTGTAGTCGGACTGTTGCTGATTGAGACGGGAATTAATGGTAGTATGGGGCTGGGATTCTCTTAGATGCCGCCACCGGTGCCGACCACCAGTGAACTCTTCGCCGAAGGGATTCCCTGGTCTCCACACCCCCTTGTCACTGATTATCCTGGGGGGCCCGAGCCATCAACTATCTCTCATACCTTTTTCTCTCGTTCTGCCCTACATAGCACTTCATACCCTCTCCTATATCGCGCGGTGGGCCCATCTGGTTGGATAGTGGTTGCTCGTTATCGAAGACTTTGTATTTCTTGGTTATGAATTGTGGACGTAAGCGAATTGATTTGTGCCATCTATGTTCCAAGGACTCTCCATCCTGATAATTCCTCATCACAACCCATTGCTCGTTCTGTTGACTTCGGTGCACACTCCGCCTCTGCACTTTGTTCTATGCTCAACAACCTTTTCGGCCCCAATGACCAAAACCAATATCGGTGAGGAGGACAGGTTAGAGTGCCGACATGTAGGCATGTACGTTTTTGGTGTGTACGCTAGTGCGTTGCTCAATCACAGTCAGAATACACATACCGTATTATCCCCGGTTATCCGGAAATCCGCCAAGACGGGGCCTTACCTTAAGGTTGGGCGGTGCATGAAGTCTGAAATTGAGCCCGTTAATGTTCCAATTTACCGTAGTAACTAATACTGGATTTTTGGCGTCCAGTACTTCACATCTTGGTGTGTTGCCCCCCCTTGTTGGACCCGTCTGAACCCTGGAAATCAGCGATTACTACTCAGCCGCATTGTACTCAAGTAGTAGCCGCCCACAAACCGCCCCTTGGCTACCATGTTGACTGGGAGAATTGTGGGAGCCCATTTCGCACTTTCTGCACCGTCCCACCTTGGAAACACCTGGTCTTGGCGGATTTCTAGAAAACAGGAGATAATGCGGTAATGTCTTGTGCGAAACCTCCCTCACAAAAAAAAGAAAAGATGCTTTTCATGGGCGGTCACTCGGTTTGCTTAGTCACAGCGCAGATGCCGCCGCTGCACAACAGTGAACACATGGACCATATTAGTCATGAACCCTCGCCAGAAAGGAAAGCTTGTGGAATTGGACGCAGCGCGCTCCGCCCTCTTCTCCGGCAATACAATACCATAAAGAGTCTTTTCAATCCCAGTTCGCCATGGTTAATCGACTCGGAAGTGTAAAGTAAAATAAGCACCTTGAAGAAAAATAAATAAGCATCCGGAAAAATCTTGTGAGAAATGGTGAAAGCTCGCAGTGAGATTAATTGAATGCAACCATGTTTCCTGATATTCATCACTATTATCGCGACAACCGCAACCACAATACGGTACGGAAACTTATATTTTTATAGCACTCTCCTACGAGATCTGGTAATAGGAACTTTTATTTTGGCTGCGATTTATGGGCACAGCTTAGGGTAGACGGAGTTGAGAGTTTGGAATTCTGCGGGCATTGTGGCTGGTTGCATGTCGCCGGCCGAGATCGATCTCACTGCGAGAAATCAAATGGAATATCATACTCGTAGACTTTAATAATCGCTGCATAGTTTACCACCCACGGCTGGCGGTATGAAGCCACGAAAATTATCTATTATGATAATATTATTATTATACTAGGTATAATAATTATCATAATTATCATACTTCGCGGCTTGGCGGGTGGGGGCTGACCTTCCCCTACTTGTACAGTACACCGTTCTCCACTATGGGTTGGGATTGGGTCAGGCACTCTGGGGTGGCTTGGCGCCAACTAGCCGGCGGTCGCCAAAACTGCTGCCTCAGTGTTTAGTTCTATCACAAGTAGTATCATACGATATAGGCAAAATTAGGGAGCCACAAGAGTTCTCGGTAAAGGAGGACTAGGCTAGTGATGTCTAATCAAGTAGAGCGAAACTCACAGTGTCCTACTTGCTTCCCATCTTCGATCATGCTCCTCATTCTCTCCCACCTTGTGGTGCGGAAGACCTCTTTCCATATGTTCCCCAAAGACTAGGAATGCGTATGATAACTATCCTCCCAGAATGGCGGTCACCTACAACATGCAGGCACGATTGCACATCTATCACCGTGAGCGCCGTTTGGTCCCCCAACACTACCACAAACGCACATTCCCGGCAATGTAATTCCGCATCCTGAGCGACAGTTTTGGGAACAGTTTCTCCGCAACTTTAAGGTAGCGCCGAACTCCACAGCGCTGTTTGGGTGTAATGGCTCCGTCCCGTCCCCCAATACAAAATGGCCGTTTCCTTCCGTTATACGATTATTTTTATAATATTATTATAGTAGAAACGGTAGCCAAAGGGAAAGGAACCGTTGTATCCAAACAGGGCCCGAGATTTCGTAACCCGTTGGCTAGCCCTACCTTCTCGGGGTTGACAACATTGTGAGAAAATAGCTGGTGGGGGATTTAAGGATGAAGGTAAAATAAAGAGGGGAGACTGGGCAAATAAAATCTTATAGTAGGCACAAGGATAAGGTCCGGTAAGTTACATATTGTCTCCTTATTATTCCCTGACGCTTGTTTCTTCACTTTAATGCCAGTTCGTCGATAGTAACGTACTTATACATAAGGTTGGTTCTGTAAATGAAAAGCCCAAAGGAGGGAAAGCCATTTCAGCGGGGGGGTTCAAGTGTTGTACGGATTGTTGGTAAATTTCAGGCAACACATAACTCTGGAATCATGGGATAAACCAACCTCGATAACAGCGATAGGAAATTAAGGCTCTTGAAGGAAGGGAAAATTTGTTTTATCAAGATATGAGACTGAGCGCTATTTTGAGAATATGGATGCTCTGGTTGAGCAGTGCCCAATTATCTTGCAGTCGTGGCTTCAAACTTAATACGCAACACTTGTATAGATGTTAGGTTAGAGATACAACTAAGATAGCATGTCCGGAGAAAAGGTTGAGAACCGAAAACACCACCACATGACGTGACAACATAACAAGAAATTATATCCAAATATTATATAACAAGGACTTGAATACGGTGAAACCTCGAACAATTAACCCATGTGCTATGTCGTCGGAGTTGTCTCCTCTGGGAATATCTAATGTTTATTGTTTTTTTTGGTCTCAGAGGAAGTGAGCAGCTCGCTTCTTGCTGGTACCTCTCCGATTTTCCAAAGTACGAAATTCTATACCAGCTCGCATAACACACGGCTCAACTAATGATGGTCCTGTGGTGATCGGCCGTGTGCTTATGAGCTCCAAACTGCCCTATCCGGAAGGGTTAAGAGGGCAGAGTAGAAATGCAGACAAACAAAGCAACCTTCCCACTAGATTCCCCGCTTCACCTATCTTCTCTTCTTCTCCTTTTTTTTGCCTTCCTTTCTCTTTCCCTCTCACCTCACCGCACCATGTTAGGCGAAGGTTGATATTTCGTGTGATGTTGAAAGCGTGTCCGGGGAAACCGCCAGAGCTCGACAGACTATAACCGTGATACTTGGTGTTGAGCAACAGCGGGTGTGATGGAAGTGGACAGGCTGGCCGTGGTCGGAAAACGAAAATGAGACCTTTTAGTAGAGAGAGGAGATTGTGTTGTATTGGTTATCGCTTGTTCTAGCTAAAGAAACATGTTTAAACAGACATCCCCCAGAGCCTCAACTTTTATCCAATCACTTTTAAAAATATACCCTAACTGCTTTACATTTAGCCCCATAACACACCACATACCACACAGACTTGTAAGAGTGCGGACTATTTACAACACTTGGAACGTCATGATATCTGTGTTATAGATCATGGCGATTATAGAAAAACACCGAGGCAGGGATGGCTTGAGGTATTATTGCCATAGTACGTTGGATGTATCATACTCGCGATTACTTGGATAGACTACTGTTCTAAATTTTGACCTAAACCTAAATGTCTCAGTAGTACAAGGCATAGCAGTCGAGTGCAATTGGGTGACAAAGATCTAGGGCAGTTGGCATGTTGCACAAAAACAGCCATCTGCAGAGACTTACAGCTGGACACTCCTTTGTTGTGGGAATGATGAGAGAAACTACTTATTCCTATCCCGGAAGTCCGAAGCCTGCGGATCAATGATTTGGGAGGGTTTATGCTATCGTGTGGTATTATCTGAATACAACTTAGGACCCTGTTTTGGGAGGCAAACAGAAAATACGTGATTACAACCCTTGTTCGAGGTTATTAGTGGTTTCTCAATTTCACAAACGTTCTATTAAGCTTTTCTGCCAAAATCTGTGTTCATACACAGGGTTCCGAATGGTCGCAGAAAACTGTACAGGACCGCTAGTCCGGTCAGAAGTCAAGTCTAGTCTAATAGTTGAAATTAGACCGACTGAGCGGTTAGGATTATTGGACCTGATTAGGCTAGGACTGGTCTGACCAGTCCCGTCAAGCAATAGGATATTCTGGCCCATTGACCGAATTAGCATCCTACTTTGCTTTTTACTATTTTTATCACAGGTTATTACGTTCAAAGAAAGATTTTCTTGATTAAACTGATTTTTCTTTTTGTTAAATCCGTGGTATGATTTTAGGTACATGACCGAAGCTTCTCCTAGGGTACAACCTGTGAAAGCGAGAAGGCTATCCCATGACACAAAAACTCAAAGCACTAACAAAAGAAACGCATCCCAACCCTGTCCAATGTCCCCAACCCTACAGTTCCTCTGATATGAAACCAATCGCACATCCTCCCCTAAAATTAATAAAGGCAGGCAGAAAAGAGAATACAACCAGTAAACTTCAATAGCACAAAGGAAAGAAATTGTAAAAGACGAATAAAGCCCAACACAGGCACGTCAAAGTTAATTCTTGTCCCACAAAGAGCTTCCTTTCATACTCACAAATCCACCAGTGGACTGTGATTCATTGTATGGAGGGGTAAACTCCGTAGACGAAACTCCCAAATATCAAAACCACTTAGGAGGTAGAGTTTTTCTTTTTCCCCACATAGCATAAGCGAGGGGCCACTATGGAAGAGAGGTTGTGGTCTTTCCTCATCCGTATAGGGGTAGGTAAAAAGCGCCCGAAGAACGAAGGAGAAAAGCGGGGTTAGGAAAATTGTGGTGACGGAGCTTGTTCTTGATTAAACCCATTGTTCTCGTGCGTTATACTGCAGAGACTCAGGAGAGTCAGGACGGAAACAATGCCTCGCTTATATTAGGGGCAGTGGAAATAGATTCACAAGTATTAATTTTTTTTTCGGAGCATTAGGTGAGTGATCTTACATGACTATGCAACACTTTATAAAGACCGGTCTGGGACCAGTCCAGAACCAGACCGGACCACCAGAGTTAGTCAAGTCCAGTCACGTTGTCGATCAGGACTAGAAATTCTGGTCCTGCCTCCAAGACCTGACCGGTCGGACTATTCGGAACCCTGACTTTTCTTGAAAGATTTTTGTGGCACTTTTGCACTCAAACCGCATTGATATGATGCAGGATCTGAAGTTCCATGGTTTCAGCAGTCTCAAATATGGAACTAAGTGCCCGCTAGTAACGTCGTCCAAGCATTAGCGGCTCAGCACTGGTGTGAGGTCAAGGGCGAGTTCGAGGATATTCCTGTATCTGGTAGGGTGTTTACACACATGGTAACCTTTCTATTTAGGATGGGCGGCTTTGCATACCAATGGTTGCCACCTAACTTAAGCTGTAGCACCTTCTCCTCTCAACATAGAGAGTGCGAGCTTCAGTCAATACAGGCATAGTCAACATAGCCCCTCAACCTTAATTGAGTGTGGGACTATCTCCTTTTGTACCTTCTGTTCCGCTTTAGTTACACGACAGATCTGCCAGCCATTTTACACAGAGCTATTGTCAGCCATATCGGAAAGTCATAGAAGGGAAAACATCAGAGTGCACCAGTGTAATCGACACACCATCTGGCAAAAGGAACGACATAATAATTCCCGCACCGGCTAATCTCAATTGGATAGTTTTATTAGCCCCTCACTTATTGAATGAACATATTTTACAGCCTTTGCAGCTGGATCACCGCCTTGCCGCTATCAGCAGGAAGGAAATTGATGAGACAAGTATGCAAAACTGAGAGGTAACCAAGATTGCCATTAATCAACAGGAGAGAAACCACGGGAGAAGAAAGTTGAAAGAAGGATATGCTACATATAAGCTTGAAGGACATGGTAGGAGATATTAGCGGTCCGGACCGGTCGGGCCAAATGGTATCAGGAATGTGGTATATCGCTGATAGTGCAGCATAATTGCAACCTAGAAAAGCTGAGTTAGAAGCCATCATACTCAAACCAAGTCCCAAGCACCAATAGAGAAAAATAACTTCAGCAAGAACTTATTGACCTACCCACCACTATGATAAATCGCGTTGTAATATTTCCGAAGACCATTGAAAATAAGGAAAATAAAATTGATAAAGGGTGACAACTTTGGTTAATTGAACACAAGATACGGGTAATGAGTAAATCGACTCTCGACAAACCGATCTGAAAGAGACAAGCTAGTCAAACACAACCCGCGAAATCCCAACCTGTATAGGCGACAAAAAGTCAGAAGTTTCAGCTAATTATTGCCACTGACCTTGACCTTAGCAGTCTTGGAGGGAGCTTCGTAGCCAACAGCAAGTACATGGAGCGGTCCCTTAAATCGAACCACTTCTTTCCCGGAACTGCGCTAGCCAGGTACCTTCATGATACCAACATCCTTGAGATTGAATGGGTAGATATATTTGACTGAAGTGTAGTCGATGGTTTTGGCCTGTATTTTTATCGTATTTTCCTCTTTATTAGAACAGATAATTCTCCAGATGTAATAGTCGAGCTTCTGGGAAAGAGAGCAGATGACTGTTCTTACCTTCAATTTGATCTCGACACCATACCTTTTGATATTGTCTTGGACAGAGACATCATAGTTAAATAGGACCTTTTGAGTTACGGACGGCGGGATTTCCGGGGTATCAAGGAGAGCAACGCCAACACTTTTTCCATTACAATGAAATTTTACTGTTTTAGCTTTTGGTTTAAAGAAATTAGGGAATCCCTTCCGAAGAGCACCATACCTCAAGCTGCAGTAAATATCCCAAATAACGGGATTGCCGTTTTTCATGTACTTCACTGGTTTCGGACTTTGCTTTTGAGTGTTGAAATTTGAATATTGAAAGATGTATGTGTGGTGGTATTAGATGTGTTGGGATGGAGAAGAAAGTTGTTCTGGCAGATGGTGGAGTTTGTAAGAGAAAATTGGTACTTTACCAGCTATTAAAGTACTCCCTTACCCAGTATAGATAGGGCAAGCGGTTGGCAGTAACAAAACCAAAAACTCAAATTCATTATAATAATATTATTAACATACAGATAAAACACTCCTACTGTAAGGGGGAAATTCAGACTCATGTCTTCTCTAATTTAGATAGCTCTGTTTGTATCATGGTAGGGGTCTTTAGGGTTTTGTTCGTGATGGAAGGGCTTGTTTGAGAGTTGTGAGAGAAAGTTTTTCTTGCTGTACTTAAAGGATTACTCCCAACTTTTTTTCTTTCTTGCGGAACCACGAGAAGACGAATGAACGACCACAACGAAAACTGAACACGGCAGAACGAGCAAGTGTGCGTATGCGAGCGGATAACCAAAAGTGAATTCTAAAAACTTTATGATTGCGAACATGGGAAAATTAGCCAAAGGACCGTGCTATTCCAAATTATTTACGGACTATTGTTTGATTTTACTTTTCTCTCTCTCTGTTTCTTTACTTCTCTTTTCGAATCTTTATCGATCGACTACCATTACGTACTCTCTGTCCGGCCCGGTAACATTCTTTCAGTACCAAAGTCTTGGGGGGCTAGAACGTCACCTAACTGCTAACTTACTCGCAACCATTTGCACTCCTTAACGTTCTTTGGTTAGAATTCCATTGAACCACGTGATCCAGTAAACAATATGTTTGATGTGCATTTACAATATGAATGGCAAGTACTATTGAGTCAATTCTAATATTCCCAACACACGCCCCGACTACTTAAACCTTATGTAGTTCTTGATTATAACTAATATTCTAGAATTAGAGAACAACTATTCACTATATGGCATGTGTCTTAAGGCAGCTGATATTGGAGCAGACTCGCTGTTGGAGGGCGTTGAACGTGCCCAGCCAGCTCAAAATTGTAACCGATTCCCACGAAACAGATGGATCATCATGCGGGTACCGAATACCAATAATTAGGGATTAGACCGTCCCACACGATAACCTACCGGAAATAATCACCAAGAACGGGTAACAAAAACGCAAATACAGAGTTCTTGTTGTTGTAATTCCTGACTACCCTAACAAGAAACACTTTCCTCCATTCGGGTTTATCCGAAAGCTATCTATCCGGAATTATAAACATTAAAAGAGTCCCGAAAACCCAAAAGGGAGAAAAAGATACCAAGATAACGGAGATATATGATAAATACCCCGTTCCCTAGTCTTCACGTCTTCAGACTTCAAATTTCCAGTACATTAAATATAATACACTACGTAGTAAGTTACCGCAACATAAGTGTGTCAGGAGGGAGGATAAAATACGAGGAGAAAAGAGCCGGAAGAACTTTGTACTATATCGCATTAATTTAGGTAAATATCACCAACCTAGGAGACTCATATTATAGTAGAATAAAAGTCCAATTGATGGAGAGCGAACCAGGGTACAAATAAAACGATTCTATGAACGAAAAAGGGAATGAAACACCGTCCCAAGTCTGTTCCCATATATCCACATAGTACCATTTATCCATCAACCCATCAACCAAGCCCCATTATGGCAACCATGAGATTTCGAAGAGAGTATTACAGTACTCACCTGTTTGTATACGAAAGAAGTAGTACCCGACCGACGCCTGGAGGGGAAAAAGGGTAATGAAGTAGGAAAAGCAAATTGAGCATAGCAGGCAAAATGAATAAATAAAGGAGAAATCACATGGGAGACATTTATCTGGTAGTGTGAAGAAAGTAACCCCAGAACCAAGCGTCGATTGAGGAGACAAGAAGTGGAGGTCGGCTCGGACGATTCAAGTTCAAACAAAAACCGAAATCTTTTTGGAGAACCGACAAACAAATGACAAGGAGTATTTAAATAAATAGAAAAACGGTAACCAGTAAGCACAAGAAAGAAGGACAAACTGAGGTAGCTCGTTTATTCCCTTCTTGAGTTCCAAGCAACACAATCGACCTGAAATACTGCTAACCACCTCCTTGTGTTCCTCAAACTGCTTTGTGTGCTCATGGTGTTTGAAATTGAAATTAATATTTCCCGTTCCCCTTCCCGACCGTATCGTTGGACATCTTTTTAGAAGCCTCGGCTTGCGCTGCAAAATCTCCCCCTGCCTCTTTCTCGGCCGTACTTTCTGCCGCCAAGGCAAGTTCTTTCTCACGCTGCCGTTTGAGTTCGACAACCGTGTAGGTGATTTGGGTAAGTTTCTCCAGCTCTTTTGCACGTATAGCCCGCCCGACCTTTAACAGGTCCTTGATCTCATCGGGAATTGGTCTACTCATTCTGTCAGCATATCTGGTACAAAACAAGAAAGCAGAATATTTTGTGGGCACGAACTGGATACTATTACCGCGAACACGTGGGACCCCTTTGACACCAGGAGCAGAGTTGCGGAGGGCGCTACAATGTTCCTGTAAGTGGTTGATAATAAGAGCCCTTCCGTCAGTGGTATTGGCGCCGGGCACAACCGCCAAACAGCCTTTGCCCACGCAACGCCACCAGGCTCCGCAATTCTTGCGGTTCATACTTATAGGTTTGCCATAGAGAATAGGAGGCCTGCCACCACCAAGGTCCCAGGGTTGCCAAATCTCGGCGCTTCTGTCTTCATCCTTACTTTTGGTATTCCTCACCGCGGGTTCTTCGGCAGGGCGGCTGCGCTTGGTCGGTTGTTTGGAATTGGATGCACTACCAGCATGCCTTTTCTTAAGAATAGTGGACGGGCCTGAGGCGGCCGACATTTCGGGAGTAACTGGAGCCGAAGGTGAAGACATAAGCGGGGGGGAAGAGAGTAGAGAGGTGGACTGGCTCTCTTGCCCTGGTTTGCTCTGGGAAGCGGAAGTCATGAGAAGGCCGTAAAGAAATTTCTTTTTTGTGGAGTTGTGTTTTTGAGATTGCAGCTTTAGAGAAGGCAACTGGTACTTGTCTCGCCCGTGTCATGCACTGCGCTAAACTAGTCTGCTAAAAGGCACTCAGAAGGGTTTAGGTCGGTAGTTGTTACCTACTAGCAGCTCCCGTTTTCGTAATGCAACAAGGTTTCCCCTACTCGTGCCAAGGTTGTGGCTAGCCGCCACAACCATGGGCACTCGTTCAGAGTTCCTGACAGTTCAATGCAAATTTGCAGCTCAACTCAACTTTGTGGCTTAATGCTAATTTGTGTCTCAATGCAACTTTATTCCACAACAGATTTGTGGTGTGGCAAAATACAATTTTGTGGCACCGCACTTTTCTGTTTAATATATTATTTAAGCTGACTGTTGAATTTGGATTAAAATAGTATTCAAATTTAATACAGGATTATGGTTTAATTTATTCTCAAAAGATTTATTTATTCTCAGACTTATCATATTTATATACAATATATGCCTTATCAGAATGAATCATGATACCAGGCCTAGCAATTATCCATCTAAGCTATGGAGTGAAAATATGTGCAGATCATGTATAGCATATATGGACAGCACCTACATTCTGCTTCTCCACTCCTGAAAACAATACAAATATTGTTGTAACAACATGCCAATTTGAAATTCCCTATACTCAATTAAGAAGATTATAGTAACACAATCAATCAATACATGAGTTGCTCATGGAAAATAAGGCAGAATATGAGTCTTTATTGATGAGATAAGGCTTGTGGTAAAGGACAACCAGCAATAACTTATAAAATAATAATATTTTGACTGACTATTAAAGGTATCACACTACTAGTAAACTTATATAAAGTCAGAGAAATATAAAATAAAGATTTGTATCATACCATATGCTTCAAATAATATATTCTCAAACTGAAGCATTATATTATACTACGAAGTTGTAGCATATCACCAAGTTTTATTTTGGAACGAATTAGTTGTAGTACAAAGTCGCATTGACAAAATTTTTCAATTTGTCAGAAAGTTGTATTGTGCTGCAAATTTCCATTGAACAATTAGGCACTCCACTAGAGCAAACAAAATTGAAAGTCAGTGAGTAACTCCGAGTTATTGCCACTAGATACAATATTTACTTGAGTAATATTAACAACAAGTACATTTAAAGTCTAAACAGCTCAGAACCATGTTGTCATAAGAGCAATTGATATTAAATCTATTTAGTCCCTACTATGCCTCTGTTAAATTATCAGAAAACCTTTCTCTGAGGCTAAAATCAGTCATCTCAGATGAGTAGTCCATACTACTGTAAGTAAGGTTCTGCTAAACCTAGCATTTTTTACAGATGGCCAGGCCTGACTGTCTGAAAGTAGTTTCTCCAAATAAAACCTTGGACCAGCTTGAGTAACTTACACATAATGTTGTTCGTGACCTTGCTTAAGGTACAACTGGACTCAAGTGCTTGGATCTACTAGCCAATTTTATAAGGCTCTGGACATGCATCAATTTTCCTAATCCTATAGCAATTGAAATTTCAACTTTTATGATCACTCATACCTTGAAGCCTGATTAATAAAATAGCTTTTCTCTTATCTCGTAATAACTTTAAGCTTTTATTATTAGAGCTGGAAGTACCTGGTAGTATTTTGTTTCAAGAGATAAAATCTATCTCCTTCAACTACATTTATATTATTTACCAATTCTGTTACAATCATACTACATTTGCAAAAGAATCCTATTGTTCTTTACCATGTAGCTAGCTTGAAGTTAGTTTCTTGCCTACTCAGCACTATTCCGAGTAGAGCATATTTCCTTTATCGCTTAGTTCGTACACAATTGGGTACATGTCTTTTGTTCGCTTATTTGTACCCCTAGCTATACTGCTACCCAGTTGGGTATTCCCTTGCACTACTGTTACTACTGGATTAGTACCTTAGTAGCGACCGCTTGTTTTGTCTTGTTTGGATTCCATTACTTGTTTTGTTAGTTTTATCCTGTCGCTTCAAGTCCGCTCCTTTAGGACTTTGATTGATTTACTTTCGCTACTATGTTAGCATTGTTGAATGTTTCCCTTGGATATGTTAGTATCGTTATGTTTCCTAGTTACGATCCTTTGTATTTAAAGAGACTACAATCCCTTAAGGATTAAGTCTCTCAAGCCTCACAGGAATGCTCTTCTGAATATACTACAAGTTGAACAGTCACTCTACATTTCCCTCAGCTCCGCTATTATTCATAGAAGTATTCCATTGACGCTTCTCCTCCTATCCTAATAGTGTCCGGGAATCTCTTTGAGATTCTCGAGATACTTAGGAGTAGGTTACAGTGTGACTCATTGGAGTCTTATATCTTGTTTATGTTATAATTTATTACGTTTCGTATATGACTTGAGTATGAGTCATAGGTTTTGTATGTATGACTCATTCGAGTCATATGATTTGTTTGTGGGATAATCAGATGACTTGGGATCATGAGTCATCAGGGTTAGGGTACATGAGTGGAGGTCTATAAAAGGAGGCTGATACGGCCGAGAAAGATACAATGACTGTCTCCGGTACACCTCCGGTGATTGAAATCTCAACACCAAGGAATTCTTACCACTTTTCGGGTCTGGTCCTCCCCCTATGGGGCGGACTAGGCCATCATCTTTTATCTTTTTGCAATGGCAAAAGTTCTCTCCTGCTTTCTCTCTTGAGGTCTACCCTCATGAGACCCCTCCTCACTCCTTCCTGGTGTCCTCGTCGCTGGGTTTCTGTCCTTCCCCACTTTTGCTTTAGCCTCGCTTAGTATCAGCATGGTCGGGTTCCTCCTTTTTCCCTCCAACAGACGGCTGGGAATAAAATTTGCAGTACGCGATTACATTGGATCCTTCTTTCCTCTGGTCGGTTCGGGTCAGTCCCTCTGCTAGGTCCAGGTTTTATCCCGCTGGTGGGTACGGGTTAGTCCCACAGTCGGGGGTTGGTGGTTGGTTTTCTCAACAGGCTATGGTTGAATTCAGCTCTCTCCTCCTCTCTTCTCTTTCGGTGGTTTTGGCTACTGTGGGCACTGGGGATTAATGGAGACCGCCTAGTTAAGACATGAACACGTTTCCGATAGTTGTTTCAGCATCTGGGTCTACCCCTCCCTCTTCCTTCCTCGGCTCGTTCGGCTAGTATCCTACTATCTCCCTCTTCGGCCTGCATCCTACTGCCATCCTTCTCGGCTAGCACCCTACTGCTCCCCCAGCTGGCACCTTACTGCCCCCCCGGCTGGTACCCTACTACCACCTCTTCGGCTGTGTTAGGCGGAAGCCGACCCTAATTGTCTGTCGAGAAGACTTGGGCCTGAATTTTTCGTAATAGAGGGAGATTTGTCTAGGAAGGCTCGGTGTCGTTCTTTTCGTTTATGACTACTAAGAACTCGCTTAATCGATTGAGGAAATATTTTATAAAGATTCGTAGGTAAAACAATGTTATATTGTTAAGGTCTCTTCTCCGTTGCTTGATCTTGTCTAAAAGCTTGGGAGGCACTTCGATATTTATATCCCGCGTCTGAGTGTTCGCGGACTACTTCTAATCCTCCTATAACTAAGTACCTTTCCCAAGATTGTACGCTAACGTCTCATAGTCTTAACAAGTGCGAACACCGTTTGACCCTGAATTCTTTCACACCATCTTCGTACTTATAAAATCTTTTCCGTCTTATCGTAGGATGCGCTATTATCCTCGAATGACCGGTCTTCGATTTATAGAGACGAGTAGACTTATATTTGAAACTTCAGTCGACTTGACTATCGTCCCAGTAGTCTCTTCCGATTTCACATAGTGGCCAGCGTATGCGTCGGGTACCTATGCATAATGCAGGCTGCATAGACGGTGTGCCAACACTCATAGTCTACCGCCTATTAGGTCTTCTGAGTCTGAGCAGCTTCCCCTCGGTCCGCCTCGCCTCAAAGAGAATCACCTCTCGAGGGATCCTGTTTCCAGGACCAACCAACATACAGCGGCCTTCAGATAGGTATTGGTGTCATATCTATCTCCTATGGCCTCCGGGGCTCTGTAGGAGTAGTTGCGGATTTTCGAACTGAAAACGTCCCGTCACTTCTGGCCCGTAGTTAGGATGCCTTTCTTTGAAGCCTAATAACTCATTGCGCCTCGGACGGAATTCCTCCGTTCTACTTCTCAGAGGTACCCAGAGGTGCCCTCTTACATATCCTGCGAACAGCTTCCGGTCGGAGGGACAGCAGCGACGTATATGGTTTTATGAACTGGGCTTCATTGAGATGACATTATTGTCATGGAACGCAACTTTTCGAAATCTCGCTAAGGACGTGCGGGCCCCAGAGCGGGGCCGGCGGGGTGTGTTAGGCTTCGATAAATGAGGGTCTGTGCGCAGTTACCCTACCGAGAGGTCTGTGCATTTTCTTTATGCCTAACAGGCTGGCACCCTACTGCCACCCGGCTAGCACCCTACTGCTCCCCCAGCTTGCACCTTACTGCTACTCTGGCTGGTACCGTACTACCGCCTCTTCGGCTGGCACCCTACTGCCTCCCGGCTAGCACCCTACTGCCCCCTTAAGCTTGCACCTTACTGCTACCTCTCTCTGGGGCGCCTCAGCCCTGGCCTTCTTCTCTACGATTGGTATTGCACTGTCTCCGGTCGGTTGGGTTCCATCCTCGTCAAGTTTCCTCCTCGGTGGGGGTCATGCCATTAATCGGTACACCTGGTCCTCTCTTGGGCCCGATCTAGGGTTAGCCTTTTGGCGGCCAGCTGTGCTATGGTCACTACCCAGTGGGTATGAGTTAGGCTTTCTTTTGTGCCTTCGGGCTGAGATTTCCGGGGGGATTTTTCCTTGTGCTTCCTGCTTTTCCTGTTTTGGGTTTCTTTTGGGGCTTAGTTCATCTGGGCTGTAGGAGGGGCTTGACTCGGGGCGAGATGTGCGGTTGGCTCCACACCAGAGGGGCTTGGGGTTCTTGGTTTTTGCCTCAGACGGAGAAGGGACGCGCGTGTTTACAGGTTTTGTTTTTACTATAGCTAGCACTGCATGCAAGTTCTTGTAGCTTAAACGATGAATATGTGATATAAAAAAAAAAAAAAAAATGGCCGAGAAAGATAATCCGCTATAGCTAATGCTGCATGCGAGTTCTTGTACCTTAACAACGAATATATGATATAAAAAAAAAAAAAAAAACAGTTGAGAAAGATAGCCTCTCCACACTTTGTTCTAAGCACCTTTCTTACATATTACCTTACCAATAAAAACTCATCACGCTCTTTATCATGTTTTCACATCTCGCACATATCTCATGAGCCTATATGAGAGGAAGTTATCTTAATTAAGAAATAACAGGCATTATTCAAATAACAGTAATAATGTAGATCAACGTATCCAACTACTGTTATATCTGATAAGATAGAAAAAGAAGACAAGAGAAGTATCATTACCTGTCGCTATGAGCTATTCAAGAATTGGGAATGTTACACAGGTGTAGAGACTTGGAAGCTACTGCTAACCCTATTCTTATCTCCAACCTCTTGCAGAAACACTGGCGAATAGTAATAATAGAATTAATATGTTTACCAAATTCCTCATGAGATAGGGTGAACTATCATTTCAGATAGGATTCACATTATTCTTGAACAGGTTCGCCAAGTACCTAAGTGTAAGTATAGCGAACAGTTGATTATTGGATACCTAATAGAATGACTAAACCTGAAGTTTTAGAAAACAAAAGCCCGAAATTGGAGAGCTTTACAAATATTTTTAACAATTACCTAAACAGTATGAATACCTACAATCCCCAACAACTGGCCATATTAGTATTCCTCTTTCTTACTGAAATCCCCCCATATACTGTCATCCAGCTGCTGGAATAGAAAAGTATCAACATGATTTTAGTATATTTAAAGAATAGCTCTGGTGTAGTGGGGGGGTAGATCGGGAGTATCAGACCTATTGCACTAAAAGACATATATACTCCGCAGTGTGCAAGGATTGAGATTCTCTAACATGTCCTTCCAGAGCTCTATACCTTAGTGGCCACTCCTACTACATCAATTTATAGGCGAAGATCCTAGAAGTAGGTATAGTCGATTTGAGCAAATTGTGTTGTTGACATTCTCTCGCTCTCTTTTTTTGCAGTAAAGTAAGGCTTCGATAGTTAAGACGCAACAAGCAACAACTAAAGAGGATATCAGAGACCAAACTGGTTTTGATATTAGAAACATGTCTGTCGATATTGGGGGGACGAGGAGGCAGGTGAGTTGTTTCTATTAAAAGTTTTTAAGGCTGAACCTCTGAGAAACGAATTGTAGGAAGAAGAGGAATAAGGCAGGAGAGAGTTCAGAGAGATGAAAGGAGACAAAACAAAGGAGGAGGGAAACTATGAGAATATAGTTCAAGTTGAGTTGTCCTACTGCCCGAAATTTTCCAGACTAAAACTACGGTTGGTAGGGCTGTTAGAAGAGTGAAGTGGAGATAAAAAATTGTAGGTAGCGAACCAATACGATAGCATACAAACTCACCCCCCGCCAATCAGACAAGCTTCCAATTTCTTTCACCTACTCCAGTAATGGCCCAACTTTGGGCAAATTGTGTGAGTTTAGTTAACCGGTCTGTCGGGTTCCATCATACCCAAGAAAGTGGCACTCCTAGAAGTTGGAAGAAACCAAAGTCTCTTTGTCTCTCCAGTATCACAGACCCTTTCCACTCATGTAGTCGGCCAACCATATACTGGTCAATCAAACTACCACAAGGAGAAAAAAGAGACCTGCAACTCCGACATTATACTGTAGATTAAACGATACCACTGGATTTAACGGTACCACTAGACAAGACCGTACATCAAGTACCGATACAAGGATAAATAAATTATATTGAACTATAGTGTCGGTAAAGCCCCCCATTGTGACTGTAAGTGCGATGTCCGATATCATGCTCGATAGCTTAAGGTACAGGTACAGCACAATGCAGACGGTAACCCCTTCTGTTACGCTCGCGTATCAATACCAGGACCCGAGAAGGGTAGCAACATCAGACTGGCATTCACAACTGACCTTCAAATTTTCCGTATCCCGAAGCTTATCCGACCATCACCCCAAGCTACCCTCATAACCACTATCAGCAAAAGCCAAAATTGTCAAACACCTATCCAATAGTTGAAGCGCCAGTAGCTGATGAGCGGGGTGAGGTTGGCGTCATAGCAATCTCTCGACTGAACAACTTCCTTGTAGCAACACATTCCCCGAATACCTATACGGAGTAAACTGGAGTGGGAAGTTCGGGAAGCAGAGTTTTGAAGCGCTAGTTCCCAAGCGGGCGAGGCATGTTGAGATGGTTAGTAAGTGGGTATAGAGCCATACCTGAAGGGACTAACAGAAGGTGGGTCAATAGAATATATGATTGGGCGATTTTGAGAAGGGGAGGTATTTGAATGTACTCGAGGCCAAAGAGAGCGGTGTTGGGTAAGGTGAAGATGCGAGAGAGGAGTATTATGGATAGGACAACGACGTACCGTTGAATTGCCCAACTCGGTTGAAAGATTTAGAAGCGGGCCCGGAATTGAATCGACCACTGGAGTTGTTGAGGTTCTGTGGAGACGCCTGCGGCGAAGCAACAAACAGATAGTTATGCGGGTACTAAATGCAATTCGGAGCAGAACTGTTTTTATATAGCGGTCGCTCGGAAATTACCACTTGGAATCGGTAACAATAATGTAAGTACTCTGTTCTCCTTGTTTGATTTCCAAAATAACCTAACCCACCACACTTACCACAATGTAGCTCTCATACTGTGCTTGAAAGCTACCCATCTCGGAATATACTTTAGTCCATTGCCCAGTTCAGAAGAGGGCAAAAGATAGTAAAATCGGAAAAGAAAAGGAAAAAAAGGGGGGAGCCAAAAAGAGGGGGGGTGGGGGCAATATCACGGGAGAAAGTAAGTGAAGAAGATAAAAATAGAAAGCCTTAGATGAACGAAGGACAAATTGAGAAGATAAGAACTAGAGTCCGGCTATACCAAAGTAAGAAGAAACAAAGGGAGAAGGGAATTCTTTGGAACCCGGACAACAAAGAACAACCCGCACATAAAAGGTAGAAATAAAAAAAGCTAGTATTCGCGATGAGGGAGGATAAATCAATACAGATTATTTAGTACCCTTTGACGGTTTAAGGTACTTAATCAACCAATTGTACTGCCAGCTACCTCTCTGTTTCCTTCAATCCACTATGTGTCTAGAGGGGTGTCCGAGATTGGAGTTAGAGTATTTCCCCTTTCCCTCCCCATTGCTGGACTCCTGTTCCGAAGATCTTGCATTTGCTTCATATTCTCTTTCGGCCCCTTTCGCCGTTGGACGTTCTGCGCCTATTAGGAGGTCTCGCTCACGCTGGTGTTTGAGTTCGGTAAGCGCAGAGTAGATATCGTTAAAGTTCTTCTTCTTTTCCTTTTGGATATCCTCCCTATCCTTAACTAAACTCTTATATCTATCGAGAATAAGCCTGTCCGTCCGGTCAGCACATCTATCATAAAAGCTGGAAGCAGAATAGGTAGGGAGCACAAACTGGCGACTATTGTCTCTGGCAAGTGGGATCTCTTCGAGGTTAGAGTTATCGGGTCGGAGAGTAAAACAATGCTCCTTTATGTGCTGCTTGATAACAGCCCTTCCTTCAGGAGTATGGGCACGTGGTATAACAGCCGGACAACCTCTTATCTTGCAATGCCACCAGGCTCCATGGCCCTCAGGCCCTATTCGTACGAGGTTGTCGTAGTTGATTGTAGGCCTACCTTCACCGAGGTCAAAGAGTTGCCGAATCTCGGCATCGCGATCTTCACCTTCCTTGTTGGTATCGCTCACCGTCGATCCCTCGGCAACGCGTATACGCTTGGTCGGTTCCTCGTAATTTGATGGTTTATCAGCCTGCCTTTTCGTAGTTATTGTGGACTGGCCGGGAGCGGCCAACCTTTCCACAGCAATTGGAGTTGAAGGTGAAGACTTATCCTGGGGGGAACAGCGGGGAGAGGCAGACTGGTTCTCTTCCCCGAGTTTGTGTTGAGTAGAGGAAGTCATAATCAGACTTAAAATGGGTCTCCCTTCGGAAGTGTGTTATAGATGTGGGAGCTCTGGAGAGGACAAAGTCTTTCCCTTAATGATGCTCCATATTATAAGCACCATCACGTGCGTATCCCAAAGGTCACTTTTGGGGTTTAGGTTAGCAGGGGTTACCAACTATGATACCTGTTGCTCGAACCATCAATGTTGGGAGCATCCTTGTTAACATAGGGCTACAGGCTACAAGCAAAAACGAGCCCGCGAATCTAGTTTATACAGGTCGACTAGGTTAACAAGAACTACCTAGCTAGTTTGACTGTATCAAACCAACACATTTAAAATTTTCCGGGATGGGTGGGGAAGGGATAGGAGACCTGGTTGCATACAATTGAGAGTTTCGGTGTGTTTACCTCACCGGGACCCTTGCAACTAGTGCCTGTAGACTAGATGCCCCCCTCGATCCTCGCGGGCTGTGTACTATCTCTGTAGTAGTCTTCTGATATTTAAAGTAGCATATTTGATCATATTTGTAGTTATGAGGTACCTTGGGTATTATATGATAGTTATTCGGTGATAATAATTATCAGGCTATCATGATAGTTGTGTAATAGGACTTGGTGTGAAATTTTTAAAATTATGTAGTAGTAGTTATAATAATATTATGTACTTTTATAATATTACATTTTTATTTAGTTCAATTCCGTTTCTATTTTATTATATTTTGTATATATAAATAGAAATATGGGTGCATTTCTGCAAAAAGTGGTAAACTTACATTTTTTCACATTTTGAGTTATGTGCACTTTTAGTTTACATAGCAACTAGGAGACTTTTGAGAAAATACAAAAAATGTTTTTTCACAAATAAATTCAAATAACTCAACAATTCTTAAGTTAAAATAAATAATAATATAATAAGATAAATCCTTATTTTTATCTCTTTTATTCTATGTAGGAAAGTTTGTATTTTTATAAGTTTTATATTCTAGTTGGACTTAAATATTGAAGCCTATAGAAAAAGAGTTATAACATATGCTAATTGAAGTTTGACACAACAGCACATTATTATCAACAGCTTGTTCCTTGTTTTTGGAGCCAGGAGGATGCCAACATGGTCTTTTGCTGAAATAGTTACAGGAGATTGTAATTCATCTCTCTAAACAGATAACATACTGGTATTCTGATGTTAGGTGGTAGCCGTGGTCAATCTTATGGGTCGGACTAGGACCTGAATCTTTGATCGGAGATTGTCTAGGAAGACTCGTAAAGTAATAAATAATAAAAGAGTAAAGATTCGTAATAGTAAACTTATTATACTGTTAACGTCTCTGCTCCGTTGCTTGATTCCTCCAACTAACCTGGTAACCTTAAACCTATTTATACTAATCTACCGGTACTTAGTATCTGTATACTAACTTGTACCGAGGAGCTTTTAACTTTAGTTTCCACTAAGTACAAACACCGTTTGACCCTGAAAGCTCATACACCACTTCAGCCTTAATTGAGACGAGATATTTATCTTGAGAAAATAGCATCCTATCTCCCAATGATCTCTTTCCGATCTCCAGGCTCGAATGGACTAAGTATGTAAATGTTGTCCAAATAGCTATTATTCCAATCGTCCCTTCTGATCAAGAACTAGCTAAGTTCGTTGTCAGGAGCTGGTGCATAGTTAATATATGCATGCATGAGTCTTGACATGCCAGTATCATAGGAAGACTCAAGCATCTCCAGTCTTCCAATCCAAGTGTCGTTCCCCTCGGACCTCCAGCCTCTAAGAGGGACTCCTATTGGAGCCGTCTGATATACACGTAATCTTGGACGGGTATTGGTGTAGTTTGATAGTGTCGGAGGTCTTGTATCTAATTGATAGATAATCCCTCAGTCGGCTATTCACTAATGCGAGTGGTTTGATATGGTTTGTAGTCAGGGAGTTATGAATTAGAAATTATTATTATTAATTCCTATATAGCTTTGCCGTAACTATTTTATCGAGTCACAGGACCTCTATGGTTAGATACGTGACGTTACCACTATGTTAGGTCTTATATGCCTAACATCTGAGTCCTAAGTTAAATAGCCAAATTAGTAGCTGTTGAGGTAAGATTATTCATCAACTATTCTACAGATATTAATACTTACAATTTTCCATCAGACTTTCATTAAGAGGATTGTGGACAGCTTCTGTTGATCATTTAGTTTTTCTGGTATATGCATTTGTCTCTTGTTATATAGAAGTAATGAGAGTAACATCAGACTTTAAGCAGTAAAACTGCTTTGAACAAGTGAATAATTTTATTGAATGATATTTTAGTACTTTCAAACTATCTCAAAGTATTACTTTATTGTTAAATTTTCTAACAAAAAATTGACAATGTTAATTCTAATACGTATGGCCCGTAACCCAGTTTCTGCCCCTAATAACAATGAGATTTGTTGTATTCTGATCTCTGATATTGTTTTATAATATCTGTAAATTATTTTAAAATTTCTACTTTTAATACAATCTTCAATAACATCAAATTGTACTTCTGAAAATATTTACAATATTAATAGCAGATAGATCTTTATAAAGTCTATCTTACTATGAGAAAAAGGTTTTTAGTACAATTTTTATAATTATACTAGAAGGTCCATTTCTCCTCCAATATTAAATTTGATAATATTTTCAAATGCCAATAGGATACTTTATCATATACTAAAGTCTGAGAGCTACGAAGTCAGAATTGTAGTGATTGCTAATTTACTAGTTTTCATAGAAATGGACCCATATAATATTTAAATTTCTAATATTATAGGATTTATTAAGTAATAATATAGTTGTTCTAACATACAAACCTTTTATTATCATTTCTGTCATATTTCTTTATCTACAATATGATTGCTACCAGTATGTAGTATTACATAATATTATTATTATTTAACTCTAATTAGAACTTTTATTTAATTATCATATTATGATACCCTAAAAATAACTGAATTAATTAAGTAGAATATTACTTAGATTGGAAGAAACTATGTACTATTATATTATAGCTACTGCTCTAATATCATTTTTCTCTTGAAGAGTAATATTATAACTATTGTTGTAGTTAAATTACTACTATTACTGTAGTTGTATTATTTCAACTATGGTATAATTAGTACTATAGTAGTAGTATTACTACAGTAGTAATAGTATTATTAATATTATTTCAGTATTATGATGCTATAATATTGGTATAGTTACTATCCTAGTTGTAGCAATAAGAATAGGGTAGTTATCTTTTTAAATTAGTAGCTAAGATATTATAACAATTCTAAAATTAATACAAGGTTAACTATATGCATAGTTAATATTTAACTAGGGGAAGAATAAAATTGGTTTTGTTTTATCACCTACATTCTTGTTTAATTTCATTGCTTCCTTGTTTTTCTTTTTTATTTAAGATCCTATTATTAAATTTTTATTTATTTTATTTATTTTATTTATTAAACCGCATGATGTACCATAAGAGAGCCGAACTACTTGAGACTCTTGCTAGCAGGTTAGAGTTGGGGTTACCTGTTCTAGTAGGGTCTATTGTTATATTTTGCTTTTTACATGTCTTAACTGTGTGCTCTATTTTCTTTTAATACAAGTGGGATATTCTATATGTTCTAGATAGCTTCTCAATCATTCCATCATTTACGGTATGATATATAACGATAGCATTGATTAAGTTACCAATATGAATAAAACTAAGTGGTAGGAGTTTGGGATGCGGTTAAGAAAATTAGAAGTGCAGTTTTCGCCCGCTTTGTTGTGTTCTGTTATTGGCCTGACTTGATTCTACCCCCACCTGAGTACTGAAAAAAAGGATTATTCGGGTCTGAGGAAAAGGTGAAAAGGTTCGTATTCGGATGGTTCGAAAGTAAAATGAAAGAAGAGAAAAATAAAGGAAAAACAATTTCACAGAATTTGTATCAGTCGGTCCTTGCACTCTCAAGGAGAAGTCTTATCACGAGGTGTACTTCACTTGCACACTAAGACTAGTTCGGTTCGTTTCAGTTTCGTGGAGTTCAAGTTCGTTGTTTCGTGGTTCCCCTAGCTACTTCAAAAGACAGGTGGAGAAATCTCCCTACATACAGAGAGAAACTTTTCCCTTCCTCCACCCATGCCCTATCACTTCACTCTCAGAAAATAAAAAACCCCAAAGAAACAACATCTCTCTCTATCTAACTTAAAGTAAAACAACTCAGAGGACTTCAAAAATCTACAAACCAGATTTTGAGCCTAACAGATGCACCCCAGTTTTCTTTGACATCGACCCGATGTTATTATCCCCCTAAATCTGACAAATCAAACCCTCTCTGCCCAACCTGCCAATTCCCACGAACATCTCCCATTGCTCCTCTTTCATATTCCACTGCTCCACTACCCACAGTTGCTTGTTCGATGGAAGGATAGTCTTTTGTTCTAGGAATGTAGAGGAGGAGATCGTCAAAATGAAAGCATTTGGTAATTCCTGGAGAATCATGCAATTGCCGAACATGAGCCGATACGCCCGATTTTGAGACCTTTTCCAAAAGCCTTGGAGTAGACCAACGAGGCTCCAATTTTCTGCCTTTGTCTTTGGCCAATTGAAAATCGCGAAGAAGAACCAAATCTCCCGGTTTTGGTTTCCGATATCCAGCTGTCTTGTGTGTTTTGATGTTGTCTTGTTGTTTGGCCAAACGGTTTCCAGCATCAACTCGACCTTCCTCTCTGCGATCAATAAAGGCTTGGATGTCAACCTCTTGTAGATCGGGAACCTCTTGTGACTTCTGTTTGAGCCAGGTTTCAAGGCCAGACTCCTTATTCCTTGTAATCATAGGGTTAAAACCTAGTAAAATTTCTGCCGGAGTGTATCCATGAACTCGTATGCACCTTGTATTGATGCTGAGAACAGCATTCTTTATCTCTAGACCCCAGTAACGAGAAGAGCCAGAATAAATACAACTAATCCGGATTCGTCCCATTAACATTTGAAAGTAACGTTCACTCAGGCCAACGGACTGTGGATGTGAAATTGCTGAGGGAAAGTGTATGACTCCGTGATCTTTCCACATTTTAGTGATCATTGAACCGGTGAAGTGACTGCCGTTATCGGTGTATACTGAAAGAGGCCATCCGACGATGGGGATAACATGATTCAGTAGAGCCTTCATTGTTGCCATCTGATCTGCCTTTTGAACACCAATAGCCCACAGGAATCGCGAGAAGTAATCGACAATAATGAGAATGTAAACATATCCAGTTGCTTGACAAGGAGGATTGATAGGGCCCATGAAATCCATTCCAATCATATCCATTGGTTTAAATTGGATGATTGATCGAAGTTGTCCGGCTTTCTGTATTTTTGTGACTCGTTGGCAAGATTCACAAGATAAGACCCAACGACCGATGTCATAAGCTCTCGATGGCCAATAAAACTTTCCATGAGCTCTTCCCAGGGTTACTCCAGTCGCAAAGTGTCCATGACCTTCGTGAAGGTTTGTCAAAATCCTCTCCACATCTTCCTCCAAGATGCAAGTTGCCAGTTCTCCATCCTTTTCTCGAAAGAAAAGCTTTGGCTCTGGTCCTTCCACCATAACATACCTTCTCATCTCCTTCTCCAAAGCCTTCCTCTGGTTCCTTCCCAAATCCTTCCTTCGAACTCCAACAATACCATCATCCAGTTCATCTAACCTCCCCTTAACTGCATTTCCATACATCTTAGAACTCAACCACTTTCGCCATCTCCATCGCCTCAGTTCCTTTGCCCCCTCTTGCAGTCCACATACTTCACCTATCAATGCACAACCAGAATCTTTCATATCCTCACCACTTTCTTCTCTCCGTTCTTCATCTTCCAATACTTTCCAGAAATTCTGATCCTTTCTCAATGCAATGGCTAACGACCCATTTACCATTACATCAGTTGCAAGGTTAGGCACAGGAATCACCACTCCCACCAGTGGTCTCAACCCCTCACAATCTTCAGCAATATGTTTTGAAAGTAATCGCGTAGGTAATCTAGAAAGACCATCGGCGATTCCCATAAAGTGGACGGTTGCAGAGCGATGAAGAAGTTTGATGTCATACTCACTCAACCTTTCTTGCCACTTTGCGATTCTTCCATGTGCATCATTGTCAGGTCCAGTAAGAAGAGTTTTAAGTGCCTCATGATCAGTATAAATAAAGATAGGATATTTAGAACCAACCACCATCCATCGTATTTCCGCAAGACATCGTATGACGGCCAACGCTTCTCTTTCGGAATTCGAATACCTGGTTTCTGCATCACAAAGTTTGAATGACATGAACAAAATAATTCTTTCTGCAGCTTGATGGAATTTTGAGTTTGTTGCTTCAGTTCCACTTTCAACTCCCTCTAGTTGAAACAAAACGCCACCTATTCCACGTTTGCTAGCGTCAACAGCAAGATGGTACTGTTCTTCCGGATTCGGTGATGCCATAGCATTGTTGGAAATTGCTTGCTTGATTGCTTGGAAAGCAATCTCCTTCTCACGGCTCCAGAAAAACTCTTGGTGGGCAATTTTTCTCTTACTTTCAGACATCTTGCCTTGCTTCTCATCTTCGAAGTCCTGGGATCCATACTTTAAAATTCGGACCAACTCTGCTCGGCCAGGGATAAAACGTCGCAGGAAGGGAGTTAAGTAACAAAACGCCTCAACTTCATCTTGATTTGTAGGAGTCGGCCATTCAATAATCATTTGCCGTTTACGTAAGGAGGGTCGCAGTCCATTCGGTCCAGCTTCAAGGCCAACAAAATCCAAGGAATCGCAGAAGAAATATGACTTGGAATCCTTCAAGTACATGGGTCCCCAAGCGCATCGTGGAAAGAATCTTTCGTGCAAAAATTGATACATCTCATCGAAGGAAGTAGCACTCCCATAACTGTCATCTATCATTCCATCAAATGCCACACTTCCATGGTCCCCAATTAGTGACTCTGATCCTTCCAGTTTCATTGGAACTTCACCACTCTCATCTATGCCCTCAGGAATAGTACCAAATACAAGATCCCGGAATCGGCTATAGGTGTGAGTTCCACCTGTTAACCCTTGGCCCATAACATTGTAGCAATACATTCCATATGGTGTGACAAATCCTAGCTTCATTTCATCGCCAGGCCGCACGGGTATCGCCCAGTAAGAATTTGCTGCATCGGTGGTGAAGAAAAATCTTTTTCCTTTTTTCAAAACAGTGTATACGATCTGTTCAAGTCGAGGGCATGGATATTGGGACTTCTCAGTAACACGGTTCAATGGAATAAAGTTATGTACCATTCGTAATCTTGACTCCTTCGGTAATGTTTCCCATCGAGGCTTAAATGGAAACTTTGTTCGGGCTCCCCATTTTGAATCGCAACGATAGATCAAGCCAGCTTTCTCCATCTTAGGAATCAGACGACGGCAGAAAGCGATTTCTTCTTCTGTGTATAGTGGTATTCGAGCTCGGTGAGGCTTGGCATCAGGAGTAAGGATAATGGCATGTTCGATTAGATCGGTCTTGCGAATGCGTAAGAGATCGGTTTCAAAGATATCTCTCCAAGTATATAACATCCGTTTAGCTTTCTTTATTTCCACATGATTCAGGCCAGCTCCCAGGTGTAAAGAGGTAGATGCAAACCAATCCTCAACGTCTTCTTGGGTTACCATCGACTCGTTTGGAACCTCTCGCTTCGTTGGCCTCCTTGTTGTTGGAAACAACTGCGCCTTATTCCTCGTCAAGGCAGTAGTTTCCAATACCTTGACCTCTTCCATTAGCATCAACCTATTCTCGCTTTCATTACCTCTTCCCTCAAATTTCCAAGTTCTCCCATCATCAACTCCTCTCTCTCTACTCTCTTCATTCAAGGTCTCCCGTTTTTCTTCTTCCATCCTTTGATCTCCCCAGAGCACCTCTTTCAAGTCTGCCCTCTTACTACCCTCTCCAGCACCAGTCTCCTTTTCTTCCACCATCTCTTCCCCTTCTTCAAACATCCAATCTCTTATCTCATTATCACAGTCTTCTTTTCTTCCTCCCCCAGGGTTATATATGCGTCGCTCTGCCCCCTGAAACCAAAGCGACGCGACTAGTTTTCCGAAACATCTACCACCTCCTCACTCTCCTTCCAGTGGTCAAGCTCATTCAGAAGAGTTTCGATGGCATCTTCGGCCTCGTCATCATCCACATCCAGGAGGGTTGGTGAGTCAACATTTTCCATTTTCATTTTAGTTGTATTGCTTGGGCTGCTGGGCACTTTTCTGCGGATTCGGTCACTGCCTTCGATGAATAAAGTACGAGAGTCGTGGTATTCTACCGCACGGACCCGTTTCAACCACCGACGTGATAGTAAAAGTTGGTAGGTTTCTGATACCGCAACCTCGTAGGCCTTGATTCTCGCAAGAACTCCTGCAACAACAATATCCAGCCACACATAGTTCTTTAAGACAACCAATCTATCATCAGCTAAACGCATTCCAAGACCCGAGACTGGAAACCGTTTCAGACAAAGCTTATCAATCAACTGCGTAGAAATCAAGTCCAACATAGCACCTGCATCAACAAGAACACCAGGTAACTGTATATGACCCATCCATGCTTCGATGTACAGACATTCAACATTGTCCTCCATCTCATTTGTGGACTCACTCAACACTGCATTCCCAAACGAGGACTTTGAAGAAAGAAGATTAGCTGGCGGAGAAGACTTCAAATTACCAAGGCCTTTCTTCTTTCGTGTCCGGGGCACAGAGGATCGTAAAAGCTCAGCCAGGTCACGACGTAGGCGGGGAGAACAGTCAAGAAGTTGAGGAAGCGTAATCTTCAGCTGCGATGCCGGTCCATTGAGCGCATCTTGAATAGTAAATGGAGTCTGACCCTTCATCCAGTTGATCGGAGCGACTTCGGTTTTTTCTTTGGTTTTCGCAGATGACCCAGCTTGTTTTCCGAATCGAGACACCTGAGGTTGTAGGCTCTCCATTGAATCTCTCTTATCTGTATCTTCAACTCTTGCTTCTCCATCAGCAATGGTGATAACACCAGGTCCCAATCCGTAGTCGACTGGAGGTACCCTCAGACGTAGTTCTCCATCTTCCATCTCGTCTGAAATCCTTCGCAAGATCTTAGGTGGCCTTTGAACTGCAGCAGTCTCTGCGTCTTCCTCATCTACTCTAGCCCTCTTCTCCGCAAGAGCATTTTCGAAAATAGTTCTTATTGCCGGAATCCGAGTTAGGATCACGCAGGCATTTCCCAGTTCTTGTCGATTAACAGAGCAAGAGCGAACACAAGCAACCGGAGAAGACGTAGCCGGAAGAGTTTCGTTGATAGTAGTAGGACGGGGAGGAAATGATCTCGGATTCAAATCTATCGCATTTGCACCAGAAAGAGGGGATACAGTAGGTCTAATCGGACTTGGTTGATTAGAATCCAACATCTCACGTTCTTGACGAATTCGATTGCGTATTTATTGCTGTTCATAGGCAGAGACTGGTGGGTTGGCACACGTGTCGCAATAATGACCCTTCATTCCACAATTAAAACATGTAACACGTGGGTTTCCACGACGGTTATTTGGTCCTCCACCTATTTGACCATACTGTAGTTGAGGTCTACGACCCATACAAGCTTCATAAGAGGACATAAAGTTGTTAAACTGTTCTTGAGTCATTGTTGCAGATAAACCAAGAGTACCAGAAGATTGGCCTTGAGGAACTTCCGCCTTCGCAACAGATCGAACTGGGGGCCGGGATGGCACTGTACTGTAAAGGTTGGCAACCGGCAATTCAGACTCAGAAGGCTTCTGGTTCGGTTTGAAAGGATCAGGTTCTCCAATTTCTTGATAGGCAAACTTGACAACTTCGCGTGCTTTCAGAAAAGAAAAGTTGGGAGACTCTTTCAGATCAAAAGTAATTCTTTGGCGACGTTCTTGGTCCTTCATACCCTTGATGAAAGCAATTGCGAAAAGAGAATCCATATCCTTGGGAATCTTTCGCGATAGTTTCTCAACACGGTGGACATAGTCGCGAATGTGCTCCGTATCACCTTGGGCCAAGGAGAGCATCTCATTCTGAACCGCGAAAAGGGAAGATGCCTGAGACGCCTTGACTCCATAGCGGTTTCTAAACTCCTCAGCAATCTTACTGTAGTTCTTCTTATCCTCCTCTGGAAGAACGTAACACCACCAGTGCCATGCATCTCCATTACGCTCAAGATTTTGACGAAAGAGACGAATTTTCGATTTGTTTATAGCATCCATGATTCCCGGAGTGATCGTGAGATCCCAAGAGAGAGCAGCAGTTTCGATATCATCCAGGTATTCTTCGACACTTTCACTAAAGTCGGTGTTTCCACCATTAAATGGAGTAATTTTAATGAAGGTACTCATATTCGCTATTAATTGGTGCGGTATAGAAGGGATACGATTGGAAGGTTGATGCGGAAGGGTAAAAATAGATGATGAGGAAGGCGGAACGGAGAATCGGGAAAGTTGACGATAGCGGTGTTGTAGCTCGTAGTGTTTGTCGATTGCTTTGCTGAATGTAGGTGGAATCTCGCCCTCCAGGTCGGTATTGAGTTTCAATCAGTCTCTCTAGTATAGTAACCAGAGAATCCGTTTCAGAGCACCAATGAAAAAAAGGATTATTCGGGTCTGAGGAAAAGGTGAAAAGGTTCGTATTCGGATGGTTCGAAAGTAAAATGAAAGAAGAGAAAAATAAAGGAAAAACAATTTCACAGAATTTGTATCAGTCGGTCCTTGCACTCTCAAGGAGAAGTCTTATCACGAGGTGTACTTCACTTGCACACTAAGACTAGTTCGGTTCGTTTCAGTTTCGTGGAGTTCAAGTTCGTTGTTTCGTGGTTCCCCTAGCTACTTCAAAAGACAGGTGGAGAAATCTCCCTACATACAGAGAGAAACCTTTCCCTTCC
Source organism: Tuber indicum (assembly GCA_006112555.1). NCBI lineage: Eukaryota > Fungi > Ascomycota > Pezizomycetes > Pezizales > Tuberaceae > Tuber > Tuber indicum. Next base: position 564,992 of record VBSK01000383.1, read on the forward strand.
TCCACCCATGCCCTATCACTTCACTCTCAGAAAATAAAAAACCCCAAAGAAACAACATCTCTCTCTAACTTAAAGTAAAACAACTCAGAGGACTTCAAAAATCTACAAACCAGATTTTGAGCCTAACAGTACTTCCTTTTCTTAATATGCCAACATATTGTGGGTTCTTGCCCTGCCGATATCAACTTCGGATTTCCTTATTATTTTATTTTCTGCTCACAGACCACAGACCCTCCGTGATGAGGCCTACAGCATGAGCAATGCATCCACCCGTAGGAGAGACGGAGGACCTGCGAAACCTTAACGATGTTGTAGAAATAGCTTATACCTAAAGAGCAACCCGGCTAATAAGTCTCTGAACAGAACCAAACAAGTTATTAGGATTTTTATATTGCTTAGCCATAGTACTTATCCTGTCACCCCGAAGGTCGGCGGTGCTATTGCCGTAGTTGGAGGTTCAAAAATCTATAAAGTAATCAAGTGCTATATTCTTGGCAAGTAGTGTGCTGTTGGATGAATAGAATCGGTTCCCGTACTCCTTCGCTCTCTCCCAACAACAATTTAAACCTCTATCCCCGGACCTGAACAGTCAAACTGAGATAGAAAGAGTACAATTCTTTGCTTTTTCAAGAGAAACTTTTCGCGAGATGTTCTTACGACGACGGGTGTATTGTCGCTTGCATGCCAATTAATTTTTCAAAAGGTTGTCAGCTTATCAGGTCACGTGCCTGGCCGTCAATAAGGGGGGGGGCGTTCTCTTCTTTTTTTCGCCTTCCGGTCCTCCGATACGTGCAGAAAAACCCATATTGGCTGTGGTCAGACTTTTGCACCTGCAACACACACCAGAGGGAGACTATGAATCAAACAGCGAGTTAGAACAGCGAGTGATAGGTTGTGCTCCTCAAATCAATTTGCCTCTCCCCAACAAGTAAAGGCAGGCTCAGCGATATGCTTCGATCGCCACTCCAATCCAAATTTCTCTCTGCGCCCTAAAGTGTCCAGAAACAGGCGGCGTTAATTGCCCATACCCTCATACACTACTTATAAGCGAGCACCACCCCCGTCCCCTCCGACTCTCCTATTACACGTTTCAGTTAGCTATGTCCAGCAACAGCTATCAAAATTTGTCAAACCGTTCCCCTGACAATTACACTTTACCCTCCTACAACTTGAATAGTAGGGAGACTATCCTAAAAACCCCAATTTCCCCTTCTGACCCCTCCAAATTCACGTTTACCCGCTCCGTTATGGGCTGCTCGTTGGTGTTTTCAGGGGAAACCGCTCCACTCGACTTCTGGAATCATCTGGAGCAGCCCGAACTTCATGGTCTTTCTGGTGAGCAGAGTGCAATCTCGCTCAACCTCCATACAGCGGAGAAGCAACGATATTCGGCCGTGCTTGGTTTAACTCCCCTTCCATAATATTGGTTCCAAAGAGTTATTAAAATCAAATCAAACTAACGAGGTTGATATATAACCAAATTGTTAGAAAAGATAAACGTCCAAGTTATTATCCATTATTTCGTTACACCTCAGATTGTATAATGAGATATTTGCTGATTGGAATATGTACTCGATTTTAGTACTATGCTGATGTCCTCACAAGTGCTTGCGACCCGGATAATAAGTAAACCGTTTTTGAAATTCAGTAAGTTTCTACAGGTTCCATATTATGGGTTCTTCCTTATAAAGCACCTTACGCCCCCTTCCATATTATACGGGATTCTCACTTTGCTTAGGTAATAGCTATCCTTCGTCGACGACTTAGCTCTGAATAGCAATTGCTAACTTGAAGCTAACTGTTGTGTATTAGTGTCTTTTCTGTTTTCCTTGTTTTTTTTTTCGCTCCGTCAACAAAACTTTTTTAGCGATCAAGTCCTATTGCTCTTTTATAACAATCTCTTCTCACGGTTTTCGGGTCTCTTTGCCGCCGGGGTATGAATATTTATTTCTTATTCTACAATTTCGCGTTAAACCGATATCATTGTTGAAACGTGAATACATCCGAGTTTGTCCTGTAATTCCGAAGAGCAGTTTATGATATTATAGCTTTGGAAACAGTTAAGGGACAAAAAGATTTTCTGAAAATCGTAACCATATCGGGGACAAACTTGTAGTTATAATAGTTAAAACTCAAGTACTTGTGACGGAATACACGCTTGAACTCTAACAATTTTTATTATAAGTATATGTCTTCTACATGGATCTCAACCATATTAATATCAACCGAACCGGGTAGTTGAATAAAGTCGATACTGTATATATAGCAGTATCTCACACTTGCAGTCTGATAATACGCCAGTCGACTGCGATCGAGAAACCTTTCCTACTATGCCCATAAAATAAAAATTAAAAAAGATTTTCAAAGCCGAATAACGATCACCGAATGAAGAAACTGGTGGGGCGATGGACGAGAATCATGCTACGATACCCCACCAGAGCACCATAACCTCCCCATACCCGACCCACAAGCGGCAGTCTTGTGACATGCCAATGACCCCAGCACGTATGATAACAATAAACGCCAGAATGTATCATCAATTGCATAATTCGGCGCAACTCAATTTGGGAAAACCGACAAGAAACGCTTTGACCTCTGGCCGGCCAGAAAATTGTGAAGTTTATAGGCTTTTACCCTCTTCGGCGGTTCCCAATGTTGGAGTTTATCATGCGGGTAGCTTCTCCTTTGCTCCTGCTCTTGTTTCATCAAAGATTCATCCCGTTCGTGCACATTTCGCTCAAGTACTGTGTTGTACCATATCAGGCAGGTGAATTGATATAGAGGGTTGTGTATATATGCACTATATTCACTTTTTTTATAGCCCCGCAGCCGAAACTGTGTAATTATTAATTGTTTAGGATTCCTTTTCTTGCGCCATCTGAACGGCCTTCGAATGGTGAGGAAGTTTGGGAGAGAGAGGTACCACCGAAGAAGGGTAACTACTATCCCCGCCAGTATTTACCTATCGGGAAGTCCGAAAAAAACAAGGAGAAACAAGGGAAATGCATAATACTAAAAGAGGTCTATTACCCTGCTTACTCTTCGCTGATCATGAGCGCCCGGAAACAGTTGTACAGGTTTTGTATTTATGCTCAGATACGAACAGATGTTTTATCATATTCCTTCTCCCGGTTTTTAGGTACCTTGGCTTGGGACGTATACGAGTATATCTGCACCCACCTGCTTTCCTGACGCTATTACATGTTCGTGTAGGATTTCTACAGCTCACCCCCCTCCCTGCATACCCGGCGATCCCGTGATCAACCTAAACATTTACCGAAAACCAAACAAACCCGAAAGAAGGGTCGGGATGCCAACAGATTGCTAATTTCAAATTAAAAAAAGAAAGTATGCCAGAGTGGCCCTGTCTGCTCCAGGGTTGGTGCTCACACCCCGAACCCCATTCGGATAGCCCCCCACTTGTGAAAAAGTATCTCGTGATGGATAACGGATCGAAGTTTATTCCTACCCAGACCAGACACACTTGGGTTTCGATGCGCGCTACACCGCCCTAAAAGAAGATGAAAGGTAAATTTTTGAAATTATTATGCCGGTCGCTTTAATATTCAAGGCGCTTCCGTTTTCCAACAACCCTTCAACTACCTAAGCTTTATATCAATCAAACAGTTATGGGAAATTAGACTTGTGATGGTAGCTTTCATTGCCGCTGTTTTCTTTGTGCACTTTGGCCAGAGCCGGACTTTCAAGGCAAGAATGGAAGGATGTTTTGGAAAGTATCGTACCGGTTGAGAAGAATATCAAATATCAGCATACTTGTAAGCTCTATTTCGCCATGCAGGAATTTCGTGTCATGGGGAAATTTAAAATCGCGCATGACCGGCCAACCTCTTTCTTATAAACGGCCATTTGCCGATCCCCCCGTTAATCCGTGACCCATACGATGAGAGCCGGATATCATAATAAGGACTTTAATAATTCGACCGTGCGCGATGTCGCACAGGGCCAGGTTGTCGGGAGAGGGAAGAAGAAAAACAAAGAAAAAAACAAGGAAAAACTACAGCTCATCTCGCCTCTCCAAGACAAAGAAAAAAATAAACAAAAGAAAAAGAAAAGATTTTCCGACCCTTACCCATCCAAACAGGAAACCAAAGAACAAAGCAGAAACCACCGACAGAAGAAAGAAAAGAAGTGGCAAGAAACAACGTTTTTTTCGACTCACTGAGGGAGAAAAAACCAACGGCATATGCGGACCCCGAAGCCTTTACGGGTGTCAGAAAAGATGGGTACCTGTACGGCATCGTAGAGAAGGCTCCAACTGAGCTCCCTTTCGCAGAGTGAGCGGTGGTGACCGAGCTACCGGGGCTGGGGAATACTGGTTTAGCCTTTTTCTCCGCCTTGACACCCCGCCTCCCAACCCAGGAAACCCAGGGTCTGCTCCCCCCCGCTTCGCTAAGCAGCTCCTAGGGACCGATCTCCCTTTTTGTTTTTGTTAACCGTGTATCATATCAATTTGCTCTTGTGTGATCTATAATTGCCACGGTACTGCCAGATCTGTGAGAGATCCGCGAGCAAGAACAGTCTTGGCGTAGATTTTACATTCTAAAATCTTCGATTTACTAATTAAGGAACTAATATCTAGGGTATATCATTAATCTAACTCAGCCTTGCGGAATGAGTTAAAGGGTTAACATACCAAAAAAAAAGAAAGACCCAGAAATCTCGAGTACGGAGAATAGTTTCATAAAGATGAGCGAATTTCAACTACTTCTACCAACCGCAGAAAGAAGCAATATCATGCGTGAATTCATGAATTCGGACATGGTACCAGGAACAATTTGTTTATTTTATTACATTTCAGCATAGCCAGATTATGCAGTAGAGAACAACTCAGACAGTGGTGCATATCCCAGCAGGTGTAGATAAGAAATGAGTCGATTGGCACATGGCTAACAAAAGTGGGAGATCGGAGCAGGGGTCAAGTCGGCGGGGTTGGTCAAGAAGGGTATAGGTCTATGTATGACATCCAAGGATGCCGCACCTCCCATCATGGTCGGTACGGAAATCCTTTCCCATAACCGCCCGGATAAAAGTAACATCATAATTATTATCAAGTTTTCAAAATTAAATGGCAATAACAGCAGGACGAAACTGGGTAGGTGACAGATGAGTTTGTTATGATACCTTACTCCAGTACTGTGGCAACCCCCTCGTCTACCCACACAATTCGCCCAAGTAGCCGCCTTTTGCAGTGCCAATAAGCCGGTATGTAACAGAAGAGAGTGTGGTAAGGCCAATCGCTAAACACAATTGTGATGAATGGATACACAGTGTCCCCCACCGGCGCCCTGCACGGAGATGGTGAGTGACCACTCAGGCCACTACCGGCCGATTCCGACGTTGAGATTTACCTTGTAGATAGCCTCTCCTTTGGTCTTACTCCGTGTTAGGGCCATTGAGATGGAAGCTTACCGGTGCGCCAGGTACAAATTCCATACACCGTATGCCAATAATGCCACCTCCAAAATACAGGCCTGATACCGCTGTTCCCACCCCTACAGTTCCGTGTTACCCGCGCTAAAACCAATATTATTATTATTTGCCGTCGAGGGTTCGCCTCTCCACACATAATACCTGTACTGTACCACCTTTGATGACTGAGAAAGTTTTTCAAAGGGCAATCGCCACCCCACTGTGTTACACTGTTAATACTTTTGCCCCGGTGTTCCGCGAGTGGTAAAATCATCCCTAACCGAACTTGAAATTTCCGGCTCTCAAGACAACCATGACGGCTGCTCAGCAGTTGAAGCGAAAGCATATGATCTACGCTATGAAACATCCAGGGTCACCATCTGGGATCCCACCCGAAGCTAACACCCGCTGTCACCCCACACACACCCCAGATTTGACAGGCTTATAGTATCACGCCCTCCTGTATAACTTGTTATCTAGTGACCTATCACGCACACACTGGGAAGAAGGGGGGGGAAACAAGGAATTGATGGGTACCGGAGTGTGGCCTGCCGCCCCGTGCCTGGCATCAACAATCCGCATCCCAAAAGCCCAGCCCCCCTCGAAAAGTAACCACGTGATGGGTGGGCAATCCAAATCGGTCCCTTAGTGCCAGTACTACACCAGCCACACTGGAGTTTCGACATCTGATCTTGCCCTAAAGTAAGATGGAAGGTAAATAATGGGAAAAGTGATGCCGGTGGTTTCAAGATTCGAGACCTTCCGTTTTCTACAATTCCATCACCTAAACTTTTTTTATTGCGTTGAAATGGTTGTAGGGGATTGATCTGCGTTTGCATCGAGTCATCTCAAGAGAAGAATACGGGGAAGGTTTGGAAATTTCTAGCGGTTAAGGAGAAGACCAAGCGGCAACATCCTTGCATGTAAACTCTATCATGCAATACCCGCACTACGAGCAACTGGGGAAATAGAAATGATGGAAGAACCACCTTCTTGTTTATTGAGAGCCATTTTCCACCTTCCCCGTTAACGCGGTATCATACCGTAAAAACTCGTGCGGTTCGTCGGCTCCGCCGCCCTACTAATCTAGAGTCATCACCTGCGAAATCGGGTGGGTGGCGAACAGGGATAAATTACTAGTCATTGTTTGTAACCCTAACCCGAGCGAACCGATTTTTGCCCGTGAAGCATGATACTACCGTAGTATCATACCGTAAAATCTCTTACGATGCGCCGCCGTCCCATCCTGCTAATCTAGTGGTGGGGAACTGCCGCGGCGGATCGCTTCGGTACCTACACAATCGTCGCTAAATACGATACTATATCATAAGAACCCAAATAATTGGATCGTGCGCTATGTAGCACAAACCCCATTGTCGGAAGAGAGAAAAAACAAATAATGCAAAGAAAAAGAAAAAACACCACCCCCTCCCACGCCCGGAACACAGAAAAAAAAAGAGAAGAAAAAGAAAGAAAAAAAAGAAATAATAATATTATTTTTTCCCGATCCTGCTCAGGGAGGGAAGCCGAACGGCAAACTCAGAACCATTTGATTTTCCAGTCGGTACTTGTAGAGAACAGTGTACTGTACCGGTTTGGGAGGTTTGATGTTTATTCCCTTAGTTGGATGGTGTTTTGACAAAGCATGCACCTTGTGGCTATTATTACTCTGTGATCAGACCGATAAACCGATGGATAGAGGAAGGGAAGTTGACTTGGAATCCAATTGTAGTAAATAGACCGACACAGAGGAAGTAAAGAGGTTGAAGCTGAACCCAATTTAGATAGGAACGCACCGCTATCTAAATGGTTGTTGTTGAGTGGTGGTTGGGCTTGACTAACCAAGAAGACCAGCTCCCAGCCTAAATACAGGAAAGTGCACATGCCTTGGCATGTATTATATAAGCAGGAAACTCCATGAGGTAAAAACCTCATGGCTCCCAGACAATACCCTATCAACTCAATTTCCACTCCACACCGGTAAGGTACAGTACCAGTGAACGCTCTAATAACGCGGACACCCTCCAAGTGAGCTATTGTGATCCAACTAGTATCATAGGGAATCGAGCCTGTTATCCCCGACCTTTTACCCCCAGTTACAGTGGGGGCTCGAACACGAGGAAAATTCATTGTGACTGAAACCCCGATAGGATAGAAGTATCATAGGTAAATTTTCGCAAACTCGGCTCTCAGCTGAGATAAGAAAAATGCAGAGCGCATTACAGCAAGAGCCAATTACAATGCCCTATATGCTAGCATCCCACATTGCTCCTACATAGAATACCAATACTTAGGGCACTGTACCCCTCCTCGTATCTATCGTACCCCGGCAGGTGGGAGCTAAACGCCGTTTCTGTCCCACCGTTTCCCCGATCCGTAAGGAGGAACCCTGGCCCTAATGCGAGGAGTACTCGTCTAGTATCTACAAACAGTAAGCCCGAACAGTGTAATGGTTGTATTTTTTGGAACTGTTCATTGACACTATACGCGCTTGGGAGCTCTGATGTTCAGGGATAGTATCGCGAGTCCCCCACCGTAAGTAGGGCGACCAAATACACGCAAAAAAATACAATCCACCGCACACCCGCCCTTGCTTTTTATACCATACATATGATACCATACATGCGAACCCAAATCTCAAAACCCTGAATTGTATACCCTACTGTATAAGTCTCTATTATGTCCCACATATCATAAAAACAAATTTTCTGTATCGTACTAGTTGCCAGTAAGTCATTATGACAAATCAACAACTCACCCACCAATTGCAACTCCTAACCACAACTTGTAACTTCATGCCTCCATTTACAGTTTGAGAGAAGAAAAGCAAAAAAGAAAGAAAGAAAATATACTCGTAGGATAAAATATGTTTTTTAATAATATTATACTGTTTTATACAGTATTATAATATTATTATATTATACAAACTTGTATCATCTGAATATCACTTCCTAATCATAAATACTACTTTACTTTTTGGTAAACTCCTATTTTCTATTTCCCGCTCATACTATCATAATGAATTCTCTTGACAATACAGTAAGTACTTCCTTTCCTCCTATCTCACCATTACCCATCTCCCCTGTCCCACATCTTTTCTTCTTATCTGCACTTCCCATATTGTTCCAAATTGTTACTCAGCTCACACTGATCCCTTACTATGCCTTACTTTCTCGATTTCCCATCCCCTCCTCTTGAAACTAATTTACATTCACCAGTAAGTAGACATATAATTTTCCATCTTGCTAGCAATATATATAGGTCCCTACCTCTTAAAACTGATACCGTACTCCTAAATAGCTATGGTCATAAAATTGCATCTGACAACTAAAATCTATTAATTCACAACAAAAATACTCAGATATTATATTTACTAAAACATACTAAAGACCAAGAGAAACCTGAATACATATTCAAATATTCTGAGAAAACTACAAGACTGATATGATACCAAAGTAAAATATGGGGTCACAACATAGATACCAATATCTTTCCATGAATATCTCTTGCTGCCAATTGTAGTTTGTATTTAATAATCATTAATAACACATAACACTAGAACAGAGGAACTTGTACATCTTACTGGAATAAATCCAATCATAGTTTATTATCTATTGAGCTTTGTAGCTCTTTTGTAGTCTCGGCTACCAGTTATAGACTAGCACAGAATTCTGTCTGGTATCAGAGTCAGAGAATTGAACTGAAATAATGTTAGGCGGAAGCCGACTCTAAATATTTGTCGAGAAGACTTAGGCCTGAATGTTTCGTAATAGACGGAGAGTTGTCTAGAAAGGCTCGGTGTCGTTCTTTTCATTTATGACTACTAAGAACTCGCTTAATCGATAGAGGAAATATTCTTACAAAGATTCGTAGGTAAAACAATGTTATATTGTTAAGGTCTCTTCTCCGTTGCTTCTTTCATAAAAGCTTGGGAGGTACTTCGATATTTATATCCCGCGTCTGAGTGTTTGCGGACTTCTTCTAATCCTCCTATAACAAAGTACCTTCCCCAAAGTCGTACACTACGTCTCATAGTCTTGACAAGTGCGAACACCGATTGACCCCGAATTCTTGCACACCATCTTCGTCCTCATAAATTCTTTACCGTCTTATCATAGGATCCGTTATTATCCTCGAACGACCGGTCTTGGATTTATAGAGCCGAATAGACTTCTGTCTGAAACTGCAGTCATCTGTTCCGATTTCACATAGTGGCCAGTGTATGTGTCGGGCACCTATGCATGATGCAGGCTTCGTAGACGGTGCGCCAACACACGTATGTCTACCGCCTATTAGGTCTTCCGAGTCTGAGCAGCTTCCCCTCGGTCCGACTCGCCTCAAAGAGAATCACCTCTCGAGGGATCCCGTTTCCAGGACCAACCAACATACAGCTGCCTTCAGATAGGTATTGGTGTCATATCTATCCCCTATGGCCTCTGTGGCACTGTAGGAGTAGTTGCGGATTTTCGAACCGAAAACGTCCTGTCACTTTCGGCCTGTAGTTATGATGCCTAACTTTGAAGCCTAATAACTCAATTCGCCTCCAACGGATTTCCTCCGTTCTACTTCTCAGAGGTACCCATTTTCTTTTTTTTTTTCTTTTTTTTATATCATATATTCGTTGTTAAGGTACAAGAACTTGCATGCAGCGCTAGCTATGGCAAAAACAAAACCGTAAACACGCGTGTCCCTCCTCCATATGAGGCAAAAACCAAGAACCCCAAGCCCTTCTAGTATGGAGCCAACTGCACATCTCGCCCCGAATCAAGCCTCTCCTACAGCCCAGACGAACTAAGCCCCAAAAGAAACCCAAAACAGGAAAAGCAGGAAGCCCAAGGAAAAATCCCCCCGGAAATCTCTGCCCGAAGGCACAAAAGAAACCAAACCCTTACCTACCGGGCAGTGCCCATAGCACAGCTGGCCGCCAAAAGGCTAACCCGAGATCGGGCCCAAGAGAGGACCAGGTGCACCTATTAATGGCGCAACCCCCACCAAGGGTGAAAACTCGAAAAGGATGGATCCCGACCGACCGGAGACAGTGCAATACCAATCGGAGGGAAGGAGGCCAGGGCTGAGGCCCCCCAGAGAGAGGTAGCAGTAAGGTGCAAGCTCAGGAGAGCAGTAGGGTGCTAGCCGAGAAGGGTGGCAGTAGGATGCCGGCCGATGAGGCAGTAGGATACCAGCTGAACGAGCCGAGGAAGGATGAGGGAGGGGTAGACCCAGATGCCAAAACAACTATCGGAAAACGTGTTCGTGTCTTAACTAGGCGGTCTCCATTAATCCCCAGTGCCCACAGTAGACTAAACCACCGAAAGGAAAAAGAGGAGGAGAGAGGCGAATTTGACCATAGCCTGTTGAGAAAACCAACTTCCAACACCCGACCGTGGGACTAACCCGTACCCACCAGCGGGACAAAACGCGGACACAGCAGAGGGACTGACCCGAACCGACCAGAGGAAAGAATAAGGAATCCACTGTACTCGCGTACCGCAAACCGTATTCCCAGCCGTCTGTTGTAGGGAAAAAGCAGGAACCCGACCGTGCTGATGCTAAGCGAGCCTAAAGCAAAAGCGGGGAAGGAGAGCAACCCACCGACAAGGACGCCAGGAAGGCGTAAGGAGGGGTCTCATGAGTGTAGACCTCAAGAGAGAAAGCAGGAGAGAAGTTTTGCCGTTGCAAAAAGATAAAAGATGATGGCCTAGTCCTCCCCACAAGGGGAGGACCAGATGCGAAAAGTGGTGACAATTCCTTGGTGTTGAGATTTCAATCACCGGAGGTGTAGCGGAGACGGTCGTTTCTCTCAGAGGTATTGTTATGAGCTGCCAAATAGAAGACTGGAAACAGGAATGGAGGAAATAAAGATGAGGAGTTCTAGTTTAGATACCAGTACTTTATATCTTTCGTTGCTTAACATTCCATCTACAGCATAAGGAAAGACTTTATATACAAATCAAGTATCCTCGAGACACAGTGTTCCAGCCACTTTAACCACAAGCAATAAACATTCTTTACTCTCCGGGACCCTGTCCGGTATGTTCCACACAACTCCAGAATTCCACTGCCTTCCACTATACATGGTGCAGATACCCATACTCCCATGCCTCGGACACTCTCCGGTATTGCATGGGGATATCCGGATACACACTATACATATAAGGTATAACCATTCCAGCTATACGATGAGAAATCCATGAGTAATAGAGAAGGTAGGCTGATGAAGACTGACAAACAAACGGAAAATTAACTAAGGAGAGAATTTATCCATTGACTGAGATTTAGGTATGTGGAATGATCACCGGTGAAATTCAACAAGAGGTACCCAGAGGTGTCCTCTTATATATCCTGCGAACAACCTCCGGTCGGACCGACGGCAGCGATGTATATGGTGTTATGAAGCGGGCTTCATTGAGATGACATTATAGTCATGGGACGCAACTCTTCGAAATCTCACTAAGGACGTGTGGGCCCCAGAGTGGGGCTAGAGGGGGGTGTTAGACTTCGATAAATGAGGGTCTGTGCGCAGTTACCCTACCGAGAGGTCTGTGCATTTTCTTTATGCCTAACAAGTAATCAGATGTCAGTGATAATAGCTAGAACTAATACTTAAGATATCAAAACAATTGCTATACTGTCCAGAGTTCCACTTTTCCTTCCAACCAATCTATTATTCAACTATCAGCTTCATCAAGAATGCTTCCTAGTGGGATAGACAGCAGTCATTATGATACCTATAAGGTAGATTTTACATTGTCTTCCCCTTATTGTAGAAGGAATCTTCAGTAATTTTTCTCTAATATTACACACCATGTTCTAGTTGGTCAGACAGGTGACACAAACTTTCATACCCCCTCTCAAATGCTTACGTTGAGTAAATTATCACTAATTGCAATACCCACTGCTAGTTATTGTACATAACTTAGTATATTGACAGTTAGCAGCTTAGTTACCTATACAAGACATTTAACATGGTACATGTTCTATTCAACCAATCCCACTACAGCAACTTGCATATGATACTCAGTGATTCGCACCTAGGCAGCGATTACTATCTACTGAATATGGGAAGCAAGTAAAAATTGTAATTGTATAATGTTTGTTAACTCAACTGCTATCTCATAATAGCTATATTCATACTGAGAGGCAGGATCTACTAGTTAATCAGTTTTCCTCTCTGGAATACTGTGACAGGTTACTCATTATACTCGGTAGCCAATTACTGCCCACTAAGCCAACCCAATATGAGATATCTGAGATTAAATCATTTAAATATACAATGTTATACTATTCTCCTATTTCCATTTTCTCGAGTATTAGCCTGGAGGTTTTCATAATCACTTTCCCAATCACTGTTGTGATTGCGGTCGAAAATGCACATTAGTAGCTTCTTATAGAGTTTCAGTTTAATCTGGTTAAATTTGCTAAGCTTCTAGTTGATTGTTGAATATAATGCAATTCTAAATCATACTATGTAGACCAGAGGAGTATAATAACTTAATGCAATATTTGGTTTAATAATAGATTTTCTCCTTCAGACTAAATTGATATCTCTCACCTTCTTAAAATATTTGTTTCTATATTTGATTATATTTCAGAGGGATGATTAAGTTTCAGGAAAGTAGTTTCTATTTTTTCCATCATATTTGTGGAAATAGCATTTTGCTACTCAGTATTTCAAACTACTAGCCACTAACATGATATAGTTTGTAAGCTATTTCATATGTGATAATTTGATTAAGTAATCCATTTAAGTTGTATGATATTACAATTATTGTTTGTACATTTGACCTCCTTCAAGGTCATGTGGGTTTCCCACGTGCCTTAGATTTTGCATTATAATTACTGTGTTATATGAGAATCATTACAGGAATAGGTGAAACTAGTATGGGTACTCAGTTAGGTATTTTATTTTATACTTTGTTTTAAGTATTGCCTTGATACTTAGTTTGTTTTAAGTATTATTTGATACTTAACTTGTTTTATGTTTTGTTTTAAGTATCATTCTGATACTTAGATTGTTTCACCAAAATGTAATACTTGATACATTTGATTAGATTCATTCATGCTAGACACTGGCATGAACTGATTTGTATAACTAAATACCATCCAATTTGGCAAAAGAAAGGACAGAATTCAATGGATAGTATTTCAATATACGGGGTTGTACCATTCTTTTTTAGTTTTCCCAGTACATCTTTAAAGACTCCTTTAGTTCACAGCTCTCATCCTCTTTCTAGAAGAGTAGGCCACCTGTCAACTGTCATATCCTATCTTGAAACATGATTAGTACATAGTGAACACATTACAATTAAAGTTAGCCTTGTAAGACTTACTCAGATTTTATACACATGACCTTTTCAGTAGTTATGGGAGCTATGCACATGACTTGGGAAAAGGTTATGAGAACAAAGAATTATGTAGCCATATGGGGCACAGCTGTAATCTATATAATATTTAGATTGATAAGTAGGTTGTGACAAGGTATATGTAATATGATAGGTTTGGCCTTTATAACAGATCTTCACACAACCACCCAAGTTAGTTCCTAACATATATCTTCACAAATACTACTTCATATTTACATCTTATATATCTTGCTTATAGGAAAACCACAATTGATATAGTAGATGATTGTTGCTATTGAAGTACTTAAGAAAACAAATTAACTTGCTTAAGTAATAAGAGACAACTAAGAGGCAGTCATTATATTAAAAGGTAAGAGAAATAACTATGTACGTTACTTCCATGTCAAGACTAGTTACCTATTACACAAATATATCTTGGAAGTAATCAAGAAGTGATCCAAACACTATCTATAATTCTTACAATAACTGTTGGGATAATACCAAGAAGACAAGAGTAAACTAGCTCATTGATGAATGCCCTGTATAGAGCAAACTACTTAGAGAACTGCCAGGAATACTCTGGAACTACCAGGCACTATATTCTAAGCTTTTGTTGGTATATGATATCATAATATTATGCCTATTTGGGTTCACCAATCTAATCTCTAAATTGGTAGAGTGTACAGGATTCAGTTTAATAAGAATTGATTTTCCAGATTACAGAATCATTGATTTTGATTTAATTTTTATTCCTAGTAGAATTTATTTAGCATATTTTCCAAAGTTAATACAGGTTATCTCCATTAAAATTAAAACTTGAATACAACTCTAAAATATATCCTGTCCAATATACTGCTTTTAATAAATGTAGTAACGGAGACTTGCAGTTCTTATAACTGCCAAGATTCAAACTTGATAACTGCTTTAAATTGAAACGTTATAAAAAATTAATGCCCGCAGAAGCAAAAAGACGAAGGCATTATAAGTTAATTTTTCCTTAAGAGATTAACTTCCTTGAATACTATTAGAGTACAGCAAACATGACAGTCAATACAGGAAATCACTGCAGCTATTATATCAAATCTTTCAGGTGTTTGGTACTGGAAGTATTAGTTTGATAGTTTACCATACCAAACAGGTTTATCTATAAGCCTGAGAATTGAGCTTTAACAACCACAATAATAGCGATATATCAGAGAATGATAGTATAGTAGTATGGTTCTCCTGATTCTGAAAAGCTAGTTGGTAGCAAGCCTGAGTAGAAATCACATTGAAATGTATCTAACTGGTTAAATAATTAATAATTATCTTTAAAACCTAAATATTTTTATTTTTATCATTTCTGTTCAGAACTTTATTTTTAATTTAAGAACCCCGTACCCTCTACTAATTTAGGCGTTTCATGGGTGTATGATACCCGGATAGGTATCATACACGCTTTAGATGCATTGCACCATACTTCTTCCCCTACTTTGATTAAGATAACCGGTGTGTACCTTGTTTTTATTATTTCCTTCCAGTCCCTCAGACCCTGAAAAAAACCCACCATTCTTCTCCCTGACTCTCTGTTATTCCCTACTATTGTTCCAATTAACATTGTACCAATTTTTTATACACTCCCATCTTGATTCCGCGTGGTACCAAAGTGTAATCAATTGCCATTCTATGACACACAATACCCCACTGGGCATGGGCTCCGGTCCTATACACTCACGGACTCCATATGTGTTCCTTTCTGTTCCCAGTAACGGTTTTGAAAACGAGTATATATGCAAGCATTTAGAGTTGGTACCGGTACCGTAAACTCTCTATGTATAATCTTACCTGTATTCTCTCTTTTTCCTTCTCCCACTCCTCCCTTTTGCCCCGCTTCCCAAGAGAACACCCGAGCGGGCAATATCAGTTTTGCCCACAATGCCATGAAAATAAAACTGAAAATAAAAATATAAAAAAATATGATACAGAGGTCATCAATCATCGATCTCCCCCGAAAAAAATAGTATAACCACGTGAGGGTGAGAGTTTTATTCTCCGCCACTACTAAAAAGAGCTATTTGATACATCGCGTTACCTAACTATGCAAGAGCAATTTTGAGGGAGATTTTAGCTAGTAAGTGGTGTCCTGGTTGGGATGATATCTCTGGAAAGAATAGTATGCGCTGATTCGCCGTGTACCTGGAGGAATGTATTGCCATATTTTAACCTCCCCCTATACTATAGATTGTCTGCCACTATTATCCTCACTACTTAAATTGTGTTCGACTGCTATGTGTCATTTTTTTTTTTCCAATTACGGAGGCGAAGATGGAGATTTGGGTCTTATCTGATTGTTGCATTCCACCCCCAAGGTCTCGAGGTTCAAGCCTTACTCCTCCATCTCCCCCACACTTCCACAGGCGCGATAAAGGTTAAGATAAATCGTACTTTTATTCTCCTTTTACGAGAATCTGGGCGGGTTTTCTCTACAATTTCAACAGGTATTGGGTAATCTATCATGGTCAAGTCGGTGAGCAGCTCTCGACTACCGTTAGCCACTCTCGAAATATATCTCTACAAACTTCACCGAATTCGCGACGAAAGCGGGAATGCGACCAACAAGGATAATTTACCTGTAAATATTTGTAACCCTAACCTTCGCCCTTTCCTCTGTTCCCTACAAAATACCCCTGTTCGCGGCTTGCCCAGTTCCGTCGTGACTCTGTGAAGATTCTAACGCCAAAAACATCACTTTTGTTTATTCACTGCTTATCCAGTACCATTCGGTGTTGTGGCCGAGCAGGCCGCGCCAACTTCCGGTTGTTAGAAACCCTCTCAGGCCTATCACTCAACTTACGTAAACAAGTTCCAGTATCGTTTCCCAGGTTCGGATCTGAGTCAATGAGAAAAAGTAACTGAGCCAACAAGAGGGCCAGTGAGCTCCGAAATAGCCGTACTCCAAGTATATACAGAAAGGTGATTTGGCAGGCCTTCACTAGCTCTAATCTGACCAGATAAGAAATGATACCCGTTACCAAGCGCTCCCCCATCCCATGACCTTCCGTATCCCCCCGGTAGGAGCCGTATAAACCCGGTATGATAGGAAAATCTGAAACCTCAGTATCATATGAAACCCTAATGAGTGGTTGGGAAGGACTTAAACTTAGGCGGTATGATACGACAAATCAGTTTGTGATCAGGATCCTCCAGGTAGTAGGGTTTGAGATTATTCAGCTGTGCAGCAAAGCTCATCCTAGCAGCACACCCCTGGCTCCTTTGTGACGAGAAAATCACTAGGGTGGAGTTCTTGTCACGAAGGCTATATTTTCGCTTACAGCCCAACCGAGCTTTCAAAAGAGTTAAAGTATCGACGGATATGCTTGACGGCCAACCCGGGTAGGGGATGTTTTCCTTCTTTCTTTTCTCCTCCCTTCTAAAATTTCTCTGGTGGGTGTCGAGACCTGTATATTGGCCGTGGTCGTGTTCCTCCACCCCCCAGAGAGAGACTATGGATCATACGCTCACGACCAGCAAGATTGCCACGCGAGTGATGAGCTGTGTTTCACAGCATCATCACTCCCCTGCCTACCACCGCTCAAAGACGGGCTTAGCGATACACTTCTAACACAGCTCAATAACCTCCTCCAGTGTCCAGCACCAAGCAGCCACATCTCTTCTCTCATTATGTATACTGTGCAACATTAATCTCCAAATTCGATCCATCGGATAAGAAAAATACGATCTATTCCATCTAATCTGATGCGCATAGGCTGAACAATGCACCCCAGTGCAGTTTGCATCACACACCTGACAATGTATCACGTAAGTAATGGCTTATCCACCCGGTATACAATATCAATAAAATGTAACTAAGCGTAATAATATAACAGGAGTACGGAAATCGGTCCGCAAGGAGCGAGGGGATGCTAGTATCCAAGTACCATCGGCCCCAGTACTCCACAGCCAAACCACCTATATAAGCGACTACCATCCCCCTCCCTTACCATAATCCTACCATATAGACCACCGGACAGTGAACCATTTATGCTTTAGCAAATTGCCCTCCAGAAACTTTCTCGCCCTTCTTAAGATCAATCCACACGTTGGTCAGCTTTCATTCAGTTATTCAATATCCAAACCTTTAATCGCAAGCAACAGAGCCCCGATTAGCTAACCATGTCCGGCAACTGTCATGAAGTCATGTCCGAATGTTCCATACCCACTAATACACCCTCCTCCCCTGCCTCTGCTGGTACCGATACATCTCAACTCGCCTGTCCGGTCTCCCGCTGCCCATCGGTTTTCGAAGGAGTAACCTCCCACCTAGACTTCTGTAGGCACCTACAGTTCCCAGACCTCTCCAGGCGGGCAGGTTACCAGAAACCCGCTTGGCTCAGCTCTCATAGGAGGGAGCACGAGCGATGCCTGGCCGCACTTGGCTTATCCCCTATTCCACAACCGTTACTCCAGGGAGTGTTAGAAGCAACCCAGGCCAACGAGGTTGATATCTTCAAATTAGCAAAGCACGACAATGAAAAAGTGGAGTGTGAGCCAACCACCTCTGAGGCTGTGCCGGATGTTGAGAACTGGGGAGAATCGGGGGAAAGCTCGTCCCCCAGGAGGTGGCGACCTGTGAGGGGATGTGTGCTAGAGCGCAGATAAAAGTTCAAGTTATTATCCCTTATTTAATTGTCTCTCAACAGGCATATCTGGGATATCTTGCTGACAGGAATTGGGAATAAATTGTAGTACTACGCTGGGGTGCTCTGGGGTACCGCGGCGGGCGTCAATTAGTGAACCTTTCTCTAAAATCCCGCCTGTATCAACATGTTCTATATCATGGATTCCGCCCCAATGAGCGCCATATATCTCCTCTCATATCTCGTGATCGGTTCATTCTGGTTAGACAGCGGCAGGCCGCCATGACCTGCTCCGGTCAGGAATTTCTGCCCAATGCTAAGGTTTGGGATTAGTGTATTTTGTTTTATTTCACTCCATCAGCACAAAGACCTTAGAGGGCAGAGTGTAAGCCCTCTTATTCCCTTATCATGGGTTCTTATCATAGTGTCTCAGTCACTTTGGTTATCCGGCGGATGTCTATTATGTATATTTGACTTCTTATTTCACAAGTTTGAGTTAGCCCGATATTATAGTAGAGATATAATTGTGGACATGAATATATGCGAAGTTGCCCTGTAACTCTCGGGTACAGACTATAATATTACAACTTCAGAAACGCTTGAAGAACGAGAAAGGGTTGAAAAACCCGTTACCTTGCTTGAGGAAAACTTGCTTTACGACAGCCAAAACTACAGGTACAGTACTAGCAACCAAACACTAACGGACTTTAGTAATTTCAACTCTTAGCATAGCTTTCAGTCACCTTAACCTCAACCAAAAGAGAAAAATAAAATAAAACCTATGCGGTATGGATGGCAGTAACCAACACTTGCGATTAAGCAAGTGTGGTGGAGAATCCTTGTCCAAATTCCAATATCAGGCCTTCAGAACTGAAAGACAACATTGGCACGACGAAACTGGAGGGGGTTGACAGACGTGGACTAGTCAGCGATTTCTTATTGCTATACTTCCGCGGTCTTACATTTTCCCCCATACCCAGCCGGGTCGTGCCACACCAATGCGCCCGGCACAAAATAACGCCAGAGTGTGGTGAGAGAAAAGCTTCACGATTATGATAGAACGATAAACCATGATTCTATCGGTATCGTAGTCTCCCCCGCGCGGCAATGATATGACCTGAAGCTTCTATTTCTCTCTTCGGCCCTTTCCGATGATTAGTTTCTCCTTTTCTCCCGTCCCTTTCCCCGCCCCTCCCTTATTTCTTCCACCGAATATTCTCCAATCTGCCAGGTGTACACTTTTCGATTTAGCACTATACACTCAGGCACATTGATTGATATTCATGCCAGGCACTAATTCTCATCAATATTCCTGTTCTCCCCCTCCCAATACAGTCTGGTGGTGTCCTGGGTTGGAAACTGTATTTACTTGTATCAAAGTGTCAATAACCTGTTTTTTTATGTGCTACTTAATGAAATCTGGAGAAAGCACAAAAGAACGAAGTGGTGAGTGTGGAATCACGATAGATCAAAAGTGGTGATAAACGTGAAAGGAGGAAAAACTCTGACTGACAACCCCATCTCCTAGCTAAGGACAGGGCCGGCGATATATCTCCCAAACTCCCAAAACTCAACGAACTCCAAAGAAACACACCAAGCTAATGAACCATGATCTCAAACAATCTAGAACCATCCTGATATCTCATGATCCACTATGATCCCTCAAGCCTCTGCCCTAAGCGAACTATCCTATGCCTAACAGCATAGAATGTGAAAGAAACGACAAAAGCCAAAACCCTATATCCTCATGCCCGATAACCTCTGATCCGCCTAATCACGTACCCGAACCACATCCTCTAAACCCCATGCCCTATAGGTAATCCAACACTACTGTACTGGAACCGTTGCAAAAGAGATAGCTACCTTAATGTGTGACTGTTATTTTCTTTTTTTGATATTTGTGCACAGGTGTCCCACAAGAGGCGAGGCGTTCTTGGCCGAACCAAACGAATTCCAACTCCCAAGACAACCAGTGCACCTGCCAAACAGCTGAGTTGAGAGCACGGGAAAAATGTTGAGCAAGATAAAATATCTAGGACCATGGAGGGCGCTCCCGACAATCGCAATCTATCTAAGAGAGCAGGGAAGCACCGGAATGCAAGGAAAAAGTAGGATGGTAAATATTATTACTTTTATTGATTCTCTGGTGCGCATACACAACTCATCAGACCCACCGATACCTGTTTTCAGGCGCTCTAAGACCTGCACTCCAGTACAATACCTGTTTCCCCCCCATAGTTGCCTGACACCATTCTGTGTCCGCGTGAGATTTACCAGACTCCCATTACCCCGTGTATGCCTAGTTATCTAGTAATTCACACACACCCAGAAACAAAGCACTGAGGGGGAAACCCAAAAAACGGCCAATCCCGAAGTAAGAAAACGAGGTGCTTGAGCTGCTTCCACATATCACATGCTAACGGCCCGGCCACCTCCTTCCATAAAAAGGTACAGTGTGATGGATAAGTAATCAAAGTCGATTCCCCAGCACACTGAGCCAAACCATCCACACTTGAGTCCCTATACCTGACCTCGCCCTAAAGTAGGATGGAAGGTAAATAATCAGAACAGTACCATAGGCAGTCCTGATATTCAAGACTCTCTCCGTCTTCCAACTACCACTCATTAACCCGACCTTCGTTTTATTCAGACATCTGAGGCCAATAGAGCGGGGAGATAAGATACGCTGCCGAACTTTGGCCCGGCTCTCTGGTCACCGCCAGGCCAACTCTGTACAAGGATGCAAGAAGTTTTCTCGGGAAGGTCAATGTTTAGGGAGAAGATCAAACAGCAGAGTGTTTGTAATCATGCCGTATTACGCGATACCTACATTACAAGTAGCTGCGGGGATCAAGGTGGGACAAGAGGGGCATTCTGGCTTATTGCAGGGCACCATCTCCAATTTTTGCCGTTATTGTGGCACCTACCATACACAATGAGCGCCGAATTCTGTATGAGTAGAACCTGAATGGGCTAACCGGCGCCCTATCACCCAGAACCTAATTGTTGGAATAGGGAAGCAAAAAAACAAAACAAAAACACAGCCCCCCGCCCCTTCCGAGAAGGAGAGAAAAAGGAAATAATAAACGGATTGAAAAAGAAAAAGGTTTTCTGACCTAAACTCGCCTAGAAAGGAAGGCAAAAAACAAAGCCAAGACGCCGCTCCAAGATGAGAAAAAAGAATATCGGCCCTTTTTTTCTACCCGACTCCGTGAGGATAGCCCAACAATATATGCGGACCCTAGCCGCTTCCACAGGCGTCTGAGAATGCGCGGTTATCACAGTACCGGTAGTGCACCGTAGATAGAGCTCCAGCCCGACCTGCCAATATTTGCCGAGTGATCGGTTGTGATGCTCAACAGGAAATCTTGTTTTCAGCCTCACTTCTGACTGCTTACCACAGCCCGCTATTACAAATACCGTACTGAGAAAAAGAGAATTCGGTTCGGGGAGGCGAATGTGAAAAAGCTGCAATCGGTAGGTTCGAAAGTAAAATAAACATAGCAAAAAGAAGAGCAAATCAAATCACAAAATTCGTATTGATCGGTCCTTGCACTCTCAAGGAAAGTCTTATCCCTCGGTGTACTTCACTCGCACACTAATACTAGTTTAGTTCGGTTCGCGTTTCGTGGAGTTCGACGTTCGCTCGTTGTTCGTTCGTTGGTTGCTATCTAGCTACTTCGTAAGACAGGTGGAGAAAACCTCCCTACATACAGAAAGAAAACTTTTCCCTTCCTCCAAACATGCCCTATCACTTTAGCTCCCAGCAGAAATCAAAACCCCAAAGAAACAACGTCCCTCTCTAAATCAAACTAAATCAAGTAGCAGGACTTCAAAATCCACAAACCAGATTTTGATCCTTACATTACTCTCCGAAAAAGCGACGACTTTCAGGCCGACAAAATTGCTTAAAAAACAGCTACAACTTTGCGAATGGTGGAACGATAAAATCAATACCGATCAGGCACATGGGCAGCTACCACGATCCGACCGCAAGATGGCGCAACATCCAAACCGGCAGCGGGATGGCTGAATTTCTTAATTAAGGACGGCGATTGAAAGGCAGAACGACGGCGTCGATCAAAAGGCGAAACGGATACGACGATCAGAAGGCAACACGGCGTAACGGTGAAAATGGTACACAGCGGTCGGAGGTGTCTAAAGGAGAACGACGAAACGGCCTAATAGTCCAGTGGCAAAACGGCGACGCTAAGAAAAGGAAAAGAAGCAAAGCTTGGTAAGGCTGATGAAATCTCTGACCACCAACAAACGACTTCAATCTACTGTGTTATCACGACACTATCGCTCAACAACTTGCTCAGCCGCTGACTGAACGACTCAACAAAAGACAAGCACCACAAAGACTCTCACTGTCCGTCGCCTCTGGACAGCTATCGTTTCGTCCATTGGACACTTCCGTTCTCCTTCCGCCGGGGATATCTTTCCCTTCCAGGCAGGCGTTTCTCTGAAGCACATCGCCGTAACCTCCATGAGAACAAAACAACAACGGAACGAACATCCTTCATATACAAGCATTACTCGAGCGTAGCGAGCGGGTTCTGAACATACCGACTATGTTCTTACTATGTCGAGCAGGTTCAGTGCTTGCCGAACGGATTACGAGCATGTCAAACGGTATCTACTGTTTCCACCAGGTTTTACTGTGTAAATCCACTACCACCCACCTGCCCCTGATCCCCTAGATCAGAGACAAAACACCCCGAGAGGTAGTGTCTTCTGGACGGAGTGAAACTTTCCGAGGCTGGGCTATGATACATAGATCTCATTACGCGGTATTCGTTTTTTGTTCATCTACTCCACTAAGCATATTGTGGTTTGGGCAGTGATTTCAATTGAGATCTCCTATAGCATGATAGACCCAGAGTCCTTCCGGAGCTCGAAGAGGAAGGAAATATGCTAAAAGGCGGAAATCCCCCAGGGATAGGTGCACGTTATTTAAACGACTTTAAACTCAGCCCTCGACTGAGACATGACAAAAAGAAAAATACAGAGCGTCTTTCTATGATACTCGAGCCGATTTCAACGTCCTACCACATTTCCCTCATATTCGAGTGTTTACATTACTGCGTCCCTCGTTTTATCTCTCTAAGTGGGGGGTGAAAGCGGTTGTTAACCCATCCTGGCTGGTTCCCTCAACCTTCAAATGGGGAAACTTTGCTCCAGTTTCTATCGTACGAGAAGACAACGCAAGAATACATCCGCTGCTTGGAACTGTTGGTTGATATTATGCACTCGGAAGCTCTGATGCTGCAGGATGGTATCTTGGATTTCTCCTGATCGCTACTCATCTAATGTAGGCGAACTAACGCCCTTATATACGTGAATACTAAAAAGTTCCAGTGTTCTATCTCCTTCTCATATCGCCACAACCTCTCTCGACTACGTCAACCGTGCTCCTTCTTCTGTCTCTTCGGTTCTCATCTCTTCTGTTCCAACCCCTCTGATCTCATCTATTCCCTTCCTATCGCTACGCATAACCACTCATCTTTCCCTTCAGATCCTACCCTCCCTCCCTCCTCGCACCCTTCACTTTGCGGGCTTCCTATCCCGTTTGAGCTACTATACATCCACTGGTAAGTTGACCCATAACTGTTTCTCCCATTAATAAATAAGAGGATCGCTAACTTCCGGAACTAGGTTCCTCCCTCCTGATGCACCATGGCTATGCAATTGAATCCGACAACAAACCGGCGGTTATTCACAATAAATAAGGCTCGGCACCATATCTACCGAAAATTAGCCAAGCCCAAGGAAAGCACGAATACTCCGTCGTATACCCAGGTGAAAAAATTAAAGATTGGAACAGTGACAACCAAAATCCGTGGTAGCATCAAATAGGCCAGCATCAATCTGTCCCAATCTTTAATCTGCGCCCGGCGGGCGTCGACAACTCCATCCGCCAGCAACCCCCAGACACCAAGAACAAACTCCTCTATCTGCACCGCTGCTCGGTTGCCGGGAATACACCTGGGGTGCGATAATCCCCAACGCCTGCATAGAGGAATCCAGACGTCTTACAGAAATAAAACTACCCATTTCGACTCACTGGGAACGCTATCTAGCGCTTCTGTGGTAGAACCTGGCGGGCATGAGCCGGTGGAGAAGCCCACCTACGCCTATAATCAGAAGAATAGAGCCCCGGAAGGTAATTATTCCGTGAATACCCAAGATGACAAACTAATACTCTATCATTCAGCACCTTATCCACTTCCCACCTCTACCAACCTCGTTTCCAACAGACAACTTCATCAGAACCCTAACGAGTAAAGCGGACAGTGGCCATTGCGATGCCCATGAGTTAAGGGGGGTGGTAGTCTGGGAAGATAAGTTTCGCGTTTAGCATCCTCGTAGGATGGAAAGAATCTTCGCAGATCTCACACCCCCGTCATTGCGAACCATGTTCCGGCTGGTGGGCCAACTGGTGCAACCTCCCATGCTTCCTCTCGCATTGCCGGGCGGTTTGTCACTCGCTGAAACCTTCCCAGCTAGAGAGCCTACCTATAAGTTACACTGGTAATCGCCACTGTATGTCCCAACCAACTCGCTAAACCGTGGCACAGCGTAAACTAGCGAGAATCGGCAGAAGCCGTTGAAATGAGAAGCGGCTGAGGTGAAACTTGCGATCGCGTCAACACCAGAACGCCAGAAGGCTCGGTCCTAGCTATAAATAGCTAGCCGATGACGCTTCATTGCGATTTCGATACAACCCCAGGCTAAAAACCTTATTTGAACGTACTCGAGTATTAGCGCCTGCCTATTTTGGCCAGTGTATGGGGTACAGGCAAGACGGAAGTAGATAAGAATTCCCACCCCAAAAAAAAGAAATGATAAAGGAGCAGACCTTTGACCAAACCGGTGGGGATTGGGTCAGCGGTCCCAAGCGGCCGGTCCGGATAATGGTCCGGACCACAGGTAGGCACTCTAGCCAATCCGGTCTTGTTTTTAAAAAGCCTGAGTCAGCTACGTTGAAATTCTCAGCGGTCGCCAAAACCCCGCGCTGCCCAGGCAACCGCTTGGGGGTCCAATCTTGGCGCCACCAATGTCAAAGCCACCAGATGCCTGGCAATCTGAAGATATCTATGAGCAGCCTATCATACAAGATTTCCATTTTTAATAACCGGTGATAGGAGGGTGAGGGCAACATGCTCCTGGTGCTATGGATTTCGCTTAAGGAAAATCTACGTCATCCACCGATCAACCACCATCATAACCCACATCTACTCAACCCTTACAATATAATGTCCTACCCCAAAACACTCTATATTGCCATCCTTCACACAACTCCCTAACCGCCCCGGCTGAATATGTATTAACCGAGCAATTTTTTTATGAACAATTAGTCCCGTTTAATAATACCTCCTTCCCTGAGCAATGAAGCATAAGTGATTACTTGAAACAATTGCCGCCGATGACCCAGTCCGGGCCTGGCTTTGGCTTTGAAAAGCTATCCCCTTCCCCCACAGTCCGGGCGTACTCAAAGCCGAACTGACTGGCTGCTTGGGTTCACTAGAATTCATGACGCCCGATAGTGACGATCGCGTTGAACAAATCGCCGCAAATACTCCCTCTATATTCACTAGTGACTTCAGACACAAATATAAGGCGTCCAAGTGAAGAGTTTCTTCGTGTGAGGCCGCGAGCCACTCGCTTGTCCCACAGTTCCGACCACGATAGCGCTACTCAAACTATGATATCATGGGAAGTGCAAATAAATCGGCGCTGGCGAATTGTATCTGGGGTGGGTACGATGTACACGACGAGGTAGGCACTGCTGCTCGACATCTGATAAAATATTTTATAGGACTATCCAGCGAGAATATAGCCTTATTAAAGTTCTAACCCTTCGCAAAATCTAATTGTGGTTACCTACGGGCAGGAGCGGCCCTATACTACAGGCCTTCAATCGACTGACATCGATTGAGCTCGAAATAAATATGGATTACTCATCTATGTAGCATAATAAACACTAACGCCCTGTCTCAGAGAAGGCGGGTATAATGCTGAATTTTAATCCAACCACCGGATTGAC
The DNA here is from genome assembly GCA_006112555.1 of Tuber indicum. Taxonomy (NCBI): domain Eukaryota; kingdom Fungi; phylum Ascomycota; class Pezizomycetes; order Pezizales; family Tuberaceae; genus Tuber; species Tuber indicum. The sequence continues at coordinate 591,430 of VBSK01000383.1, forward strand.
AGGCTATGAGACACCACCCTTTTTCTCCTCCTCCGCTTCCTTTCCCTAGAGCGATGCTTGTATGGTATTTTTTGCTTTCTACCGTGAAAATCATGGCGTCACCACACAATAAGCAGGACATTCGCAGAGTTTAGTGCCGTGTACAACTCTCTATTATATTAAACACCCCCCCCCCCTTACACACGAAGCAAGGGATTATTAAACCCCGTTGCCATCCATCGATTATTAGCCTTCAAATTACACTGTACCTTGCAAACAGAAAACGGAAGCTCAAGGAGACGAATTTGGGTGTTACATGGAGAATAAATGGGGCACCATACTAGTATTAAGGAAAAAGAGTAATGCCAGCGCGGGCTCCCGCATCCGCATAGCAACCGCAGATGATTTATGATACCCCATGATATTGGGTTGGTCCCCAAATGTCCGGGATGAGGAAAAACAAGATAGAAGATTTGACTACCGTAAAAACACTTGAGGCAGGGTATAAGATCAGCCCAGGAGATGCGTTGGATCTCGTTAACTGGTATTTTCATTTCTCCCAATTTGTCAAACTGACCCTATAGTAGCCTAATGCGAGAACAGGCGGATATTTGAAGCCCGGTAGAGGTATGATAGTGAATTGTATGGGGGGGGGTCCAAGGGGGCCCTATATCCCACAGCTGAAAATACAGGGGAATTACACACTCGGAAACTAGTCGATTGAAGCAACAGGTGGTGGTGGTTCAGATGACTAACCATTTTTCCTTTTTGTAATTTATGATACCGTGGAGACCAAAATTGATAGTCTTATAAAAAAGGCGGTGGGACTTGGCAATGTTTGTAAAAATTAAGGGGCTGTTTGGCACACCGTCAGTTGAGGTCATCTCAAAACATGTTTTGGGCCCAAAAAATATTTTGCAATGGTTGTGGTGTTTTGTATTATATGTCACCATTTGCAAAACTCGTTTGGGGATTATTTTGGTTTAAAATCGTAAATAAGATAAATTATTATGGTAATATTAGGAATTAATTGCAGGTTAATAACTACACCGTACCACCATCACACACAACCTTTCCCTTAACCTTGATTTTAGTATGATATCAAAAAATCCTACTTCCTTATGCTCAATTGTCAATAAAAAGCCTAAATGGGAGTTTCTGAATTATGGAGTGTTTGGCAGAGCGTTGTTTGCAAAGCACGTTCTGTGAAAATTTGTAAACGTGCTTAGAAAAACAAGTTTTGAGATGACAGTCATCTCAAATAACGGTCTGCCAATCAGCCCCTAAACCCCAACCCACGTTATTTAGGAACCACCGTGGGTCCGCAATATCGGCGGTCATACAATCCTGATCTCCGCTATTTCCGGAAGGCATGGCATGATCCTAACACTTTTCTTTCTCCACCCAGCCAGCCCATCACCCAAAATCGATATCAGAATTCTCCAAGTAACCGAATCACGGGAACTCACTCACCGCCCCCGGAACAACCTGTGTTCGAAACCTTAAAGTGATATAGACTGGGGGGGGATTGGTACCAAAGAATTTCTTAATTAGCTATAGCAAATTTCTTAATTGACTATAGTACTCTAAGGGTGTTCCTATATACCCAAGTAGCCCCTATATAGATTGTTCGTATTCAGAGACTAACAAACCTCTCCGAATTAGTCCACTAGCACCTCAGCCAACCATGCTGAACCCCTTGATGCTAGCCTGATTTTAGTATCATATCCCGATATTCGAAAGAGCTGGATCCACTCCATCAATGAATATTAAAGGCACAGTTCGAGCTTTCGAACCCCCTAGACCCTCTTGGATTCCAAAAACCATGCTGTCCTGCTCAGCAGTGTAATAAACAACCATCTACCTTCCATCCCAGCATTTGACACCACCGAACCGAACGACGGCATTCATATATTCCCAACCGATGAGTCCATGGCTCCAATGACTGGAAATACCAATTTTTATGTCGAAGGATAAGCGATTTGTGTAGTTCTGAGAATCTGGGACCGGCATCCCGTCAGATCCAAGGGGTTGAGGCTGCGAATTGAAGTTATGGTCTGAAATGGGTGATAGATCGCGAAACACCAAACCTTCCGACAAACAGCAGAAATATTCAGCACTCCCATCAGTCAAACACCTATTTTACGGACCGATGCCGAGCGGTTCTAGTACCGCTTGCCTACCCTCCAAATAAAAAACGGGTAAAAAAACCAGTAGCTAATAGTAGCAGGGCAGATATTTCGTGGACATGGTGGAAATTTCACGAACATACGGCTAAGCCTCTACCCGACAGACGAGGGGAACCGTTGACCCCCATTACATATGAAAATATCCCTTTGCACTTTCTCTGCACCTACGCCCATTTCACTTACAAATCTAAAAATTCATTCGTGTTGCGTGATCGGTAAAGTCATGTGGTGAATTCGTTGTTACTGTCCATGGGATGAGTTAATTTGTCGCTTCAAGGGATTCGGACTCACAGGAACTGTTGTACCTTGTGCCTGTAGGCATGCAACTCATGCTCTGGATGTTTTGTGAGTGTGATGATGGGTGGAAATACGTGATGTATCATATTTCTCGGTTCCGACCGAGGAGATAATTATTATAATAATATTATTATTAACTTTATAAGGAGAAACTCGCGAACGCCAAACTTCGCTCCTAGCTCACACCCAACCCAGCCAACTGCATTTCCCACAGCTCAACGGGGACGATTGCTTGGATACATAACACCGCTAACCATCGGAGACCCCGGTGTTGAATCACCAATGGGAAAAATTTCGGGTTCTCCTTTCTTCGTTTCCCTCTAATATCCAAGAAATTACTGAAAGTTTGGCTCTACAACACACACAATCAGTAGGATCAACCATCGCATACTCTCAAGTGCGATAACAAAATCGCTTTTCCAACATAACATATTACGCTACTATTTTCCCTACTCTTCAACCCGGTTACAATTAATTTCCATGGTGCTCCTTTTTATAGCTGTTATGAACTAACATGTGTACCCTGTTTTTTGTTATTTCCCTCCATCCATTTACGCCCTTAGGAATTTACCTTTGTCTCCATCAACCAATTATTCCTTATTAGATTCCAATTGACCTTGTTCAGAAAGTACTGTGCGAGCCCCTCATTGTAAACAGTAATACCACGTGATACTTAGGTGCAACCAAACGTCATACCGTTACACACGATACATATCCCAGCAGAAGCCCCAGCACTTGGCACTTGGCACTTGCAGACTCTCTAGAACTTTCTATTCGTCCCCCCCCCGTAGCGTCCTTGAAAGCGCGTGCATAAATAGATGATTAGTTGGCACGGTAAACTCTCTGCCGAAAACAACATTTCGATTTTTCTTTTCTTTTTCCCCTTTCTTCCTTTCTCCCCACAAAATGCAACCGGTATCGTAGTAGGGGAGTATGTTGGTTGTTTCTTCCATTGGTTTGCCAACTGGTAGGCTAACTCGGTACAGTGTACTCCGAGCCTAGTCGCCTACTTTCCTCGGCAGCTGGGGCCACCCCCCCCCAAAAAACTATGCTCTGAGTACTCGAGTAGGAAAACGTCAGCTGAGACTACAAGAAAAAGAAAGGAAAACGAAAAATAAAAGAAATTCCAAGATCGTTCTTCGATGATCAAATTCTTCCGAGAAAAGCAAAGGATGACCCCGCCAGGAGGGAAAATCGGTATACAGATCATCTTCCCCGTCACTCTCTTCCGCTCGAGAAAAGGGATGTTTGATACACCAAACTACCCAGCAATCGGAGAGCAATTTAGCGAGAGATGTGATCTAGTGATTGCAGTCGCTGTGGGGAGGATAAATTTATGTAGTGAAATACAGGTAATGCCCCGTTCAGCATGTACCGACAGAAATACGTATATTGCCATGACTTGACCCCCTGCTTGACTCTAGCTTGTTTGCGGCTTTATTCTCGCCATTTCAAATGTGTTGGACTGCAATGAGTGTCGGGCGCTGACTACCCGAGGCCAGGGATTTGAGGCTTATCTGCGCGTTGCACTCCACCGCCAAGACTTGCGATACAAGTACAACTCGCGTTGTTCCCTCTCCCCCTGGCGCCAGAAGGGGGTAAGATGAACCATAATTTTTGGACAGTTTTTTTTTTTGTTTAATTCCGGGTATTTCCAGGCAAGCCATGATAGGTCAAGTTAGAGCCCAGCTTTGGTTTGCAATTATCTGTTCGCGCATTATATCTATATTCTAGAACTAAAAACATGGCCCTCGGTCATTCACGGTTGAGCCAGTAAACTACCATGCGGCACTGCACTGTACTGTACCGGAACAGACCGGGTACCCCCCGATGCCCAGCGATACTCTCCGGCGAGGTCCGCCTAGACTATCTCTTACGTATGATATGTAAGTTGCCGTATCATTCCGTAGAAGCCGGATTGAAACAACAAACACCGAGCCAACGAGAGGGCAAGTTATATCTCGGTTTCCTGCGGTTTTATGCGGGTACCGAAGGGCCATTTGGCCTGCCATAGATACAGACGGCGCCCGACCAATAAGTCTTGAAAAGGACATGTCGAGATATTAGGAATTTTAGATTGCCCTGCCACGGTGCTTATCCTTACATCCCGCGGGCTGTCGATGTTGTTATCGTGGTTCGAGTGCTTGGAAATGTATGCAGCGATCAAATACTGCCGTCTTGGCAATCAGGCTATCATTGGGTGAATAGAATTAAATACTATACCTCTCTACCTTTTCGGGACTACTACTACTAGTAGGAGGGGAAACGTTGAAATCTTTCTCCCATTTACCGATGACACGGTCATACTCATCGCCCTATCCGCGTACCCCCTCGCCCCGCCCGCGATGAGAAACCCTCCTCAAGAAGGCTATCGCGAAGATTAATGCACTACCGATACTCCAACCAAACCCCCTAACAAGCAGCCTGCGCATTAGGCGAGATGTTTGACCGTGGCATCCAACGATCCATTCGGGGGAGGTGTTTCTCTTCCTCTTTCCCTCTCTTGTTTCTTTGATGGGAGTCAAAACTTCCATATAGGCTATAGTCGCACTCTTGCGCTCCCCCTCCAGAGCTAGAGTATAATCTAGCTAAGCGAGTGATGTCTTATGTTTCTCCGATTAACGCATCTCTCCCCCGCTCCCCACGGAAAGGCGTGCTCAGCGATATGCTTCCCGTCTTGCCCGTCTCGCTCCAATCCGAACCTCTCTCCCCCTCGCCAGCAACCCCAATATCCAGCACACAGTACCCACTCATCCAGGTATCATACAATCGACCGTCGCTACCCCCATGCCCCTGCCCTATATAAGAGAATGTTATCCCTTTTTCTTCCCACCGCCCCACCAAATGGGCCAGCGGAAACTCTCTCGTCTTTCTTTCCCGCCTTTCTCAACGCTGATCTACCTATTAATCGAATTCCATTTAGCCATCAACTATCACAACTAGAACTATCACCTTTAATCGCAAACAACACAGCTCCAGTTGCCCAGCCATGACCGGTAACTGCCATACAAACATGCCCGAACGTCCCACACACACTGGCAGTTCCTCTTCCCCCGCCCCAACCGATACCGGTCCATCTCCACTCACCTGTCCAGTCTCACGCTGTCCATCGGTTTTCGAGGGAGTAACATCCCACCTAGACTTCTGCAGGCACCTAAAGTGTCCGGATCTCTGCGGCCGGGAAGGTTACGAGAAGGTCGCTTGGCTCAACCTACATAGGAGGGAGCACGAGCGATACATGGTCACAGATGGTTTGATCTCCATTCCACAACCCTTGCTCCAGGAGGAGGTGCTAGAATCAAACCAAGCTGACGAGGTTGGTATTGTCAAATTGGCAGAGCACAACAAGGCGGAAGAAGAGGGAAAGCAGAGGGCCTCTAAACTCGATCTGGGTACTGGGAACATGGAGAGAACCAGGGAGAGGCATGTTCCCCAGGAGGCGGTGACCTGTGAGGGGATGTGTGCTAGGGCGCAGATGAGTGTGCAAGTTATTATCCCTTATTCCATCGCCCCTGCGGGGGTATAGTGGGATCCCTTGCTAATCGGAATTTGGAATGAACTGTAGTACTATGCTGGGATTCTGTTGGGTGCCGCCGTCGGGGTCAATAAGTAAACTCTTCTCCGAAATTCTCTAGATACCTACATGTTCCATGTCACGAATTCTACTCTACAGAGAACTTTATATCTCTTATATATCGCGCGGTTGGCTTGTTCCGGTTCGACAGCGGCTGACCGCCATAGCCTTACGCTGCCATCAGGAAGATTTAGCTCAATGCTGACGGACTTCCCGGAATTGGTGTTTTTTTATTTTTACCTTGCTCCAGCAGCACCAAGACTTTATTACCGCTCACACACCACTATTCTCTTGTTACGTTCTCTTATTTCAGTGTTTAAATCTCTTTCGTTGTCAAGCGTATGTCTATCACGTCTATTTGATTTCTTACTTCACAAGTTTGAGTTAGTCCAATATTATAGTAGAGATATCATGGTGGAGACATCAATACATCCGAGGTTTCCTGTAATTCCGGGGAGCAGGTTAAGACATCGCGGCTCCAAAACGCTGGAGGAACGAAAAAAGGTTGGAAAAACCATTACCCTTCTTGTTACAAACTTGGCGAGCCAAAAATCATTTGTGACTGAACACCAATGAGCTTTAATCATTTCAACGGTAAGGAAACGCCCATCTGCATAGCTTTCACCCGCCGTAACATCAACCAAAAAGGATAAATGACATAAAACTTATACTGTGCACATAGCAGTAGCCAACATTCTTATCTAACAATATCTTAGCCCACCGTGGTGGAGAAAGCCTTTTCCAATACCAGGCTTTCAGAACTTACTCGTGCCATGGTTGTGACATGTCGTCACAACTCCCGCTGCTCGTTTTCTCGCAAACAGGGGCACTCATACTGAGTTCCCGACAGTTCAACGTGAGTTTGTGGCTCAATCGTAACTTGTGGCTTGTGGTGGGGAACCTTCACTTGATACAAAATCTAATAAACAGTCACCAACCAAATGCCCTCCCGAAGAAGTGAATAGCCGAGATGCTACAGCTAATGATGTACTCGGTACACTTTGATAAATATATATAACTTACTTATTTTAGTGCTTAGACTACAGCAGACCATGTCTGAGTAACTCTGTTGTATGATAAGCCAGGATTCGATTTTCCTATGCTGAGCCACAAACTCACGTTGAACTGTCGGGCACTAGAAAACGAGCAGCGGGGGATGTGACGACATGTCACAACCTTGGCACGAGTAATGACAACATTGGCAAGGCGAAACTATGGGGGATCAGGAGCGGATAATTTTCTGTTACCCTACTTTGGCGATTCCCTCTTTACCCATCGATAGCCGTGCCGTGCCATGCGAATGCTCCCGGCACAAAATAGCGCAAGAGTGTGGTGAAACCAATGGCACAATCAAATTACCAAGAACGGATGAACCATAATCCTGCCTGTAGTCTACCCCCCACGGAGATAGTGAGGCTTGACAGCTTTTGCTCGCTTCGGCGCTTTCTGATGTTGGGATCCGTCTTGTCGATAGAATTTCCCCTTTTCCCATAAATTAACCTCTTTTTCTCTTCTCCCCTCCTTTCTTTTGCGGAAGATTCTCCCTGTCTGTGCGCGTTTCGAATTGGCATCATAGTCAGGCACATTGATATTTTGCCAGGAACTGATTCTCCCCACCGCGTGCCAAATGCACCGCCCACCAAACGCTCCCGCTGCGCCCCCACCCAGCTTGATGTTGCACCCGTTGGAAACATATTTACCATCGAGGACTTGTTTTTTTTCTGTGCTACCGTGCCGATGCCACTCTCCAAAAGACTAGCCTTAAAAGGAGTGTGATTATTATTTTCTTTTCCCCATATTTGTGAACAGGTGTTCGGCAAGCGATAAACACATTCCCGGCCGAACGAGAAGAATCCCAACTCCCAGGACAAATCACAACACCTCCTCCTCAGCAATTGAGCTAAAAAGCACGGGAAAAATATCAAACATGGACCATCCAGGACCACAATGGGGAATCCCGCAATTTTCTATCTATCTGCTAGCATGGGGAAGCACCGGGAAGCAAGGAAAAATTAGGATGGCAAATTTTTTTTTCTTCTTCTCAAATATGCAGACACAGCTCATCAGACCTACCGATCCCTGTCTTTGCACGTATGGACCCTGTACTCAAATATGATACCTTTTTTCCCTTCCTAATCTGTGTGAGATTTGCGACTCCCACTACCTCATGCCGCTCCGTCATCTTGTGATCCGCACACACACAGAAACAAAATGGGGAGGGAGAAACCAACAAACTGGCAATCTCGAAGTAAGCAACTGCGGGGTGCTAGAGTGGCCCAGGCCGTTGCATGTCTGGTTTCCACACACCGCATCCCAACGGCCAAGCCAATCCGCCCCCCCCCAACGAGACGGTACCGCGTGATGGATGAGGAATCCAATTTGAATAGTTGGGCCGTGCAGTACTATGCCGCCCAGAACCCCATTGAGGAGGGAGGGAAGCCAAAGACAAAACAATAACCCCTCCTCCACCCGAGACAGACAGAAAATAGAAAAACAAAAAAAAAAGAATATTTCTTTTTCTGACTCTACTAAGAGAGGAAAACCCACCGATAGATATCGCACCATAATATTATGCCATTTTTACGCGCGTCAGAGGCTGGAGTACAGTTAAGGCACCGCAGAGAACTCTGCGACCACACCGACTTCCGAGTGACCTGTAGTGATTCACTCAACAGGTAATGAGTGCCTGAGGAAGAGTTATTTAGCCTGTTTCAGATTTCCCACCATACCCCGTTATCTCAAGTATAATACCGTATTTACTCAGTACCATAAATCCACAATCACCCATTGGCCCCGGATCTCCCCCGATCAAAAACAAACCACCCGGGGAAGGAGTAGTGTCCTCAGGAAGAAGCGTATTGATTAACCGACCACTGCGATGCAACGAGGCGTACTTCTTTTGCAATACTTTACTACTAAAACCGCAACTAAAAAATATTTAAAAATCAATTAAGTACACAATCCCAAATAATATCTTGCATACTAGGAATTTTTTTATTGTGGTAAAGGTATAGCGGGGTTCCGGAGCGAGGGGGGCTTGCTGCGATGTTGCGCATGGCGGAACCTTGCGGCGCCAAAAGTTCTGTTAATTAGGCTAACCTACAATAGCATAGAAAGGGAGGGCTGGGGGAATATTCGTTGCCGTGAGATTCTCCAGGGAGAGTGGCCCGGTAAACTGTAAATTGAAAAGAATTATTATTGTGTGCAGAATTCAAGTTCCACTGCCGATTCCAACTAGTCACGGTGGAATTCTACTAACCATAGTAGAATTTAATTAGACACGGTAGAATTTGATTACTCATGCCAAGGTTGTGGCTCACCATAGTAACAGTGTGGCTCAACGTCACTTTGCGGCTCGATATGACATTGCGGGCTGCGTCTGTTCTCTTCTACTGATTTGTGTTTTGCAAAAAATTTCATTGACACCATACTCTAAAAATAGTCATCAAACAAAAGGAATCATGGTCATTTTGTATCAAGCAACTGAATGGAACCCATGTACGGTACTCGAGTATTTAAAAAGGCAGCGTCGAGCTAGCCAGCATTCAGGGGTTGTGGCGGCTAGCCACAACCTTAGCACAAGTAGCCATGATGGAATTTCACTTGTGATATCATATCACACTAGCCAGGGTGGAACCTTGCCCCCTTTTCATTCTAACCCCCATTCCCACCCCTGATCTGTACCTTCGTGTTCCGGATTCAGGTAGCATTATTAGAGCGAAGCCCTAATAAATTTACGTATCGCTATCCAACAGCAGTGGAGGCTCTGGAGCACAGACCCTTGGTCGATCGACATCGCTTGAGCCCGAAATAAATGTCCAACCCAGGTGGGTAGCATAATATACTCTAGAGCCCTCTCTACAAGAGAGGAGGCTCGTGGAATGTTGAATTCCAATCCAACCGCTAGATTGACTGATTGTGGGACACCATCTTTGCCTCCTCTCCCTCTTCCTTTCTCTCACGTTACGCTTGTCTTTTTTTACTCGGGTTGCTTGGGATTCTGCTTCTTTTCTTACCTCGTATTTCCGACTAGCTAAAAAAAAATTTCACAAGTAGAGCCGGCTGGAGTTTTCCCTACCTTCTAGTGCCAGCGGTATGTGGGAGCTGCTGCAGAGTGATGATATAATGTTCAGGATCTTGATGGGAAACCCGTTCTCCCGTGGGGAGCATGGAAATCACAAGTAAAGAGAAGGATACCAAAACAGAGCTATTCCCCTATTCGTCCATCATTTTATCTTCGTGGAATATTTCCCAGCTCTAAGCTAGCCTGAGTCCGAGTGATATCCCATGCCACTCCAAATTCAAATCAATGCCCAGACATTGAGCTACCGCACAACCTACGACTGACCCAACACACTCACAAAATAGGAACAGCGCCCCCCATGTCTTCCACAACACAGTAATATTATTTTTTTTCCACTATGAGAATGAACCGATGGCGAAGTCGCAGTGTCCAGCACAAGATAACAATTTTGGGTTAAATCGCCTCCCTCCTTCGCACCAAGCAAGCTATTATTAAACTAGGTTGTGATCCACCGAGAATCAGTGAATCACCCTTTATATTACACGGTATGATACTATACCTCGTGAACAGAAATGAGAGCCCACGATGAGGAATGTGTACCTGGGACAATAAACAGTGCACCATACTGGTAGCGGTGGAAAGGTATTGCCGGAGCCGGCAGCTGGCCTGACGCAAGAATCACAGGTCATTTACGGCACAGCATTGAATTGGTTTGTGGCAACAATCGAGGGAAATTTGACCGTATCCGATGTATTCAAAAATCTCCTAGATGGGGAGCTAGGCCCATGTGAGCCCTAATTCGGACAGCCGAAAATACAAGTACCGGGAAATCACCAACACTCAGGCGAGAACCCACGGAATCCAGTTTATCCTAGGCAATAAGTGATGGGAGTTCTGATGAGGAAGCCTTTCCCCCCACCCAACCAGCCTGCCACCCAAAGTCGACCCCGGTCCCCGAGTCTCTGGATCATGGGAAGTCACTCACCCCCCCCCCGGAGACACCCGAATCCACCTCACCGAGGAATGGTACGGCGCAGCTCGAGCCTCCTAACCCTCACCACCTTTTTTCGATCTCCTAAACCATGCTGCCCAGGGCAATAAACAGGTGTCCACCTATAGTGGAAATGCCGCCAATGTGCAGCCAAGTCGTTGCCTTGCAGGTGAGGAGAGTTGATTTATACTGCGAATGAAAGCCTCTGCACTTGCATTTTCACCCATTTCATTCAAAAATCTGAAAATACATTTGTTAGAAGAGTTGATGTGAACATTGGAATCGGGATCGGGAGTATGGTTAGACTTAGAACTATACTTTGGAGTGTGGTGTCGCTTACACACTGGATGGGATATACTCATTGAAGATTACGTACTGAAAAAAGGGATATTCGGGTGGAATTTGTATCGGTCGGTCCTTGCACTCTCAAGGAAAAGTCTTATCGCGAGGTGTACTTCACTTGCACACTAAGACTAGTTCAGTTCGGTTTGAGTTTCGTGGAGTTCAAGTTCGTTGTTTCGTTGTTCGCTAGCTACTTCAAAAGACAGGTCGAGAACTCTCCCTACATACAGAAAGAAACCTTTCCCTTCCTCCACACATGCCCTATCACTTTACTCCCAGAAAATAAAAACCCCAAAGAAACAACATCTCTCTCTAACTCAAAGTAAAACAGCTCAGAGGACTTCAAAAATCTACAAACCAGATTTTGTGCCTAACAGTACTCAATGCAGCACTAGCCTGGGTTGTCTGAGGAGCGATGGTTTCCTCCTACTTGTTTCCAATTCATTGATTCTGCTCTCTCCTTTTTGTTCTCTTTCTTCTATTCTCTCGAATAACAATAACTATGCGCATATCATTGTTTTCATCTCATCAACATCGCTTCTGCAACGTAGCTTCCAACATCATTTCTGTTGCACGATCGGTGAAGCCATGTGGTGAAACCGTTCCTCGTCCATGGAATAATTAAGATTTTCATGGGAATTGACCTGATAGGAACGGCTGGAACTTGTGCCTGTAGACATGCAATTTATATTCCGGATATTCAATGCGTGGGATGGTGGACGGAATATCTTGATGTATCATATCTCTTAGTTCCGACCGGGGCAATATCAGGAGAAATTCCCAAATTCCAAATTTTGCTCCTGACTCATATTCAACCCGGCCAACTACATTTCCCACAACCCATCAGGGGTGGCTCCCCATATACACGACACCCCTGAAAATCGGAGACCCCAGTCTCGAATCACCAATGAGATAATACCCGGGTTCTCCTTTCTCCACTTCCCCATTATCTGGGAAAAGCTACTCAGGGTTAGACCACTATAACACATACAATATGAAGAGGATGAGCCGTTGCATACTCTCAAGTATAATAACAAAATCCCTTTCCCTACACAACATATAAAACTTCTATACTCCCTAGTTTTCAACCCAATTACCATCAATTTCTATGTTACTCAATCACATAGCTCTGTTACGATATAGGGTGCATACCTTTTGTTTTCTTTAGTTCCTTCCGGTGGATCAGGCCCTGAGAAATTTACATTGTCCCCCTCAACACCAACTGCCCTTATTGTGATCATTGACGTTGAACAAACCTCTGCAAATCAGATTGTAGATTCCGCGTGATAAACCGGTATAATCAATCGTCATACCGCTATACACGACACCTGCCCCGACACCAGCCCCAGCCTTGTGCACTTGCAGACCCCGCAGGTCGTCCCGTTTAACATTTCCTAAAGCGCTCCTAAAAATGCTGGCATGTGTAAACGCATAATTGGTACGGTAAACTCGTGGTCGAAAATAATTTTTCGACTTTTCCTTCCCCCTCTTCTCTTTCCTCCATCCCCCCTTCCTTCACCAGCGCAGCATATTACAACCGGTAGAATACCGTAAGAACCCGAATAATTGGACCCGGTCTCATGTCGTTGGGTTTTCCTCTCTCAGTAAGGTCAAGAAATCTTTGTTTTTTTTTCTGTCTCGGAGGAGGGAAAGGGACTATGTTTTCGCTGTGTTTTTTGCCCCCTATCCATACAAGGAAATTTCAGACGACATGAAACCAGGTCCAATTATTCGAGTTCTTACGGTAGAGGTGTGAGCGTTGGTTATTTGTTTTGTTGGTTTGCCAACGGGGCTGGATAAGGGGTGCTTCAAGCCCCCTCGCCTACTGTACCCGGCAGCTAGGGCCGCCTCCCAGACTTTACCCGAGTAAGAAAGCGTCAGCCGAGACAAGGAAAAGAAAAGAAAAAAAAGAAAAAAAATTCGGGAGAGATCGTCACTTAATGATCAAAATATCTCCAAAAAAGGAAACAGATGACCTCCCCAGAAAAGAAAACTGGCTTCCGGGATCATGTTCCCCGTCATTCCTTACCTCTCAAAGGATCTCTCACTTGTACATATCAAGCCACCCAACAATCCGGGAGCGACTCGGCAGGAGGTGTCACCTAGGGAATGGAACTGCTGTAGGAGGGGGTTATATCGCGAAATACAGGGAGGGAACCATTCGGCATCTACCGGTAGGAATACATGGCCGTATTTTGACCCCTCACATGACGCTGGCATGTTCGCCGCTTTATTCCCACCATTTCAGATATGTTGGGCTACTATGGATGTCATTTTCTTTGCGATCGTGGAGCAGCAGAAGTCAGGAATTTCTAACTTATCTGCCGATGTACCTCATTGCCAAGACTTTGGGGTACGGGCGAGAAATCGTTCCTTGCTCCCCCCACTCCCCCCTTCCTCCATGCGCGATTAGGGTTAGGAAAAACCGTACTTTTATTCTCAATTTGCCAGCATTCGGCTGGTTTTTTTTTTTCCCAATTTCGACTGGTACTGGGTAGACTACCATAGGTCAAGTTGGCGTGTAGCTCTCGTTTACAGTTATCTGTTCCTACACTATGTCTATATTATAGCACTAGAAACATGACTTTCGATCATTCACTGCTGAGCTAGTATCATACCATGCCGTGTTGCACGTGAGTAGGCCGGGTAACCCCTTGACGTTTACTAATCCTCTCCGGCGTGGTCCGCATCTCTTTCACGTAGGTGAGTCACCGTTTCATTTAGACAAGTGGGATTGAATCTACGGACACCAAGCCAATAAGGAGGCAAGTAAGCTCCCGAGTCGCTCCTGGAGCAAATACAAAGAGGTGATTAGGCAGCGAATCCGACTCTCTACCAAATGATACTACGACATGAGTACCATCATCACGTGACCTACCGTATCCACCCGGAAGACAAGACCAGGATTTCAGTACGACAGTCCAAGGATTGGTTGGAAAAGCCATAGATCATGACCGCAATCCGGAAAATAGACGTCCGAAGAGGGGGCTCATCAATGCATTGGAATTTCTAGACTGTTCAGAAACAGTACCTGCCACTGCACCCGGCAAGTTAGCAATGCCCTTATCGTAGTTCGGGTTACAAAAAATGAGGGGGTCAAACGCCACTATCTTGGAAAACAAGATATTATTGGATAAAAGGAACACCTATGCCACCCCACCCCACCCCCCCCCCCCGGTCGACCGGTCGTGGGAAGGGACCGTTGAAATCTTGATCCAGCTAACCGGTGATAAGGCCAAGCTCACCCCCGCGACGAGAAACCATCGTAAGAATCCCACATAGTGAAGGCTATAGCAGTTTATACCTCAACCAAGCCCCCGAAAAGCAGCCCGCGTATCAGGTGGCATGTTTGAACGTGACACCCATCCATCCACTCGGGGGGAGATGTTTTCCTTCTTCTTTTCCTCTCTTTTTTATTCCCTATGATAGCTGCCAAAACTCCCATATTTGCCGTGGTCGTGTCCTTGAACCCCCCGCAGAGCTAGACCGAATCATGCACTCATGACCAGAACCCGCCACTCGAGTGATATCCCATGTATTGAAAGCCAGCACACCCATGCGCCATATAAGCGAGCGCCGTCCCCCTCCCTTCCCACTCTCTGCAGATACCAGTGGGCAGCGTACCAATCATACTTCAGAAAATTACCTTCCAGAAGCTTTCTCATCTTCCTCAACACCCATTCACCTTCTAATCAGCTTCTATTCAGTAACCAGATATTACGTTTAGCAACATCACCCTTAATCAAGACCAGCAGGACTCCAGTTCTCTAGTCATGACCGGTAATCATTATGACGAGATTTCCGAACGTCCCACGCCCACTGGTGCTTTCTCCCCCTCACCGCCTACCGATACCGGACCCTCTCCGCTTGTCTGTCCAGTCTCCAGCTGCCCCTTGGTTTTCGAGGGAGAAACGTCCCACCTGGACTTCTGCAGACACCTCAATCACCCAGACCTCCACGAGAGGGCAGAATATGAGAAGGTTACTTGGCTCAACCTCCATAGGAGGGAGCACAAGCGATACTTGGCCGCACTTGGTTTAACCCCCTCTCCGCAGCCCTAACTCCAAGCAATTGTTGGGGGCAACCAAGCTGATGAAGTTGATATCGTCAAATTTCAAGAGCACAGCAAGGCAGTAGAGGGGGAGCCGAGAACCCCTGAACTCGAGCTGCGCGCTATCAGCACGGGGGGAACCGGAGAGAGGCCCATCCCCCAGGAGGAGGAGACCTGCGAAGGGATGTGTGCTAGAGTCCAGATGAATGTCCAAGTGATTATCTTTTATTTCATTACCCCTCAATTGGTAAAGTGGGATCTCTTTCTGATTGAAATTTGGAATGAATTATAGTACTACGCTGGGATTCTGTTGGGTGCCGCCGTCGGGGTCAATAAGTAAACTCTTCTCCGAAATTCTCTAGATACCTACATGTTCCATGTCACGAATTCTACTCTACAGAGAACTTTATATCTCTTATATATCGCGCGGTTGGCTTGTTCCGGTTCGACAGCGGCTGACCGCCATAGCCTTACGCTGCCATCAGGAAGATTTAGCTCAATGCTGACGGACTTCCCGGAATTAATGTTTTTTTATTATAGCTTTGCTCCAGCAGCACCAAGCTTTATTACCGCGCACGCACCACTATTCTCTTGTTATGTTCTCTTATTGCAGTGTTTAAATCTCTTTTGTGATTAAGCTTATGTCTTTCACGTTTATTTGATTTCTTACTTAACAAATTTGAGTTAGCCTGATATTGTAGTAGAGATATCATAGTGGAGACATCAATACATCTAAGGTTGCCCTGTAATTCCGGGTAGTGTCGTTCACGAGACCAGGTTGCACCTAGACTCGAGCCGCTTGGCGGCTCGAGTGTACTAGTAGAGTCGCCACGATACCTCTACACATTACCCTTATAATTCAGAACCGTCTTCGTTACAGGTTTCCTCTACCTCTTCCCACATTTCCACCTGCGCCAAGAGACTCGAGCCTGGCTCGAGTCGGCTCGGTTCGTGCACAACACTAATTCAGGGGCACCGGCTAAGATATCGCGGCTCCAAAAACGCTGGAGGAACGAAAAAGGGTTGGAAGAACCATTACCCTTCCTGAGACAAACCTGGCGAGCCAAAAAATCATTTGTAACTGAACACCAATGAGCTTTAATCATTTCAACTGTAAGGAAACGCCCATCTGCATAGCTTTCACCACCGTAACATCAACCAAAAAAAGATAAATAAAATAAAACTCATACTGCACACATAGTAGTAACCAACACTTGTTATCTAACAATATCTTAGCCCACCGTGGCGGAGAAAGCCTTTTCCAATGCCAGGCTTTCAGAACTTAGTGACAACATTGGCAAGGCGAAACTATGGGGGATCGGGAGCGGATAATTTTCTGTTACCCTACTTTGGCGATTCCCCTTTTACCCATCCATATCCGCGCTGTGCCATGCGAATGCTCCCGGCACAAAATAGCGCAAGAGTGTGGTGAAACCAATGGCACAATCAAATTACCGAGAACGGATGAACCATAATCCTGCCTGTAGTCTACCCCGCACTGGGACAGTAAGGCTTGACAGCTTTTGCTCGCTTCGGCGCTTTCCGATGTTGAGGTCCATCTTGTTGATAATTTTTTCCCCTTTTCCCATAACTTACCCTCTTTCTCTCTTCCCCTCCTTTCTTTTGCGGAAGATTCTTCCTGTCTGTGCGCGTTTCGAATTGGAACCATAGTCAGGCACATTGATATTTTGACAGGAACTAATTCTCCCCACAACGTGCCAAAAGCACCGCCCACCGAACGCTCCCGCCGAACGCTCCCGCTGCGCCCCCACCCAGTTCGATGTTGCGCCCGTTGGAAACTTATTTACCATCGAGGACTTGTTTTTTTTCTGTGCTACAGCGCCGCTGTTCTTCAAAAAACCGGCTTTAACAGGGTGTGATTATTATTTTCTTTCCTGATATTTGTGAACTAGTACCGCCAGCCATGAACGCATTCCCAGCCGAACCAGAAGAATCCCAGCTCCCAGGACAAATCACAACGCCTCCTCAGCAATTGAGCTAAAAGCACAGGAAAAATATCAAACATGGACTATCCAGGACCGCAACGGGGGATCCCGCGATTTTCTATCTATCCGCGAGCATGGGGAAGCACCGAGAAGCAAGGAAAAATTAGGATGGCAAATTTCATTTTCTTCTTCTTAAATACACAAACATAGCTCATCAGACCTACCGATTGCTATTTTCGTGCACTTATGGGCCCTGTACTCAAATATGATACCTTTTTTCCCTTCCCAATCTGTGTGAGATTTGCGAGGCTCCCACTACCTCACGCTCCGTCATCTTGTGATCCGCACACACAGAAACAAAATGGGGAGGGGGAAACCAACAAACTGGCAATCTCGAAGTAAGCAATTGAAGGGATGCTAGAGTGGCCCAGGCCGTTGCATGTCTGGCTTCCACACACCGCATCCCAACGGCCAAGCTGTTGAAAATCACGAAGCTTCCACTGTTTAGAGTATGAGGCGTTGGTTGTTTAGCAATGGTTTAGAAACACAATGGTGGAACAGGCTAAAGGAACGAGTCAATGAAAGAGTCAACGAGTGAGTGAGAGTATGTAGGAACTAGCGTTAGGGTAAGGAGAAGTGTTTGGAATGTTTTAGGAGTTAGCACTAGGGATGCCGGAAGTAACGGGTTACGTTCCGGAGGTCTGAGTGAACAACCGGGTGTCACACTATAGGGGATAGGAAACTGGAGAAGAAGCACGAAGGTATCAGGACTGTCTGGTACAGCGATAGCCTAGGAGGAGTGTTTCGGAGGATGTTCGAAGGAGTTGTGTGAGTGGAACGGTGTGGCATCACGAAGAAAAGAAGGTGGTATGGAATTCTGCGAGGCAGATTGACGAAGAATATGTTTGCAAAGGAACAGCTCGTGTATATATAGGACACCTCCGGCAGCATAGAAAGAACAAGAATCGCAGACACTCTCTACCTATCATAGCCTTATTATTTGACAAGCCTCCCCCCCACGAGACGGTACCGCGTGATGGATGAGGAATCCAATTTGAATAATTGGGCCGTGTGCTATGCCGCCCAGAACCCCATTGAGGAGGGAGGGAAGCCAAAAACGAAACAATAACCCCTCCGCCTCCCGAGACAGACGGAAAATGGAAAAACATAAAATAAAAAATATTTCTTTTTCCGACTCTACTAAGAGGAAAACCCAACGATATATGCGCGCCATACCAGTATGCTATTTTTAAGCGCGTCAGAGGCTGGAATACAAGTAAGGCGCCGCAAAGAACTCTGGGACCACACCCACTTCCGAGTGACCTGTAGTGATTCACTCTACAGGGAACCGAGTGCCTGGGGAAGACTTGTTTAGCCTGTTTCAGATTTCTTATCATACCCCGTTATCTCAAGTATGATACTGTATTTACTCAGTAAACCCACTATCGCCCATTGGCCTCGAATCTCCCCCGATCAAAAACAAAACACCCCGGGAAGGAGTAGTGTCCTCAGGAAGAAGCGTATTTTATTGTCAGTTAGCATAATTAACCGATCACTGCGATGCGACGAGTCGTACTTCTTTTGCAATACTTTACTAAAACCACAACTAAAAAATATCCAAAAATCAAATAAGTACATAATCCTAATTAATATCTTGCATAGTACTAGGAGTTCATTGTTGGGCTAAAGGTACATAAGGGTTTGGCAGTTGGGGGGGGCGTGTTGCGATGTTGCGCATGGCCGAACGTTGCGGCGCCAGATGCTCGGTTAATTACGCTACCTACAATAGCTTAGAAAGGGAGGGCTGGGGAAATATGCATTGCCAGGGGATTCCCCAGAGAGAGTAGTACTGTAAACTGCAAATTGAAAAGAATTATTTATTGTGTGCAGAATTCAAGTTCCATTGCCGATTCCAACTAGTCATGGTGGAATTTGATTAGACACTGTAGAATTTAATTAGCCATGATGGAATCTCACTACCCGGGGTGGAATTTTGCCAGATTTTTCGCCCCTTTTCATATCATACTAAACCTTATTCCTATGATAACTTTAATCTGTACCACGATAGTACCTCTGCGTTTCCGGCTTCAGGTGGCATTATTAGGACTTCACCCTAATCAGACTTAATTGTGGCTATCCAACAGCAGGTGTGGCTAGTGTAATGTTGAATCCCAATCCAACCGCTAGATTGACTGATTAGAGGGTTTGCGCTCGGGCACCTAGGTGGCAGTTAGCACTGAGGTGACCTAGGTGGAAAAAAGAACTTGCACATGAAATCTAAGTAACTTGATGGCCGGGTTACCTTAAGGAGTGTGATGAACCTGTAAACAGTTCAGCACATTAATCAAAGTATTATTAGAACCTTTTATCATTCACCGCAGAGATACAAAAGACATCTTTAAAAATCCATGCTTGCCCAACAGTTTCTACTTAGAAGAAATGCTAGAAGACTATTAGCACTTCAACAGCTTCAAGTGAGCCAGACATGCAACAATAACTGAAAGCAAGATCCTCTCCATGGTGGAAGATTAAACTTAGATGCATTAGATGAGGAGGAGTGGAGGAATCATTTTCAGTTGGCACTAGCCTGTATATTTATCAAAATAATAGAATTAAAAACAAATAGAATTCGAGACTTACATGTATAAGGTTCACAAGACATGAAGTGGAAGCGCTTGTTGTAGCTTTACAACTCTCAAATCTAGTTAGAGCAGATAATTGAATTACCGAAGACCTACAAATTTCCCTCTACATGCTGCTGGCCTGATTAGCATATTCAAATCACCTCAGTGATTTGGCTCCGAAGTGTGGTTGTCCAGTTGAGAGGGTATCACAAATTAGTACAGCAGCTCAAGCAATTATTTATGATAAAAAGGGCCACTTACTAGGCTGAAATGTTCACCATATGACTCCAGAAAGATTAGCTAAGTATGCATATAATATAAAGCAGAAGGGGTTACCAACTGGCACAGTATGGAGATTTAGTGATAGCACTATACATGCCACTGCTCGACCAACCTGACATCAGTGAACACATTATAACAGTTGGAAGTGCAAAAACTGCCTAAGGTACCATGCTATTGTTACTCCAGACATGCTGATAAGCCACATATTTGGTTCTGTAGATAGATACCAGAATGATACTTTTCTCTGGCAGGAGTCAAATCTGCCCATTATTCTTCAACAACATGCCCATGCATCAAACAGTTCCTCCCTTCAGCTGTATAGTGACCCTACCTATAGTATTAATAAGTTTTAAGTTATCCTATTACTATACTAAGAAGCATGTATTACAGAAAACTAGAAGTAATGGAACTGGTCCATATTATGTCTTCATATAATAGCTGAGTGGGCATTTAAACAGATGGTCAATACTTTAGGCTATTTGGACTATACAAAAAATCAAAAACACTTACTTCAACCTGCCGGAATACAATTCCATATTGCTGCCCTTCTTCATAATGCTCATGCATGTGTACATAGTCCTCAAGTAACTTAATACTTTCAAATTGAGAGAGGAAATGTTGTGGAGTTGGAAGAATTGATTGAAGAAAACCTTTTAGAGCTACCTTCATTACTGGAATATTTTCATAATTGAATTTTTGTTTTATAGTTATACACACAATATAATATTATAACATTATGAGAAATAAAATTAATACAAAAATAATCAAAATCTTTTTAATATATATACAGAATAAACAATTTAAATCTCTCTGTCCTTCCGCAATGCCTCCAAAACCAATACCAGCTTACCCTTTTATGGCTCATGTTCTAGAAAAGCATCATGAGACCTGCACTCACTTTGTTCCCTAATCTCAACTGTAACGCCTGAAATCCATCTCATCAAGTCCTCATACTTCTGATCCAACTTTGCCTCTAGCTCTTTCAACTCCTCTTTATCCTCCTTCATCTCTTCTATCAACTCTTCTAAAACTTTTTCAACTTTTTTTTTTTTTTTTTTTACTAATCCATTTTTTTAGCTTTTTAGTTGCTTGTACTTTGACACTATTTCCTGCCTACTTGCACTACTTTGTTCCTCATATCTCCTCCCACTAATCCCCATATTGAATCCTCTCCTTCCATCAAGCTCCAACTAAGTGGCTTGTACTTGAACTAATCTTCATGTTACAGGATCTGGACTAATCCTATTCCACCAAGTTGCCAGTTCAACCATGTTGAGTTCAAACTCACCAAACTCTTCATTGGTTCCACTTTTCTGAATCGAGCAGAGCTTATTTTTCTGTCATTTATCTTGGTTAGATTCCACTCGTATTAATTTTAATATTAGAGACTAAGTTTACTTACCTTATATATTTTAATCAGCTTCTTAACCTATTGGTAGTACAACTTAGGGCTGCGAAGAATTGACTAAGGTGTCAACAAACAAAGTATATCAGATACCTCCACCCATTTTGCTACTGTTTATCCTCGTCTACAATTGATTTGGATCTGTTACTAAAACCTGTCTGACCAGCACACAATCTATCCATCTAGCCCACTTGATTGCTTTTCCTGGAGCAGCTACTGCAATCGCTATCTTAGTTACATCAACCCTGAGCCCCGTAAGTTGGCTGCACTTTGCTTCATCAAGCTCAAGTAGATATACTTCCATTCCTCCAACAGCATGAACTGCCATGTTGGGTTCAACACTCTGCCAGCTCCTTGCATGCTGTGGGTTTTCAGTCATGTTGCTCAAGTCGGTATTCCATTGTATTGGTGTGCCTTTCAGACTTGGTTTTTCTCTCATTTTCCTGTGGTTACCCTGCAGAATCCTCCAGTTCTCATATACTACCGTTTAGATACTAGCCAGGTCTCCACTTCCACCCAGGTGTCCAAGACTTTGAGCTTAACATGAATTAACGTAATTTACAGTGAACCAGCTCTTCATGGGGATGCGGCTCACCCATGGCAACCAGTGGAAAAATCAACATCCGCCTTATTATCTCAACCAATATTACTGATACAACTTTACAACTGCATGAGCACATACATTTAGATATGGAGAATCAGAATATGTAATTATTATTTTATAATTCCAAGTTATTGCTTTTTTGTGATATTTTTAAGAGTCCTTACACTGAACTGCATACCTTTCGTCTTTGAACCATGTGAGAACTAAAAGCATATACCAGGTGGCTCCGTAACTTAATGCTGTACTTCTATAGGTCTTATATAATTGATAATAAGACGTTTTATACTGATTCATAGCAATTCTTTGAGATTATAGGACTAAATAAAAACCTGAAAAAGTGGATCAAAATACATACAAAATAGAGCTATTTAACTAGATGATATCTACTTACACAGAAGAGCTATCAAGCTCCTTGCTTGTAATAAGTTTTAATATCATGCTAAAGTAGATGTAAACAGTATTAGGTTATTGTGACAAGTTTACTATATCCTATCCTTCTGTAATAATTACTAGTTGGAAGAAGTATTTTCCAAGTCACAATCAGAGTAATTGTACCAGAAATAAAGATCTCCAATGAATATAACTTTTCTGATAGCTCTATTGGATTCAGGAGGGCTGGTTTATTGATTTTTAACTTTGTTCTAGTGGAATTGCATACTATCCTAAAATGTATGTACTGTATTTCTTATTAATTAAAGACTCTTTTTCTATAGTAATCTGCTTAACTATAAAGTTTGTAGCAATATAGGTTATGTATTCAACTAACATACAATACTAAGAAAAGGGAAAGAAAGAGTTCTGAAGGCCAAGCAGGTTTCATTGGTTAATTTCATCATATATTAAAAACCTATCTTTTATTTCAGACCCTTGAATAGACATGCAGATTCTAACACTGAAAGAATATCATTTAACATCAAACTCTATATTCCTACTCTCAGGGTATTAGTGAAGTTAATTGTGAAGAATTAAATCTGCAGGTCTTCTGTGTCAGTAGATATCATTTAAACAAATTGCCCCATTTTGTATGTATTTTGATAGATTTTTTTGAGCTTTTACAGGATTTTGTAATTTCAAAGAATTGTTATGAAATAGGATAAAAAGTCTTATTACTAATTATATAAGACCTATAGAAGTACAGCAGTAAGTTATTGAGCCACTTGGTATATGCTTTTAGTTCTCACATGGTTCAAAGATGAGGGGTATGCAGTTCAGTGTAAGGACTCTTAAAAATATCACAAAAAACCAATAACTTTGAATTATAAATTTTATAATTACATATTCTGATTCTCCATATCTAAATGTATGTGCTCGTGCAGTTGCAAAGTTGTATTAGTAATATTGGTTGAGATAATAAGGCGGATGTTGATTTTTCCACTGGTTGCCATGGTTGAGCCGCATCCCTGTGAAGAGCTGGTTCACCGTAAATTACGTTAACAGGTTTTACAGGCACCTAGGTCTCCGTCCGCAAATCCTCTGTTGTGGAACACCATCTTTGCCTCCCCTCCCTTCCTTCCTCCCATGTCATGCTTGTCCTTTTTTACTCGCGTTGCTCGGGATTTTTTTTCTTCTCTTACCTAATATCCCCGGCTAGCTAGAATCAAATTTCACAAGCAGAGCCTGCTCGAGTTTTCCCTCTTTTTAGCGCCAGGGGTATGCGGGAGCTGCTGCAGAGTGATGATATACCGTAACATTCAGGATCTTGATGGGAGGTCCGTTCTCTCATGGGGAGCACGGGAAAACCAGTAAAGACACGGATTCCAAAGCAGATCTATTCCTCTATTCATCCATCTTTTATCTTTGTAGAATTTCCCCCCCGCCCCCCAGCGCTTAGCGAGCATGACAACCCGAGTGATGTCCCATGCACAACACGTTCAAAATAATGCCCAGGCATTGAGTTGCCGCACAACTTACCCGGGAACGAACACACTTACAAACTAGAACAGCGCCCCCCACGTCCTCCACAATCCAGTAATAATTTTTTTTTGCTACCATGAGAATGAATGAATGAATGGATGGATGACCACCTAGAATCACTCTCTATATTACACGGTACTATACCTTGCGAACAGACGAGAGAAGCTCACGATGAGGGATTTGGACTCGGGACAGTAAACGCGGCACCATACCGATGGCAATGGAAAAGTACTGCTGGAGCCTTCCGCTGGCCTGGCGCAAGAATCACACGTCATCTACCGCACAGCATTGAATTGGTTTGTGCAAACAATCGAGGGAAATTTGACTATATCCGATGTATTCAGAAATCTCTTAGATGTGGAAAAAATAATTGGATACTCACCCGCGCGTCCCAATAGCCATAGCAAAGTTAGGCCCAAGTGGACCCTATTTCAGACGGCCGAAAACATCGAGAAATCACCCACACTCAGGCGAGAACCCACGGAAGCTAGTCTATCCTAGGCAATAAGTGATGGGAGTTCAGATGAGGAAACCTCCCCCCCCACCCAACGAGCCTGCCACGCAAAATCAGTGTCTCAGGTCTCCGAGTCCCAGGATCACGGGGTGTCACTCACACCCCCCCCGGAGACACCCGAATCCACCTCACGGAGGAACGGTACAGCACAGCTCGAGCCTCCGAACCCTCACGACCTCTTTTCGATCTCCTAAACCATGTTGCCCAGTGCAATAAACAGGACAGGTGTCCACCGATAATAGAAATACCGTCAATGTGCAGCCAAGTCTTTGCATTGCAGATGAGAACTGCAGATTTCCACTACTTATGAAAGCATCTGCACTTGCATTTTTACCAATTTCATTTACAAATCCAAAAATTCATTTTTGTTGAGGGGGGGGTAAGGTCATGTGGTGAAATCGTTGCTACAGTATATGGGATCATTAGCAGCTTCATGGGACTCAATATCTCAATGCCAAGACTTTGAGACATGCTTCCCCCACTCCTCCCCTCCTTTCCATGGGCGACTAGGTTAAGAAAAACGGTACGAATATTCTCAATTTACCAGAATTTGGGCGGTTTCCTCTGTTCAATTTCAACTGGTAATGGTTAAGCTATCACAGGTCAACTTAGCATACAGCTCTCGTTTACAGTTCTAGGTCCGAGCACTAAATCTATACTATCACTAAAAGCATGACCCCCGGTCATTCACCCGACTAAGCTGGTATCATGCCGTGCGGTGTCGCGCCTGAGTAGGCCGGGGAGCCCTCTGACGCCTAGTAATCCCCTCCGGCCAGGCCCGCCTAGACTACTTCTTACGTGTGATATATGAGTTACCATATCATTTCGTAGAAGCCGGATTGAAGATACGGACACCAAGCCAATGAGATGGAAAGCAGGCTGTCAGGTCGCCGCGCTTTGGGAGGATAATGATAGATGTAATCCCATTTGATAGTTGTTAGAGTATGCTGTTGGGTAGTTTGGGGCATGGCTGTTGGTAGGGTTTCTCTGTTTTGTGGGGGTTTCCCGGCTGGGTGAAATCGTGACCTGCACTTATTCTTGGACCGATTAGTCGAGAATAAACCATCAAACTCTCCCCTTCCACCCTATTAAGTCTTCTCCTTCAGTTCCACAAGTTTATCCTGCGGCATAAAAACCGCATCAAATTCCAATCATTGAACTGTTGCTATTAGATACCGTGAGGTGATTGGGCAGTTAATCCGACCTTCTACGATATGATGCAGTGTCGAGTGTGCCGTCAACACATTGCCTGACGTATCCACCCGGTAAGAAAGACCAGGATTTCAGTACGACACTCCAAGGATGGGCTAGAAAGGCCATAAATCCTGACGGTAACCCTGCCAACAAATATCCGAAGAGAATCCTACAAGGCATTAGTATTTTTAATAGTTCAGCTACAGTACTTGTCCTTGCACTTCGGAGGTTAGCGATGCTGCTCTCGTAGTTTAAGCGCTTAATAAGTATGCATCGGTCAAATGCCAGTGTCTTGGCAAGCAAGGTATCATTGGATAAACATAGCCAATCCCTGTGCCTCGCCACCCTCCCCCCCCGGACGACTGCTGGTTGGCAGGGACCGTTGAAATCTTGATTCAGGTAACTGGTGACCTGGCCAAACTTGTCGCCCTTTCCGCCAACCCCCCTCCCCCCCGCGATGAGAAACCCGCCGCAAGAAGCGCACATAGCGAAGACTATAGCAGTTTATACCTCAACCAAGCCCCTGAAAAGCAGCCCGTGCATCAAGTGGCATCTTTGAACGTGACATCAATCCATCCACTCGGGGGGGAGATGTTTTCCTCCTTCTTTTCCCCTCTTTCTTATTTCCTACGATGGCTGCCAAAACTTCCATATTTGCCGTGATCGTGTTCTTGAGCCCTCCCCCCCAGAGTGAGACCGAATCATGCTCTCATGACCAGAGCACCCCACACGAGTGATAGCCCATGCTTTTATGCCAGCACACCTCTCCCGCCCCCCGCAGAATGGCGGGCTCAGCGACACACTTCTTGTCCCACCCCAATCCCAATCTCTCCCCCCTTCCCCCGTACTCCAGTGTCCAGCGCCCGGCACCCACACATTCAAATATCATACCATCAAGAGCATCTACCTCCACACTCACGCCCCATATAATCGAGCGCCATCCCAGTCCCTTCCGACTCTCTGCAGATACCAGTGGGAAGCGTACCAGACATATTTTAGAGAATCACCTTCCAGAAACTTTCTCACATTCCTCAACCTCTATCCACCTTCTAATCAGCTTTTGTTTAGTCACCAGATATTACAAGCAGAACCATCACCCTTAATCAAGAGCAGCAGGACTCCAGTTCTCACCATGACCGGTAATCGTTACGATGGGATTTCCAAACGTCCCACTCCCACTGGCATTTCCCCCCCCTCTGCCCCTACCGATACCGGTTCATCTCCGCTCGTCTGTCCAGTCTCCAGTTGCCCCTTGGTTTTCAAGGGAGAAATGTCCCACCTGGACTTCTGCAGACACCTCAATCATCCGGACCTCTACGGGAGGGCAGATTGCGAGAAGGTTACTTGGCTCAACCTCCATAGGAGGGAGCACAAGCGATACCTGGCCGCACTTGGTTTAACCCCCTTTCCACAGTCCTAACTGCAGCAGGTGGTAGAAGCAACCAAGCTGATGAGGTTGATATCGTCAAATTTCCAGAGCACGGCAATGAAGAAGAAGGGGAGTTGAGGACCTCTGAGCTCGAGCTGCGTGTTATGAGCCTGGGGGGAACCGGAGAGAAACCCATCCCCCCGGAGGCGGGAACCTGCCAGGGGATGTGTGCTAGAGTCCGGATGGATGTCCAAGTTATTATCCTTTCTTTCATTACCCCTCAATTGGTAAAGTGGGGTCTCTTGCTTATTGAAATTTGGAACAAATTGTAGTACTACGCTGGGGTTCTCTTGGGTGCCGCCGGCGGCGTCAATTAGTAAACTCTTCTCCAAAATTCTGTACGTACCCACACACCCCATACCATAAAGTCTACCCCACAGAGAACTTTATATCTCTTATTATATATCGTGAGACGGGCTGATTCTGGCTAGACAGCGGCTGGCCCCCATGATTTCACACACCTGTCAGGAATCGCTAGCTCAATGCTAAAGACACGGAATTAGTGATTTTTTCCTCTTTGTTTTCCTCCATCGGCATCAAGGCCTTGTTAGAGTGCAAGCGCTACTATTATCTTACCACATGCTGCGTTTAGGTCTCATTCGTCATCAAACGTATGTTTATTATGTCTACTTGATTTCTTATTTCACAAGTCTTGGTTAGCCCGATATCATAGTTAGGGATATCATGATGGAGAGATGTATATATCCGGGGGAGCTCGGTAATTCCCGAGTGCAGACTATGATATAGCAGCTTCAGAAATGCTTGAGGTACGAGAAAGGGTTCGATAAATCGTTATGGTGTTTCAGACTTCAATTTATTATCCTTGTTATGCCGACCCAGCTTCAACAGTGTTTGAGACAAATTTGTTGTTATCGTAGCCATAATTACAAGCACGATCTTGGCGACAAAATTCTTCGGCACCCCCCCCCACCCCATTTTACACCAAAAATGGCTGATTTCAAATACACTCAACTCACCCAAAAAGCGATGGAGAATTAATAGAACCGATTCCATAACGTAGGCAATTACCTCGACCTCCCGGGTATAAATTACAAGTACAGTACATTTTGCCCACTACCAATCCCGGCATCTCACATCATCAACCAACAGAGCTTACCACTTATAAATGATAATATTTAAATGGCCCTGAAAGCTCTAGCAAATTTTAAAATTTTTTCCAATGCCAAAGCCGACATTTTGTGAAGTGGAAATGACCATCTCGGGTGCAAAATGGGGGGGGGGGGTGCCGACGAATTTTGTCGCCGAGACCGTACTTGTATCATAACTGAACACCAACTGACCCTAATAATTTTGACCGTCTGGACAGTCCTTCCGCATAAATTTCAACTATCTTGACATCAACCTAATTAAACCAAATCTATACTGTATCTATAGCAGTAACCAACGCCTGTTATCTAACAATATGCCAGGCCGCCGTGGTGGATAAACCTCTCCAAATACCGGTAGAAGGCTTTCAAAACCGAATCACAACGTTTTCACCGCCACGAAACAGGGGGGTGGTGGACCAGGACTAGTGTGATAGAAAATAATTCAATTGCCCTACTTCGGCGATTTCCACTCTCACCCACCCATATCCGCCTTGTGCCACGCCAATGCGCCTCGCACGGCACAAAATAATTCCAGAGCGGAGTGAGGCCAATGGGACAATTCGGGTTAATTGGACTATCAAGAATGGATGAGCCATGTTTCTACCAGTACTCGAGTACCCCGCATGGATGCGGTGATAGCTTGGTGGCTTTTGCTCTCCCCTTCTCTTTCCGACGTTGGGATTCAACTTGCCGATAGTTTCTCCCTTTCCCCTGTTCCCCAACAGTGCTACCCACATAATACCCCTGTTCATCGCCCCCACAGAGTTTCGTGGTTCCCCCAATGAAAACTGCCGCCCGCACACAAGTACCATACTCCAGTATTTACCCAAGAGGGTTTTTCCTTTTTTCTGTGCTACCGGTACCACCTTCTTTCTAATGGTGAGGAAAAAAAGGAGTACCGGTAGCAAGCTTTCCCAAAAAAGCGGCCTTAACAGAGTGCAATTGTTATTTCCTTTTGCTAGATATTTCTGCATACGTGTGCCGCCAGAGGTAAAGACAGTCCAATCACACCTCATCAGAAGGATTTTAACCCCCAAGATAACCATGACGTCTACACTGTGATTAAGCTAAAAACACATAAAAGAAATTGAAGGAGAGGAAAGCTTGAAATACCCAGGATCACGATGCAGGATTCTACCAATCTCGACGTAAGGAGTCTCGGAGCACCCGCGCGGCCCCGACCGTGCCGCCTCTGACGTCCACACCCCGCATCCCAACGTCCCCCCCCGCCCTGTTGAGAAGGTATGATATCGCGTGATGGATAAATAACCCAACAGATCGGTACCTACCTGCATTTGAATTTTGATGCAGCCGACACGGGCATAAATCAAGATGGATGGTAAATTTCCGGATCGGCACACCCCTAGAATTCCAATATTCAAGACCCCTCGGTCACCCAACTACCTCTCAATTACCCAGGCCTCATTCACCCCCAAGTGGTTGTGGATAATTGAGCACGAAATGGTAGCTTAAACTGCCGACGTTTGCTCCGGGCCCTCCAATTAGGGCCAAGCCAGCCAGGGCAAGAATAGAAGGGAAGTGTGGAAAGTATCATAACGGTGGTTAGGGAGAAGGTCAAGCAGCAACAAGTGCATGCTCTATCATGCGATACCTGCATCACAGCTGGGGAAACTTGGGATGGCACAAGAGTGGACATTCTTGCTCATTGAGGGACATTTCTGATTTTCCCTGTTGATGCGGTACCTATACATTGCGTGCCGAACACGGCACGATATCATGAAAACCCGCTTTATTGGGCCGTGTGCTATGTGACCTGGAACCCCGTTATTGGGATAGGGAGGCAAAAAAACAACGCAAAGACGAAACACAGCCCCCCTGCAGACAGAAGAAACAAAAGAAAGAAAAAGAAAAAAATTTCCGACCCTAGCTTGCCCAGAGGGTGGGGCAGAAAACAAAGCAAATACGGAGCATCCAACCCTACTAGCTTTCGCCGAGTGAGCGTATATGATGGAATCCAACCCGCAGAGAAATCAAGTGGCTGGGAAAGACTTGTTTAGCCCGTTTTCTTCCGGCTTCCCACCCCCCCTTATCGCAAGTACTTGGACACAGGGGAAACTTTTTTATAATAATTATAATATGTTGCCGAAATTTTCCTGATAGGGGGGATGCAGATCACCACAAACTAGGCAGTTGAGACAAGAAAAAAAGAAAAGAATATCACGCACAGCACCCTACTGCCAGAGTCAGCCCCAACGCCCTACGGTATCACACTTCCCTCATATTCGAGAACTTTCGATACTGCATCCTTCTTCTCATCTGTCTCAGCATGGGGGGGCTGAGAGTCCTTCCCCCCTTTCAAACAGCATCAACTTTTGGACCCTGCGAAACTACCAAAGCGGCGACCACTTTGCAAACGGCGGAGCGATGAATAAGGGAAACGAGGATCAAACTGCCAAACGGCCTTCACTACGAACAGTCAACGGCGAACTGCGGAACGGTCAAACCGCTGAACGGCGAAACGGCCGAATGGCGACGTTGACCAAATGGCGAAAGGCAGACAGCCAAACAACGTAACGGCGAAGATAGCGTACGGAAAACGATGATCAAAACGACGAAACGATGAACGTGAGATGGCGATGCTACGGAAACGAAGCCATGCTTAGTAACGAGAGAGAAAACTCTAATCGCCAACAACGGCTTGGGGGCGGAAGCGGGGAAATTCACCTCTCTATTGCACAACACAACTAACAAGAACATGCAAGACAGGAGTATAAACAAACTACGACAAAGACATCCTCATACCCGCGTCCTCCTACCCTTCCACCAGACAAATCCGTTGACATCAACGCTCGCCCACTCTCGTCGATGTAAGTCTCTCCTTTCTCCCCATACACCCATGCTAACAAGAGGAAGAAAACAGGCTTCACAAAGACCCCCACTACTCGGCACCTACGGACAGCTACCATTACGTCCCTTTGACACTTTCGTTCTGCTTCCGCCGGGAATGTGTTTCCCTTCCGCAGTTGCAATGCTCCTAAACGCATCGCTGAAACCTCCATCAAAATAAACAAAAAGAGAATGGGACGAACACCTTGACCGTGCGAGCACTATCCGGATCACGTCGCATGTCAAAAGAGTTCTGACCATGTCGAGCAGCATTCACGATCCCCAGCATTCTTCCTACCCTGTTTCCCTCAATCCGAAAGGGGGAGGAGACTCTGGTCCTAGCACGAGAAGCACCTCATCCAGTTCTCATCACACAGAAAGACAGAGCACATAATACGGGCGTGGCACCATATCTACCGGAATATTAGCCAAGACGAGGGAAAACTTGAACACCCCTTCTGGTAACATTGGCAACTCCCCTTCTCAGTAACCCCCCAGACTTCCTAGCAAAAAGCCCCTCTAAGTAAATCATCATTTAGTTGCCGGGGTGTATCTGGTGCACTAATCCCTAGCGCTTGCATGGGGGAACCCGCACTCCTTACAGGAATAAAACTAATCATGTTTACTCACTCGGTGCCTTGCCAGCTCTTCTGTGGTCAGTTCCCCCAGGTATGCTCCGGTACAAAAACCCGTCCGCGCCCAGAACCAGAAGCATAGGGCTCTACCAACTGCAAGTCAGCGACGAATCCGGGAACACTCAAGATGACAAAACTAATACCTCACCTTTCAAAGCTTTATCCACTTTCCCTCCCCACCAAACGCCTTTTCAACCGACAGCTTCATCAAGAATTCTTACCAGTAGGGCCGGTAGCGGCGGTTGCGATACCCGTGAGCTAGGGAGAGGCAGCAATTCGGGAAGCCAAGTTTCGCGTTTATCATCCTGGTAGGATGGAAGGAATCTTTTCGCAAACCCTACACCTCCGTTATGGTAAATTATTACGCCCCGGCTGGTCGGCCAGCACGATGCGATCTCCCATGCTCCCTCTGCGATGCTCATGTCGTTCAGAGGTTGGTCGTTAGTTGCAACCCTCACAGCTACCGAGTGCACATTTACACTAGCAGTCACCGGCGTGTTGTCGCCCAGACAAGAGGCTGTACCCAAGTACCCCCGCTGTAAATCCAACCAATCACATTGCACAAACCTGGGAACGCTGCTCGGTGGTTGGCCGCGAGGCCGTGAGCACCATCACCCGCTGGACAACGAGGGATACGACCAAAGCTCGCAATGGGCTGACCTTTGTGAACACAACTTCCACTATACCACGCACCACCCAGATCCGAGCTGAAAGGCCGGTTCGAGTGGTTTAACACTCCTCCACTCTGATCCGCCAAGCTCTTGGAACGTTTGGCATCATCCATCATCTTCTTCCATCAAATCTAATAAAACTCAGGTACGATAGCGAGAGAGTGACTTGAGGTACTTATTCTTTCTACGTTGGCGGAAGTGTCCTGTATATACACAAGCTGTTCGTTTCCAAACATATTCCTCCTTCGTCAGCCTCACCCATTTCCTCATCCTTTCTCCATCATGGCCCCACACCACTTCTTTGCACAACCCCTTCAAACTTCGTCTAAAACAACTCCGCTGGACCGCAACGGTCCAAAACAGTCCTGATACCTTTGCCCCTCTCCTCCGGTTCCCTAACTCTTGTGGTGCGACACCTAGTTGTCTAAAGACCTCCGAAGTACAACCTTCAACCTCCGGTATCCCCAGTGCTAATTTCTGAAACTCCCCAAATGTATCTGCTTCTGCTAACCTCTAGTCCTTGCACGTCCTTACCCATGGGCTCACCCTCATACATCAAACATCATACTATCTCCAAACGCGCCAATCTGCAAAGATCACCCTTACTCAACTAAACCACAATATTGCTGACGTCTGTATGGAAGCGTGATGATTTACAACAAATCCACGGCTTCAAAAAACTAGTGGTCACCGTGTGCGGTCATTTGGACCAAGAGGCTTTTACCCGGTTAGTGCCCCTCGGTAAATCCAGCGAATCGCATTGCGCCAACTTGGATACCCTAGTCGGCGGCAGCGAGTACCTCTCCTCCCGGATGACAAGGGGGAAACGATCGATACGATATTTGTGAATACAACCGCCATCGCGCACCACCCACCCAAATCTGAGCTGAGGGGCCGGTACGTAATAGCGGTCGTGTCTGTAGATGTTAAACTCGCCACGGGTGCTCTTACAAGAAATATGCATTAGACGAGTAGGGCCCAACAGGCCTCCATAATAATAAAAACACGACCCAAGAAAAAGAGACAAGGGTGCACCACCCCATTATCCCCCAAGAACGCGACACAAGTATCCTACCGGTACCGGCGGTTCGGCCTTGGGAGCTCCACCCACGATATCGTACAACGGCACTGCCGTGCGCGGATACAATCCAGCAACGAGACAAGTGGGGATCTAAGAAAGACGACATCATGACACCCAGCACTACCCCGCCCCCCAAGCATTATCAATAATTCGGGGACCAGGGTACTATAACCACGGTAGAAAACCCAGCAATACCCAAGTGATTGGGATTCATGTTCCACCCCCGCTATAATTTACCAACTCGTCTAGTACCCGACGAAAAACCCCCAGGCACTTTTTTCAAACGTCGAAATAAGAAGGCGGCTGAAGTGAGACCCGCGATTGCGTCAATAACCACCAGACCCGGCGGTGAGGGGGTTAGCGTTTGTGACGAAAATCCTGGGATAAAGGAAAAAAATAAAATAAAGTCTTGTTTGAACGTCCAAGCGCCCTTGCCGGTTTTCCGCTCAACAGGCAAGTTTATGCGGTAACCACCACCACACTTCAAAGGGTGTGGGGGTGGCGGTGGGGTGGTGGTGGGGATTCATAGCCGGGTAACTATCTCCCTGCTCAAAAATTTCTGGAAAGGTTTGGCTGGTGGCTTGCTGCGGCGTCTACTGTGGATATCATACCTAAGTACAATGAATGTTTACGTAACTGGGCACTCGAATTTGACCGAGAATAATCTAAACTTTATGGCATAAATAATTTACTCGAGCGCAATTCAAACGAGCAAAGACCAAGGAACTAAACTCGAAATGTGGGGAAACCAGGTGCACCACTCAGGTGCACCACAACTCTAGACGGATCAAGTGAATACCTTCCCCCGATCCTCGGACATTGGCTTTTTCAATTTTTATATCGTCGGTACAGGCGTAGGAATGTATAATAAGCACCTCCATTTTATGGCAACAAGAGTTCTGTATTGGATCGTGCGCTACGGTCAAATATTTACACAAGAGTGTGCTTTTGGTATTGCAGATAAGATATGGTACGTGGTTTCGTGTCATGTCGTGGCTGCCCGGCGCAGTGTAGCTGACGAAATTGACATGATCTCACTTGACTCCCTCCTTCCTTCCTGCCGTTTCCACCAACCAACCAGATATAGTGAGAACTGACAAAGTAAAGTGAAGAAATCAAATAGTACAAGTTAAGAACAAGAAGAAGAAGGAATATCTAACCAAGTAACCAATGGGCGAGACAATATGTTCCTGAAGAATAAGACAGAAAATAGGCAACGTAAACGCCAGAGCCAAGCCAAAGCCAAATGAAACACCCCCTCCCTCTCTCTCCCCAACAACCTCCACCTCTCCATCCCCCCCATCCAACTAGACAGAATAATGCTCCCAATCCACCCTGTCGAGTACCCCATCCAGTGCATTCTTCCCAAACTTATACCCTTGCAATAGCTCCTCATGGTCAATACCCAGATGCCTCACCCCGTCGCGTCCTTTGAACCAGCCGAAGCCATAAGTATGTCCCAGCCGTCTAAGTTTCTTCTTCCGCACGGCAGTGCTCTCCTCCTCTGTGCCTTCAAAGTCCACCAGCATCTTGCTCTGGTGTATGAACGCCAGCACCGATGATATGGTCCCGGGCTGGCGGGGAAGGAACGGGGATCGGCGAAGATGCAGCACGAGGCTCATTGTTAGGACTGTCACGGACAGGATTATAACGGCTAGAACGAAGGACACAGTGAAGCTGAGGTCGGACTCCTCGCCGCCACCGCTGTCCAGCGAACCCATTACCACGGTGAGGACTTCCACGAGGAGGGATACAAAGCCTACCCATGCCAGGAGGAAATGTCCTTTGCTAGCGGCCTTGAGCACCAGAAATCCGGGAATAGTGGCGGAGTAGTCTAGCGTTAAAACACTGCTCGGCGCGTGCCTGTTGAACAAGACCCAGAAGGGCTCCAGCATGCGCATGTCCTTCTCCACGATTTCCCAGATGGACTTTATCAGGACGGATATACCGGTCAGGACCCAGGGGGTTTGGTCCACTACTATGGTGAGTGGGCCGTAGGCTAGTGGTGTCAGCACCCCAGCGAGTGCGAGGAGGAAGCCGATGAACGGGAGGCCACCCTTCAGCCGGAGGATGAGCGGGTGCGGGTTCATTGCCTTGGGTGCGTTTACATCACGTTCGTTTTCCTTGAGGAATTGGGCTTGCCAGAGGGCACCCTTGTGTAGGACATAGGTTCGTTTGTTGAGTTGCTTGTGGATCGTCTCTTCGGAGGCGGAGTCTAGGTCTTTGAAGTCCATTAGAATGTGCGATTTGTTTGCCATTGCAGCGACCCCCGCAATTCCACTCGGGTCTCCTAGCAGGCCAGAGCGACGGCGGGATAAAACGACCAACATCCCCACGCCCAAAAAGAAGATTATGGCTACGGTGGCCTCGAGGAGTCGGGAAAAAACCTTATCAACAACTATTGTCTTTTCGATCTGCGCGTCAACCAGTTTCTCACCCGCCTCTGACATCATCTTCCTGCGCGCGCGCTGGGACGGGGTAATTTCGATGAATGCGGATAGCAACACGGGGACAAGGGCGAATGCCAGCAGTGATGCCACGGATGAAGCCACCACGAGCCATTGACGGTGCTGTATCGCGGCGACGGGAACGAGCAGACTCCAGAAGGTCTGGTATTCGATGTTCAAGGTACTTGCCGCGAGAGCTCCATTGGATCCCTTGCTGAGTTGGTAATACGGCTCCGTACGCTTCACCTCCGTATCCGTGATTTTCCAGAGGATACCGTATATTACGGCTATTAATGTCGGGAGGTATTTCCACATCGCGAAGCCTACCATTGTCAAGTCTTGGTCTACGCGCTTGAAGGATATTATTCCTTTTCTTCCGTTTCCACGGATTAGACCCCTGTCGGAAAATTGGTATAGGGTTTCCACGCAGGCCATTAGTGCGAGGGAGCAGAGGAGGAGGGAGGCTATGAACCAGGGGCGCATGGATACGGGTTTCCAATTGGGAATTACACGATCTTTTTTTTTATTTCCGCCATGTTAGCCGGGTTTATCCATTCTGGTTTTCACGGGGGGGTTTTACTAGGTGGGAAGTAGTAGGATTGTTTGTCGGTGTTTTCCATTGTCCCCGCCCGATGGAGGGAAAATACATCAGCTATGATAAAAATTAGCCTCAACCGATCGCTAATTCAGAGATTTTGGCAAAACTTACAATCTCTCCGCTCGTCACTATCCCCCCCCCCAAAAGAGGATAAATCTATCACTTCGCCGGTACCTACGCCACAATTAGCCCCACATCCCTCGCAGCCCTGGCCAGCAGGATAGTAATCAGCCACCAAAACTCACCAGTATAAGCATAGTCTGCGTCCATATTGTAATCCTCCATAGCCTTGGCCGCCGGAGGGGGAATAAAATCTGCGCCAAAAGTACTAATATCATAACCGACAGGCTCCTCATCATCCCTCTCAACAACCTTTGCATAATTTGCCTCACCTCCTCCATCTCCAAAGCCCCCTCCCCGATCCCTAACACCCCCCAAATAACTCCTGGCACTCAACCTCGATCCCCGCCCTTTCACCGTGCCAAGGATCTTATCACCCAATCGCTTAGCCATGCTTGGCTGCCGACCGGGCCCACCCCACCCTCTGGAGGCAAGATACTCGCCACCTCCACCGCCACCTTCATACGAGGTCCGATGCTCGGTAAGCCTCACGCGCTCGTAATCCGTGTCGTCAAAATCCATAGGGACCGTAGGGGGCGGCGGTGGAGCGGGGATATCATAGGCAACCGAATTCCTGTTATTACCATTATTATTCTTATTATAACCGCCAGCGGTGGGTGGGGGCGGCTGCGGGATAGAGTTCTCAATGGCGCTCCGTCGCTTATGCGAGTTTGTCTGGAAACCGTACGTTTGCGTGGACGCTGCGGCGCCGGGTGGATTCAGGGGCGGGTTGCCGAAGCGTGGGAAGGTGGGTGATATAGGGGACGTTATACGCAGAGATTCCGGTATCCCGTCTTCGGGAATCGCACGCATCTGTGGGGATATCTCGGGTGAGGATAAGGCTGGTTCGCCATGGCGGGTTCGGGAAAACTCCTCCGTTTGCGAGGGACTGTGCCTATGTCCGTACCCATCACCACCATAATATCCGTGCTGAAAACCCGGGGGCGCGTAGGGCGATCCAGGGGATGAAGGGTGCGTCGAGGAGTAGGCCGTCGGGTCGGGAAAGTCGATCGTTTCCCAACCGATTGCTGGGTCGAATGAGTCGCTGTCTATTCTTGAGATGCGGGACTTGGCCATCTCAACGACGACGACGGCAACTGCAACAAGAGAGTGTCAGGAGCCTGAGCGTTTTCGACAAAATTTTAGCTTTTCGGTATCCACTTTATTCCACCGCTCCTCGCATGAGCGTTCCCCAGAGTCGGCGGGAAAATGGGTTTAGTGCACGGCACCCCTGAACCTTGATGGCACGGTCAGACTTGCCGAAACGGCTCGAATGCTGGGCGGCTCGTAGTATCGTAGGCAGACAAACAATCAGATAGAAAGGAGTAAAGCTTTGGCAACGGAAAACGAAGATGGAAAGAAGGGAAGAAAGGGAACAAGACCAGCAGAGGGTGACAAAGGTTCGTCCTCCCCTGACGGTGAATGAGGAGGAGGAAGAAGAGTCTTGTTCAGTAAGCGGAAAGGATATTTTATCAAGCTCGACCAGGGGTCGTCCCGGAGGCGGGGGGAATAAGGGAGGAGAGAGCGGAACAGCAACCAAAATAACTAAAAAGGAAAGCCCACGGTACACCAACAATTGATGTTACAAGTTGCGTGGTACACACCGAACTCGGAAAGCCCACACTCTAGGTGTAACAAAAAAAAGTACGAGTACAAGCAGCAGACGAGGGAATAGTGCAGATGGAATGGCGGCGGAACGGGGCTCTTGGAGACGGAATTTAGGATGTGCGAGTGCTAGGAAAAGGAGATGCCCTTATCCTTCTCGTGACGGAGTCCACCAAGCACGGGAGATCTGGCGAGACGAATAGGTGATTGAATGAATAAATGGCCAGCAAGCAAGTTCGGAGGGGGGAGAAAGTGAAAGAAAAGAAAGAAATTCCGTGGAAGACAAAAGTCCTCCACATGAATGAACGACGCGATTCCCCAATCCGAAACTCAGCCGCACCAAACAGGAGCCGGGAATGCCATCTTTCTCCCCTCCCCACCTCCACTCGCAAGCCCGTCAACCATGATAGATAGCACACTCGAATTTGTAATAAGTAGCTGGACCATCCTACGCATGCATACAAAGTACGAGTACTTGTACGAGCAAAACCAAGCCTAACCCTTAACCCTCACTCACGTATGCAAAACGCCAATTGCTTCAACAAATCCCTTCCCCCCCCCCGAAAAAAAGGATTCAGGTCTGAACACGCTTTCCCCTCTTCATGCGCTCGACCCAAGGTACTCGAGTACAGTACTACTGTTCACAAAAATACGCACAAAGCGCACTAAATTACATGTCCGGAGATGTCCAAATACCGGTACAGTACTGTACAGGTACTCAAGCACTTAAAAGTGCTCGGGTACCGTTCAGCAAATCACTTCCTGTTCCTCGCACGCGAGCAAGAAAAGAAGGGGAGGAGAAAGAAGAGAAAAGGAAGAAAGGAAAACCTGTTGCCTGACAGGATGTTTCTTTTTTTTTTTTTGCTTTTCTATTTCGAGCATCACACCACATCCGGCCCATCAGTGTCACACCCGAACAAAGTTGGCTGGCGGGCTTGTCTCTCTACCCACGCAAACAAGCAAGCAA
Source organism: Tuber indicum (assembly GCA_006112555.1). Classification (NCBI taxonomy): domain Eukaryota; kingdom Fungi; phylum Ascomycota; class Pezizomycetes; order Pezizales; family Tuberaceae; genus Tuber; species Tuber indicum. The sequence goes on from VBSK01000383.1 coordinate 630,869, forward strand.
CTACCAACCACACACATGAATGGGATCCTCCAAAACAGAGAGGGCGCCAAAAGGCTTGAAGAAGGACGGGCTGTATCCGAGCAGTTTGGTGCTCGAGTAAGCACGGGAATCGGGAAAGCACAGCTTCCCATTCACAAGGTGGCAGGGTACCGTGTGCTAGCAGAGAATCATAGAACAGAGTATCCGGTATTCGGATTCCAGTCCGGAAATCTGTGATATTATGATACTTCAAAATATTATCTATCGGGAAAGAGAGAAAGAAATGCGGAAAGTAGGAAGGAGGGGGAAGGAAGGAACCAAGAAGGAAAGACAATACCACGTGTAGGTGAGGAGGGAATCTTCTGTTCCACGTTCCCAAGCGCTGGTTCGATCCTTTTTTCCTGTTCCATGCCGGGGATGCACTGGGTGCTTGCTTCTCTTTACCCTTTTCTCATCATCCTGTTTGTGTTACTGTGGTACGGGAGGTTGCTCGGGGTACGGTGCGGGTAGGGGTGCTACCATCCCACTCGACCATTCATCGCCCAATGCCCGCTTTCCCGTGAACTTCCTGCCGCGTACAAGTACAAGTACCGTACCATACAACTTGATACAAGTAAGATGGCTGATGGTTTACTAAAGCAGAGCGCTGAAAAACTCTGCTCTGTACTCGTACCGTGCAGTACCATACAGTACTTGTAGACTAGCGACCAACCAAAAAAAACCCAGCGCTAATACACTGAGGTGTAAGTAGCGGCGGGTGAATAAACGGATCGATTAATACTCGTACGCGCACCCCGCCGGTAAATTGTCCCGAATAAATAAATAAATAAACACCGTAGCAAATGAAAATGGAGCGAGTCCTTTGTGTGATATGTTGTGCACTGCCTCCGCGGACAACTATGGCATAAATCCCTACCCCTTCGAGATTTATTGAGAGGCAGTGAGTGGGACATCGATGACAGCCCTACAACTCCCCCCCCCGCATCGATAGGGCTCTGTATCCAAGAGTGCTTGCGTCAGTAAGGGGGACACAGTACGAGTACCGTATGATACGAGTAGTCTAAGCTAGACTGAACCCGACCAAACCCATCACGACAGAGTCAATCCACCAGATCGACCTGGCTTGGCATTTATTTAACCGAGGGCTCCCACCTCTAATTTTTCGATTGTCGACAAATTCAACACCGCATCGTCTTCTCCCATACAGTGCACCGGTACGGTATTTGGGCCACCCTAGCCTCCTGCCTTTACGGGCGATCAAACAAGCTGTGATCACCAGTGCATTGAAGCTCTTCCTGATTCAGCGCATCGTCCCTCTCATTCCGGGACCTTGCTCTCCATACAAGTATCGTGCAAAACCGCGACACAAGACCACCCCACGGCCCAGCCCTACCAAATCCAAAACATCGCGAACAACCCTCGAACACCGGGCACACTGCCCTGTTTCCTACATTCTCCTGGTAACAGCGAGCGCTGCAGCATCATTTGGGACCGCAAAACAAAATCTCGCTTAGCTTGCCGCACCCCGTCGCCGGGGGAGGTTGTCCGTCTGCATGCTGCGCTTGGGTAACCAGGTAAATTATCCTCAGCTCGCGCCAAGGTGCGGTGGTGCACAGCACCGGTATTGTGTCCGTGTTCGCGCACATTGCAGGTACTGTACTTGTGGACTTGGGATGTAAGGGGTGAGAAGGTTAATTTTGCTTGGCCGGAAGCCGGTCGAGGGTGTGATGCCACTGGTGGCTGGTGAGGTGTGGTGACTAATTTAGTGAGTACGAGTAAAGCTGCCGTGGGGTCTCAAATACCGGTAGACTACTTGTGGTTGGGCCAAGTGTTTTGACATGTCGTTGGAGTTGCCTCTTCGGGTAAGGCTTGGCGCTTTTTATTTTTATTTTTATCTCTCAGGGGCTAACCGGCCCCCCCATGCTGTTTTTCCGGAATTTTCTGCCCGGGCAACCAAATCCTGCTCTTGCTGCCAACTTTATCCGGAATTTCCACACTAGGGGTAGCCTCTTCTTGAGAAGGTATCATACCGTACCGTACTCCACTCGTATGTTGCTCTACTCGAGTACGTACGAGTACATATATAAGATCATGTCGCGGGTAACTTATGTCGGGAAATTGGGATGGGCACAAGTGTCCTCAAAATGCACAGTTCTTAACATAGCCTTACAGCATCAGGGCAGAGCGGCTGGTGGCAACACGTAATGAAGCCTCGTGGGACTCTGCGTATTTTTCAGTCTATGCTGCGTATCTCACTTCCCGACAAAATAAATTATTGAGACTCCAGATGCGAACCTAGCCTCCAAACTGCTAAAACTCACTAGTCTCTTTTGTAATATACGGGTGGAACATTCGCCTATTCGAGTAATTAGGGTTGAAAAAACTCCAAGAACATCGAGTAGACCACTCTGCTCTGTTCGTCATGACTGCGACAGAAACCAATTAAAGTAGGATTTCCACAGTATGATATGATACTCGGATACCAGGGCTATCCCGTGAACAGGACTTTGGAGGAGAAGGATGAACTTTATAGGACCATATGCACATGTAGGGGTATATGTGGTGATAAAGAAGAAATTCGCGAAAACTTTAAAGATAAACACTGGTAAATTTTGATTTTTCCCACTGTGCTAACTGGCCAAGCTCGAATGATTCCGTTATCGATCTTATTGTCAATTAATACCCTAGTGCTCCCCTATATTACCCCCTCCTCGAGTTGATACGGCATGTGTGGTCGCGATTTCTCGAATAGGCTAGTGTTCCAGATCGCGGGCAGGACCGAAGAAATGTCTCGGAGGTTTAAGGGATATGATACTTGCAATTTTCCCTGGCAAGATTATTTAAATACGATAGTAAATTAGAACTGGCCTATCGTTTTCATTTTTCACTTCAGGTTTGGCTGTTGTTGCGCAGGTCGGAATCGACAATGTTGCATACTTAACTTTTTGATCGAGCAACCCGCTACAATAACATGGATCCGGTCATCGGTTTTTATGCAGGCACGACCGAAAAAGTGAGAGGACACAAGCGATTCTGTGCTAAAAATGGCCCCAATTTTTTTGCACACTTATTCAGGCACAGATACTTGAATTAAAAATAGGATAACTCGATAGAAGTGTTCGGGAAAGCTGCAGACTAAATCGAGTTTCTGTTGTAACCTCAGATGGATTTGGGTTCTCCTGAGAGCTATAGCAAGAAGGAGCAAAATGTTCGTCAATATCCCGTTGAGCTGTTTTTTTGGTGGGAGTGATGTGTCTTGGCGGAATTTGAAAGTTCGACTTGCACCACTCTCGAGGAGTTGGGAATTGAGTGGACACTTGCGTGTAGAAAATGATGTCCATACTGCTTTCAGTGGTTCTGGGGATAGTTTGTGTTTTTGTGAGTCCTCTCCGGTGCAATATCTTGGTGCGAAATCTGCCACTTTCGCGGTAAAATCGAAAGTGTCCACTCACTTCGGTCGCACTTGTGAAAAACTGTGATAAAAATCATTATGTTTACTTACCGTGCCCAACTCGTCCATCCGGGGCCGCCCAAAAATAGTAAGGCCCTATAAGTGGGTATATGCAACCAGGTTGACAGAACCTCCCCCCCCAAGCGCGTTGCAGGAAATCATCCGGCGACCCGGTAGCATTCGTCTTATATCCAATGGTTGTCTATATTGGGGCGCGGCCAGTTCCGCTGGAGCACATCTAAGCTAAGCGACTAAGCACGTGTCTTGGTGATTATGTGAGCTCGCATATTGCAGCCTAATACTACACTTACTATCATATATGATGGTCCAACTATGGAGGCAATTCATCGAACACTTGGCCTCTGAGCTTCTGGGAATTGAAGATATTAGTTCAAAACTCAAAAGCCCTCATGCCGGTGGGTTCGAAAAAATGTATATCGGCAACTCCCTACCCTCGCTACTAGTACCAAGTGTATCATACCTCCTATTCACGTCAAGTACCCCCCGTACCCTCATATATCAGGCATCGACTTCTACAGTGACCTTTTAAAGTACTCTGGAACAGGTCCTCCACGCCCGAGGAATATGAAGGACCTCAGCGACCTCTTAGGCCGACTGGCAGTTACCGGTATCTCCCCCCCGGGCATGATTAAGTATGATAAATCCCGGACTCTCAATCAGGAACAACTGACCAATAGGGCAACGGTTGTGGTTGGCCGGACTATTCTGAAAGAGGACCATTATTGTGCCTTTCTTCACAACCGCCATCCCAGCTTGACCCCTCTTTGCTTTTCTCAATTCTGAAGGCAGTCCGGGGCAGTTAAAAAATGTTTACCGGAATGATGTGCAAGTTTTTTGAGCTGAAGGACTTTCTTTAGTATATATAATTCCTTTTTTGCGTACGAATCTTGCCGACGTATGCTGGGGGTTTGGCGCCTAAAAAGCGCATTTTTTTTTTTCGACCCCCGGGGCTGAGTGCTTCGATTTTGGTTGCTAAATTCGTATCATTGCAAGACTGCCGTATCGTATCATATCTCTCGTTTCTTCTGGGTGCTGACTAAGGATGGCTATCCGCAGGGCTTTTTGCTTAGTCACTCCAGCCCCATCCCGGGTTAGGTGCGTCACGGACCGCAGAACCGCGTCGTGTACCGCCTCGCCGCCGGTGGGGCTGGGTAAGCGAGACTCGGTAAATGTTTTACAAGGTTTGATTTTTTGGTTTGTGTGCACGGTTCAGTGAGCACGGTGAGGTTGAGAGTGGTTTGGGATGGTGCGGGGGGTTGGTGTTCAGGATTAAAGTTAAGCCGGGTCAGTCGCATGAGAAATACTAGTATGAGAAGAGTCCCTTATCGTAACTTGCTTTTACTATGATAGTATAGTATCTGTGATTTAATTCTTGATTTTCAAACCGCGGGCCAGAGACCTTACTAGACCGTGTGAACCCTCAGCGAGGCGATACCCTCAGCGAGGCGCAGCATGGCTTGGCTTGCTACTGTAGTTAAAATCAAGGAGCTTTGGCAGCCAAGTCTCGCCGCTCCTCGGTGAGGGTTCCCACGGTCTATCATACTTCGGCCTTGGATGACTCTCGGGGGACCAATTCTTCTCTTGGGCGTGATTCGCGAACTAACACTAGTCACATGACTGCCCTGTCCCCTCCCAACTTCGATTATTTGGGAGAGGACGTCATATGTCGGGGCAGGTATTATCATACTTGCTGCTGCCCTGGCTTCCCGCAAAATCTCGCGCATGGTCAACAGGGCCAGACTGATTAATATGGCCCTTGGTTCGCCCGTGAGTGCTCTTTGAGACAATTTTTTGTTGCCGTCGTGGGAACAATGTGAAGCCGACCACTTCATAGTAGCAGATTCTGGATGTTCCCAAGCCTTGTTGTGTTCTCTATGTGCGAAATATTGCGGTGTGGGGGCCGTACAGGAGAGATAAACGAATTCTTCCTCTTGGTGTGAAACAACATGTTTTTACTCGAGTAGTAATTTAGGTATCATACCTCATCATAAACTGGTGAAAAGAGGGTCTGAAGTGGCGCACGTGTTGGTTTGGCTCGGGAGTAGTATTTGGAGGCGGAACCTTTTATACTCGAGTACATATTTGCCGCTTCTCGTCATTTTTGGGACTTTGTCATTTGTTGGGGCGGGGGGGTAGCTAACCGAGAAGAGTTAATTTGTGAAAATCCCTGCCTTGCACCTTATTTTGACCTCTTAGCGCGGGGACGAGTTTACTACCGGTAGCTAGTGCGGTACCGGTATTTCGTGTGGTATTCGGCGGTTCAGGCCCTGGGATGATTGTCACGTTCTATCACTCGCATGACATTTTCCGGATATTATAATAGTTTTGATCATAGGAACGACTACGATCGGAATTTTGTACAGCAGATTGTCTGTGCGCGGCTGAGTCCCCATATTAATCCAACTCTAATACTCTGGTACTTACCCCTGGGAATAGTACTTGTAGACCTGTCACTAGGCTCGGAGGTCGGGTGTTACCCCGAGGACGATCATCCCGAGTGGTGGATTTGGCGCCATAGCGCCTGCGCGCAAACCAATATATTGTAATTTCTGGAGCAGCCGGCCTTCGGGTTTGGTATTTTTTTTTTTTTCTTGTCAGCACTAACACTGGACTTGTGTACAAGTGCTCTCCTGTTGAGAAATTATCAATCTAGGGGGGGTTACACATCGGTGGTCCATAACCATCCTCCAAATGTAGATTCTTGGAAGCAAGAGATAATCTACCCCTCACCGTCAGGTAAAAGAAAGAAGATACGGTTTCCAACAAATGGTGCGTCATCTGTGTATTCATTTGTATCCTAGCCCCCCCCGGATTGTGTGGAGGAGAAATTGAATAGACCGTTCGGGAGTATCCAGATTTTGAACGATATGGCGGCTGGGCGAGTCCACAAACTGGGAGAAGAGTGTTGTTGGGGGTGGTATTTCATCAGCAGCTTAGTGTAAGAATAGAAAATCTTCTTGTTCGCCAAGGTCAGGGGCTGAAATGAAGGTTTATGATTGAGATAAATGGCGTAGACGATATCTGGTGCGAGCTGAATTTGGTTGCGATATATTCGGGATTTGCAAGGGGGACATATTTCATACGTTGATTTCGGTCCTGAGTGGAATGTAGATATTACTGGGCGCTCCTGAATAGTCCCCTCTTGACATGAGCTAAAACATTGGGTCCCATGAAAGCCCGGCCGAAAATCGACGAGATCGGATAACGTGTTGGTTCCAGAGTTGCGGGCACAACGGAGCAATGGAGGGAGGAAATCTAGCTTGTCTATTTCTTTTCTGATGCCGAACTTGGCTAACTTATATATTGTGAAACTGCTATTCTGTGGTTGTCCAGTCTTAGTATTCAACGTTTTTTAAAGTCTTTAGAATGTGGTTATGTGAACGGGCCAAGCTACGACGAAGCCAGTAACCATAGGTGAATTGCGTACTTGCCCCCTATTCTAGAGACCTTAAAAAAGGTTGAGTACACATCTCTTTTCATCCCTGTTTATCTGTGGAAACAAATACATTACACCTAACACTACTCGATAAAAACGCCCCGGAACAAGTCTACAGTCCCACCCAAATTCCAACTTCACCCTCTGTCCATTACCAAGGGGAAAATGGGTGCAACTGCACTAAGTGGCCAAAGAAATAGCAAAGGAAGCTCATAAATCAATGACCTCCCACTGCGTCTTCTGCTCCATCGGATCCCGCCGGCCCATGATAAGATGTGGGTTGGTAGAAAGCTAATTGTTAGAAATGAGCGAAGTGAGGTTTGAATTGAGTTGAATTTTTAAGTGACGAGATAAAGAGATTGAGCAGTGAGCAGAAAGAGAAAGTAGTTTACAGGACCCATAGGCTAAATAGGGGCAGCGTTTGTTCTATGCTCTAGCTTGGGTAGGTTGGGTGTTTGGGTGTGTACGTAATCCACAGTATTGATATTGTTAGGCATATAGAAAATGCACAGACCTCTCGGTAGGGTAACTGTGCACAGACCCTCATATATCGAGAGCCTAACACCCCCCTCCGACCCCACTCTGGGGCCCGCACGTCCTTAGCGAGATTTCGAAGAGTTGCGTCCCATGACTATAATGTCATCTCAATGAAGCCCACTTCATAACACCATATACGTCGCTGCCGTCCATCCGACTGGAGGCTGTTCGCAGGATATATAGGAGGGCATCTCTCGGTACCTCTGAGAAGTAGAACGGAGGAAATCCGTTGGAGGCGCATTAAGTTATTAGGCTTCAAAGTTAGGCATCCTAACTGCGGGCCGAAAGTGACGGGACGTTTTCGGTTCGAGAATCCGCAACTACTCCTACAGTGCCCCAGAGGCCATAGGGGTTAGATATGACACCAATACCTATCTGAAGGCCGCTGTATGTTGGTTGGTCCTGGAAACAGGATCCCTCGGGAGGTGATTCTCTTTGAGGCGAGGCGGACCGAGGGGAAGCTGCTCAGACTCAGAAGACCTAATAGGCGGTAGACTTATGAGTGTTGGCGCACCGTCTATACAGCCTGCATTATGCATAGGTACCCGACACATACGCTGGCCACTATGTGAAATTGGAAGAGACTACTGGGATGATAGTCAAGACGACTGCAGTTTCAGACAGAAGTCTACTCTTCTCTATAAATCGAAGACCAGTCATTTGAGGATAATAGCGCATCCTACGATAAGACGAAAAGAGGATTTATGAGAAAGAAGATGGTGTGCAAGAATTCAGGGTCAAACAGTGTTCGCACTTGTTAAGACTATGAGACGTTAGCGTACAATCTTGGGAAAGGTACTTAGTTATAGGAGGATTAGAAGTAGTCCGCGAACACTCAGACGCGGGATATAAATATCGAAGTGCCTCCCAAGCTTTTAGACATCATCAAGCGACGGAGAAGAGACCTTAACAATATAACATTGTTTTACCTACGAATCTTTATAAAATTATTTCCTTTACCGATTAAGCGAGTTCTTAGTAGTCATAAACGAAAAGAACGACACCGAGCCTTCCTAGACAAATCTCCGCCTATTACGAAAGATTCAGGCCTAAGTCTTCTCGACAAATATTTAGAGTCGGCTTCCGCCTAACAGATATCCCATCTACCTCTTACCGATGGTGTATCCTATCTGTGTATTGGACACTTGATTCTGCTTATTCTGTATTCTTTTGAACCCATAGCTCTTTTTGGTATTTCTGATGATTGCTGACACTAATATATTACAAGCCTTCCAATGGGTCACGGGTTCGTTGGGTTAGCCCGGGCCTTTCATTGGGCTGGGTTGGGTACATTGGGTTGGGCTCACCTTAGGGCATGCCCGGGCTGGGTCAGATTCGGAGGTGCCAAGCCTGGGTTACCTGGCGAACCCAGCGAATACCCCATCTCCCATTCCTGATTTTCATGATACTTCAAATCATGATCGCTACGGAAACTGGAATCTGAGCACATAGAATTCATGAAGACTATGACCTTGACTATTCACATTTAGGTGAATGGTTCAAGCAGTACCGTGTTCCAATTGAGAGGACATAGTGAAAGGCTAGGTGGAAACCTGATTAGCTCCTCGGGTTTGGGGCATTTCAAAGATGAGAAATAGAGCAGCTTCGATGAGAGCACACAAGGTCAGTTCTTATTACCATCTACTCAACTTACCCTTTTGCATTTCACCCCCTATATTGCCTTTCTCTTCACCCTCCAGCTTATGTGAATACAAAACATAAAACAATGAGCTTTTGTTCTAATATGAGCAGCGTGGTTTCCAGCCCTCAAGCTATTCTATGAATGTCTTGTCTACACTCAGACTCTTTTCCATATAACTTTGAAGAAGTAGAGGTCCCCACCTCAGAACGTGTCAAAGAAAGCGAGTTAAGCCTTGATCTCTTATATCCACCAAATTCTACTACACGAAGGAAATGCAAACATCCTCCTCCCTCGTCCTGGGTAGGGGGACCTCCAGAGTCGGCTAATGGAAAGTTAGTTATTTGTGATGATATTGAGTAAGTGTCACGATTCTAGATCGGACATAGCAGGTTTCACTAGTTAGTTAGTAAGTTTCATTTGTTACGAGATTGATTTATGAGTTTTCTTTGTTATGTAGTTTGATTTACGTAGTTTGTTTTATGTTATGATTTACTTTCACGCACATGACCTATATAGAGGCGTGTGACTATAAGGGCTATGCAACGAGGTTGACTGCAAGGCAGACTCGTTGGGGTTTTATTTGTTATGTTTCACGCACGAGACCTATTTAGAAGTCACGGGGCTGCATAAGGAGGCTATGCAACGAGGCTGTGCGCAAAGGCAGACTCGTTAGGTTTATGTTATGTTTTATGTTATGTTTCACGCACATGATCTATTCAGAGGTCATGGGGCTGCGCAAGGGGGCTGCGCAAGGCAGACTGGCAAGGCAGACTACCTATGGTTTGATTTGTAAGCGGGTTGAGGGAAGGACTATATAAGGAGTCCTCGGAGGCGAGTTAGTTAGTTCTTCACGCAACCATCTAAGTTATTTTCCTACTTATTGTTTTAAGAACGAATTTACTTTATTCTATCTACCTCATGATAGTTACACGAACTTAGTAGAAGAGGAACGCCTCTACGACTACTAAGTGTAACAAGAGAAAAGGTAATAGTGTGAACGCACACTATAAGAGAACGAAGAAGGAAAGTAATAGTGTGAACGCACACTATTAAGTACGAGAGATATAGTGTCATAGATACTATAAGAGAAGTATCGTTGCCTGTCGCGTGAACTGATATAGGAACAGGGCCCCTTAACAGTAAGTCTACAGCCCTAGAGTAATCTCCTTGGAGAGCTGTATCTAGAGGCTAATTTGAAATAAAATAGGTACTGGCAATGCATACGTTGTGTCCAGAAGTACCGGAAGTCCCATGGCACCAGAAATCCCGCAGCACACTTGGTACGGGTTCATTCAATCTATGAAGAAGACTTAGCAAAGACAAAACGCTTGAAGCAAGCCCAACAGTCAATTGAAATGCCAATGCAAGCAGCTACGGCAGCAGAAGCACGGAGACTCACTGAGTGAGAGAGGGAGATTCAGCGGATTTATGAACAAAGTGCACAAGCCATGCCTACCCTCCATTCAGAGTCCTTCGAAATACTTTTTGTAAGTTATCCTAACCAAATCAGTACTTGAATCTTTTTATCTATCAACTATATTTAATACTCAATTCATTCAGACACGGCTTATTACTCGTCATAACTTACCATTTATGTTTCCCACCTGGCAGGAGGTTTATGGTCTTCTGTATGCCATTCATCCAGAGGCGGCTGCCCTCCTTCCTGCTTCGTCTACTACTGTTCGTGGTTAGATTGTACAGTCTTATGAAAAGGAAAAGAAAGAGATTGAAAAATACCTCTCTGCAGCCCAGTCACTTATTCATTATACAATGGATTTGTGGACATCGCCCAATCACCTAGCCCTTCTTGGAATTGTTACCCATTTTGTAGATAGTGATGAGTGTTTAAATCGTGCTCTACTTGCTCTTAGAGAGATGGAAGGAGTACATAGTGGAGAAAATCAATGTCGAATATTTGTGGCAGTCTTAGAAGAGTACAGGATACAGCACAAGACCGGGTTTATCATGATAGACAATATGTCTAATAATGATACATTTATGGACCATTTGGAGAGTGCTCAGCTCGATGCTGGCTATAGGTTTAATGCCGGTGAACAAAGACTACGGTATTCTTCACCTTTTCATTGGTTTATTCTATTGCCCCCATCTCTTCCCTATTCCGACAATGCTAAAACTACTTCTTTTTTAGGTGTATCAGACATATCATCAATTTAAGTGTTCAAGCCTTCCTGTTTAGTAGTAGTGATACCGCATTGTACGATTCCTTAGACTGGTCAAATGTTACTCCCGATATCTTTCAGGAGAAGCTATCAAAAGGGCGAAAGCTAGGACCTCTTGGAAAGGCTCATAATATTACCTTACATACTCGAAAAACACCTGCACCGATTAAACGTTTTCGCGAGCTTAGTGGTGGTATTTTACTCAAACGTGATAATGTGACTCAGTGGAATGCCTGGAATAATTTGCTAGAAACACTTCTCCGACCCGAAGTACGCCATTCAATTGAGATATATGTAGATGAAAACGCAGTGCTGGAGGAGGATAGGTTAGAGTGGCCTGAATGGAAGCTATTAGATAAAGTTGAAAAAATCATATCTGCCTTTAAACACACTACAAAGGCAATGGAAAGAAATCAAGCAACACTGACATACCTACTTCCATCAATTGACTTTCTTCTCAATATCTATAGCGAAACATTAAAGGACAATCCTGATAATCGAATCCTATCTTCTATGATACGTATGGGATGGAAGAAATTGGATAAGTACTTTTCTGCTACAGATCAGGCACTGGTATATTTGGTTGTGGTTGTGTTTAACCCAAAGCTTAAGTGGAGGTATTTCAAAATCAAGTGGGACCGTGAATGGGTATGGAATGGAACGCAAAGGCTAAAACGATATTGGTTACAGTATGTAGCTAATATCAAGGAGGATGATCAAACCATCTCTACATTTCATGATCGAGATCAAGTTCAGTATAGGTTAGCAAGTCTTGAGCAATCGAGTCAGTCAGACCTCCCTCATGACGAAGATGAGAATCGGTTCTGGGCCTGGATGGATCTTCCAGCCTCAGGACTACAAGTTAAAGATGACAATGAGCGATATTGTTTGAACAGTGAACTGGAATCCAGTATTGAAAATCCTATTCAGTATATTCCACCTGTTAGGCGGTAGCGGAGATCGGACTTATTGGTCGGACTAGGTCCTGAATATTTGATCGGAGATTGTCTAGGAAGACTCGTAAAGTAGTAAAGAATAAAAGAATAAAGATTCGTAGTTGTAAACTTATTATATTGTTAAGGTCTCTTCTCCGTTACTTGATTCCTCTAACTAACCCGGAGACCTTAAACCTATTTATACATTTTTACCGGTACTTAGTATCCCCGTACTAACTTGTACCGAGGAGCTTTTGACTTTAGGGGATGTTTGGCTCGAGAAATTGGTCAATTGAAAACGCGTTTTGCAAAACATGTTTTACAAAACGTGTTTGCCAAAAGCAGTTTGCCAAACACCTCTAGGATCAGTGTTTCCTAAAATGTATTTTGTATAATTAATATCAGATTTTCATATAAATATATAGAATTTATAACTTGTAACCCTTTCTATTCTGTATATAATTAATTTATGTAATAGTTTTATATCGACTACAAACTGTTTACAAAAAGTTCCCCATGACTTTTTGAAAAAACATATTATCTTCTCCTAACTTAGCAAATATCTCGCTTCAATTATGGATGATAATATTATTATAACAGAGCTATTAGAAACAATTTGCATTAGCACAATGTTGCTACAGACTATCTCTGTACTCACTATATTACAAGCTGAAATATCCAAACAGTAACCTCTAGAAACTCCTATATTAAAGCATACTACCTTAATGCTCAGCAGTCAGAGCTATATGACTAAATCATATTTTAGATAGTATGAGAGTAGATATTAATTAATGTGAATGATGAGTAATAATAATCTATACTCTAATATAATTAACATATTAACATAGGTTGCTCTATATTAATTTACCATTTCCAAAAATATACTTTACAAAACAAGGTTTGCAAAACGTGTTTTCAATTGACAGTGAGCCAAACACTACCATCAATTGAAAATGTGTTTTGAGCCCAAAACATGTTTTCAATTTACGAACTGCTCGAGCCAAACATCCCCTTAATTTCTACTAAGTGCGAACACCGTTTGACCCTGAAAGTTCGTACACCACTTCAACCTTTATTGAGACGAGATATTTATCTTGAGAAGATAGCATCCTATCCCCCAATGATCTCTTTGCGATCTCTAGGCTTGAATGGACTAAGTATGCAAATGTGGTCCGAATGACTATCATTCCAATCGTCCCTTCTGATCAAGAACTAGCTAAGTTCATCGTCAGGAACTGGTGCATAGTTAATATATGCATGCATGAGTCTCGACACGCCAGTATCATAGAAAGGCTTCATGCATCCCCAGTCTTCCAATTCAAGTGTGGTTCCCCTCGGACCTCCTGCCTCTAAGAGGGACCCCTATTGGAGCTGTCCGACATACACCTAATCTTGAATGGGTATTGGTGACTTCTGATGTAATCTGATAGTGCTGGAGGTCTTGTATCTAATTGATAGAAAATCTCTCAGTCGGCTATTCACTTTATAGTAAGTGGTCTCATATGGTTCACGGTCAGGGAGATATAAATTAGAAATTATTATTTTAATTTCTATATAGCTTTGCCGCAACCATCTTATCGAGTCACTTGACCTTTATGGTCATATGCGTGACCTTACCACTATGCTAGGTCTTATATGCCTAACACCACCTCCCTCTATTTAATTATGATATTAACTAACCTTATAATATTAGCTGGTAGCTTGAAGATCATCAACGAAAAGAGTTCCTAATCCTTTCTGCATGGGCTATATCTCTCTTGTCAATTCCGGCAATGTCCTCGGAGCCTGAGCATGTTTTTTCTGGAGCCAAGAGAACAATATCCGACTCACGGCGCTCTCTCAATCCAGCGACAATTCAGTCAACTGAGTGTCTATCAAGTTGGCACTCACCTAGCTAAATGATTCAACCCTACCCAGACACTTCTCAACCCAGTCCTTCACTTTCATAAATTATCTCTACCTGATCCTCCTATATTTCCTTGTCCATTCTGTTTTCTAATACTAATTGTATACTAATACTAATATATATTTAATTCCTTTTCTTTTTTGCTCCAGCCCACTGGGTTCGTTGGGTTATCCTGGGCTTTCCTTTCTTGGCCTGGGCTGGGCTGGGCTGGGCTCAACATCTGCTGGGCTTGGGCTGGGTCGGGTTTGCCCTTTTTTGACCCGGGCTAGCCCATTGGAAGGCTTGTAATATATATACCTTAAACTAGGGAGAATTTCTGTCCTAGTTTGCTATCTGGAACGCCACGCTATTCGAGTAACCGTGCCCACATCCACTACTGCAATCCTGCTTTTTCATTTGTCATGGCCATGCTGAACAATGCAAATATTGCATTGTTCTGAGCACCGCGGATATGCTGAGTCCCGTAGTTATTCAAATCATGAGCCTATGATAGGTAGAGAGTGTCTGCGGTTCTTGTTCTTTCCATGCTGCCGGAGGTGTCGTATATATACACAAGCTGTTCCTTTGCAAACATCTTCCTCGTCCATCTGCCTCGCAGAATTCCATACCACCTTTTCTTCATGATGCCACACCGTTCCTTTCACTCAACTCCTTCGAACATCCCCCGAAACATTTCCCCTAAGCTATAGCTGTTCCAGACAGTCCTGATACCTTCGTGCTTCTTCTCCGGTTTCCTAACTCTTATAGTGCGACACCTGGTTGTCTTCTAGACCTCCGGAGCGTAACCTGTTACTTCCGGTATCCCTAGTGCTAATTCCTAAAACGTCCCAAACACTTCTCCTTGCGCTAACTGCTAGTTCTTACATACCCTTACTCCCCCGTTGACTCTTTCTTTTAGCTTGTTCGACCATTGCGTTTCAAAACCATTGCCAAACAACCTTCGCCTCATACTCTAAACATTGGAAGCTTCGTGATTCTCAACGGTTATTTCTATGCCGGTCACCATAATTGGCTGGCCTTATGGATTGTGAATTGGACTGCAATGTCTTCCTAGTTTCGGGTATACCGGATAATTGCCTACCAGAGTTACAAACTAAAGTTGACCTATGATAGCTTGTCCAATACCCCTCAATTCGAACAAAAAAACGCTTGCAAATTTTAGGAGGATGAAAATGCTGCTCTTTAAAGCCCCATCTCCTGGACCGGCAAGACATTGAAATGTTCTGTCTTCCTGTCTGTCACTGCATGAGACATGGATGACTAAGCTGGTTTTGAGTGGCAACCTCAGTATTTCCCAGCGGCATCGTGCAAGTGTGGTCATGTAGCTGATGGGAGTATTGGCTGAAGTCCACACATCTGCGAAATTTATCGCACTAACAAAAAGACGCTTACCAACCTCTGTCTTAAAAGCCGGCGGGGGTGGCACTGCATTTCAATGTGTTGCAGGTCCGGGAGATAGCATCTGGAGAAGAGAGGTGGGGAATTGGCTGGTCATTAAAGGTCTTGGCAATGAGATGAAAAACAAAGATATTTCTCAAGTCGTTTGCTTCTGCTGCTTGTTGAAGATTCTAGATCGACGTTGGTACATTGAGATAGATTGTGGAGATTTCGGGAGTCTGGCGAAGAGTTCCGATGTTCGATAGATTAGTGTGGAAGTTGGAAGATTCCTCGGACATGTCTTCCCTTTGTTATCACGGGAGTGTATGGAGGAAAGGGTAGCATGTTTTGGAGAGATACGGATAGTTGTGGTGATTCACGGAATGATGGGGATATGTTGTTTATGTTTTACTTATACACCTGTCTTTACCGTTAGTTTAGAGGAGAGAGAGAGAGCGAAGCTGTTTTTACCTTACCATACGCTTTTGTGCACGTCCTACCATTACCACAGTCCCCACATAAACCTTTAGTATTTCTACCCACCGCTGCGCAAGTCAGTCATTGACTGTCTTTCTCCTCCATCACAAGACTGCTGTCGATAGCAATGAGAATGTAGTAATCGGAATAGGTGACGTGGGCAGAGGCTCAGACTTGAAGTCATTGGAGTCAATCGGTAGAAATGCTAGAGTCGGGCAGCAGGTCATGTGCGTGGACGATCTAGGAAACTAACTTCTGCGTGCGATAAGCGTCACATTCATCATGATTTATCACTCTGAGGCTTGGCACCAGTTCGTCCATAATTACCAAATTCAGCGCATTGACACCTTACTTGACACAAGCGAGGAAAATAGTGTGGCAACATCATTCCCCACCAAAAAAAAAAAATGCCGTAGGGTTGCTCAGAACAATCATCTGCCTGTACAAAATATTTACGACTTAATGGCCTGTTTGGCTGTGATGGTTCCTTTCCGGTTTCCCATACAAAGTGAAAGTTTCAGAACGAAATGGACCACCATTTTTATGTGGGAAACGGTCACAAAACGGAACGGGACCGTCGCAGCTAAACAGTCCTTAAGATATTGGATATATGACTTCGGTTATTTCTCGGAATCCCCTGCATGCCATACATAGATTTTAGAAATTTCTCTTCAAGTCAGCGCACGCGTAAAACTGCTGGAAATCGAGATCCTTACAATAGTGGGGCGTCTAAGTGCAACATTTGGGTTCTGGCCACTAGGGAATCTTCGGGCTGCCCTTCTAGTTGAGCGACAACGGGCAGAGCAAAAATGACACCTATATATTCCCAAAACGTATGGAGGCATAGTGGGGGGAGCAAGGCGATTGCAAGGAAACCGCGCACCCGACGCAGAACCCCAGTTGATCTACTGGAACAAGATTCCTTATTCTGGCGTGCAACAAGCCTTGTCCCTTCGTTTTCTTCACTTGCTGCTGGTATAGCACCTGCTTGGCGAACGGTCGGCTAAATTTAGGGTCCAAAGACCTTGGACTGGATTTAGGTGGGTTTAGAATGCGTTCTCTTTCTTTCAACCGAAAAGTTAATCACATGGACATCTGTCAGGAAGGTTGGGGTGTCCGGGGTTCGGTTTGAATAGGGATGGAAATTTAAACTAAATAGCCCAGGTAGGAAATTTCCGCCCGGAACCCGTCCAAATCCTATCCCAGGCTTGGTGACACTTATTGCAATTAGTCACTTAGCACCCCACCACTAGTGAAGAGCGCAGAATGGGGGCACTCAGCTTACTAACTACACCCTGACGGATGACATCTAAGCTACCGTACCGGGTGGTTTGGATTCTTTATTGTTGCTTTTGTCTTTTTTGATACCGGGTAGGATACACTGAAGTTAAAGAGGTTAACGCTAAGACCCAATTTGCACTATGTTTAGAGTGTCCCCATTCCGCGTGTTTCACCATTCCACAGGATACGCTCTTCCATTCTCGCACCCCATTACTTCCTGAGTCGCACATTCCGCACTCGACATAAATCTCATAGGATCATGGCGCCGTTTTGCGGAAACGAAAATTAGATGTCAGAAGTCCGAAGCCTGGACAGCCAGGTTCGAGACAACCCCAGAGCAGAGCGATGAATACACAATGCTACAAAAATCCTACTGCGAAGTGGTTTTCTTCCCTCTCAAATATTTTCTAAGGGCTCTAGCTTCCAACTCCTTCTGGATGGGGCGCTGTCACTTTGTTCCAGGTGTCTTCTTGAAAAACAATGGAGAGGGGGAGCGAGAAGAGCAGTTGGGAGTGTGTGGAGGGGGAATGAGAGAGGGTAAGAGAGTGAGAGTGAGAGGAAATGAAGTCTAGGGGGGGGGGGAAAGAGGAAAAAAAGCAAAGTGTATCATACTCGACTCACCCTCCGAGGCGAGTGAGAGAGCAAGTGAAGGAGTGAGGGGATCGGAGAATGAGAGAGTGAGCGGATGAATCGATAAGAGAAAGCGACTAGAAAAAAAGAAAGCGTATTCATACTTGAATACTTCAGGACTTATACAACTCCGGGAGGGGTACTGGTGTCATACGTGCAGGAAAAGAAATATGAGGGAACATTAAGGCGCAAGTGGCTGCGGATGACCTAAGTGGGTACTTGTACAAGTACTCGGAAACAGGGGGTGGACAGGGATTTGGGCAGATCAGAAATGCTTTTTTGGCAGATACGGCAATCGTGCCAAGGTGGTGGCGTCCACAACCCCCGGTTGCTCGCAACCCGCCAGCTCAACGATAATTTCAAGCATAACCAAAACCAAAGTCCCACCACATGAAAATAAAAGTTGTAAAAGAGAGGAAAGAAAATGGAAGACTTATTTTCAAAGACTTAAAACAATGAGAGAAAGCCAGAAGGACATCTAAAGCATAAGAAAACGTTTGGTAACGGTTTGTAATTCTTAGATTCACATACAAATTGAAATTATCGTTGAGCCGAAATTATCGTTGGCGGGCTGCTCGCAGGTTCGCAACCGGGGGTGGCGGACGCCACCACCTTGGCACGATTACCGTATTCGAGCACGGTGCTGGGGTGGAGCCCGCGAGAGCACGGCTTCCACACCCTCCCGTATCTTGCACCCAACCAACGCCTGAGTTATGGTATTGTTATGGCTTCGTTCGTTCCACTGCTGTATGCGCCTAGTTCGAAAACCCGCAATCCGATCATTTCTATCCAACTTCTTGGAATGCTGGCCAACTACGAATGAGGCATATTGGAACGATACACGGGAGCCAGTGCCAGGTTTCGCTCTCTTGGTGCTCCTGTGTCGTGGGGGTATCCCAACTGCACATCAGTGAGATTTTATGAATCTTCCCAAGTGATTGTATCTAAAACGAGATCCGGTGGCTATATAACTCTTCTTCCTCTCCATGGATGGTTCTGTCACCCTCCCAAAACTCTGGGTGCCCATCAGCAACATCCGCAACAGAAAGTACGAGTATCAGATCCCATTCTCTAGGTGCGTCAATACTTAATTCTCTCCTTCGACGCTATTTATACTCAAGTGTAGTGGGAGACTCGCGGTTCGGTGGGCACTCCCCGACGGAATTTCCTCTGCTGTCCTCCTCCTCAGCCTACATACTGACGCCAATTGGGCTCCGCCTCCACCTCCACGCAAGGTGAACAAACGGTTCTCGTCAAAAGCAACTGGATTTCCAGCCCTACGATCATGGCTCGCAATTCCGCTAAAGGCATATCGGAAGGTTACACACCCTCCAACACTGACACAGCTAATACCTCCTACTCCGCGAATGAGAGGACAACCCCCCCAAGCTCTAATACTTCCCCCACCCTCTTGGGGGCGTTGCCCGACTCCACCCCTGCGAATCTGATGCCACCTGCGCTTTCCTGTCCTGTCTCTGTTTGCTCCTTGGTTTTCAAGGGGCAAATGCCCCAGGGGTACCTCTGGAGACACCTCAATCACCCCGGGATTTACGGGCGCACCGGTAGCGAGAAAGATACATGGCTGCATCTTCACAAGGTCGAGCTTGACCGACTCCTGGCTACACGCGGTATAACCCTTTGTTTCCAATAAGCCCACCTCCGAGGAGGTGCTAACGAATTTGATATAGTTACTCCGGCACAGCGCAAGCGCGAAGCTAACAGGCTGAAAGCCCAAAAGATGTTGAGGAGTGCTGAATTTGGGTTGCGTGCTCGGGACATGGGGATTACGGAGAGAGTGTTGGTTGATGAGAAAGTGGCTATTTGGGAGGGGATGTGGGCTGCCGAACAGAACGGTGACATTATCGATGTTGGTATTCTTTATACCATTCCCTTTTCAACATTCTGATGGGATTGTTGCTGATTAGTGGGGGGGTTGACTAAAGTATAGTGCCTGGGTTCTCTTAGACATTTGTACCGACCCGCAGGACATTCCCCAAATCCAGTACGTATTCAAAGGGTCAATGTCATGAATTCTACTAATATACCAGAGCTAGTACCTCCCTGCCTGCTCACGGATAAAGAGCACATTATATGGAAAAGATATACCCGATTTGAAATTTCAATGCATGCTTGCAGTGGAATTGACTGTTGTCCAAAACTTTATACTTCCTGTTCTAAAAACACTTTTGTTTAAATTGATATGATTTTGGTGTTTTGCCTGTCGTCAGAGCTGTATCTACCTTAACCCCCACCTGATGATTCCCAAGGAATAAAATCGCGGGAGTATCGAATCATGCTAGAGGGTGATGAGGATAGGAGTGTCCCCGACCGTTCTCTGTCCGAGGTAGATCGGCGGAATGTTAGTTTCAAGTGCTTAACTTTGCCCCTCAGAAGCAGACAACTGGTAGGAACAGTACTACCGGTAATCTCATTATTTGAGCCCGTTCTATTTTCCATCCAAAATTCAAGAACCTGAATTCTTTTGAGTTTAAAAATATCCACAGCATTCGGGTGTAGCACTGGTTCATGCTTGTTTGGCTTTTATTTCCTACGGCATAGCAGGAAACCCCACGGCAACACCACCAGGTCTACTTGCTCTGTGTTGATAAATGGTTAAGCGAGATTGAGGGAAACGGCTCTTGGCGGGGTAATCCCGATAGAATGCCACTGGGAGATCGGTATTGTATCAACGGCAATAGCATAGTGGTTGCGCCTAGATATGGTCGTCAGCGCGGGGTGAGGATTGATGCTTTCGATGGTGTCTGGTGGTTCGTGGTGTAGACGGCCGGTGTTTTCTCCGGAGTGTGGGCGTTGAATCGTAGGAGAGGTGCATATGTACCTCCCTCGACTCGGGCACTCCCTTGAGGTGGTTCGGAAAGAATCACTTCTCGCACACCACCCAGATCCAACAAAAAGGGTTAGGCTTTGGTGGCGTCCAATAGAGGACCTTTTTGGGAGGGATTTGACGTTGTTATCAGCAGCGTCATAATACCATATTAGGATTGTTGGTCCTTGGCATCCGTGGTTGTGGCTCCTCTATATTTCTTGGGGGTTGGGGCTAAACGAGGTTTTGATGACTCGTTGTGATTTTTCACGAAAAATGATGTCTCTTGTGAGTCCGTAATACAATCACGAGTTTTCGATTACGGCTATTTTTCTCCTAATGAAAAATTTGGCTATAATAACAAGCGGGCCAAGATTTGGGAAGGATAGTCGTGGTTTTGGAGCCCGTGTGGACTCCCGAAATCGGAGATTCTGGGAAAGGGTTAGGTATGATACTTGTACTGTACCATTTAACCTGATGTTTGAAATTCCTGGCGCTTAAACTGAATTTCCAAGGCCTTCTACTCTACTTCAATAATTCCATAGCATGAGATTCCCAGGTCTGTCAGTGGTATGGGCAGTAGGGTAGTCATCCCTGGGTTCTCGGTTACTTGGGTGTATAGTATGGTGGGAATTCATGAGGGGGTTGACATAGTGAGCATGGACTGCTCACGTTGGGTTTTTTTTTAAAATGTTTTTTTGTCTGGTTTGCTGTCTTTCAACGAGGTACAGTGCAGCGGGTGGCTAATGCTGAGGCAGCGGAAGTTTGCTTGACGTACGATACCTCAATTTTGAATGTGTCCATGATCTTTCGCCAACTCTCAGCAGGGTTCCCGCAAGAACACCACTTCTAGAATATGCTTCTTGTTAATGGGCAGAGTACACAAGAGGAGGGATGTCGTATCCTCACAGCTCCTGGACTTTCCTCACACCCGCCTCCTCTTCCAATATTATCACAAAATCTTTTGACCGCCCCCGTCAATTCCACTTTTCTGCTCTCCGGGTGCTCTCTCGCCCTGCTCTGTTGGTGAAAAATTAATCGCTCTTCCCAGATCCGACCACCTCGTCCACATTCCCGGGCCTCCTTTTCAGTCCTGTGACTCGTAAGTGCCATGATCATCCAGCTTGTTCTTAGTACTCAAGTATAATATAATAGTAGACAATCCAACTCACCCCTCTTCTAGGTGATCACTGAGTGGCTAAATTTAATGACATCCTAGAGCTTCATCACGCTCTTCTCATAGAATTCTAACCCACCGCCCGGATGCCGATATTCTTTCCAAACGCTAGAAAATTTTCTCAAGCTCCGGACACTCCCAATTCCCCATAAATCCTCTCCAAGTCTCCCACCTCACGCTCACGATGTCCTGCCTCCCCAAGACCCCACTCAGGCTACCTCCCAAAATCTCTCAGCTCATCTATGGCCTCGAAGTACAGTACACCACTTCAAGGTAACGCTTGAAGTGGTGAAACCTGCATTTACACACCTCAAAAATAGAAAATAGCCTAATGGCCCCTCCTTGGATGCCGCCCCAGTCTTAATGTTTTATAGCCTCCCCAGTAGGATTTTTGAGATTAGCGGATTACCCTCCAGCCATCCCACTGACACTTCGAGTGTGTCTATACAAGGTTGGTAGCACGCCAACACATTGTGTTATAGTCCAGTCCGGTAGAGCCTCTAGAAAGTGAGGGGATTCAGGGCCCAGAAGTTATCCCCTACCATAACAACTCTTTCAGGTCCTAAGATCGTGACCCAGGCTCGCTGGCGGGCTACGGCCAAGCATCGAGATAAGTCTTTGCCACTCTCCCATCACATCCACACATTCTGATGCCTTTCTACAAGTGTTATATTATAGCATGTGGTTCCCCTAATCACAGCGGAACTGAGCCTACTATATAACGGGGGCGCTGGGGAGTCTAGACGCAAAAGAAGCACTTATGGGTATCGTGGGGGTTTCCCAGGACATGGTCGCAGGGAGATAGAGTAGTAGTATGATGATCAAAACATTTGCTTAAATGACCCCTCCAAATCCGGACCGTTTGTTTTCAACTCCACTTTCAGAACGATAATGCTCTTAAGAATTCAAACAAATTTTCATGGCGCATTACCAAATACATAGGTAACATAAGACTCACTGTGTAGGCTTTTGGTGATGCCAAGGCCCAAATATGGGTTAGATGGGTGACTAGTCCGTATACGTGATCATGGCTTTTAGTATGGGGCTTTTTTTTTATTTTTTATTTTTTATATCATATATTCATTGTTAAGGTACAAGAACTTGCATGCAGCACTAGCTATGGCGGAAACAAAACCGTAAACACGCACGTCCCTCCTCCATCTGAGGCAAAAACCAAGAACCCTAAGCCCCTCTGGTATGGAGCCAACTGCACATCTCGCCCTGAATCAAGCCTATACTTACAACACAAGTGAACTCAGTTCTAAGAGAAACCCAAAACAAGGAAAGCAGGAAGCCCAAGGAAAAATCCTCATGGAAATCTTGGCCTGAAGGCACAAAAGAAAGACCAAACTCACCAGGAATGCCCATAGCAGACCTGGCCGCCCTGAGGCTAACCCAAAAGAGCCTCAACAAAACAGGAGCCGGGTACACAGGGGCTAGGAACTCTAGCAAGGGAGAGCCCCCGCCAAGCCGAGGTAGCCAAGGATGAAGGGATGGTGGCGACCGGCCCGAGGCAGTGCAATACTGACCGAAGGCGGAAGACCAAGGCTGGGGTCCCCACGAGAAAACGGGCGGCAGTAAGGTGTCAGCTAGGGGAGCAGTAAGTTGCTAGTTTAAGATAGGAGCAGTAGGGTACCAGCCAATTGTGAGGGGGGGGTACTAGGGTACCAGCCGACCAAGCCGAGGATAGGAGAAATGAGGGCTAGACCCAGATGCCGAAACAACTATCAGATACGTGTTCGTGTCTTAACTAGGTGGTCCCCTATGATCCTCAGCACCGAAGGGAGCCAAAGCACCCATTGAGGATGGAGAGGATGGGAGTGGTGAAATTGACTGTAGCCTGTTGAGAAGACCAACCACCAACCCCCGACCGTGGGACTGACCCGTACCCACGAGCGGGATAAAACCCGGACCCAGTAGAGGAACTAACCCGAACCGATCAGAGAAAAGCAGAAGGAATTGATCGTAATCGTGTGCGGCAAACCGTATTCCCAGCCGTCTGCTGTAGGGAAAAAGGAGCCGCCCGACCGTGCTGATGCTAAGCGAGGCCAGAGCAAAAGCGGGGAAGGAGAGAGGCCCAGCACTCAGAGATGCCAGGAAGGAGGAGGGAGGATCTTAAGAGGGTAGACCTCAAGAGAGAAGGCAGGAGAGGAGTTCCACTGTGGTAAAAGGATAAAAAGTGATGGCCCAGTCCCCCCCTTAGGGGGAGGACTAGACGCGAAAGATCGTGAGAATTCCTGTGGTGTTGAGATTTCAATCACTGGAGGTGTAGCGGAGACGGTCGGTGGCTTTTAGTATGGGGCTTTATGCAGTGTTATATAAGCTCCTTCCACACTGTGATATTGATATGTTTGAGGATACTAGACTATGCACAATTTTGCACCTTTCCGTATTTTGAACATGTGGGTGCAGACTAGTGAAGTTATTGCCTATTAAACGAAAACAAGCGTTTTTTCTTTCTTACCGGATGAAGAGTTAAATGCCTTGATCTTCCATTATTCACGCCTCCCG
The DNA here is from genome assembly GCA_006112555.1 of Tuber indicum. Lineage (NCBI taxonomy): Eukaryota > Fungi > Ascomycota > Pezizomycetes > Pezizales > Tuberaceae > Tuber > Tuber indicum. Next base: position 655,233 of record VBSK01000383.1, read on the forward strand.
GGCCGACTGTCGAGCTTACTATGATACCAACCCACCCCTAGGAATCTGCAATGCAGGGGGCAAGAACCAACATGCCCGTCGAGGTTGCAAGTCATTCACAATACCTGTACAAAGTATGATTATTAGAGCCTCCCCCTGCTCGGGACACACAAAGAATACGGGGGAAGACAACGCCAGCCTTTATAGTCCGAAACCAGACATACGGCAAAACAGTATCCCATAATTATTGGAATATAATGTCGACCCTCTCACTATTCTGTTGAAACATACTATCGCTAAGTCTAGTGTTTCGACGACCTTAGCAGCAACCTTCGGCGTTTGGAAAACATCTTTTAGTTTTACCTAGTATAGTGCAAACACACATTGTTTAGGGATGAAACGAATAGGAGTAGATACTGGATATCTACACTGGTTTCATGTTAGTAGTGTTTGACGATTAGGGAGTGTGGTGGATTTCTTTTCATCTTGTGATATTTCGGTATTCTTTGCATTCACCGGCACATGTGTTTTTCGCCGACTTTCTTTCTATAAAGATCGTTCTCTTTGTCGTTCATTTCACTTATTATTCTCATAGTCATATGCGTCTCTCCGTTCTCTAAGACTCTATCAAATCCACTCTTTTTGTCTATCTGTCCCGTATTGTTGCTCCACGATATAAGTGAATATACCGGTAACTCGATCCTTACCCCATATTCTTTATCAGGTTATGAGCCCGGGTTTGGCGCTCTAAACCCACTCAACCAACTGCACACAGACTTGACATAAAGACTCCCCTCTCTCCTTTCCTATCGTATCGCACACCATGTCAGAAACACCTCTGAGGATCAAATCTATCGGTATCCCACAGATTGACAAACTCCGTGGAGCCGCGAACTACCACAGATGGCGCTCGATGGCGATCACGTTTCTTGATATCATGGGTGTTTGGGATGTTGTTAGAGGTAAAACCGCCAAACCCGCGGATCTCAGCAGTTTAGCTACCTGGATGCAGTCCTCACAGAGGGCGAAGGGCTTTTTCCTGTTAAACGTCGACAAAGGATTAATGCCGCTGATCTCCTCCGCTCCCGATGTGACCACCGCCTGGTCTTGATTGGAGGAAAAATTCGATCGTAAAACAACCACGACTCTTCACTCGCTGATGAAGACAATTCTTACCCTCCGCTGTACGAATAAGCGTGAAATTGCCTCACATATTGAGCAATTCGACGAACTCTGGGACCGACTCCTTCAGAGAACCGGCGAAGCAGCTTCTGCTACCTCCTCGTCATCAAGTACATCAAGTACATCTCGATCTTCAGCTACCGAAACTCTTGAATCACTACTACTACCTCTTGCGTCCTCCCCAATTGCCAAAGGTGCCTTTTTCATCACCTCCCTCCCAACTTCGCTTGACAACATTGTCGACAATCTGACGACCAAGGAGACTGTCACCTATAACGATATTTGCAATAAGCTTTTGGACCTTTACCCATCGACCTCGCAGTCACTCTCTGATAATGCCGCCTTTGTTACAACTCATGGGCGAAAGGGTGGAAGCCGGGGAAAGGAAGACCATTCCAAGGATGGTAGATTCTGTGGTTATTGTAAGTCAAAAGGCTTTAAGGGAGTAGGACACTTGGAATCGGAATGCCGTACAAAGAAAAAAGAAAAATATGCTACAGCAATCACTCAACATGCTTGCCTATCCGATCACAGGCATCCAAACGGCTATGCCTTTCCAACAACGCAGTCTGGATTTCCTCCAGACGCCTGGATTCTCGACAGCGGAGCAAGTGTTCACATGACTGATAACTTGGATCTGCTTGAAGATACTAAACCAATTGATACCTCCGTCACTATTGGAAATGGAGAAGAAGTCCATGCCACAGCCATCGGTACAGCTACTCTAAACGCTTCCCTTCACGACGGCTTGATGAACAGAATCACACTATGTGATACGTTATATATCCCCCAACTCCGTTTTTCATTAATCTCATGGCGTAAGATGGCGGAAGCTGGAGCAGAAAAGGTGGGAGATATAAGAGGTACCAAGATCTACAAAGACGGAAACCTCGCACTCGAAACTGTCCCCTATGGAGGCCTAGAAATCGTACGATCGAAAACCGAGACTGCTGCTATTACAGTCATGCAGTTACATCGACAACTTGCCCACCTCCCTCCTTCCGCTTTTCCCACCCTCAACGGAAACCTGGATAATATTCCAGAAGGGCGTATTCCAAAGGTAAAGGGTGAGTTCTCCTGCGACGCTTGTGCAAAAGCAAAATTTGTTCGCAGTATTCCCAAAAAGCGAACCACGAAAGCTCAAACTATGTTCGAGACGGTTCATACGAACATATGCGGGCCATTCAGCCATACATCACCGACCGGAAGCCGGTACTTTATTTCCTTCATTGACGAATACAGCCACTACAGTCTAGTTAGATTCATCCGTACACGGGATGAGGCTCCAAAAGCATTGATGGAAATGGTCCAACTAGTAGAACGTCAGTATGACGTCAAGGTAAAGAAGATACAGTGCGATAACGCTGGCGAGTTCTCTTCTACCAAATTCAAGGACCAATTACGCGCGATAGGCATCAAGCACCAATTCAGCATTGCCTATATTCATGAAACTAATGGTACTGCGGAGCGATTCAACAGGACGATCTGCGGTTCTGCTCGTGCCCTCCTCTACGACTCCTGCCTACCATTGACGCTGTGGGCAGAAGCGATTGCCCATTCCACATTTACTAAAAACCGGATACCCCACGCCTCACTGTCGGGAAAATCGCCCTTCTCTGTCATATCCAATCGGAATCCCTCACTCACAAGTCTGCAAGCCTTTGGTTCGCCAGTTTACTTGTACATTCCGGAGGAACAACAGCGCATTGCGGGAAAGCTACTTCCCAGATCAGAGGAGGCATTCCTGGTTGGATATGGGGAGGAAAGGAATCAGTTCCGATTTTGGATACCTCTTGATGGCAAGATCCGAGTTGGAAGAGATTTCAAACCACGCATGGAACCTCACCTACCGCCAACTGATACTAGCAGTATATCAGAGGAAACTGGAAATGTCGAATACGAGATATCGACACTATTGCCTACTACGACTCCAGCGAATGAGTCACTTTCAACTTCCGAGTCCTCCAGCTCAGCTGTTCCTCATAGACAGGACAGACAAGCCTCGGAAATCTATCGACCTCTTACGGAGTCACAGCTCCATGAGCGTTACCCAGCACTTTTCCCACGCCCTCCAGACCCGTTATGCTCCGAAGCCGGACCCACAATTGTTGGTGAGTTTCCGTCAGACACACCACACACCGAGTCCTCTGCTTCAAACTCTATTGCTCCTTCCGCCACATCTACCGAAGATGTTATCATAGATCCAGCTGAACGCCAGCCTGAAGAGCCTCGACAACAGCCTAAAGTCACTAGAGCTGGGAGGATTGTCAGACCACCAAATCGATATGGGCTTACTGCCGAGTTTGCTCTCCTCGCGAAGACGGTGTTGGACGACTGTGATAGCCCAAGCATCCCAGAAGCTTTGAATGGCGCGGAAAAAGAGCATTGGAAGAAGGCAATTCAGAACGAGGTAAACACTATTGAAAAGTATGGAACTTGGGAGGAAGCAAGGCCTCCAGCCCAAGCCCGGTATATAACGACCAAATGGGTATTACGCAAGAAGAGGGACGAGAATGGAAATCTGGTTAAGTATAAAGCCAGACTAACTGCAAGGGGTTTCACACAAGTACCAGGAGTAGATTTTGACGAAACTTTCTCCGCAGTTATCAGGACTGATACAATTCGCCTTTTGCTCGCTTTTTGTGTCCAGCAAAATTGCGTCGCTTTACAATTCGATATCGAATCAGCCTACCTCAACGCACCACTGGACGAAGAGATATATCTCACACCACCACAGATGGTTACCGTTACACCAGGTAGAGTCCTCCGACTACGCAAGAGTCTATACGGACTGAAACAGGCTGCACGCTGTTGGGCTGAAACCCTTGGTAAAGTATTACGAACACGCGGTTTCCGGCGCTCACAGGCTGATCCTGCTCTTTTTGTTAACTGCAAAAGCTCTGAGTTTTTGGGAGTGCACGTTGACGATCTTCTGTACATCGCCAAAGAAGATTCTGGTTTCGAACGATGGCTTAACTCTCACTTCACAGTCAAATCCTTAGGACTTCCTCGCTACCTCCTGTCCATCGAACTCGATTGGAATCCTACTCATACGGAAGTCAAACTGAGTCAGAAGCAATACATCAGACGACTGGTGCAAAGCCAGCTGCCCTCCGGTTCACGAAATGTTCAAACACCTCTCTCACCCTCGGAGCAGTTACTTCGTCGCGAAGAATCTGAACCTCCCACAGACAAAACAGCCTACCAGTTGCTTATCGGAAGTCTCCTCTATGCCGCGATCATTACTCGGCCCGATATACTCCATGCAGTCTGCCACCTAAGCCAATTTATGAGCGATCCATCGGAATCGCATTTTCGACTTGCGAAAACAGTTCTTCGTTATTTGTCCTATTCGATAGACCTGACCCTCACCTACAGGCAAGCAGACACCTGGCAACACTCACATCCACTCCGAGTCTACAGCGATTCCTCTTTTGCAAATTCTTTATACGCTCGCCGTAGCTTCTCCGGATCGATAAGTTACTTCTACAATTACCCGATCGCCTGGACCTGTATGAAGCAACCGATAGTTGCCCTGTCTACAACTGAAGCCGAATATATTGCGTTGACGAATGCATGCCAGAATCTTCTATGGCTCAAGCAACTTCTACACGATATGCAAATAACGACTTCGACCGAAAATGAAAAACCACTACTATTGGGCGACAATGTCAGCTCACACTTTCTTACCCGTAATCCCTCACTACACCGCCGATCAAAGCACATCGATATCCGTTATTACTACATTCGGGAACGGCACAATGATGGCGAATTTGAACTGCACTTTATCAACGGGAAAGACAACCCTGCGGACCTTCTTACGAAGGCATTTGGACCGCAAGGTCTTCGCCATCTTCTTTCCATTGTCTTTCAGTAACAGTGATGGGATCCATGCTTCGGTCGGGGAGTGTGTTGAAACATACTATCGCTAAGTCTAGTGTTTCGACGACCTTAGCAGCGACCTTCAGCGTTTGGAAAACATCTTTTAGTTTTACCTAGTATAGTGCAAACACACATTGTTTAGGGATGAAACGAATAGGAGTAGATACTGGATATCTACACTGGATTCATGTTAGTAGTGTTTGACAATCAGGGAGTGTGGTGGATTTCTTTTCATCTTGTGATATTTCGGTATTCTTTGCATTCACCGGCACATGTGTTTTTCGCCGACTCTCTCTCTGTAAAGATCGTTCTCTTTGTCGTTCATTTCACTCATTATTCACATAGTCATATGCGTCTCTCCGTTCTCTAAGACTCTATCAATCCACCCTTTTGTCTGTCTGTCTCGTATTGTTGCTCCTCGATAGAAGTGAATATACCGGAAACTCGATCCTTACCCTATATACTTCACATATTCTAGCTTCTTTTTCTTGTCGACGGACAAATTTAACCTTTCTCCCCTTTTAGTATGGCACTTATCTATTCATATATTCAAAGCGGGAACCTGACAGCCTGTTGGGTGAGTAATAGTTGATCTCAGCTGTCAAATGACCTAGGGTTTCTTGCTGTGGTGGTAGTAAGAGGTCGCCCGGGAGAGGTATGTATATGCAGGGCTTATTGGTATACCGGTTATGTGAAGGTTGTGCGCCGTGTCGTTGTAGTTTACACAGGCCTTTTGTCGGAGAAGCCAATCCCGAGTGATAGTCGAGCTTCGGTCTTGGGGACCTACTCTGTGCGCTAACCCGGAGGGGGTGAAAAGTAACTGTGATTAGAGACAGTTTAACCCTTCTGCGGTTCCTACCGCATCGCAGTTACGGGTTCTGAGTGGTTGTACTGCGGGTGTACGGTACACTTATTCAGGTGATACTAGTATACTGGAACGAGGTTTTATTATACGGCAAGCCCTTTCTGTGGCATTTTTGTATGCATGATATGCTAAGGAAAAATTGGGGCTACATCCCTAGCAAACCTGGAGACTTGTGGTTCCCAACAGACTAGTATGACACGCAGTCACAAATGCCAAGACACACATCTTGGAGTAGCCAGAATTTATGTGCGACCACACGCATGTTGTTGCCTTGGCCCCTCCCCATCTCACTAAATTCACTCGGAACTCCAAACTCCCTCCTCTCTTTTTCTAACGCAATCCTTTCCCCTCCTCCCACCGTGATTGCAGGTAGATTTAATCCACTTGTCAATTGCATTCCGTTTTCATATTTATTACCACTCACACTCTCTCAAAATCAGCGAATACCCACCCCCCTTATACCTGTCCCGCAGCCATGACACCATTTAAGGTTATAAAGACCTTATGGTATGTGTAGAATGCATAGGATACCCGCTTCTCACAATCTGATTCAAAATATATCGGGGGAGATAACTAATCATGGCAAAAACAGGAACCGCCCGGGCCGACCTACATCAAATCAACTTAAGCGAACCAAGGATCGATTTGGGCACATGTCAGCCCCATTCACGCAAACCTCCTCTCAACTTGGGGATACGTCGGTCGAGGTTAAGCAAACTAGAGATCATGTAAGGGGAAGGGCGGGCATAATGGATTCTGGGATGAGTGGACCTGCCATCATGCCTCTACCCCAATCAACTGAATTCGATGCAGCGGAGATATCCAACTACATCACCTGCGTCCTCCGTCAATTTAATATACAGGATGCCTATGGTATCTTTGCTGGTGTCCGTGATGTTGACATGCCTGTTGTTCCTACTTTTATATTTGGATTGCCAGGATCGGATTATGCGGTGTTTGTTTTTCCTCCAACTCCTAATAACTTGACGATCTGGGTCCGCGATGACTGGGTTCTTGCTACCAATCAATTAGAATCAGCATAGGCGTTGGACCCAGTCAAAAACATACAGAGGTTGAAGCTCCAAGCATGCTCTGTTGGAATTGAAAGCCCACCCGCCCTCCTCTCAAGTTCCACAGTTTAAATACATATCTAACATGGAAACGGCGAGCATTGAGGTGCAGGAAGCTTTGGGGGGTTTCCCAAGCGAACCTCCACGCCGGGTGAGATATTTGGCACCACGGCAGCACACTGTCCTCGATACCCTTGTTGGCGCACCTGTCTGTTCGCCCTCAACCGTGGAGGTTACGGGTAGGCTGAAGGAATTGCTGCGCTATACTACTCTATGTCCAGCTGCCGACCGCCTCAATATTGTCCCTGCAAGGGAGACTGAGGCTCGTGACTTGTTAGAACTGTTTAGATTTTATAAGTCTGAATCTGGTCCTACATTCCTCGATCCGGACAACCCCAGTGAACATAAAACTGGCCTTCTCATTGGTGGAAACCTAGGAGTTGTTATGGCATCGCATCTTGGAACTCACAGTGACTTGTTACACCGATACAATCACCAACTCGGAGGACCAGTGTTCCCAACCGTCCCGGGCGTCCCGGGCATGGTGGGCAAGGACGGCAGGGCATGGCTTACGTCTTCTATAAAGACGGTGGTCCTAGGGGTTGACGCCCGGGCCCTGCAGTCTTAGTACAAATGGGATCTTCCGACAGTCATCTGCAGGGCCCGGCCGTCATCTACAGGGCCCGGGCGTCACCTGTTGGCATCTAGCCTATTCCCCGTTTTGAAACAACCGCAGGGCCCGGCAGCCCATCCCGGGCAGTGGTTTGGACGGACGCCAAGATGCCCGTCCCTCCCGGGCATCCTCCCATGCACCGCCGTCAGTCCCGTCCGGACTGGACGTTTGGGAACACTGCCGGCTCAACAGAAGCGGCCACCCGAACTTTTCTGCCAGGATCTCCTGGCTTACCAGACTCGACTGGTCGATTTTTACCTGTCATTTTGATAGGTAAGCAGCCCGCAGTTGCCATACTAGGTTGGTATGTCAAATATTGCTGGATTCTTGGAGATGATGGAGGTGTGGTGCAAATCTTTACCGAGACGAACGTATTTCTGAAATTGGAGATTTGTACCCTGGAACGAAGGTCCAAAAAATAGGCCGCTCAACTTGGATTACACGTGGGAAGGTTTATTGCGCGATGCTCCAACATTGTGAACATGGTGCCGATACTCACGAAATCACGATTTTTGGGGCTGATGGTCAAAACTTTACAAACGGAGGAGATTCTGGGGGCTATGTCATTGTGGATGGGGGTGGGACATATAGGGCTGCGGGGTTGCTAATTGGCAAAATCCGCCAGCAATATCGCCTTTGCAACCTCCTTACGTCTGATTTTAGAGATAGCGGGTGATTACAACTGGGCATAAGCGGGTATGGGTTGTTTTTTTTACCTGATTTTCCCGAAAAGTAGATAGCCAGAAAAACAATTAATTGACATAGCCATTGGGATTAACTTTTCTACACCCGGGTCCTACCCCAGTGGTGTTTCACTAAATTTGGTCCCTCGTGCTTGAGACTCGTTCATCACAGCTTCCCATCAATCTTATGACAACCTGTCACCGCACTGACTTCGAGTCCATGAACTTTTACCTGTTTTTGTAATGGTAATAATAGATCAAATGCCCACGTTGTCCTTGTTCATACTCGTATAATTGTTTTAGACTAAAGAGGAAAATGACCACGGGGATCAATGTCAGTGGCAGTGATCCTCTTGAGGTGAGCCTATTAAGCGAAGGGGCACACGACAGAGTTAGAGAAATCGGGCTAGTATTCAACCTGCAGATCTCAAATCCTGATACTAAGAGCCGTACTTTTGTCTCCGAGCCAAGAATGGGCACTTCCTTCCTTTGGAATAGCCCCGGCCGACCCCACAAAGGTATGATTTTGGCGCTCTCTAAAGCGATGCGGCCACAGCCCCCATACTCGTACTCGAGTATTCGAGTACGGTATGATACCTAGTTCGTGACCTCTCCATGTAACTTTGTGGCCAACCCCGCTTTACCGCCTAGTGTCTTTTTAGATACACCGGTTCCGTTCCGTTCCTCAATGTGAATTAACCATTTCCCTTCGTTTGGCGAGCATATTTACAGTAGAAACGGTCCCAAAACGGGGCGTAACATTGGTATCCTGGCGGACACTAAGCAGCAGGGTTGTGGTGAGCTACAAAGTTACCTCGAGCTGTCGGGAGTCCTACAGGGTCTTGGCGACTAACTCAGCCACAGGGTAAGCACGCGTACGATACCTTGCACAATACCCATCAAATGGAAAGAAAAAGAAAAACTGTCTAAATGCTTACAAATTCTAGAGGACTGAAATTGCTGTTCTTTTAAGTCTTATAGCATCTGGAGAGGAGAGAAGTGAGGGAAGGGGGGAGAGGTTTTCTGCCTCTCAAGGCCACGGAAATGAAATAAAACATCGGGATAAAGTTCAAGTCCTTTCCTTCGGCTCCTGCGCCATCGCATGAGAATGTAAAAATTTGAAAAGATGATGTGTGTGGGTGCACAGAACACCTAAAGCTCCGATCAGAGTTGACCCGTAGACACTCTGGGGTCGAGTAGCAGACTGTCATCTGAATGAACGACTGAGGGAAATAGCTTCAGGCTCTGTGCACGATAAATGTTCAGCCCATCATGATTTATCACTCATAGCGCATGGTCCCATCACTAAGACTTAGACTGCGATACCTTGCTTACTTCTCTTCTTGCTTGCTCCTCATTCTCTCATCCGAGAGAGGGGGGAAACCCCATCCCTCTATAGTCGCTTAAGACTGAGAATGCGCAGCTATTTTTTCGCATAGCAAATTACCACCGATATGTAACGAAATCATGGGGATATGCCCTCGAGAACACGAATTAGATTCCCAACACCCGGACTGCGAACCAGCCTTTAGACAAGCAGTTATTGAGCAAGATCTTGCCAGTTTTTAAGGTAGCATCGAACTCTAAGATTTCGCAACTCGGCACCTAGCTTCCCCTTTTCGGGATCAACAATATCTTGAGAGAACCGATGGTGGATTTAAAGATAGAGGCAGGACAAAGAGGAAAGAATGAACAGAGATAATCTTACGGTATATAGGTAAGGATCACCAGGTGCGATATCTTTTCTTCCTTATATTCCTATTACTTTATTTTTCGACTGCTTAGTTCGTTCGTAGTTGGTACGATACTGTGCTTAACCCCCCGTTGTGGTATTGTGCCCATGACAAAAGGTTCATGATGAGAATATGTAATATTCTAGCTGTTCCGGATCTCGCAGCACGTCTGCCATGAGCCGCCATACCGCCAGGTTCGGCTTAATCGACTAGACTCCCACTTTATTGGAATTTCAACCCTAACGAATCACCAAAGGCCCCGGATGCGCCAAGAAGCCATACAGATGTTGAAAAAACCTAGAAAGCCCATGAGAAGCTACTTCTAATCCGGATATCGCACAGTGGTTCGCAAGGTTAGAGCAGCATATAAATCTGAAATCACGAGATAAACCAAACCCGATAGCATCGAGTGGAAATTAACGAAAATACTCGGACTGCCAGGGAAGGGGATTGTGTAAAATTGAAGTTGTGAAACCCGGGTGCTCTTTTGAGAATGAGGATACTTTTCTAAAAGATAACCGAAGATGTTGAAATATATAATACAGTACCAATGTAATCTGGAAATTAGAATCTGGGGTTGAGCGGTCGGATACATCGTAGTCATGTCGCGAGTTTCTGAACTGCTCCCGTGTTACATAATCTCTGCGGCAACCTAGGTACGGTCGGCCTTCAGCGCGGCAGCTCGCCTCAACCGGAGAAGACCTTGCTGAGACGACAAAACCCCCCTCGCACACTACCTACATGAGCGAGTTTTCTGGCGGACCCAGAAGTAAACCCCATAGCACTTCAGGGCATAATTGGACCAATTTCGGTAACATGTCTTTAGAATTGCCTCATCCAGTAGGGTTTGGCGCTCTCTTGCCATTTATGTCCCAGAAGGGCTGAGCAGCTCCCCCGGATCTGTTTTTCGTCGCTTTTCCAGAGTAGGGAATTTTAGACTGAATAGCACATGGTTCGATTGTTCTAGCTTCTATGAGACTTGTGCGGTACCGGAAAGGGATATTCTTGGAGCGATCTTGGATATGATAAGATGCAAGTGCTTCATGGGTTTTGGAATTGACTGAAGCGCTGGACGGCTCGCACCCACCTACCAGCACTCATGCGGTAGTCCACCAAGGGTGGGCATCGTTTTAGCTACGAGAGAGGAGCCGATCTAAACTCACCCACCTATCACATAGTCCACAATTCAAAAAGCATCCGGAGTTCCGGGCGCCAAGCCCCTGAGACCAAATCCGCGAGTCTTGGCATCGCGATTCCCCGATATCCTCGAGATTGGCGAGCGCAGTCAAGGCATGATCAAAACAAGCTTTATGTGCCCCGGGAGAAGTCTGCATGCCTGGATCGCTGCCCATGATACGTGCCCGACAGTGTGGTATGGTACTGGTGAACCCCTGCGTGTGTAGCGCCGGCAACACGTGCCCAGGGGATGCTCAGCGGCACATACCCGTAAATTGTGCGGATGATCTGCTGGGCCTATCACACATAAGAAATGAGGACGAAATCTCAGCTTAGCTTAGAAAATTTCAAATAACTTGCCTCAGGCCCTACGGTTGATCTTGACAAATTTTTTTTCGTTTTGCGGGCTCGCTTCGCTGACTAATCCCAGTCACATGACTGGTGTCTCACCTTGGAACCTCGGGAGTAGACAATGAGACGGACGTTGGATAATTCTTGTAATTGATCTATTATAGTCTTGTAGAAGGGGTAATGAATTCTACAACTTGACATGAAGTCGTACAGCTTCCGCACCTTACTCGCCCGCTGGAGTCGAGATGTTCTACTCATGTTCTATCACTCGCTCATCTTCTGGCTCCGTGGCTGGATAGTATGAAGATAGTGTGATATCAGGCTCAATATATGATACACATAGGTCTGGGCTTGGAAGCCAGACCCGACGCCCTGGAGGCGGTTATGGTGGGTTATGAATTTGGCGTTATAGTACTTGCACGCACAAACTGAGCTATTGTGTAACAGACCTTTGATTTTAGGGTGCTTTTTCGCCTACCAGCAAGATTTACCTTTCAAGCAAGTACTCTTCTGTTGGAAATTATCGATGTAAATTTATAGTTCGTAACCTCACCCCCGGACCCAGCCCCGTTCGGAGCGAAACCTAACCTGCCTTTCTGCGTCTGGCGGAGGAAAGAAGGGCGGGTTTTCCCTCTTTGGTTAGCATGGATAATGATTTATATGGTGGTTCTCCGAGATCATCTGACGGAGAAGTTAAGCGGACAAATTTGGGGACAAGCATGCGCTTTTCACCGGTGTCCGGATTTTGTATGATTGTTGGGTGGGTGGGTTCGTAGGCAGGGGACATGGAAGTGTGCGGGTAGGGTGTGTGAGAAGCTCGGCATAAGGATGATGGGGACTTGGTCAAAGTCAGAGCTTGGGGGGGTTCGTTATCGGGATAAAGGGCATAAGTGAGATCTAGTGCGAGCTAAATTAGATTAAGTTTTATTTGGAATTAGGGTATTTATTTCGTGCTTTGATTTCGTTTTGAACCGACAGTAGATATTACAGAGCGCACCCGAACAGTACCTTCCCTATAGGAGCTGAAGAATTGGGCCCCGATGCTTTGCCGAAAATAGGCAATATCGGGCAATGTGTTGGTTAGAGAGCTGCGGGCAAACGGGGCAATGTGGCGAGAAAATTTAGCTTGCATAATAGTGTGAAACTGCCAGCCCCCGGGTATTCAGTCCTAGTCCGGGAGTTTTTTAATGTCTCCGGGACGCGGTTGAATTAAAAAACTACGTGTCCGGGCCCGGGTTATGTATGACGAAGCCCTCTAGAGTACTATACCATGAGCGAACCACTTACTTACCGCTCCATTTCGGAGACCTTAAAGAACGCCGAGTACATTGCTCCCCTCCCTTTTGTGAGAGGAAACGAACGCATCAAAAGTTATCTAATACTTTGCTCACTGAATACCTCGGAACAAGCACATTGTCGCGGGTTCCAGCTTCGGCGCCTGTCAATTATCACCAACGCAGACGGGCGCCACCTCAATAAATAACAGAAGGAATAGCAGAGGAAGCTCATAAATCACTGACCTTGCACAGTCCCTTCCATTCCATCTGCTCCGTAGAGCGGTTCATAGGACTTGGATTAGTGGAAGGAGGATATCCCTTGAACCGGCTAGACTTTCCAACCGGGTTCGCGATCTGGGGCACTTGTATATTCGAGCGGTCGTCCCACATCTCGTACGGAAATCCGGCTTAGTCTTTTCTCTAGTGGTCGTGATGAATAGTACAGATATTGTGGTTTTTTGAGCCCAACCGCTATGCCGAGTCCTGCTGCCTCGGTTACCATAACTGGCTGGTGTTCTGGATTGTAATTGGACTGGAAAGTCCAAATTTTGGCTAAATCTATCTTATATGGAACTAAGCAATGCAATTCATGTCTCTATTTCTCATGAGACTTAAATCTGAGGATTTTTGTTGGATTGCCTATAGGGCATGCGTTTAGGTGGTTAGGTTGTTGTGCGGATATCCGATTCTGCAGGTATGCAGTTTGTGGATATGCACATTTGCGGATATGCAGCTAGGAGATATGAGGTAGCGGGCATTGTTGTCTTTCATATGAGTGTGGTTTTATTAGAACCAGCATACGGGCATTCCACCTCAAAAATTTATTTTGATATAGCCAGCTAGATAGGCCATTAGAGAATACTCTCAATAGCTCAGAAAATATTTTACAAGCTCCAACGACCTCTGTAGCATGTTTTATTCACAAAAATATCAAATTTCTCAAAAATCACTTTTTTATATAGAAAAATACTAGAGCTTTCTGGCTATGTCTACGTCCTTTTTTCATGTCAGTTGTGTAAATAGTTCATGTGCTATAAGCTTTTAAAGTTATCATATCATTTTAAAAAAAATCTGTTGCGTAAAGTACCTCTTAAAACCCTATGATGTGAACAATAACTCTTTATGAATGTAAGACCTATTCTGAATCCCTAATTATATGATTATGATATATATAGAGCTTGACTTGCGTTATTATATTCTTTATTTTGTATTCCTATTACTATATATTATTGTTCTTCCTTGATTTCCAACACTACCCAAAACTATCCCAAAAAAACTCTTTAACCCACTCTTTAATCAACTGCATATTCCACTAATTAAGTATGACATCTCTGTATTAAAGAACTCCACTTTATTAATTATTAGTATTGCTTATCTGGTCTATCTAGTAGTTTCAATAGTTCCAATGGATAGTAGCTTAAGAAACAATAAGGAAGATACAAATGAACTTGGTTCATACATTCAACAAGGGGAGAATATGAAGAACAAAGAATAAGACAGTTACCCCAATAGCAGAAGTGCCAATAGCTGAGAATTCAGCTACTCTGTCTTCTGATATACTAACTTCCATGAGTAGTAATAAAAGACTTCAGCAGGAACCAACTTCTCGAGCGAGAGAAAATAATCCTCATGAGACAAGTTTAGAAATGGATGCTGATAGTGCTAACATGATTACTGACCCAGCAGAGGGTGAATCAAGTGAGCAGGCTCCACCAAAACCCAAAAAGCGTGGAAGACCATTAGGATCCAAAAATAAAAAGTGTAGGAAAACAATGTAAATAATATCTTTTCACATATTTCTTTTCATAGATATATAGCTAATATACCAAATAAAATTTTAACTGAATTACTTTATTTTTAAACTTTTTTCTCATGGTGGAGAAGTTGATTTGCTGTAAAGAAAAATAAAAAAGTGTTTATCTCAAGAATGGGTTTTACTGGTTGCCACCCTTCTAATCTACTTTTCCAGCAACAACCAAAAATGCCCACATGCTGCTTCTAATAAAACCACACTCATATTAAATATTTATGTCGCTTGGCATATGGGAGCAGGGCGCATGCATTATGGATCATGGTGGATCATGAGAGATGAGGGTGTTTTTTAGATTGCTTGAGTTTCGGGAGTGTTCTGTTGTTGTTTTTCGCCGAGATATATATCTCGTATCATAGTCTTTCCTTAGCTAGATAGTTAGCGATCATTCAGTCTATCATTCCGCTCTCTTGTGATGGCGAATGGTTGCAGCGCAGCGGAACGATTGATCGACAATGATGGGACTCGTGTGAGTGCACCACAGTGGGAACGATGGTTGAAGTGGAGAGTGTGCTTTTCTTGATGTTAGGTACAGATAGAAAACTCGAGAGAAAAGAAGGAATGAAGCTTCATTAAATACAGTTTGTGGTGGCTGACATCCCACTTGTGTGCGCCACCCAATGTGTCGTCTTCAGGGCAATAGACCTCACTGTGCCCAACCCAATCCCAATACTATTCCACGATGGGATTACTCCATCATCTTGTTTGCCGTTCCCCTGAGGGTCCATTCTGATCCCACATTCTCTTCCCCACTTCCATAGTTTCTTCTTTCAGTTTTGTCAATTTTCACTTAACTTTCTAAAATTCCTTAGGGTTAGAGATTCGTTATTTTAGCCCCTAACCGGCCTTGTCCCTTATTTTTCCTCACTTGCTGGTCTCGTGGCACTTGGCAGATATTGGGCTAAATTTAGGGTCCTCTAACCTTGCACGGGATTTGGGTGGGTTCAGAATGGGTTCGCTCTCTTTCAACCGAACAACCAGTGCCATGGACCATCCGTCAGGTAATTTTGAGTATCCGGGTAGGGACTTGGGATAGGTAGGGGCGGCATCCAGGTTGCGCGCAGCCTGTAGTGACAAATGCATGAATTGACGAGATCTTGCTTGGAGTGTTAGTCCCGTACACGCTATCAAAAGTCTTGAAAATCACGAAGCTTCCATGGTTTGGAGGATGAGGCGAAGGTTGTTTGGCAATGGTTTGGAAATGCAATGGTGGAACAAGCTAAGGAAAGGGTCAGCGTGTGAGTAAGGGTGTGTGAGAACTAGTGATTAGTGCAAGGAGAAGTGTTTGGAAGGTTTTAGGAATTAGCACTAGGGATACCGGAAGTAACAGGTTACGCTCCGGAGGTCTAGAAGACAATCAGGTGTCGCACTATAAGAGTTAGGAAACCGGAGAAGAAGCACAAAGGTATCAGGACTGTCTGGAACAGCTATAGTTTAGGGGAAATGTTTTGGGGGATGTTTGAAGGAGTTGAGTGAAAGGAACGGTGTGGCATCATGACGAAAATGTGGTATGGAATTCTGCGAGGTTGATGGACAAGGAAGATGTTTGCAAAGGAACAGCTTGTGTATATATAGGACACCTCCGGCAGCATAGAATGAACAAGAATCGCAGACACTCTCTACCTATCATAGCCTTATTATTTGAGGGAAAAGTACATCCACTGGAAACGCCTATGTGGCTATATGGGCTCGGTTTGAATAAGGGGGGGATTTAAATCTATCAGCGTTCACAGAATTTCCATTCCAAACCCATCCAAAACCCATCCAAGGTTTATAGACTCTTATTCCCATTATAAATAGTCATCTGATGTGCGCTCTTCCG
Source organism: Tuber indicum (assembly GCA_006112555.1). Taxonomy (NCBI): domain Eukaryota; kingdom Fungi; phylum Ascomycota; class Pezizomycetes; order Pezizales; family Tuberaceae; genus Tuber; species Tuber indicum. The sequence goes on from VBSK01000383.1 coordinate 671,736, forward strand.
TTCTAGCACCATAACTTATTACATACAGGGTCACATATTTCGCACTCACCCTAAACCTCTTAAACCCTCCTCAATAACTGAGCCCGTGATGGTACGGCCGCTGCAGAGGTGAGTTCAGAAGGTTCGGTATAGATACCATTATATGATCCTATATAAACATAAATTTGGACTTACGAGCCCGGTATGGGTACGTAATTGTCAGAGATTTATAGGGTTTATTGTGATTGGGGACTTGGCAGTTCGGGAGTAGCTGTAGGGTGAGGACACACGCCGCCAAGTCCTGGGCCTTGGCAGCCATGCTAGAGGAAACGCAAGAGAACAGTACAAGTAAGCAACAGGTTTTGAGACAAACTTCCCGCCATGAGGCGGTTCCTTCCCTCTCAAATATTTCTTATTGGTTCCAACTTTATTCCATCTCTCACTTCTAAGTAGGGCGCTGTCACTATATTTCAAGAATTTTCTCGCAAAAACAACGGTGAGAGAGGGGCAGGGGTGAGGAGAGTTGGGAGAGGGTAAGCGAGAAGTGCAGTGGGGAGCGCGTGGGCTAGGAGAGGTGACTGGTGACAGAGGTGAGTAGGGAGAGATCGAACGAGTGGGGAAGCGAGCGAGAGGACAGGGTGGGTGGGGGAGCGAGTAACGATAACTGGAGAGAAGGGATAAGAGAAATACATGGGGGCGTGAGAAGAGCGGTTGAGAGAGTATGTGTGGTTGCCACAGTGTGTGATAAGGAGGGTATGATAAGGTGAGAGGGGTATGCACGAAGAAAAATGTGATGGGGGTAGGTAGAGAGTGTGCGAGGGAGCAGAAAACGTGAAAGTCGAGGAAACTAACTCTGCACGTATTTTCCCTTTTTATTTTTTTTGACCCGTCACAGTTGCAGCGCCTTGCAGCACTCTACAGAATAATTCTCCCCTCTTAATCATCGGGTGGTACTGTACTGTACCCCCGTAGACCGAATATTATTATACTTGTATAACCCCGCTACGAAATGGGGTTCCCACCCTCCTTACATCCAATCTTCGCTCCATCTGGTAACCATTCTCGTGTCACACCCCTGGCCCGTGCGATGCGAAAACACCCCGCAGATTGTTTCTATTTGACTTCATGGAATGTGCGCGAGCTATGAATGGAGTACAGCTTGCGGTAAAAAACCAAAAAAATGAGACGGGATTCTGGAATTCTAATTGGAGAGTTGGGTGGCTCGATCCAATCGGTCTTCGTAAATCCAACTCCAGTCCCCAGACTTTTTTACCTCATGTTGCATAATATTGGAGATGGCACAGGGCTCCGCTGTGTTGTATTGTCCAGTGTCCCGAAAAGTGCATTTTCCCAGCGCCACAAGAGGTGCCCTAACTTTCAATGAGTAAGTTAAGTGAGGTTTGGTGAAGCTCCGACGTGATTGTAGCTAAAACAAGACCGAGCAGCTATATAGCTCTACTTCCTCTCCTCGCATGGCTTCGTCACTCTTCCTAGACCATAAGTGCTCGTCGGGGATAATCCAAGCGGCGGTCACCACCACCACTGACATCACGCTCAGGGTATGCCAGCACTTCTCTCTTTTTTCTGATATATGCAGTATACTAACCAGTAGTGTATCATAAGACTTTCAGTTCAATCAAAGCCCTCGGAGAGAACGTTCTCTGCTGTCCTCCTTGCAAACTACACATCGACCTCCACTTAGACTCTACTTGCATTTCCATACAGGGTGAACAAGTGCATCTCATCGGAAGAACTAGATTTCCAAACTTACGATCACCAGAACGAGCCCTCCAACACCGATACTACTACCTTCTGCTCCTAGGGTGAGGAGACAACCACCCCAATCCCGAATCACTCCCCTAACCTCTCGAAGCCTTGACTTACTCTGCAACTCTCAGTCCTATGTCACCGGTGCTTGCCTGTCCAGTCTCGGTTTGCTCCTTGGTTTTCAAGGGAGAAATGCCTCATGGATATCTCTGGAGGCACCTCAATAACCCTGGGATTTACGGGCGCACTGGTAGTGAGAAAGATGCATGGCTCCATCTCCACCAGATTGAGCGTGACAGACTCCTGGCTACACGCGGTATACCCCCCCCCCTTCGTGCCTCCATAAGCACACCTCTGAGGAGGTACTAACGAACTTATTGCAGTCACTCCTGCCCAGGGCAAGCTCGAAGAGGATAGGGCGAAAAAGCAGAAGGTGTTGGGGACTGCTGGATTTGAGTTGCGTGCTAGGGACATGGGGGTTACGGAGAGGGCGTTGGTTGCCCAGAAGGTGGCTATTTGGGAGGGGATGATTGCTGCCCAACAAAGCGGTGATGGCATCGAGGTTTTTCACCCCTTTCCTTTTTAAACACTCTAGTGGGATTCTCGCTGACTGATGGAAAAACTGGACCAAGTATTGTGCCTGGGTTCTCTTGGATCTTTGTACCAATCCTCATGACGTTCCCCGAATTCTTTAAGAATTAACAGGGTCCCTGTCATAAATTCTACCAAGATACCCGAGCCAGCACCCCACTACCTGCTCGCGTCTAGGGGGCACGCTATATTTGGGGATATAGCGATTTGGGATTTTAATTCGCTCATTCTTGTGGTCGTACAATTGACGGTTGCCCAAAAACCCTATTATGCTCTCTGTTCTACAAAAGTTGCTTTATTTAAATTGATATGATTTTGGTGTTTCTCCAGCCTCCCGAGCTGCGTCTATCTTACCTCCTACTTAGTGTAGGCCAAGGGTTGAAATCCTAGAAACATCGAATTGTGCTAGAGGGCGATATGACGATAAGGCTGTTCCTAACCGCTACCTAGCCTAAATAAGTCAACTGAAGAAGGGTTTCGTTATGTTTAACTTCCTCTCGAAGTGGAAGTTTTACTTGTAGGATTATTACTACCGGTAGCCTCAATATTTGAGGCGCTATACCGTATTCACCATTCAACAACCCAAGTTCTGTTGATCCCAGACTGGTGGTGAGAGATTGAGAGTAGTGCTGGTGTCCTACGTTGGTCATTCTAGCTTTCCTCTCATTCAGCAGGTGTCGGAGGCAACTCCACGGGATTTGTACCAGATTTTCCAGTTCTATGTTGATAAAAGTTAAGACGGTTAAGCGAGATTGAGGGAAATAGCTTTTGATGGAGTAATCCCGATCGCATGCCACCAGGTAATGAGCAATTGTACCGATGGTACTACTATAGTGGTTGCGCCCAGACGTAGTTGTCGGAGGGGGCTGAGAAATCTTAGTTTCGCTGTCGGGAGGGCGCTCCCGCGCCTGATTGTTTGTGGTTTCTCGGGGGTGTGGGCATTAATGCGTAACTATGCCGAATATCCCAAGGCTCTAGTCCCGCCGCACACGAGCAACAGTAGAAGCGATTTTAAAAAGAACTGATATCGCATAAGTTACTGCCTAGACTAGATCAAAACGGAAGGATTGGGTTTTGGTGGCCTGCAATAGCGTCCCTTTTTGGGAGAGCTTGGCGTCGGCGTTCGTATCATACTAGAAATGATTGGTCCCAGGCGTGCGTGGTGGTAGGTGGGGGGCAGGCAACCCGGGGTTTGTGCTTAGCCCGAGTGTGAGTGGGCACCAGTTGACGTTTCCTTTCACGTAAGCGGAAGTGTTCGTGGGAGGGAACGCGTCCGTATGATAGGAGATCGGGGTTTTGATTGTTGGTCATGCATTTTATGCCAAATTATGGTTTCCGCAAGCTTGTAATACAGTCCCCGGTTACCAATTACTGCCACCATTGCCACTTTCTTCGCAATGAGGTGTCTAGTAAAACAAGCAAGCTAAGATTTGGGAAGGATAGCCGTAGTTGTGGTGCCTGTGAACTCCTGATTTGGAAATTCTGGAAATAACTACCGTTTTGTATAATGTCCATATTAATTCTGGACGCTTAAACTAAATTTGCAAGTCTTTCTACACTAGTGACTCCATAGCAGGAGATTCCCAAGTCCATTTGTTGTGTGAGCAGTTGAATTTGGTCCCTGGATTCTCTGCTGCTTGGCCTATAATATGGTGGGAAATCATGAGGGGGTTCCCCGGTGAATACGAATTGTTTATAATTATAATTACTATGTTTGTTTTATATTTATAATATTATTTTCTTTTATAAAATTTCGGTTTGGTTTGCTGCGTTACGACAAGGGACAATGGGAGATCCAAACTGAGTCCTGTATACGAATTGCCTCCTCGTATGATATTCCAAAAGATAGTTAGCAGTCTTGTTTCGGGCATACATAAAAATACCTTCCTTCACTAATCTTTTCTCCATAACATGGTTATCTTTTCTGCTATAATATATCATTCCGCGATCAGTTTTTTCATCGTCTCAGCAACTTTACCACCTATCTCCACCCGTACTCAATTTTCAGTTCACACACGTACCCGGCACTAGAAAGTGGCAAATCCAAGTTCCAGTACTCTACAAATGGCCAAATAAAACCCCCTGCTGAAACGCAGTATGGCCGGACCTAGTGTTTCGGCAACTTCATCAGCAACCTTTCGTGTTTGGAAAACACACTTCGTTTTCAGTTCGAGTATTGCAAACACAATTTTTTTAGAGATGAAACACATGGGAACAGATACTGGATATCTAGGCTGAATTGGTGTTAGTAGTGCTCGATGTTTAGGAAGGATGGCGGATCTCTTGTCTTCTCACAATGTTTGAAGTATTTCTCACGTTCAGTCCCGCATATTTTTTTCGCCAGCTTTCTCTCTATAAATGACCACATTGCATTATTTTTCAGCTCGTTATTCTCATACTCATGTTGGTTTCCTTGCTTGTTAAGGTTCTCTCTACTTGCTCATTTGTCGGTCGCTTCTAAATAGAAGTGAATATGCCGTATTCCCATGATTTCCCTATATACTTCACACCCCCCATCTCGCTTCCCTCTCTCTTTAGCATGCGACATCACCACAGATTAGGTTCTGGGTTGATGTGGTGAGAGCCGTCTCGACTTGAGAAAGAGAGCGGGATAAGATGTTAAATGGGATTTTGCACTATCATACTCGTAGAAGTAACCAAGAAAATTAAAAATCCCGTCTCGGCATCCAACCTTACCCCTTGATAGCATGCAGTCACATCGTTTTCGACAACAAGGTATACGGCAGCGATTCCGGACTTGGATGTGGTTGACTTTTGGGTTTCAATAGAATAACTAGGCAAAGATAGAGAGATAGAATTCAAGTATCCTAAACAGAGAAATATTCTCGCGATAACAATAGGGAATAAAAATACGGGAAAGACTGAAAAGACCCAAATACTCGTAACAGAGGAAAGAGAGACAATTGATTCGGATAGTGAACGAAAACAACTAACAAAGGGAAAACAAGCTGCCTTTTATCCTTCCCTGGATCATGCCGATCCACTTCCGCACACTTCCAGCGTGTGCCGTGTTTTCCATCACGTTCACTTTTACTTCTGCCCATCTTCGCTGCTTCGACCGAGGATAACACAATTTGGCCGAGGGTATTCGGTGTCTCATATGGTAGGGGTAGGACCTGCATAAGGAGTCGTCGCAGGTATTGTCGCATGTGGTGTTTGATGTGTAGAGCTAACCGGTAGTCAAACATAGAGGCGTCTGATATGTTTGATATGCCAAGAGGGTTAGGGTTGTGGGTTGTTGCCACAAGGAAAATATGCGGTGAGCAGCCAAGAAACATTTCCGTCCAACCCATCGCACCCTCTCCGCCCTGATTATGTCATTAAGCTGACTACTGTGATTCCATCTTGGCATGATACCACATTGCCGGGTGCGGTGTCGCACCCCCCCGTGTATGATACCACCTTCTGGGTCTCGGGTATGGCTACCAGTACGATAACACCTTCCTTGGGCGGTGCATCAGCTAAGCTTCTACAACCGGTGAACCTAAGCGTCTAGTCCGTACGCCCTAGGGTGCGGACCGGACAGACGGCAAGTGCATAGGTGGATGTCCGGGACGGGCGAGCGAGTTTCTCAAGAGGCGAGATGCGTTAGGTTTCTATAGGTGACTGCGGATGACGGCCGGGCCCTGTAGGTAATTGCCGGACCCTGTAGGTAATGGCCGGAGCCTGCAGATAACCGCCGGAAGACGCCATTTGTTCTAAGATTGCGGGGCCCGGGCGTCAACCTTTGGACGGCCGTCTTTATGAAAGACGGACGCATGCCCTGTCGTCCTCACCCACCCTGCCCGGGACGTCCGGGACTATAGCTCTCCAGGGCCCTGTGGGGCGCCCCGGACGGTTGGGAGCACCGTCTACAACAGATAGGCGGAGGAAAGAGAGCCTTGATACCAGAGAATCGCCAACCGGAAGGCCCAGATTCCACCGAACTCAAGAGGAAAAGAATAAGGAGCCCACGATGTATCCCTACCACCCTCTCTTCCGGTTTTTCTCTCTCCCTGTCCTCCTCTTGTGGGGAAAATCCTCTCCATAGCATCTCAACGCCCGGTATGGTGGTTTTCTGGGCATGGCGAAACTTCGGCTACTGCCGGTGGCTCAGAAATACTCAGCCTATTCCTAGAAGGTTTTCGACAAATTGGGACTGGGTGCAGGTACAAGCATAACGGTTTCTGCTGCGTATCAGGCGGCGCGTCGCCCTCGGCAATAAGATACCAACACGCTATCCATAAGCCTGAGAGCCGGGTGACAGCTCGGCTGAGAGTTAACTTAGGGCTCGCTACTATGAAATACCAAAGGCTCCCATCGGATGAGATTCCGTAATCGATATCTGGAAGACTCCAGAGGACATGATCTTCGCTGTAGACTAATCACTGGCCCCTAGAATCATAATATGCACCCTTTAGTGATGCCTTATGTATGCTTGCGTTTAACGATCACCTTATCTTTGCTTCCTTATGAGACAGCCATCCTTCTTTCGCTGTTTCTTTTGTTTTTAACTCTTCTCTTCTCCTTGACTGATACAACGAATACAACTTCATCTCCTTGTCCTTTCGTAACCCTTAGATAAGCATATTACCGGTATTATAATACTAGCATTGCGTTGTTACACTCAATAAAGAATTCTGAAGGATCAAGTTCAAATTATCCGCAACCGCTCATGTTCATGGTCGGGCATATAGCTCTTCCTTCCTTACATTTCGGGTGATACAAGAGCTGACTGTATTGCAGCACTGGTATGCTACTGGTATCCGGCGGTGAGCCGACACGAATCGGGATTGAGCATTCCGGGGTACCTACATTATAGGTGCAGTCATAAACTCATAAAAAAGGCTATGTTCGGTAGAGAGTGTCTGCGGTCCTTATTCTATCTATGCTGCCGGAGGTGTCCTATATATACACAAGCTGTTCCTATGCAAACATCTTTCTTGTTCGTCAAGCTCACAGAGTTCCACATTTCCGTTATGATGCCACACCGTTCCTTTCTCTCAACTCCTTCGAACATTCCCCAAAACATTTCCCCTAAGCTATAGCTGCTCCAGACAGTCCTCATACCTTCGTGCTTCTCCGGTTTCCTAACTCTTATAGTGCGACACCTAGTTGTCTTCTAGACCTGCGGAGCGTAACCTGTTACTTCCGGTATCCCTAGTGCTAAATCCTGAAACCTTCCAAACGCTTTCTCTTTGCACTAATTACTAGTTCTCACACGCTCTTACTCACACACCAACTCTTTCCTTAGCTTGTTCCACCATTGCATTTCCAAACCGTTGTCAAACGTCCTTCACCTCATTTTTCAAACCATAGAACCTTCGTTATTTTCAACATAAACTTCGCTACCATACTCGGCACTTTCCAGACCAACAGTGGAGGCAGAAGAATACATCAAGCATAAGGGTATCATCCTGATCCTTCCCTAGATACCACTGAATATCCCTCTTCCCCCTTTCATGCCCTTACTTCCGTGGCGTCAAAGAAACTGGTCTAGGAAACCGTGAATCACGATAATCTTGAAAAAATGCCACTACCTACAGCATTCCTGTAATCGCCACGACTGTCCACGACGCTGTAGGTCGCCCCAACCGGAGCATATTTTGCCGCTACAACAGAATCCACCCCTTACACACTGCTCACTAAAGGAAGCGGTCTGATAGGCCCTGACATAAATTTCCGGGCATGATTCGGCATGACTGGGCAAATCTCTGTTGCTAGTGTGAGGTGCTCACCACTGCACCTCGGCAAGCCCAGCACCTCGACAGACTTGCACTATCGGCACCTGACAAACGATGATAACCTGTGAAGACCAACATAACCCTTGAGCAAATTCACCACCAGTCGCCATGGACCAAGGATAGAAATAAAAAATGGGAGATCAGGAAAGTGCTGGTTGTCTTTCATGATTTCTTTTGTTGATTGTTGAGAAGGATCATATTCTTGTATAAATACCGGTTCATTTCCGATGTCTAGTATGTAGAAGAAGTAAGAAACCCAGAGAGCTTCTCCACGCACATATTAGCCCAACTTTAGTCTTTTTCCAGCTTTTATTTCACAATTTCGATGGCATGTCGTTAGAGTTCCCTCATCTAGTAAGGTTCAGTTCTTTTTGGTGGGTCTTGGCATTATCGAAAGTACCGAACCGCTCGCTCACACCCTCCAGAGCCTGGTACTACGGGAAACTCATCTCGTACGGTAGATACCAAGGGGGGCCATCGTTTCGATGGGAGCTACGAGAGAAGTGTTGATCCAAATCTACCAACACACGTGATACAATTCCAAAAGCGTCCGGAATTCCGCGTGCCAATCGTCTGAGACCCAAAAAATCCGTGGTTCTTGGCGCCACGATTCCCCGATATCTGCGAGATTGGCGAGTAAAGATGTGATCAAAACAAGCTTTATGTGTCCCAGGATAAGTCCGCATACTCGAATACCATGGTTGCCGCATATGATGTGTGCCCGACAGTGCGGTACTGGGGAAACCACTGTGTGTATAGTGCCTTCAGCGCGCACCCTCGCGGATGCTCTGGACACATACCGGTAAATGATACGCATGATCTGCCGGGCCTATCACACAAGAATGTGGAAGAAGCTCACCTTATCATAGCTTAGAAATTTTGAATTTTCAAATAATTTTGCAGAGACCTTCCTGCTTCGGTTAGAGAATATTTCTTCAGGTGGAGGGCTGACTAGCCATGATCACGTGACTGTAATTCCTCACCTTGGCGCCTCTGGATTGGACAACTAGACAGATGTTGGATAATTCTGTGATTGCACTGATCTATTAAACTCTTGTGAAGGTGATAAATGGGCTCTACCGCTTGACGTGAAGCTGTATAGCTTCAGCACCTCACCTACCCGTTCGCGGGGGGGGCTGTACTGGTCATGTTCTATCACTCTATCATCTCCCAGCTCTGTTAAAGACATTACTTTGATGTAACGGATCGCTATATATGGATACCTCTCATTGGTATAAAATTTAATACAGCTGTCATGGGCATAAAATAATGTATACGAAAACCACCACCCCAACGAACCTCTTCCACCCCCCCGGATCCCCTTATTTCGGGTTATTGGCCTTGACCGACGACATCCGCTGCTTGATAGTAGGAAGCCAGTGTGATATTAGGTTCAATATACCCGTAGCCCCAGGCCTGGAAGTAGGACAAGACGCAATGAATTTAGCTTATAGCACTTGCGCATACAAACCAAGTTATTATGTCACAGCCCGCGGATCTCAGTGTTTTTTTCTTTCTTCCTTGACCAACAAAACTTGACTTTAAGCACTCTTCCGTTGGGACTTATCGGTTTATGATAAATCTATAGTCCATGACTTCCCCTCAAACCTAGTTCCGTTTGAAGAGAAGCCTAACCTACCTTTTGCGGTAAGGGGTGGAGGAAAGGAAAAACAATTTCCCCCGTGGTTCGCCTAGAAATAAGTCTATATCGCAACTCTCCGAGATCACTGAAGGGAGAAACTAAGAGGACAAGAAGTCTAGGGCCGAGAATGCGCTTGTACAGGTGTCCGAGTTTTGTGTCATATAGCGGCTGGGCGGGTTCACAAGCCGGGGGCGTGGAAGTCTACGGGTAGGGGTGATATTTCGTGAGCAGCTCACCATTGGGATACGGGGTCATGGCCAAAATGGGGGCTTGGAGGAAGATTTATGATTGAAATAAATGGAACACGCTGGCTCTGGTGCGTGCTGAATTGGGTTGAGTTTTAATCGGAATTCGTGGGAGGATATATCTCTTGCGTTAATTTTGGTTTTGAATTGACCGTAGATATTACAGAGCACATCTGAACAGTACCCTCCCAGCAAGAGCTGAAGCATTGGGCGCGGTGGATGCTTGGCCGAAAACTGGCAATATCGGGTAGTGTGTTGATTCGAGAGTTGCTGGCAAGCGGGGCAATGTGGCGAGGAAATCTATATTGTGTATTACCTCTCCTATGGCGGGTCCGGCTCACCCATATAGTGTGGAGCTGCGTGCTCCCAGTTGTTCAGTCCTAGTTCCTGGGGTTCTTAAACTTTCCGGAATGCCGTTAGACTACGTGTCCGGGGACTGGGCTACGACGAAACCATCTACTATACAGTGAGTGAACCACTCACCTACCACCCTGTTCCGGAGACCTTAGGAAGCGCCGAGTACACAGCTCTCTCCTCCCTTGCATAACCGTGGAAATGAATGCACTGTATCTAATAATATTCTCCTCACTGAAACACCCTGAGAACAAGCACTTAGTCACCAATTCTGACTTCAGCGTGTGTCGGTTACCACCAACGAAAACGGGAACAATTACAATGAGCGATCACAGGACTAGGAAAGGAGGGCCATAAGTCATTGACCTCCCATTGTCTCTTCAGCTCCATCGGTTCCTCGCTTCAGCTCATGGGACCTGGATTGTTGGAAAGACGGTGTACCTTAAACCAGCGAGGTTTTCTAGCCTAGTTGGTGACCCGGGGAACTATTCTATCCGAGTAGCCGTGTCCACATCTACTACTATACAGCAATCCTGTTTTGCTATTTATATAGTGGCCATGATGAGTAGCATAGATATTACCGTGTTCTAAGCACTTCGGGTATGCCGCCGAGTCCTGCGGTTTTTTTGTCACGGTTACTACAGCTGGCTGATGTTATGGATTGCAAACTGGACCGGAAATCCACGCCAGTTTAGGGCACAATGCGAGACCGGATAACTGTACCTTTGACCAAAGGTACACGCTAAAGCTGACTATGGCAGTTTGTGTTGTAATATGACTTCCAAATATGCATCGGTTCCATCACCGACCACGAACAACAGCAGGGCTATTAAGAATAATCATCAGCCCCCCAAAAAAACATTTGAAATTGAAGACATTAGGTAGATGTCCTCAGTCATCACTAGGAATTTCATAGGTAGATGTTGGGAATTTCTCGTCGAATAAGCCTCATGTAACGCTACTAACTTGGAATCGAAATTTCCTTGCAAGTCCGGTTCTATCTGCAATTCCTGGCCTTTGGCAAAAAAGTAATTTTTGAGTTGCGATTCTAATTAAAATAATAACTGGCAGAGCGGAAATGATATCTATATTCCCAAAACATGGAGAGACAAAGTGGAGAAGTAGTAGGATAAGCGTGGGAAACTGTCCCACCCCCAATGCTAAACCCCCGGTTGATCTACATGATAATAATAATTATTATTTAAATATTATTTATTTTGACGCATGACTGGCCTTGTCTCAATTTTCTTCACTTGCTGCCCGTGCGGCGCTTTGCAAAGGTTCGGCTAAATTTAGTAGGGTCCTCAAACCTTAGACGGCATTGGGTGGGTTTACAACGGGTTCGGCTTCTTTCAACAGAAAAACCAACGCTGTAGACCATCGGCTAAAAAGGACTGAGTATCCGAAAGAGAACAACGATGTCACACGCTGTTTGTAGTGAGAAATCAACGAACAAATGAGATTTTTCTTGGAGTGTCAATTCCAACTATGCTAGCAAGGGTCTATAGAAAACGCCTGGGTGGCTAGATGGGTCCGGCTTGGATGGGGATGAAAATTTACATCTGTCAGCGCTGGTGGGAAATTTTTGTCCTGATCCGTCCAACTCCCATCCAAGGTTTAGGAACCCTTATTTCCATTGCCGACCCGGTATACACTCCTTCGCTCTCGCACCATAGTATTATGCTCGCTCACCTGCGGAGTGAGTACTTACCTAAAAAAACCTTGTAAAGTCGCTGCAGCAACCGAGCGCATCGTGGTGCGACTGCTGTCGCGGTAAGTTCCAAAAGGTCGGTATAGGAATACAACCCTATATAAACCTAAATCTGGCCTTAGAAGCCCACGATTATGGGTGGTTGTTGTCATAGAGGTTCATGAGATCTATCGTGGTCTGCGACTTAGCAATTCGGGAAGTGGAGTGACGGCGCCGTATTATACAAAAACTAAAATTAAATGGTAGAAATCCGAAGACTTGGCAGTCATACTCAAGGCAAAACTAGAGAGAAGAGCAAAGAATACGCAATGACACAAACTTCCCTCTATGAAGTAGTTTCCTTCTCTCTCAAACATTTTTCCTAGGGATTCCAAATTCTAACTCCTTCTCGGTGGGGCGCCGTCACTGTATTTCAAGCGCTTTCATGAGGGAGTGAGGGAGTCTGAAGAGTAGTTGGGTACATGTGGTAGGAAAAAGAAACTGTGAGAGATCGAGTGAGCGAGAGAAACAATAGTGAGGAAGAGAGAAGAAATAAATAAATAGGCATAGAGTACTAGAGCACGCTCAATGTGTGGGAAGGAGGAAGGAAGAGCTCTGGAGTGAGAATACTGGTAAGGACAAAGGCAGAGGACATGGAGAGAACAATAAGTCGGAAAGCAGGAGGATAAAAAAAGGAAATAAGAAAGAGGGTAATGAGGAAGAAGGATAAGAAAAAGAGAATAAGGAAGCGGGTAAGGAACGAGGGGAATAAAAAATAATAATAAGAGAGGGTTAGGAGGGAGGAGGATTAGCAAAAGAAAATAAGGAAATGGGTAACGAGTAGGAGTACCGGTAGGAGGATTAGCAAAAGAAAATAAGGAGGAGGATAAGAAAAATAAATAAATAAGGAAGTGGGTAAAGAGGGACAGGATAAGCAAAAGAAAATAAGCTCGAGGAGGATAAGAAAAAGAAAATAAGGAAGTGGGTAAGGAGAAGACACCGAGGGAACAAGACGTCCAAGATGAAAAAGAAAATGTCCGGAACATGGTCATTGATGTTATTTTCCTGGCACAATTAACAAATAAGCAATTTCCAAGGGATTAACTCGTATTTAATACAGGTTTAGGGTATTAACATACCATTACTAAGACTGAACGATCCTCCCCACGTTCTCGTCGCTGAAGCTGAATGTTCGAGGCACAAGAGGGAAAGATGTGAACGAGGCAAACAAAAATTTGCACTTTTTAAATACGTGACGTGCAGAACACACCTCTCAAGCCTAGAACCCTCATGCAATCATTTCTGTTCGACTGTGTGGAATGCGAGTGAATTACGAATGAGGTATATTGGAGCGATGATACGGGAGTCAGGTCATGGTTTTGCTCCCTTGGGTTCTCCTGTCTCGTGGCGGGCACCCCTACCGCATATGAGTAAATGAGATCTCCGGTATCTTTCCAAGTGATTGTAGTTAAAACAGAATCGGGTGGCTATATATCTCTCCTTCCTCTCCCTGCAAGGCTCCATAACCCTCCCTGAGCTCTGAGTGCCCATCAAAAATATTTACGGCGGCAAGTACGAGCACCAGATCCGCACTCTGGGCATGCCAATACTTTCTCACCTCCCTCCCTCACTGCCATTTATACTAAAGGGCAGCGCAAGACTTGCGGTTCAATCAAACCCTTCCGACAGTATTTTATCTGTTATCCTTCTCTAGAGCTTACATACCGACATCCATTGAACTCCACATAAAGGACACTTGCGCCTCTCATCAAAAAATCAACTGGATTTTCAAACTCGCGATAATGGCTCACGGTTTCGCTGAAGGCATGTCGAAATGTTATGCATCCTCCAAGACTAATACCGCTACTGCCTCCCACTCCGAGAGTGAAAGGACAACTCCCCCAAGCCCTAATATCTCCCCCAACCTCGTAAAAGTCTTGCCTAGCTCTCTCCCTACCAATTCTATGCTACCTGCACTTGCGTGTCCCGTCTCGGTTTGCTCCTTGGTTTTCAAGGGAGAAATGCCTGATGGGTACTGTACCTCTTAAGGCACCTCAACCAACCCGGTATTTACGGGCGCACTGGTAGTGAGAAAGATGTATGGCTCCATCTTCACAAGATTGAGCGTGAGAGACTCCTAGCTACACGCGGTATACCCCCCCCCCCCGCCGCCTCCAGAAACCCACCTCCGAGGTGGTACTAACGAATTTTTGTAGTCACTCTGGCACAGCGCAAGCTCGAAGCAAAAAGGGCAAAAGCGCAGAAGATATTAAGGACTGCTGAATTCGAGTTGCGTGCTAGGGGCATGGGGATTATAGAGAAGGTGTTGGTTGACCAGAAGGTGGCCATTTGGGAGGGGATGTGGGCTGCGGAACAGAGAGGTGACAACATCGAGGTTGGTATTCTCCGTCCATTTCCTTTTCGAATGGTTTAGTGGCTCTGTTGCTGAGTGAAAGTGAAACTGACTGAAGTACGGTGCTTGGCTTCTCTTGGATTTTTGTACCAGCCCGTAGGAAATCACCCAAACTCCGTAAGTACCCACCCGTTCCGTGATATAAATTCTACTAATATACCGGTTCCGGGGACTAAAGAGCACACTATATTACGTGCGGATATCGGTTTCCGATTTCGGTGCTATCATGCTTGTCGTAAGTTACCGCTAGCCGTTTTCTAAAATTTTATACTTCCTGTTATGTAAGGGTTGTTTTATTTAAGTTGTCATGGTTTTGATGTTTCTCCTACTGTCCAAGTTGTGTTTCTCCTACCCTAGTTTGGTGTTCGCCAAGCAATGAAATTGCAGAAATATCCAAATTTACTCGTGCTCGACTAAGTGTGTGAGAGGCTCCTAATGGTATTGCTGTTCCCGACCGTTACCCGGCTACGACAAGTTGAATTCCATTGGGCCTAAGTCTGTCCCGAAATGGAGGTAACTGGCTGGAGCAGAACTATGATAAGTTACGGGTGATATCAATAGTTGAGGCGGTGCCATCCCCTATCCACCGCTGAAAATCCCTGGTTTTTTTTTGAGCCCAAAATAGTCTTAAGAAATTTAGTGTAAGTTAGGGCCTGAGCCTTATGTTGGCCAGTTCCGGGTTGATCGGGGTTTGAGTCAAACGAGATTGAGGGGGGCGGTTTCTGATGGAGTAATCCTCGTAGTATGCTATTGGGAGATGGCATCGCATCGACGGTAGTATTAAAGTGGTTGCGCCCGGCCGTAGCTGTGGGCTGGCGCCGCGAACTCGGGACTTCTAGGGGGTGTGGGTAGGGGGCGGGGGGGGGGGAAGATTTTGATTACTTTTTTTATAACGACCTTACAGCAACTCAGTTCGCGGGCGGCGATTTTCTCTTTTCTAAGCAAGTCTGTCAGTCAGGTCCTGTGCTGTGTCCTTGCGGGCTACGGCACTTTGCAGAAGTGAAGTCTGAACGCGGTAGGGCTTGCGCAGCGTTTCCCGCCGTGTCATTTTTTCTCGGGGGTGCGAGCGTTGATGCGTAGGAGCGAGCGAATATGCACCTCACGCGAGTAGATAGATCCAAGCAAGAGCGCCGGGTTGGGATGGTGCGGTCCTTTCTGGGCGAGTTTGGCCCCGGGAATGATCGAGTGTGTATACGTAGTATGTTTGGGCTCTGTGCCGGAATGGTCGGTCCTAGACGACCGTGGTTATGCGTGGCGGTCAAGCCCAGGGTTGGTGGTTTCTCGGGAGCGCGGGTGGTCGCTTGGCGGTTTATTATTCCCTGGGAGCGTGTTAGGTTACCTGTGTGCGAGAGTTCGATACTCGAGTACTGGTACGGTAGTTGGACCTGCGCTTCTTGCATGCACCAAAAGTGGTGTCTTTCGCTGGCTTGTAAGGCAATCGTGAATCATTCAATGACGTCGATAGTAACAAGCAAGCCACCATAATTGTAGCTTGAGGCATGTGTGGGCTTCTGGGGTCGGAAATTCTAGGAATGACTACTGTTTTGGGTGGTCTATATAATATGGTAAATTCTTGGCGCTCACACTAGATTTCCACGCCATTGTGCGCTAGTGATCCCATAGCGGGAGGTTCCCAATTCCATCAGTGGTGTGAGCAGTAGAACGTTGATCCCTAGATTCTCGGTTACTTTGGCAATATTGTGGGAACTGCTGCATGGGCTATTAAGGAAGTGAGCACGAATTACTCGAGTTGGTTTCGGGGGGTTTTTTTTGTTATAATTCTGTTCTGGTTTGCGGTGCTTCGGCGAGGTAGAACGGGCGACGCGAGTCCTCTCCAAGAACCATCTCCCCGCATTCTAGGAGGTAGCTACCGTAGTGGTCCAGCCAAGGGCATATATGCAACACCTTCCTCCCCCACTTTCTTATCCACAATCTAATCCTCTTACACTACCGTATTTCATTCCGCCATCAGCCTTTTCACCATCTTAGAAATTGTATTCTTTGTCTCCACCCATACTTGATTTTCTATTCACACACATACTTAGCAACAGAAAGAGACAAACCCAGGTGTCAACACTCAGCGAATGGCGAAACGAGCCGCGGTCTTGCGGATCGCTTCCTGGTTTTCTCTCTCTGGCAACCGATGTTACCACGGGCTAGGTTCCTGGGTTGCTGTGGTGGAAGCCACTTCGACTTTACAGTACCGGGAGTGGGTGATGACACGTTAAATGGGATTTTGCATTCAATACTTTACCCGCAGAGGAAATCACGGCAAAATCGCCGCCTCGGGAGCCCTACCCCTTGATAGCCTGCCGGCACAACCCGCCCTATCCACCCTTAACACTGTTGGGTCCCGGTTGCCACCCACCAAAGTTTTTTCTGCACTTGTCCTACGGAGGTACGGAGGTACAGCTCCTAAGTTTTGTATATTACACCAGTTGCTCACACAATCCCCACTGCGAGTGTAACATACCTCCGTACGAAGGGGGTCAAGAAAAGTCTGGCGAATGTGGCCAACGGAATATCGCTGTACTTGGCAGCCAAGACTCCCCATACTTTTTCCCACCCCCTCATACATTTGACCAGCCGTACTCGTACACGTGGCAACTTGGTTGAAGGTTACACTTAAACTCGCTGCCCCACCTTTCGCGCTTACATAATCGACCTCTAGTATCCGTGACACCCCGAAGGAATAAAAGAGAATTTAGATGAGTACTGTAGGAGATCTCTTATGTAAGGTGGTGAGGAGGGCGTTGTTAAGGTACAGGAGAAAGTAACGGGTACAACAAATACATGAAGACGCACTCCATGCCTCTCATGTGCCGGCTACGTCTTCTTGTCGTACCATAATCTACGCCTCAGCTATCTACGAGCCTGAACTAAGTTATGGTGCGACGGGCATCGGATTTGTTGCTTTTTTTTTTGTTGATGCAAACCATAAAGTTAGCTTAGTTTGCGCCCAAGTACCATAATAACATAATCACAGTTCTTGGGAACTAGCCATCGTCAATCGGGTAACGTATCATACAGCTGAAGACACACCAAAATCAGCGACAGTTAATACCAAAAAATAGCCCTGGGCAGTCAGTAACTAGGCGATTTACCTCATGTCTCTTTTCCCACAATTAATTATGAATTGGCCATTCCACAAGCAAGAGAGGCTCTAGTCCAAATAATAGTCCCAAGCCTCGAAAATCGTATGGGCACCCCATATAGGAAGAGGCACTTGTTTTGAAAATTTCGATTTTCACAGCCTAATCAACAATGCAAGACGCATCCGAGTCAGCTGATATATGGCCAATATCAGGACCTGATGCCTGTAACTAACGTATAATCAATTGAGGACTACACGACGTTGTATTTTTACAAAAACGATCACTTTTGGTCTCAAAAGGGCACGTGACGATCACATTTACCAAGGCACTTTTTACAAACCGGTATTAGTATTACTTAGTTACACTCGGGACCACACAGATGGTGTACTTGTATTTCAAGGGTTTTTACCGTATTTGCCGAGGGTTCCAACTTCCAACGCCTGTCGTTCCCCTAGAGTCCTCCGGAAAAACAGTCGGAAGAGCGGGGCGGGGCGGGGGAGAGTTGGGAGAGTGGGAGAGAGAAGAGCAGTTAGGGGTGTGTGGTGGGAGAACGCGAGGAGGAAAGGAATTAGTTTCCTGCGCCCAATTCAATCTGAGGGCAGGGATAAGCAAAGAGGAAAGGCATCGGTTTCCTGGGCTCGCTTTGGGAGGAAGGAAAAAGAATGACGAAAAGCACGACTGGCCTGGGCGCAACTGCATCTGAGAGCAGGGATAAGCAAAGAAGTGGGCAAAAGAAGTGGGCGTCAGTTTCCTGGGCTCGGGGGTGGAGGGAAAAAGAAAGTGGAAAAGCATTATTTTCCTGGGCGCAACTCGGTAAGAAAGCAAGGAAGAGGAGCATCAGCTTCCTGGGATCGTTCTGAGAGGGAGAAAACGAAGATACAAAGCATTGTTGTCCTCGGAGCAAATCGGTCAGATAGGAGGAAAAAGCAAAGAAGAGGGGCATCAGTTTCCTGGGCTCTGTCCGAGAGGAAGAAAAAAAGGAGGAAAAGCATTATTTTCCTGGGCGCAACTTAATCTGAAAGGGAAAAAAAGCGTAGGTTTCTCTAACGGAGGTAAGGGGAAGAGAGAAAGAAGCCTGGAAGAAAAAAACATTAAGGTGTATGGCGAGGGAAGTCTCTAGCAGGTGTACTTTGCCAAGATATTATGCTCAGCTTCCATCCCCAAAGGATTTTCAACAACTGTTCCCATGAGAATTATGGCCCCATTTATTGATAAAGTAGGTGATTATCTACACATTAATCGAGAGGAGAAGAAAATATCTTGAACTTTTGTGGTGGAGATATTGGGGTTTAAAAGTAGTTTAAACCTTGGGCTCAGGTCATAGAATAACCGGAGCACAAACAGTTAATAGGCTATTTCCGAAAGATTCAAGCTATGTTTAGCATATTAACATACCATTACTAAGCCTGGACGGTTGTCCACATTTTCTAGGCACAGAGGTCCCTCTCCATACGCTGAACGCGTGGGGACGGAGTTTCCAGAGACTTCGTGGTTTGGGTCACACAAAACCCTAACATAGGGCGGACGGGGTGGAAGAACAGTGAGCTGGTCTAGGTGAGGATTAATCGGCTTCGCCCATATGTTGAATCATTCTGCGCTGGGTTGGACTGTACAGTATGAAACGAGTCGCGGGAGGAGGGGTACGGTGGCGGCGGTGGGGTGATGCATAGCAGTAATGTATCGTCTTGTATTCCCGCAGCTGGCTTATTGGGACTCTACTCTCTTTCTCGCCATGCGGATCCATGTCATCGATAGTTCCGCACATGCTTGTATTTGTGCTTCTAGTCCCATTTTTTTATACCCCGTTGCTGCATCTGCTTTCTCGAACCCATAGGAAAACGTTAAAAAGTGCAAAAGTCTCAATGGGGAAGGAAATCCAATCTCCTTTCGCCAAGCGGGCTATTGTCACACTCTTTTTAAGGTAAGGTACAGGTGGCGAAAGAAGTTTACCCGTAATATTCTGGCAGTTGTAGGCGCGAGCGATATTGATAACATTTACTGCCAAGATCTTGAGGCTCGGGCTGATTTTTTGCCCGTATCCAATAGTAGCTGTGATGGCAGACGTCTGAAAATTACAAGTAGAGGAGGGGAGGGAAGAAAGGGCAAAGGGTACGCGGATTTGCCATTTTTTGAACGTCACACGTGCAGAATCCCGCTCCCCACCCTCAGCGGATAGAACCCCACTACAGCACACGAATCTCTCGCCCTCCTTTCATCAAACCGTTCGCTCGCTCTGGCAACCCTGTTCATCGCACTTCTCTGGGTTTACTAGGAAACTATCATGCAATCATTCCTACTTGATTTCATGAAATAGGGGTGAACTACAAATGAAGTATGTTGGCGCGGTGATACGTGAGCCAGTGCCAGGTTTCCCTCCGTTGGATTCTCCAGTGTTGCGGGGGTGCCCGGACAGAACATGAGTATCACAAGTGAGATCTCATGAACCTTCCCCAGTGATTGTGGCTAAAACGAGATCGATGATGTATATAACCCTTCCCCCTCCCACCTCCCTAAACTCTAACTACCTATCAAGAATATCCACTGTCAACAAGAGCGAGAACGAGACCCACTCTCTAGGCACATCGAAACTTCTCTCCCCCTCCACTACTCATACTAAAAGTTAGTGAAAGTCTTGCTGTTTAGCCAAACTGAATTTCCTCGGCTACCGTCCACCAGGGACTACATACAGACGTCTATTTAAACTCCACCTATACATCCATCTCCACACAAAGCGAGCAAGCGCTTCTCATCGGGAGCAACCTGATTTCCAACCTTACGATCATATCCGACAATTCTGCTGAAGGCATGTCCGAACGTTACGCACCTTCCAACACTCACACCACCACCACTGCCTACACTGAGGGCGGAAGGCCGCACCCCCAATACATCCATAACTCCCCCAGCTTCTTGAAGGCTTTTCCCCACTCTGCCCCTGATAATCCTATGCTACCTACACTTCCCTGCCCGGTCTCGGTTTGCTCCTTGGTTTTCAAGGGAGAAATGCCCCATGGATACCTATGGAGGCACCTCAATAACCCTGGGATTTATGGGCGCACTGGTAGTGAGAAAGATGAATGGCTCCAACTTCACAAGATTGAGCGTGACAAACTGCTAGCCACACGGGGTGTAACCCTCCCCCTCCACAAACCCACCTCGGAGGAGGTACTAATAAATTTATTGTAGTTACTCCGGCACAGCGCAAGCGCGAGGTGAACAGGGTGAAAGCGCAGAAAACGTCGAGGACTATTGAATTTGAGCTGCGTGCTAAGGAAATGGGGATTACAGACAAGGTGTTGGTTGACCAGAAGGTGGCCATTTGGGAGGGTATGTGGGCTGCCGAACAGAACGGCGACAGCATCGAGGTTTGTATTCTTCATCCCTTTTTTTTGAGCATTCTAGTGGGATTGTTGCTGATTGGAAGTGAAACGGACTGAAGTATGGTGCTTGGGTTCTTTTGTATTTTTGTACTAGCCCGTAGGATATCACCCGAACTCTGTAAGTATTCACTCGTTCCGTGTCATGAATTCTACTAATGCACCCGAATCAGTATCTCCTTGCCTGCTCTGGGATAAAGAGCACACTTTTAAGGGGATATACCGGTTTGAAATTTCTGCGCGCTCGTGTTTGTCGTACAATTGGCTGTTGTCTAAAAATTTATACTTCCTGTCTTAAATAGTTACCATACTTTATTTAAGTTGACACGGTTCCGACGTTTCTTCTGGCCTCCGAGTTGGCTTTCTCGCCTAAACTTCGAAGTGTTCTAGTACGAGTAGGCTATTACCTGTAGGGCAACCGTTACCCGGCTGAAATAAGTCAACAGGACATGAGCCCACCGTGCGAGCTTCCCCCCGAATTGGGGGGAAACTCTCAGGAGAAGAACCATGAGTAATCTCAACATTTGAGGCGGTTCTGCCTGTTTCCAACATTCAACACCCCAAGTTTCTTTTTTTGAGTTCGAAATAGCCGTGAGAAATTTAGTGTAGAGCTCGTGCCTTATGGTGGTCATAATTTAACTGCTTTCATTTCGTACGATAGCCTGCAACTCACAGTATCAGTACTAGATTTACCAGTTCCGCACTGATAGAGGTTTGGGTTGACCGAGATTGAGGGGAATGGTTTTTGATAGGGTAATCCTGGTACTCGTAGTATGCTACTTACTGAGAGATGGGGATCCCATCGGCAGCAGTATGACAGTGGTTGCGCCCAGGCGTAGCTACGAGCTGGCGCTGCATAGTCAGGAGCCCGTAACCTCGAGGTAACTTAGTGTGTGGGGGGTGGGGATATTTTTTGTTGTTTATTTATTTATTTATTTATTTATTTATTTATTCCTTTAATTAGATCATAGCAGCCTACTTTCTAGTCTCCTCGAGCCCAATTATCCTCTAAGCCCGCCAGCTATTCGGGTCCAGTGCGTGATGTGTTCTTGTCGGTCACCTTGCAGAAGTGAAGTCTGCATGTGGTTAGGCTTGCGTAACGTTTCCCGCCAGCTCGTTCCATCTCGGGGTGTGGGCGTTGATGACAGGAGTGCGTGCATATGTACTAGTACCGGTACTGCTGCACTGCACAATACTCGAGTATAACTCGAGTACCGGTGCTCAAGTTCTCGCCGGGGTGTGAGTGGTCGCTTGGCGGTCCGCTATTCCCTGCAAGTGTATTTCATGGGCGCGAGGCTTCGATCGTTGATCGTGCACTATACCAAAAGCGATGTCTTTCTCAGGCTTGTAGCACAAGTTGATTACGGTCTCTCCACCCTAGTAACTTATCGCATTATCGGGTATAAACGTTGGCTGCGCCCGGCGGTCCGCAAATAACCAGGTCTCCCCTAGGAGGCCTCCAATAGAATGCTATTAAGCGGCACTACGAGATTTATATTGGCTTCTGCTGCGTATAATATTTTCTGCCCCCCCGCAATGCGATGCTAACACCCTGCCCATACACCTTGGTTGAAGGTTAAAACATGCTGCCGGAGGGCCCCACCCCTGCGCTTACCTAATCAATCTATGTCGACTGAGAGATCCGAAAGGACAAGAGCTTTGCTTGTGCTCAGTTTGGCGCCTGGATGAGGGAGAGCTCAGATGAGTACTGTACTTGTGCGAAAAACAAGTTGTTGTGCAACAGGTATTGGGTTTTGGTGTTTTTTGTTCGCTGATATGCACCATGACTCAATTTGGGCCCGAGTATCGCACATCGGTGTTAGTATTGCTTAGCTACGCTTAGTGAAAAATTCTGAAGAATCAATTTCAAGTTATCCGGGATGCTTCCGGTCGGGCCTTTTGCTCCCCCTTTCTCGCATTTCGCACAAAACATGAGCAGACTACTACACTACCGGTATGCTACGGGTATCTACTTTCAATGTATCGATAGAGCTCTCGATGGGGAGGGGCTAAAACTTCCCGGGATACATACCCACACACTAGGTGGGGCGCGGAGCGTTCTTAATACCTACAATCTCCTTGACAGTGCGCAGCCACCCAGCTGAAGTATCTATGAAATATATCTCACATTCGTGAGTTGCCTCCAGAAAAGGTTCAACTCACGGAATTGATCATGACTTTTCTCATACCGTCTAGTGATAGTATCAATACCCAAAATAGTTAATCTAAATTTAGTCCTCATTCTTTTTCCAAGTAATGGATGATGGATCTGGAAATGTATGCTGCGAAGAAATGCCAAGAACATCTAGAAGAGACATGACCCCCCCTCAGAAGAGTTTGATAATTTCCTTTTCCGCCTGCCCCCGAACATTTCTCCACTTGCTCGAATTATTAGACTGCCTTTGACAATGATTAAAATTTTCTCGATCTAGGCATGTGAACACCTATCGCTTGGCAATATTTTTCTTCCCGGTCATACCACAATTCTCTTAGGGCCCTTGACAAATCCAGGTATCATAGCACGGTAGTAGAGTGAGCGGAATCGAATGGGGATTGAGTATTAAGTTATAGAGTAGTTCGGAAAATATGTGATTATAATGTTGGCTCCTTTGTTCGGCACTCTCCAAACCAACAGTAAAGAAGGGAGTATATAGAAAACATAACAAAATCATCCTAATCATTCCATTGATACCACTTCTAACCCTCTTCTCTAATGCATGTCTCCAGTTCCTTGCCTACTTCCATGACAATAAATGAAAGACAGGTTTGGGGATCCTTCTCCATAAACCACAAAAACTCCTGAACAAACAGTACTATGATACCCACAATGTCCCTGTGACCGCTGATACCGACCACGATTCAGTGCCTTCCCTTGCCTATCGGAACTTCTGAGTCATCAGTAACATGGCACAATTACCTAGCATTGTTTATTTTAATTTCTCTATTGTTATTTAGTTTTAATCCCTTCACTTTACCGTACTAATAAGTTTATTATTCTCCTTTGTTCCCGCCGGTTGATCCTTGACAACTCTCGACCCCGAAATCCCACTATCATCCCCACCAACCAGGCCCTATTGTGCAATAACAAGGCCTCAGATCACGAACACATCTTGTGAATTACTGAAGTGTCTAAATCCTACTTGATTCTCCTATATGCTTTGCTGTCCAGTCACCCCACTGTCTTATAATGTACCCCCAGCCCGGCATAGAACCCAGACGCCATCTCCACTTGGACCCAAACGATTCACCTGCGACAATATATAGCTGGAAAACTAGAGATGTAAAATCTGGAATGAGCATAAGTGCATAGGCAACAACGGGAAATTGACTGATATGAGTGATCGGATTAAATCATAGGAGTCTGTTATTCTGAAACAGTACAACCCCACCCAAGCCAGCTCCTTTTCACGTGATACCGATGGGTTCCTGTCCGACACACTCAATACCGGGATGGGATTTGCGATAGAAATCTCGGGAGATCCCAGACGTTGAAACACGTTACAACGCCACCGGTAACCCACCATCAGCGAGCAGAAGAGTGTCCGATACATATCTGGTATTAGTCATGTTTCCTTCCAAATGATTGGATATCGCGTGTCACACAGAACGCCACATCTCCCCCGCTTTCTTCAGCCTTGCTCACTGAAATTCACAAACCCCCCTAATACCCCTACAAATTAATTTACCATTTCTACATTCAACCCATACGTTCGACGGAATGCCATGGCCCAGACAACGTTTGTCAAGGTCGCCGACGGCGATGCCAACTGCTGCAACATAACAAGTAGCGTCAACACCAATAGGTCCGATGAGGATGCGGAGATTATTGGTTGGCTCTCTCCACTAGAGCCAAAAAGCAGACATCACAGCGCGCGAAATGAGCGGTTTTATGGTGTAGGGGATTGGGTATTGGAAACAAGTGAGTTTCGGGAGTGGAGGATAGTGAGGGTGGAGTTGATAGGGCTGTTTTTTTTTGCAGCGGAAATCCGGGAGTGGGCAATGTTGGACGGAAATGTTTCTTGGCTGCTCACCGCATATTTTCCTTGTGGCAACGACCCACAACCCTAACCCTCTTGGCATATCAAACATATCCGACGCCTCTATGTTTGACTACCGGTTAGTCCTACACATCAAACACCACATGCGACGATATATGCGACGACTCCGCATGCAGGTCCTACCCCTATCATATGTGATACCGAATATCCTCGGCCGAATTGTGTTATCCTCGGTCAAAGCAGCGAAGATGGGCAGAAGTAAAAGTGAACGTGATGGAAAACACGGCACACGCTAGAAGTGTGCGGAAGTGGATCAGCATGATCCAGGGAAGGATAAAAGGCAGCTTGTTTTCCCTTTGTTAGTTGTTTTCGTTCACTATCCGAATCAATTGTCTCTCTTTCATCTGTTACGAGTATTTGGGTCTTTTCTGTCTTTCCCGTATTTTATATTCCCTATTGTTATCGCGAGAATATTTCTCTGTTTAGGATACTTGAATTCTATCTCTCTATCTTTGCCTAGTTATTCTATTTGAATCCCAAAAAGTCAACCACATCCGAGTCCGGAATCGCTGTCGTATACCTTGTTGTTTAAAAGGCAAGACGTACCTAAGGTAAGTGGCGGGGTTCTCGCAAAAAAGGCGGAAGTTTTTGACGGTCGGAAATACTAGTTACAAGGTGAATGATAGCCTGTGCGATCAGGCGGGGATGAAGGTATTATCCTTACAGGATTGTACTGCGACTTCCTTGCTCAGCAAGAGCAGACTATCGCCACTACCATGGGAGCTATCATGAGCAGCTGGAAAGTAGAGGGGATATTCCGGATTATCTGTGCGGGGCGTTCCATAAGTTGAAAATGGAGCTCGGTGGAAGCGGGATGAGACTTCCGAATTTGAAAGAAGATGTTCAAAGATATTTCACCAAGGCGGTTGTGATACTAATCGTTCCTAAAACAGATGACATTAAGGGTTATCTGGAGATGAGGGTAGACGGGGACGCCGATCCAGAGGCGATGGACAATGATTTGCGGGTGGATATTATTCAAGCTATACTGGAAAGGATAAATGATACGTATGAGTACTTATCGTTCCCACTCTATCATTTACAAATACTCACTCATGATTGTATATAGATTCCTCCTTGTTTCGCTAAATGTCGGCGGTATTCTGGGAGAGGTGACAATCCGTCAGAGAAGGAAGAAACTTGAGGAGACGACAATGGGCAATGGATTGAGTATTGCCAACACGGCAACTCTAATCTAATAGAAGGCACAAAAGGGGAACAAATCAACATTCAGACTGAACGCCTTGATGTGGGTGTTATATTAGAAGCTTCCATTACGAGCCCATGAGCTCCGTATCATGCCTAGGCCTTGTCACGGTTGAGGAATTCTTCGTCCACTATCCGACTGGTGCACTACACTCTGTGAGAGCATCTCTTGAGTGACCCGACATTATTCAATAACCCCCGCTCAACAATTGCGGAGGTTTGTTTGACATGCCTCAATTTCGAACGTGTCCGAGATCTTTCGCCAAGACTTCACTCGGCCTCCGCAATAACACCACTTCTAGAGTATGCTTCTTGTTACTGGGGGGAGCACGCAAGAAGGGGGATGACGGAAAATGTGAAAACACTTGCACTGAGGCTTCTAGATAGATTTGGTGAGCATATCTCTTCTCAACTAATGTTATTGCACTATATTAAAGATCGAGGCACGGGGCTCCATTTTTACCGGTATGGAGGACCTACAGGATTTACAGGACTCCAGGGAGTAGAATTTCTCGGGATCACGGAGATGGTTGCTGCTGTGTTGGAGATAAAGGACTGTTATGTTAATGCAACAGATTACATAGGAGGTACAGTTCTCACATGAGTAGCGAGAAGAGGGCATTAGGAGGTAGTGACAGAGATATTGGAACGGGGGGATATCGATAATAACGAAAAAAGACACCTAATATGGCCGAGAACCACCCCCGTGGGCGACTGAGAAGGGGAATGAGGGAGTAGTCAACACGCTTTCGAAAAGATTTTCGGTCCCAATACAGCAGACGCCAAATATGGCCGACTGTGGCATCGCGGACAGCTAGGCAGGGGCATGGGGGTGTAGTAAAGATTCTTTCAGAGGAACGATGTCTGTACCGCCACGCCAGATGGCGAGAACTATGCACCATTGTCAGATGATATGATCGAGTTATAAGGGTGTTTGGCATCCCTCCGAGCCTCCACCGGACATGGAGGCCTCTATGCTATTTAGAGGTGATCTCAATACCGATATCACAGACACTGGTGGCCAATATGTGTTGGAAATAGTGGATGCTGCTCGGCATGCTCACTGTTCTCTTGCCCGCCGGCATATCCGGCCGTCTACACCACTACCCGCCCGTCTACTCCACTACCCGTCCACCGGCACCACTACCCATCCGTCCACCCGCCATCGGTACTTTTGTCGCCTGTCCGCTTATTCGATATATGTTCCCGGAGCCGGCCGTTTGCCCGTTTCCGCCTGTTCGTTCCCCTCCAGCCACTTGCTTTGTTGTGGCGGACGTTATTGCTATGCGCTTTGGAAAAGCTCTTCCGACGGAGAAGGATAGGAACTTCAAGGAAGTTCTAGACTGTCGGGAGTCTTGGTTCCTGTATTTCTCTTGTTAGTACGGGAGTGTGAAAGACAGTGGGAGTGCGGAAGGCAAATTGGAGCGCGGAAGGCATATTGAAGAGTCGTTGGGGTGTCTATTGTTTGTTCTCTCTTTTGTTAGCATGGGGAGCGCACAGCGGAGATGGGAGACAGGTGTGGAAGATGTTGGAGTCTTTGGCGTCAAAGTGATAGCAGGAAGGATAGGATTGGTGGTCGTTGTCATTTATTTATACTCCTGTCTTTTCCTGTTAGTTTAGAGTTAGTAGAAGTGTGGATTAGCAGAGTTGTGTGGTTAGCAGAGTTGTGGAGCGATAGTTAGAGAGTCGACGAATAGAGAGAGTTTCGGGGCGATTTGGTGACCTTTCCCGCCCTCAGTTGAGCAGTGTATTTACAGCGCATCTAGTCCTCACTGCTTTGCTCTGTTATCGTGGTGCGGTATACTCCTAGCTCCGGCGAGCCCGTGGATTTCCAATAATATGTACCCCTGTCGTTGGGCCCCGATCACCGGGACCGGGTATCGGACCTTAGATACCCTTTTCCCAATCCTGCAGATTGTGATCTCCCCTCAACCGAGCAGTCCGGGCTCCCATCCACCTTCCATGTAGAACTAGATTGCCGGCACCCCCGCAGGAAAGCTGACGCCCATCCTAACGACACTCGATCAATCCGGTCGCTGATTGTCGACCTGTATTTTACCATTGCCTCTCTCGTTTGTATTTTGGCTTGTTTATATTCTTCCTTGTTCGTTACCGCAAATATTCCCGCTCCATAAATAATTGCAGAGTGAAGGATTGGTGTAGCGACCCCTGTCGAATTAGATTTTACTATGTTTTGATAAAGGATGTCCCCCCCGGTTTCCGCATGCTATTTGCCATCTATCTATGCTACTTTTTTTTTTTATATTCTTCACCTTTTATTTCTTGGGGTTCTATTTGGAATTGGTTCATATGATCTTTCCTGCTGCTCTATGCCGATACTTGCCTTGTTTTCCGAGCAGCAGTGTATGGTGTTGCCCATTACAAGCAATTTGTACGAATAGACACTAAGCTTTAAGGCGCTACTCTTATATATTCGCAAGCTTTGGTTTATGCCCCTCCATTAATTCTCTCAATACCACCAAGCGATCACCATTGGCTTGCTTTTACACACCATCTATCATAATATTATGATACAGCATCGCCCAATTCAGCAGTTTCGGTAGAACACAAAGCCGGTTAAACCCACCAAACCGGCTTAGGGCGAGATCCCAGTTGTCCCTTCGGCAACGAATAACCGGTGGTTTAGCTAGAACGGTCGTGCGCTAGTATGTTAAAATAAGGTTTTTATCCTTGCTTTCGCCTCGGGTTGCAGTAAGGTGCGGAGGCCCCTTGACCTCCTGCAGCAGGGACTAAGCCTTTTTGGGTTTCCGGCTTTGACGAAATTGCGAGCTTCACTTATCTCGCTACTCATTTTAGATAGTGGGTGGGAAACCCGAGGCCAATTGGGCAAAGCACATCGGAGTAGGTAGTGCGGTTAGGCGGCCTTGCGGGCCACACGGAAGAAGGTATATCTGGTTGCTGGGGCGGTGCGGGGTCATAGCTCCACAACAGAGGACTCACCAACTGCTGCTTCACCGATCACACCTCCTAGATCTCCCAATCCAACGATCACCATTCGTCCTACAGCCCGCGTTCTTTATTGTCCACCCCCCTCCCCGCCTTGACCACATGCGCCCTCATTGCCACACCGGGACTTATCAGCGCTAACGATCTCCTCGGGCAAGGGCAGCGGCGCCTCCACCAAGTTCTCCGACAATTCAACATCTCGTACTGCACTCGGTGGATATGGTTTTCATGGTTTCCCTTTGGCGTTACTTGTTCTAGCTTTGTTTTTAGTTTTCCTTTAAAAGGTTTGATCTTCTCAATTCAGAATCTTACCTTTGCAAAATTGGCGGGTATTATCCCTTGGGTGGTCTGAAACAGTCAAATTCGGACCAACGCACACTAAACCTCAATGGGGGGACTTGGCGCTTATAAATCAACCAAGTGATATCAAATGATCATGGGCGCAGTGTTACTGGCAAAAGATTTCCATCACATTATATAGAAACCAAAAGGAAACACGAAACTTGAAGAACGAAGTGGTGAGGGTGAAATCACGACAGATCATAAGTGGAGATGAACACAAAAGGAGGGAAAAACTCTGACTAACAACCAACCTCCTAGCTAAGGACAGGATTGGCGATATATCTCCCAAACTCCCGAAACTCAACCAACTTTAAAGAAACACAATACAGCCAATGAACCATGATTTCAAACAATCTAGAACTATCCTGATATCTCATGATCCACTATGATCCCTCAATCCACTGCCTCAAGGGAACTACTCTATGCCTAATAGCATAGAATGTAAAAGAAACAACAAAAGCCAAAACCCTATATCCTATGCCTAGTGGCATAGGATGCGAAAAAAACGGTCTCATACCTCATACCCGATAACCTCTGATCTGCCTAATCACATGCCTGAACCACGTTCACTAAACTGCATGCCTTATAGGTAATCCAATACATTATGTGGGAATTAAGTGCAGGACAGAAGGAAAAGAATTGATCAAAAAAACAAAAACTATGAAAGAGAAAGCCCAGCGTGCCTCTTATCATAACACATTTTACAAAGAGAAAAGCCACAATCGGGTCCCCGACATTGATAGCTAGTACGTAGTGCCCATTATCGTTTCTGATTCATGCCCCACAACACAAAGCGACATTGAGTACAGCCAACCCGCTGAGAGTTTTCCAATCGAACTAATTGGTGATGAGCTTTAGTGCCAGTAGCAGGAGGAAGTGTTGTTCGTTGCTGCTGTTTGCTGTACCGGGGAGTGCTGGTCTTACGAGTGTAGAAGGGTTTTCGAGGCTTTCGAAGTTTTTGTCCATATCTCGTAACAAGTAGTTCTGCAAGCAAAAGCCTAAACATGCCAGAACTGCCATGATACTGGTAGGAGTGAGAAAGCCATCGCATGAGAAGATAGAAATTAATAATGGTGGTGTCCAATAGCCAATAAAAAATAGGAGGCCAATTTCGTAGACATTTCAACTGAGTAAAATAGTAGCTATGATACTGATCGGCCACATCTACTCCGACCTTATATTGGTTGTAATCATGAGTGACCGTGGGAATTGGAACCTTAGCTCGCTCTGGTAGTCCAAACGCTCAACGGATTGTAGGCCCATTACTGCTGCTGATTCGAGGCTTTTTATGCTCAGAGATAACACAATCGGTAAGATTATGTATAGTGGTAAGGAAATAGACAGCACTATTATCTTGCCATTGAATAGCAAGTACGGAGCCATGTAGACTAGCTGATCCACCAGATACCTCATTCCAAGGAATTTGTGAACGTCCATCATGAAGGTGAGGCGGAAAGGCCTTTTGATTTACCCGTGCGGTACTGCAGGCACCAAGTCCAATCTCTCTCAACCTCTCTAGTAATGCAACTGAGGGGAAATAGTTGTCTATATATATGTTAAAATGTAGGCCGGAGGTACTATACGGTAATGCTGTAGCAAGTTGAAACACAGCTGCACCCGTTGGTATAAGATCTGGCTGGGGAACAAGTTCGGCAAAAGATTCCCAATGAGAGGCAAATATCCAATTATATGTATAACCCACGTCACATAAGGCGAATACCTATATAAGCCATACCTTAGTATAATGCCATAGATTTCCTGTACTTAGTTACAAATATATCCAGTGTTCCCAAGCGTCCAGTCCGTCCGTCTTTCGCGTAGGACGGGACGGACGCCAATTCTGAGACCTTTGCCCAGGACGGACGCCCAGTTGCAGTCTGTCCTGACCTATGCCTGGGACGGACGGCCGGGCCCTATAGGTGTCTTAGATTATGTTTCATTATCAAATTTCATTAGTATTAGGTTAGTGTTATTAAGAAGTGAAACATTTTTATTCCAACGTAGAGAATCTTAGGCTCTACTATCATGTATCAAATGTCACTGGAAGGTAAGGCAGAAGGTTTAGTGAGTACAGGATCTGAGACCAAGGGAGGCGGACTCTATTTTATGGCTAGGGTTTCTCAAAATAGTTAATTATTGTCTCTCAGGCCTGTATTTATTTACCCAGGCAGAGGTGTGGAGAGACCACGCAGCCTATAGGCAATGGGTTAGGCGATATGGATTACAACAGGGCCGAGAAGGAAGTGATGGGGGTACGCAGGAAGCAACCAGGACCTACAAGGGACACCCTTCCTTACTCAGGATGGCAGGTACCCACAGGTGACGCCCGTCATTACTCATGATGGTCGGGCCCTGCCGGAAGTTACCATTTCCAAAAAGACTGCAGGGCCCGCCCGTCAACCTACAGTCCTGCGGTGTTTACAGAAGACGGACACCGTTGCCGGCCGTCCTTACCCGCCCTGCCCGGGATGGACGGGACTATAGGACGCCAGGGGCCGGGCGTCCGGACGGGACGGTTGGGAACACTGAATATATCTATAGATTTAATATTAAAAAAAAAAGTTAATACCTTATAGCCTTCAGTAATAGGCTTGCTAGGCATCCGGTATGTATGATGACTACGTCCTCCAAAGCGTATCATCATTTCGTCAACAGTAACATTGGAAGAAGGGAGGTAATATTGCTGAGATCGATTACGAATAAGACTATTTAAAGACTCCATTTTATAATACCACTGAGACCGAGAAAGCTGGAGCTTTAGATCTGAGATGTGAAGGTAGCGCTTTATTTGACTAAACCGCTTGAGAGGCATTGCTCATCGCATGGAGCTATCCTGTATATTTGTCCAAAAGCCCTGACTTCCTGTCCCTCGTTTGGCACCCATATAGATCAAAAGTGCAAGAAATACTTTCATCTCCTTTCCGGTTACCTTTCTCCATCCTCTATGTACCCCTTCCCTGGGTTTTCCAAGAACCACTCCAAATACACTATCCCCAGCTCCCTTTTCCTGCGCATACTGATTCGTTCCCATAACCAGCTGATCAATCGCCTGCTCGTCCCAGAAGAGTTCAAAAACCTTGATGATTGTTGCTTCGGCATCCTCCCATGGTAATAGGGGCTGACCCTGGTGGTCTACTCGAGGGCCAAGTGGTATATATGGGGGATAGGTGATTGGTTCGGTTCTGGTGAATTGGTTGCTCGAGTTAAGTTCATTCTCATTCACCTCTCGTAAGGCCCGTTTTACATGCTTTTTCGCATGCTTCCTGGGTGGTCTTCGTACCGTTTGTGCTTTCTGAGGTTGAGAATTAGCAGAACGGGCTGCAAGTGGCACTCGGGATTGTTTTGAATTTGTCATTGTGGATGCCGGTTGAAGCTACTATATTTTACAATACAGGCAGTTGTGAGAGATGAGGTTGCAGTGTCACCATTCTACTATACTCTATCTGGAAAAGCGTTTTTTCTACTAGGAATAGCGCACCTTGGTCCGAATTTGACTGTTTCAGACCGCCCAAGGGATAGCCTGCCTGGACGAAAACTTAAGGGGTTTTTTGGCGCATTGTCATTTGACAAGACAGTCGTCACAAACGTGCTTTGGGCCGAAGACATGTTTCGCGGGAAGGGTGGTGTTTAGTACGTCATCATTTGCGGAACAGCGTTTGGGCAATTTTTTCGAAACATGTTTGGAGATTATTTTTTGCCTTGGGGTAGTGAACGATTTTACCTTAATTACAATGCATGCCTACAAGGTACCCTTTGGGAATAACTGTAGAAGGTACGATATGATATTAGGATCAGAATGAATGGATACAGACTGATCACCCTCTCCAATGTAACTCTACAGACCCACCAATATTTTCTTCTTCCACTTCCCATGGTTGATCCCTAAGCGAGGGGAGTGCTAATATGGCCTCAATAGCAATCGAGCTGTTTTCAGGAATCTCTTCATCTATAGCGTTTGACTCGGAATTGAGGGATTATTATTGTAAAATATCAATAGAAATAAAAGGCTTTAATTCAAGCAAGGTGTGGATAGGGGCTGAATCTGGATTGATAGGTTCGGTAGTCAATTGCTACGCCTTATGATCATTGCTCTCAAAATTTATGCATAATTTTCAACAAAAAAACTAGATGACGGTTTCCGAATTACATTGTTTGCGAAACGCGTTTGCAGAGTTTTCCCAAACATGTTTAGCACAACGCGCTTCGAGACGATGGTAATCCCAAATGACACTGCGCCAAACAGCCCCTAAGTTGCGGTGAAACGAGCATGGAAATTTGCTGCGTTTTCTCGTTGAGATGCACCATGACTTAATTTGTGCCCAAGTGCTAGTTACATATCTCTTCCGCGGCGATAATGTAATTCTGGCTCTACAAGAAGCTTACAATGTGTTAAACATCAAGTACAAGGATCCCTGTTCAACATTCCCAGGAAGATAGGCCCTCGTCCTCTGTGGGTTTCACTGCTTACACTGTTGGATATAAGCTGGAGGTTCTCAGGCCCGGTAAGCAATACATTCTCTGCATGTTTAGATACCACATATACACCGATGGCAAAATACACGAGCGCATTGGAGACAGACTAGAAGGCTAGAAGAATAGTACAGTAATTGAATGCCCTTTCAATGGGTACTCATAGTTGTTCTATGGAAATTTTTGCTCGTACGGCTGAGTGATCATCTATGGCGGCGGAAGCGGAAAGCCCCATCCCCCCACCCGAGATGATGTGAACGGCCAGACGGAGCCCATGGAAGAAATGCACGGTCCAAGGTTGGTTGCTTGTAAGGGTCTATTGTTGTTTGTTGGGATATACCTGTAGCTGCATTTATTCGCTGGTAGATGTGGAGAGACTATAGGTTTGTTTGACAGTTTATCAGCAGGCAGAGTACTGAGCGTAACTTATTTTGGCTGATAAGCGGAGGAGGACAGAGTAGTTCTAGTATGACGTGGGTAACTAACTGTCTACTTCAAATTATATAAGCTAGCTAGGCCCAAATGCGAGGCGATATAGACGAGTTAAATTTCCTTCTCGTATTGATCATGTTCCCAGTTTAGTATTTTTTGTTTGTTTTTTTGTTAAATCCGCTGTGCGATTTGAATAGGTACATGACAATCACTTCCTAAAGTACAAAAGTTCTATGCTGGAAGGATCCCATGGCATATAAAAACAAGACAAAAAAAATAAAAAGAATATCGGAAACGAAGGCTATAGTATGATACTCTAATAGGCAATCATTAAAATGAATTCATATGTCCGTTGGAATATTTCATGCGTACTATCTAATTTCGTGTTAACAAAACCAGCATTCAAATCGCATCCGCAACTGTAGTGCTCGACCACTCGACAGCAGTGTTCCCTTGGGTATTTTGTGGCCTGTGTTTTGCCCGGCAAGAGGCTGCGGGGCACCGCAGAACGATTCTGGTCGGCTTGCACGGTGCCCTGGTGGTGGGGTGCCAACCACGGTGTTTGAGCTCATAGGGATGGCCATCCTATAGACTTATGAGGCTTTGGGTTCAGTGTGAGTAAGATTATGCGGCCTCCTGTGTCTGTTTACAATGTTGAACCCCACCTGGACCTTCCTAAACAGGAGAACTAAAGGCGGTGTCCGAGAAAACGAAAGAACACAGTTTGCTTTCCCCTTACACTCTCTGATCGGGATATCATACGTCTCCCCAATCCCAATAAAACTCAACCTGATCTACACCCTAGTTTCCTCACAAAACCGCCCCAAAGACTCCGACTTCCGCCAGGTTTCTGTATCCGATTGCCAAGATACCCATGAAATATCACCCACATCCTCTTCATTCCGCACCCTCGGCTTGTGAATCCGTCACACGGAGACCAAAATCCGTGCTCCCCCGAACTTGTCCTCTTAATTTCTACATGCGATCATCTTGCCGAATCACCATACTAATAGATACACAAACGACGAACAATAGGTATTTTTTCTCTTTCACCTGACACCGAAAGGTAGTCCGGGTTTTTGCTTCGGATGGGACCGGATTCGGTGGAAGGTTATGGATAGGAGGTGGGAAAGTCGTCGAGTGATACCACGTGACTGACACATCTCGCGTTGAACCGGCCAATGTGGGGTTGCTGGTGCCATACAGCTTCATACTGGGGGGCGGAATTTACTTATCCCTTCTGGGAGACTAATAATATATCAGTGCAATCATAATAATTATACATTTTTATTTTTACCTTCCACAACGTGCAGCACCTACTCTCGAGGCACCCAGATGAGATAGTGCGGCGGTCATGTGACTGGTGTTAGTCAGCGAGTTACACCGCCGCGCCAAAAAAGAAAGTTTGTCAAGATCTACCCGAGGTGGAAATAGGAAGGTCTGGGATTAAAAATTCAACCCACAATTATGGCCCCTTCGGGTTGGGGGAAGTGAGCGGGTTCTCCCTTTCACCCCTCAACTGAAACAAATAAAAAGTAGGATGCTGGAGATCCAAACTTTAACATACAAGTACTGAAAGGGAGGAAAAAACACATTTTAGCGATCCCGGCCTGTCACCCGCCCCCATTCGCGTACCGTAAAAACTCTCGGAATCCAGCATCTTTGTCAGCCCTGCGATCTCCGGCTCCTTAATCAAAGGCTTCGAGGGAGGTGTAGTTGGTTTATGACATGATAGCTCGAGTCATTGTGCTGTGTTGGATCTCATTAACCGACTTTCGTAGTTCGGTTAACTTGCCAAGCAGAAACCACCCGGGCTGATGTCGCATTTCGCTCACATCTAGCTTTGCAAGTGAGAAAAATAAAAAATACTTGCAGCGAGATTTGAAGCGCCGTTGCGAGGGGTTTCCGATAGGGAAAAAAGAAACCACTGTTTTAACCCCGGTACCCGCTCCTCTTTTCGTCCACAAATCATATGTATCTGTAATATTGCCGTCGTTGTCCTTGTTTCCCTAGCGATAGCCGCGGACCGTACAGCGCCCCTCTCCCGAGATCCCGATAACACGAAAGCCCGAAAAAACCCAAGACACCACCATCAACAGCCCCACGCGCATTAACAACCCCACCACCATTCACAGCCCCACACGCTTTAACCAACCCATTACCATGTACCATCCCGACCTCACCGTAACACCTAGCCTCTTGACACTTGTGTTTCCCCCACAGAATTTACATCAGAACAGAGGGGTAAAGCTCTCCACACCTATAAAATCATTCATATCCTACTTCACAGAATGCAATTGATTTACGAACGACGGATTAGAATGGTCACATGGGAGGTGTGGGACGTTGTTTACTTGTGTTCTCCTATGAGTGGATAGCTCAAACTTTGGCCTGTGGCACTGGAGGTAATGCAAAAACACTGGTCGGTAAGTAGTGATTAGGTGAGTGAGATTTGATGAGTGAGCAGTCTCAGCCCATTTTAGCTACAAGGAGACGAAGTAGTTATATAGCTCTTCTACTCTATCAGTGCTTATCAGGAATACTCACAAACAGCAAGCTAGGGCACCAGACTCACTCTCTGGGCAAGTAAACACTTACATCTCCTCTTTCTCTTTACTATATATACTAACGAGTGGTGTTAGACTTACTGTTCAGTCAAAGCTCTCCCGCTGAACTTTCTTCCTTATCCTTCACTGCAACCACTCCCCACCTCCATCTCCATACAAAGCTATCGAGCACTTCTCGCCAGAAGAAAAAGGACTTCCAGCCCTACGACCATGTTTCACGATTCCCATGAAGGTATGTCTGGGTGTTATGTGCTCACCCACTCTTCCTCTTCCTCTTCCTCCTCCTCGAATGAAAAGGATGTCCCGCAAAACCCCTCTTCCTTCTCCGGTCCCTCGAAAGCCGCGCTTGACTCCGCCTCTACCAATCGCGGGCCATCTGCAATCGTTTGTCCGGTCTCGGTTTGCTCCTTGGTTTTCGAGGGGGAGTCACCCGACGGATACCTCTGGAGGCATCTCAGGCGTCCCGGGATTCACGGCCGTACCGGCGACGAGAAAGCTATATGGCTACAGCTTCACAAGATCAAGCATGACCGACTTCTGGCTACACGCGGTACAACCCTTCTATAAAATCACCTCGGAGGAGACACTAACAAATTCAATATAGTTACTCCAGCACAGCGCAAGCTTGAGGCAAAGGCGATGAGGGCAAAGAAGATGTTGAGGATCGCTGGGTTTGAGCAACGTGCCAGGAACATGGGGATTACGGAGAGGGCAATGGTTGCCCAGAAAGTGGCGATTTGGGAGGGGATGTTTGTTGCCGAACAGAATGGTGACAGTATCGGAGTTAGTATTATTTATTCTCTCCCTTTTGGACATTTTAATGGGATTTTTACTGAGCGAAAGTGAAATTGGCTAAAGCACGATGCTTGGCTCCTCTTGGATTTCTGTACTAGCCCGTAGCCCCCCCCAAAAAAAACTTCGCAAGTTTTCACAGGCTCCGTTTCAATCACATCAATCAAAAAAGAAAACCCGATTCGAAATTTTAATGCAATCTCGGGGCACAATTGGTCCTCGTCCGCTTTTATTTCTAATTCTAAAATCGTTGCCTTATTTAAATTTGTATGGTTTTGGTGTTTTTCTTGTCGCTCGAGGTCTGTCTACCTTCCCACTTGGTGCTGGCCAGGGAATAGATTTTGAAAATGGGAAATGATTTAACCGGGGATTGCGCAGAATCGAGAGAAAAGGGGTTCAAAGAACAAGAGAATGATAATGTGAGGAGAAGAGAAATTTGTCAATTATTCAATGAGGTGAGAGAGATCAGAGGTAAAAGTACGGGAAAGAGGAAAATAATTATAAAGGAAAGATTTCCACTCAATTGGGTGGAGCTGACATGTCCTAGCATCGCACGTACTTGTACAGTATCTATAGATATGAGGATTGCGCCAGTGCTAGCCGGTCAGGACGGTACGGCTGTTTCCGACCGTTATTTAGGCTGAAGCGAGTCAACGCAACAAGTGATAGAAGCTGGCTCATAGAAGTACTACGGTATCTTACCGATAATTCCAATGATTAAAACGCCTTCCAGTTTCTGACTACCATTCAAAAAACCTGAGTTCAGCTGTGCCCAAAATTGCTGCGAAGAACTAAGTGTAGTACTAGTACCGTACCGCACGGTGCCCACACTTGCTTGGACTTCTGGTGATATCGGAGGCGACCGTATCACTACCAAACCTACCCATTCCGCCCATAGTGACTTAAGCTAGGCGAGATTGAGGGAATATCATGCTTCAGAGGGGCTGTGGTAGCATGGATTATCCAGTACCACCGATTGCGCTGGCATGGAGTCTATCATGGGATGTTGTGCCTGTGCCCGCGCCGTGAACAAGCCATCTAGACTTTTCTGTGTGCACTCTACGACAGTGCCAAACAACCAAAAATATTTCTACCAGAGCCGTTCACAGCTAACCACCCATATTCCCGACGCGAAATCAAAAATTACAACTATTGACTCCATCAATTCGACACACCAGAGGACCTCCTAAAGGGACTTTTTTTTTTATTCAGAAAAAATCCATTTTATAACGATTGTTTTATCACTTGTCTCGGAGTGTTGTTTTCTTCGATAATTTCAAAGTCTTTTACTATCATAATGCGTCAAGTTTTTTCCCCGCCTAGGGAGCCTCCGTGTGCGTGAGGGTTAGTTTTTTTGGTTTCGCCGGGGGTGGGGGCATTTGTGGTCGGCAGAAGCACGTGCGTATTTACGTTCTTGTATTTTTTCCCAATGGCGATTGGCCCTGCGAACTGCCCCAACCCCCGTACTGTACCACGTTCTCCTCCTTTGCTTCTCTAGCGAATGCCTTTTTCGTCCACTGCAGTGTTCTTGCCGGTTTAGAAAGAGTACTCGTAATGTGCTGTATATTCCAGTCCAGATTAAAATGAGAAATCCCTCGACCCCAGTCGATCAAATTTGAACAGCCTTACCACGCGTGAGCCAACCTCGTTCTACTCTGCCTTCTCCGTTCCATCAATTGTTCCTCTGGAGGATGTAGGTGCATAAGGCTCAGTTCTGGACAATGAATATTTCAGAGTAAAGGGCAGACTAGTATTAAGCAGGTTAGTACGGGCTGCCAAGAATGCATGATATAAGCATAAGCACAAGTACAAGTACAAGTTCCCAGGAATATGTTTTCTTGCGATGCAAGGATTAATTCACGGGTTAACCTAAATTAACTGAGAAAAACATATTCAAAGGTATCATACTTGTACAGTACAGTACACTGTATCCGAGCACAACAAGTAGAGAGGGTTTTTTTCTTTTTTTCTTTTTATCACTCGATCTAAAGAAGCGGCAAATCTCATGCCCAATGATCGCAATGTCCCTCGATACCAAACGCCCGAGCTTAATTGTTTTTATTCGATGAGTTGGGCTAGTTGGGCTAGTGTTACACATTTCAATCGGAGCCGGAACGTCCCCACAGCAACATTCCTCGCCTTGTTCTCCCGTCACAGGCACCTATATATTATATCCACACCCACTTCTTATCCCCCGTTCACAGCTCGCACGTACGCTTGCAAAGTACGGGTACCATAAAATCTCAGTAGTTGTAAACCCGCCAGGATTCATCTCAGCAATCAGAGACAAAAGGCCCCGAGAAGGAATAGTTCTTACCAGACAAGGTGAAGCTAGGGTGAGCTGAACATGGTAGATCCCCTCAACTGGTATTCGCAATTCGGTTAACCTACTCGGCTAAGCCTGTTGTGACCTATTAGTGTTGTAATATCCTTTGCGCATACAAGTACCCCCCTGCTATCACACACCAAGCCCCCGATTCCCGACGGTGGATTCACCGAAAGTTTACGGCACATAACTGTCTTTTGCAACAGATATGTCTCTCCACAATTTTGATAGAGACTCAGAGCTGATGCTTCTTCTGGATGGCAAAATTAATACGTAGCCCTTCTCTCACCCCCCATACCAAGTTTAGTTCACGCAGCGGCACCCGCACCCATCACCTCCACACCCAATACGCCTCCCATTCCTTCTGAAAAATGTGTATTCGTGGTCTACTGCGATAGCCCCGGCTATACCCGGAACCAGATAGAGAGATAAATCTAACTATCAACAAGTAGAGAACGGTCGGGAAAGAGCCCCATCTTGTGCCACAGCTTCGTTTAGTTTTTTTCTCAGCCCTCTCTCCTGAAAGTAACTTCACGCGCCGGGGCCCTGAAGCGGTAGGGCGGGAGCCGCTCCAACACGACATGTGGATCATCATACTCGTTGCAACAGTCACGACAAAATCCCCACTGGGCAGCCAACCCCGCCCCTTGGTTTGCCCGCCGACACAACCCGTCATCTCTCTGATTATGTCACTGGACAGTCTGGTCACGGAGCCCTGTCAGGTAGTTCAATTACGCAAATTGTCCGGAGTGATGGCCTCCGTTAGCGAGTTTTAGCTATTAATACAGTTCTGGTACGCCCTGTAGCTATATTAACAACGCATAAAGTCAAAATGATAGATTTTTGTTCAATTATCTCTTACTGGTGTGGATTCTAGAAGTGTATCATCAGGAGAATCATAGGCGTTGGGAGTGCTTTGTACCTTACTCGGGTGTGAGTCTGTATCTCAGAAAGTGTTTATCTTGACTACACGAAAGAATTTACCCTCTAGTGTATTACATGGTAGATCGCATATCAAAGGGTTGCCAAAAAGCCCGACCGTGAGCACAGGTAGTATGGCAACAATGCCTTGGACTTGATCCTCGAACGTAGTGACGTACTGATACGAATGCTGGTACCCGATCGAGCTCTATTTCGCTTCGGGGACACGTTGAACACAGTGAAATTCAACCATCTCCTGCTCACGCAGGAGTATAATATTAGGTAATAAAACAGGCTTATAAATCGTCCGTGGTTCCTCAGTGCGCAATTTAGCGCTAAGTAGCAAGCACCTCTCAAGAGTGTTATTATTAGTGTCATAATTTCGATAGTTAAGACAGCTCAATCCTCTAACTAATGTTACGATAAAATTCAATATCTGGGCTTTCGTGTTTGGAAGAGCCATGAAGAATTAAGCGATGGAATTCTTTCGTGCTACAGGGGGGTCGGGCAGAGAAAATACTGTACTGTACCAGGAAGTTTCCCCTCCAGTTGAGATTCAAAGCGGGCCTAACCGCTTGTAAGGTACAGTATGGGTACTAGAGTACAGGTGCAGCATGGTCCTGTGTTCCAGAAAAGCATCTGGGGGTGGAGTGAAATGAACATCCGATCTGACGGTCATAAATAATCAACTTTGTGAGAGCTTGTATATGAGTTTCAGATCGCGTGATAGCCTTGCCGGGCTCAGTGAGCCACTTGGCCGTGCAACTAGCCCCCCTTTTCGTCAACTTCACATTCAAGCACCGGGGTAGAGGAATTATCTGTCGCTAGAACACTTCACTACTCCATGTTGGAAATCATGGATGCTGCTGGGCATGCTCAAGGCTTTGTTCTCCCGTTCACAGGGATATCCGTCCGCCGGCACCAATATCCATCCGCCGGCACCACTACCCGCCTGTCTACCCGCCACAGGTTTATTTGTCGCCCGTTTGTTCGCCCGTTCACATATTCAATGTGCATTCCCGGTGCCGGCTATTAGTCCCTTCCCGCCTGTTCACTACCCTCTCGCCACTTGCTTTGTTGTGGCGGACGTTCTTGCTATGCGCTTTGGAAAAGCGCTTCCGGCGGAGAAGGATAGGGACTTCAAGGGAGTTCTAGACTGTCGGGAGTCTTTGTTCCTGTATTTCTTTTGTTAGCACGGGAGTGCGGAAGGAAATTGGAGCGCGGGAGGCATATTGGAGAGTCTTTGGGGAGTCTCTTGTTTGTTCTCTCTTTTGTTAGCATCAGGAGCGCACAGAGGAGATGGGGGATGGGTGTGGGAGATGTTAGAGATATTGGTATGAAAGTTATCGCAGGAAGGATAGGAAAGGTGATCTTTGTTGTTTATTTATACTCCTGTCTTTTCCTGTTAGTTTGGAGTTGATGAGTCGTGGAGCGATAGATAGAGAGTCGTTGAATAGACAGAATTGTGGAGCGATTTTGGTAACCTTTCCCATCTTTAGTTGTGCAGAGTGATTACAGCGCATTTAGTCCTCGCCGTTTCGTTCCGTTATCCTCGCCGCTTCGTTCCGTTATCGTCGTGCGGTATAGTTCTAGCTCCGGTGAGCCCGTGGATTTCTATTACTCCACTCCCTCTGTTCTCTAGTGCCTCTCTACACCATTCTAGGCAGAAAATTATGGAAATTTTTACGGGGTTTTCGTCAACTGTATTATTCCCGATAACGAGTCTAAAATAAATTTATGGCTGTCTCCCTTAGTTCCCCAATTACAGCATCAAGACATCAGATGCAAACGAATGGACAGTGTGGGGAGCCGGCTACTGGAAACCGAAGAATCCAGAATCTGGTATGATGGTAACCAAAAAGGCGAGTCTGACTATGCCGCTTTGTTTCGTGACGGAAATCCCGAAAAGGGAGGGAGCAACATCACGGGCAAACGAAGAGTGGTATTTCTGTCAAGTACTCAGTGCTTAGCACAAACAAACCTCCACTTTTATAGTTTATTTTCCCAGAATCCACCAGTAAATAAGTTCCCCAGAAAACAATACCAGGCGTGGCGGACCCACAGGTAAGCCACAATTAAAACAATTCAAGATACCCCATGAAGTCCAGCCGACGAAAAGAGAAAAACCCCGACTGCTATTCCTCTTTCAGAAAAACTACCGCCCAAAGCTGGAGCAAAAATATCCCCTGCTAACAGTAGCCTAAAGTAACAAAATATAAGAATAGCTACTGTAAAAACATTCCATAGTCCAAATTATAATGTCCTAATTGCAAATGTGGAGAGATGTAACGAGGAAAGTTGCTATTTGAGGTCCTTGATATTCATCTGCCTGGCTTCATGATATTTTACCATTTGACGATATCTATAAGATGCCAGTATTTTGATTTCGCTTCTCAAATTGTTAAGGCAGTATTCCCAGTTGAAGAGTACTTCACAGTCATCCTCATGTTCAATATCCAAGAACTCACTAAGCCAAAAATTAACTTGGCCAAGATTGGGCAACTCAATTAGGTCCTGTCTATAAATTAGCAATAGCAACTTGCTGACTCCTTGAATGACTCACAATGCGATCACTAGTGCAAATAGCCAAACCTGATTCTAGGTCCAGCTTCCAAATCTCAATAAACCCTGTAATATTTCCCACCCAAGTATATCCTTCATATACATACATAGCAGGTCCATACATATCCTGAAGAGCGAATAATTTTCCCTGTCTGTCTTGACATCTGAGGAATTTAATTCGCCAATCCTGCTGATCATTGAGGCTTGGGATTGGACATGTATAATGTGGAGTCCCTTCAATCTTGATAAGCATAACTATAGAGACTGACTTCTTACCCTCAAGCCACATTCTGTCATGCTCAACTAGTGTATCATATGTCTCTATGAAGCCAACCTCAAGAACAAACTTTACTTCATTGCCAACAGCATTTATGACTTGTAATACTGCATCTGGGGTCTTCTCTGACCAATTATACTTTCCCTGAAAATTAGTAAATTTTTTATCTCTAACAAAGTGAACCTTCAGGTTTTTGGTAATATCATAGTGGCTGGAAGACTGTCGCATGCTGATGTAAACCCACTCCAAATAGTGGATACAATTTCTTCATGTATACCACTTGAATCATTAATGAATCTTAGGATAGAGGTTGATGAATTTTCTTAGAACTTTTATTGAAACCGCCCCCCCCCCCCAAAAAAAAAGGGGATCTTCGTGTTTTCGGAGCTTGCTCGTACAAAGGTTTCACTCGAAATGTAGAACTGGAGTTATAACTTTAAAATCCAGATATGATGATTACCATAGCTAGGTGCTTTATCCGGAAATGTACGAGTAATAGTGCCACTTGCGCTTAAGTCGTAACTCTGCTAGAAGTGGCATGTTTGGCGTAAAATGTTTGAGCAATAGTCGGACGTCATAAAACTGTCCATAGTATGATCAGACACTTCACGGTACCACTTACTCCCGGTCCCTGCCCACGAGCCGTTCGTTGCACATATAGAGTGCAGACTAGTGTGTTGATCATAGCTGGAGACACCGGAATTATGGCGAGCACCAGCAAGGGTTGTCGAAACTACCATAACATACAATGATTCAGATAATATCGGTGTGCCTATGGTATAGGGGGAGAGTTTTGGGGAAAATCATTTTGTAAATTCAACTAGTAATGCGAGTGAGAAAGCACGTAAGCGCCGGAAATATGATCAGAATGAACAGGGCCTTAGGGGGGAACAAGAGA
Organism: Tuber indicum; assembly: GCA_006112555.1. NCBI lineage: Eukaryota > Fungi > Ascomycota > Pezizomycetes > Pezizales > Tuberaceae > Tuber > Tuber indicum. Next base: position 716,448 of record VBSK01000383.1, read on the forward strand.
TCGCCAGAAAAACTACTAACGGAACTGGGGAGAATGGGAGACCGGGTAAGTTATTATAGGAAGAATAGGCTGTGAAATCTGGCTTAGGCGCGAGTGATGATCCGTGAGCCGGACCCGCTCATAGTGCAAAGTGGTTCAAACCGGGCCCTCAAAACAGGCAGAACTCAATCTCTATCTAGTCGACAACAAGGAATTTTGAAGAGAAAAAAGAACTGAGACAAAGCTACTTCCAAAGAGAATAGATGAGTGCTTTTTTTTTTTTTGCTTACATGCCTTCGGCGGGAGGAGATAGAGAACAAAAAAGGAAAATCTGGGTGAGAGTGAAACAAGTGACAGAATGTACCTAGTTCCGTGCTGGGAAATACTGTAGAGTATGGATAGATAGGTAAAACGCATGGGCTCAACAAACAATGCACTGAGAGTATCTTTAGCTCAAGGCTCTAGTTAGACAATCTTCCTTCTTTAATTACATTAACCTTATTCTATTTATTTCTGCTTTATTCACCTCTCTACTGTTGCTGGTTAGTAGGTGTATCATTTCACCCTACTCAGATTGTCTGGCAATTCCGGGCTCAATGCCGGTCGGTTGCCACGGAATTCTCGTTCCACCGGAGGACCCACCTTTACGGTAGGCACTTTGCACTTGTACTCGTTGGGTCCGGCTCCTCACAACCGGTCCCTACAAGCCCGGGAATGTAAGTTAGACCCCAGACTGACAGAAAAAAGGCGAACGGACCGAAAAACAAACAAGGAAGCGAAGCGAGGGGGGGCGGGTTTCTCTTCTTCGTCAACCTCTCGTGGGCTTCCGGGGGGTGGGGGAAGTGATTAATTTAAGTGATTCACTCATGGCACTGATCCCCGCGCAGGTACCCGCCGCCAGCACTCTCCAATTGGTGCGTGGTTTTCAGAGGCCCGGCGCGTAGAATCCTGGGTATCAAGAGGAGTATAAATAATGAATTCACCATGCTACTTGGTCATCTATAGAGTATTCGGACATCTCGGCGTTATTGTTACTGTTATTGGGCCAAGCGTCCGAACACTTTAAATTATCCAAGTAAATTCCCTTGGAACCCACATGACTTGGCTGGACACATAACTCACGTTCTGGAGACTTTATAAACAAACGTCGAGTATATATGTCCGACGCTTGTGCCTGAGAACTACATCACATGTCGTATGTTCCCTCCCCGAATGTTCCGAATCCAACTCCCCGCTCTACAGCTATGATGAAAAAAGAGAAAGCTCGAGCTATGATTCTGAGTACCTTGGCTCGTAGTGACACTACTGTTATACCATATGGCTCCTGTTTGTTTCGCGCAGGCCTGCGTTTGGTATTTCTTGGAAAAGCACTTCGAACAATGGATCGCACTCTCACTCCCGATAAGGCCCGCCATAAGTGCCTACGTCGCAGATAGAGGTATGCTCGTATTTGTACTTGTATTGTACTACGGCAGAATATTTCCTATAAATTATTGGTATCATAAAGAAAGGTATTCGAGGAAAGAAGGGCAATTATAAACTTGTACAATAAAGGAAAGGGAAAAAAAATTTCCAGACGGCGACAAAGAAGGAAAAAATTCAAGAAGCGAATCCATCCCCAAACCAACCAATCAATTCCTCTTGACCTTCAAAGTAATCCACGCCAACCCTCTCATCCCAAAAGTCACAGCAATCAACACTCCAATCCAAAGTCCAATATCCTTCTTCCCATACCCAAGCGCCGTCAACACCCCCCGCCCCTCAATCTTACACTGGTCAGCTAACCCACTAGGATACATGCACTGACACTCATCCCCAACCTTCGCGCAATTATACACCCTCCCGTCAAACTCATTAAACATCATCCCTTGGAAAACGTATCTTTGATAATCGATCCAGTAGAAGGTGTAATACCAAAAGTCGTTTAGCACCTTCGGGGAGACGAGGAAACCGCCAACGGACATCCAGAGGCCGTTCGCGAAGGCGGTTATCGCGAGCGCAGCGACGAAGACGGGGATGAGGCTAGAGATTAGCACAACGAGGGACTCGGCCGCGAGAAGGTCGAGGAATAGCCACATGACGTAGCGGAAGAAGTGCTCGGGTGTTTGACGGAAGTTGCAGAGGAAGACTGTGACAAGCGAGAAGAGGACGGCTATTAGGACTGCTTGGCCGTTAGTATAATGGAAACATTGAGGGGGGATTAAAGGTGGAGGGGGGGTTACAAATGAACGGAATCCCAATCAGAAAATTCGACAACAGGAACGCTGTAGGACCGTACAATCCGTTCGCCCGCTCCTTGCGGAAACTCTCGTGGTCTTCGAGGTATGCCGGGATGTATGCAACCGCCATGAACGACATGAATGCGCCGGAGAAGAATATTGCGTTGATGAAGGGTTGGATATTATCCTGTCCTCGCCCGAGACGGAGCCAGACTGTGCCCATCATGAATGCTAGACCTGTTTGCGCTGTCAGTAAAACATAAAAAACAAATGGCACTTTTCTCGGGCATACCAAGATACATAATAACCCTAATCCAATAAGCCAGCAAATCTCTATAACTCTTCAACCAAAGCCTCTGTAACAACACTAATGTCTGGCGGAGCACGCCCGTCGGAGCCCCGGACGTACTCAACGCCCCCTCAAAGTCCGCGAATGGAGTGGAAGAAATCTCTGTAGCCGAGCTCTTAGGAGACCAAGCCTCCATTAGCCGATCGAGTCTCGCGATCCGACTTTCCTCGCCGCCAACGTCTGTCGCGCTGTTGTCGAAATCTGTGTTGCACACGTCTAGCAGGAATTCTGCCGGGTTGGTCAATGGTGGGATGGGCACGCCTTGAGTGGAGAAATATGGGACCACCTGGTCCACCGGGCCGGAGTAGACTAGCTTGCCAGCGGAGAGGAGAACCAGTTGAGAGAAGAGGTTGAATGTTGCGGTAGTCGGTTGATGGATGGAGGCTATGACGATCATCTTGCCGGTTGTTAGATGCTTCTTAATACCCGAGGACATAATGAGGGAAATTCACGTTTTCATCCCGAGCGACCTGCTGAATCCTATACATGACTTCGTATGCCGCCTTTGAGTCTAATCCACTCGTCTATACACCTCCTATTAGCACATCAATCCCATCAAAGGAAACAGCAGAATAGAGATAAGACATACCGGCTCATCCAAGAACAAAATCTTCGGTCGAGTGATCAACTGCGAAGCGATACTAGCCCTCCTCTTCTGCCCGCCGGAGATACCCTTGGCGACGGGGGTACCGATCTTTGTATGCGCTTGCTTCGCCAATCCAAATGCTCTGATCAACTCCGATACACGGCCAGCATGGCGTTCGGCTCCCGAGAGGCGGGCGGCAAATTCGATGGTTTCTTGGACAGTTAAGCTACCTGTGTGGTTATTTTGTTAGAACTGTAGGTGGGAAGAAGAGGAAGAGGGAATACCGATGAGCGCATCTTCTTGCTCAACATAAGTACTAATCTCCCGAAGAGCTTTTGCTTGGAGCGGAGCATTGTCGAGGTGGACTTGGCCCTTCACGGAGGCACTCGCTGCAGCGGGTCTTCTTGCAAGGACATTTAGGAGGGTGGTTTTCCCGGATCCACTGGGGCCCATGAGGGCTACCATGTCGCCTATTCGTTCCATAACCGGAAATTAGCACACTTACAGATGGTTGGACGATTGGGTGGGTGCGAGGTCTCCGCGATGGAATAATGGAAGAAATACCTGGCTGGGCGCGCCCCTCAACATCCTTCAAAATATCCAGCGCCTCCTTAGTCTTTGAGTCTTTAACCGTGACAGAGAGCCCCTTCCAAGAGAACTGGGAAATCTCTTTTCCTCCGCCCTTGGGCAGGGCTTCCAAGTCGATGTTGTCACTCATTTTTTGTTGTGCCTTCTTTTCTTCCTTTAGAAGGGTATACCGGTAGTGGGTTATCCGATTCGAATAAAAATAGAAGAGAGGCGTCAAGCGTGAATGAATCACCAAAAATCGGAATCCCGGGCAACTAGCTTACTTCGATGGATGAATGGATAAACCAACACAGAAAACTGTACTCTTGTTTTGACTTCAGCAGGGGCCGACCCCATCTTTTATCTTTCCCTTATTCCCTCCTCCTCTCCCTACCGCCCATTGTGACTATGACCACCTCCATATTCCCGCTTACTCCCCCAAAACCAACAAATTAAAGCCTGCTCGGCGACCACCCCCCCCCCATGGGCACTTAGTACAAGTAGATCCCCGTTCGGCGAGTAGAGAGAGCACGAGCCACACACACACTAGGCCAGTCGTGTGAGATATCATAAGCTAGAGTCACGTTTGGTGCGGCTTAGCACATTTTGTCCTCAAGGGTCGCCGACCAAGTACCGTAAGTAGGCGAGTGGGGTGAGTTAAAGCTTAAACCACTTAAGTCAAGCTACGGTACCATACTCGAGTGCTGCACTGTCCACATACACGCGCATCTGAGACAACAACCCTGTAAGTAGCAAGATAATCCGTTCGCTCATTGCAACGGCGACCACGTTATGGTGTTTTTTTGTTTTTTCCTATGGGACTGTAGAACGCCGATGGATAGACTGGACTGGAGCATCGAGAAGGTGGAGAAGTGGGCTGAAGCCAGCGAATACTTGTGTAGGGAATACGCTCGAGCACTAACCGCCTATGGTAAGCGGGGTAAGGCTGAAAACCACTACCACCATGTTCGAATGAGCCCGAGTGATGGGTCCTTGGCTTGGAGAAATGTGGCCCCCTGTTTGAAATTGCTGACTCGGGGACCTGCTGTCATGACCAGACAGGTCATATTTCAACTTTTGCTTCTCCCTTCCTTTCTTCGTGGCTTCTCTTCCAGACCTCTCTACTCGCAAACTCCCACCACTGACCACTCGCGTAATACGTCGATACATACAAGACTCACAACCACCCCATAGCCTATATGCAACATGGACAAGTGCAGCTGAGAACATCCCCGGCTTGGCAATACCGGGGCATTGGTACGATAGGTTAATTTACGGCGGACTCCGATCCTTCCATCCATTCAACCCTGTCCAGCGACAACCGGGAAAGCACCACCGACCACACATCTATTTCTGTAACCGCTCTTGGGTAAAGGAACCGTGGGGGGAATGCTTGATTGGTTATTTTCTCATGTTCGCGCATAGCTACCGGTAAGCGGTGTCTATGAGTACTCGAGAATTCGATATTTTCCCAATGCACTTACAGGGGTATTCACTCGTTTATGGACGTGGGTGGCCGGACATCTAGAGATTAGAGGTGTCAAAGCTTCTTCTTGCTTTGTTTGAACAATTTCCATGCCAGATCCACCCTTCTATTTTCCATGAGGGTAGAGCGGTCACGCCTCCAGAATCCCTGACTGTTCGGTCGCCCAAATCCTTACCCGAATATTACGGTACTCGTAATTGATTGATTACGGGTAATCTGATTTCGCCAAGCCTCTTTTCATGACACGATTTGGTCGAGTCGGAGTGGTCACTTCAGCTGGGCCTTTTCTTTCAACACAGTGCCTAGCCAGCGGGTTTGTTCTACTCGCGTTAAAAGCAGAAGTGGCCAACCGTCTGACTTACCGCATTCGGAGATATTCTTGTAACCGGCTGCGGCGTGGTTACTCCGGCGACCACTCCTACTGCTTGTGTTTCTTTTTTGGTGTGCTGCGATATGATAGGTTCTCTAGCGCTCGCGTGAGATGGATTGATTACTATCGATCGGTTGGGGAGTTTTGCCTGCCCGACTTTTCTGAGCTTGAGCCAAGACTTTCTTTCTTCACGATCGCTAGATGTGGTAATGGCTCTACCACTTTGGCGGGAACTCGTGTTACAACGTGGTCGATTTAAACGGGGATGGTACTCGTACCCGTAGAGAGTGTTCCGGGGTAGACTGAACCGAGGTGGGACGAACCAAAATCCCCCCCATCCACCTGCCATTACTATCGCCATTATCTTTATCGCTCGGAGATGTCTCACTCGACAACCCTCCCGCGCTCGGGAAGGTGCTTTTGCGTTTTTGAGAAACAAGCTGGATGAACGCCGAATGTGCGGCGGCTTACCGCATAAAGTTTTTTTTCTTTTCGTAGCCTATGGTTTGCCTTCGGGAAATCTCGAGTCCGTCGATGGTGAAGAGTGAGGCGCTCTTTAGGGTGCCCGTTACAAAGAGTCCTCCCCCAAGCTACCGGTACTGTACGAGTACTGTACTGTGCTGTAAAGGCTATCGTTTCGTTTCGCTGTACTCGAGTATGTATCGAGCCACGAGCGCTACAGTTGCTCTGATTCCCTGGCGGGGGGGTAATTAATACGTCAAAAGCACGCCCAAGGCCCACCCCACCCGGAGCCGAAGGGGGGGGGGTGCGGTAGTTGCCATCGTACTGGTAGTGTGGATTCACAGAGTAAGACAGGTCATCGGTACTGTACGGTAAAGTACTGGTATTTGTACGGTACTTTGATCTGGCCATCTAGCCCATTAATCTACCGTACGTACTGTACCTGCGCGGTCCCTCACCCGAGCGTGCTCTGCCGTACTACGTGATGTGATCTAGCAAGGCCAACGCGACGGTGGTGTAGTGGCCTCATTAGCAGTACTCGAGTACAAAGGTAGATCATAAATTCTACTCGTGTACCGGTACTATCCTCAATGTCTCAATGGTAATGGTCATTTCCAACACGGTGCAACCACAAACCCCATGTTTTACCCCAACATGGATACTAGTACCATATTGCGCCAAGGCCCAATAACGTCGTAGACATTTACAAAACCCCCGAGAGGAAAAACATTCGCCGAACTGCTGGCCGGGGGATCCTCGATGCAGACTGATTCAGATTCTGGAGCTATAGCAAAACACACCATTATCTGGTGAGATTCGCCTGTCCATAGTATGTTAAAATTAAATAGGGGCCGGAGTAAAACATGCCAGAAAGTCAGAAAGAGTCCAGAATAGACCTAGTTTTTCCAATAGAGGATAAAGTGAAGGCCCCTTGTTGAGAGCCCGAGATGGGTTACAAATAAAACTCTTATTTCAACATACTAGCGGTAGGCGAAACTTGCCAGATAGTGCGGAAGATGCCGGGGGGGGGTTGTCATACACGTACCGGTGTCGCGCTGGGAATTTCACTTTCCCACTTTTCGGATGGTGTGGTGACCGTGCCTAATCCCTGGTAGTGGTCCCCGCTATGCAGTGCTCCTATTGGATCATAGGTAGGTGGAAAACAGCCTGATGTGATGCCTGATAATTACCGGAAGAAGAAAAAGAAAAAAAGGTTGATTGGTTGTTCTATTCTGAGAGGAGTGTGTTGCCTATCTAGTGGGCTCCCGGTGGTTGTGTTCTCCCCTCCTTAAATAAAGAAAGGAAGTCACCTCCATCGTGGGAAAAACTTTTCTCCCAGCCCTATCCCTAAACCACCTATGCTACAAGCCTGAAAACCCTACTAGCCCCAACCCTTAGCGTCTCAAAACGCTCCACCTTTCACACCGGTAGGCATGCACAGTACCGCATTATTTGGCCTAACCCGGAATCGCGCTAAGCACTAGTGTGGTGCAGGGAATAAGCCTGGTATGGCGATCACAGGTGGCAAATTTAACCGAGTATCAGAAAAGAAAACGAGTGATTTTCCATGATGGCGGAGAAGGAAGGGGATATGGGAAGAAAACAGGAGCTATGTCTAATCACACTGGCAGCTTAATCACGATCGATAAACTCAACATTTAAATCCTCTTCCGTTATTCCGTGGGGTAATGCTGTATATCCACTGGCCACCTGAAGGTCCGTTTCTCCCGTAGACTCTTGTAAATTCCGTTCTTGATCCAAATTGTCCGTACAGGTTCCAATATGAAGAAGTGATGGATCTATGCCTTTAACAGACAACTCATGATCCAGGGAGCCATCAACTGGTAGAGTGAGTACTAGTTTCCGAAATGTATTGATAACTAGATCCTCGTGCTTCAAATAAAAGCGTTCCCAAGCTTCCCCCACAGCCTATATGACTAGTATTCTCCGCTCTGCAATTGCAATCAGATTGGATTTAGGAACTTCACAAAGGCTGGTGTGATGTTGTAGCTCATATGAATCTAGTGCGACTTCCAAGATATCACAAAGCATATCTTTAAAAGGCTTATTGACAGAAATGTCAAGTGGTTGTACTAGGCCAGTACATCCCACAGGCACCATAGAGGGTATGATATCATGCGAACGGAGGGTGTTGAGAACAGGAGTTGTAGAATGAAATTTGGCGACGTCTAAAACTAGCATTCTGGGCCCAGGTGAGAGGGCAGGGACAAGCATGTCATTGATCCAATCGATAAGAACCTCAGCATTTGCATATGCTGATTTGTTCCACCGAACTGCTACTTGAGAATCGTATCGTGCCATCTCAGCTTTGTTGTTTTTCACCGACGCGTACATATCCGATACTTATCGTACATCATTACAATTGTATTTCATGTGTTTCATTTGTTCTGTTCGGAGATTGCTTGGGGTCGTTACAAGGATAGGATATATGGCTTGGCAAGCGGGGTGATCACCGATGCGCATAATCGGTGAGGAAAAGGCAGGGATGTGCGGCGGTGAAGAACTCACAGACTGGATGATGTAAAATGTAGAAGATATGTTGTGATCAGGGTGGACGAAGCGGTAGTGTAGCCGTGGTAGTCTCATGTATTTAAAGGACACTGTCTCTGCGCAAAGTTGTAAAAGTAAGGCTCTTCGAAGAAAATATAGGAACAAAGTCAATTGTCTATAACACCCTCGTTACCGCTTCATTCTTTCTCTTTATATTGCACTTTATTTTTATAGATTATTGTAACGTGTTCGCTAGGTGCTAATCACGTTTTGAGAGGTAAAGTACGATAGCTGACAGGTGGCCTGCTCTACCAGAGAGGAGGCGAGAGCTGTGTGAACTAAAGGAGGCTTCGGAGGTGTACTGGAGAAACTAAAGAGTAACTGTTCAACCAAGTATATTGAAATACTGTCTGTCGAAGTCTGTCCTTTCCATCGTGGAATAGGACGGTCTTTAAATACACAAATCAGTTCATGTCTAGCATGAACGAAATTAAATAAAGGTATCAAGCGATACACTTTGGTAAAACAACATATATATCAAATCAAGTATCAAAACGATACTTAAAAACAAACATAAAACAAACTAAGTATCAAAACGATACTTCAAACAAACCAAGTATCAAAGTGATACTTAAAACAAAACATAAAACAAACTAAGTATCAAAATGATACTTCAAACAAACCAAGTATCAAAGCGATACTTAAAACAAAACATAAAACAAACTAAGTATCAAAATGATACTTCAAACAAACCAAGTATTAAAGTGATACTTAAAACAAAATCCTTAACCGAGTACCAGTACCGGTTACAGGCTTTGCCATTTCCAAAGACAGCCAGGACAAGTGTAGCTTGTTGTTTATCCCATCCACTATGGGAAGCCTTAACTTGTACGGAATGGCTTCCCTTATCTGCATAAGTTTGGCCATCCAAATATTCGAACGGGAGCGGCGTTTCGTCCATGTTGCATATGCTATCCAGCCGATAGCGTCCCACCCGATCCAAATTCTGGTCCTCCCAAGTTCCCAAATTAGGCAAGGAATTCCGCCGATTAAACTTCAACCATGAAAGGATTACCTCCAGGTAATCCTGTGGTACTTTCTGTGATTTGTTTGTCGTAAACCTGAGAGTGATATTATGCCGTGATAGGAAGCCCGCAAACCATCCAGCCGAAAAGCTAAACTCCCCAGCTGCTCGGCTAGGGTAACAGGATATAAAGGAGCTTTTAGCCTGACGCTGGAACCAATTTCGCCGGATGGCCTTGCGCTTGAGTTGCCTCTGCTCATACTTTTGGTAGAGATCTGATTCCAGCTCCAGCCACCAACAGGAGCTTTGTCAGGCATTGAGTGGACCTTTCCGCGAATGCCTAGTCCCTTCAACTATCCGCTCCTGATCTCTTCTCCAATCATTCAGTGTTGAAATAGGAACCAGGTACCGTTCTGATACTTCACGCATAAATGGTGGACGTAAAGCTCCTGGTACCTGCTCCACATCTGTCTGAGGTACTCTATGATGTGTCCACCAGGTCAAAACCATGATTTTGAACTCGTGTGTGTAGGATTTCTGATATCGCTCGCGTGGTTTGCTGAACCGTGTGTTCTGGGACACCCTTTCGGCAATCGACTTTGATATCCGGCCTGGGCGTGGATGAACTCCTAGTTGACGATCCAGCACCTGAGATGCAGGCTGAGGAAGAGGCGAAGGCGGAAGCTGAATATTCTGAATCGTGATATTCGAGTCCGTAGTTGAGCTATTAAGCAGTAGTCTTATATCCATAGCTAATTAATCGTTAATAGTTTTTATACTACTTCACCAAGTTACTCTATTTATCCTACCTTTGCTCCTCCGTCAGGACAAGGAAGAGACCAATTCATTTCCAATCATTGCCTACTCAACACCATCTAGCCTTCACTATTTGTCACTTTCTGGTCCATCACGAACCAATTCTTCTTCGTCACCATGGCTGTGTTGAGGATTCAGCTCCGCAAGGTGCGTTGTTGAGAGTAAGACATTTTAGCTTCAATCCTAAACACTGGTGTTCTGCGCCACATGGTGATAAGGTCGCTTCCTTCACCATTTTTGTTCTAGCAACCCTTAGCGCGATTCCGGGTTACGCCAAATAATGCGGTATCTGGATAAACCACACTTTTTTTTCTCGGGGGCCATGAGAAATCCGATACTACCCAGCATGCATTGCAAGCGGGGGAGACCCAAAGAACTCACTATTCTCGCTACATGTCATACAAAAGCACCTTCGCAACAGGGGTTTTATTGTTACAATCTATAATACACTAGGGTGCTAAACTCATGCAGCGAGAGTGGAAGAATATAGTACTGCGGTAACTTAAAACCCCGACCCTCCCACGAGGATTATCCTTCTCACAGCAAACAAGCTTCCCGGATCGGATACAACTTTGCTTGCACGAGTATCGATATTCTGGGCCCATAATTCAGTCGCACCCCGTTCTCCTGAACTCGATTCAAAGTTACCGGATTCTCCAGATTTCTGCCTTACTCTAGCTAATCCTAACACCGCGGCAACCCAAAAAGGTGGTTAATAAAATAAATTTTCCGTCTGGTAGGAATCCAGGCCAAATGTTCCCCCTCTTCTTTGTTCCCCTCCCAATAACCCTCTCACCACTACTAGAGTCTCCAACACGTACAGGCTCCGGATCCTTATTTATTCTTAGTGGATGTTTCGGACCCAAGGAGGAACGCCAATCCCTTGGCACCACATGATAGCATTAGGGCGGCATCCTAAAGGGGGTCTAGGTTATCGGAAAAGAAGCCATTGTTGTACTATCAGACTGTTTATTTGGCTTTCCAGCTCATCAATCGCGCCTTCCATCCGCTGCTCCATCCCTCATCCAAACTTCACATCGCGAAATAGTGCTATGTATCGCTGCTCAATTGTAACTCGATTTCCGATTTTTCCAACAATTTTGACCACTTCCGCTATCCTGGGGGTTCCACCGCCCTGGCTAGTGCGGTTGGGGTTTTGCCCGCCCGAGCGCGGCTCTATATCCCAAATGAAAGGGTCCGGATTGGAACACTGTGTTATGGTAAGGATTTTTTTGACCGCCGGTTTATGTGGAGAATGTTAATATAATGCCGAGCTGAGATCCTGGGACGGGGCATCAGGATAAGCCAACCCGCTAATGTGCGCGCAATTCATCTGTTGGTGTACTAACCGAAAACTTCGAACCATCGATGTAGGAGCCCACATAGGACATAAATGATGTTCACTAGCACAAGAGGGGGAGACTAGAAGGAAGAACTACAGTGCAAACCCAAAAACCCCTTTCTTTCTATGTTTTATAACGATATACAAGGCAGCCCGAAGTATCTAGGCTTTTGATGTCGAACTTCCGAGCCTGCCACGGCAACTCGGGTGTTCCAGCCTACGACTAATTACCAACTAATACTCATTGATTGTGTAGACTATCGACAAAGATTGACTACTTGTCATAAAGAAATGCAGGCGGCCATCATTCCCCAACCCCGAGCATTAAACGCTCAACAACGCCCCATACAGAGACGATAACCATGGTGACTAGGAGGATCCCCGGCACAAAATCGCTGCGCTTGAGCGTTAGAGGACCGGGAACGGCAATTCATGAGAGACTCGTACCAATGTTGGAATACCCGTACCGCAATATCAACTTCCCTACCGTGCTAGCAGGCATAGTGGGGTTTACCTTGTTGCTCTAAGAGTTTCGGTTAACAGGGTCGTTTGGCACCTGTTTTGTATTCGAAAAATTCGGATTCTGGGTAACAAACTACCATTTCTTAGCCTGTAGGAATATGTTTTGTATGGAGAGCCCACTTCGGATTTGGGATCTTTTGAGTGAAAAATAGAATGTAATACTAGTTATAGTATGATGATTAAATGGCGGCCGGGATGGGGGAATGAAGGAGTGATGAAAGTTAATTTCGCTTTCTGTATGGCTTCTTGATTTCAGATTCATGAAGCATGCGCGAGAGCTTGCCTCCCCTTGTTCGTGGCATAGTCGCACATGGTACGGTTGCAGGACTCAAATTCGGTGTATTCTCTTGCAGTGATGAGGGCGCCTTACTTTCTCTGGATTGACAAGATATTTGATGGTTGCCTCTCCAGGAATCTGGTGGTATGCGGATAGGGATCCAATTTTACTCTAATAGTGCGGAATAGTGCCTTGTTTAGCTTTTACGAATAAAAAGGACGGGGTATTCTTGGGGGCGGTGTATCCTCTAATACATAAACGAGGATAGCTCCAAAGCGAAAGTAAAGGCAACAGTTTACTAATGGGTACCCCTTTGCTCATCTTGGCTAATGGAGAAGTCGGTGGGAGCACTAGTGGTTTGGAGGTAGGGAAAATAGATGGGTTGCAAAATACAATATTAATATTTGAGCAGTGCCATACAAGTATTTCGCGACATGACTATTTTCCCTATTTGTTAGCCCTCAGTGCTCCCAGTGCCTTCCCCTTTGGCTAAAATGGCTAGAGAGGTGCCTTCTAGTAAGCTACCGGTACTAGTATGACCTTGGTGTGACCTTTGTGTTCGTTTTGGAGCTAATCGTAATTTTTTTTACCAGTACATGCCAAGCTGGGCCCAAAATTTAATAATAAAAATATCATACTAATAGGCCGCTCAGGGAGGGGGGTGTTGGTGGGACGTGTCCGGTATTTGCCATGTATCATACCCTTCCCAAATGGGAATGATTAGATAATGACTGTCTCACAAGACCGGAAGGTTACTTTGCATCGCCCCTCTTTCTTCAGCCCCGCTTATAGAAAGGTTCATAAACCCCCCCCCCAATACCCCCTACAAATTGGTAAACCACTTCTACATTCAACCAACACTCCCCACAGGATATTATGGCACAGTATGCGCAAATACAGGTCCAAATGGGCGGCGGAAATGAGGGCAGCGGGAATATAACGAATTGTTTCAATAGTAACATCTATAAGTCCGACGAGGACGGGCAGATTATGCGTTGGCTCTCTCCGCTAGAGCCAAAGAACAGACATCAAGCCGTACGCATCGAGCGATTTGACGGTTTCGGGGATTGGTTTTTGGGGGAAAGGGAGTTTCGGGAGTGGAGGAGTACCGAAGGTGGAGCCGATAAGGCTGTACTTTTTTGCAGCGGGAACCCGGGAGTTGGAAAGACATATCTAAGGCAAGTGGCGGGATCCTTTGAAAGAAGTGAATATCACTGATGGCTAGAAATACTAGTTCCCTGGTGATCGACAGCTTGTGCGATTAGACAAGGAAGGAAAATATCGCCGTCGCGGGACTGTACTGCGACTACCTTTCCCGTCAAGATTAGACCATCACCAACATTATGGGAGCTTTATTGAAGCAGCTGGTGGGCAGAGGGGGGATTCCGGATTATCTACGCGAGGCGTTTCATGAAGGGAAGATGGAGTTTGGTGGGAGAGGGTTGAGACTCCTGGATCTGATGGGTATGCTAAGGACCACCATTGCCTCGCTACCCCAAGTCTTTATCTATATCGATGCGTTGGACGAGTGCTCGCCGAAGAATTTGCCAGACCTTCTCGGGTCGCTGAGAGATATCGTTCGGGAGTCCCCCAGGACGCGAATATCCCTCACCGGGAGACCTCATATCTGAGATGATATTCAAAGATATTTTACCAAGGCAGTTTTGATGCCCATTAGTCCTAAAACGGATGATATTAAGAGCTATCTGGAGATGAGGTTAGATAGGGACCCCGAGCCAGAAGCTATGAACGACGATTTGCGGGCAGATATTATTAGAATTATCCTAGAAAAGATATTAGATATGTGCGTAAGAGCACTGAGCATTTCCACTCAATCGATGGTGCATACTTACCAACGTTATATCTAGATTCCTACTTGTTTCACTAAACATCAACTCTATCCTCGGGGAGGTGATAATTCGTCAAAGAAGAAAGAAACTTGAAAAGATGACCCAAGGCATTGGACTGAGCGATGCATACACGGCAACTCTAATTCGACTGAAGGCGCAGGAGGGAAATAGATCAGCACTTGGACTTAAGGTCCTGATGTGGGTGTTGTATTCAGAACGGTCATTACGGGTTGAGGAGCTCAGTCATGCCTTGGGAGTGGAGTCGGGATCTATAGATTTAGATCCTGAAAATGTTCCTGTGTTACGTACACTCCTAGGATCTTGTTTGGGTCTTGTCACGTTCGAAACGTCCCCACCTACTATCCGTCTGGTGCACCATACTCTGCAAGAGCATCTCTCGAGTGATCCGACCTTATTCCATAGCCCCCACTCAACAATTGCAGAGGTTTGCTTGACATACCTCAATTTTGAAAGTGTCCGGAACCTTTCGCCAACTGCTTCCTCGGCCCCCTCAGCCACACCCTTTCTAGAATATGCTTCTCGTTACTAGGGGAATCACACAAGCAGGGGAATGACGGAAAATGTGAAAGTACTTGCACTGAGGCTTCTCCTTGAATTTGATAAGCATATATCCGCTCAACTCATGTTATTGCACTATGATCGGGATGGGGGCTTGCACCCTCAATTTTCCTACGACGCTAGAGGACCTGGTGGTTTTACCGGACTCCACGGAGTATCATTGATTGGGTTGGGGGGGTTAGTTACTACCTTATTAGAAATGGAGGAATGGGATGTAAATGCAACCGATTGCATGGGAAATACGGCTCTCATATGGGCAACAAGGAAAGGACATGAGGAGGTAGTAAAGGTGCTGTTGGAATGTGGGGATGTCAATCCCAATACGGCAAAAAACCATATATGGTCGGACGCCACTCCACCAGGCGGTTGGGCGCGGACACGCGGGAGTGGTAAAGATGCTCCTAGAGCGCGAGGATGTCAATCCCAATACGGCAGACACCATGTATGGTCAGAGGCCATTCTCATTGGCGGCTGAGTGCGGACATGCGGGAGTAGTAAAGTTGCTTTTGGAGCGAGAGGATCTCAATCCCAATACGGCAGACACCATATATTGTCAGACACCACTCTTCTGGGCAACTAAGAACAGGAATTGGGGAGTAGTAAAAATGCTTCTGAAGCGAGCGGATGTCAATCCTAATACGGCAGTCACTGAATATGGCCAGACGCCACTCCCGCAAGTGGCTGATTGCGGGCATGAAGGTGCAGTTCAGCAGACACCAAATATTGCTGCATACCACCCTCGCAGGTTGCTGAGATGGGGAATGAGGGGGTGGTAAAGCTGCTTTTGGGGCGGAAAGGTGTTTGCACACCACTCCAGATAACGGAAACTAAACACCACTGTCGTAGCTCTCTCTACTTGGCGTGAGCTACGAGGTTCCTACTAAAACGGGCCAATATCAATCTAAACACTGAAGATCGCGCTAGCTCGACACCCACTCCTATCAGGAGTCCCTGATGGGTGGGAAGGGGTGCTTAACCCACCGGTTCTGTTTCCCAGTCCACAAATAGCCAAGTCTTAACCAAACCATAAAGGCACCCTCAACCCCCTTCTATGTGGTGCCTAAAGCTCCGGTTCCCTCCAAGGAAAACTAACACTCATCCCAACAACACCAGGCCAATATTCCCAAGTTTTGTCTACCGGGATTCTATCGTTTCCCCTTTCATTCATTCATCTTTGGCCTTTCTCGCTTACACCCTTCCTCCTCCGTTACTAGTCACGTTTTTATTAAATTTCCGTAAATAATTTCCCGGGGAGAGATCGGTGTAGGCAAGACCTCAGCCGGTTTCGATGTAAATAGGTTTTGATGATGGCGGGAGTTTCTTTCCGGTTTCAGTTGGCCATTTGCCATTTATCTCCTTTTCTTCCTTTCTCTTTCTTCTCCTTTTCCTTCCCCAGAGTTCCAGTTAGACTTAGTCCATGTCATTGCGCTTCCTGCCCCTCGTTCCTACTATTTGTCAAAAGTAATATATGTCTTGTGCTTTGCGAATAGTGATTTACAGCTCGTTTCAGGCTAGCGGGTAGGACTAGAGTGTAGGCTTGCAAAAGCTAGTCTTTTATTCGCAAGCAGCTGGATTGCCCGCCCAGTAACTCTCAATACCGCTGATTTATCACCATCGATTCCCTTCCCAATCTATCTATCTATCATACTGCAGCACTACCGGTAGTTCTCCGATATGCGTTGCCCCCACCGAAATACCCGCAAGGCTTCTGGGCTAGCGCCTCGAGTCGTTACGATCGCAACTTTCGAAGTTAACGAAGAGTGTAAAAGTGACCTGCCCAAGGCTATGGTGCTCAACCAGACAAGTATCATAAAACTAAAAATAAAAGTTTTTAAAGCCCTTCAGGAGTCTGAAAACTAATGCAAAGGAATTGTGGTAATAAATAAAGATTACAGTATTTCGTATACTACCACATTGCTTCTGTGACACCACCAGTCGTGTTTACCATGGAAAGCCACAATTTCTTGGAAGATTCTGGAAGAGCTATTCCCCGTAGCAGGATCTCCACAAGCGGCCCACGGCTGCCTTGGCACGGCGTCGGTGGACGTGCGCACTTGACTTCGGCAACTTGACGCATTCATAAGAGCACGCTTACTAAGCTGTCTTGGGTTTTCACGAATCCTTCTAAATATGGACTACACGATCGTACCCTCTGAGTACCATACCCCTAATATCGAGGCGTTTTTGATAAGGACTGGGCCCGCCGGAGGTTGCACGTGACCCGTATACGAGCGGTACGTCGATAAGAGTGGGTAAGGCTCGTGATGGCTTCCTCAGTGGTGGTACAGAGGCACGAAGAGTGTGAACTGGAACATCGGGGCTATGATGGCCATCCAGGAAGGATATAAACATACTGCCAAGAGAAACAAAATCAGTGAACATGAATCAGAGTATTAACTCCTTCCCCAAGGATGAGGTGGTTTTTAAGCCAAAGCTACCTCTAACTTTCCCCTCTCTTACTGGCCATCAGATCCATATGCAGGTCTCATGCAACCTCCTGCGAACCTAGTCTTTTTCGAAAACGCTGCGACATTACGAGTACAGTACTCGAGTACTCGAGCACACGACCCAGAGCATTCCCCTGGGCTTCTATTCGGCATACTCGTGGGGAGAGGTTACATGCCGATTCGGCGATACCAGGATAATAAATTCGTTTAATCGAAGTGGGGAGGCCGGCCGGTGTTTCGGCATGCTGGATAATAATCCACACCACCGTACCGGTATCTGTTTGGCCCGGTAATCTTTAGTGACCGGATGGCGATTCCTACGTGAAACACTTTATGCACCGAAAGCCTATTCGGGAAGGCGCTTGGGCGAAAAACAGCAGAACCGAGACCAATTGTTTAATCCGTCGGAATTATCCGTGTGTCTCAGCGGAAAATGTCCCAAGAAACTCTTATTTCTGGTGTAAATCTTCCAAAAGATGGAAGTTTGAATCGAAAACCCAACACCACAATATGTACAGTACTCGAGTAATGCACCCAGTGTATGGGGTGGGATGTTACAAGCATCCCCTGTCCCGAGGGCGGGGGGAGGGGGGAAGGAGAGAGATGGATTGCGCACAGTTGAAGGCAAGGTAGTTTCTCCCCGCGATCACTAGTTTGTATATCGATCGAATGTCGCGTACGGTACAGTGTACACTGTACTGTACAGTGCCGTAATGTGAAGCAACATTTCTTTTTCCTCCCCCGTAGCGAATAAGATCATGCGCTGGAACAGGATGCCCTGGTGCAAATGCCCAGTAGGAGTATTTGGAGTGATTCTCCCTCGCGGCAAGAATTAATATATTTCCGCAGGCCGGAATCCTGAAACCCGAGGACGTTGGAGTTGCCTCTCCTAGTAAGGTTCGCCTTGTATTTTTCTATTTATTTACCCAACGGAAGGTTGGAAACAAGTTTTGTTTCTTTTTCATGATGTTTCAAAATAGAGGAATTCTAGACGTCTTAGCGCGAGGGTTTATTTATTCCAGTTTTTACTACTACAGTACTAGTACGAACAGCGTGATAGCGAAGTTGACCGTGATAATACCCGCCCGATTAAAAAGTTGTGCAAATGCTTGCAAATTCCTGCAGAATAAAAAGTACCGTACGTCTTCTTCCAAGCCTTACCGGGTCTAGAGGGGGGGGTGGGAAGAAGAATCCGGACTGGGTCACGAGATATCGGCCATGAAATTCATACCTGGATAACGGTACTGTACCCGAGCACCATCAACTCATGGGCAATTGCCAACTTCAGCTCCCCTCTCCCGTTTAGTGCCGGGTCCGAGAGGCAAGTCTGTAAAGCCTCTCTCCCCTGATTGGCTCCAGGTTTTCTCTATCGCTCAGAGAACCTTGTTTGCACTAGCCACTACGACAGGAGTTCGACAGACTTTTTGCCCTCACCACCAATCGGCATATCCAGTGGCATAACTCGTGTGATATACACGTAGTTTCGACCAACCAGACCACAGATTGACGACATCTATTTGTACACACTTGATACTATGGGCCATGATACATCACTCACATGCTTGGCACTTGGTGCGTGTTTGCGCGTTTGACGGTAGATTTACCAAATCTGCCTACCTGGCAAACACTCTCCCTTGCTCGCATCGCGCCGCCCAAGCAACGGGTGTCGCTAAAAACCACTACCGACGGTGGTGCTAAGAGGTAATATAAAACTATGCCCTCCGCGATCGGGCTGTGTTAAGTCTACCGACGGATTTGTTTCAATGTAGGCAAAGTGATCCACCGCAAAGAGAGCTCTCTGGATGATAGCAAGATCCGAAACTCCAGATCCACAAAGAACCTGGAGCCTTTTTATCTCTTTCTTGGAACCAATTCTCAATCTACAAGTGAACTTTAGCAGCTCGGGAGAACCGGCGGCGCCGAATCATCTTTATTTTTCTTCTAAAGCATGTTGTGTACTTGTTTCTATTCGGGGACTAAGAACCTCCCAAATGGAAATGCCCATAGAAATAAACTGTTCCACAAAATGCGCATGGTGATCGCGAATCACTACCGGTTCTAGTTACCATGGGCTACTGTAACGGTCGGGAAAGAATATATCTGATGATCGGGTAGTGGTCGGGTAATTTCGCATTTTTATTCCGCCACCGGGCGGGGGAAAGTAAAACACACGCAAACCGGAATGCAAGCAGAATAAAAGCACCGTACAAAGGAGTGAACTATTCTAGGGTGAGAGATAAAGTGTTTGGGTAACAGTTAACGGCATTCCAACTGGCACGAGTGCACCGGACTTTCGAACAGGTACGTTCCTCAGCGCAAAGAGTTTTCTGGGCACGAGAAGATATAGAGAAATAATGAACAAAGCGCATCGATATAATTCGTGATATGGAATATATTGGTATCAATGAAAGTAGAGAATGCTTTAGGGATTGGTAATGACATCCAAAAGAACCCATGCATCGTGCTTCAATTAATTCGCCTCTCGGTCAGCAAGACCTCCACACCTAGCTTTAAGGGATGAAACAAAGAATACTAACTCCAATACTATTACCCTCCTCTTTATCAACCCACATCCCCTCCCAGATAGCCAGTTTCTCCCGAACCCATGCCGCGTCTGTTATCCCCATCCTCTCAGCACGTAACCTGAATGCGGCCGTCCTCGAAACCCTTTGTTCTTCCTGCTCCTTCACCCCAAGCTTGGGTTTTGAGGGCATGACTATACAAAATTTGTTAGCAGGCTTTACCCCGCCCCAGCGGCAGCTCGGGTGTAGGTTTGGAGAAAGGGGGAACACACCGCCTGTTTCTGCGAGCCTATCATGCTCGATAATGTGAAGATTGATCCAAGCTACCTTCTCTTCATCCTCGTGGCCACATATTTCGGGATTTTTAAGATGGTTCTGGAGGTATCCTTGGAACGCCATACCAGTGAAAACCAAGGAGCAAGTGGAGACAGGGCATTTGAGGGAAGGTGAAATGGAATCAGCAGTGGCAAGGTTTGGTGGTGCTTGTAAGGAACCAGAGAAGGGAGTTAGGATTTGCTGGATAGCCTCATTATTATCGGAGATGTCAGCTTGTGCGCATCGTTCGGAGGTGCCTTCATTGGAATTGTTAGACAGGACCATGAGTGTGGAGATTGGGCTAGGTATCATGAAAAGCGCCGGCTGGGGGTATAATGGATGAGAGTGAGGGAGAAGAGACAGATTGGCTTGAATGGTGAAAGAGGGCGGTTGGGGGAGATGTCGAGACTTTGAATGGTCCTACAAAGCGCCGAGTTAAGGGCGAAGGGAGGGAGATAAAAACAACTGTGATTGGAGCAGTGGAAGAGTGCAGAGGACTCATTACACCGCTGCCCTCTTTCTCTATTCTGGTGATTTGGCGCCTTAGGACTCATGAACTCTCACTCTTGAGCTGAGGTAATAGCTTGCATCGGGACCCAACACCGCCTATCATTATTATTATTCCCCCCCAGCACTGCCACTAGTACAATTCGGCACCGAGGAATAAAAGAAAAAAGCGTTCAGGAGCATGATCAAGCACAAACGGGGGGAAACTAAACCCACACAGTCCAGACAGAAAAGACTTGGAAATTCCCGCAATACGCATGAATCAATCGCAAGTTATGGACAGGAAAATAGTATTTGAGTTTAAGTTTCCGTTTCTGTCAATTGTGCCCGCTCGTAACCGCAACCTATTAACCGAGCTATCCCACCCAAGGGTCGGGGATATTTGTGCGGGTTACTTGGGTGTGTGAAAAGCGGGTTTTATCTTTTTGTCGGTTTTGGGCGGTCATACAAATATGATAAGATCCGATCGAGACCGAAGAGTCGAAAAATCCTTCTACCTCTTTGACCCTGGCCTGGATGCCTCTAATGATTTGGAGGGAAGGGGATCGGCGGAACAGAAACAACCGATCTGAGCACCAACAGTGGAGATCCTGCGTATTCGAAGTTGAGCGTCATTTGTGGCCCACCCCGCTATTACACTACACAAAGATCTGGGAAAGTAGTTATATTTTGGCGATTCCAATAGCAGCCGTGTTGGAAAAGGATGTTCAACTGAACCGAGAGGAGGAATCCAGTTAGAAGTACTGCCTGCCACGTTCTATTCCTGTTCAATTGGAAATCGGCCCGCGGGTGTGCCTCTGAGGCCGCCGCCGGAGCTGATGCCCCATGATGCGCAGGGAGGAGGCTGTCGATGACTGCTGCTACAACCTGCAGGGAGAAATAAATACCCTTCCAAAGAACTAGAATAATTGAACCCCGCGCTAAGACGTCCAAAACTCCCTCTCTCGGATGGGGGGCGACATCATCTCGAACACTGAACCCCTCTCTGCCCCAGCCTAACACAAAAAAAAAAGTAAAAAAATATACGGCACCTTATCAGCAAAGGCAACCCCAACGTCCCAGCGCGAGGTTGAATAATTCCAGCTCTTACGGTACTGGATCGCGGGAAATGAACCCTAGTACAGTACGGTACAAGTAGTACGGTACAAGTACTGTTCCATTGCCATAGTCTCTGTTTGGTCAATGCGTTGTGTTGTGTTGTCGGAACGGCAGGGTTCAAGACAAGGTCCTCGAATTCAGATGGATAGGGAGGAGACTAACTCTCCTAAATAAAACAGAAGGATGGAAAAACAGGAAGCTAGCGAGAAAAAAAAAGAAGCCCAGTACCCAAGCTCCGATGGAGTTGTGACTGCCCGAATTCTCGTCTTGTCCGAGATTATCTTTTTTCGGGACCGAGAGCGAGCAATGGACATACGATAGATTTTGCTGTTCATTTTCTTTTGCTGCCTTTCCTTTTCCTTCATCTCGTTCACAGACAAATTGGGGAATTAGTATTCCTCCCAAATTCCTATAAAGTCAGGCAAGAAGCCGTAAACTAGTTGTTTGAGGTTTCCGAGCCAAATAGATCCCTGTCTCTTCCGGCTCCCGGTACTCATACTTGTAATGGGTCCACACCCTTGTAAAGTACAAAGTACGAGTGCGAGTACTTGTACAAGTACCGTACTAGTACTAGTACATCCCGTTGCAGAGACCAATCGATACAACCCGATTACCTCAAGATCTGTAATAATTGAGCCTCGCGCTAGGGCGTTGGAGTTGTCTTGGCTCGTAAGAGGCTCTTTTTCCTCATCACAGCCTTCCTGTTTCAGGGTGGCTTAGTCAGGTGATTGCCTGACTAATGGACTGAAGATAGAGAATCTGATGGACTTGCTTCCAGCAATGGTATTGCAAGCCCCATACCCGGTTCATCTCAATTGCGATGGCAGCCGGCCACCCAGAGCTGCGGATTCTGGGCACGACTAAGACTAAGTTGTAACTTATTCGTTGCGTACGAGATTATCGTACCGGTAAGTGCATCACACAAGTACCGTAAAAACTCTTATAATCCACTATCTCCGCCGTGCATGCAGTGCCCGATCACCAGGGGGTACGCAATGTCTTGGCTTACTACAATGGGAAGTAATCTACAGTACCAGAATTTAGATTGTCTCATTATCTGAACTTCATGAGTCAAATTGAACCCGTTTCCAGCTTGCAGGTATAAAGTAGAGAGAAGAGAAAAAAAAGAGGTACCGGTATATGGGTTAACTAAAACTCTCCAGAAAGTCGATGGATTCATTATCATCATTCATGTTCAAGATATCTGCCTCTTCCGGTGCCATTCCTATTTTGTTTTCCCAATTCCCAATCTCTAGTCCCGTAAAGCCATTTATATCCAACTCACTATCACAACTCCCATCCACCGGTAGTGACAAACCAACCTTGCAAAAAATACGACAAATGAGTTCATTCTTTTCGAGATGGAATCTGTAGAATACATCTCCAACACAGGTAGTTGTAAGAATACGCCAATCACTTACCGTCTATTTTTGAACAGTATCAATTGTTTCCGCTGTAAAGATTGCCTCATCCGTATGCTCACGCATTAACTCCTTAAATAGCTTATTGATAGCCACATCAAGTGGTTCAACGAGGCTCTTACAGCCACCGGGTATGAGAGAAGGAGTAATATGATGGGATCATAGCTTTGCAAGAACTGCGGGAGTCTTGTGCAATCCTGTAACGTGTTCGCTAGGTGCTAATCACGTTTCGAGAGGTAAAGTACGATAGCTGACAGGTGGCCTGCTCTACCAGAGAGGAGGCAAGAGCTGTGTGAACTAAAGGAGGCTTCAGAGGTGTACTGGAGAAACTAAAGAGTAACCGTTCAACCAAGTATATTGAAATACTGTCTGTTGAAGTCTGTCCTTTCCATCGTGGAATAGGACGGTCTTTAAATACACAAATCAGTTCATGTCTAGCATGAACAAAACCAATCAAAGGTATCAAGCGATACACTTTGGTAAAACAACATAAGTATCAAAACGATACTAAAAACAAACTTAGTATCAAAACAATACATAAAACAAAACATAAAACAAACTAAGTATCAAAACGATACTTCAAACAAGCCAAGTATCAAAACGATACTTAAAACAAAACATAAAACAAAATCCTTAACCACGTACCAGTACCGGTTACAAATCCCATTAGATCAATTGCGAAAAGAGTAGGATGACGACCAAGAACAGGAATAAGATGATCCAATATATAGCATAGAAACAAGCTATCATTCATGTATGCCTTATCATTGAATTCGACAAGCATACCAGGATAATACCTTGATCTCTCCTGTCCTAGCCGAGCTCCTTTTCCACAAAATATTATCATTGGAGGTACACGTGGTACCCCGTCTGCAAATATACACAACACCGGTGACGCCTGTCTTTTATCACACCCATTTTGTGAAGACCGTGCCCAAATTGTCTTCGCACCAATAGTATCGTTGGTTTTTCCGTCAAGGTATTCCAATGGAATTGGTGTTTCGTCGAGATTGCATATGTTTGAAAGCTCGAAACGACTAACAGGATGGAGCAGAATAACATCGAGAAAGGGATTTGGAATTGGCTGTGAGTTGCATCTGTTGAATCTCAGCCAATTGCTTACCAAGGACTGGTATTTGATTGGTATCTTTTAAGCCTTTTTAGTTATACTACGTAAACTAATTCAATATCGTCCTAGGAAGCCACGGAACCAGCCATTACTGAAGTCAAGAACATTCAGATTAGCAGCTGGATATAGCTCTCGAAATCGAAATATTGACTGTATTCGGAACCATCCTCACCACACAATTCGACCCTCATTTCTGCGCTCCATAAAGTCTGCATACAGTCTCTCTTCAAGCTCAGGCTACCAGTAGTGGCTAAAAGCCGACGTCTTAGCTCTTACTAATGTGTTTACCCCAACCTCCTCAATATGAATTTTTGTTTTTCACCCAATCACTAATAGTTCGTTGAGGAACACAATAAAGATCTGAGGCCTCTTGCTGGGTTGGTTGACTAAAGTGATTCGGCTTCAAGAGTGGGATTTAATAGTTTTCTAATGTTAGGTATATAAAACCTAGCATAGTGGTAATGTCACGCTTTTGACCATAAAGGTCAAGTGACTCAATAAGATGGTTGCGGCAAAGCTATATAGGAATTAAAATAATAATTTCTAGTTCATGACTTCCTAACCGTAAACCATATAGACCACTCGCAATAGTAGGTAGCGGACCGAGGGATTTTCTATCAATTAGATAGAAGACATCCGGCGCTACCAAACTGCTTCAGAAAACTATCAATACCCATTCAAGATTAGGTATATGTCGGACGTCTCCAATAGGAGTCCCTCTTAGAGGTAGGAGGTCCAAGAGGAACCGCACTTGGATTGGAAGACTGGAGATGCATGAAGCCTTTCTATGATACTGGCGTGCAGTGTTGAGACTCATGCAAGCATATATTAATTATGCACCAGTTCCTGACAACGAACTTCGCTAGTTCTTGATCAGAAGGGATGATTGGAATGATAGCCATTCGGACTACATTTGCAAACTTAGTCTATTCAAGCCTAGGGATCGTAAAGAGATTATTGGTAGATAGAACGCTATCCTCTCAAGATCAATATCTCGTCTTAATTAAGGTTGAAGTGGTGTACGAACTTTCAGGGTCAAACGGTGTTCGCACTTAGTAGAAACTAAAGTTAAAAGCTACTCGGTACAAGTTAGTATAGGGAAACTAAGTACCGGTAGATTAGTATAAATAGGTTTAAGGTCTCCGGGTTAGTTAGAGGAATTGTAACACGTTCGCTAGGTGCTAATCACGTTTTGAGAGGTGTACGATAGTTGACAGGTGGCCTGCTCTTCCAGAGAGGAGGCGAGAGCTGTATGAACTAAAGGAGGCTTCAGAGGTGTACTGGAGAAACTAAAGAGTAACCGTTCAACCAAGTATATTGAAATACTGTCTGTCGAAGTCTGTCCTTTCCATCGTGGAACAGGACGGTCTTTAAATACACAAATCTGTTCATGTCTAGCATGAACGAAACCAAACAAAGGTATCAAGCGATACACTTTGGTAAAACAAACTAAGTATCAAAGCGATACTTAAAACAAAACATAAAACAAACTAAGTATCAAAACGATACTTCAAACAAACTGAGTATCCAAGCGATACTTAAAACAAAACATAAAACAAACTAAGTATCAAAACGAGACTTCAAACAAACTGAGTATCAAAGCGATACTTAAAACAAAACATAAAACAAAATCCTTAACTGAGTACCAGTACCGGTTACATTCCCCAAAACAAAACAATCATTTAAACAAAATCAAACCTAATAATCCTGAAAATTAGAGTCCTCAGAAGGCTCGAAAAACTCGCTTTCTGCTAACATCCAATTATCGGCATTGAGGCACCAAACACAAGTAGAAACCTTAATATAACAGCGGGATTTAAAGAAAGATAAATCACAGTAGTCACGAATACCAGATTCGCGGTCAGCTTCCACCCACGCTTCATTGCAATCAGGACAATAGTCCACCCAAAGGATGGCGAAGTAGTCTTCAGGTTGGATAACATCGCGGTTCAATACCAGTCCAATAAGCTGTTGTCGCTGCCTCACATTGATCTCCTCATAGTTTGACATTGTTAAGGTATTCGGATAGTGGCGATTCAGATGAAGTCATCAAGAGCCTGCTCCATGGTTTGGTTCTCTTCATCGCTGCTTTCCAATTCGGACTCAAAGTGTGGGGCCCAGAAACCATCTCGGGCCTCGAGTTCCTTGTGCCATCGCTCTGTTTCCGGCACAGTTGGTGACCAGCACATGGTGATATAGTTGATGGTCGGTGGTAGGGAGTTGTCAGGCATGTTAGCTTCCCACCATTGATTCACCATTTCCATACCGTGCTCCAGTCCCTCTAATGGTTCCCAGCTGTTTTCACTTGTGGAGTATCCTTTCCATTTGATGAGGAACAGATCATTTCCATGCCAAAGGCGGTGGTCTCGGATTTCTTCAACTTCCCATTCCTCTTTCTTGTCAATGGTGATGGGGGCGGGGCGGGAGTGAGTTCATCCAGGAAACTTAGAGTCGTCATTAGGGTAGAATCGTTTAACAGAGAAGGCATGGAAGCTGGCAGTGGGGCCGCGGTACATGCGTCCATCCATCTGGACAGTATAGTTTTCGGTGTGCTTATCGAAGGCTAAGACCTTAAAGGGTCCTCTCCAGCGTGGTTGAAGCTTCTTGCTTCGTCCAGGGGTGGTGATGAACATGCTCCCGTTAACCATAAGCATATGGCCAACAGGGATAGGTATATGTTTGCGTCTTCGCTTCTGGGCAGTAGTGGTGCTTCGGAATCGTGCAGCCTTGATAGCTTGGAAAGTGTCATTACGTATTGCCTGGTGCCGGTTGAGGTGATCATCTGAGTCGGGGATTGAGGAGTTCTTGAAGAGAGTGGTAGGTAGGAGGGGGTATTGTTGGCCAAAGACTGCTTTGTATGGTGACATACCAAGGGTATCGGAATATCCGGCATTGAGGTATGCTGCAAGCTCGATAAGGGTGGGTTCCCAATTGGTCTGTCGTTCATTGATAAGGTTCCGGATTCCGGTTTTCACTTCCCTAATTTTGCGTTCAGCTTGACCATTAGTTTCATGGTGTCCAGGAGCGGCCATGATGTGGTTGATTCCAAGAGAGGTGAGGGTTTGTTTCCAGAAAGGAGAGGTAAAGCGGGAGTCAGCATCGCTGACAATAGACAGAGGGTATCCATGGGGTGTAAAGAGGTTTCGCTGGAGGATGTTCCATGCATCCTTGGAGGTGTCGGTAGTCTTCATAGGCAGTAGCCATGTATATCCAGAGAATTGGTCAATAGCTACCAGAATGGTATCATATCCGGCGGATTTGTTGAATGGTCCTGCAAAGTCAATAGCAAAGGACTCAAAAACTTCGGAGGGTAGTTGGAGGCTTTGAGCTCTTCCTTCAGGCAACTGAGTACATTCCTTATTCGCCTTGCAGAGTTCACATTGCTTAACGAAATCTCGGAAGTCCTGTCGCATTTCTGGCGAATAAATATATTCACAGGCATAGCGGAGGTTTCGATCCGCACTATGGTGTCCTTTGTTGTGGATTTCGGAAATAACATATTCCCTGATTATTGTACCATTGAACATGTGGCCCTTCGGTATGTATAGACATTGGTAGCCGTACCGAGTAGCGGTATAGACCATTCCATCGGATACCTGGTAGGTTGCGAGATCTCCATGCCTGGTACTATCTAGTGCTTTGAAGTGGATTGGGCCATGGCAGTATCCCTTGATCATTTGACTCCGGAAGGCGGTGGTGAGCTCATCTGTGGTGGTTCTGACATCGCGTTCATCTTCGATAAGAGATCCCCTAGACGGCTCGATCGGTGCTTCTTCTTCTTCTTCAAAGGTTTCATAAAGTTGGCGGCGGTGTTCAGGAATGGTGGGAGGCATAACTGAGATAATAGATTCATTATTGAAAACTCGGAGGGATCCACCATAAAGGGGACGTGAGTCTATTGGGGGTGTGGAAGAGGGTGGTGCAAAGGATGGTGCAAGCAGGAAGGCTGCTGCTTCCTCGAGTTGTGCCATTCTTTCGAGTTGCTCTAAATCTTGATGTCTTCTTGGGGCTGGATTACCCACAGGGGCAGATGATGGGATCGCTGGGGGTGTCCATGGTCCTGTAGGTCTGTTGCCGAACTTAATCTCAGCTTGGTGAAAGGGACATGTATCTTCGTAACAGTGGGACCAATGGAGCGTGCTTTGTTCAAGGTGTTTAGGTGGCGTACTGCGGAGGGTGCAATCATCTTTCCATTCGTCTTCAAGATTTGGCCTCACTCTATTCCTGCCGCAGCGTACATAGTATAGGAGAAAGGAGGGGATGGAGAGGTTGTGTTAATGGAAGCCATGACTGGTTCTTCCTCGTAGGTTGTGCTGTCGGAACTGTCGTCACTTTGTCTAGTGTGGTCATAGACAAGAGGAGGGTTCTGGAGTGATTGGTTCTCATAGATGCGGGAGAGGGCGTCAGCTAAATAGTTGGTTCTTCCTGGGTTGTAGACTATTTTGGCGTCGTATTTGCTGATTTCTCCTATCCATCGGGCTCTTCATCGTCCAGGAACTTTTTCGGTCTTTAGAATGGTAAGGGGTTGATGGTCGGAGACAATGGTGAAGGAAGTTCCTATAATGAGGTGGTTGAAAGCGGCAAGGGCATCGATCACTGCAAGTGCTTCCTTGTCTGTGGTTCCATAGATCATTTGCGAATTAGTGAACTTCCTGCTGTGTAATGCTGCCGGTCTCGCTTGTTCATCGGTGGGTCCTTGCTCAACCCAAGCTCCAATGCCAACATCAGAGGCGTCGGTTATCAACCAAATGGGTTCCTCTTTGGACAGGTCAACAGGCCGTATAACATTTGCGTCTTTAATTAACTCCTTAATGTTATTAAAGGCTCGATCATGGGTAGGAGTCCAAACGAATTCAGCATTGCCGGTGAGGTCTTTGAGTGGTGCCGTGACAGTGGCGTGATGTGGGAGGAACTGGGAGATGTAATTGCCAAGTCCAAGGAACCGTATAAGTTCCTTTTGATTCTCAGGTGTAGTCCATTCCGTCAGGCAGGATATCTTTCCAGGAGATGCATGTCTCCCTTGATCATCAATTACATGTCCAAGTATTTCTAGACTATCGGCAAACAGGGTGGATTTGTTTCTGCTGGCATAGAATTTGTTTTCTCTCAGCTTGTCGCAAACTAGGCTGATATAGTGCTTGTGTTCTTCTTAAGTGTTGGAGAAGATGAGGATATCGTCGATGTAGATCCATACAAAATGATGGAGGTATTCGCTAAGCATATTTTCCATAATTCGCATGAAGGTGGCGGGCGCATTCATGTCACCTTGCAACATAACTCGGCTAACGAATCTTCCGAAGGGTGGCTTGAAACTGTTAATTCGCTCGCTTTCCAAATTTAACCGTGTTTGGAAGTAGGCATCGCTTAAATCTATCTTGCTTCGGAATCTAGCTCGTCCAACGGCATTCAGGATCTGAGTTTGATTGGGGATCTCAGAACTGTCCATAACTGTATTGTCATTTCGTAGTTTGAGATCGACAAGGGGGCGGATTCGCTTTCCATCTGCTTTAAGCCGGACAAACATAGGTGCGGCACCTGGTGCTTGTGATCGGTAGATGACTCCTCGCCTGAGGTTCTCATTGACCCAGGTATTGAGTTGGTCTTTGTATGCTTCCGGAAT
Source organism: Tuber indicum (assembly GCA_006112555.1). Taxonomy (NCBI): domain Eukaryota; kingdom Fungi; phylum Ascomycota; class Pezizomycetes; order Pezizales; family Tuberaceae; genus Tuber; species Tuber indicum. Next base: position 746,446 of record VBSK01000383.1, read on the forward strand.
GGTGTATGTCAGTTGATTCTTGAGATTAGTGGGATCTTTCAGGCGGATATGGTGGTTTATTTCCCTCATAGGAGGTAATTCTTCTGGGATTCGTTCAGGGAAGACATCGGAGTACTCATCCAACAGGCTTAGCGCTGTAGTCTCACAGACAGTGGCTTGGAGTTTTCCACTTGTTGGTTTGCACACAACCCTGACCTTGTGGTTTGGGAACTCAATAACTGAGTCTCCACACTTGATGGTTGCATTATGGCGTTTGACGAAGGGCATCCCAATAAGGGCATCGTATTTTGCTAGGTTCCCAACAAGCATTGTTTGCGGAGGTAGCGAGACTGATCCTAGCTAGACGGTAGCTTTGCATGTCTTAAGGCTAGTGGAGCGAGATCCTTTAACTGCCATATTGACAGCTAATGGTTGTTTGAGGGTTTCGGTAGGTAGACCATAGGCGGAGACGAAGGTATTACAGATTATATCCCGCCCAATAGAGCCAGTATCGAAAAGGACCCATGCCTGTTTCCCGTTGATTAAGATTGTTCCTTCTAATGCTGGGTAAGGCTTTGCTATCGCCGGTGGGCGGGTGCTGTTGCATTCTATTTCGATATAGCTGATGAGAATTTCCTCAAACTCGCTGGATTGCTCGCCATCTGCACTTAGTTCAATGTGATTTGTTGACGCTTCTTGCTTGACTTTAACTGCCTTTCCATTGCCTTTCTTGGTGGGACAACTTCTTGCCATGTGTCTGGTTTTACCGCATTCAAAACATTCACCTTTCTGCCTTCTCAATTCTTTAGTGGATTTGCCTTTCTTCTTGTCGGATCGGGGGGTTTCTTCTTCTGAGTTATTGGAGGTATTTCGTCTCGGCTGTCTATTGCTGCTGGTGGATATTTGGGTTTTGTAGGCTTTGGTTTCATGAAGAATGGCATCCTTTCGTTCAGCTCTAGCTATGATGGTTGCTATCTCGTCATCTTTGTCCTGGAGCGGTTCCAATTCACCTCGAAGTGTAGGGTGCATGCAATCGTAGAACCTTCATTTCAGGATGTAGTCTGAGATGCTGTCTTCCGCCATTCTGTTCATAAGCATCACAAGATCTGTCGCCACATCTGTTATTCTTTTAATGTGGGACCCATTGACTTGGTGAAGTTCATTGAACCGTTTGAACAGGAGATCGTTTGTGATAGAGGATTGGAACCGGGCTCTGAGATAATCGATTACTGTGGAGCCTTTTAGCTTTGGGTTTCCTCTGTTTTCCTTATAGCAGTGGTGGTATGCATCGACTGCCTTTCCTTCGCTGAACGATCCTATCCAAAGGCCGGTAGTTGCCTTTTCAATATCGACCTTTTTCAGGAGGAGGTAGTGTGTAACTTCAGTTGCCCATCGCTCAAAGTCTTCGGGCTTAAGGTCCTTTCCTTCTCCGGTGAACTTTGCGGGTAGGTGGATCTTGATGTCAGGTAACGGAATATCGTCTTCTTGTGTATCTGTGGGGTGGGACCTTGAAGGTCCACCACCTGTGCTGGCCATGTCGGACTTGCTGCTTGAATCTGGATCTTGAGGAGGCTCGCCTGCAGGTTTCTTTCTGGGAGTAGGAGGGACTTCTTCTGGATGGTGTGGGGATTCCATTGTGTTGTCCTAAGAGTCCTTGGCAGGACGCTTGCCTTCCTTCTTCTTTGTAAGGCCTTCTCGTGGGATTCACTTCAAACTTCGAGTTGTCAATGACTCTATGTTGAGGTTGAGCTGAAGCCGAATGTACTGAGATTCTGCCGCTTCACTCCGCTAGCGTTTCAGGTGGACGTCGATAGGTTGATCAGGCCTAAGTCCGATGACAGGTTCTTAACCACTTGGTGAGGTTAAAAAAATGTAACGTGTTCGCTAAGTGCTAATCACGTTTCGCGAGGTATGGTACGATAGTTGACAGGTGGCCTGCTCTACCAGAGAGGAGGCGAGAGCTGTGTGAACTAAAGGAGGCTTCAGAGGTGTACTGGAGAAACTAAAGAGTAACCGTTCAACCAAGTATATTGAAATACTGTCTGTCGAAGTCTGTCCTTTCCATCGTGGAACAAGACGGTCTTTAAATACACAAATCTGTTCATGTCTAGCATGAACAAAACTAAACAAAGGTATCAAGCGATACACTTTGGTAAAACAACATAAGTATCAAATCAAGTATCAAAACGATACTTCAAACAAACATAAAACAAACTAAGTATCAAAACGATACTTTTGTCACGGATGTGACAGGTAGCTCAGGATTTCGCACATGACTCGATTATGAGTCATGGGTCTTGCGCATATGACTCGCTTGAGTCATATGACTTGTTTATGTTATGATTTGTTATGTTTCGCACATGACTCGATTATGAGTCATGGGTCTCGCGCATATGACTCGCTTGAGTCATATGACTTGTTTACGTTATGATTTGTTATGTTTCGCACATGACTCGATTATGAGTCATGGGTCTCGCGCATATGACTCATTTGAGTCATATGACTTGTTTATGTTATGATTTATTATGTTTCGCACATGACTCAATTATGAGTCATGTGTTTCGCGCGTATGACTCATTTGAGTCATATGACCTTGGTAAGGCTTTTCACAAGGCTCACACTTGTGAGTCATCAGGGTTAGGGTTGGCGGAAGAGCACTATATAAGGAGGTCGATACGACAGAGGAAAATAGGCTCTTCACGCTTTGTTCTAAGTAATTTCCTTACCTATTACTTTACGAAAAAAAGATCTTTACGCTCTTTATCACGTTTGCATATCCGACACATTTCTCACAAGCCTACGTGAGGCGAAGTTATCTTATTTAAGATCTAACAGGCGTTATCCGACGAGCGGTGATAACGTAGATCAATGGATCTAAGAACTGTTACATCTATTAAGATTACCACGAAAGAGAGAAGTATCGTTGCCCGTCGCTATTAGTTAACCACAAGCTAGGAACGTTACAACTTTAAACAAACCAAGTATCAAAACGATACTTAAAACAAAACATAAAACAAACTAAGTATCAAAACGATACTTCAAACAAACCAAGTATCAAAACGATACTTAAAACAAAACATAAAACAAACTAAGTATCGGAACGATACTTAAAACAAACCAAGTATCAAAACGATACTTAAAACAAAACATAAAACAAACTAAGTATCAAAACGATACTTCAAACAAACCAAGTATCAAAACGATACTCAAAACAAAACATAGAACAAACTAAGTATTAACACGATACTTCAAGCAAACCAAGTGTCAAAACGATACTTAAAACAAAACATAAAACAAAATCGTTAACCGAGTACCAGTACCGGTTACACTAAGGCAAAAACCGTTAGCCAGTGAATGCTTGAACATGGTTTTCCAAAGCCAATTGTGTATCCAGAGTGCATCTATACCCAACGGTAACAAATACAAGTATTGGTGTTCTTAGATGTTAGGCGGTAGCCGAGGTCAATCTTATCCGTCAGACTAGGGCCTGAATCTTTGATCGGAGATTTTCTAGGAAGACTTGTAAAGTAATAAAGAATAAAAGAATAAAGATTCGTAATTGTAAACTTATTATATTGTTAAGGTCTCTTCTCCGTTGCTTGATTCCTGTAACCGGTACTGGTACTTGGTTAAGGATTTTGTTTTATGTGTTGTTTTAAGTATCGCTTTGATACTCGGTTTGTTTGAAGTATCGTTTTGATACTTAGTTTGTTTTATGTTTTGTTTTAAGTATTGCTTTGATACTCGGTTTGTTTGAAGTATCGTTTTGATACTTAGTTTGTTTTATGTTTTGTTGAAAGTATCGCTTTGATACTTGGTTTGTTTTACCAAAGTGTATCGCTTGATACCTTTGTTTAGTTTTGTTCATGCTAGACATGAACAGATTTGTGTATTTAAAGACCGTCTTGTTCCACGATGGAAAGGACAGACTTCGACAGACAGTATTTCAATATACTTGCTTGAACGGTTACTCTTTAGTTTCTCCAGTACACCTCTGAAGCCTCCTTTAGTTCATACAGCTCTCGCCTCCTCTCTGGAAGGGCAGGCCACCTGTCAACTATCGTACACCTCTCGAAACGTGATTAGCACCTAGCGAACACGTTACACTTAGGACCTCGCCGTATTTGCTTTGCCCAAACCGGTGGCATGTTTTCGAAATCCTTCTTGTCTATTATCGGAAAATCAGTGGAAACCAGCCTGTCAGCATACTATGATAGATTTAGTTTGACAGATTAACGGAATTGCAAATACCAGATAATGAGATTCCTTATACTGCTACTGATAGTAAGTTCTTTTCAGGCTGATTTATAAATAATGAAGGGGGATAGAGTGATCGTATACACTGACTGACCTTGTGGTTTAGAGTTCAATACGGGATATCTTTCCTCCCACTGGCGTTTCTATTATTTATAACAACTACGATTGATCAATTTATAACACTACTGATAGTATTTCGACTCATTTGACTCCTCTACTATCTTCTCTTTCCTTGACTCATTTCTCGTATTCTCGAGTTTTTATGTTTTTCCATCTCATATACTTAGTGCTCATGGGGATTCATAAGGGTTCATAACGGAGTCATGCTGGAACTTAAAAGACATCAAGACTGGTTTGGGAGACTCTGTTTGTGATAGCGGCTTGTGGATGATCGTGAACGCTGACTCTTTTCAAGAGTTTATATGATCTGTGCGTAAAACCTAATTTCGGAATCATGACTAATCACTTTATTCCACTAATGACCCCTCGCTTAACCCTGGAATGGAGATAGTGCCAATTCGGAGATAGTGGATTATAAGGGTTTTTACGGTATATGCACAGTGCTAATTTAGGAAGTGCGCCAGACTTATGGTTACACAATCCGAGTACTTGGCAATTTAAAAAGTCTCCGGACGGTTTCTGGCCTTGGCGCCAAGGGGATTTGGAGCGGTCCGAGTGACCATCAATGATTAAACCCCCGATGATAAAATTGCTCGCGATGCTGTAAAAACAACCCAAAGCCAATGAAACCAAGCATGCTAGGTAGAATATAAACATAGTGGAAAGTGAGATAGAATATGAAATAGAAGAAAACAAAAAAAGAAAGGCGTTATCCCTGAAATTTATTACCTCCACCCTGCAGAATACAATTTTCCATGATCTTAGGAAGTTTAACAATCTCCTGATTGATTTCATCAATCGTAATAAGCTCCCACTCTTCCTTCAGCGCCACAGCCATAGCAGCTGGAGTGCAGATCTTCTCACTTCCTCGGCGGCGGAGAATCCGGCGTTTCATCAACCACCAGATCCGCTCGATTGGGTTAAAATCGGGCGAATTTGGTGGCCAATTGACCTTTTCAACACCAAACTTCTCCCTCTCACGATTCGTAAAGTCTGAATCGTGAGAGGGAGCGTTATCTTCCATCAATATAAATTGAGGATTTAAGTTTCTTCTCCGCTGGCACGTTGGCCACAGAAGGGGTTTACAGAGAAGATGTACATATCTCCAAGAATCAACACCTTTAGAATCTCCCCTCTCCAGCTTTTTAATCTTGTACTTTTTTCCTCGCCAGGATTGAGTAGTTTTAACCTTAGTTCCAGTCACCTTTTCCCTAATCCGTGCCTCACGAGCTTCTGTCAATTCCCGCTCCCGTAACAGCCTCCAGTCAGCTGAGTTCCTCCACTCATCGTTCAACCGTTTCTCCTCCAAAGCGCTGTCTGTGTTCAGCTCTGCTATTTTCTGGATAGCCTCAGCCTTCTCCTCTTTTGTTTCTGCTGACCAGACGTAGAAGGGTCCCTTCCAACTCCATGAGATCATGCCCCAGCACATAACAGCAGTCCCCTGCTTCTTGCGGGCTCCTATGCAATCCTCATGCCATTGCTCTGTTTTGTCGCGCCACACATGATTTAAGCCAAACACGGCCCCAACCTCGATTGACATTTCATCGGTAAAAGCGTAATTCGCCCATTCTCGCCCAGCTAACCAGCCCTGCCTCGATTGACAATATGCCTAGTTGTTAACACAATTAGACTAATCTTATTACATGTGCCTCCGAGCTAAGAATTGTCACCTCTTTTAGAATATTGCTTGCTAAGGCAGAAACAGTATATTCTTCGAACTATTTTAAAGTGTATAACCGAAGTGACAAAATTCCTTAAGAGCAAGAGTAGGACTGAGTAGAACAGGAAGGCAAAAGTAGCTTCAACGCTATGCTTTTCATGATTGGTAGGCACTATTCCCAAAATGGTGCCAGTTCTTGGCCCGGGGGGGGCGGGGGGAATTCAGAAGGATCTACTTACTAGTCTTCGTAGTTTGGTTATTGGATTCAAAATAAATTTAAACTGTTCCCGGTAGGCTCCTAGCCCTCTCTCTCCCAATGCATTGAATACTGTTGTTAGGCATACATGTCCTAATCCAGCCTCTTGTTGAAGATCAACAAGCTTCATTCGCCGGGTTGTAAAGTCTCGCCGAACAAGGGTGACAAGGCGGTCTTTTTCGGTGGCAGAGAGCGCTTGTGGCCTTCCAGAGCGTTTGTTGGGATCAAGTATCTTTGCCGAAATCAATTCTACCATAGAAAACGGATCATCCAGACTCTCCTCCTTTGCAATCCTAGCCTTGCGGGCATTTGTAACTGCATGGATCCATATATCATTCGCCGTTGATACCGGAATCCCAGTTAATTTATGAATCTTTCGATAACTAACGGGTTTAGGAGCATTGCGGTATGCTATGACAACAGCACGGCGACGCGGTGTAATCTGTGAGCCTAGTGTGATTCCTAGTCAGTAGTTATCCCCATTGTTTACTACTGGGTATTCTCACCTCCCATATTGTGCGGTTAGATGAGAGAAATCGCGTTGTACAGTCTTTCAACACTGTGGTTGAACTACCTGCATCGACGGATAAATCAACAAACCAATTCAGCTGTGAGGCCTTGGCGCCAAGGCCAAAAAGCGTCCGGAGACTTTTTAAATTGCCAAGTACAGTACTCGCGTGTAGACGTTAGTGATGAGACGGACAGGGGTTCACCATGTCAAAGCATCTTACCCCTCCTAGCACTCTCCTACCAAATTAAATAACCCTTTCCCTCTAACGGTATGAGCGTCCGGACACAAAAACCCCTGTCCGTCTCATAACAGGAACGGACCCCAGCGGTATAACTCTCAAGTACCATACCCGGTAGGTGTGACTAGTCCAATTATGCCTTGGTATAGAACAGTACGGGTACCGAGTGTTTTCCCTGTTTCCCGGAGGGGGCGATCCGACACGGGATGTTGCTTGCAGCCGATCTGGAAACTCAATCCTAACCTCATATCACCTCACCCTATGAGGCAATAGGGATCCTCGCCGTCAGAATTCCGTAAAAACATACCGTATTTACTCGTTAAATCCACTATCTGAGATCGGGCACTTAGCTCGCTTGTAGAGGGTATGCACAACCAGAATCACTAGACTAAACCACAATAGACTTAGCAAGGTAGGTTAACCGAGTTGCGAATACCTGTTAATGAGATCTACCAGTTTCGGCTGGCCTGCGCTATACTGCGTCGGGAAAACACTATCCCTTTTCCAGGCGTTTTGTTTTGGATTGCGAAATGTCGAGTCACGATCCCCGATAGTGGATTTAACGAGTAAATACGGTATGGGAGCTAGGACTAAGGAGGAAGGCCGAGTGATGCCCGATGATCAAAATACATGAAGGACAAAAGTTGGGCGCACTTTCTATTGTATTTACAAACTAATACAGTGTAGGCCCCTCCTAGCATCTATAACTGCCTGTAATCATTAGGGCATGCTATAAATCAAGTTCTCCAAGTGTTCTACAGGAATTTGCTGCCATAGAGTATTGAGAACTCGCTCCAAGGTAGGAATATCCCCCACTCTACCCCAAGTCTCTCCCAATTCCACCTCTAGATCCAGCCAAAGGGCTTCAATGAGGTTTAAATCAGGTGACTAGGCAGGCCACCTGATTTGCTCCATCTCATTTAGCCTTTTGTAGAGGTTGGCTACTCCCTTGTGGCCTGGAGTGCCATCCTTGACAACCCCAACCCAGCCGTATTCTACACAGCATTTGTGCCAAAATGGTACTAGGTAAGGCTCCATGAAATTTGTAATATAGAGGGAGGAATCCATATTAACCTTTGATGGGACAAAAACTAGGTCCGATTTTAAGGTTCCACAGAAAGCTCCCCAGACCATCTTCATTTCGCGTCCGGATTCGAAGGTTGTATCGATACAATCCTCATGGTATTCTTCGGAGTGTTTACGGGTAACCCAGGGGGGAGAACCGAAGCCGGAAGTGGAGAAGGACGACTCGTCGGTCCACAATACCCTCAGCCAATCGTCAAAGGTCCATCCCAATCGCTCCTGACACCAGGCGACACGGATGGGGCGGTTGGCGGGCCTAATGGCAAATTTCCTTCGTGGAACGCGTCGATGATACCCCATGGCGTTCAATACTCGCTTTAACGTTTTTGCATTACATGCATAGTTCATCTCGATGCATATAGCCTCCCAACTGAGCCGGCGAGTACGTGCATCGCGTGTCACGAACTCTTCTAATCGTGCCTTTTCAGCTTCATCGAATATAGGTGGCCGCCCAGTTCTTTTCCTATTGGATGGTGATCCACTAGCTTGTGCCCTTTGATAAATCTCTTTTTTTTTTTTTTTTTTTTAGCTACCTTTCTATAGACTTCAGTTAATATACACACCTTTTGACATGTTCTCCGATCTATATTCAAATGCTCTCCAATCTTTGTCCAGCTCCAGCCTGCCTCCTCTCGCAAGGTAAGTACCTTAATCCTTTCGTCTCGAGTTGTTTCGCGGTGTCGAACACCTTCCAGATTCTGTTCGCGTTGACCTGTTTGGTTCATTCTCGTGGTGTCTCCGGCAGTTTGAGTCAGGTGTTTACGGGTGAGAAACCGTGTCTACGCTATTTCCTCACCATCTTGGCTTCTCACCTTGGCAGCCAGGGGGGCCACTGCATTGGGAAGAGCTTGTACTGTACCACCGCGCCGGAAATACCCTCATACCCGAGTACTGGACGAGTACATAAATACTGCTGTCATTTCCAATAATGCACTCGTACACTGTAGATGCCTCCACGAATTATCCCAAAGGACGAAAATGAAAAAAATGAAAAAAGACATGAACGAGGAATGAATTGCCTCGAATACGGTACCTCCGCTCCCACTCGAAGTCTCCCGTTACAGGTGGGATCTCTCAATTACCGACCGACTCGTGCCAAGGTTGTGGGCCTTGTGGCAAGCCGCTACAACCCACCAATGCTCGTTGGCTCGCAACCATCCCTTAACCTGTACTCTCGTTCACGCACTTTTAGCGTCACGCTAAAGTAGAGATCATCGATCAAATGGATGAAATAAGTAGCAACTAGAGCTAAGATTCAACACAAAAGGAGTAATGATCGATGGTAAGATAAGAGCAACAACCGCAGGTAAGAAAAATAAATAGAGGACTGGATAGGCAGAAGAAACTTATTCAAGTGAATGAAAGAGATTAAAACAATAGGTTTTGCAAAGTGGAACATTGTAAGTAGCGATGTTACAATAACTACAGGCGAAATAAGTTCTGTGAATCTGATCATGGGAGCAGTCAGGTGAATTGTGAAAGCCATCATAGTTGGGAGCATGGGGGGGGAGCTTAGAGAGAAACCGGCAAAGAAGACAGTATCTTGGTCGTCTTTGGGATTCATTTCGTATCAGTTTATGGGTAACTGGGTCTTTCCGCATGGGAGGAAGGCTAGTAACCTTTGTACCATAGCCCATCACATGGCTAGCATGGGTATTCCCTTCGGGAATATGAGGGGAGGATGGAGTGAACTGTAATTGTTGTTCATAAGTAGGATGTAGTAGTTTAAATACTGTTTGTACCAGATCCCAGGCCAGGTGTTATCGATATCGTGAATGCGATTGCCAAATAGAATACGGTTCTCCTCCCATATGCTGCTGTACTATAGGAAAAGAATTTATAACTGTAGTGTCCAAAAGCCAAAAGAAAAGTGGCATTCTGCTTTAGACTACACGCAATTGGGGAGAGTAGTAGCTGCGCCGCTGATCAGCTATATCTACTCCTCCCATATGTAGATTGTAGTCTACTGTAGCAGTTGGTAGCGCAAGTTCTCTGATTGGCTGGTTGCCCCATAGGTGATCAATTAAATCACGGTATGCATCACGATTACGGGGACGTAGAGGACAACGACGGCGACGAATGGTATAGTTTCTCGGTTCTGGTCGCATATCATAAGCAGTAGTAAGAAGCCTTACTAAAGTCTTATCTTGCCAGATAATAGCCAATACCTGCCGGCCCTCAGGTATGACTCCAGAAATCGTCCCCCAAGGCAAAAGTGCTTTTTTTTTTTTAATTTTCAATACTCGAGGATATTCTGCTGAATTTGGACGTGCTGTACCACAAGCGGCAATTTGTAGGTATCTCGGAGCTTGAAATAAGGGAATATTGCTAAAATAATTATTGCAATAGAAGATAAACTGGTACTGTTGAGAGGGTAAAGCTGCAGCAAGTCGAATCACTGCACGGGAGGTTGGGCTACGTGGCAGGATACCAGGTCCCAGATATGGTAAGTCTAGATCCTGTCCGGAGAATTGCTCAACTCGAGAGGTATACATAAACGAAAATTTATACCCATGCTCACATAGAGCAAAAACATTATACCCTTCGGGTATAGGCTTATTGGGAAGTCTAACTGTGTGAACAGAGCGACCGATGAAGTGTATCATCACCTCATCAATTGAGACTTGGGTAGCAGGAATGCAATACTGCTGGAAGCATTGTTGTAAGGTACTTGAAAGGGGTTCTAACTTTTTGTACTAGAGTGGACGAGGTAAATTTTCTATTGGAGGAGAGACATGGCAGAATCGTTTTAGCAGCTCAAAGCATACTTGCCCCATATTCTGGGATATTCTATTATCCTATTAACTTTACCACTATTGCCTTATATTATATTTATTTACCTGTGAAGGGGTGCTAGACCATCTTTCCGCCAGTAATCAGGTAAGGTACTTGAATGATACAAGCCCATATAGATGATTAAGCCAACAAAAAACATCATTTCCCCTGCTTGTGTAGCATACCACTTCCTCGTACCCTCCCTCCCTGCCTCCTTTACCGTTGCATAAGAATTGGTATTGTGAGCGAGATTCGCAAATTGTCCTTCATCGAAAAATAGCATAAAGAAGTCTGCCGGGGATTGGGTATGGTACCGGCCTGAGTCATGATCATGAACGGGATTATCATGACTGAACAACTCTTGAGGGAGGTTCAGAATCCGCTTATGAGGAGGTCTTGGGTGCTTATAGGGCTCAAAAGATGGAACGGGAGGTAGAGCTTGTACAAGGGCGAGCTCCCGCCGATTGGCCCTCACTTCCGGGGCCTCCGCCTCCTCACCACTCTCTTCTTCACTCTCAATCTCATCTCCTGCTGGTACCTCATCCTCCGCGTATTCGTTCTCAAGGTTTCCTTCGTTGTGGATAATTTCCACTCCATCTGCTTCTCCTAAGCCTCCAAGCCGTCCGCCTCCGAATCCATAGAATTCTCCTTCTCCTTCGTCACTCTCATAAACTTGATTTGAATTGTCCATCATTGTGAAATTTGAGATCGCATAAGACAGGAAACTATGAAAAATGACTCTTGATATGTGACAAGACCAGTCCTGGGCAAACTTGATTGGTGGTATTTGGCCTGGGTGCAGAGTGCAAAGTTCCTACACAAATCTCCTCCGGGTTGTGTAAGTACTTTCTCACCTATATTGGTTGACTAAGCCCTTCTGGTATGTTACATCATGATTATCCATAGCTTACCACTTTGCCTAGTTCAGCTACGCTCATGATCCACGCTATCAACTTAGCCTTTAGCCACAGTGTTTCAATACAGGTTAAGGGATGGGTAGACTAGTAGACTACTCCTCCAGGGTCCAGAGCGCCCGACAGTTCAACGTAATTATGGCTCAACATAACTCTGTGGCTCAACATCACTTTATCGCTTAGTGTCTTTTTGGGTACACCTGTTCTATTCCGTTCCGTTGCCTGATACAAAGTGAGCATGTTTTCTGTTTGACGATCGGTTTTAATGCAGAAACCTTTTGCGAAACGGAACGGAATGGTAGTATCGGACAGACACTAAGCTGCGAAGTTGTGTTGAGCCACAAAGTGGCGGTAAGCCACGAAGTTACTATGTTGAGCCAAAGGTGACTCCCCTAGGAATCCGGGGGGGGTTTGAAGTGGGCTTGTCAAAAATTCTAAATTCATTGGCGAGACAGTTAGAATAGTGAATAATGTAACTTCTGGAGACAATGGGGTCCGGAATGCATCAAAGTGCCTTCCGGCCACCGCCTAGGCGCGTGCAGGAAATTAGTGAAGGATGAGTAAATCGGCACGCTTGTGACAAAGCTCTTTACGACCGGACATGCGGCTGCGGCCGGAGAGTTTAGATCCGCTCATATTAAGCCCTACGTTCATGCGTCGAAGATAGATTTTGTTGAAGAGTGGAAGGACGAATATGCGGCGAGGGAATTCGAGATTTTTGCGCTTGCGCAAGAGGAATATGAGCGGGAGGGATGAGCCTCCGCTATTTTTACATGCGAGGTTTGCTTTCTCTATAATTCCATAACATTGCCTGGCTGTTTCTAAGAGAGTTTTGATTAGTCCCAAAAGCATCGATGTCCTCTACCTAGCCGGTGCACACCATACAGCCCTTCCGCCGATGCTCCTTCGAGAACTAGCAGTGAAGAAATATGTTAGATAGAGGGTTGGGCCAATGTACGACCATGGAAGGAAAGTTCCTGATAAACTACACTCAAAAGGATGCTGGAGTCCCAGGAGAGATCTAACAATGGAATTGAAACTTTTGAAGGAGATAAGGAGGAGATATACCAGCACGCTGCCGTATGACCTCCACTCGGTTAATGGGCCCGGGAACGTTGACTCTCCTTCCTAGGAAACTGAGGTATTCAGGACAACGCAAAGAAAATTGCAGGCAATTACGCAAAGGCTATCGGATGTCTAGATGTTTGCGCAGAGGATTTTTCGAACATCCTGATACCAGATTCTCGCGTGGGATCGGGTGCTGGATACCCGCGCCCGCGAGTTTGGTTATTAGACCGTTCGTTTACTCTATCATACAGTATGAGCTGTTAGAGGTGGCCAATTGGTTGAATGGAATCCCGTATGTCGAGACAAAGCCCTGCTCTCCGTAGCAATTTCTGTTCGGGGCGATAATTATACGCACCGTTATGATTATGATAATTATGATAGATTGGGCTCGGTTCGGCTAGGCGCTCCTCCTTAATGCACCCTCCCCTCGTACAAACTAGCCCAACACGGACATTTTTTGTAGATGCGGCTCTTGCCGCTTTACCCGTTTTGTCACAATTCTTTGTTCCTTTGTCATCAGCACCAGCACCACTCTTCTCCACTTTACGTTGGCAGTCGTTTGATCGTTTCCTCTTCTCCACACTCCCAATTCTCGCTTCCCCTTTCTTTCTAGAAGACTCAACTACCGGTATAGGATCTATACCTAAAGACCTTCCTTCTCAAGGGTTCAATTACTCTTACTTACTTCACTTGAGCTTTACGGCTATAGATCGTGTGAAGTCGCCTTCACGTTATTCGTTTTCGTGTGTAACCGATCAGAACCACCCCGCCCTACTCCGACAATCTCCCTCTCTCACTCCGACAACACCATGCCGCGAAAAATAAGAGAAAAGGTCCCCGTAATGCGTGCCTGCGACTTATGTGCTGCCCACAGAGTATTTTACCCTTGGTTCCCCACCAGTAATCACACCACACCTCGGCTAACCGACGCAGCGAAGATGCGAGCACAAAGTGGCCGCCTACCTGCCTAAGGGGGGCGGCGGCCGAGACGCGAAACCACGCCCGATAGAACCGGCCGATGAAGCAATGCCCGATGCTGCCTCTGATAGCGGAGCCAAGGCGAGTAAGCGTAAAGCTGCACAAATGGAGGGGGACGCTCCGGAGGTGGCGCGAAGTGTACGGAGGAGAAGTTTGAGGAGTGGAGGGGGTGACTTTGTGGGGAAAGTGGATCAACAGGATAGCGATGATGGGAAGCCAGTTTCTAAGGGGTTAAGTGTTGGCTCTGCGGAGGAAGAGGAACCGCCGGAGGCCCCCAATGGCTTGCAACACGGCGAGGGAGGCGAGGGCTATGAAAATTCGAGCTCGGTATCCGGTGGAGATCCGCATGGTGAATCATCACCCCCCAGATCCGTCTCCCCACCCGTAATAGAGATCGCCTCCCCAACGTCCTCGATCGCACCAGAAGTCGAAACCCGCGGCCCATCGCCCTTCAGTGACGACTCTGAAGAGGAGGGGGTTTGTGTCCGCCTACCCCCCGCCCCCTCCCCCCCGCCGACTAGATCCCAATTGCCTTCATCAAATGCCTCTCCTGTTCCTGAATCCTCACCATCGACACCATCGGCACCTTCTCCGCAACAAGCCCCTATCCGGCCACACTCTCGCTGGGTAGATCCTACCAAGCCTGCCAGTCGCTTTTCAGGAGGGAGGAGGTATACTCCACTGACGTTGAACACACCTATTTATGGAGGGAGGATACCACCGCCGGCTCCTACCCCACCGCCAACCTCTAGATGAATGTCACTGACGGATAAGTTGTTTTTTCCGTGTTTGATGTAAATACTACGAGCCCTATTACTTGAAATTGTGATTTTTCTCATACTCTATCCTTGCTCCGAACCGAAGTGTACTAGTACATAGGTGTTCACAATGTTCATGCGGAGAGAAAAAGAGGATGACAAGAAACAAACTACAAGTAGTACGATACCCGCTGGTCCTCAGCAAGTATCTTCAGTCTCGGCACATTCCGATCCCCACGCCTCTAGTCTGTAGAATGTGAAAATGCCGGTAAACCTCCCTTGCACTATACCACCCCTGAGAGCGGGGTTTATGGCGGGGAAGAGTGACCGAAAGCGATACAAGGTCTCGCAAGAAGTTCTAGAAAAGGCGCTTGGGTCAACCTGCCATATACGGTAATCCCTGTCTGTTCCTGTTAATCAGTCCCTACTCTACCCCGTGACCACATGTACCGTGAAATCTATGGAGATCCGTTATCAGATTATCCGCGGATATCAGCATCGGCTCGCAATGGGTTTAATTTGACAGGCTAATACTGGTAGTCTAGAATTGTGAATATCATATTATCATACTAATTAATGGGATTCAGCACCTCGGGGTATACCTCACTAACCCTCTGGGGCGCTTTTTGCCTGTGAATCCGGACGAGCGCCGGAGATATCGTACCGAGTTGCGTGAGATTCTCCGGTAGTACAGTAAATTAATCCGTAACTCACTGATAGCCGAGCGATCCTCTACAGTGATGATAACCGCCGAATTTAATTTACCCACACCCCACTTCAATATTTGGTCGGTGGTACGGCATCCCGGGATCTGTCAGTTTACCTGACGCTGGGATTCCGGATGCGCCGGGGCCCTTCGGAATTGTGCCGGATATATAATAATAACGAGCTTATTGGCCCAATGAATCTAGGGAATCGGGCTGCGGGGAATGAGGTGCTCTTCCTGTGCCGAGGTTCCAGCTCTGATTATGTAAATCTCGCAGGAACCCACACCTACTGTACGAGTAGGATGCGCCGAACAACTTATTGCTGGATTAGGGTTGTATCGAACCTTCGCTTTTCCAAAAATCCGGCACTTTAGCAAACGATGCCTTAAAGAGCTCCGGGTCCGTCTAATTATTATTCGGAATTCGGGGGGTTGAAACGAAAAGTTTGTGAAAAAGTTATCCCGTCTTGAAGTGCGGAGCATTACATACAACTATGGTGTGTGAGGTTCGGGTAGCACGCAACTTCAGATTCGTGCGGTCGGCAAAATCACATGAAGGCCAAGTTGAGCTAGGGGGAACCGTTTGGGAATGCTCTTCAAGGAACAAATAATTATTTAGGGATGGCTTCATGAAACTTAGCTATATGCAGTCCTTTAAGAACCTGAGTGCTTTGGGGGGGAATGTGCGGGGGAAACTGAGAGGTAGTGCAATGTAGTCTCCGTATTAAAATCTGACGTTGACACGAATCCGGCATTGAGCTCTCATGAACAATTGGGATGGAGCGATTTGTATGTGCAGTGTGTTAGAAACTTTAGGAATTAGGATCGGGAGGTTGCGGACTTGGAAGTACGTTGGGCATGAGGATTCAACATCACTGTCTTTACCCCCCCTGTCAACGACCGTATTTTTCTCAAGTTCTCAACAATGAATCATCATCAAGTCTGACTCTAGCGACATCTATCTCAATAGTACGAGAGCGGAATCTTGGCTCTGTTTACTGATTTAGAAGGTCGATGGTGTAGTATTTCGTGGTAGGGAATTTAGGAGTTCACCTGGTTTTATTATATAAGACTTCGATAACACATTCTAGATCAGGACAATAGGGGGGGGCACAACGAATAGAGGGATCCAGCAAATGTGATAATCCCTGCAGAAAATGCCGTAACCACAGCAACAGTGATCAATGAGGAAAGGTGAAATACCAAGAAGGTGGGCGAGGCATTTCAGGTAGGGATAGTTGGTATCCCTGATAGCTGATTGTGGGCAGCAGGGGGTTGAGGCAAGTGCCAAGATGTAAATATTGGCCAAGAGGATACTAGAACAAAGAGAGAAGGAAAAAACAAGGGCTGGATATCAAAAAAGCACAAGGTTGTATGTAGATATATAGTGGTCATATCCGCAAAATATGTAGAAAAGCTTGTAGTACAATTACACAAAATGGCAGAAGAAAGAATAACAATTTATACTGCAGCCATTTCTTTATTTTTACTTGATCCCTTTTTGCTTATGCAGCAGCGATTACGAAAAAAGCGCATAATAATTCAGCATATCCGTTCAAATCCACTTCGTCGCCAAATCCAGCGTGAACGGTTACGCTTTTCTCGTCCCAACCGTGGTCGTCCTCCCTATACCAAGCACCAGTTTAATCTGCTAACAAAGAGCGATAACTGGTGTCTTGAATTTCTTCGATTTACGAAAGCTCAAATTCTAGAGCTAGCACGAGCATTTAGGCTACAAGATTTAGAGTTGGGAAACCGCTGTCAGGCAGCTCCAGAAACCTGTCTGGCCGTACTTTTGTTTCGATTAGCATTTCCTAATCGCTATAAGAGTTGCTGTGATGTATGTACTGTACTTGTTCTTATACTGTTTCCTTTACAACTTAATTCTACTTGTACTTTTATTTTTATTTACATGTACTTTTTGGTTATATTTTTTCTCATTTTTATTAATTTTTGTGTAAATTACTTTAAGTAATAGTAAAGTGTAATAGCTAATATAGAATTAATTTAAAGATTTTCGGTCGCAGTATTTCATGGATTGAGATGGTATTTAATAGGACCTTGATTTATATCTACGAGCAGTGGAAAGAGTTCCTGTATTGGGATGCTCAACGGCTTACGTGTTAAGGGGTCCTGTTCCTATATCAGTTCACGCGTGAGGCAACGATACTTCTCTTGTAATGTCTATGACACTATATCTTTAGTACTAATAGTGTGTGTTCACACTATTTGTCACGATCCTAGATCGGACATAGTAGATTTCACTAGTTAGCTAGTAGGTTTCATTTGTTACGAAATTGGTTTATGAGTTTCCTTTGTTACGTAGTTGTTTTATGTTATGATTTATGTTTTCACGCACTGGACCTATTCAGAGGTCATGTGATTTATGATGGGCTATGCAACGAGGCAGACTGCAAGGCAGACTCGTTGAGGTTTCATTTGTTATATCTCACGCACGAGACTTATTTAGAAGTCACGGGGCTGCATAAGGAGGCTATGCAACGAGGCTGTGCGCAAGACAGACTCGTTAGGTTTATGTTATGTTTTATGTTATGTTTCACGCACATGATCTATTCAGAGGTCATGGGGCTGCGCAAGGGGGCTGCGCAAGGCAGACTGGTAAGGCAGACTGCCTTTGGTTTGATTTGTAAGCGGGTTGAGGGAAGGACTATATAAGGAGTCCTCGGAGGCGAGTTAGTTAGTTCTTCACGCAACCATCTAAGTTATTTCCCTACTTATTGTTTTAAAAACGAAGTTACTTTATTCTATATACCTCACGATAGTTACACAAACTTAGTAGAAGAGGAACGCCTCTACGACTACTAAGTGTAACCAGAGAAAAGGAAATAGTGTGAACGCACACTATACGAGAACGACGAAGAAAAGTAATAGTGTGAACGCACACTATTAATACGAAATATATAGTGTCATACGATACTATAAGGGAAGTATCGTTGCCTGTCGCGTGAATTGATATAGGAACAGGACCCCTTAACACTATTACTCTTCTTCGTTGTTCTGGTATAGTGTGCGTTCACGCTATTATCTTTTCCTTCGTTACACTTAGGGGATGTTTGGCTCGAGCAGTTCATGAATTGAAAACGTGTTTTGGGCTTAAAACGCGTTTTCAATTGATGGTAGTGTTTGGCTCACTGTTAATTGAAAACACGTTTTGCAAACCATGTTTTGTAAAGTATATTTTTGGAAATGGTAAATTAATATAGGATAACCTATGTTAAGATGTTAATTATGTTAGATTATAGATTATTATTATTCATCATTGACATTAATTAATATTCACTCTCATACTATCTAAAATATAACTCAGTCATGTAGCTCTGACTGGTAAGGATTAAGGTAGTATGCTTTCGTATAGGAGTTTTCCGAGGTTACTGTTTGAATATTTCAGCTTGTAATAGTCTGCAGCACTACTGTACTAATTCAAATTGTTTCTAATAGCTCTATTATAATAGTATTATTATCCATAATTGAAGAGAGATATTTGCTAAATTAGGAGAAGATAATAGGTATTTTCAAAAAGTCAGAGAGAACTTTTTGTAAACAGTTTGTACTAGATATAAAACTATTACATAAATTAATTATATACAGAATAGAGAGGGTTACAAGTTATAAATTCTAGATATTTACATGGAAATCTGATATTAATTATACAAAATGCATTTTGGGAAACACTAATCCTAGAGGTGTTTGGCAAACTGTTTTTGGTAAACACGTTTTGTAAAACATGTTTAGCAAAACGCGTTTTCAATTGACCAACTTCTCGAGTCAAACATCCCCTTAGTAGTCGTAGAGGCGTTCCTCTTTTACTAAGTTCTTGTAACTATCGTGAGGTAGATAGAATAAAGTAAATTCGTTCTTAAAACAATAAGTAGGAAAATAACTTAGATGGTTGCGTGAAGAACTAACTAACTCACCTCCGAGGACTCCTTATATAGTCCTTCCCTCAACCCGCTTACAAATCAAACCTCAGGCAGTCTGCCTTGCCAGTCTGCCTTGCGCAGCCTCCTCGCGCAGCCCCATGACCTCTGAATAGATCATGTGCGTGAAACATAACATAAAACATAACATAAACCTAATGAGTCTACCTTGCGCATAGTCTCGTTGCATAGCCTCCTTATACAGCCCCGTGACTTCTAAATAAGTCTCGTGTGTGAAACATAACAAATAAAACCCTAACGAGTCTGCCTTGCAGTCAACCTTGTTGCATAGTGTTAGGAGTACCCGATTCCGATAGCCTAGGAGTACCCTAAGTAGGGTAACCTTACCCGAGTTCGAGAATCTCAGTCTCCAACACCCCGCTCCGGCCCCCTTACGGGGCCCGCGCGTCATCATACACATCAACCTTAGTTGCGTCCTGTGACTATATGGTCACAGAATTAAAAGTGTCAGAATAACACCGTATACGTCGCTGCCGTCTGTCCGACCGAAAGCTGTTCGCAGGATATATAAGAGGGGACCTCTGGCTAGATCCGGGAAGCTACCAAGACTGGTTTCCCCCCCGACATGTATGCACAATATGCCCCCCGCCAGCCCTCTCTCTCCCCCTCCCCTTCCCTTCCTGCCTCGCCTCGGTTGTCGTTGGCTGGGTCGCCAAATGGTCTAGGTGGTGGAAGGTCTCCTGTTTGATTTCATTACTTGTTGTTTTTATGGGTTTTGATTTGGTTTCCGTTATAATACTAGTTAGTTAGTAGTTTTCCTTTATGAGTCCTAAGTAGGCATTGCGTCGGTTATTGGATGCCATCGGAGGAACCGGTTGTGTTGTTTCTTTTTTTAGTTGATTGATTTTGGGTTTTGTTTCTGCCATAGCTAGCGCTGCATGCATGTTCTTGTACCTTAACCAAACAACGAATATATGATATAAAAAAAAAAAAAAAAGTGGCTAGACCAGGGAAGTGGAACGAAGTCAATCCGTCAACTACTCAGGAAGTTACAAGGTTTCAAAGATATGACATCTTTGGCACAGGCCGTAAGTAACGGGACGTTTTCGCATATGGTCATGAGATGAATGTTAGAAAGTTCGGGATAACGAACCAATGCATTCACATCCACCCTTCAATGATTAGAAAGAGTCTAGAGCTCCTGGAAACACTACCAAAGAAGCCAGCGAGCTTCGAGGAGTGTTGTAACTATGATAAGATGTGTACCGCAGTTGCGGGATTTACAACCAACACAACACTAAGGTCCACCCCCTCTACCTATAACAATCAGGAGTTGCTGACCGAGGAATTATGAGACAATTCAATAGAATAGACTCTCCTCTACGAGAAGAGAGTCATCGGAATGAATTCTATCGGTTAGTTGTTGAGTTATCACAACTAGAAATCATCGACTCCGGCATATCTGTAACCGGTACTGGTACTCGGTTAAGGATTTTGATACTTAGTTTGTTTTATGTTTTGTTTTAAGTATCGCTTTGATACTTGGTTTGTTTTAAGTATCGTTTTGATACTTAGTTTGTTTCATGTTTTGTTTTAAGTATCGCTTTGATACTTGGCTTGTTTGAAGTATCATTTTGATACTTAGTTTGTTTTATGTTTTGTTTTAAGTATCGATTTGATAATTATGTTGTTTTACCAAGGTGTATCGCTTGATACCTTTGCTTAAGTTCGTTCATGCTAGACATGAACAGATTTGTGTATTTAAGGACCGTCCTATTCCACGATGGAAAGGACAGACTTCGACAGACAGTATTTCAATATACTTGGTTGAACGGTTACTCTTTAGTTTCTCCAGTACACCTCCGAAGCCTCCTTTAGTTCACACAGCTCTCGCCTCCTCTCTGGTAGAGCAGGCCACCTGTCAACTATCGTACACCTCCCGAAACATGATTAGCACCTAGCGAACACGTCACATTTTTTTAACCTCAGCAAGTGGTTAAGAACCTGTCTCTGGATTTAGGCCTGATCAACCTATCGATATCCACCCTGAAACGCTAGCAGAGTGAAGCGGCAGAATCTCAGTACATTCGGCTTCAGCGCAACCTCAACATAGAGCCATTGACAACTCGAAATGGGAAGCGAATCCTACGAGAAGGCCTTACAAAGAAGAAGAAAGGCAAGCGTCCTGCAAAGGACTCTCAGGACAGCACAACGGAATCCCCACACCATCCGGAAGAAGTCCCTCCTACTCCCAGAAAGAAACCTGCAGTCGAACCTCCTCAAGATCCAGATTCAAGCACTGAGTCCGACATGGCCAGCACAGGTGGTGGACCTTCAAGGTCCCGCCCCGCAGATACACAAGAAGACGATATTCCATTACCTGACATCAAGATCCACCTACCCGCAAAGTTCACAGGAGAAGGAAAGGACCTTAAGCCCGAAGCCTTTGAGCGATGGGCAACCGAAGTTACACACTACCTCCTCCTGAAAAAGCTCGATATTGAAAAGGCAACTACCGCCCTTTGGATAGGATCGTTCTGTGAAGGAAAGGCAGTCGATGCATACCACTAATGCTATAAGGAAAACAGAGGAAACCCAAAGCTAAAAGGCTCCACAGTACTCGATTATCTGAGAGCCCATTTCCAATCCTCTATCACAAACGATCTCCTGTTCAAACGGTTCAATAAACTTCACCAAGTCAACGGGTCCCACGTTAAAAGAATAACAGATGTGGCGACAGATCTTGTGATGCTTAAGAACAGGATGGCGGAAGACAGCATCTCAGACGACATCCTGAAATGAAGGTTCTATGATTGCATGCAGCCTACTCTTCGACGCGAAGTGGAGCCGCTCCAGGACGAAGATGACGAGTTTGCAACCATCGTAGCTAGAGCTGAACGAAAGGACGCCATTCTTCATGAAACCAAAGCCTACAAAACCCAAATATCCACCAGTAGCAATACACAGCCTAGACGAAATACCTCCAACAACTCAGAAGAAGAAACCCCCAGATCCTACAAGAAGAAAGGCAAATCCACGAAAGAATCGAGAAGGGAGAAAGGTGAATGTTTTGAGTGCAGTAAAACCGGACACATGGCGAGAAATTGTCGCACCAAGAAAGGTAAAGGAAAGGCAGTTAAAGTCAAGCAAGAAGCGTCAACAAACCACATTGCACTCAGTGATGACGGCGAGCAATCGAGCGAGTTTAAAGAAATTCACATCGGCTATATCGAAATAGAATGCAACAGCACCCGTCCACCGATGGCAACGCCTTATCCAGCATTAGAAGGGACTATCTTAATCAATGGAAAACAGGCACAGGTCCTTTTCGATACCGGCGCTATTGGGCGAGATATAAGCAGCAATACCTTCGTCTCCGCCTACGGTCTACCTACCGAAACCCTCAAACAACCATTAGCCGTCAATATGGCAGTTAAGGGATCTCGCTCCACTAGCCATAAGACATGCAAAGCTACCGTCCAGCTAGGATCAGTCTCGTTACCTCCACAGACAATGCTTATTGGGAACCTAGCAAAATACGATGCCCTCATTGGGATGCCCTTCCTCAATCGCCATAATGCTACCATCAAGTGTGGAGACTCAGTTATCGAGTTCCCAAACCATAAGGTCAGGGTTGTTTGCAAGCCAACAAGTGGAGAACTCCGAGCCGCTGTCTGTGAAACTACAGCGCTAAGCCTGTTGGATGAGTACTCCGATGTCTTCCCTGAACGAATCCCAGAAGAATTACCTCCTATGAGGGAAATCAACCACCATATCCACCTGAAAGAACCCACTAATCTCAAGAATCAACCGACATACACCATTCCGGAAGCATACAAAGACCAACTCAATACCTGAGTCAATAAGAACCTCAGGCGAGGAGTCATCTACCGATCAGAAGCACCAGGTGCCACACCTATGTTTGTCCAACTTAAAGCAGATGGAAAGCGAATCCGCCCCCTTGTCGATCTCAAACTACGAAATGACAATACTGTTATGGACAGTTCTGCGATCCCTAATCAAACTCAGATCCTGAATGCAGAGGGACGAGCTAGATTCCGAAGCAAGATAGATCTAAGCGATGCCTACTTCCAAACACGGTTAGATCCGGAAAGCGAGCGAATTAACAGTTTCAAGACACCCTTCGGAAGTTTCCTTAGCCGAGTCATGTTGCAAGTTGACATGAATGCGCCCGCCACCTTCATGCGAACTATGGAAAATATGCTTAGCGAATACCTCCATCACTTTGTATGGATCTACATCGACGATATCCTCATCTTCTCCAACACTGAAGAAGAACACAAGCACCATATCGGCCTAGTTTGCGACAAGCTGAGAGAAAACAAATTCTATGCCAGCAGAAACAAATCCACCCTGTTTGCCGATAGTCTAGAAATACTTGGACATGTAATTGATGATCAAGGGATACATGCATCTCCTGGAAAGATATCCTGCCTGACGGAATGGACTACACCTGAGAATCAAAAGGAACTTATGCGGTTCCTTGGACTTGTCAACTATATCTCCCAGTTCCTCCCACACCACACCACTGTCACGGCACCACTCACGGACCTCACCGGCAATGCTGAATTCGTTTGGACCCCTACCCATGATCGAGCCTTTAATAACATTAAGGAGTTAATTAAAGACGCAAAGGTTATACGGCCTATTGACCTGTCCAAAGAAGAACCCATTTGGTTGATAACCGATGCCTCTGATGTTGGCGTTGGAGCTTGGGTTGGACAAGGACCCACCCATGAACAAGCAAGACCAGCAGCATTACACAGCAGAAAGTTCACTAATTCACAAATGAACTATGGAACCACAGATAAGGAAGCGCTTGCAGTAATCGATGCCCTTGCCGCTTTCAACCACCTCCTGATGGGAACCACCTTTACCATTGTTACAGACCACCAACCCCTTACCAATCTGAAAACCGACAAGGTCCCTGGACGAAGAAGAACCCGATGGATTGGAGAAATCAGCAAATACGACGCCAAAATAGTCTACACCCCAGGAAGAACCAACCATTTAGCTGACGCCCTCTCCCGCATCTATGAGAACCAATCATTCTAGAACCCTCCTCTTGTCCATGACCACACCAGACAAAGTGACGATAGTTCCGACAGCACAACCTACGAGGAAGAACCAGTCATGGCTTCCATTAACACAACCTCTCCATCCCCTCCTTTCTCCTATACTATGTACGCTGCGGCAGGAACAGAGCGAGGCCAACATCTTGAAGACGAATGGAAAGATGATTGCACCCTCCGCAGTACGCCACCTCAACACCTTGAACAAAGCACGCTCCATTGGTCCCACTGTTACGAAGATACATGTCCCTTTCACCAAACTGAGATTAAGTTCGGCAACCGCCCTACAGGACCATGGACACCCCCAGTGATCCGATCATCTGCCCCTGTGGGAAATCCAGCCCCAAGAAGACATCAAGACTTAGAACAACTCGAAAGAACGGCACAACTCGAGGTAGCAGCAGCCTTCCTGCATGCACCATCCTTTGCACCACCCTCTTCCACACCCCCGATAGACTCACGTCCCCTATATGGTGGATCCCTCCGAGTTTTCAATAATGAATCTATTATATCAGTTATGCCTCCCACCATTCCTGAACACCGCTGCCAACTTTATGAAACCTTTGAAGAAGAAAAAGAAGCACCAATCGAGCCATCTAGGGGATCTCTTATAGAAGATGAACGCGATGTGAGAACCACCACAGATGAGCTTACCACCGCCTTCCGGAGTCAAATGATCAAGGGATACCGCCATGACCCAATCTACTTCAAAGCACTAGATAGTACCAAGCATGGAGATCTTGCAACCTACCAGGTATCCGATGAAATGGTCTATACCGCTACTCGGTACGGCTACTAATGCCTATATATACCAAAGGGCCACATGTTCAATGACACGACAATCAGAGAATATGTCATTTCCGAAATCCACATCAAAGGACACCATAGTGCAGATCGAAACCTCCGCTATGCCTGTGAATATATTTATTGGCCAGAAATGCGACAGGACTTCCGAGATTTCGTTAAATAATGTGAACTCTGCCAGGCGAATAAGGAACGTACGCAGTTACCTGAAGGAAGAGCTCAAACCCTCCAACTACCCTCCGAAGTTTTTGAGTCCTTTGCTATTGACTTTGCAGGACCATTCAACAAATCCGCCGGGTATGATACCATTCTCGTAGCTGTTGACCGATTCTCTGGATATACATGGCTTCAGCCTATGAAGACTACCCACACCTCCAAGGATACATGGAACATCCTCCAACGAAACCTCTTTACACCCCATGGATACCCTCTGTCTATTGTCAGCGATACTGACTCCCGCTTTACCTCTCGATTCTGGAAGCAGACCCTCACCTCTCTTGGAATCAACCACATCATGGCCGCTCCTGGACACCATGAAACTAATGGTCAAGCTGAACGCAAGATCAGGGAAGTGAAAACCGGAATCTGAAACCTCATCAATGAATGACAGACCAATTGGGAACCCGCCCTTGTTGAGCTTGCAGCATACCTCAACGCCGGATATTCCGATACACTTGGTATGTCACCATACAAAGCAGTCATTGGCCGACAATACCCCCTCCTACCTACCACTCTCTTCAAGAACTCCTCAATCCCCGACTCAGATGATCACCTCAACCGGCACCAGGCAATACGCACTGACGCTTTCCAAGCTATCAAAGCTGCGCGATTCCGAAGTACCACTACTGCCCAGAAGCGAAGACGCAAACATGTGCCTATTCCTGTTGGTGACATGCTTATGGTTAACGGGACCATGTTCATCACCACCCCCGGACGAAGCAAGAAGCTTCAGCCACGGTGGAGAGGAACCTTTAAAGTCTTAGCCTTCGATGAGCACACCGAAAACTATGCTGTCCAGTTGGATGGACGCATGTACTGCAACCCCACTGCCTCCTTCCATGCCTCCTCTGTTAAACGATTCTACTCTAATGACGATTCTAAGTTCCCTGGATGAATTCACTCTCACCCCACTCCCATCACCATTGACAAGAAAGAGGAATGGGAAGTTGAAGAAATCCGAGACCACCGCCTTTGGCATGGAAATGATCAGTTGCTTGTCCAATGGAAACGATATCCCACTAGTGAAAACAGCTGGGAACTGTTAGAAGGACTGGAGCACGCAATGGAGATGGTAAATGAATGGTGGGAAGCCAACATACCCGACAACTCCCTACCACCGACTATCAACTATATCACCATGTGCTGGTCACCAACTGTGCCGGAAACAGAGCGATGGCATAAGGAACTCGAGGCCCGCGATGGATTCTGGGCCCCATACCTTGAGTCCGATTTTTAAAGCAGCGATGAAGAGAACCAAACCATGGAGCAGGCTCTTGATGACTTCATCTGAATCGCCACCATCCGAATACCTTAACAATGTCAAACTATGAGGAGATCAATGTGAGGCAGCGACAACAGCTTGTTAGACTGTTGTTGAACCGCGATGTTATCCAACCAGAAGACTATTTCGCTATCCTTTGGGTAGACTACTGTCCTGACTGCAACGAAGCATGGGTAGAAGCTGACCGCGAATCTGGTATTCGTGACTATTGTGATTTATCTTTCTTTGAATCCCGTTGTTATATTAAGGCTTTTACTTGTGTTTGGTGTCTCAATGCCGATAATTGGATGTTAGCAGAAAGCGAGTTTTTCGAGCCTTCTGAGGACTCTAATTTTCAGGACTATTGAGGCTTGATTTTGTTTAAACAGTTGTTTTGTTTTGGGGAATGTAACCGGTACTGGTACTCGGTTAAGGATTTTGATACTTAGTTTGTTTTATGTTTTGTTTTAAGTATCGCTTTGATACTTGGTTTGTTTTAAGTATCGTTTTGATACTTAGTTTGTTTTATGTTTTGTTTTAAGTATCGCTTTGATACTTGGCTTGTTTGAAGTATCGTTTTGATACTTAGTTTGTTTTATGTTTTGTTTTAAGTATCGCTTTGATACTTGGCTTGTTTGAAGTATCGTTTTGATACTTAGTTTGTTTTATGTTTTGTTTTAAGTATCGCTTTGATACTTATGTTGTTTTACCAAAGTGTATCGCTTGATACCTTTGCTTAAGTTCGTTCATGCTAGACATGAACTGATTTGTGTATTTAAAGACCGTCCTATTCCACGATGGAAAGGACAGACTTCGACAGACAGTATTTCAATATACTTGGTTGAACGGTTACTCTTTAGTTTCTCCAGTACACCTCCGAAGCCTCCTTTAGTTCATACAGCTCTCGCCTCCTCTCTGGTAGAGCAGGCCACCTGTCAACTATCGTACACCTCCCGAAACGTGATTAGCACCTAGCGAACACGTCACAATATCTACAAATGCAGTCTCGTATCAAGACTGATCCTCTTGGTAACGAAAAGAACTATTGGAGCCAACAGAGTTCGACTTGAGAACTCGGCTACAGGTCTATAGACTCTGAGGATCGGATAATTACTACTGGTGACAAGTATGTCTCCTAGGCAGGAAATAGTAATTACCGAAGAAGGTGTGATGGTTTTCAGGGTCTCCCGGTGTTCGCACTATCATGGAGAACTCGACGTTGC
Source organism: Tuber indicum (assembly GCA_006112555.1). NCBI lineage: Eukaryota > Fungi > Ascomycota > Pezizomycetes > Pezizales > Tuberaceae > Tuber > Tuber indicum. The sequence goes on from VBSK01000383.1 coordinate 774,248, forward strand.
GCATTAGATTTGAAGAGGTACATATTTTGTATACTAGATAGATGTAGCCCGCGAACACTTAGACGCAGAATATAAATATCGAAGTGCCTCCCAAGCTTTAGACATCATCAAGCAACGGAGAAGAGACCTTAACAATATAATATTGTTCTTACGATTCTATCCTACTTTCTTGCACCCTTAGTAGTCATAAACGAAACGAGTTGCTTCCGAGCCTTCCTGGACAAATCTCCGTCTACACGAAAGAATCCCGATTGGCCTAGACAACCATAAGTCTATACTGGTTGTCTCCGCCTAACACATAGCCCTTATAATCACATCCCTCTATATAGGTCATGTGCGTGAAAGTAAATCATAACATAAAACAAACTACGTAAATCAAATTACGTAACAAAGGAAACTCATAAATCAATCTCGTACCAAATAAAACTTACTAACTAATTAATGAAACCTGCTATGTCCGATCTAGAATCGTGATAATAGCTCCCCTCTCTCTAGGCCTAAGTCCCATTAGGCCAACCAATCGTACTCCCCGCTCTTTCCCGCTATCTCCAACATGAGATTAGCGCTCCTCCTTATCCCCCCGATTACTTCGTACAGGAGGTTTTTAAGCCGGCGGTACTTGGCCTCCCGGCTCCTCAGTTGCTCCCGCAACCTCTTCATTGCGTGTTCCGCAAGTCCCACCTTGACCTGCTCCGCCGTCACCTTCCTCGCCAACCGCTCGTTCACCCTCTCCAACTGTCTCCCCTTTGCCTCCCACATCTTCGTTTGCCCTTGGTATAGGCGGGCATCAATTTCTTGCGCATCGATCGTCACCTGCAAATCGTTGTATTTGTTGCGGGAGTGATTCAATCGTATCGGGCTCGGTGGTTTGTTGTGATGTGGGAGGTTCGGGACTCGTAGCGGTCGGCGTGTTGGTAGGAGTTTTCAGTACCGGGGTCTGTTCCTCAGGGGTTTGGTCCGCCCAACGGACCTTCTTGCTTGATTTTTTGCCCCCCTCTCTCCTTGACTTCATCCCCGAAGTCTTCCTGCTCTTGTGTTCCCTTGGTTCCCGTAGGAACCAGTTCGCTCCGACCTTGTCCCCGTGGTGGGTGGGACACCCATCATCGAAGCAGTGTGTCCACGACATTAAGTCGTGTTCACTGGATGGGTTTGCTGGTCGGTTGAGGTCGGCCAGGTTGACCCATTCTTCGTTGGTAAGTTCCTCCTCTTTCTTTGCCTCCACCCAATCTTCGAAACTGATGCTTCCCGTTGGGCTTGTTTGGGTGGAGACGGTGGAATTCTCGTTGCACCACGGATGCATTTTCAAAGTTGTCTGCTGGATACCACTCTAGATCGTGTTCAGGGGGATATCCGGTCCACTTCGTGTGGTATTGTAGTTTTCCGTAGTGCAAACGAGAATCGATGATTTTGTCGAGTTCGTATTCTTTTTCACCGTTGATTTAGATCGGTTGAGGAGGAAGTTGTTTTTGTGAGGGAAAAGAGTAATATTAATAGGGTTCGACGAGATTGATGTGGAAGGTTGAATGAGTGTTCTTCATTGAGTGCGGGAGGTCTAGTTTATATGCTCTCAGTCCGACGCGTTCTTTGATCATAAAAGATCCCAATTTTTTGTAGTCCAACTTCCTCGAAGGTCTCGTGGCTCGTATGTTTTTTGGTATTAGCCATACCTTATCCCCTATGGCTAAGTTCGGGTCTGATTTTCTGTGTTTATCGGCTGATTCTTTGTGTCGTTGTTGCGCGTGATAGATTTCTTCCTTCAGCCATGTGTGTAGTTGGTCCATATCCTTGACTTGCGTTATCTTTGTCGGCAAGTCATATTTTACCGAATTGTATGTTGGATCATATCCATAGTTCGCATAAACGGGTGTCATCTGAATGGTTTCTTGTTTTCCGTTGTTGTATGCGAATTCTGCCATTGATAGGTAATCTATTCAATCGTCCTGCTGATAGTTTACGAATGCTTGTAAATATTGTTCTAATATCGCATTCGTTCGTTCTGTTTGTCCGTCGGTTTGTGGCTGAAATGCTGTGCTTAACCATCGGTCCACTTTTAATTGTTGTGTTATTTCCTTCCACAAGTCGGAAGTAAATAACGAATCGCGGTCGGAGATAATATCTTTCAGTAGTGCATGTAATTTAAAGGCTTGGTCCTTAAACAACTGGAATAACCGTGCTGTATCCATAGTAGTGTTGAATGGCACAAAGTGCGCCATCTTGGTCAGGCGGTCGACCACTACCCATATTGCGTCGTAACCTTTCGATTCTGGCAGTCCGGTGATGAAATCCATACTTATCGATTGCCATGGTCTTTCAGGCGCTTCCAGTGGTTTCAGTAGTCCGTAAGGTGCATGACACAATGCTTTGGTTCGTTGGCAAACCTCGCAGTTTTTGACATATCGTTTAATATTGTTGCGCATATTAGGCCAATAATATGACCTTCCGATGAGTTCCGTAGTTTTAGCCGTTCCGCCACGTCCTGCTTGAGGGATATCGTGATTTCACCTCATTGTCTCTGTTTGTAGTGTTTCCTCGTCCGGGATCCTGATCCGGTTATCGTACCATAGAGAGCCATCTTTTCGTTGGTATAGCCCCAACGCCACCCCCTTTATCTCTTTCTGTTTCTCTTCCAATACTTTGGCTATCCCTTTCATTTCCTTGTCTTTCTTCGTTTCTTCCCTGATCCACTGAGTATATCCTTCGTCGCTTAGCACCGTGGTGCTTATCTCGTTCATGGATTCGTATCCACTGTCTTCTTCTTCTTCGAAATACTTCTCTTTAGGGAGTAGTATTCTTTTTCTTTGTTTGATCTGTTCGTATTCTTTGTTTGGCAGATCTTCTGCCCTTCTCGTGAGCGCGTCTGGTTATCATCCTTGTTTGCCGAGTCGGTACTCGATTTTGAAATGGTATTGCGACAACGTCTCATACCATCTTGCTTGTCTTTGATTGAGTTCCTTCGTGGTGGTTAACGGTACTAGATTTTTGTGGTCGGATATGACTTTGATGTCATGTTTGTATCCTAACGCATAGGTTCTCCATGTCTTGAATGCCTGTACGATAGCTAACAACTCTTTGTCATGTATATCGTAGTTGCATTCCGCTTTCGACATTGTTTTAGACTGGAATGCCACCCGGTGCCAAAATCCGTCCTCTGCTAATTGCGATAGTATGCCCGAGCATACATAGTTCGATGCGTCTGTTTCAATCCTTATTGGCAATTCTGGATTGAAATGTTAGAGTATGGGTGCCGTAGTGAGTTTCTTTCTTAACTTGTTGAAACTCGCTTGATGTTGTTCTCCCCATTCCCACTTGATTCCTTTCTTCGTGAGTCCGTATAGCGGTTTAGCCACTCTGCTAAATCCTTCTATAAACCTTCGATAGAAGTTGCAGAAGCCTAAAAAGCTTTAAACTCCTTTGACGCTCTTTGGAGGTTTCCAAATCTCGATTTCTTCCGTTTTGACCGGGTCCGCCTTTATCCCTTCAGGGCTAATGATGAATCCCAGATATTCCGTTTCCTTCTTGTGGAACTCGCATTTTGTAGGCTTTAGTTTGACTTTAGCCTGTCGTAATGCTGTAATTATCGACCGTATGTCCTTCTGGTGTTGTTCCAAGTTTTCTGAGTATATGAGGATATCGTCTAGATAGACGATACAACATACATCCAGGAATTGACTTAACTTGGAATTAATCCATCGTTGGAATGTGGCCGGTGCATTGGATAGTCCAAACGGTATAACTAGGTATTTGTATAGTCCGTACCTAGTGCGGAATGCCGTCTTCCATTCGTCTCCTTTGGCGATCCTGATATTGTGGTATGCATCTTTGATGTCCAGTTTGGTGTACCATTGCGCCCTTCCTAGTCTGTCCAATGCTTCGTCTATTAGAGGTAATGGGTATCTGTCCTTTTTAGATACCACATTCAATCCTCTAAAGTCCACACATAACCTCAATTTGCCCTCTTTCTTTTTGACAAATAATATTGGTGCTCCTGCTGACGATGATGATGGCCTTATCCATCCTCGTGCCAGGTTCTGTTCAAGATATTCTCTTAATACCTTGAGTTCTTCTTCTCGTAGCGGGTAGAGTTTCATGAAGGGAGCCGTCTTCCCTTCCTCTACCTCGATCTTGTGATCCTCTGGTCGGCGTTCGGGTAGATTCTTCCTTTCTCCTTCTTCAAACACGTTCAGGAATCCGTGGTATTCATTCGGTACCATTTCTTTAAGCGTTGTCTTGTGCTTATTCATTCCTTGTCGTACAGCTAGCCGCGTACTTATCGTTGAAGCTTCGGCTATCGTTGGCCCATCTTCTTTGGACTCCCATTTGAGTACTCCACATTGTTCTCCTTTTCGATGGAGTTTTCCGAAGGTCTTTGCTGATATAAAATCGATATCGAGGGTTTTCCCTTTAGATTGCTCCATTTCCTTGGTACCAGTACTCCCGAATCCGTTCTCGCTTCCGATCGTCTCTTCCAAGATAACTACTTCTTGTAGTTGCCGAGTATTGATTTTTTCGATGATCATTTGGGCGATTCAGTCCCCTTCTCTGATCTTGTAGTCTTCATCTTTCAGGTTCATAAGCAATACTTGAACCTCCCCTCGATAGTCTGCGTCTATGACTCCTGCTCCAGTGGTGATACCATGACGTACCGCTAATCCACTTCTTGGAGCTATTCGTGCATAGGTTCCCTCGGGGAGTTGTATCACAATCCCGGTTCTTATTATGGCCTGCCCCCTGGCGGGAACAGTCGTACCCTTCATACTGTATAGGTCGTGCCCTGCAGCCATAACCGATTCCTTAGTCGGTATCTTTGCTTTCGGATCCATTCATCTGATCTGAATGTCCCCTTCGATACATGTCGTTTCCAACATGCGTGCTTGCTCGTTTTCCCATATTGCAATTTCTTCTGGAACTGTATTGACAGTTGGTGGTTTTTCGACAAAGCTTGCCGTGCATTCGTCGCTGTCGAAATGTACTTTTTCTCCTTTCCAGTCGATCCCTGGGTTATGTCGTTTTTTTTTTGCGCCAGGATGTTCCCAGTATGGCCGTATGCTTCCTCATATTGGCCACCTAGAAAACGATTCTTCTTTGTGTGTTCCGATCTCCATAGATACTTTCGCTTCGTGGGTAATGGGTCCAGCTTTGCTTTTTTCCCCGTTGACCACATGGATATCTCTGGGTTTGCTGATCTGATTCAGGGGTATTTGGTTCACGTCGCAAAACTCTTGGTCCATCAAGTTTTCCGTTGCTGTTAGGCGGAGACAACCGGTATAGACTTATCGTTGTCGAGGCCAATTGGGATTCTTTTGTGTAGACGGAGATTTGTCTAGGAAGGCTCGGAAGCAACTCGTTTCATTTATGACTACTAAGAGTGCAAGAAAGTAGCATAGAATCGTAAGAACAATATTATATTGTTAAGGTCTCTTCTCCATTGCTTGATGATGTCTAAAGCTTGGGAGGGACTTCGATATTTATATTCCGCGTCTGAGTGTTCGCGGGCTACATCTATCTAGCATACAAAATATGTACCTCTTCAAGTCTAATACGCGACGTCGAGTTCTCCCTGACGGTGCGAACACCGGAGACTCTGAAAACCATCACACCATCTTCGGTAATTACTATTTCCTGCCTGGGAGACATACTTGTCACCCGTAGTAATTATCCGATCCTCAGAGTCTGTAGACCTGTAGCCGCGTTCTCAAGTCGAACTTTGTTGGCTCCAATAATTTTTTTCGTTACCAACAGGATCAGTCTTGATACGAGACTGCATCTGTAGATATGCCGGAGTCGATGACTTCTAGTTGTGATAACTCAACAACTAACCGATAGAATTCATTCCGATGACTCTCTTCTCGTAGAGGAGAAGCCATTCTATTGAATAGTCTCATAATTCCACGGTTGGCAACTCCTGAAAATTCTATGTAGAGGGTGTGGTCCTTCGTGTTGTGTTGGTTGTAAATCCCGCAACTGCGGTACACCTCTTTTCATAGTTGCAACACTCCTTGAAGCTCGTTGGCTTCTTTGGTAGTATTTCCAGGAGCTCTAGACTCTTTCTAATCGTCGAAGGGTGGATGCGAATGCATTGGTTCGTTATCCCGAACCTCCTAACATTCATCTCATGACCATGTGCGAAAACGTCCCGTTACTTACGGCCTGTGCCAAAGATGTCATATCTTTGAACCCTTGTAACTTCCTGAGTAGTTGACAGATTGACTTCGTTCCACTTTCCAGGTCTAGCCATTTTTTTTTTTTTTTTTTTTTTATATCATATATTCGTTGTTTGGTTAAGGTACAAGAACATGCATGCAGCGCTAGCTATGGCAGAAACAAAACCCAAAATCAATCAACTAACAAAAGAAAAGACACAACCTGTTCCTCCGATGGCGTCCAATAACCGACGCAATGCCTACTTAGGACTCATAAAGGAAAACTACTAACTAACTAGTATCATAACGGAAACCAACTCAAAACTCATAATAACAACAAGTAATGAAATGAAACAGGAGACCTTCCACCACTTAGACCATTTGGCGACCCAGCCAACAACAACCGAGGCGAGGCAGGAAGGGAAGGAGAGGGGGAGAGAGAGGGCTGGCGGGGGGCATATTGGGCATACATGTCGGGGGGGAAACCAGTCTTGGTAGCAGTGAGGTAGCGACCGAGGCCCAGAAGCATCAGGATCGAGGTCCACAGAGAAGAGTCAGGTCCTATATCGGCTGTCCCCTGGAGGTGGCGACGGCGGGCTGCGGACTTGACGGGGCAGGAAAGGAGGGCATGCTCGAACGTCTCGTTTTCTTCCTCACACCAGGGGCAGAGGAGAGAGGGGTTGGCGTCGTGCCATGAAGGCTGGGCGGCCAAATAGCTCTTACCGGCGCGCATCTGGTGGAGCCAGCCTGAGAGGAAACGCCCCAGGCCCATGAAGGGGTGCGGGCGAAGGATGGGGCCGTAGAGGTAATAGGGCGGGGGGGGTGAGAGGAGGCGCCACGAGGTGAGGAGCTCCTCACGGCAACGGGCCTTGAGGGAAGCGTAGAAGGCCGGGGCCCCAAGTGGGGCCACCTGTAGGGGAGGAAGGAGGAGAGGGTTTGCCGGGGGGAGGGGGTCACTGCGGTTGCCGATGATGAAGTGAATACGATGGGCGACTGCGTCGACTGGGAGGTGACGTCTATTGGGCGGGGAGGGCGGTAGTTGGGGCCCGCCCAAGGGTGTCGGCCTTTGACAGACCCAGGGAGGCGAAGAGAGTTGGGCGCCCTGAAGGCAGAAGTAGTCGGAATAGAGCAGTCTAAGCGAGCGGTCGCTGGGTTGATCTCAGGCGGTAGGCATACCAGGCGGACTGCAGCCAGGCGCTGAAGGTGTTTAATCAGGAGGTCAATCGGCGGGAGGGAGGCCTCACAGGGGAGAACGGCTGTGTTGGTGGAGGCGAAGCAGTTTGTAACCCACCTCTGCACCCGGTGCCAGAAAGCCCTCATCTTGTCGAGCATTCTGGAGTTAGGGGAGAGCAGGTCACTGCCGTAGAGAAGGATCGGGCGAACTAGGGAGGAGGCAAGGCGGTAGCATAGGTGTGGCGCGAGGCCCTTGCCTGGCCACGACAGCCGGTTTATCGTAGAGAGGGCAGCCTCAGCCAGTGCGAGGCGTCTGGAGAAGTGGGAGGAGGTCGTCCTATTCAACGCGGGGGTTGCGGGCTCCAGCCAGTAGCCCAGCCACCGAAGTACCTGGGACGGCTTGTAGGGGACAGAGTCCACCGAGACGGGGAGGGGGGAGGGGGGTCCCTTCTGCTGAGTTGTCCTCCAGTGCATCAGTTCTGTTTTGGGGAGGGAGAAGGCCACACCTATGCGCCTTCCTTTTGACGTGAGCGAGCGCGCGACCCCCTGTAGTTTCTGGAGGTTGCGTCTGTAGGAGGGAGAGGCCACTGTTATGGCGAAGTCATCTACGTAGGAGAGGATTATGCCGTTGGGGACTGGGAAATGGAGGGAGGAAACGTATATTAGAAAAAGAAGAGGGGAGACAGGTGAACCTTGGGGGGTGCCGACTTGGACCGGCGAGAGGACTCTAGGGGAACCTTGGAACAGGAGGCGGCACTGACGGCCGTGCAGGAAGGACCGGACTGACAAAACAAGGTAGGGCTGAACGCCTCTTTCCCTAAGCCTGCCGCACAAGGCAGCAGAATCGACATTGTCAAAGCCCCCCTTCACATCAAGGAAAAGTGTTGAGGAACAGAGGCCCATGCTGTGTGCCAGTCGGACCTCATGCGAGAGGGTAGCAAGGGCGTCAAAAGTGCCCATGCCGGACAGTGAGCCACATTGGTTTGGATGGGCGAGGCCAAGGGCCCGAGCAACTGCGGCTAGCCTTACAGCTACCACACGCTCCAGGATCTTGGAAAGGGTTGGAGGAGGACAATAATTCGGAAGGAGGCTGGCGTGTCGTAGCAGGCTTTGCCGGGTTTGTCAAGCACGATACCGTTGGCCTGTTTGAGGGATGAGGGGTGGAACCCATATAGCTGGAGGGGGCTCAGGAGGTAGGTGAGGACTTTTGGGTTCGTAGCGTGCACCCTTTTCCAGACCGAGTACGGAACGTGGTCGGGGCCAGGGGCGGACTAGCTCGAGCTGGACGCCAGGGCTTTGGCGATCTCCTCTTTGGTGAGGACGTCCAGATCCTTAAAGGGGCGTAGGATGGCAGGAGGGGAGGAGGATTCCTTGGGGGGGAAGAAGTGGGCCAGGAGGGCGGTGTTGACAGCAAGTGGCGTGTCAGCTTCCGGAAAAGATGGGAAGCGGTCAGGGGGGCGCCCCGTCGCGAAACGCTTGGCTGTCCAGACAGTCCTTGGGGTTGCGGAGGAGAGGAAGTCGTCCCAGTGCTTCCGCTTAGCCTGCTTGATGGCCTTGAAGTAGGCGTTACGGGACGTCCGGGCTTGGGCCTGGGAGTCCGTACTAGGGTTCTTGCGGGCACGACGTGCGGTGGCGTGATAAGTGATTCTGAGCGAGGAGAGAAACGGCGACCACCAAGGCTTAGAGTGGGCCATCATGCGATTGAGGACAGTGTGCAGGAGGAGCGTGGTGCAGAGACGGTCAACATTGCTGTCGAACCACGTTGTGGCCGAGGACAAGGTCGGAAGGGCAGGGGGTGGGGAAACAACAAACAACTTGAGAGCATCGCCGAGGGCGGACCAGTCGGTCTTGGCCCAGGCTGGGGTGGGGGCAGGTGGGCGGAGAAGCGGAGTGGAGAGCGAAACAAGAACAGGGATATGGTCAGAGCCAGTGGACGGGAGCGGGGTAGCCCATTCCGCGAAGAGCTGGGCTGCCTCGCTATTGGCAAAGGAGAGGTCAAGGACAGAGAGCCTATCCCAGGGGGTAAAGGAAAAATAAGTAAACACACCAGGGGTGTTAAGAAGGGAAAAACCATGCAAGGAAGCTAATTGAAAGTAAGGAACCGACGTCCTAAGTTCGGTGGACGAAAAAACCCTTAGTGGGTCGGAAAGAGGGTGGTGGAGGTTAAAGTCTCCCAAAACAAAAACAGGAAAACTTAAGTCAGGAAAGCACAACTCGGGAGACACAATGCGCGTGTGGGTTGAGGTGCCCTTGGTGTTGTAGACATTGTACACCCTAAGGCGAGTCTGTGAGGAGGAGCAAAAGCCCAAATCGGAGAACAAGTCAACCGCCATCACGTTGGCAGACTGGTCCACCCATACGGGCAAGAGGGAAACAACTTCAAGAAAAGACAAAAGGGCGTAGCAAGCCACGCGGGGCTTGCTAAAAGTGGAGGGTGGGGAAAAACATTTATAGTCAGGGAAGGAAGGTAAGCATGCCCTCCGTACAGGGGGATCCTGTATGGCTACAATCGCCGGTAAGGAGGACAAAGTAGAAAAACTCTGAAATAAAGAAAGAAAAACATCCCAGCTACCCAAGCTGTTATGTTGGACGAAGGAAAGGTTCAAAAGGCCAGGATCCCTGCCAGAGGGTCCGGGGAGAGGACAGTTGGGAAAAGACATCTACCCGGACAAGCCAGAGGGATTTTCTGCGGTGCTGGCTGGGTCATAGTCCCCGTGAGTGGGGGGGACGTTGGCCCTGGAGGAGGAACGAGTAGCTGTTTGTGGGGTCACGGGCGGGACACGAGGACGGGGGCGGCGGGGGGTTGCGAAAGGCGGGGCAAGAGTCTGTCTCGGAGTGGAGGAGTCAGCACCGGCGTCGGTACCATCAGGGCCGACATCCATGCCATCCTCATCACTGTGGTCTAGTGGTTGTGAGGCGGAGGGGTCTTTGGGGGTTGGGGTGGGCTGTTCCGGGCAGTCCCTGTCAGTGGCCGCGTGAGGCTCTTTACAGTTGGGGCAGGAAGCAATCGAGGAGGGGCAGCAGTTGAGGACCGCCTTGGTATTCCCCGCCTTAGGGCAGGTGGGATTCTGGCAGCGGTGCGCCGAACGTGTGTGCGAGAGGGAGCAGATTGGACATACCGGGTGATCCAGCTTACATCGAGGGGCCTGATGGCCGAACTTCCAGCAGTTCCGGCACTGGGTGAAGCGGTTGGAAGAGAAGGCGCGTTCAACCCGGCGTCTTCTAGAGAAGAGGTGGATAGAGGTTTCCATGGCATTGATGTCCTTGGGAGCGATGGTGACAACGACAGAGGTAGCGGACTTGGACATCCTGGAGTCCAGGTCTCGATTGAGGTAGCGGGCCGAGAAGATGGTGACGCCTGCGGCGTTGCGGACGGACTTCTGGAGGAGGGAGAGGAGGTCTTCTTGGTCTTCTGGGAGGTAGGCGAGGGGGAGGGAGTGGATGGCGAGTTGGACTTCGTTGGGGGCGGGTCTGAAGGGCAGGTAGGCATTGTCGCCTACCGGGGAAACTTGGTTGAGGCGATTGGTAAGGGCTTGATAGTATGGGGTGTAGGAGGTGGCGGGAGTGCAGGGGTCGAGGACAGTGAGGGTGACGGAGCCTCTATCGTTGTTTCCAGGTCTAGCCAGGGGTCCCCTCTTATATATCCAGCGAACAGCCTTCGGTCGGATGGATGGCAGCGACGTATACGGTGTTATTCTGACACCTTCAATTCTGTGACCAGATAGTCACAGGACGCAACTAAGGTTGATGTGTATGATGACGCGCGGGCCCTGTAAGGGGGCGGGAGGGGGGTGTTGGAGACTAAGATTTTCGAACTCGGGTAAAGTTACCCTACCTAGGGTACTCCCAGGCTATCGAGATCAGGTACTCCTAACAGTTGCTCCTGAATCCAGCATTGCGTTGGTCTCCGTTACTCCATTGTTGGTTGATATCTTTATCTTGAGCATGAGGTGATTGGAATCGTCTTGTTCTTCTTTGTTGTCCGTGTGTTGGAATAGTGCCGAGTTATCAAAAGCCGTTGATAGTTGTGTAATCCTGGTGGGTTTTCCCTTTGGCTGGTCCCTCCGACTACCATTTACTGGGGACCCAAGTCGTTTAAATCCTCTTGGCGATTTTCCGTCGTCATTTCCCGGATCTTGACATCTTTATTTCCGCATTGCGCAATAAAGTGTCCCTTTTTTCCGCATCTCAGACATGCGTTCTCTTCTCTTCTCTTCCAGTATTCCAACGTTGATAGTTTCAGTATCCCGAATCGAGTTTGAAATTTCTTCCTTCCTCTCCTTGCTGCGTCCAGGTCCATTGGATCTCCTCCGCTTGCTCCAGATGTGGTAGTCTTGGCCACATATTTTCCATCTGCGCTTCTTGGTATTTCTTGTTGTCTCACAGTTGGGTTTTGCTTCTTCGCATGTTTGACCTGCTTGAGCTTGTTTTCCTTCGCAATTGCCCATCTTGCGAAAGCGTTGGTGGTGGTGAAAGGTGTATCCCCTAAACCCAATGCGTCTTGTAGCGTTTCCCTACATGCTGACAATTGGTGATTCCATAGCGAATTGTCGTCACATTCCGCTTCGCTTGCGATAAGTCGGAATTCGTTCTAGAACTCTGTCATGTTCTTTCTTCCTTGTTTCATGGTCTCGAGTTTGAGTCGTGCTGTCTCTCTCGCGTTCGGATCTCCGAATTGTTCCTTGAGGGTTTGTTTGAACTCGTCCCACGTGTCCCAAATCCTCGGTTTGGATCCCTCGCTATATGGGATGACCTATGCCTCGGCCGTGTCCCTCCAGAGGGACTCCGCAAAGGCTACCCTCAGGTTGTCTTCACGGTCGTTGTACTCTTTGACCCTAAAGTACCCCTCTAACTGAACTATGAAGCTTCGAAACTTCCTTCGATCTCCCTTGAACACATCAGGCTCCCGTGGCTTTGGTCGATTTCTCGAGTTTGGTTGAGCGAAAATTCGAAAAGCGTTGAATTGTTCCTCAGTCATGCCTCGTACATTAACTGGGACTGGTGGTGCAGCCGCTGGTCAGGGTACGTCTGCCATCCTTCTTGGTGTTGGTGTTCCTTCTTCGTCTGAGCGTTCCTCCGGTGATCTGTTTTCTGGAGTAATTGGACTTCATGTCCTCGAGGGTTGTGCTGATGAGTTTTCTAAGGCGTCGGTAAAATCTCCTCCTAACCCTAGGTTACAGTCGTCTATGTCGAGATCACCTTCGTAATCTCGGTTGAAAGCCGTGTTGTCTATCGTTAGGCATCGCTGGTAAGACGCAACCAAATGTTAAGGGGTCCTGTTCCTATATCAGTTCACGCGACAGGCAACGATACTTCTCTTATAATGTCTATGACGCTATATCTTTAGTACTAATAGTGTGTGTTCACACTATTACTCTTCTTCGTCGTTCTCGAATAGTGTGCGTTCATACTATTATCTTTTCCTTCATTACACTTAGTAGTCGTAGAGGCGTTCCTCTTTTACTAAGTTCTTGTAACTATCGTGAGGTAGATAGAATAAAGTAAATTCGTTCTTAAAACAATAAGTAGGAAAATAACTTAGATGGTTGCGTGAAGAACTAACTAACTCGCCTCCGAGGACTCCTTATATAGTCCTTCCCTCCACCCGCTTACAAATCAAACCTTAGGCAGTCTGCCTTGCCAGTCTGCCTTGCGCAGCCTCCTTGCTCAGCCCCATCACCTCTGAATAGATCATGTGTGTGAAATATAACATAAAACATAACATAAACCTAACGAGTCTGCCTTGCGCATAGCCTCGTTGCATAGCCTCCTTATACAGACCCGTGACTTCTAAATAAGTCTCGTGTGTGAAACATAACAAATAAAACCCCAACGAGTCTGCCTTGCAGTCAACCTTGTTGCATAGCCCTTATAGTCACATGCCTCTATATAGGTCATGTGCGTGAAAGTAAATCATAACATAAAACAAACTAGGTAAATCAAACTAGGTAACAAAGGAAACTCATAAATCAATCTCGTAACAAATAAAACTTACTAACTAATTAATGAAACCTGCTATGTCCGATCTAGAATCGTGACATTACGGCAGAACGGCTTCAGATATATCGTGATGCTATCGACACTCCTGGAAATAGGATATATGGATTTATTGATGGTACTCATCGAGCTATTTGTCGACCAAGTACTATGAATCAGAAATTCTTTTACTCTGGTTACAAAAAAGTCCATTCAGTTAAATTTCAAGCCATTATGGCCCCCGATGGATTAATCATCCACCTTGCAGGTTTTTAATCCTTTTATTCTTTTACTGTTACTTATTTCTTTAATTTAATTCTTTATTTAATTCTTTGTTTAATTCTTTATTTAATTCTTTGTTTATTTCTTATACTTACTTTAAATTCTTATTTCTAATTGTATATTATTGGCAATTATATAAGATTAAGTTAATCATAATAATTTCTATAGGTCCATATGAGGGTACATTAGGTGATTGGAGCATGTACAGTATTTCACAATTTGGAAGAGATATATGGCCTACAATGCGGTTACCAAGCGGACAACAGCCAGTAGTCTACGGTGATCCAGCCTACTTTTTAGGACCAGGTGTAATTGGTGCCTACCGCAATCTCCGAAATCGTGACATGACTCCCGCCGAGCGTCGATTTAATAAGCATATGTCACAACAACGAATGAGTGTGGAATGGGGCTTTGGAAAAGCGCTTATGCAATGGGGATTTTTGGGGCATAAATTAAACTTCAAGGTTGGGCTATCACCAGTGGGAAGCTATTATGCAGTTTGTATTCTTCTTGCAAATGTACATACATGTTATTGGGGTTCAGCTACTAGTGTTAAGTTTGGCTGTGAACCTCCAAGTATTTTTGAGTATCTCCACTTCGAGTAGAAATTATTTTTATAATCATTGTATAAACAATTATAAACAAAGTTAAAAACTCAAATAACTTAAGAAAATAAGCAAAGAAATACATAAAATCAAAGTAAAAGTACAAACAATATTTTACATTTGCTTATTAGTTAAAAGTTGAAGCAATTCCATCATTTTCTCTTGTCTTTCTTCATTCCTCTTCTCTGCCTCCACCCGCTCTTTTACTGACTCATCCAACTTTTGCTGAACAATTTTTTGTGCTTCCATTAACTCATTCAATTTTTTCTCGTGTTCGGTAAGTCTCTCTTCTCTGCTTTGCTCTGCACTCCTACTAGATACCCCTCCTGATATTGGCTGACTTGCTTTAACAATTGCACTTACAAGCTTATCAATTCCAGCTGTAAGTGTTTCCTTGTATAACTTTCCCGCTTTCTCATCCTGTGTCTCCAATGCTCGAAGAAGATTTTCATCCTGATCCTGAGCTAATCTTTGGCGCTTTCCTGCTGACATGCCAGCTCCAGGTCGCTCCTTCCACTCTCGCTTTTTTCCTCTCCTGTCTCTTTCCTTTTCTCCTACTACTTCTATATCCTCTTCCTCAGTATCTTCCCCTTCCACTCTCACCTCTCCCTCTCTACCCAATTCCATCCTATCCGCATCTAAGAGAGGTGCATCTATGCCTTCAACAAATGCAATTTGTTCCCGTTGTGCTAATCTTTGTGTCATAGCTAATCGGAGTTGGGATAGGGTCTCTTGGTTGTCCAGCTTGTCTTTCTCGCCCGCCTTTTCGCCTGCCAATATCTCGTCTTTTTTTTTTACTATTTCTGACCACATCATCGCAGCTTGGTCAAGATCAGATGCAGCGATAGCAACACCTGATCTTGACTCGCTACAAGCATTTTGATGAACCTAATATATAGTGTAAGTAATACTATTCCCATTGTTTATTACTTTTTTATTTTGTTTATTTTATTTTTTTTATTATTTTTTCAATAATAGGCTAACATACCTTCGCTTGAATCAATATATCTCCCATAACTGCTTCAACACTGCAATCAAATTTCTCGGTACGTTTAATAATCTCCCTCTGAATACTAAAAAATTCTGTTTTTCCCATCATTTTGTAATCTTCAACTGCTGCGATGCAGTAACGTACTACAACTAATTTTTGCTGCTCGCTGAGGCGATTTTTAGGTGTTACAGGAATTGGACGATGGGAAATGGGCTGACTTTGAACCGATTGGGTAGATTGGAGTTGGCCTCTCATTATTGGTAACTGACTTGAGTTGGGTGCGGGGTCGGTCGCCCGGGAGTGGGTGACTTCTAACTGTTGGTCTGGAACTTCGATGTTTGTTTGATGTGGTACTCGAATGGGAAGAGGATTTGCTATATATTGCTCATGTTGTATATTATTTCCTGTATTCATATTGCTTGTAAGCTTTTGTGTACATAGTAATCTTGGTTATTTATCTCTTTTTTTTTTTTTTTTTTGGAATCTTAAATTTAAAAGTTGATTATTATATTTATTATGTACATACCAAGAATATTTATTCCAATATTTCGCAGATAAGGTGGATATGTAGGGTCTTGAAAAAAATGTTGCGGAGGGAGGCTGACAGCTTGAACCCCATAGGTTCTAGCTACCCATTCATGATGAAAATGGTGATAGCGATTCTGTTCCACTGAGTTGGACAATTGAACTACTGGTTGCGGATTCCATCTCACTTGCTCTGTTGTTGGTAGATCGCTTGGCTCCAGAGGTGGTGCTTGTGGAGAGTAAGAAGGAGATTCATTTCTTGTTGATTCTGAAGACATGGTAGAACTCGTTTGAAATCTTTGTTGAAAAATTTTCACAGTATAGACGATGGGAAGTGGGGACATTATCATCATGTGAGGTTTCCAATTTCTATCTTTGGTAGGTCTACATACTAACTACTCTTGCCCACTCTTGGCATATCTTTCAGGGATCCTGTCTGACTGCTAGATCCCTCTAATGGATTGGGCAAAATCCTAGTTTGCCAAGACAGATGTAGCCTAAAGTACCTGTATTGTTTGTTGACCTCCCCTCCTATTGGTTGTCAGCTACGTTTAGTACCCCATTTTAAGTCAGAGCGAAATATTGTCGGTTGCCCCCCCCCCGACTTTTATCCCTTAGGCTGTCGAGACATTCCGGTTCAGATTGAAATGTATAGCACTAACTGGAAATAGAATAGTGTGGGAATGTATTGCAACCTCAAGTGATCGAGCCAGACAGTATTCCTCTGCATGCAGCAATACCAGTTAGCGATATCCTCTTATTCTTGTCAGTTATGCCACCAAAAAGAAAGCAACTTGCATCTTTAGATATCAATACGATAGAAGGAGGCCAGCATTGGACGGAATCAAGTCAAATTTGAAAGCGACTTTGCCAAAATGTGTACTGGAAATCCTCCGATACGATCCAGCTATCATCTATACCACTCAGCATATACGATTTCAAGTCAAGCGATCACCTACCCAGTAGCCAACTGGACCAAGTCCCTAGTGAGACAGCTAGTAATGAAAAAGACCAATCCCGGCCCACCATCAATCTTGGAGTTAAAGCGAAACGAAAAGCTCGAACTGAGCCATCACTTCTTCCTGAGTTGCCTGATTTTATACCTTTTCGATCAGAATTCCCATTACACCATGCGAGGGTAGGTGTGAAATTTTGATACCTAAATTAAGTTAAGATAATTAGTTTAATTCTTGTATAGGCGAATATTCCGGCTGATTGTGGCCATGATCCTATATCGCTCCTTTCACTCTTTTTCAGTGATGAGATATTTGAGGAGATTGCAACAAATACCAATCGCTATGCAGCTATGAGATTGCATAGAGATAAGATTGTCCGACGACCATCAAGGCGGGGAAAGTCCACTTTAGCTGGTGATAATGGACAAGATTTAGGAGTACGGCGTAGTTGGAAGAAGACAAGTGCGGCAAAGTTAAAGATATGGTTTGGGATATTGATTAAGATGGGGTTACATCGAGAGCCATCGATTGCCTTGCACTGGAACCGGCAGGTAAGGCGACAATGGCAGCAGGTTTCTAAAAAGCCATTACTCAAGCATTGTGCTCGGAGAAAGCAACAAAATCTACCATATCGCGTACGCCGGAACTGTATCTCACTCTCCCGATTCCAGCAAATCAAAAAATATCTCCACATATCGGACCCATTGCTTAGCCTCACCAAGGCTGAATGGTATCGCAAGCTTGAGCCTCTTGCTAGCACTCTGGAGAACCGGTTTCAGAGTTACTTTCTTCCTGGAAGTAAAGTTGCAATCAATGAGGCAATGATTATGTTTTTTGGTCGTAGTTTTCATACACTTAAGGTCAAAAACAAGCCAATAAAGCAGGGATACAAAGTCTTTTGTCTCTGCTCTGGTGGTTATACCTATAGTCTGCGTTGGTACTCACTCTCGGAGGGAATTGCTGGCTTACAAAAAATCAATCATTTATCACCTACTTCCTCCTGTGTTTTACAACTTGCCAAAACACTTCCCTCAGGTTATCAGTGGAATCTCTTACTTGATAACTATTTCACCAATGTTGACCTATTTGAGGAACTCAGGAAAATAGGTATCGGGGCAGCTGGAACAACGCGAATCGATGCTCATGGGTTTGCTACTCAGTTAAAGATTGAGAAAAGTGAAGCCAAGAAACAGCTTCCATGGGGGCACCTCTCTGGCTGCGTCGTGCAAAATACCCGCTGTCTACTGTGGCAAGATAACAACAGCGTTTTTTTTATGACCACCTACCACGACATTCATCAGACCGTAGTCCGTAGCCGACGCCTCCCAAAGAAAACAAGTACAAACGCAACACTTGTTCGTCAAATCTTTGGAGATAGCCCACGAAAGGAACTACCAATTCCTCTCTTTATTGACGATTACAACTTTCATATGGGAGCAGTTGATGTTAGTGATCAACTACGCAGCTACTATTCAACACAACTACGATGCTTGCGGAATTGGCTTCCACTTTTTTTTTATCTTTTAGACATTACGATTATCAATTCCTACTAAATATTCCGTACCCTTTATCCCCACCTAAAGGCCCGGAGCCAACATTTTCTCTTCCGGGAGGATCTCGCTGATAAGCTTCCTGAGATCGGTATCAAGGAGAGCAATCTCCTTGGAGACTCTGATATACTGGAAAGCTTTTCTGATAACAGCATTGCTACCACTCCCGCAAATCAATCGTTTTCAACCAACCAAACTAGTTCCCCGCTCCTCCCATCTCAGTCAGCGGTGGTCCCTCAAGATATGCCAATTAGTACCAAAGGTTCACTCTCAAGCTCCCTCCCCTTCCTTTTCCTACTTTGTTATCATATATGACAAGGTAGATAAAAAAAATATAGCTAATATATGCTAAGATGTATGTTTCGCACAACACAATAAAGTCCAGGGACTTGGCCAGACTCTCAACTATCGCCCAAGACAGCAGACATATTACTTCCGGCGTAACTCTCCTCGCCCTTACCCTGTTGAGTTCCCTGCTCCCCACCAACATCACTACGAACAACGACCAACTCGGGGTCAATGCCTGTTCTGTCGGTGGAAAAAGGCAACTAGAGTTGATACAGTTACAAGTGTTACGCAGGTTTACATGGGCTGTCAAGAATGTGATTATGCGCTATGTAGAGAGTGTTTTTCTGAGTTTCATTGTCAGATTTAACAATGTCAATTCCCTGTTGTTTCCCGGCGGAAAAGCTTTCTGATATCACGTGCATTGGCTTGATGCCTAAACAAGTTAGTGCTATACATTTCAATCTGGACCGGAATGTCTCGACAGCCTAAGGGATAGTTTCCAGAAAGTCGTGATCCCCAAGGATGTAGGCTGTGTGCCCAAATCTGTTTTCGCCGCTTGGGGGGAAATATGGCACGATTCTCTATGCATCCCGAGTTTTATATATTTCCGATATTGCTGCTCCAACTTTCTTGGCCGGTCTCTGGAGTAGGGTCCAGAATGATTCTCGGGGCAGGTAAGCGGGGCTATGTGTTTGGGTTGTAGTTGTGTGCTTGTTCAATCATCTTGCAGACAGTTTTTCCATTTAAGCGAATGTTTGACCTGCCGAACCACCGCTCGAACCAAGGTTAGCTCCTGTTGCTAAGTTCCAAGCGATACCCGGGGAAGTGGTTAGGGCTGACTGCTACCAACTCTCGGTAGTGTAAGTGTCATAATATTATCAAGGGGTGGATATTTTTGGGCTTAGAAGTCGAATTCTCCAGGATAGGCGGAACAAACGAGCTGGCCTCAAATTATCGGATGATTATAATCTTTACCAAGAATGTCCGATAGTTTTTCTGGCGTGTTCAGAAAATTCACATTAGGTCACTTGAATTGTCTGATGAGCGCGGTGGGAGAACTGCGACAAAGAGATTTTGTGAAACAAAGATCAAATAAATTAATAGAGATCAATCAACTAAGCATTGCTGTTCCGTTTCCAACTCTCATAACAAGTAAAAAAAAAAAAAGGATAGAGTGCGATCAACTCATCCCCGAGTGAAGCTACCCAGAGAGCTAACAGTTCAGCCCCTATGACACGATTGACTTCTGATGCCCCTCAATTCGCTGCTTGAGTTCTTGCAGTAGGAGCACCCAAGTGTCCCCCAAGGTCCTCAAATCCTCCACCTCAGCCTCCCACTCTCCATCGCTAACTATACCCCACTCCTCCTCAGTACCACCCACCATGGGCCAATTCATCAATTCGGCGGTCGCATCTTTGAGAATCGCCTCATCGCTGAAGCCCTCCGCCAGACGGATTTTGTAGATTTTTTCGGCGCAGGTGAGCCGGTGCGACAGGGAATCATGCACGGATGGGCGGGTGAAGCGTGGGATTTTCCCGGGGTTTGTAGGGAGAAGGTTGAGTGTAGTGATTAGGTATGTAGTTATTTGATGTAGTGTTTGAAGTAGGGTGGCGTAGTAGTCTGAGGAGGGGGCTGGCATTTTTGGTTTTGGAGTTGGTGTTGGTCCGCGGTTGGTGTAAAATTTATATGCTAGATGTTTTGTTAACTGGTTGCTGGGAGTAGGTTCTTGAAGGAGCTTAAGTGGCAGTTTGGTGCACGATGGTGACGAACGGTGGTGTGGTTGGTGTTGCCAGGTGGCGTTTTTATAAGAGTGAGTTTTTTTTCAAGCTGTTTTGTCTTGAAAGGCTGGTTGGCGGGTATGTTTGGCAAGCTGTCTTCGCTTTATCAAGATACATGGTCTTCGCAAAACATAGAAATAAATAATGCCAAATCTTGATTTCGAGGTGCCATACTATCCCGGAAGTGTAACCGAAATATGTCCTTGAAATAGTATTGCGAAATTCAAAACTTATCATATCATACAACGCAGAAGCACCCACCGTGGCCGCTACATTGTCTAGAAAGTTATTGGCGGAAAACCCTGGAGTCAGATATGGCCCCTTAACATCACTCGGCCCGGGACTGACCTTACTTCAAGCAATAGTTTGATCAACCCTTCTCACTCGGGGACAAAAGAAAACTCCGTCAAAGGGAGAACCGGCTTGGAGGGGGATTTCACGCATCACCTCCCCGAACACATGACCTCACGCAGTTGTCCCCGGGACTACTTAGCAGCGACCCCCAGGCAGATTTGGAATGCTGGAGTAGCAATGTCGGGGATGTGAAATTAAAGACACGATGAGCATTGGGTCATCTTTCCCCCATCTAGCAAAGAGGTGTGGTAGCAATCTCACACATTTTGGTATCACTAGTCCCACTCTCTAGTGATTACATCTCGATAAGAAAACTTGGACAGATGATAAAGTTCACCGGGACTCAGGGCAGCCGTGAGAGTAAGGCCCCGGCGACGTTTGCAGCCACTTTTGGAATTTAGGAGTCTACTTTGAAAGTTTTGAGTTTGGAAATAATGTTTCGCCGGAGCCTGTAGGTATCACGCCGGTGTGAAACTAGATATTGCGGAACGGTAGTGTGTGCTGGTTCAACTGGTATTTATAATATGTGCTTTATGGTCTATCATTTTGGTGTATTGAATGGGGGGGGTCTGAATTGGGGGTGGAGAGGGGGGGGAATTTTTTGAAGCGCTGTTTTCTCTGGATGAGGGATATTGCGAGAGGCGGGGTGTCAAGTGTCTTTTTTGCTCTCTTTTCTCTTAGCTGAGAGAACGAGAAAGGGTCAAATGAAGTAAATTTTGTGCGACAAAATCGTCTTTTTTCCAGAAGCTAATCAAGTGCTTATGGTTGTCTCCGGAAACGCAGAGATAGATACCCAGGGGGCGCCTTACGCACGTGAGTGTTCGCTCGCCTTCTTTGTGTTGAAATATGTTCTCTCCTCTATTCGCCCATCAGCTTAGGAGTGAGGGGTAGTTCTTTCTCGGATGTTTGGTGCATTGTAGAACACCCTGTAGCATATTGTGCTCCGTTTCGAAAACGGTTGACATTATATCCCTCGGCCTCCATTATTCTTATATTGGAGTCTGAGCAAAACACGAACAGCAATTAAATTCATTGAATGACTCGAGAGAGGTGAAGTCATGTCAAAGAAGTGCCTAAGTCCGTGGGGCCTATAATATGGTCAGTCTATCACCTACCTCTATGAAATGACGAAAGCGTATTTCGGGAATCGAACGGTAGACGGAGTCCGGTCGGTATATTGACGTCGTACAGCAACAGAACTGGGCCCTGTTTGGTACGACAACTTTTGTATAAAGGTCTGATTCCAGAAGCCTAGCTCCCGTAATCGTGCAAGAGTTGTTTTTAGCCGCCACAACCCGCGGGTGCCCGCTGACCCGCAACAGTGCCCGACAGCTCGACGTAACTTTATGGCTCAACATCACTTTGTGGCTCGTAATCACTTCGTGGCTGAACATCCATCACTTTACGGCTTGGTGTCCTTTTGGGTACACTGGTTCTTTTCCATTGTGATACAAAATGACCATATTTCCTTCCGTTTAACAATTATTTTTATAGTATCATAGAAATGGTTGCAAAAGCGGAATGGAATTGTTGTGCTGGAAGGGACACTAAGCCGCAAAGAGGCGTTGAGCCACAAAGTTACTATGGTGAGCCACAAAGTTAGGTTGAGCTGTCGGGTACTCTTTCCCAACCGGGCGAATTAATTGAGAATGATCGTGGTAGGGTGGATGGGTAATTGAACCTGGATCGAGGGCGGGGGGCGGGGCATAATGGGAAACGTGGGTCTAATGCAATCGGTGGAGGGGACTGCAATGGAAAAGGCAGTATAACAGGGAAGGGATAGAACGAAAATTTTGTACAACAGCGGATCACTAGATCTTGGCATTTCGGGGATCCTACCAGTAATCCGGGCTGCCAGAGTTTTCAGCACCAAATCAGACGATGTTCTATTCCTCCAATATTTCGTGTTATTGTTCTACACAGGATGAGGTATCATACTCGATCGGATGCAGGAAATTTAGTTGGATTTTGGATGACCAAGCTGTATCCCACATGCTGCACGAATTTCTAATAGACAGCGCTTGTTTGGATGAATTCCTGCCCTCTCCAATCTATGGAGGGTCGGCGCCGGCACTGTTAAGTTTTGCTACCCCCAAGGGTACTGGAGGTTATTTGTTATCCCTCGAATCTATGTTGACCTTGTGAAGTTCTGAGGAGGAGTGAGCGAAAGGTGAATATAGTGGGATAGAGCTATGTGTTAATATAGGTTTCATATCGACCAACTGCCCAAGCTCCAACGCTCTGAACCATATTAGAGCCCTCTAAATGACATCACCCGTCGCTCGGTTGACCATCAACCCCGCGAGCGATAACACCTTATAGCAAGATCATACAATCTGACCACAGAATCAAATGCTTCTTCTACCTCATCCTTATCATAAATAACGGCAATCCTAACCAACCCGGAAAGCATCTTCTCAAAAAGCTCCTTGTCAGCCCTGATATTAGACTGGACATTTCCGTAACCAATTCCACAGGCTTCCGCGATATCTTTCTATAATACCCCCAAATAACCCCCCATGTTAGCCGCACATTTCCATCCTCGTCACCGCTACCTTGACCTGCGGGGAGATTAACCATACCCTTTGACAAAGCATAATAGCCAACTTCTTATACTCCTGCTTTGCAATCTTCAAATTTCTCAATACCAATCCTCCATTCTCGGGGGTTAGGGTCTTGCTAGCGGTGATGATTGGGAGGACCTCGGATTTATAGTGTTTTGTGATGTCTGCCAAAGCGAAGATTTCTGGAAGATTTGAGCAAGCAGCTTGGGGGCTGCTACCATTTGGGATAGTTTGGGTGGCTCGATTGAGATTTCCTAGGGCTTGAAGGATGTGGATGAGACCCTCGCTTACGTTGGTAGCTGGGAAGGTGGTGTCCACTTGGCGGGGGGCGCTGAGGAGCAGTAGCAGTAGGAGCGGAAGTAGGTAGTACATGGTGGTGGAGCGGTAATTTTGGATAGTCAATAGACGAAGTTTGGAGGAATATGTGTGGTGTGGTGGTTATGAAGGTTTTTTTTCTTCAGAGTCTTTGTGGGGTGAGGTGGAGGTGTAGGGGTTGGTGCTTTGAGCTACGATCTACCAAATGTGTTTGAATTGTTGGACGCTGTCTTTTCGCTAGTGGATTAGCAGTCCAGGGCTTTGGGTGCTAGTACGCATTATGGAAGTGATGATGCAGTTGAAGGGGGGGAAAGAGCACTGTAAATGGCTATCAAGCCCCCCAAAGAAAATCTCGACAAAAGTCCGTGAATGCCCTATCACATTGCTTCTCTCGGATCAAGGCTAGCGCGACGCGCACAGAATGTCACTCGCCCGCGGGAGCCAATAGGGGTCGGTTAGTAATCAGACGGAGGCCAAAATACACCAAAATTGCGTGCTTTCGAGCAATTCTGTTTCTGTAGATACCTTGAAACCTAACCTTGAAAAGCATGATATATATTTATTTTAGGCCTTTGTCTGGGGTTTGTGCGGAGCTGTGGGCACATGAAGTGGGTAAGGTGTGGTGGAATGTATCTTCCCTATACAAAAATCCTGATCTTGGCAGGTGCGATATGATACCATGCAGGAAAGGTCGTTCCACTCCTTATTGGAGAATGTAAGGGAAAAATAGCACATTTTTTTGTAAGGGTGTTATTCTTGCAAATTACTATTTGAATTTTTTCCTATCTTGTTTCCTCCCATAGGCGCTGGGTATGACACTAGCTCGAAAACTTGCAATTTTGTTGTGTTTTGGACACTGTCTGGTTACTAAACGACTCCCATTAGAACTACCGGTGAGGGCTGAAAATGGGTAGGATGGAAAAGGTCATGTATTTGGTAGGGGTTGACCCTGCGGAATTTTCTATTCGAGAAGGGGAGCACGTGGCATGGGAGTTTTCTCCTCTTAGGCCGCTCACCCCTTCCCATCTTAGACTAAGGGGCCGTTTGGCTGTAGAACAATGATTTCAGAAAATTTTAAAACCATGGTTTGTAACCATGATGCGCCAAACAGCACAGTTTTACCAAACTGCAAAATTTCTTAAATAGGGTTAAAAGTAAAAACTTAAGGGGTATAGGAAAAGGAAGTAGAAACTTAGTAAAAATAATCTTGTAATCTAATATATTAAATCACATTTAAGTAATATATTATTATAGAAATTAACTTCTTTTAACTTTAATTAGCTCAACAGGTGATAGTTACGATACAATAATTATTGTAATATTATCCAAACTATTATGACTTTTGAGAGACTACCAATACTTTTAAAATGTCCTCTAAAATGATGAATGAGATTCCTGACCCTACCATGCAGGAATATGATATGGCATTTGTAATAATTAAATGAGGCTCCACAGTGACTTGGTGGAAAAAAAAAATTTAAAAGTTTATTTTTTTTAATAACCCTTTACCTAACTCTATCAACATCTAAAATACGGTTTCCACAATTTGTAAACCATTGTTTGAAATCCAAGTCCACCAAACAGCCCAGTGGTTACTAACCATAGTTTGACTCAAACCATAGTTGGTAACTACACAAATGTGTAACGCTAAACGGCCTCTAAGCAAGCAACTACTTCGACAGTGACGAGAAAAAGTGTTCTTTCTTCCCTGTCCAATTGAGCCGTGCCTCACCTATTTTTACTTCCTCTTATTGTTCAAGTTACACAACACATCTGTGAGTCAACTCACCTCTACAATACGATACGGTTTAGCCAAGGGTCACGATCACAGATTTTTCCAAGGTCTAGTGCACATACGACACACTATCCGACTAACTGCGGCTTCTGGGAAAGCGTAACACCGGTAACTTAATATGGGTCCGTTATTGTTGTCATGTGGCAGGAACTTGCAGCTCTAGGCTCATTCGCTACTGTAGTTCATTCGCTATCCATGCGGTACATAACCCTAACCCACTACTCTCTCCTACAGCCCAACGCCTCACCGCCCTACAGAAACCTACAGAAGCACGATATCGATCCTAAGGTTTGAAGGCAGTTTTGGAACAATAAAAAGATATTAAGTGCTGAGACTCATAAATTTTTTACGCTTTTTTTTTAAAGCCCGAAGTGAAAAAATAAGAAAACATAAACCACTGTACTTCTGCGTAGATTGAGTTATGAAGAAATCAGCGTTGGATCATGCTGTGATATTTATGGTTGATATTTACCATAACCTAATTTGTGGGCGAGTATCAATATTATTATTGCTGTGGTATGGATATGATAATATTTCCACTCCCGACGTTGAGGGAACACCGCACGACAATAGGAAGCCTCTCATCCCCATGTTTATTGCCACAATAGCACACGTAATTGTTCGACCTATTGTTCTTCCAGGGAATGTTTATTTCTATTTGTTTGTGACATGTTCTCATCAGCGATAGTCCTCTTTCCTTGCTGCATTTTCCAAAGCATGACATGGAGGGGGGGATGTGACCGGTAGCTGGATGGTGAAGGTTAGGTAATAATTGCCTAGAAAGGTATGATAACATTATGATAGTTTCTGGTAAGATGTATGATATAAAGGCCGGCTCTAAGGGGTTGTGTGGTTGCTTTTATTTTCGCGGGGCAAGGTTATGGTGGCGCCCTTTCGGATAGCAGGAGAACTGCATCTCCTAGGGATATTGGGTATGCACTCGTAATTCCCTCCCTATTTTGCTGTCGGTTACCATACACCGCACCCATCGCACTGTGTGGTATATAATATTTATTTCTCACTTGCCGCTCTGGTGGGATTTTGTGTTATCGATTGTGCTCCTTGAGTGAGGGGGATGCGGGTAGGGGGAAGCAGAATGACGCATCCGGGCGTTTTACAGGTTCCATCTAATCTCTTTGGGAGTATGATACATCTATTACTCTGGCTGATCCATGAGCTGCTTCGCTGAGCATGCCTAGCCACAGTTCGGCCGGGATCCTCGCCCTAGCTTTTTTCTTTTTTTTTTGATGAAATTTTTCTTTTAATCTACTGTGTTACCATATGACTTATGTGGTATAGGGGAAGGCAATATAGCGACTAAAACTATGAATTTCGAGCTTCCTCAAGCTAAAACCGAAGGAAATATCCTCCGTATAGAGGTCAATATTCTAAACTGGCTTGAATAAACAGTGTGCCTGTTGTATCTCAAACAGCATATCAAAGAAAATTAATTAATGAGGTGTGACTGTCTTTTAACACGTATTTTTCTAAAGTCTATAACAAACAGCCTATATCTAATATACATATATTTTTCAGGGGGGGGGCGATAGAAAGAGGTGAAAGATGCGCAGAAAACGTACAGCACTGCCGATGCAAGAGGAGAATATATATTGGAAAATAACAATGGAGTTAAATATAGAAAAAGGAATCCAAGACAATATTCTCTCTAACCGCATTAAAATAGGAAGGAATGCAGAGGCGGAGAGTTGTAGGTCGCTAGTTGACTGCAATGGTATGTGCCCAATGCCCTTTTGCAGATAGGATATATTACCATGTCCGGATGATCCTCCAGCTAGACCCCCAAGCATAGGACTGGAGTGAAGCAAAGAAGGCTATAATCACAGGGGAGCATGGCCAGTAGCGGGTGGAGTAGGGTCTAGTGGGGAGGCTAGTGATCCTCGGAATATGGATGGCTGGCTCGTGGGCGATTAGGAAGGTAGCGTGAATCCGCACTGGAATTTGGCAGGAAAATCTATTACTCTTACCTAGGTTAGAGGGTGATATGTGGGGGATTTGCGGGCTGTTTTTGGCATTGGCGCCCACGGTATCAGTTTCGAGAGAGCATCGGATAGTGGTGTCTTCGCTGTGTTTGGGGGTTGGTTTATTGGTGTTAGCATCCTCGGTCTAGGAGTAATTTCACCACCCCCTCATGCCAGTTCTCAGACGCATGTAGAAGTGGAGTTACGCCAGCTTTGTCTGGCTTGCCGGGTTTAACCTCTTTCCGTCCCAGCAGCAACCTTACCGCCCCTTCGTGCCCCTCCCAAGCAGCGTATAAGAGCGGCGTTCGGCTGCTCCCATCTTCCTTGTCGGGGTTTACTTCTTTCCGTCCCAGTAGCAATTTCACTACCCCTTCATGCCCCTCCCTAGCAGCGAGCAAGAGCGGTGTTTTGCCATACTTGCCAGGCTTATCGGGGTTGACGTCTTATCGTCCTAGTAGCAGATTCACCACCCCCTCATGCCCCTCTCGGGCAGCCCGTAAGAGGGGTGTATCACCATATTTGTCTGGCTTTTCTGGGTCGACGTCCTTCCGCCCCAGCAGCAATTTCACTACCCCTTCATACCCCTCCCAAGCAGCGTGAAAAAGTGGCGTCCGGCTGTTCTCATCTTCCTAGTTGGGGTTGACCTCTTCCCGTTCTAGTAGCAATTCCACTATCTCTTCATGCCCTCCCCAAGCGGCATATAAGAGTGGCGTCCTGCCGGCCCCATCTACCTTGTCAGAGTTTACCTCTTTCCGTCCTAGCAGCAATTTCACTACCTCCTCATGCCCCCCCCAAGCAGCCTGTAAGAGTGGTGTATCACCGTATTGGTCTTGTTTGTCGGGGTTGACCTCCTTCCGCCCCAGTAGAAATTTCACCACCCCTTCATGCCCCCCCAAGTGGCGCGTAAGAGCGGTGTATTGCCATATTTATTTTCCCTGTCCGGGTTGACCTCTTCTCGTCCAAGTAGCAATTTCGCTATCCCCTCATGCCCCTCTAGAGCAGCATATGAGAGTGGCGTCCGGCTGCAATTGTCTTCCTTGTCGGGGTTCACCTCTTCCCGCCCCAGAAATAACTTCACCACCTGCTCATGCCCCCCCGGGAAGCGTGCAAGAGTGGTGTTTTGCCGGTATCGTCTGGCTTGACGGGGTTGATGTGTCCATGCTCAAGTAGCAACTCCACCAATCCCCCATGCCCACTCCTAGCGGCCCAATTGAGAGGTGTATTGCAGCAACAGTCCCATTGGTTT
Source organism: Tuber indicum (assembly GCA_006112555.1). Lineage (NCBI taxonomy): Eukaryota > Fungi > Ascomycota > Pezizomycetes > Pezizales > Tuberaceae > Tuber > Tuber indicum. Next base: position 802,765 of record VBSK01000383.1, read on the forward strand.
ATGTCAAACCTTTCTAGTTCTATCAAAGCTCTCATAACCTCGCTGAGTCCGAAGACGGATGCACAGTGCAGTCCAGTGTACGAAGAAAAGGAATCGATGTCCCTCACAACATAGTGCCCCAATATGTGCTCCAAAAGTGGTTTAATGGATGCGTGGTTATCATACTGGTTGAAGAGTTTCAAGGCAAGCAATTTCGCACAATTTGAGAGCCCCATTTTAGCGTGGATTCCCCAATAGAGAGCAGAATATCGGAGAAATGGTACGGCACTAATATCATAAGAGGCTGTGGCCGATAGATCCATCACTTGCATGGAATTTAGATACGTTAAACAGGCCTCCGAAATTACCATGTGAACTGTTTGGAAAAGGTCAGGATGACTGGTCAGATACTCTTTGAGGGTGAAGTGAATCAACCGAACAGTCGAAGCCTCTTTATCCACAGCTACAAGTCCTTCGCAGCAAGTCATTACGGTGCATATTGATGGAACGTTATCAGCGTTGAAATAAGTGGACCCTATTTCAACTGCCAGGGCGTGGCATAACTCACCCGCTTCCAACAACCGTTCTGAATGACAAATCCACATCAAGGCGGCCATGCCAAGTCTCGATTTCTCTCTGCCTTGCGCTTTGATCCGCTGCAGCGTTGCGCCGTAAGCATCCCCCAAGCCTAGGCCATCCGTCATTACTCTGAGCCTTTCTCGCCGCCGATGGATGGTGGTCTCTTGTAGTATTGCCTCGAGATTGAGAGAAACTAATAAAAATGTAGATTATGGATCCGTCAGCGGATAGCTTTAGGAAGGTTTCCTCATGTAATCGATCCTACTCACACTTCCGAGACAGTTTCGGGAATCTTCTTTACAATTTATTCTTCCAATCTATCGTCCATCGCTCCGGGAGTTGTGTCTTCTTCTATTCTTGTATGGATATATTGGATAATATCCCGCTTTTGGGGACTTATTGATGCAACTGATATTTCCCCAGGGAAGTGCTTTTCTACCTCATTCTGGACGTGCGATCTTCCAGTGAGGAACACTCGAATGTTAGGGGACTTTCGGAGAATGTCGCTTAGTGAACTGAGGATCTTGGCCCGATGCACTGCAGCGCATTCGTCCAGCGCATCGACACAGATAAATATACGCTGCAGAGACGAGATGGCTCCCAACAAGTTAACCATCTTTGGAAGTTGTAGCCTCCGGCCACCGATGACTTTTTTCTGCTTCTGAAACGCTCTGACTATATCTTCGGGAATTTATTCAAAACCACTAATAATCTGTTTCAATAGAGAACCCAACATGCTGGTCGGAGACTGCTCCCCTTGGACGGCAAAGTCAAAGTAGAAACAGGCAACGGCAGTGTCTTCTCCGGCCTCATCGCATAAGAAATCTATTACTAGGGAGCTGATATTGCTGTTTGTCAGGGTGGCACTTTTCTGTTTTCTACCCTCGGGGATCGCTTCTCCCACCTTGTAAATGTCTTGCCGGCTCCCGGGCCGCCGTACCAGACAAAGGTAGCACTCTGAGATTCGTCCCGATATTCAGCGCACCAGCCTCGAAACTGCTCAGTTTTCAGAAGCCAGTCTCCCACGTTGTCCACCCGTCGTGTTTGGATATCCTAATGCCGTATGTGGGGATCGAGAGGAGATAACCAGGTCAGGATTTGAGACCGGTAATCAGCGGTAAATTGATTCAAGACGTTATTAAAGGAATTGGTATTGTTGGAAGAAGTGATGATGTGATTAAAAGAGTTGGTAATACCATTCAGATTTCGAGGCATTTTCTGATCGTTCTTTCTCGGGATTTAGTAGAGGACTGGTTGATGAGATACCGGTATTGTGGTGCTAGGTGGTAGGGTTTCCGGGAGCTGAAGGAAAGCGGGGTTTGTCTGTGTTTCTCAGCCTGGTAGACCAAGACAAGAACACAAGGTCATGATCCAATCATGGTGCCGGAGGCTTGTGAAACCGATGGACCCTCGTGGATACCACAATAGTATTGTTTGACTTTGGTAGTGTGTGCTGCAGCAACAACTATCGTATCATATCATAATGCACATGAGTCCCCGGCCCTTCTTAGTTTTGTACGGTACTTGTACGAGAGCGACTGCGGTACGGTCGGATAGAGGTTTTGGGGTAATAAAATGGGGAAGGTGGCTTTGGCCCCGGGAAGAAAGGGTCACCACCTTCGTCCATACTGAACCCGCTACTAAACAGGGTGGGCGGCAAACGGGGATTGGTAACAAGTAATGTTTCGCTACCTGCTTTGACTACGATATTATACTCGAGCACTCCGACCATTGTCCATCACCTGCCCACCTCCGCCTTGGGTGCGGCTAAGATTGTAGAACTTGAAAGTTAGAACTCTTGGTAAGTGCGGGATTCGGGGGGACGAGAAATCAAGTTACTCCCCGGGCAAGAAGTTCTTGTCATTTGGGTCGGCCTTACCAGAGTTCCCTCGGCTTTGGAGGGTTCTAAGCGACTATTCAAAACGGATAGTGCACCATATCACTACCAAACCTTACCTGTGCAGCACTCTGCGTATTTCACAGTCTGAACTGCTCACCTGACCTCCGCCAAAAGTTTATCATAAGCCGATTTGCTGAGGTTCTATGTTCTCGGTATAACTTAACCCCCGCGGTGAAATCAGGTGCCAGGAGATGGGAAAATGGATTGTTCACCATCAAATCATAAGTACCGAAACCTACACTTTTCCTCAATGAAGCCACGACACTTAGGGGATTGTGGATTCCAGTTGTGGGTTGTGCGTAAAAAGGGATTTCTTCCTCGCACTGTTTTGCTTCTCGAAGTGATTATTAGATCATGATGAATTGTCGCCATTGATGCCGCTGCTTCGCTCTGCGGTACTGTACTTGTATGATGTAGACTGATAGCCCCTTGACCCGCCTCCTCCGGTATCACTAATTCGTGGGTTTGCGTAAACCATATCTTTATCACAGCTGACACGATCCACTTTCTTCCAAGCTTAGTAAGAGATACCGCTATAAAATATTGTACAGTACTCGGGCAATCTACCGCGATAATTAGGAGATATTCGGTTTGAATTAAATGAGGTGAGTTAGTTACTGTACGGTACAACTCCTTTCTTCCCTGCTACTCATGTTATGAAATCGCCGAGCACCAACCTGTAAAATAGGTATCATATTTTTGAGTCAACGGCCTTTTTCGCTTCTGCGCATGATTTTTCTTTCCTTCGGAGGAGAAATCAACGACTAGTGTTACAGCACTCAAGAGCGAAACAGCACTGAATCGCAAAGGTCCCTCGAGCCCCCCCCCACATTTGTTGACCACCTCAATACTTTCTGCTAATTCGGCTACTTGTAGAGTTCACAACTAAATGGGCCGCTCCCAAAGAACAAGGATCCGGTTGCTAGACCGAGGCCTAAGCTTTACAGAATTATTTTTTTTAGTATTGACGGCAGGTTATAACGCACGAGATAGCTACAAATATAGTGGTATCCGGTGAGAAGTGACAGATTGTCCAGCGGTTGAATTTATTTACCGGTCGGGCGGTGTGGGATGCTGGCTTGTCACCGGCGATTTTCTGAGATGGTATGATAGAACGGTATGAGGGGCGGCCCCCTTCCGGCGGGTCTCCCGCACATGCTACAAAGGAGCAGCATACGGTCAACACGGAGGCTCTTGATAATAGGCTCTGGTGGATTGAATCGCATCCTTGAGGAAGTACGTGAACCCTTCGAAGTTAAATGCCGTGAGCTTCGCCCCCTGAAATCCTCGATTTTCTGGTTAAATCTCTCTAAAGCGTAAACGGGCATTATTTAAAACGATGCATTCACGAGTGTGAAGTATATATATAGGAAAAACTTCGGAATATCAGTTTATTCACTTCTATTCAGGAGAAACAAAGAGACTGGCAAAAGAGCGAGTATATATTAATATAATCTTAACGGGCAGAGAAAGGCATATGGGTACCGAGTATGTAGTTCTTTTCCGAGCACCTCATGGTGCTGATGAGGACTCTGAAACACTAGGTCCACCCATAGTATATTTCAACAACGAGCTTCCCCCAAATCCCCCTGCCAAAGCTTTAGTTCTCCTTACAGCACATCGCCCGTCAATTGCTGGAACCGGAACCCTCCTTACTGGGGGGCGATGCGTTAGAGCTAAAGCCGAGAAGCATTTCACTAGAGATGCCATCCTGACTCTTATGAAATCAACTCATTAGGTGATTGGAAGATATCTTCACACAGGGTTGGATAGCGGCGCTGGGGTGGATATAGTAAGCTAGGAATTGTGAGCCGGTATTCTGGGGACTGGTCCGGAACGACCCCTGAAATGTGTGAATAAATACTGGGCGCTGCACTAGTATGGAGAAGCCTCGGTCATGATACTGGTAGAACTCTTACCCTCTCTCCCTTAGCATAACTTATGCATCTTCCTTTCCACCGACGATGCCCCAGTTTTTTTTTTTTCACATCTGCCTCTTTAAAAGATTAGGCGACACCAGGTTCTTTCCTATACAGTAAGTAGGTCCTCGGGGGTAGAGGTATTTAGGTTTATTGGTTGGGTACCCCTCATGTTGCTGATAAAAATCCATGGAAAGCTGGTTGGAGATGTGGCATTAGTTGCTGCTCCCATGCTATCCTTTAATTCGCACATTATATCATAACATGCCGTATTTTGTGGTCAAATTTGCTATCTCCGTATAGGGTTCGAGTCTCCTCACTCAGATAATATGTTTCTAGTAAGGCTTGGGCCGTGTTTGGCAAAAATGGAACCATTTCATTTCCCCATACAAAGCCACCATTTCCCTCCATTTTAAATTTTTGGATCGCAACTGGTATTTGGCAAATCAGTAACCTATCGACTATTCTATTCTGATAACTAAACAAAACCATTTCAAATAGAACTGTTCTCCCCCAAACACTAATAAACAGAAATTTTTCATATCTGTATAAAAATTTAATATTGTTTAAGAAATTGTATAATAGGACAATATGCTACATGAGAATTCTATTATGGTTCATACTCAGTTGTCTTACTACAAGCTATATATGTTACCAACTGTATGCCGCAATTGTACAACGAGTCATGCAAATTGGTTTCATGTCAGTAGTATCTATTTATGAAGAAGAAAAAAAGAAAAAAAACTTACAAGTAACTTGAAATAAACTAAACATTGTGGGAAAATCTTTTTTTCTTAGGGTAAGTGACTGTTTTGCATAAATGGAGCCACTTCCATCTAAACAGACAGGTGGGAACCAATGAGAAGAAATGGAAGATGACTATTTCAGGTCTGAAACTGTTTTTAAATGGAACCATTTCTTATAGCTCCATTTTTGCCAAACAGGGCCTTAGTATTATTGAAAAAAACAGGAATAGGGAGATCGTGATAATCATTGCTTGGTTGCCACGCTGGAGTTTACTCAATTTCTTGGTTCCTTTTTTGTTCGCCACTGGCCTTCATTTGTCTGAGTGAGGAGATTAGAACCCTGTACAGCAATAGGGAATTTGACTAGAAAATACAGTAGGCTCTCTGGCACGTATTGTCGTAGCATGGCATTGGTTCGCTTTACACTTAGGGGGATACCTCACCACTGGCGGGAACCGGCAACCTCTAGTACCGGGGGTGAAGGGTAAGTCTTGTTCCAGGCGTTCTTGGCCACTCAGCGAACAGTATTTGCTCCAGCCACTGCGCCAAGAGTTCGACAGACTTTTTTCCCCACCAAATTGCGAGGAAATCCACCAATTATGTGCTTTGTTAGCGGTTCATACCCATACAAACTGTGCCTAAACAAGAGTAAATGAAAGGTTCGACAGACTTTTGCGCACACCCTAAGTACGTTGAAATAAGAAACGGTTAAGGTGAAACTCATAATTGCGTAAAAATTAGAGCCCCAGAGGGTTTAGTCCCTGCCATAAAGGGATAGTTAGCCTATGGTGTTTTATTGCGATTTCGAGACAAACCCAGAATAAAAATTTTGTTTGAGCGTACTAGCACGCTCCGGTTCCCTCCAAATAATGTGGTATTCACACAATAACGCCCGGCAACCTGCTTCTATTGATAATTAAATATTACTTGGCCATCTTAATACCGTAGTTGTTGTAATAAGTATTAGAATGTATACCTCATAGTGTTGTCTTACGTATGCCTGCATGAAATAATCGCTTTATGTTTGCTCCTAATGCTGTAATTACCTTTCCCTTTCGTCTTTCATATTTTCCTAGTTCTGAACTCTTCTTCTCTCTGTACCGAGAAAACGTACAACCTCATCTCACAGGTCCTTTCGCAACAGGTTATGAGCCCGGTTTTGTCGCTTGCTTTCTCTACCTATCAAATCCTCTTCTGTCCCTGCTCTCATCTTAACTTTTAACCTTTCTGCACATCTTCTCTCATTCTCTCCTTTAATTTGAGGCTCAGCTATCCTTGCAAATGAACTCCATCTATCGGTCCAAGTTTGCGGGGGACATTCCACTCCTCACAGCAAGCAACTATCATGTTTGGAAAAATGCAGTTACTATTTATCTGCAGGCAATCCGAGTATATGATCATGTCACCGGGCTTGCTGTTATCCCCATGGACCAGAGCACTATCAACCAAGGAGATGCTGGGAACTCTAGTACCTCGATTGACAATAAAGAGATACAGGAGGCCCGAGACAATTTTCTTCAAGTAGAAGCGAAGGCTAAAGGTGTAATTCTGGGATCCACATCTCCTGCCTTTCGACCATATTTGACTGGTGTCAGGATCCTAGATCGGACATAGTAGATTTTATTAGTTAATTAGTAAGTTTCATTGGTTACGAAATTGGTTTATGAGTTTCCTTTGTTACGTAGTTGTTTTATGTTATGATTTATGTTTTCACGCACTTGATCTATTCAGAGGTCATGTGATTTATGATGGGCTATGCAACGAGGCAGACTGCAAGGCAGACTCGTTGAGGTTTCATTTGTTATATTTCACGCACGAGACTTATTTAGAAGTCACGGGGCTGCATAAGGAGGCTATGCAACGAGGCTACGCGCAAGGCAGACTCGTTAGGTTTATGTTATGTTTTATGTTATGTTTCACGCACATGATCTATTCAGAGGTCATGGGGCTGCGCAAGAGGGCTGCGCAAGGCAGACTGGCAAGGCAGACTGCCTATGGTTTGATTTGTAAGCGGGTTGAGGGAAGGACTATATAAGGAGTCCTCAGAGGCGAGTTAGTTAGTTCTTCACGCAACCATCTAAGTTATTTTCCTACTTATTGTTTTAAGAACGAATTTACTTTATTCTATATACCTCACGATAGTTACACAAGCTTAGTAGAAGAGGAACGCCTCTACGACTACTAAGTGTAACAAGAGAAAAAGTAATAGTGTGAACGCACACTATACGAGAACGACGAAGAAAAGTAATAGTGTGAACGCACACTATTAATACGAAATATATAGTGTCATAAGATACTATAAGCGAAGTATCGTTGCCTGTCGCGCGAACTGATATAGGAACAGGACCCCTTAACATTTGGTTGCATCTCACCAGCGACGCCCAATGATAGACAACACGGCTTTCAACCCAGATCACGAAGGTAATCTCGATATAAACGACGATACCCTAGGGTTAGGAGGAGATTTTACCGACGCCCTAGAAAACGCATCAGCACAGCCCTCAAGGACAGGAAGTCCAGTCACACCAGAAGACAGATCACCTGCGGAAAGCTCCGACGAAGAAGGAACACCAACTCCAAGAAGGATGGCGGACGTACCCGCACCAGTGGCGGCACCACCTGCCCCAGTCAATATAATCGGCATGACTGAGGCACAATTCAACGCTTTCCGAATTTCCGCTCAACCAAACTCGAGGAATCGACCGAAGCCAAGGGAGCCTGATGTGTTTAAAGGAGATCGAACGAAGTTTCGGAGCTTCATAGCTCAACTAGAGGGGTACTTTAGGGTCAAAGAATACAACGGCAGCGAAGACAACCTAAAGGTAGCCTTTGCGGAGTCTCTCCTGAGAGACACGGCCGAGGCATGGCTCAACCCCTATAGCGGAGGATCCAAACCAAGGACTTGGGACACGTGGGACGAGTTCAAACAAACCCTAAAGGAACAATTCGGAGACCCGAATGCAAGAGAAACAGCACGACTCAAACTCGAGACAATGAAGCAAGGAAGAAAGAACATGACAGAGTTCTGGAACGAGTTCCGACTTATCGCAAGCGAAGCAGAATATGACGACAACTCCCTATGGAATCACCTGTTGTCAGCATGCAGCGAAACGCTACAAGACGCTTGGGGCTTAGGAGATACACCTTTCACCACTACCGACGCTTTCGCAAGATGGGCAATCGCGAAGGAGAACAAGCTCAACCAGGTGAAGCATGCAAAAAAGCAGAACCCCACGGCGAGACAACAAGAAATACCAAGAAGCGCCGACGGAAAATATGTGGCTAAGACTACCACATCTGGAGGAAGCGGAGGAGAACCGATGGACCTGGATGCGGTAAGGGGAGGAAAGAAGAAGTTCCAAACCCGATTCGGGATGCCGAAACTATCACCCTTGGAATATCGGAAGAGAAGAGAAGAGAACGCATGCCTCAGATGCGGAAAGAAGGGACACTTTATTGCGCAATGCGGGAATAAAGATGTCAAGATCCGAGAGATGACGATGGAAAATCCCCAGGAGGATTTAAATGACTCGGGTCCCCAGTAAATAGTGGTCGGAGGGACCAGCCAAAGGGAAAACCCACCAGGATTACACAACTATCGACGGCTTTTGATAACTCGGCACTATTCCAACACACGGACAACAAAGAAGAACAAGACGATTCCGATCACCTCATGCTCAAGATAAAGATATCAACAAACAATGGAATAACGGAGACCAACGCAATGCTGGATTCAGGGGCAACGGAAAACTTCATCAACCAAGAGTTTTGCGACATGAACCAAATACCCCTGAATCGGATCAGCAAACCCAGAGACATCTATGTGGTCAATGGGGAAAAAAGCAAAGCGGGACCCATTACCCACGAAGCGGAAGTATCTATGGAGATCGGAACACACAAAGAAGTGGTGGTTTTCCAAGTGGCCAATATGAGGAAGCATACGGCCATACTGGGAACACCGTGGCTCAAACGACATAACCCAAGGATCGACTGGAAACGAGAAAAGATACATTTGGACAGCGACGAATGCACGGCAAGCTGTGTCGAAAAACCACCAACGGTCAATCCAGTTCCAGAAGAAATTGCGATATGGGAGAACGAGCAAGCACGCATGTTGGAAACAACATGTAATGATGGGGACATTCAGATCAGACGGATGGACCCGAAAGCAAAGATACCGACTAAGGGATCGGTTATGGCTGCAGGTCACGAGTTATTCAGCATGAATGGTACGACTGTTCCCGCCAGGGGACAGGCCATGATAAGAACCGGGATTGCGATACAACTCCCCGAAGGAACCTATGTACGAATAGCTCCAAGAAGTGGATTAGCGGTACGTCATGGTATCACCACTGGAGCCGGAGTCATAGACGCAGACTATCGAGGGGAGGTTCAAGTATTGCTTATGAACCTGAAAGACGAAGACTACGAGATCAGAGAAGGGGACCGAATCGCCCAAATGATCATCGAAAAAATCGATACTCGGCAACTACAGGAAGTAGTTAGCTTGGAAGAAACGATAAGAGGCGAGAACGGATTCGGGAGTACTAGTACCACGGAAACAGAGCAACCTAAAGGGAAGACCCTCGATATCGATTTTATATCAGCGAAAACCTTCGGAAAACTCTATCGAAAAGGAGAAAGATGTGGAGTACTCAAATGGGAGCCCGAAGAAGATGGGCCAACGATAGCCGAAGCTTCGACGATAAGTACGCGGCTAGCCGTACGACAAGGAATGAATAAGCAAAAGACAGCGCTTAAAGAAATGGTACCGAAGGAATACCATGGATTCCTGGATGTGTTCGAAGAAGGAGAAAAGAAGGATCTACCCGAACGCAGGCCAGAGGATCACAAGATCGAGCTAGAGGAAGGGAAGACGGCTCCCTTTATGAAACTCTACCTGTTACGAGAAGAAGAGCTCAAGGTATTAAGAGAATACCTTGAACAGAACCTGGCACGAAGATGGATAAGGCCATCATCATCGTCAGCAGGAGCACCAATATTATTTGTCAAAAAGATAGATGGCAAATTGAGGTTATGCGTGGACTTCAGAGGGTTGAATGCGGTATCTAAAAACGACAGATACCCATTACCTCTGATAGATGAAGCATTGGATCGACTGGGAAAGGCGCAATGGTACACCAAGCTGGACATCAAGGATGCCTATCACAATATCAGGATCGCCAAAGGAGACGAATGGAAAACGGCATTTCGTACTAGGTACGGACAATACGAATACCTAGTAATGCCGTTTGGACTATCCAATGCACCGGCCACATTCCAACGATGGATTAACTCCAAGTTAAGTCAATTCCTGGATGTGTGTTGTATCGTCTATCTAGATGATATCCTCATATATTCAGAAAACTTGGAACAACACCAGAAGGATATACGGTCAATAATCACGGCATTGCGACAGGCTAAAGTCAAGCTGAAGCCTACAAAATGCGAGTTCCACAAAAAAGAAACAGAATATCTGGGCTTCATCATCAGCCCAGAAGGGATAAAAGCGGATCCGGTCAAAACAGAAGAAATCGAAATTTGGAAACCTCCAAAGAGCGTCAAGGGAGTTCAAAGCTTTTTAGGCTTCTGCAACTTCTATCGAAGATTTATAGAAGGATTTAGCAGAGTGGCTAAACCGCTATACGGACTCACGAAGAAAGGAATCAAATGGGAGTGGGGGGAACAACATCAAACGAGTTTCGACAAGTTAAGACAGAAACTCACTACGGCACCCATACTCCAACATTTCAATCCAGAATTACCGATAAGGATTGAAACGGACGCATCGAACTACGTATGCTCGGGCATACTATCGCAACTAGCGGAGGATGGATTTTGGCACCCGGTGGCATTCCGATCCAAAACCATGTCAAAAGCGGAATGCAACTACGATATACACGACAAAGAACGGTTAGCGATCGTACAGGCATTCAAGTCATGGAGAACCTATACGTTGGGACACAAACATGACATCAAAGTCATAACCGACCACAAGAATCTAGTGCCGTTCACCACCACGAAGGAACTCAACCAAAGACAAGCAAGATGGTATGAAACGTTGTCGCAATACCATTTCAAAATCGAGTACCGACCCGGCAAACAAGGAGGACAACCAGACGCGCTCACGAGAAGGGCAGAAGATCTGCCAAACAAAGAAGACGAACGGATCAAACAAAGAGAAAGAATACTACTCCCTAAGGAAAAGTATTTCGAAGAAGGATACGACAGTGGATACGAATCCATGAACGAAGTAGGCACAACAGTACTAAGCGACGAAGGATACACTCGATGGATCAAGGAAAAAACAAAAGAAGATGAGGATATGAAGAAAATATCCCAAGCGTTGGAAGAAAAAAGAAAGGAAATGAAGGGGGTGGCGTTGGGATTATACCAAAGAAACGAGGGATACCTATGGTACAACAATCGGATAAGGATCCCGGCAGATGAAGCATTACGAACGGAAATGATAAGAAGAAATCACGACATTCCACAAGCGGGACACGGCGGAACGGCTAAAACAGCAGAGCTTATCGGAAGGTTATATTATTGGCCTGATATGCGCAACGATATCAAACGATACGTCAAAAACTGCGAAACATGTCAGCGGACCAAAGCAGTGCGTCATGCACCTTATGGACTACTGAAACCACTGGAAGCTCCGGGAAGACCATGGCAATCGATAAGCATGGACTTCATCACCGGACTACCAGAATCAAAAGGATGCGACGCAATATGGGTAGTGGTCGATCGTCTGACCAAGATGGCACATTTCGTGCCATGCAATACCACTATGGATACGACAGGATTATTCCAGTTGTTTAAAGACCAAGTCTTTAGATTACATGGACTACCAAAAGACGTCATTTCCGACCGTGGATCATTATTTACTTCCGATTTGTGGAAGGAAATAACTCAACATTTGAAAATGGACCGACGGTTAAGCACAGCATTTCATCCACAAACCGACGGACAAACGGAACGAACAAATGCGATATTAGAACAATATCTACGGGCATTTGTGAACTATCAGCAGGACAACTGGATAGATTACCTCGCTACGGCAGAATTCGCATACAACAGCGGAAGACAAGAAACCATACAGATGACACCCTTTTACGCGAATTACGGATATGATCCAACGTTCGATCCGGCAAAATACGATGTGCCGACAAAGATAACGGAGGTTGAGAACATGCAACAACTGCACGCGATATTAAGAGAAGAAATCTATCACGCGCAACAACGACACAAAGAATCAGCCGACAAACACAGAAAACCCGACCCGAACTTAGCCATAGGAGATAAGGTATGGCTAATACCAAAAAACATACGAACCACGAGACCATCACGGAAGTTGGACTACAAGAAATTAGGACGTTTTACGATCAAGAAACGAGTGGGATTGAGAGCTTATAAGCTCGACCTCCCACGCTCGATGAACAACACTCATCCAACATTCCACATTAGTCTCATCGAACCCTATCAAGATAACTCTTTTCCCTCACAAAAACAACCTCCTCCTCCACCGATCGAAATCGACGGTGAAAAAGAATACGAACTCGACGAAATCATCGATTCTCGCTTACACTACGGAAAACTACAATACCGCGCGAAGTGGACCGGATATCCCCCTGAACACGATCTAGAGTGGTATCCAGCCGACAACTTCGAAAATGCAGCCGTGGCAACGCGAGAATACCATGGACGAAGCCCTGGCAAGCCAGGCCCCGAGCCCAGTAAGATTCAGCGACTGGGTGGAGGTAGACAAGAAAGAGGAGGACCTCACGAACGAACAATGGGTGAACCTGGCGGATCTCAACCGCCCAGCGAACCCATCCCACGAACACGACTTAATGTCGTGGACACACTGCTACGACGACGGGTGCCCGACCCACTACGGGGACAAGATCGGGACGAACTGGTTCCCGCGGGAACTCAGCAGAAAGACTTCGGGGACGAAGTCAGGAAGAAGGGGGGGCAAAAAATCCAAGAAGGTCCGGTGGGCGGACCAGGAAACAGAGACGACACCAACCCCCCCGAGCACAGAAACGACGCCAACCCCGGAACCGAAAACTCCCTCAAACACACCAACCTCCTCCACAAGTCCTGAACCTCCCACATCACCACAAACAACCGAGCTCGATGCGATCGAATCACTCCAGCAACAAATACAACGAATGCCGGAGACGATCGACGCGCACGAAATCGATGCCCGCCTATACCAAGGGCAAACGAAGATGTGGGAGGCAAAGGGGAGGCAGTTGGAGAGAGAGAACGAGCGGTTGGCAAGGAAGGTGACGGCGGAGCAGGTCAAGGTAGGACTTGCGGAGCACGCGATGAAGAGGTTGCGGGAGCAACTAAGGAGCCGGGAGGCCAAGTACCAGAGGCTTAAAAATCTCTTGTACGAAGTAACCGGGGGGATCAGAAGGAGCGCTAATCTCATGTTGGAGATAGCGGGAAAGAGCGGGGAATATGATTGGTTGGCCTAATGGGACTTAGGCCTAGGGAGAGGGGAGCTATTGTCACGATCCTAGATCGGACATAGTAGATTTTATTAGTTAGTTAGTAAGTTTCATTGGTTACGAAATTGGTTTATGAGTTTCCTTTGTTACGTAGTTGTTTTATGTTATGATTTATGTTTTCACGCACTTGATCTATTCAGAGGTCATGTGATTTATGATGGGCTATGCAACGAGGCAGACTGCAAGGCAGACTCGTTGAGGTTTCATTTGTTATATTTCACGCACGAGACTTATTTAGAAGTCACGGGGCTGCATAAGGAGGCTATGCAACGAGGCTATGCGCAAGGCAGACTCGTTAGGTTTATGTTATGTTTTATGTTATGTTTCACGCACATGATCTATTCAGAGGTCATGGGGCTGCGCAAGAGGGCTGCGCAAGGCAGACTGGCAAGGCAGACTGCCTATGGTTTGATTTGTAAGCGGGTTGAGGGAAGGACTATATAAGGAGTCCTCAGAGGCGAGTTAGTTAGTTCTTCACGCAACCATCTAAGTTATTTTCCTACTTATTGTTTTAAGAACGAATTTACTTTATTCTATATACCTCACGATAGTTACACAAGCTTAGTAGAAGAGGAACGCCTCTACGACTACTAAGTGTAACAAGAGAAAAAGTAATAGTGTGAACGCACACTATACGAGAACGACGAAGAAAAGTAATAGTGTGAACGCACACTATTAATACGAAATATATAGTGTCATAAGATACTATAAGCGAAGTATCGTTGCCTGTCGCGCGAACTGATATAGGAACAGGACCCCTTAACAACTGGATTGACAACCTCAAAGGCGATGTGGGAAACATTGCGGGAGAGAGTAGACAAGGCTGCTTCAATTAATGGCCGTCTTGCTCTCCACCGTCAGTTCCATGCTCTAAATCCAGTGCCAGGTCGTCCATTAGGAGAATTCATCTCGGGCCTGCATGATCTTCCCTATCAGCTGTCTGAGAGTGAGCAGAGGATTGATGACGCCAGTTTTAGAGATAAGCTTCTTTCATTACTTCCTCCCAGTTACAACAATTTGGTTGAAATAATTTATGAGAGAGAGACAGATATATCAGTTGTATCACGGTACATGTACTTTTACTTTCTTTTCTTCCTTCTCTTCTGCCTCTCCTTACTTTTCACTCTCGCATTTCTTTTCTGTTGCTTTCTTTTATTCTTTTCCCTATTATCCAGAGGGAGTCAATATCACGAGTCCGATGTCAGACTTACGTTTGGTGATGAACAGGCTCTTGTTGCCCTGAATGGGTGTGTCCGTTAGGGCAACATCATGCCTCCTTGTTTTCCTGCCTGTTGGGTTACTTTACTCCTCTCTCCTCCTCTTAGATATTTTTCTTCCTTTCCCCTTCTCTTTCCTCTTCACGCAACCTGTTATCTCTTCCTGTACGTCAGTCTATTCAACCACTCCCTTTGGTCCAGTCCTCTCGTGTTCAGTCACCCTTGTTCCGCAAGCCTCCTACCGTCCACGGTACGATCGGCCATCCTGTTCCCCGTCTTGTCCCTGGCCTTGTCCCTGCCCGATCTACCCTCCTGTCAGTCTTGAATCCCGTCCACTAAGCGGTGTGTACCTTGAAAGCCCAGCCGACCTAGCCATCCCGTTACAAGTTGAGCACGTAATCCGTAAGATCCAACAAGCTGAAATTGCGCGCGAAAAGGATGTCCTGTCAGGAAATATATCTCAGGTCTCCGGCGATGCACTCACTGTCTCCTATCCACGACGATCTCCACTTACCCGACCTCGTGATCCTCCGTCTCATCGCTACTGTCCCTATGGGAATAAGAGATATACAGTTTTTACAGGCTCATGCTTTCGGTGTAGACAAAGGGGTCATCGTGAAAGTATATGTCCGAATATGGGCCAGATACAAGGCTTGCCCCCTTCCGCAACCAGGTTGCTATGAAAGACAGTTTAACGATGTTTACCTACTTTGCATGTGGTGAAAATGGTCATCGCAGTCGAGACTGCAAATCCTCTGCATTGACGCAAGACCAGGCATCAAAAGGAAGAGATGCATTACTTGCCTGGCGTGCTACTGAGAGAGCTGGTGGCGAGTTTCAAGGGGATCAGCAAAGAGCGGGCAATCTGCATGCTGTGGGAGATGAGTATCCAAAAGCCTTATAACTAGCCGACTGTAGGCACAGGTTATCAAAAAATTATATCACAAATGAAAGTTACAATAATGTTGGCAGTATCGGGCAAACTATAAATGCCGCCTGCCAGCAAAATACTGATATCATATTAGATTACTCAAGTTTTTTAATTTCAGCAATTGGGGAATTTTTGGAGGCTGACAGAGCAATATGCGTGCCAGTCAGATCATATGAAAAAGAAAAAGATGATATATTATATGATAAGTGGATTTTAGACTCCGGTGCCTTGGAGAGTATGTGTAATCAACATGCCTTCTTCCAGGATTTCTGTCAGCTCGAAGGACCACAGTTAATTCGGCTTGGAACACATACAACTATACCAACGCACCATCACGGAACGGTCAATGTGGCCAGTATTCAAATCAATGGTCTCTACGTACCAGAGCTTCGCGTTTCTCTCCTCTCAGTTTCACAACTTGACCTACTAGGATATAATATAAATTTCGAACAGGGCACATGTTTCCTAGATCATCTGTCCAATCCTTCCTTACGCTGCCGTCCTTTTGCCCAACTTGTTAATGGTCTTTATGTGGTGGTGGAGATGGGAAATCTGCGAGATAGAACATTAGTACCAGATACCGAGGAGGCGTACCTTACCGAAGCAAGCAGTAAGAAAATCTACAAAAATACAGAATGGGATAACTGGCATCGCCGCCTTGGACATGTGAATGATATAGTACTATCACAGATTCTGAAACTGAACTCCACTCATAAATCACTACTGGCATATCCAAGCAACTCAGTGGATTTGTTAGGACATGGTCAAGAAGAATGTGTTACTTGTATCAAGTCTAAACATCAAAGGCGATACTCCAAAATACCGGCAAACCATACATTACGTCCTTCTGAGTTACTGCACTTGGATAGCTGTGGACCATTACCATCATCTAAGCCTGGATCACGGTATTTTATTCTTTTTATTGATGACTATACCAGAATGGTATATGTCTATTTCTTGAGAAGGAAGAATGCAGATGCATGTGCAAATGCCTTTCATGAATTTTTAAACTATCAGCAAAGTCACTATCATCAGTTTCCAGTTGCTCGCTTCCGCTCAGACAATGGGCGTGGTGAGTATGACAATGAACTATTCAAACAGATACTCAAAGAGAGAGGGATAAGCTTCGAGCCCTCACCACCACACTATCCTCATCAGAATGGTGTGGCAGAGCGTATGATCCATACAGTTGTAACCCGTACACAATCTATGATGCTTGATGCTGGGTTGCCTATGGACTTCTGGGCTGAAGTATTGAATACGGCTGTTTACCTACACCAATGGATAACAACAACCTCGTTGAATAACCTCTGTCTGCGCTCAGTTCTCTTAAAGGCATGTGAGGAGAAGACTCCAGCTACTGCATATCTGAGTGAACATGGTCGTGCATTACCATGCTCCATTGACCATCTGAGGCGAGTTGGGTGTGTGGCTTATCGCCGAATTCCTAGTGAGACTCTTGCCTCAAAAAGTGAGCTAAAGTTTGCAGCAAGATCCAGAATGGCGATGATGCTTGGATATACAAACTCAACAAAGATATGGCGGTTGTGGGACTTCGATGGAAATGGAGGCCAAGGACGGCCTGTGAACTGCTCAGATGTGTGGTTTATTGAGTCACAAAATGCGTGGGCTAAGAAGTTCTCCTCTGATCTGGGACCCAACGGACTTGGGTTGGATCCGGACTCTATGGAAAATGCCTTTGAGATTGGGATGGGATTTGACTCTGCCAAGCTATCTGAAATGGTGGTAGATACTTCTGTTACGGCAGGATGCAGTGCTAGTGGTGGGGACTTTAGCAGGTCATTTAATCTTGTCGACTTGTGTCGTCCTGAGACGTCTGATGTAACGGCTGTTACTGAGAAAGATATTTCAAGAGATACTGAGGAGATTTCTCTGCAGACAGATATACTTGATACGGAACTCTTAGATTCTGAAACTGGCGGCAAGCACTCTGATAGTGAGCTCTCCCTGGTTGGTTCTGGACAATTTGGGGCAACGACTGTTGCAGAGACAGATCCAGTATATAACTGTAGTTTGGATCAGACTATTGCAGCTTCTCTGCATGATCAGTCCGCTCTAGGTACTGGAAGTATTTCTCTAAATACTGATTCACAAGAGCAAGCGATACGGAGAAGTGGAAGGACTCGGAAGAGGCCTCGGGAGATGAGAGACTATGAGACGATATGTGGAGTGCCGACATCTCAGACCAATCGGGAAGGCTGTCTGAGCCGCAACAATGTCAATCAAGTGTTCATCGCAACCTATACTGCTCTTCTTGAAGGGCAACAACTCCCAGATCCCACTACCCTTGCAGAAGCCTGTGATAGTCCACTCCGCTCCTTTTGGATTCAGGCATTAGTTGAAGAAGTTAAGGCCTTACAACTCAATAATACCTGAGATCTTATAACTGAAGGCATACCCTATAATGCCCATCCCATTGGATCTAAATGGGTATTCCGAACCAAACAGAACCCTGATGGTACCACTCGGTATAAGGCTCGTCTAGTTATCAAGGGATATGAACAGCGCTATGGCACAGAATATACCGAAACATATGCTCCTGTGAGCCGACTCGATGCCCTCCGTGTACCCCTTGCGCTTGCTGCTGAAAATTGTTGAAATTCACCGGTGATCACGCCACTTGGATGAAATCTTTTCTTATACATGGTTCTCATTGCATTACGCATGAGTTAGCTAGTTGTTTTTTCTTTGTCACTCAATATCAATCACAGAGGAGAGAAGGGTATACCTGGTTGTATACTATAACTGAGGATTTGCACACATAGCCGGCCTCTGCCGGAGGGTATAGCGGAGGATGCATCGGAAGGATGAACGTGATAGGTACCGGCAGGATTCCTGGATGAAGGACCTCGGAGAAGCTCTTTGTATTCTCTATATAAGCCCTATGTAATTCCATAGATTGAAGAAGCAAGCAAGATACGAGTCTCAGACCAATACCAGAATCTCTCACTTGACTTCACTTTTCTTCATTCCTCCGTTTCACCGGTCATCCATCAATCAGCCTCTCATAACAATAAAAATGGCCTAAAACTACACCACCTTGAAATTGTCTCAGCATTCCTTAACCCTCCTATAGACTGCGACAACATGTATATGCTTCTTCCGACTGGTATTCAATATGGAGATTCTCGACTCCAGGAACTACAACCTGTTCGACTTCGAAAGGCACTTTATGGACTCAAACAGGCTCCAAGACTGTGGAACAAGGATATTGATACATTTCTCTGGTCTCTAGGATTTGCTAAGTCTACCGGTGAGCCAAATCTCTATATCCTACATAATAGTCTCTACCTGCTCCTTTATGTTGATGACATGCTGATTGCTTATGCGGATAAGACAATCTTTGATCACGTCCTTCGGCATATCAAAATCAAGTACCGCTGTACAGATTTAGGAAGCGCGAAGAGGTTTCTGGGTCTTGAAATCACAGTTGATCCTGGCAGTGTTTATCGTTGAAGCCAACAAGACTACATTGTCAATATTCTCAAACGATTTGGACTTGCAAACGCCAATCCTGCACCTACACCATTAGCTAAAAACGCTATTCTGGACCTGCCGGCTACAGAGAATGATAATCTGGTGAATCAACAAGAATACCTATCTATCCTTGGGTCCCTCATGTACGCTGCCCTCGGAACACGGCCTGATATTACCTTTACTGTTACAAAGCTTAGCCAGTACAACCATGAACCTCGAACGAGTCATTTAACTGCGGCCAAACGTGTCTTACGTTACCTGAAACAAACTGCTGCATTTTCTCTCACTTATCGCAAACGGGAGTGATCTATTGAACCAAGTCCGCTTCAACTCCATGGCTTTACTGACGCTGACTGGGCAAGTAATCCACTTGATAGAAAGTCGATTAGTGGATATGTGTTCTTTCTTAGTGGACCAGTTTCCTGGAAATCTAAAAGACAGTCCATCATTGCAACATCTACAATGGAGGCAGAGTTCAGTGCCTTTCTTGAGGTGTCGAAGCAAGCTCTCTGGTTACGCCAACTCATTGTGGACATTAGCAGTTCTAGTCCAAAAGAGTTGAAAAGAAAACCTTCAACTTCCTTGGAGCCAGAGTTAACCGCCGACACTGAAGCAACTCCCTACTCCGCTAGCAGCGATTCCTGTATTACCCTCTACAGCGACAGTGAACGTGCTATCGCTACTGTTAAATCGGAAGGCATCACGACCCGCAACAAACACTTCGACATCCGACTATTGAAGTCTCGTGAGCTTCAGCAGCATGGCATAGTGGACTTTTCTTTTATTTCAAGTGAGCTCAACAAGGCAGATGGTTTTACGAAAGGTCTGAATGCTACGAGACATCAGGAGTTTTTAAAGCAACTAGGCTTTGAATAAATCTTTTTTTTTTCCTTTTTCCTTTCTTTTTGCCTTTTCATTTTCTTCTTGTTTTCTCTTGTTGCATTTTTTTTAAGATATTATATGGTGTTTAGATGGTTGAGGGTATACCTTTCCCCTCCGAGACAACTTGTAGGAGGGGTTTTACTGGTGCCCGATGATACCTGGAAGGACTAGTCTTTGCTCAGCTCTTGCATACTATGACAAGTTGTCTGCCTGGGGGTTTCTATCTGGGAGGGGAGATATTAGAATGTATACCTCATAGTGTTGTCTTACGTATGCCTGCATGAAATAATCGCTTTATGTTTGCTCCCAATGCTGTAATTACCTTTCCCTTTCGTCTTTCATATTTTCCGAGTTCTGAACTCTTCTTCTCTCTGTACCGAGAAAACTTACAACCTCATCTCACAGGTCCTTTCGCAACAATAAGAGCAGATATATCTGAAGAGAAAAAGTAGTACTTTGGTAGCTTGAATGTGCATGAACTTGAATAACTCTTAGAGAAGGAACAAAAAAGAAAGGCTTAATATCCGAACATATATAGGGAACAGCAGTGATCTCATCCATCACCGTGTGAAAACCTGTTTCTTGTCTTCAGCCCTTACCGCATAATTGCACCCACATCAGAATACGCCTCAATCCCAAGTGGTATGAAGATACTCAGCCTATACGAGTTAACCGCCCAATAATCGGGACGCAATGAAAAATGCCATATTATAAAAAGGAATCCAATCCTATATGAGAGAAAGATATAGGAAGATTATGCGTAAGAGATGAAGGAAGAAAGGTTTGTGGACAACGGAAGACAATATATTCAACGGTCATCATCGCATTAGAATCATACTCCAACATGATCAAAATTTGCTGCGGGCGGCATTCTATGACACCGGAGCTTGCTTGTGAGCCCAGGGCCAATGCCCAGAGGGGAATCAGTGGGTCTCCAAATCCTCCATACTGGGAAAGCTCATGACGTCAATGGAAATTTGTTCAAATTATATGCTCCTACTAAATTTTCAATGGTCACACGGAATATTGAGGCGATTTAAGTCAATAGAATCAACGCATCGTAGTATTTCTCAAGTATTCGACTTAAATAGAGCCGCAGCCGGATTAATAATTTTCCGCGACATCCGAACCGGAAAAAAAAAATACCGAGCACGAACACACTAACACACACACCTCCAAGACCTACTTCTCAGCATGTCAACGTCAAGTTATACTTCTTCAACCTCCCGAGTTACTGCTCCCTCTGGCAATCCCTCCTCACAGCCGCACCCTTGGAGAAACCTTGTTCGAAATAGTGACTATCCAAGCCCAGCACCGGAGACCATCCTCCCAGAAACCTTGACCCCCCCGGGTATACCCCCTAACAATATGCCCGCAGTAATCTCCCCAAGAGCAGGAACCCTCGGATATTTCCTGCTGGAGAGGAACTTGGCTGCGGCAATGAATACGCCTTTGGAAAGTAATCTTATTGAAAGAGAGGTAAGTTCTCTAAATGTTTATTCGCAGAGTGAGTGTTGAGGCCGAGTAGATTACTGAATCGTTTCAGAGTGGGGGGGCTCACCTCTATGCTGAAAATAAAAATGATACTGGATTGAAAGGGATGGATTGCGACCCGGTCGAGGAAACACCTGAGAGGTCTTGCACGGAGAACAAGCTGGTATCTCCGCCTTCAGTTTGATAGATATGAGATAGGGACTAAGATAGAATAGATCTTTCATCCTTCGCAGACTGGAGGGGCCGTCGCTCATGGCCTCGATAGTAGCAGGAGTAGGGGAAGCCAAGAGGGACCTTGGGCCCCTGCGGGTGAAGGGAATGAGACATCTGAGGGCGAGTTGGCCAGGGTTCTGAAATGCCTCCATGATGGGAGGGTTAAACTGGAGGCGGCGGGGAAGAGCGTTTGGGGATATTTGGGATATGGAGGATCTGGGGAGAAGGAGGCTAATGTTGATTAGCTTATGCTGCTGTAATCTGGCTGTCCGATTATCGTTCAATTATAATTTTAGGGATATGCCAATAAGTTAGGTCCAGATCTTATCCGTATAGAGGTGTTTGACACACCATGATTCGAGATGTTCGCTATCTCAAATCATGATTTGCGATTGAGATTTGAAAACTGACCGCACCATGCATGGTTATATAGGCAGCTTTAGGACGTGTCATACTATTGGTAAACTTTTAAATCTCATACCTTTCCTCAACTTACTTCAAAACGGGAAAGTCATATTCTATTCCGCCCATTCTACTACTTGGCCATTTCATTAGGTAGCCCACAGGAACCTCTCCGTTTGTCTGAACGGCTGTTTTGGAAGACTTAGCGGTGCTGAAATTTTACATAGCGAATATCAATGACCTTGGAGGTACTAGCAAGAGCTGACACTTGATGCTAGAACTACCAATTAAGGGCTTGTTTGGCAGCGCTGCGACTGTTCTGTTCGGCGACCGTTCCCCCAAAAAAGTGACCGTTTCAAAAAGGAAGGTCAAGCATCTTGGTATTGGGAACGGTCGATTCCCCGTGTCACCATGGTTTCGCGTAGCTGAAAGTGATAGCAACAGTCAAATGGAGGACTGATCGTGCACAGGGGAATTTGGCGGTGGAAGAAAGACATTGGTGGTGTACACGTCGACCTCGTGTTCTAAAGGAACTGCGTGTGGAGAAGATCGTTCAATTCGATGTACATGCTCTAGAACTTTGAGAGAGAAAGGGAGGATCCCAGCACCATTAAATACAAGTTGTGGTGGGCAAGTCCACCACCGTGTGTTCAACCAAATCAGCTTTCCTGGGGCATTTGACCTGCTGTGCCCCAACCTAATGCTTATACCATCCCATGATGAGATTACTCCATCAGAAAGCCGGATCAGCGATGAAGGGAACTGGAGTATTAAAACCTCTCAGATAACATCGAAAACCCTCCCCTTTCTTGATATTCATTTCCTTGAACTAGCAAGTAATCTACCAACCTCCTACGCAATCTACCTCTCAGCTCAATACCACCCTCACACTGCTTACCTTTTTTCATAGTGTTTTGGGAAGTCCGAGTCCGTTGATTGAATCGGACTACCCTCATTTATTATGTGCCCGGTTTGCTCGTAAATGTTGTGGAGTTTACTCTACCCCCGACTAGAGTATCCCTTGCCTAGGTAGGTGGGCCCAAACGGGGTGCCAATAACACCGGGGTGCGTGGGCATCGTGGTGGGCACTAGTGGAGGCACTGCGAGCCATCCCGCTATTATAACCTTCTATTATGGAGACGTTAGGGGCATGTGGTATGGTGGGTTTGATAATTAAGACCTTGATTAGATGGCTTACTACAGATGGCAAAGCCGGTTGCTATGCAACTCAGCAGCAGACGGAGCAGTGCCTGGCTCTGGCCGTATCGGGAGAAGCCTTACCTTAGACACGAGCAAGGCCTGATTGTGTCGTTAATAAGTTTGAGCGGGCGACAGAGAGGCTCAAGCTTTGATGTGATCATGCGTGATCACTCGCAGTGCAAATCTTTCTTCTACTTTTTATTCGATCCTCTGAGATATGGATTTTCTATTCTTAATACTTTTAAATTATTCTTTGTATAGTGTCCCCCATCACCTTCTATCAAAACCGTTTTGATGTCTAATTTAGCTCTCCCATCCCTTCCCATATATTTATTACGGTATCGCTTTATCGATTTGTAATGGTTCCGGTGTGGAAAAGTTTACCGGCATTTTTGCCGCATGGATAGAGTGAGTGAAATTTCCCAGGGAGCTTCATAAATCGACTTGGTAGTCTGTTTAAACTATCGTTCTAGCTACTCATGTTCCCAACCCCACCGGCGGGTAACAAAAACACAACCAGCATACCCCCAGTGGAATAACAAAAATCACCTCCACAACCGAGACCCCCCCACCAGCACAATGTCCGACACCTGCAACCTAAAGATGGGAGGAAATAAACAAAAAACCAATGGAGGCCGGGAAAATTGGGAATCCCGCCCTGCTCCCAGTGCGTGCTCCCAGCTTTACCATTCGTATTCGTTACCCCCACATTCCGAATACTTCATCAAAAAACCCCCAACCTATCCATCCAAGACTCCACCCCAGTCAACAATACCCCAAGCCGCGCCCTCAACCCCTTCCACCTCATCGTGTTCACCGCTGGCAACACCCCCTTCACCCTCATCCCCAAACTCCAGAATCTCATACCATCCGGGCTCCTCATCCCCACCCATGGCTAGCTCTTGATGGAAGCATATTTCGATCAGAGTATCCACTGCATCCTGCAACTCCTTCTCGAGGGCCTCATACGCCAGTGTTCCAACCAGCGGGAATGTCATGGCGGGTAGGTCTTCTGACATTGGTGGACGAATGAAAACTCCCGGATATAGCGCGCCGAATCGCTTGAGGTTAAGATTCGGATGGGGGATTATTTCTATCCTTTCGATGCTTTCCTGGACGCCTAGTGACCCTGAGGGGTCGGGGTCGGGGTCGGCGCGAGTGGAGGCGGTGGAGGTGGAGGAGGTGGTTGAGCTAGATTCCGTCGTCATTTTTTTTTTTCTTTTCGATTTTTTTTCCCGGGGCCTGCTGCCAGGAGAGAAGAAGCGGTGGTGGTGGGAGGGGGTGGGATTCTTAAGTGCTGAGGGGAGGAGGATTAGTTCCTGGGTATCTTGAAGTTGGATTTGAATTTGTGGGGTTTTCGAGAGAACTTGGGTTTTCAGGTTGATTGGAGGGATACCATAGGATGTAGTCCTTTGAATTATGATAGTATGATATGATAGTTGGTTTATCGGTAGCCCTTGGGGTTGCATGTTTTAAGTTCCCCTCTGCTCTCGTTTTGTCCTAGCTTGCCTCTGATGTCTGTGAATATCATCATGGATTGTCACTCGGCCCCATAAAGGCTTTAGATCCTTGGGGTTTGTGTTTGAAACTGGTCCACATAGATTTCGCACAGCGCACTGGATGTGGGTGGTCATTTATCATACATTGAAGCCCAGCTCGGGCCGGACCGGTTTGCCTCAGCTACTGTTTCTCAATGCTACCGGGTGTTGGGCATTGATGTGTGTGGCTGCTCACAGAATATATCTCGTTAGTAGCCAGCTAACTACAAAAGAACTTCGGGGAATTCGCACATACTGTTGATCACAGACAACTACCCTAGTTGGAGTTTATTAGTCTTGCCCACGAGCTGTGGAACCGGATATCCGCTTGCGAGGAATGATGGCCCCGGTTTTGTTGTGCCAGTTTTTTATGTTCATTTTATTGCATTTATGGCGGCGCCGCCAGCCTTGTTATGGAACCCCTGTTGCATATGATCCCGGATAGTTTGTGTATGGCATAACCGGAAGACAAAAGTGATTTTCTATGGTCAGATTTTTCCGACCACCGGATCGGGATATGGCGCCTCTGATAGTATAAATTTCGAGCATTGAAAATGATCCACCTCCTGGGTAACATACTGTCGCGTGGTGGGGATCCGCAACATTTTGATCAAGTTATGTGAGGTCGTGGTGAATGGAGGGCGGGATCTAGATCAGATAGCGCCAGGGGGTACCGATAAAGTGGTGATCTGGTTAATAAGGCCCTGTTTGGCAAAAATGGAGCCATTTCATTTCCCTACACAAAGTGACTATTTCCTTCCATTTCAAGTTTTTGGATCGCAACTGGTGTTTGGCAAATCAGAAAACTATTGACCATTCCATTCTGATAACCAAATAGGGCCATTTCAAATTTTATGATGAAAAAAAAAAAAAAAATCTTACAAGTAAAGAAGCTAGCTAACTTGAAGAATTGTGGGAAAATTTTTTTTTCTTAGGGTAAGAGCCTGTTTTGTGTAAATGGAGCCATTTCCATCCAAATAGACAGGTGGGAACCAATGGGAAGAAATGGAAGATGACTATTTCAGGTCTCAAACTGTTTTGAAACGGAATCATTTCTTATAGCTCTTTTTTTTCTAAACAGGGCTTTAGAAAAAATAGTACGATGCTTTCATTGTATGATCTCGTCTAGTTAACTCGAGAACCTGACCTGGCTTATTGGGGTTACAAATACAAACCCCCATTGACTGGCCTAGAAATGCACCAACAAACACAAAAAAAAAACACTCCCAACCTCAGCATAAGTTCCCTCCCCTCAACATTTGAGAACTGTAGTCTCTTCCACCTCTACCTTCTTCATCGTGGATAAGGAAAACAAAGGAAACAAAGGAAGAAACAAAAATGACACAAAAGTTGCCAGAACTTTCCACAACCACCTCAACCTACCCTACTCTTGTTGATTCTCATTCTCACATATCAGGTATCACGGAAGCCTTCGAGCGTTTACAAATAACCTCAAAGCAAAGCCTGCACCACAACGAATCCACCGGGCTGCGCCGGGAAACCCCCACTAGCCCACCTACCCCGGAAAACCCGGAAGGCGCACAAAAATTCCCGCATCCAAAATCCCACTGTAACCGACCCGCTGGGTTGCACCTGGCAGTTTCCGTTCGTCTACCGAATTCGGGAGACCCGCCCGTCATGACATTTCCGCCGGAGGCAACAACGACGAACGAGGAGATCCAGGAGGAGCTGGAAGATGCAGTCAACACTCAGATCGAGCATTCCAGGGTGGGACAAGAGCAAGCGCTTAACGGAGATGAAGGTGATGGGGAATGGGTGGGGGAAGACTTATGTGAGGATGGATTTGATGGGAGCGCTGTCGCTCATGTGTCTGTTGAAATGGAAGGGGTAAAGGATGAGGGTTGGTTGTTGTTGGCTGGGAAATGCAGTGGGTGGAGCAGGATGGAGTGGGAATTGTTGGGGGAGTGGGAGGTGGACGACGAAATACTCAGTCGGGGATTGATCGAGGTGAAGGATTCTGTAGATAGCATGATTGGAAATTAGACTGGGTTTCTCTAGCCCTTGAGCTTGGGTTATTTTTGCTTCTTTATGGGTAACCAACAAATGTAGTAGGCGTTTGCTATTGTGGCTACTGTGGGGTCCCGGTTGTATGGGTGATTTCTGCCCATATATTGGGTATTTATTGGTTGAACAAGTCCCTATTACTCTCTCGGGGGGTATTTGGAATTTTCGTTGGAAAATTGGGCTGAATGTGCTATCTAGAAGACCCTTGAGTTGTTCAGGGAAACAGTTTATTTCACATCGACATGTGAGGTGGGAGTATTGTACATGGCACAATGTATAGATGTCGGAGTACTGTCGGCTTCCATAAACCCACAAGTACCAAGCTTTACATCACAGCATCAAACGAAATAGCTTTTGTAAACGTGCACCCAAATGTGACTTGCCTAAAAGGGGATTAGTACCTCTCAACAAAACTCACATTACAATTCGCCTCCAGTATTGTGGTCTCGAACTCAGAGATAGCCTGTAGCCACGCAACCAACCCCGTGAACGAAGAGTAGATTGATTAGAATATCGCGAGTGTTATTGATCCCTAGAGGCGCTAGTTTTTGCGTATCGTATATGTGACTCTGGGGATACCACAGGCTCAATATCCCGATTGAGAGACCGTGACCAGCCACCCCAGATAGTGATAGGTGCAGAGCGGCTCTGGGAGGTACAGTGAGCAGATTTCATGGGGGAAGAGGTGAGTTGATTGTTGCTCAGTTAGCTCCACATAATTGAATTGGGAGATGTCGGGACGTAGATAACGATGCTATCCAACATAGGTCATGAATATTGCAAAGGCCAATCAAACTTTCCCGGTAATTCTGTGGTGGACAAGGGGAGAGGTTGCGGTCGTCACATCTTTGAAGATTTTCATCAATCAATCCTTCAGATGTACGCATGCGCCCAGAGATGTGGTAATATTGTCTTCGTCAGCTGCGGATTTGGTAGGGCGGAAATTACATATTATTATTTGACAGGAGCTTGGTCGGGAGTATGACCTCAAAGGAGGCACATACCAGCCTAAATACAGGTCCGTCTTGGTTAGTCATACAATTAGGCGCATTCTAATTGATATTGTATCCTAAGCCAAGAAAGTGATCTGCGGAGCAGAGGGGTTGGATGTTAAGAACTGGGAGAAGACTTATATATGTCCTGCCGGTAGTGTTATTACATTCCGGCTGGAGATGACCGAAATTATGCACGGGCTTACTACCCGTGATGTCAGACACTGGTGAGCATTGACAAGGGGTTTGTAACTTGAATCTTTTCAACTAACTGCCTGCGATGTAGGGCTAAGCTAGGCAATTTTCTCAGCTGACAACGCCAAACGTCTCGATGAGCTCAAGAAGCAATGTGGCTATATCATCAAGCGCCGGAATGCCGATTTCTAAACGGCCTGGTTTGGTTGAATTCTAATGGGGAGGCCATGAATCTTGAATACGTCACCTATGCCGAGGTCATCTGTCGCATGGAGTAGTTCAAGTACGTTAAGCATAAGTCCCGCTGTATTTATTCCTCTTTAAAACGGCTTGATGGGGTTTCATTGGACGTATTGAGGAACGCTTCACCCCCGTTGAGAGCCGGGTGTCGCCGTTTCGAGACTGCTCCGACTCGGATGATCAATTTCTTTACTACCGAAAAGATTCTAGCCATTACCCACAGGCCAACGGTCAACTAACCAATGCACAAGATACGCAGCATTCCTTTCTTCTATATTATTGGGGTGGCCAGAAGCCTGTTCCACTTGTTCCTTCACTTGACGAGCTTCAAAATCTGGTTCAAGAGAGATTCCCTTGGTAATCCGAAGATCACAGGCTGTTGTTGGCCAGGATGTTGGAAGAACCTGCATTCTCCGAGGATCTGTGGTTGCCGAAAATGTATGATAGCGTAGAACTAAGGATTTCAAAAGCTTCAAAATTCCAAACCATAGGGCAAGCACGCATAGTAATTGATCTATGATATCATATTATATAGAGCAGAACCTGGGGCATGCATGCAACCCCTTGTTCTTGGAAGGGTGCACAAAGTTATTCTTATTTTTTCCTGACCCAATCCTACCCCCCGAAAAGGAGCAACTATTGGAAAAACACCCCAGACCCTATGCAAACATCCACCTCGGAAAGCACGGAGCTTAAAACCTCGCGCTACTGCTACTGCTACTGTGGCAAGGCCAATGCACCAACTTTCCGATCCCCCGGCGGCAAATTACTTGCCACTATCCTCTAAGCTAAGAACTTCGAGAATCAGTTAATTATCTGCTTCCTTATATTCCCATATTCTAGAACGCCACTGGTAGAGGTCCCGGCTTCCCTGCTAGTAATCGCCAGATGATCCAACAATAATATATTCCTGGGTTGATTCCGAGAAGGCGATTTCCCAGGTTTGTTCCGCCGGCTGTCGGGACATTTTTCTTGAGTGTAACTGTGAGGAAGAATCAGGCTAGGTCGGGGGCGGGGGGGTATTTGCGAGAACCTGTTTTTAAAAAGCCCCAATTGGGCAGATGTTGTACCCACGGCTAGGGGTTAGATGGGCAGAGTAGTTCAGTCGGGAGAGGGCGAGGAGGATGTGAGGGGGCATTTTTTTCTCTCCATCGATGCGCTTTTGCCTTGTCCCTTGTCCTTGGCTTTACAGTGTGTCATACCTTTCACTCCCGTTGGAAAATGAAAACCAGCTGGTTGACACGGAATTCGGAAGACAGTTGGGAGACTGTGGTCGGGTAGGGTAAATTAGGACTTAGTCAAACCATAGAAGTGTGGGAACAGGTGATTGTGGTTAGGGAGATAAGCTGAAGCCGTGCGTATGATAGTCAACGTCCTGTTTGTCGATTTTCGTTTAAACATGCCGGTAGGGGCGAAGAAAGTTGGTAATGAGGTTCGGTAGGAAGGGGGCAGTGAGTGCTTATGCGGCAACTCGGGCCACTCTTGAGAGGTGCTAAGTTATGATTTCCGGGATGACGAGAGCGGGGGCTCAAGACATAGTAACTTACCTCAGGAGCGGGTTTGAGAATGGGAGTAGAATTCGGGCTCGTCATCAGCGGAAATAGAGGGATGAAAGGCGAGTTTTACTTGAACAGGAGGTTCTGAATTTTCTGGCTGTGTACTTTTTCTCCCTATTAGCTATCGCTTCTCATCATTGAATCATCGACATAGGTAGGGAAATAAGCGGGCCCCAAGTCTACCTGGTCCTTTTCGCCACTATCACGTTCAAGGGAACCCTTTTGTGAATTTCTTGCATGATCACGTTGGGATCCGGGGCGGAGTGGTGGTTGAGAAGTGTGGCTGGGACAGCTAATACTATCTCGCGTATGGCTAAGTTACGGCACCTTATCTGCTATTATTTAAGACGGCTACGATACCTCAGGGGGCCTCGGGAAGCATAAGGTAATTGAGGTATTAATGTATGGTACCGTGACGCGAGTGGAGTGCACTTTCTTTGTCCACCTCAGTCCCGCCTAGAGCCAATACTAGAAGCGTTAGGGTTTTGACTTATTGCCAAATTTGATGCAGAATTTTGCCATAAGCTTTCTTGATTCTGTGAGCTATGCGAATCTGAGGCTCGGCGAAATTTTAGGATATGATTGTGGGGTGCGCCCGCCCCCCCTTAAGTCTTGAATGTTATTATTTTCAAGCACCCCAGTATTTTCGGGGAAACCACAGCCAAAGAAAAGTTGAAACAAATCTTGACCCTACCGGTATAAAGTTTGGGCCGAGAAGAAAACATCCTCAAGGTCCATGTCTCACTTGCAAGTATGCTGTATTAGAGATAGTATGAGATACTCTCCTCCCCCATACAGCTATAAATCCCCGCCGAGTTGTCCCCCCTCTGTTGAGATATCTCCAGTCAGCCATCACGGCAACAGAAGTCAAAGGAGAAAAGGAAACCCCAAGGAAAAAACAGACCCCTGCAAAAATGGCACCGAGGGCTGAAGAAAAAGCTCAATCTCCCGTCTCTACACTTCCAATCTCCTTAATAGTCACCACACTAAAATCGTTCACCACTGCGGCAGCTGCAAGAGAATACATGGCCACCCACAACCTCAACACCCTGGAAGCGCTAGAACCCCACCTCCCATCAATATTCTACGACATCCAAACAACCGAACGCGGGCGTGCGCTCCAAATCCTCTCGCGGACTCTCATCAACTGCCAAAACCACCTCTACCTCAACCCTCAGACAAAATCACTCCCATTTCCACCTTGCGACGTGACCACCCCCCCACCGCAATCCCACGCCACCCCCGAAGCAGACCAAGAAAACTGGGAAATTCTATCCTCCTGCCTGCAAATCCATACGGATATCCTTGGCTTACCCCTAACCTCTCAACAATCCACAACTCTCCTCCGCAGGCACTTCCATTTTTGGCTCCTCCTTCTCGCATGTGTTCCGGAAGTCGAGGAGATTGCGGAGGACTTGCAGAGGCTTGAGACATTACCTGGTGGACACCCGTTGGAGACATATCTTGAGCTGAACGAGAGGTACACTGATGAGGAGAAGGCGGAGTTTTATGTGAGGAGGTACCTGAGAGTCAGACCTTACTTTTTGTGGTTGAGGAGGCAGGGGGTTGAGGGTGTTGAGGGGTTGAATGTCGAGGGGGAGGTTGGGGGCACGATATTGGGGGCTGTGGGCATTCGTGGGGCGGATGCTTTGGGCGGGTTGGAGAGGGCCAGGGAGGTTTTGCTAGCGGTGGCGAGGGCGCATGTGAGGTTTACGGCTAGGCTTTGGGGGGAAGAAAGGGGGTGATGCGGCGTAGGATTGGATGAGGGCACGGAAGGCGAACCTTGAGGTTTTATGTTTCATTCTTGGATTCCCAATGTTATCTTTTCAGAACAAAGATTAGAGCAACTAGCTTTCGACCTAAATGTCCAAGGGTGTACAGTCTTGGTGTTTTTAGTAGCTTGCGTGCAATCTATAAGGCAAACCAGTGGCGTTGCAAAATGTAAGGCCTTAAATAATCAGAATTAAGGTTAATCCGTACCCGTACATATTCAGTCTGATATTATGTAGGTTCGTGTGCACTGTAGCGGTTGTGGTTTGGGGGAGTATTTTACACCGACTTGTCTCTTTATTTGACGGTTTTTCTTCAGTCTCTCTAGCACTGTACGGGAACAGTTGTATCATCCCTTAAACAGGGAATAAAACTTGAGATTCTTCCTCTCTTCTTAGAAGAAACATAACCGAATAGGCAACAGTAGTAAACCCACAGAAAATATACTCCAGTAGTGACCGGAGTAAATAGCGGGACAAAGAGTACAGTACAAGTACAGTACAACCATGCATAATCCAGTCCCTCGTTTACCACAAAATCTCAATAACCGCCTCTCTACCGCCTCAGTGTGAAATTTAACATAGAAAACTCGGGAGACCCCTGAAATTGAAACATATTACAGGTACTAGTACCATCAATCCCAATCTGCAGTCACTTAGCAGCAACCTCAGTGTTGTCAGGGGTCCCAGATTAGTCATGCACACTTCCCAAATAATTAGATATAAAGTGTTACACAAGCCTCATCACCCCGCTTTCATCAGCTGAGCTCACAGAAGTCTCTCAACACCTCCTATCGGTACAAATTATTGCACCATTTCTACATTTGGCATACAGTTTCGACGGAATACTATGGCTCAGACTACGCATGTCTAGATCGGAAATGCCCACTGCGGCAACATGATTGGTTGTTTTAATAACACGAACATCTATAAGTCGGACGAGGATGAGCAGATTATGCGTTGGATCTCTCCACTAGAGCCAAATACTAGACACCAAGGTGTGCCCAATGAGAGGTTTGACGGTGTGGGAGATTGGCTATTGGAATCAAGAGAGTTTCGCGAGTATAGGGATACTGAGCGTGGAGGTGATGGGGCTGTCTTGTTTTGCAGCGGGAATCCAGGGTTGGGCAAGACATATCTGAGGTGAGTGGCGGGGTTCTCCAAAAGAGAGCAGAAATTGCTAACTGTAGGAAATACTAGTTCCCTGGTGATTGACAACTTGTGCGATCATGCAAGGAAGAAGGATATCATGGTTACAGGCCTTTACTGTGACTTCCTTGCTCAACAAGAGCAGACAGTCGCCAACATGGTGGGAGCGATTTTGAAGCAGATAGTACCCAGAGGGGGCATCCCCGCTAATATACGCGAAGCATTTGAGGAAGGGAGAAAGGAATTTGGTGGCAGAGGGCTGCGACTGCCGGATCTGGTTGGGATGCTGAGGACCGCTATTGCTTCGCTACCCCAGGTTTTCATCTGCGTTGATGCACTCGACGAATGCTTACCGAAGTATCTGCCGGAGCTTCTTAAGTCGCTGAGAGATGTTGCTCGGGAGTCCCCTAGGACGCGAATATTCCTCACCGGCAGGCCCCATGCCAGGGAAGATGTTCAAAGATGTTTCACCAAGGCGGTTGTGATACCCATAAGTCCCAACACCGAAGATATTAGGAGTTATCTGGAGATGAGGTTGGACGGGGATACTGATCTAGAGGCTATGAACGATGATTTGCGGGCCGATATTATTAGAGTTATCATGGAAAAGATATCTGATATATAGGAGCAATTATCATTCCCACTCTATCGTTGATCAATACTGACCCACGTTTGTGTGTAGATTCCTCCTTGTTTCACTAAAAGTCGACGCTATTTTGGGAGAGGTCACAATTCATCAGAGAAGGAAGAAGCTGGAAGAGATGACCAAGGGCAATGGATTGAGTGATGCCTACACGGCAACGCTCACCCGACTGAAGGCACAAAAGAGGAATAAATCAAGACTTGGATTGAAGGTCTTGATGTGGGTGCTATATTCGGAACGGCCATTACGGGACGAGGAGCTCTGCAATGCCCTGGGAGTGGAGGTGGGATCTATGGATCTCAATGTCAAAAACATCCTGCATTACGGACACTCGTAGTATCATGTCTAGGCCTTGTTACGGTCGAGGCGTCTTCGTCTACTATCCGACTAGTGCACTATACTCTACAAGAGTATCTATCAAACGATCCGACCTTATTCCACAGCCCCCACTCAACAATTGTGGAGGTTTGCTTAACATACCTCAATTTTGGAAGTGTCCGGAAACTTTCGCCAACACTTCGCTCTGCCCCCGCAACAATACCGCTTTTAGAATATGCTTCTTGTTACTGGGGAGAACACACAAGAAAGGGGATGAGGAAAATGTGAAAAAACTTGCACTGAGACTTCTGGATAGATTTGATGAGCATATATCTGCTCGACTCATATTATCGTACTTGAATGGAGATCGAGGCTCGGGCCCTTATTTTGGCTGGTATGAAGGACCTACGGGGTTCACAGGACCCCATGGAGCAGCACTGCTCGGGATCGTTGAGATATTTGCTGCTGTTTTGGAGGTGACGGGGTTCGATGTTAATGCAACCGATGGGGAGGGGAGTACAGCTCTCGCACGGGCAGCGGTGAGAGGGAACGAGGAGGTGGTAAAGGTGCTGCTGGATCGAGAGGATGTCAATCCCGACCGGGGAGATACCAAATATGGCCGGACTCCATTCTCGTGGGCGTCTGGGCGCGGGCATGAGGGAGTAGTCAAGATACTTTTAGAGCGAGGAGTTGTCAATCCCGACCAGGCAGACACCATGCATAGCCGAACGCCACTATCGCTGGCGGCTGGGGCCGGACATGAGGGGGTAGTTACGATGCTTCTAGAACGAGGAGATGTCAACCCTGACTGGGCAGACACCTTCCATGGTCAAACGCCACTCTCGTGGGCGGCTGAGGCCGGGCATGAGGGGATAGTCAAGATGCTTCTAGAACGAGGAGATGTCAATCCCGACCGGGCAGACACCTTCTATAGTCAAACGCCACTCTTGCAGGCGGCTGGGGCCGGGCATGAGGAAGTAGTTACGATGCTTCTAGAACGAGGAGATGTCAATCCCGACCGGGCAGACACCTTCCATGGTCAAACGCCACTCTCGTGGGCGGCTGAGCGCGGGCATGAGGGGGTAGTCAAGATGCTTTTAGAGCGAGGAGATGTCAATCCCGACCAGCCAGACATCTCCTATGGCCGAACGCCACTCTCCTTAGCGGCTGAGGGCGGGCATGAGGGGGTAGTCGAGATGCTTTTAGAACGCAGAGATGTCGATCCTGACCAGGGAGACACCAGTTCGGCCGGATGCCACTCTCGTGGGCGGCTGAGCGCGGGTATGAGGAGATAGTCAAGATGCTTCTAGAACGAGGAGATGTCAATCCCGACCGGGCAGACACCTTCCATGGTCAAACGCCACTCTCGTGGGCGGCTGAGCGCGGGCATGAGGGGGTAGTCAAGATGCTTTTAGAGCGAGGAGATGTCAATCCCAACCAGGCAGACACCGCGTATGGCCGAACGCCACTCTCCTGGGCGTCTAGTTGCGGGCATCAGGGGGTAGTCAAGATTCTTTTAGAACGAGGGGGTGTCAATCCCGACCAGCCAGACACCTGATCTGGCCGAACGCCATTCTCGTGTGCGGCTTGGGCCAGGCCTGAGGGGTAGTTAAGTTGTTTTTACAACAGAAATGTGTCCACACTGCCACGCTAGATCACCGGAACCAAACACCATTGTCCAGGGCTCTCTTGAACGGATATAATCGAGTTGTAGGGATCCTACTAGCACGGGACAGTGTCAATTCTGACCCAGCAGATCGCGGTGGCTCGACATTCCCCCAGCCTCCTGCGAGTGTGAGGACGAGTGTGCTTTGGGTATGCCAGTTAGAGATGGTCTTAGCGCCCCTATGGCAGACATTTATGGCCAACATTCACTCTTACCGGCAGACCTTGAATTGGCTGGAACTGTTATTATGCATTAAAGCCTCTTTCCGAGTCTACAGATAGCGATCTTCACTCAACTAAGCACTCCAGGCTTTCTCAGCCCCATTTTACGTGGCACGTAAGCTTTTGGTACCTTTGCGGGAGCGCTGGTACTCATCCTAACAACACTCGGTCAATCCTCTCGCTTACTGCCTCCTGGCATTTCACCTTCGCCTCTTTGTTTGTCTCTTCACTATTCCCACTCAGATCCCCCGCCACCCGGGACATTCCAGTTTCATCAATAACTGCAATAACTGCCGAGTAAAAGCTTATAGGCATCACCTCAGCCCAATTAAGTATTAACGGACTTCGGTAGAGGGTATTTTTTTTCTTTCCTATTTTAGCTTTCCATTTTTCTTTCTACTTTTGTTCCTTTTCTTTTCTTCGTTTTTTTCTTTCTCGTAGTTTTGTTTAGACTTGATCCATAATATATTGTTATATATATTTTCTCTTGCTGCACCTCATTCCTATCACTCGCTAATACCTTCCTTGCCCCCTCCTAAGCGGTGGTGTGTGGTAAGGCCATGGCCAGTAATAGGAATAGTAGGAATATGTTCGACTCTAAGTTAATCTTTAATACCCTCTGCTTTTATTCGCAGGTCGTCGGTTTATCTCCTCCCACTGATTCCTCTCAATGCCATCACCTGTTCTTTCCACAGAATACCTATTCTATTGCTGTGCTAGCGCTAGTTTTGCTATATCTCATCCCTAGAGGCACCCAAATCTGCGGAATAGAACCCTAACCCTTCTTGACGGGGTATGCACGTTCCCGATACTTGCTAGCGGCCACGCTTGTATCAGCAAGGGGGCGAGCACGGGTCTGGTGTATTGCTATCTACTGTGCAGTGAGTTCAGCAGCTACCCCAGATCTACCCCTTTCCAAAATGCCACAATAATATCATAATGTGACGTAGACTATTCTTTAATCCTCGGCAATGTTGCTTGAGTAATTCCCAATCCTCCCCTCAAGCGTGGTTCCAAGAGGGCCCCGGCAATCGCCAAAGCCTTGTTGCTGACTCGGTCGGTTATGGGAATCCACTCAGGGACGGTACACGCACCTTTACCCCCACCAGCCTCCTCTCCACATCCTGCACCATAGAATACTTGCCCACTGTGGTTCGACTCCGGGGAAGCAAAATAGGATGGCTCGCCGGCCCGCTCTGTAGGAGGCCCAAACGTGTCCAAAAGACCTTCAAACTGTCTCCACGCAAGGGAGCATTCCCTAGCCCAGCAACTACCACACCCATACCTGCACCCGGGATGCCTAGTAGCGTACGTTGAGGACTCCTTCGAGGGAGTGTCCCCCAAGCCCTCCGCAATCCCTATGGCAGTGCCCACTCCGAGGGGCTTCCGGGATTAGGGGTTAGGCACCGGTATGGCTAGGATCGAGCAGGACTACTTGGTCCAAGACTGATAATGAGATCTTCCCCGCACTTCCTTACCTCGTTTAGATCAAGACAGCGCATAACATAACTGTTTTCAACAACAAGGTTTACGGCAGCGGTTTGGACACTGTTGACTTGAATTGTATGGCTAGATAATGATGCAAGTACCGTATCCGAATGTCCTACCTAACCGGAGAAATATTCTCACGAAGAAAATTGGTAACGAAAAGGAACGACAGGCTGATTGACCCAAATACTGGTAACGGAGAAAAGAGAGAGAAATTGGATGATAAACGAAAACAACTAACAAAGAGAACACAGGCTACCTTTTATCCTCTCTAGGTCGCCTAGATCCTTTCCTACATACTTCTAGTGTATGCCTTGTTCTCTCTCACATGCAACTCCTCCAGCTCCCATTTGCTACTCCTGCCAAGGATGGGATTATTTGACCGAGGGTAAGAGTACGACGGAAGATATTCATTACGTCCACATGACAGGAGTAACACATTCAAATGGGGTGTTCCCAGGTGTTGTCGCAAGTGTTATTTGATGTGCGGGACTAACCGGTAGTCAAACGTATGGAGAGGTGTCCGAGTTGTTGCATATGTAGGTTGAGTGGGTTAGGGGTTGTCACGTGAAAAGACACAGAACCCCCCCTGTCTGCATAGTTGGGTCAGGGTTGTTGAGAGTTCCGGGGTCGTGATGAATATGTGTGGAGCAGCAAAAAAGTTTTCCGTCAACAAACTGAGCTAGAGATGGCGCAGCCACCCGGCAGCAGTTTCTATCAAACACACCTTACACCCCTCACCTGCCTTGTGGGGGTTATTAGCTGACGAAATTGATCGAGCGGTAGTGCTAATCCCTATGCCAATTAATCTACATTCCATTCTCATTATTTCTTACAGTTCCGAGTAGTGGATCTAGAAGAATATGCAGTGAAATATTGAACCCCAAAAACATCCACAATAGGAACTACCACCACTCCGAAGAACATAATAATTTCCTCTTCCGTCTCAGAGGAAATTGTCCTACTGCCTAAACTTCCAAGAGTTCCCTAGCCAGGGCATGTGAACGCCTATCAGTTGAAATTATTTCTCTTCCCAGTCATATCACTATTATTCTCTTAGGGCTCATGAGAAATGCCGGTAGCATGATATTATAGTGAGCGGAACTGAATTGGAATTGAGAATCATGCAGCAGTCAGTTATAGGAAAAGGGTGGCCATGAACTTCGCTCCCGTGGTTGGCACTCACTAAGCCAACAATAAAGACCGGAGTATATATAAAAAACAACAAAATAGTCCTGATCCTTCCATGAATACCATTTATATCTCTTTTCTCCCATGCAGGTCTCCATTTCCTTGCCCACGCCCGTAAATCCAGAACAGAAAAAAAAAAAAACATCCAAACATTCTTGAAACCGCCACAACTAACCACGACTCACTTCCTTCAACTCGAAAATCTTCTGAGAGATCAGCAATCTCGCACAAGTGGCTGTGTGATTTCCTTTGATTTATTTCTATCCTTGTATAATCCTAGTCTTTCTACCTATCCTTTCTAACAAGTTTATCATTCTCCGGTGTTCTTGTGAGTTGATTGTTGACAACTGCCAACCCCGAAATCCAGGGGTCTTTCCCACCACCCAGGTGGCCAGGCCCCTGTTTTGAAACTGCTGAGATCTTAGATCGCGATCACTTCTGCCGAGTTGCTGTAGTACCACAAGCCTTCTCGTTTCTCGCGTTTACTCTCCTATCCTGTCACCGCATTATACCATACCCTCCAACCCGGCAAAAGACCCAAAAACAATCCTCGCTAAGCCCACAACGGCGCACTTTCAAGAGTATACAAGTTAGCCGGGAAACTGGAAATGTAAAACCAACTAGATATCGGGAGGAACGTAGAGGCATAGGCAAGGGTGGTAAACCCATGAAGCTTGTAGTGATGGGAGTAAATACCGGGCATCTGTTATTGCAAAACAGTACAGTGCAGCACCACGGAACCCAGTCTCCTGTTCACTACAAAATTTCAATAATCTCGTATTCGGCCCCCTCTGTAAGATTTGCGATGCAAGGCTCAAGACATTCCTGATATTGAGACAACATGGTACTAACCCAGGAAGTAGTGTTCTTGTGACACGTCACGTGTTGGTCACGTGCCCTCCAAATGATCGGATATCAAGTGTCACACAACGAGCCTCATCACCCCGCTTTCTTCAGCTGAGCTCCCATCAACTCCCCCGATACCCTAACAACTATTGCACCATTTCTACACTCGACCTACACACCTACACTTTTGACGTAATACCATGGCCCAGACTGCGCATATCAAGATCGGCGACAGCAATGATCAATGCGGCAACATAATCGGTAGTTTCAACAACACCGTCTACAAGTCTGATGAGGATGCACAAATTATGCGTTGGCTCTCTCCACTAGAGCCAAATAACCGACATCAAAGCGTGCGCAACGAGCGTCTTGACGGTGTGGGGGATTGGCTATTGAAAACGCGCGAGTTTCGGGAGTGGAGGGGTAGTGAGGGTGGAGCTGATGGAGCTGTCTTGTGTTGCAACGGGAACCCCGGAGTGGGTAAGACGTATCTGAGGTAAGTGGTGAGATTCTTCGAAGAGGATCGATAATTGCTGACGGTCGGAAATACTAGCTCTCTAGTTATTGACAGCCTGTGCGATCAGGCGGAGAAGGAGGACATTGTTGTCGCAGGCTTTTACTGCGACTTTCTCGCGCAACAAGATCAAACAATCACCAACATGATGGGGGCTATATTGAAGCAGCTAGCAGGCAGAGGCGATATCCCAAATTACCTGCGAGAGGCATTTCATAAAGGGAAAAGGGAGTTTGGCGGTAGAGGGATGCGACTTCCTGATATAATGAGAATGTTGAAGATCACTGTTGCTTCGCTACCCCAAGTTTTCATCTGTATCGATGCGCTCGACGAATGCTTACCAAAGCATCTGCCGGGACTTCTTAAGTCGCTGAGAGATATGGTTCAGGAGTCCCCTAGGATGCGAATATTCCTCACCGGGAGGCCCTATGTGAAGGAAGACGTTCAAAGATATTTCGCCAAGGCAGTTGTGATACCCACCAGCCCCAACACCGAAGATATTAGGAGTTATCTGGAGATGAGGTTGGACAGGGATACCGATCCAGAGGCTATGAATGGTGATTTGCGGGCCGATATTATTAGAGTTATCATGGAAAAGATATCTGATATGTAGGAGCAATTATCATTCCCGCCCGATCGTTGATCAATACTGATCCACAATTGTGAATAGATTCCTCCTTGTTTCACTAAACGTCGACGCCATTTTGGGAGAGGTCACAATTCATCAGAGAAGGAAGAAACTTGAAGAGATGACCAAGGGCAATGGATTGAGTGATGCCTACGCGGCAACTCTATCCAGACTGAAGGCACAGAAGGGGAATAAAGCAGCGCTTGGGTTGAAGGTCCTAATGTGGGTGCTATATTCAGAAAGGCCATTAAGGCCCGAGGAGCTCTGTCATGCCTTCGGGGTGGAGGTGGGATCTACGGATCTCAATGTCGAAAACGTTCCTGCGTTACGGACCCTAGTAGCATCTTGT
This sequence comes from Tuber indicum, assembly GCA_006112555.1. Taxonomy (NCBI): domain Eukaryota; kingdom Fungi; phylum Ascomycota; class Pezizomycetes; order Pezizales; family Tuberaceae; genus Tuber; species Tuber indicum. Next base: position 843,578 of record VBSK01000383.1, read on the forward strand.
CTGGGTTTGGTCACAGTCGAGGGGTGCCCGCCCATTGTCCGACTGGTGCATTACACTCTGCAAGAACATCTATCAAGCGATCCGACCTTATTCCACAGCCCCCACTCAACAATTGCGGAGGTTTGCTTAACGTACCTCAATTTTGGAAGTGCCCGGAAACTTTCGCCCATACTTCGCTTGGCCCCCGCAACAACGCCACTTCTAGAATATGCTTCTCGGTATTGGGGGGAGCACACAAGAAAGGGGATGACGGAAAATGTGAAAACACTTGCACTGAGACTTCTTGATAGATTTGATAAGCATATATCTGCTCAACTCATGTTATTGCACTTTAATGGAGATCGGGGCTCGGGCCCTTATTTTGGCTGGTATGAAGGACCTATGGGATTTACGGGACTCCACGGAGTAGCATTTCTCGGGACTGTCGAGATATTTGCTGCTGTTTTGGGAGCGACGGAGCGGGATATTAATGCAACCGATGGGGAAGGGAGTACAGCTCTCATATGGGCAGCCGGGAGGGGTCATGAGGCGGTGGTAAAGGTGCTGCTGGATCGAGAGGATTTAAATCCTGACCAGGGAGACACCATATATGGCCGGACACCACTCTCGTGGGCGGCTGGGCGCGGGCATGAGAGGGTAGTCGAGATGCTTTTAGAACGAGGAGATGTCGATCCCAACCGACCAGACACCACGTATGGCCAAACGCCACTCTCGTGGGCGGCTGAGACCGGGCATGAGGGGGTAGTCAAGATGCTTCTAGAACGAGGGGATGTTAACCCCGACCAGGCAGACACCCACTATGGCCGAACACCACTCTTGTGGGCAGCTATGTACGGGCATGAGCAGATGGTAAAGCTGTTGTTGGATCGCGAGGATGTCAATCCCGACCGAGCGGACGCCAGGCATGGTCGAACGCCACTCTCGTGGGCGGCTAAGGGCGGGCATAAGGGTCAAGATACTTTTGGAAAAAGGGATTGTCAATCCTGACCAGCCAGACACCCACTATGACCAAACACCACTCTCGTGGGCAGATAGGCCCGGGCATGAGGAGATGGCAAAGCTGTTGTTGGATCTCTGGGGTGTCAATCCTGACCAGGCGGACACAAAATCTAGTCAAACGCCCCCCGGGTGGGCAACTGAGAACTGGTACGAGGGGATAGTCAAGATATTTTTAGAACAGAGAGATGTCCATACCACCACGCCAGAGAGCGAGGACCAAACACCACTGTTGAGGGCTCTCTCGAGAGCACATGCTCAGGTTTTAAAGATACTGCTTGAGCGGGACGGTGTCAATTCTGGCCCAGCGAATCGTGTCGGCTAGGCAACCCCCCAGGCCTCCTGTTGCCGTGGCCACGAGTGTGTTGTGGGCATGCCATTTCGAGGCGGTCTTAGCGCTCATACGGCAGACATTGATGGCTAGCGTGCACCTCTACCGGCGGGCCCCGCTGAGCCGGACTTGGTATCAGGCTTCAAAGGCACTCTTTCCGAGTTTGCAGATAACCACCTTCGCTCAACTAAGCACTCCTGGTTATCCCAACCTCTTCCATGTGACACCTCAACTACTAGTGCCTTTACAGGAGCGCTGACACTGATCTCAACATTCGATTAATCCTCTCGCTTATCGCCGACTGCCTCTTTTGGTTGTCTCTCGGCTCTCGTTCACCCCCTTTCCCCCTACTACCCCAAAACATTCCCTCTTCATAAATGATTGCCGAGTGAAGGATTGGTCTAGGCATGACCCCCGTCCATTAAGGTCTTAAGAGGCTTTGACAAACGGCGTTTTCTCTTCCGGTTTCAGCTTTCCATTTGCTATCTATCTGCTTTTGTTCTCTTCCTTTTCTTGGATTTTTTGTTGGAGTTCGGCTTAGACTTGGTCCATGTTATCTCCTTTCTTGTTGCACTTCGTTACTATTACTCGTTAACATCTGTCGTGTGTTTTTCTGAGCGGTGGTGTGCAGTACGGCCCATTACCGACAGCAGGTTGTAGGAATAGAGGCTAAGCCAATCTTTAAGGCCCTCGACTTATCGCACACTGCCAATTTACCCCCTACCGTACTTATCTCTCTCAACACCATCATAGGTTCCTTCCACAAACCACCTATTATACTACTGTGCTGGCGCCAGTTCCGCTATATCCCATCACCGCAGGCGCCCAAATCCGTGGAATAAAACCATAGACCCTGCTCCCCAAACATGCACGTCTTCAATACCAGCGCAATGGCCGTGTTTGGGTCACCAAGAGTGTGAGAACGGGTCAGCTGCAATGTGATTCAGTAAGCTCTGTAGCCACCCCATATCCACGCTGTTCCAAATCCCCACAGCACTGTCAGAGTGAGACATGTATTACTCCGTAATCCCAAACGATAGTATATCAGTATAACCCCACCCAGGGTTTCAACAGCTCTAATAAGAGAATTCCGCAGGACCGGACCGTGATTGCCATCAGCAAGAGATAAAAGATCAAAGCAGAATTTATTCAACCCAGCAAGTAGGAAAGGCGGGAGAAACCCATACATAACAGCTCCCTTTTTCTCTTTCTCTTTCACATCGGAGAATGAGGTTGGGAATCAGCGGTCCAGGGGGGTCTGGTGAAGTCATTTGGTGCGAGGGTTTGCTGTGCTATCCGCCCCCAGGGGTGTTCAGGGGGCTGTTGCGTCAACACCTGGCGTGATTGCCGTCTCGGTTTTCGGGGGTGGCGTGGTGGATGAGAGGGCAACCGGAGGGCACTAACTAGACAAGTGTCATCAGAATAAAAAAGTAAAAATCTCTAAAGAACCTGGGAACCGAAAAATCTAGTTCTAAGGAATTGTTACAAAAAAAGAGGGAATCTCAGGTTTCATATATACCACTCGTTTGCTCGTATTATAGCACTGACTCCCTTTGCCATGGAAAACCACAATCTCTCGGAATATTCCGGGAGAGTTGTCCTCCGTAGGGACTCGGTATGCTTGATTACTCCCGGACACTATTCTCCCGCAAGTCCGATAGATGACCCCCTCGCTTCCGCGGCAAGCACGTAGTCTTGTTCCATCACTGAAACCAAGACCCTAATAACAAATTCCTCGCTCCCTTCCGCCCATATCTGAGTCTTTTCTCCCTCCGCAACGACACGCCACAGCCAACCTTGGATCAGAAACCGGGCAGGATCGGACCAACAACGGTGCGAACCAAGTTACTAATGTTACCTTATTTTAAACCCCAAATACGAATCTATAGGGCCACCTCCAATATCAAGATGTTCGAAAATGCTGTTATAAAATCTCTCTTTTGCTTCCAAGATTGTACGAATTTCCTCGACTCTAGACTTGGCTTTTGGCAGCTTGCGGTCAACCGGGATTTTCCCGGATTGAAATGTCAGTAGGAAAAGAGCTTGGCTCCTTCTGTGCTTCTGAAATGGTCCGCGCACCCGGCTGCGCCCGGCAGGGGACCTGCCCGCAGGCGGCGGTAGGGGGCATCCGCAGGAAATTCAAGATGGCGAGGGACCGCCGGGGGTGCGCCGGTGGTGTTTTATGATATCAGCTCTCCCCCTTCACCCATCTTTCCTAAAACCAAACAAGTAGAATGAACGAACAGGGTAGGAATCTCGAAGTGAGAATTTGCCGATCCGGTTTCTACTTCGGAGCCAATTCTCAGATTTTATCTAGTACTGCAAATAATAACTTCGGGCACGTTCCACAATCCCCGGGTGCATGACTACGATAGTAACCGATAGAATGGTCAACTATTCATTGAGAAGAGCGAGATTTGGGGAGCCCGGTTAAGTGGATTTACAGTCAGATTGCACATTTCGAGTGATGGATAGATGAGGAGTATGCTTGCTATCGCTACCGTGAATACTGGCACTTGTAAACTCGACTGGCCATTATACTCCCGAAGGTAACCACTATTTCTCCTAAGGCGAAATCCCGTGGCAAATCCACCTTTCCGGGGATAGTAACCACCACACCGATAACATCGGTGGGTCGAGTTCACCCAGGATCTAAAATGCCTATGCCACGTATATACAAGTACATCGTAGCCCCCACAAGACCAAACCCCCGACAGTGCACACAACGTTTTTAACCCTTTAGGAATCCCCAATCGCTTAGAAAGGGCCACACTCGATGCCTGCTGTCACCCTTTCCAAGAGAAAATATGACTTTGACCGAAAGTGTACCGGGCAGTATTCTCGAGCGGTAAGACGCAACACGACGATCGCACCCATGAGTCCCGTGTTCTGGATACTATACCGTAACAACGCTCTAGGTCGTGGTTCAACTTCTAGCAATGATCAGCGTGCGTATAGGGCGTAATCGCCGTGGCGATGGACTGGATGAGTATTAATTTTGCTTCGCTCGTATCACTGGCTCTAGACTCATCGCTACGGTTGACCTTTCATTGCTTGGGTGCCGGCAGTGGTGGAAGAGGCGATTGGGGTTGTATTTGGTTTCGGGGGTATCATATTATACTCTATGGCTTCCCGCGCATCTTTTCCAGCCCTCAGTTACGGGTGGTCTGTGGAGTTAGGGGTAAAGGTGGCTTTGTGGGAGGTTAGTGAGGCGGTGGGAAGTTGCTGCAAGGACTGCCGGAGTGCCGTGAACGTAGGTTGATTTAAGGTTGGAACTCCGAACAGCTAAGTTACCCGCGGGTTAGGTTGGGGTTTGTTGGGTGGATTATATAATGATTACATAAGTGGAGCGCAGATTTTTGTCCGTAGCGTCACTAGTTTACTCATCAACACGGATGATAGGAATGTGGATATTTTTGGTTGCTTCTAAGGTCATGCACAATCTCCTTTAGTTCCGCATTTCTCTTTCACCTTTGCTGTAATAATTTCGCCACATGATTTATGGTAACTTGAAACAGATTTTGAACGCAATCGTCAATTCTCTGCTGCACATAAAAACGCTCCGCAAGTTTGTGTCGCATATCATATGGATGTAGTAGGATCAGGATTTGTTAAGTTTGTTGGAATATTGTCCCTGAGCTATCGTTTTCACACCTACATTGGTTTCATCTAAGATCTTCATGAACTTTCGTTATACCTTACTTGATGGCTGAAACTATGTTCACCCTGTTGTTTCCGTACTGTTTTCTCTCTCTCCTTGCAGTGAAAATTTCTCTCTTGTTTCTTTCATGTTTCTTACTTGTTTCGGTGGGACAAGACTTTTGTCCCCTTACCGGAGATGAAAATTTTCATCCACACAGGCACCGAATTGGATGTGGATCATCTAGTGTTAAAAGGGCCTTATTATCTTCTTAGAAATATATGCGAATTCTGACCTTTCAATCGTGCATGCCTGATATTACTACCACCGGATTCTATCTATCTTTCGTACCCATATCTTTCCCTCTATTCAGTCTACCGAAAGCTTTGAATTTACTACAAAGTTGTCCTCCGGTCAGAGGGCAGTGCGGATTTGGCTTGGCTCCCTCCTTCAATCCCAAAGGATCACCTTCATGTGCTTTCTTTAGCGTTCATGTGGTCTCTAAAGGGTGGTAGTCTGCGGTAGGATTCGCCCGGTATAAGAAACCATAACCCACCAACACCCCCCGCAACAGCCGCCCCGACGGCAAAGGACAAGATTGACTTCCGTAGTCAAGGGTGCCGCTTGCCGATGTGATTACTTGTGCTTGTGATATACTGCGGGGTATCGGCTGTTTACCGCGGAACCCGGTAAGAGGCTGAATTAATAAAAGCCAAGCTGGTTTCAAGCAACGCGGCTAAGGAAAATGTAATAGCGGGAGGCCAAGCAAATTTCCAAGAGGTGCTAGCGAGAAAGGATATGGTAGTGGGTAGTTCTGTGACCGCCGAATCCCCCCTCCATCATACCTACCTAAGGGGCCCCCCTATCCCCACCACATTCCTCTGTAATTTAATATTATTCCGGTGACATAAAGCATTAACCGCCGACTTGTATTCGCCATGTTTCATTAACCAAGTGGATTACACCCTCATCCAACCGGCTTCGGCTCCGCGTCCTAGAAAGTGCCCTAGCTTAGCTTTTGAATATATACTCACGAGAGTAAGCTTTCCCGGAAACGGTCCTGGAGAATCCGGGGCTCGCTATGCGCGTAGACGCGAGTGTGCCGGCGAGCAATGGTGTCCAAGTAAGTACCGAGATGGGGAGAAGATGAGTGTCTTTGTGTTACCAGGTTCTTTAGCGCCCTGGATCCGGTGCAATGTGTATGTGCATGTGTGAGGGGGACCGAGCTGTTGTTCGAGGGCCAATAGTGAGGGATACAAGAGCTGGTTAAACCAAGGTAGGTGGGTGGATAAGTTGTTTTGCTAGATAAGTGTTATTGGTACGCTGAACTTGTTGCAAATGATGATATTTGTATTACGATGAAGGGGTATTTCTACTGAGACGCTAGGAATACCACATAAAAAGACCCCAACCTATGAGGGAAGTGGAAAAAGGAAAATAGGTATTATACCGACAAGATTAAAAAACACAGAGGGTCAGAATGAGAGTGAATATTCATAACCCCAAGAGCAGAAAATGGAATGAAATAACCCACAAAAACTCCCCGTTAGATGAAATGTGAAAAAAGAGAAGAATAGGAAAGGGAATAACAAGATTAAACTGCTAAGGAAAAACGGAAATGCTACTCGGGATCAGAGGGCAGGAGTTGGGAGAGATCGGGCATCGGGTGAGTCTGAATGATTTGACCAAGAGTGTTGTAGCGGTAAAGATTGTTCCTAAGGAGGCCGATACGGGAGAGGTCAAGTGATGGAGGAGAAGAGTAGGAGCTGATGCGTTGATCGGGAGGAGACATCATCCCGGAAAATAGAGGAAGTGGGTGGGTGCCACATTTCTCAGGAGTTGCCTCGCCGGCGACAGAGTCTCTCGTTTGGACTGATGACCCACAATTGAGGACTCCATAATTCGATAACAGATTGAGTACAGGCTGGTATCCAGGCCGAGCAGCATATGATAAGGGTGTTTGGCCATCGTGGTCCAGTGAATTGGGATAGACGTTACCACGCTCGAGAAGTAGCTTGACTGCACCATAACTCCCAGACTCCGCGGCATATGATAGTGGTGTTCGTCCACCATTATCTGCTAAATCGGCATTGACATTCCCGCGCTCAAGAAGTAGCTTGACAACAGCTACACTCCCAGACTCCGCGGCATATGATAGTAGTGATCGTCCATCATTATCCACCAAATCGGCATTGACATTCCCGCGCTCAAGAAGTAGCTTGACTACACCTTCACTCCCAGACTCCGCGGCATATGATAGAAGTGATCGTCCATCATTATCTACGAAGTCGGCATTGACATTCCAGCGCTCAAGAAGCAGTTTGACTACACCTTCACTCCCGGACCCCGCGGCATAGAATAGTGGTGTTCGTCCACCATCATCTGCTAAATCGGCATTGACATCCCCACGTGCAAGAAGTAGCTTGACTACACCTTCACTCCCGGACCCCGCGGCGTAGAATAGTGGTGTTCGTCCACCATCATCTGCTAAATCGGCATTGACATCCCCACGTGCAAGAAGTAGCTTGACTACACCTTCACTCCCGGACCCCGCGGCGTAGAATAGTGATGTTCGTCCACCATCATCTGCTAAATCGGCATTGACATCCCCACGTGCAAGAAGTAGCTTGACTACACCTTCACTCCCGGACCCCGCGGCATAGAATAGTGGTGTTCGTCCACCATCATCTGCTAAATCGGCATTGACATCCCCACGTGCAAGAAGTAGCTTGACAACACCTTCACTCCCGGACCCCGCGGCATATGATAGTGGTGTTACTCCATCATTATCTGTTGAATTGGCGTTGACATCCCCACGTGCAAGAAGTAGCTTGACTACACCTTCACTCCAAGACTCCGCGGCATATGATAGTGGTGTTCGTCCATCATTATCTGCTATATCTGCATTGACATCCTCATGTGCAAGAAGTAGCTCGACTACACCTTCACTCCTAGACCTCGCGGCATATGATAGCGGCGTTCGTCCATCATTATCGGCTAAATCGGCATTGATATCCCCGTCCACAAGAAGTAGCTTGACTACACCTTCACTCCCAGATTCCGCGGCATATGATAATAGTATTCGTCCACCATTATCTGTTAAATCGGCATTGACATCCCCACGTGAAAGAAGTAGCTTGACTACACCTTCACTCCCGGACCCCGCGGCATAGAATAGTGGTGTTCGTCCACCATCATCTGCTAAATCGGCATTGACATCCCCACGTGCAAGAAGTAGCTTGACTACACCTTCACTCCAAGACTCCGCGGCATATGATAGTGGTGTTCGTCCATCATTATCTGCTATATCTGCATTGACATCCCCACGTGCAAGAAGTAGCTTGACTATACCTACACTGCAAGACACCGCGGCATATGATAGTGGTGTTCGTCCATCATTATCTGCTATATCTGCATTGACATCCCCACGTGCAAGAAGTAGCTTGACTATACCTACACTCCAAGACTCCGCGGCATATGATAGCGGCGTTCGTCCATCATTATCGGCTAAATCGGCATTGATATCCCCGTCCGCAAGAAGTAGCTTGACTACACCTTCACTCCCAGATTCCGCGGCATATGATAATAGTATTCGTCCACCATTATCTGTTAAATCGGCATTGACATCCCCACGTGAAAGAAATAGCTTGACTACACCTTCACTCCCGGACCCCGCGGCATAGAATAGTGGTGTTACTCCATCATTATCTGTTGAATTGGCGTTGACATCCCCACGTGCAAGAAGTAGCTTGACTATACCTACACTCTCAGACTCCGCGGCATATGATAGTGGTGTTCGTCCATCATTATCTGCTATATCTGCATTGACATCCTCATGTGCAAGAAGTAGCTCGACTGCACCTTCACTCCTAGACCTCGCGGCATATAATAGCGGCGTTCGTCCATCATTATCGGCTGAATCGGCATTGATATCCCCGTCCACAAGAAGTAGCTTGACTACACCTTCACTCCCCGACTCCGCGGAATATGATAGTGGTGTTCGTCCACGATTATCTGCTAAATTGGCACTGACATCCCCACGTGCAAGAAGTAGCTTGACTACACCTACACTCCCAGACTCCGCGGCATATGATAGTGGTGTTTTTCCACCATTATCTGCTAAATCGGCATTGACGTCCCCGTGCACAAGAAGTAGCTCGACTACACCTTCACTCCTAGACCTCGCGGCATATGATAGTGGTGTTCGCCCATCATCATCTGCTAAATCGGCATTGACATCCCCGCGCTCAAGAAGCAGCCTGACTACACCTTCAATCCCAGACTCCGCAGCATATGATAATGGTGTTCGTCCATCATTATCTGCTAAATCGGCATTGACATCCCCACGCTCCACAAGTAGCTTTAATACACCTTCACGCCCACGCCATGCGGCATATGATAGTGGTGTTCGTCCACCAATATCGGCTAAATTGGTATTACTATTCCCGCGCTCAAGAAGCAGCTTGACTACACCTTCACTCCCAGATTCCGCGGCATATGATAATAGTATTCGTCCACCATTATCTGTTAAATCGGCATTGACATCCCCACGTGAAAGAAGTAGCTTGACTACACCTTCACTCCTAGACCCCGCGGCATATGATAGTGGTGTTCGTCCATGCTTATCTGCTAAATCGGCATTGACATCCCCATGTGCAAGAAGTAGCTTGACTACACCTTCACTCCCTGATTCCGCGGCATATGATAGTGGTGTTTGTCCTCCACTATCTGCTAAATCGGCATTGACATCCCCACGTGCAAGAAGTTGCTTGACTACACCTTCACACCCAAACATCGCGGCATAGGACATTGGTGTTCGTCCATCATTATCTGCTAAATCGGCATCGACATCCCCGCGCTCAAGAAGTAGCTTGACAACACCTTCACTCTCAGACCCCGCGGCATATGATAGTGGTGTTCGTCCACCATTATCTGCTAAATCGGCATTGACATCCCCACGTGCAAGAAGTAGCTTGACTACACCTTCACTCCCAGACCTCGCGGCATATGATAGTGGTGTTCGTCCACCATTATCTGCTAAATCGGCATTGACATCCCCGCGCTCAAGAAGTAGCTTGACTACACCTTCACTCCCAGACTCCGCGGCATATGATAGTGGTGTTCGTCCACCATTATCTGCTAAATCGGCATTGACATCCCCACGCACAAGAAGTAGCTCGACTACACCTTCACTCCTAGACCTCGCGGCATATGATAGTGGCGTTCGCCCATGCTTATCTGCTAAATCGGCATTGACATCCCCACGTGCAAGAAGTAGCTTGACTACACCTACACTCCCAGGCTCCACGGCATATGATAGTGGTGTTCGTCCACCATTATCTGCTAAATCGGCATTGACATCCCCACGCTCAAGAAGTAGCTCTACTACACTTTCATTCCCCAACTCAGCAGCAAACGATAACACCGTACGACCCCTTCGATTAACTTTGTCGGGCTCGATCTCTCCTTGCTCGGCAAATAGCTCCACCACCTTGCTCTCCCCGTATTGCAAAGCCCAACTTAATGGTGTTTCTCCCACTGAATCTTGTGCATTGATATCCCACCTTTTCATATCTATCATAGCGATTGCAATTTCTTCAATCCCCCAATATGCTATGCAGTGTAACCCATTAATACCCTCACGGTCCGCCCCATACCTCGATTTGATTATCCTCTCTTGCCACAGAATAGCGGCAGATATATGCTTCTCGTATCCGTAAAGAAGTCGCAATGCCAATAGCTTTAAGCTTTCAGTCACCTCTGTGGATGTGTGTGTTCCCCAGGAACATGTAGCGTATTTAAGAAGCGGTGCCCTTATCATGGCCGTGTCGGGGTCTACATCCAGGGTGCGGATGAACCGACTGTTTAAATAGGTCAGGCAGACCTCAGCCATCATCGAGTGGGCTGTTGGAAATAGGGTGGGGTGTTCTCCAAGATACTCTTGAAGTGTGAGATGGAGGAGACGGACCGTGGAATCCTCTTCGCCTACTGTAACAAGTCCTAAAGTGCTGCCGAGTACGGCCTGCCACGAAGGTACATTATCTACGATGAAGTCTTCAGTCCCCAATTCTACTCCGAGCGCATTGCAAAGCTCATCTGGGCTCAAGGGCCGCTCGCAATAACAAATCCACATCAGCGCCTCCATTCCCAGCCTCGCTTTACTTCCCCCCTGCTGTCTTATACGCTCCAACGTCGCGCTGTATGCATCCTCTAAACCACGGCCATTGGTCATCCTGTCGAGTACTTGTCTTCTCCCATGGATTGTCGGCTCGGCAATGATTGCATCCATATTAATACGAACGAGAAGAAATCTATATATTGCTGTTAGCCCTGCGTGTGGAATCAAACACCTAGGGACAATACATACATCCCCGAGATCCTTTCCGGAATAACTTTGAGTATATCCTCCCGCAATTCCTCGTTCATTGCACCGAACTCCGGGTCTCCATCCAACCTGGCCCTAAGGTATAACCCGATGTCACCCGCGCGGGTGTCTATCTGCAACATCTCAGAAGTTTCAGGGAAATATTTCCGCACTTCCTTGGCGATGTGCGGCCTCCCTGTAAGGAATAAGCGTGTTCCTGGGCACTCCTGGGTGAGGCGCCGTAAAGACTTCCAAAGCTCGGGCCGCTCCTTTTGTGGAAACTCGTCTAAAGCGTCGATGCATATGAAGTTCCGTTTCAAATTCGATAGGTACCCGATGAGCAGCGTGAGGATCTCGGATAGCTGGAGCCTACAACCATCGGAATATTTTCTTGCATGTTCAAACGCAACCAGTACTTCACTGGGGGTCCCTGCCATTGCTGATACAACCTGCTTTAACACCGATCCCAAGAGATTGCGAACAGATTGAAGCTCGCGAGCTGTGAAGTCGCAGTAGACATAAGTGATGGCTACCGCCTCTCCAGAATTCCCTTTGGAAAGTGTATCTATCACAAGCGAGCTGTGCTATGCTTTCAGTATTTTACTCACTCCGGGGGCCACTGCGGCTCATACCTGATATACGTCTTGCCGACGCCCGGATCTCCGTGACATAATAGCACCGGCTTCGCATCCTCCAATGTATGCCATGTAGAAAACTCTGCTTCGTGAAGCAGCCAGTCTCCTACTCCATCTGCCCGCTCGTTACGAACTGTCCCGTGCCTTTCCCGTGATGTCCATGGAGATAGCCATTCCAGAACCTGGCCTTTGTCCTCCGATATGGATATAGTGTTGTAACTATTTACGATATTCCCAATGCTTTGGTTGTTGTTGCCGATCACTGTTGAGTTATGAGATAATGTTCGCCTCATTTTGTCTAGAGTACGAGTTTTGCTGCTCTCGTCTGTTGTCGAAACGTTTACCAGTAGGCGAAGGTTGATGTTGAAATGCTCGAGTAGGGCACCGGCAAAAGAGAGACGAATATTGGGGGAAGCGCTCGGGAAATGTGCGAAATCTCTTTCCCGTCTAGGTTACACAGCACCCCCGCACAAGGCTCACAACATGCTCAGCCAGCAAAGCACAAGATACAAGCTCCATTAGGTTGCCGGCATGACACAATCACAAATGCTCCCAACCCTTTACGGATATGCTATCTCGATTCGGAACAAACTTGTTATTGTGGTTAAATTAATCTCTCGGTAACCCACCCCGAAGAAGGGAGATATACTGCGATTCACAACGAGAAATTAGGTCACATTTTTACATTTTTTGGTCCAAGATGGGTGTGGAAGTATCGTTCCGGTAATATCATACGGTGATAGACGGATGCTAGGGGAGGCACATTAAGAAGGTGGGAAGGGAAACCTTTTGTCATGCCCACGTTGCACAGTATTTCCCTGCCGGGAGAAAACAGAAAACATACTTTGCCCGTGAGGTGAACACCTGCACTTCAGTATTGGAGCAGTTTCCCTGGCACAGTACCGCCACAGCGCACCTCTTCCGCGCCTTCCCAAAACGCCGGTTGGGTCGCCGGTCGCGCCATGGTGGCGGGAGCCCCCAACCCCGGTAGTGCTATGATACCTCGGGTGACAAACTAAGGTCTTTCCGCTGTTCAATTAACAACAACCCTACCCTTACGGTGTCTTATTTGGTGAGTGCGGAGGTATCATACAGCACCCAAGATTTGTATGTTGCACTACCAATGCCTGTTGTGTGAGCCACTGGTGTAACATACAAAACTTATGAGCTGTAAGATACCTACATATGGTCACCCGTCTCTATTGTACTCTGCTATACACTACAGGAACTTGAGCAGTTCGCCTACTGCCCACGTACTCCTTTTATGGAAGTCTGCATGAAATAGCATTACATGTCACTAGTAGCTGCTGCTCTTGGCCTGTGTCGAGTCATTGACCCAAGAATACCGGTGACCTATTTTGACGCCACAGCCGTGTTTTCCAAATTTACTTATGGATTGAATCGATAAATGCTGTTGTTTCTTTCTTGTTTCGGAAAAGGGTCCGAATTTCCTTGTGAACTGGTATCTCACCCCAGTAGAATGGTAAACGACATACCCGTGTTGGGGTTTCACGATTTCTGTTCACACATTTCGGGTTTATCCGATATCGCCTTTTTTTGTTTGTTCCTGGCTACCGGGATTTTTTTCAATTTCTATTGATTTCCGACAAGTTCTGATTGAGGTTGTGCTCCGCCATCAAACAATTGAGAAGTCTCCCCGGCCAGTGATACGGTATTCAGCAACCGAGGCAACTGGCCGCGGGTAGTCCGGACACAAGCGATCGGCCAACGGCAACAGCAAATGGAGAAGTATCCAATCGGGGCCCACAAATACTGAATACGTAACATGAGCTCCACCCACTATCCTGTACGGTACTCACAAACCTACAAACTGCCCCTACAGTACCTCGGATACTTACCCCTAAACAAGGAGAAATGACTACCCATACACCGAGAAATCTGGTGGCAAATCCTTTCTCATTTTTTTGATTTCATAAATTTTTCCTCAATATACAAGTACTCAAGTACAACAGTATGGCTCAGTTCCGCCCTAGTAGATCCCAAATAACTTATCCGTCGGGACAGCATTAGGCTTCCGGTTCATCGTGCTAAAAGAAGTGGATGTGTTAACCGTGGATTAGCTATCCGTGAACCCAGATACCGCACGGGCTCCTAAACATTTGTGTTGCGCCACAGGCAACGCCGGGCAAAGTGGCTTGAGTAAAGTACACTACCAGGGAGCAAATGACACTGCCGCAAGGATACACCCCATGCTTACCCATAAGACATAGCTCCACTGCTCTTAATATTCTCTTAATATTCGCTCTTTCGTTTACACGACTGCTGCTGCATACCACCAAAGTCTTGAGGTTCGAGTCGATTTTCTTTTTCCCCATGCAATAGAAGCTGTGTTCACAAACACTAGAATATTACGAGTCGTCAGGTACTTAGAGCTTTACTGGGGCGCATTTTCTGTTAACCAACATTAGCAATTCCCTTTCTCATATGGGCCTCATTCTATTTTTTCTCTCCTTTATCCATTGATGTGTGGGGGTGGGTCACCTCGCTCCCGAGGTAGGGGTGAGGTAATAATTGGACGAAGTCTGGGGATTCTATCATACCATGTGATGCATGCACAAAATTAACCGCTATCCAAGGTCCCACTCTATCTGTGGTATCTTGACACAATCGAGTTTTACAGATTTATTGTAGTAAAAACCAAGCACTGGGAAACAGCTAAGCAAGGCTCAAATTTGTGCAAAGGGACCGCCCCCCCCCCCAACCCGGGTTCGAAGCCCACAGACTTATCAGCTCCGTGAATCGCCTCGGTCGGCCAGTGATATTTACCCAATGGAGTGTGGTGGGGGGGCGTTGGGGTGACCCGGCGAGCAGAAAACATCTGCCCAATTTCTTTTTATTATTCCTAGCCACAGAATATTTTCGGGAAGTAAAAAGCGACCAACGACAATGAAGAAGGGACACCGCCGACAGCAGGGAAGACCTTTGGAAAGCGAAGTTAATTTGATAAGATCAACAAAAGAAACTGGAATTATGGAAATTACGTCTGGACCCCCAATACTGGGAAGGGAACTCTATGTGAGTGGTGGGTATCCTCGGTAGGAGAATCTCCTAGGTTTTCCATTTTTGAGCCGAATACAGAGGTTTGGTTCCTGAAACATTTCTCACGTAGGATTTGCATAAAGGTTGACCAATTAGTCTGCTCTCATCACGTTAGTAAAGTCGGCCACCAAGACATATCGCCCGTGTTGGGGTAGCATTGGAGACGTAAGTTTCCATAGCATATGTTACGATATAACGTTATAGAGTATGGTAATTTGCTGCAAATCTAGCTGGCACTGTTAGCTGGGCCGGTATACAAAAGACTTTAGATGTCAGGGAGAAGTGAGAGGAGAGAAGGTTTACCAATGACGTACTGTACATGGTGAATCAAGCTCCCCAAACACACACTTAGGCACTGGGGTCCCAGGTATGAATATCGTCAGCAGTAACCTCCCATGACCGCATACCCTCCCCGGTTAGTTTTCATAAAAAAGGCTATGTTGGGTAGAGAGTGTCTGCGGTCCTTGTTCTATCTATGTTGCCGGAGGTGTCCTATATATACACAAGCTGTTCCTTTGCAAACACCTTTCTTGTCCGTCAACCTCGCAGAGTTCCATACCACATTTCCGTCATGATGCCACACCGTTCCTTTCACTCAACTCCTTCGAACATTCCCCAAAACATTTCCCCTAAGCTATAGCTGTTCCAGACAGTCCTGATACCTTCATGCTTCTTCTCCGGTTTCCTAACTCTTATAGTGCGACACATAGTTGTCTTCTATACCTCTGGAGCGTAACCTGTTACTCCCGGTATCCCCAGTGCTAAATCCCAAAACCCCCCAAACACTTCTCCTTGCGCGAATCACTAGTTCTCACACATCCTTACCCACTCGCTGACTCTTTCCTTTGCTTGTTCCACCATTGCATTTCCAAACCGCTGCCAAACGACCTTCGCCTCATCCTTCAAACGATGGAAGCTTCGTAATTTTCAACAAGTTTAATGTCATCCCCTGGATATAGAGCATTATACGCTGGCATGAATTTACGTTGGATTGCCAACCTAGTGGATAACACCGGCATGGAAATGTCCTCCATCTGCCATCCTTTGAACCATTGCCTTTTTTTCCCAAATGCACTCGACTGCGCTAATAGCAAGGTTGATAGGTTACCAGTGTATGAACACCAAAACTGGCTGCGGATCCTGTTGGTGCTTGGCAGGTGTTTCGAATTTGGAGGCTTTTAATTCCCGGTTACAAATCCGTGACCGGTATCGGTATGCAAGTGGGGCCCTACTTTTCTACGATATTACATAGCCCGCCAATCTAGATCATAAACCATCAGTTCAAATTTGAAATCCCTTGTTGCAAGTTGCCCCTACCACAAAGCCAAGAAGGAATTTTGCCCTTGGCAATGGCAATTTGGTTAAGGGAGATGGTAGAATTGATGCTATTGTATTGACGTTTACTACTCAGTATCATATCTCATGGGATCTTGGGCCTTGAACTAGTCTGCGGAAACCCTAGAAGACTTGGAAACTTGCCCAATCTCGCCACCCCACAAACCCGCCGGCGACTCCGTTTAGTTTTAGAGGTCCGCGAGACCTCGAAGGATAAGGAGGATTACTTGATGGTGGTGTTTGCTGACCTTGCCTGCACTGCACCCAGCAATCCATAATGTTTCTTCGTAAAGTATTACCACAACAAAGTCCGACGAACTCTGGGCACGGTTTCAGAAGCCGATATACCTCTCATACTCCGGGCAATTAGTTCCTTATCCTGACCCCCGGGATCTCCAACGGTGCGAAAACTGAATGAAAAATCTGCCCAGCACTTTCCTGCAGAATTTGTGTTCTAAGGATCCATCATATCTGCCAAACAGTCATGCAGTTCATTGCTAAACCGGAGTTTACCCAGCCGAGGTAAGTGGGAATATACACCATGTTCCGTGGATTACAGCCATGTATCGTCTCACGTTTGCTGAAGGTTCCAGACCGATGTTTGATGGCTGGAGTTGATTGTGGAAGTTTCGGGATCTTGGCGGATGGTTCAGAAGCCTAGTAGGTTGTTTTGGAGCCTTGGCGATTTACGGCGTAGATTCTCCAGACATGTGCTTCCTTCGTTACCACGGTACCCAGCTGATGAGTGGGGACATGCAGTGATATCTGTGGAAGCACCAGAATGCGTTAATTATGATTATTTTAGCACCTCTATTTTACCGTTAGTTTAGTTTAACAGGGTTGACAGATACTGGATAAACAAAGGGGGGATAAAGCCGGTTACATAGTTTACCTCCCACACTTATCCGCGCACCGCCTAAGTTCCAAGAAAACAGCCTTATTCTACACGACCAGCCCCCCACCTTCAACAACCGTTAAAATATTTACATTTCCTAGGTATCGCGAGAAGGCTTTAGGGATAGCTTATTCGCAATGGTTGTTATCAGAAGTGTTAAAAGAGAGGCGGTCTTTAATCACATGCAGAAACATGCCCTCCTCGATTGTGCATCTAGCCAATGAATAGGTAGACCGCTTCCTAGAATTTCAAATCAGAATACGAAGCTATTCAATCTCACACTCCTGTTTCGCAAAGGTAGGTCTAGTAGATTTCCCAGATGGTTTAGAGTGTACTGTACTAGAGAAATAGTGACGGGTATGATGTACACCCGTATGGGGTTACAAAGTTTAATTATCGTAATTAGACTAGGGCGAAGGGGGGTTAGCTGAGCGACTCTCTGAGGGAGGAGGTGATATCAACACCTGACCCGAATAACATGACACCGCATCGGAAAAAATCAGGCCTCTGGAAAGACGAGCATATATCCAGGATGCGACAAGCAAGGCCGTCAATGCATATGAACCTGGCTGGATGATAACGCCATGTGCGTGGATGAATATAAGAGTAGCAGATTGGAGATTCTGAAGTCATTGGATTGAAGGAATGTTTATTAACGGGCCCTCCTTAAACGTTCATGCGAGAATCCCTCTTCCTGTAGAGCTGATTTCTCCTTTAGAGAATTACAAACTATTTCAACGGGGTAGATCAAGGCAAATTCACAGAAACCTGCCATCATTCGAGAGCGCTCGCAAATCTTGCCATAGCCGCGTGTTCCTATGATACGTCCACGGCCATTTTGGCTACTATTAGGTATCCGGCCGGCTGATGTCTATTCCATATCGTGCACCCAACACCCACCGCCCCCACCCGAACGCCCTACCCCCCCATCCATCTCTCAGTCACCGAGAGGCCACCGGTGACTTGTCTCTGTGAATATAATCCTTTTTATTATTTAGGTGTGCAAGTTTATTTAGCCTACCACCGATTACCCTTGATGCCAAAAATTGCCCTTGAGGAGATCAGAGATTTTGAAATCACAATGCACAATCCAGTAGCAGGGCATCGGCGCCGCAGCTGTTACAAACTACAGTGTCAAAATCTTAACGCAAGCTTGCAGCGGCAGCTCTGGTATGTTATCTGACAGCATTCCCGAATTATCTTCCAAAGAATCCATTGCTATCAACGCACCGCCACCAGCACCGCGGGCCGGATCCCACATGGTAAGACCAAAGGCCAATATAGAATAAAAAACACACAAGAAAAAATTTGCTTAGAGCTTAACCCTAACCACCATCTTCCCAGGGTTAATCACATGACCATTCCGCGCCGCGATAAGCGACTAACCTTTCGGAGACCGGGTAGGATACCCACCCATCTCCACAACTTCCACCTCTGCAACACGACGATCGCACCCATGAGTCCCGTATCCCGGATATCATACCGTAAGAACGCTCCACGTGGTGGTTCAACTTCTAGCAATGATCAGCGTGCGTATAGGGCGTAATTGCCGTGGCGTTGGACTGGATGAGTATTAATTTTGCTTCGCTCGTATCGCTGGCTCTAGACTCATCGCTACAGTTAACCTTTCATTGCTTGGGTGCCGGCAGTGGTGGAAGAGGCGATTGGGGTTGTATTTGGTTTCGGAGGTATCATATGATACTCTATGGCTTCGCGCGCATCTTTTCCGGTCCTGGTCTGAAGGGGTAAATGTTAGCGAGTTGGTGGGAAGTGGCTGCAAGGACTGCCTGAGTGCCGAGAATGTAGGTTGATTTAAGGTTGGAGCTCCGAACAGCTAGACCTCCGTAAGTTACCCGCGGATTCGGTCAGGGTTTGCAGGGTGGATTACATAAGGATTACATAAGCGGAACGAAGTTTTTTGTCCATAGCGTCACTAGCTAACCCATCAACATGGAGGATAGGAATGTGGATATTTTTGGTTGCTTATAAGGTCATGCACAATCCTGTTTAGTTCCAGATTTCTCTTTCGCCTTTGCTGTAAGAATTCCGCCACATGATTTATGGTAACTTAAAAAAGACTTCTACATGCGGTATCGACAAGGGTTCACTACCCCCCCCCCGCCTCCTATATCACTCGTGCGGGGTAGTACTCGAGGTGTTGCGATATCATGGTTTGGTGCCTTGATTCTGCTAGAGGGTGGTTGTCTGTTACCAGCTTCCTATGCACTATTGCGGACATGGAGACGTGCGGGGAGGATTACGTGGCAGGCGGGAGTGCACGTAATCCAAGTAGGACATATATGTACCATACATGTTCTCCCCTTTGGTAGTTTGAACGCAATCGTTAATTCTTCGCTGTACATAAAAACGTTCCTTCTTCTGACACGGGGTGTAAGTTTGTGTCGCATATCATATGGATGTAGGAGGATCAGGATCTGCTAGGTTGGCCTCCGGTCAAGGACAGTGCGGATCTAGCTTGGCTCCTCCTTCAATCCCAAAGGATCACCTTCATGTCCTTTTTTCAGCCTTCATGTGGTCTCTAAAGGGTGGCAGTCTGCTGTAAGATTCGCTTGGTATAAGAAATCATAATTCATTAATACTTTCCGCAACACCCGCTCCGATGGCAAAGGACAAGATTGACTTCCGTAGTCAAGGATGCCACCCCCCGGTGTATTTACCTGTACCTGTGGTATACGGCGGGGTATCGGTTGTTTACAACCAAACATAGTAAGGGGCTGAATTAATAAAAGGCAAGCTGGTTTCAAGCAATGCGGCTAAGGGAAATGTCATAGCGGGAGGCCAAGCTGATTACCTAGAGGGCATGCGGTTTGGTGGATGTGGTTCGGATATGCGATTAGGCGGATAGGAGGTTATCGGGCATGAGGCATGAGATCGTTTCTTTCGCATCCTATGCGACGAGGCATAGGATATAAGGTTTTGGCTTTTGCCGTTTCTTTCACACTCTATGCTATTAGGCATAGTGTAGTTCGTATAGGGCAGAGGCTTGAGAGATCATAATAGATCATGAGATATCAGGATGGTTCTAGATTGTTTGAGATCATGGTTCATTAGCTTGGTGTGTTTCTTTGGAGTTCGTTGAGTTGTTGGAGTTTGGGAGATATATCTCCGGTCCTGTCCTTAGCTAGGAGGTTGGCTGTCAGTTAGAGAATTTCACTCCTTCCGTGTTCATCTCCACTTATGATCTATCGTGATTCCAACCTCACCACTCAATTTTTTCGTGCTTCCTCTAGGATCCATTACAAGCAAATTGCCAAGAGGGCCTGTCGGGGAAGGATATGGTAGTGTGTAGTTCTCTGAGCGTCGTATCCCCCCTCCATCATACCTATCCAAGGAGCTCCCACATTCCTCTGTAATATGATATCATTCCGGTAACATGGAGCATTAACCACCGACTTGTATTCGCCATGTTTTATTAACCCAGTGGACTACACCCTCATCCAACCAGCTTCGGCCCCGCGTCCTCGAAAGCGCCCGGACTTAGGTTTTGAATATATACCCACGAGAGCGAGCTTCGCCGGAAACGGTGGTGAAGAATCCAGGGCTCGCTATGTGCGTGGACGCGACCGCGTCCATGACCGATGGTGTCCAAGCAAGTACCGAGATGGGGAGAAGATGAATGTCTTTGTGTTACCAGATTCTTTATCGCCGTGGATCCGGTACAATGTGCATGTGCATGTGTGGGGGGGACCGAGCTGCTGTCCGAGGGCCAACGGTGAGGGGTAAAAGAGCTGGTTAAACCAAGGTAGGTGGGTGGATAGGTTGTTTAGCTAGATAAGTGTTTTAGGTACGCTGAACTTGTTGCAAATGATGATATTTGTATTACGATGAAGGAACATTTCTACTGAGACGCCAGGAATACCGCATAAAAAGACCTCAACCTATGAGGGAAGTGGAAAAAGGAAAATAGGTATTATACCGACAAGATTAAAAAACACAGGGGGTCAAAACAAGGGTGAAATTTTCATAACCCCAAGAGCCGAAAATGGAATGAAATAACCCACAAAAACTCCCGGATAGATGGAATGTGAAAAAAGGAAAGAATAGAAAAGGGAATAACAAGATCAAACTGCTATGGAAAAACAGAAATCTTACTCGGGATCAAAGGGATGTGGTGGGGAGGGATCGGGCATCGGGTGAGTCCTAATGATTTGACCTAGAGTGTTGGAGCGGTAAAGATTGTTCCTAAGGAGGCCAATACGAGAGAGATCAAGTGACGGAGGAGAGTAGGAGCTGAGGTGTTGTTCGGGAGGGGAGATCATCCGGGAAAGTAGAGGAAGTGGGTGGGTGCCACTTTTCTCGGGAGTTGTCTCGCCGCCGACAGGGTCTCTCGTTTGGACAATGGTTACTGATGATCCACTGTTGGGGACTACATAAGTCGGTAAGAGATTGAGCACAGGCTGGTATCTATGCCGAGAAGCATATGATAAGCAGTGATCCCAAGCGGCCAGGCCGACCTACGGTTTTTGGCCTGCAGGTCGGCGGTCCGGCCGGTCCGGCCAAGATTTTGAAGAGCCTGGGTCAGTCCGGCTTGAATTTTGTCCGGCCGCCAAAACCTGCAGGCACCTAGGCAACCGCCCGGCTGTGGGGCTTGGCAGTAGGGTTCCAAGCTGCCAGATGCCTAGATAACGCCGCCAGATGCCCAGGCAAAGCCGTCAAATGCCTAGGTAAAGCCGCCAAATGCCTAGGCAAAGCCGTCAAATGCCTAGGTAACGCCGCCAGATGCCCAGGCAATGCCATAAAATGCCTAGGTAAAGCTGTCAAATGCCTAGGCAAAGCCGCTAGATCCCCTGGTAATGGCGCCAGATGCCCAGATAAAGCGGTCAGATGCCCAGGCCAGGCTAGGCTTTTTTTCTGGAAAGCCGCTTTCCCACAGTCCGGTCAGGCCATCCCCTAAAAGGTGGTGGGTCAGTCCGGCCGTACCCAAAGCCGGACGGACTGGCCGCTTGGGATCACTGATGATAAGGGTGTTTGGCCATCGTGGTCCGGTGAATCGGGACAGACGTTACCACGCTCCGCAAGTAGCTTGACTACCCGACCACTCCCGGACTCCGCGGCATATGATAGTGGTGTTCCTCCACCATTATCTGCTAAATCGGCATTGAGGTCCCTGCGCTCAAGAAGTAGCTTGACTGCACGATCACTCCCAGACTCCGCGGCATATGATAGTGGTGTTCGTCCATCATTATCTGCTAAATCGGCATTGACATCCCCGCGCTCAAGAAGTAGCTTGACTACACCTTCACTCCCAGACTTCGCGGCATATGATAGTGGTGTTCGTCCATCATTATCTGCTAAATCGGCATTGACATCCCCGCGCTCAAGAAGTAGCTTGACTACACCTTCACTACCAAACCGCGCGGCATATGATAGTGGTGTTCGTCCACGCTTATCTGGTAAATCGGCATTGACATCCCCGAGCTCAAGAAGTAGCTTGACTACACCTTCACTCCCCGACCACGCGGCATATGATAGTGGTGTTCGTTCATCCTTATCTGGTAAATCGGTATTGACAACCCCGCGCTCAAGAAGTAGCTTGACTACACCTTCTTTCCCATGCTTCGCGGCATATGATAGGGGTGTTCGTCCATTATTATCTGCTAAATCGGCATTGACATCCCCACATGCAACAAGTAGCCTTACCACATCCTCGCCCCCAGTCCAAGCAGCATATGATAGTGGTGTTCGCCCACCATTATCTGCTAAATCGGGATTGACATCCCCGCGCTCTAGAAACAGCTTGACTATTCCATCACGCCTCCACTGCGCGGCATATGATAGTGGTGTTCGCCCACCATTATCTGCTAAATCTGCATTGACATCCCCGCGCTCTAGAAGCAGCTTTACCACACTTTCATTCCCCAACTCAGCAGCAAATGATAACACTGTACGACCTCTTCGAGTAACTTTGTCGGGTTCGATCTCTCCCTGCTCTGCAAATAGTTCCACCATCTTGCCCTTCCCGTATTGCAAAGCCCAACTTAATGGTGTGCACCCCTCTGAATCTTGTGCATTGATGTCCCACCTTTTCATATCTAGCATGGCGAGTGCAATTTCCTCAATCCCCCAATATGCTATGCAATGCAGCCCACTAATACCCTCAATGTCGCTTTGCAAGTGCCATTCGCCTATCTTCTCTCGCCAGAAAATAGCGGCTGATAAATGGTTCTCGTATCCGTAAAGAAGGCGCACCGCCAATAGCTTTAAGCTTTCAGTCACCTCTGTGGATGTGTGGGTTCCCCAGGAACATGTAGCGTATTTAAGAAACGGTGCTCTTATCATGGCCGTGTCGGGGCGTACATCCAGTGTGCGGATGAACCGACTGTTTAAATAGGTCAGGCAGACCTCAGCCATCATCGAGTGGGCTGTTGGAAACAGGGTGGGATGTTCTCCAAGATACTCTTGAAGTGTGAGATGGAGGAGACGGACCGTTGAATCCTCTTCGCCTACTGTAACAAGTCCTAAGGTGCTGCCCAGTACGGCCTGCAACGAAGGTACATTATCTATGATAAAGTCTTCAGTCCCCAATTCTACTCCCAGCGCATTGCATAGCTCATCTGGGCTCAAGGGCCGCTCGCAATGACAAATCCACATCAGCGCCTCCATCCCCAGCCTCGCTTTACTTCCCCCCTGCTGTCTTATACGCTCCAACGTCGCGCTGTATGCATCGTCTAAACCACGGTCACTGGTCATTCTATTGAGTACTTGTCTTCTCCCATGGATTGTCGGCTCGGCAATGATACCATCCATATTAATCCGAACGAGAAGAAATCTAGAAATTGCTATTAGTCCCGCGTGTGGAATTCAACACCTAGGGATAATACATACATCCCCGAGATCTTTTCCGGAATAACTTTGAGTATATCATCCTGCAATTCCTCGTTCATTGCATCCAACTCCGGGTCTCCTTCCAACCTGGCCCTAAGATATAACCCGATGTCACCCGCGTGGGTGTCTACCTGCAACATCTCTGAAGTTTCAGGGAAGTATTTCCGTTCTTCCGCTGCGATGAGGGGCCTCCCTGTAAGGAATAAGCGTGTTCCTGGGCACTCCTGGGTGAGGCGCCGTAAAGACTTCCAAAGCTCGGGTCGCTCCTTTTGTGGAAACTCGTCCAAAGCATCAATGCATATGAAGTTCCGTTTCAAATTCGATAGATACCCGATGAGAAGCGTGAGGATCTCGGATAGCTGGAGCCTACAACCATCGGAGTTTTTTCTTGCATGCTCAAACGCAACCAGTACTTCACTGGGGGTCCCTGCCATTGCTGATACAACCTGCCTTAACACCGATCCCAAGAGATTGCGAACAGATTGAAGCTCGCGAGCTGTGAAGTCGCAGTAGACATAAGCGAAGGCCACCGCCTCTCCGTAAGTCCCTTTGGACAGTGTATCTATTACAAGCGAGCTGTGCTATGCTTTTAGTATTTTACTCACTCCGGGGGCCACTGCGGCTCATACCTGATATACGTCTTGCCGACGCCCGGATCTCCGTGACACAATAGCACCGGCTTCGCATCCTCCAATGTATGCCATGTAGAAAACTTTGCTTCGTGAAGCAGCCAGTCTCCTACTCCATCTGCCCGCTCGTTACGAACTGACCCGTGCCTTTCCCGTGATGTCCATGGAGACAGCCATTCCAGAACTTGGCGTTTGTCTTCGGATATGGATATAGTGCACCCTTGGAATGTATTGTTGTAACTCTCTACGATATTCCCAATGTTGTGGTTGTTGTTGCCGATCACGCTCGAGTTTTGTTGATTCATTTTGTCTAGCGTACGAGTTTTGTTGCTCTGATTTGTTGGCGAAACGTTTACCGCTAGGCGAGAGTGGATATGGAAATGCTCGAGTAGGGTATCGTAGGGGAAACGGAGAGACGAATGTCGGGGGAATCGCTTTGGAAAAGTGGGAAATCTCTTGTCAGCCTAGGTTACACAGTATTTCCCCCTCCGGGCCAAAACCAATGCTCAGCCAGCAAGGCGCAAGATACGAGTACAGTACTCGTACTCGTACAAGTACCAATAGGTTGCCGAGGTGACACAATTACAATGCTCTCAACCCGATACGGACATGCTGCCTCGATTTGGAACAAATATATTACAGCTGTTCAATTAGCATGCAGTAAGCTCAGCCTGGTGAAAGGAGATAAACAAGTACCAGGGGAGATGTTTTCGTACATTGTGAATGCTTACAGGGATATTTGAGACATCATATTAGTTGACTAGAAAAACAGATAATCATAACCGAAGAAGATAAAAGAGGGTAAAAAGACAAATAATAATATGGAGACAGAGAGAAAAAAGAGAGGAAAAACAAGGAGAAAAAGGCGAGAAATAGCTGACCCATCCCTAATACCCAGAATAGCCTCCATGTGCGAGTCGAACCTGTAGAGTGCCATAGGAAAATAGTTATTAGTATGGGAGCTCGGTGAGATCTGATCGGTTAAAAAAAAAAAACTTACCTCCCGAACGCAAGTAGGAACTGAGGCAACCAGAGCGATGAGTTCCTCAGAGGTAATCGCATTCCATTCCTCCTGAATAGCAACCCGAAGTGCTTGGTTGGTGGTAGGAAATGGCTTGCGTTGCCGGATACGCTGTTTCATCGTTCTCCAGACATTTTCAATTGGACTGCAGTCAGGAGAGGAAGGAGGCCAGTCAATGAAATAACCCCATATTCCAACAGTGCGAAAGTGATTTTGAGTGAGGGCCGCACGGTGAGGAGCTGCACCATCCTGCTACAAATATACATAATCTGAGTTCAAGTCACCATGACTATCAGGCTGTGGCTGAGATTCCCTCTGCTAAAAGGAATGAAAATGTGGGACAGTATGGGTAGTGAAGGATGCAGCAGTTATAGTTTTCCCCCAATCCTCTTTCTCCCAAAAAAATAAGTGGTCCCTTATGCCCCCCTTTGAAACTAGCCCAAACCATAATAGTTTCCAGCTTGCTAAACTTTGGAACCAAACAGTCTTCCAAATCTTCTTCGCCTGCTTGCCATGTAACCCACACTTTTCCACTAGATGACAATCCTCCCACATTAAATGCTGACTCATCACTCCAGATTACCATATTCCAGTCTGCCTGAGTCCAGTCAGCATAGTGATGTGACCAGTCAAGCTGAGTTGCTTTTGCTTTAATAGACAAAAATGGTCGGACAGGGGCAATAGGGTGATGGTAATCTTCAGTAGAAAATGCTGTACACAGGGTTTCCAAACTAGCCTTAACTCCAGCTTGTTCAGCCACCTCAGTTAAAGGAAGCTGTCGATTTACTTGAGAGGCTGTTGCAAAATCAATCAATTTCTTTCGAAGAGGGACGGTTAGGAGCTTAGGCCAACCAGGTTTTTGCTTTTGTGGAGTAGTAGGAGAGCTGCAGATAGAAAAAAAAGTACTGGTTACAACCGCAATCTCATGTGCGATACAGCAAAAAGGCCAAGCAGCATGTTAACGCAAGGCACAGATTTTGGAGCGGAGAGAGGCAGTGATCGCAACTCGACTGGGAATAAGCACATTAGGTATGTGGACAGATGAACTTATTGCTAGACCGGAGTCATCGGTAGAGGGAGTACTATAACTCAAAAGACTTGGACTGGTGGAAGAGTAAAAAATAGAAGGTGATAAGGGAGCTACTGCCCGGTAAAGAGGATGACCCGGAGGAATAGGAGCCATGATGCCGTTTCTAATTATCTTTTCTACTTTTCATAAGAATATTTTTTCATTTATGTATATTATAATGGCGGAGCCCTCTTATTTTTGTTCAACAAAAACCTGATTTTTATAATAAAATACAGGCCTCACAGGCAGGTTGATGTCTCAAAAGTCATGATGCTACAATGGTACCATCACAGTGTCTTACTGTTCGGCCATTTCTTGGTTTCTACCAACAGCCTAATACTTCCTTGGCAACGCTTGTACGAAAACATCTCCCCTGGTACAGTACTTGTACTGCTACACTCACACAGGGAAATCTAGTCACTATTAAATATTTTTTTGATCGCACTAATTTTTTACCCTAATATACCGTAAATTAGCGTTACCATGCAGTGTGTGCAATAGTGCCACTGAGTCCCACCCTGGTTTGATCCCAAACAGCTTAGACATAATCCATCGGGACAGCTATTAGGTTTCCAGCTCAGCATACCAAGCGAAGTTAATGCACTAGCCATGGATTGGTGATTGATAAATTTAGTAATTGGCTCCCAAACATGGATGTTGTGCCGCAGGCAATTAATGATGAGCAAACCATCATAAGTGCTGGCGGGCAAACTGCTCTGCCGCGGGGGCGCATACATACCGGTAGCTCAACCGCTCGTAATTTGCGGAAACTCATGAGCACCACTACTACTCGAGTACAGTACCGCATACTACCAAAATCTTGAGGCTTGGCCGATTTTTTACGGGTATGCAAAGAGGCTCTGTGTTTGCATAAACTTCAGAAAATCGGGAGCGGTTAGAGCCTTGGTAAGACGCATTTTCAGTTAACAAACATGACCAATTACATTTTTCATACTTGAACGCACGCGCTGCAGGAAGAATTTTAGGCGGATGCTCTATGTATGATATGATATCCTTTTGATCGGTGCCCCGGAATGCTGTGCTGTGTACAACGGCCCCTCCCCCGTTATGCTATGTTCCCACCTCTGACACTGGCTGTGGCGTCCCCCCCCCTCCAAGTTCCACTGTAAATTACCATACGGGTATGCCGATTCTCTGATTTTTGCAATTCGTCCTTATGCGTCGGAGTGGGCTGATAGCATAGCATAATCCCCAAGCGATGCGACCACTGAGACTACCGTATTGGACCACTTCCCTACTTATTTATTTTGCATCCTAGTGCAATCGCCCGCCATGCCCCGCATCCAAAGCCTACAGTTCTTGGCGCTATGTGCTTCCCGTGCCAAGACATAAGCCGCATGGGTTAGGCTTTCTGATATCGCAATCATTTTGATATTTTCACACCACACCACCATCTAGCGCCAAACTCAGCTTGTGAAACACACCGAATTCACCTTCCCTTTTTGATCGGCAGCTACAGTACTCGTACAGTATTAGCACTAGTAAGTTAACTTAAGACAACCGATCGTAAAAGAGAACTACAAGTCCTAGTAATCCAGTGAACCAATTTTTTATTTCTTTTGTTTTCCCTGCTACTCGAGTAACTTAGAGGTGGTATCTATTCAATCCTTTTGAAATATACAACGGCTTTCGCAGATTATCCCCTGTGACCCACCTACCAGTACCGTACAGTACTTGGGAGTTGGATGGTTGGGGTTCCTCACGACCGCGCCCGGCTCACACATCCAGCTGATCCCGGCGACCCATGAATTATGTTCCGTTTTTCACAACTATCGTATATACGACCCCCCCAATTGGTAAGAGGTGCGCACTATCTCGAGGTGGGAAATCTAGAAAGTATCATAAGGTCCCAACGGATCGGATAGCCCTCGCAGCCCGCGGGACTTCCATGGGTTGACCTGGCTCAATTGTGGGCGGACCCAACCAGCACGCAATGAATGTTGTGCCCAAATCAACCCTGCGAATCCAATCTGTCCCACCAAGAAAGAGGCTCTGAGGGGTGCATAAGTGCAAGGGCGAAGTAGGCGTGGAGGAATCTCCACCGTTCCGGGGTGCTCAGAATGAGCGTTGGACACTCCTAACGACATCGGAAGAGTGCCAGCAGGAGAGACAGAAAATCCCACCCGGTAGCTGCGCCGCGTTAAAAGGGAAAAGAAGGCTATTTTTAGACATTCACACCTTGATACTACCCGTGCAAGAAATTTCGAGCTGCTGTAAGGACCGCAGGAGCATCTAAAGTTTTTTTTTTTCAATGGTGGTGGTATATAACCAATAAGTATTGTAGGTAGCTAGTAATGCTTCATGATGTGTGGTGGTAAGATCTAAGAGTGACTTGAGGCCATATGGGGGGGTGCCGCTCATGGCATGCAGTATAACGCATGACAAAACTACCTTTTTTCTACTAACTTTAGTATAGTATGGTTTCTCAATCATAAACCTTCTATTCAATTCCCGCCTTTGCAATCCTTTCACTACACGTCTTGGGTTTAGTTTGACGGAAAATAGAGCCCCCGAGCTCTTTCCGGAGCGAGAAAACCGTCGAGAAAGAGGGTTCGGCTTTTCGGTAGGACTGTCACGTGCCCGACTTTTTTTTTTTTTTTTGCCTTAGTATTTTAGAGGGAAATCGTGAAAATAACAATTGTGCATAAAGTGCGCATTGTGCCGGAAACAGTGCTTTTCAATGCTTCTCCACCCCTATCTCAGTTGGCGGGGAAACCGGCCCCGGGAAACTAAGGCCGCGAAACAGCAAGAAATATTGTGCAGATACTCAAATAAACTCAGGGCAGAAACTTGAACACAAAGCTCAAAAACAAAAGACGCGTGCACAATTTAACCAAATACCACATTGAAAGCATCAAAATAGAATGCATAGAGCTGTAACACAAAGAGTGATTTTCAACCGATGGCTACCCTAAAACATGTGATTTAGATAACTGATTATCGCCCAATCCACCGGCCAGCGATACCCCATGCTTGTTCCTCATATGGGCAGCCAGATTAGCAACTCTTTTTATCCCCCTCTCGCCAACATTCTCGCATCCAGGAACCGGACAGTCAAGACGTTCGGTAAGGTGAAACACTTGATAGTGTCGGTTGAGTGCCTGTTTCGTCTTGAACGGGTCCTGGCGGGAACAGCCGGGCGCATTACAGGTGTAGGAGCGATGGGAGCAAGTGTGTGGGCCGCTTCTGCCGGTTAGTCTTTGCGAAGGCTAAACATGAAGCGGGAGGCGCTTTGAACCTGTTTCCAGAACATCTGGGTGATCCACAAAAAACTCTGGCGCCGGGAGGTATTGGAGTGGAGGAGGTATTCATGGTGCCATGAATTATTGCGTAATTGGTAGATCTGTCGGCTTGATCCTCACCCGGAGCGGTGTGTGAGGGCGGTGGGCCAAGAACTGAGTAGAAACCATCGTCGAGTGGATAAAGTGGAAGAGGTCCAAGGTCCGTCAAAGGAAGAGGTTCGAGGTCCGTCAAAACTAGTTGGGCAAACCTGGCTTCATCTGTCAAAACCAGCAGAAAGGGAATGGCATCAAAGCTGAGCTTTTGCTGTGGGAAGAAAGGAAAAACTTACCGGCAATTCATTTTGTAAATGTAAAGCGCGGAATATTTTCCTAGAGATTTGGAGTGTTGTGGGTAGGAAGCGGGGAACTTGGTTCTATTTAATGATTTCTAAGAAGATAATTGCCCTCTTACAAAGTATATGCTTGAGCCTGATCCATATGCAACACCTCCTTCCAACCAATCATACGCAACAAAAGCAAGCCTGCAGCTGAGATTCATTTATTCTCTCGTACTACCCACAATTGACGATCCGATGAAATGACTGGATAACAGTCCGTGACGCCCCCCGAGAGACCGTTTTCCAATTTTCACACAAAGCCTGCAGCTCTTGATCATTGCACTAGTACTGCCATAGGATATCTAGAGCACCGGTAGGTGGTTCCGGTCACTCGCAACCTTATCCACCACTCCGGGGGAAGGCGACCCTAGTAAATTAACGCAGGCTCAGAGGATGGTGCGAGCATGGCCACGCCAATCCACCATACATGTACAATAAAATTTGACCTTACTAATCCCGCACTCCTTTTTCAATTTTAGTTTCATCCGAGTGTTGAGGGTGCGAGTCGAAGTTGTTCCTGTTGGCCCCCCCGGGTGACTCAGCCAATGAAAGCAGAATTTCATGAAGTTTCTAGGGTCGGAACTATTTGCGTTTGCGTTCTCTTTTCACCGATCGAAAAACAATAGCCAAGATTGACCGTTTCCTTGGATACTCTCCTTATGCTTTGACCATTTCCACTTGGATTCGTCTGACTCATACTCACCCCCCAATTACCATAGTTGTGAATTGAGAGTCTCCGGGTTGGTTACTCACTCACCCAAAAAACCTCCCGCGGTCCCTTCCCTACACTATTCTCTTTTACCAATTTTTTCAAAGCGAAATAAGTACCATGCGGTAAAAAGATAATCAGGAAGTTTGGAAGCAGAAAGAGCAGAAAATGGAGCCAATAATTCCAGAAATGAATCCCGTATGTATCCCTCTGCTCCCCCTCCATACCCATATTGGCTTCGCTCCCAGAGGCACCGGTGAAGTTGCCTTCACCCTTGCCACTCAAGAGCGCTGCCGCCGATATATTCTGAGATGCCAACAATGGCACTTGGTGTGGAAAGTGGGATAGCGGGTGGGACAGAACACGAGCTATGGGGAGCTTGGAGATCTCGTAGTAGGGGAATTTAGGTTGTACTTTATAGACGGGTCTTGGGACCAATCCTCCCTGAGATATTTCCCCGCGTTAGGCCAAACGCACACCGAGATATCTCCCAAAAACCACCGGTTCCTCAGAGTGATATCATGTGCTTTTCCCGTTTGGCAATAGGTTCCACCTCGCAAGTATCGAGATGTCTCCCTTTGGTAAGAAGCGTGAACTATAGCAGGCTAAGAGGTAAAGACAGTAGTAGCAGGGAGGTGGATATCCCTCCCAGGTGTGTTCAAATGTCAGCTGTCACACTCTTTTTCTTTTCTATCAAGTCCGTAGAATCTTGAGAGATACAGGGAAATCAATGACAAGCGTTCCAAGGCATTGCATAAAAACCCGCATATCTAACGAACAAATAATACCAACGTTATTGAACCAGGAATTATGACCCCAAAGGTAGCAAAAGCAATTAAAGATCTCAACACAGACCCCCTTTGAAAAAGGAAAAAACACCCAATCCAAACGGGTAATTCACCCTATATATAATTTGGGCTATCTTGGGCTAAGATATGAGGGCGACTTTGGACTTTGCATGGGGTACTGCACTGTACAGTTCACCAGAAAGATCTTTGTTCTCGGCTTCCGGCGATTACTCAATTCCTTAAAACTTGTATTCAATTCCCTCCACTGAAAACTGGTCTCTACTTTCACGGCGATATCAGAGGACAAAAGTCCAGGAATGGGTAAAAATCCGTATAGCGATACGCTTGCACTCTCCAACTAGCCCCCCTCCCCACATACCAAGAATGAAGCAATTTTTGCTGGAAATAGTGGATGCTGCTCGGCATGCTCAAGGCTTTGTTCTCTTGCCCGCCGGCATATCCGTCCGCCGGCATATCCGTCCGCCGGCATATCCCGCCGTATACACCACTACCCGTCCACCGGCACCACTACCCGTCCCTCCACCCGCCATTGGTTCTTTTGTCACCATTTATTTGCCTGTTCCCGTATTCAATGTGCGTTCCCGGTGCCGGCCGTTTGTCCGTTACCCCCTGTTCGTTCCCGTCCGGCCTCTTTCTTTGTTGTGGCGGATGTTCTTGCTATGCGCTTTGGAAAAGCGCTTCGGGCGGGGAAGGATAGGAACTTCAAGGAAGTCCTAGACAGTCGGGAGTCTTTGTTCCTGTATTTCTTTTGTTAGCGCGGGAGCGTGGAAGACAGTGGGAGTGCGGAAGGCAATTGGAACGGGGAAGGCAAATTGGAGTGCGGGAGGCATATTGAAGAGTCTTTGGAGTGTCTATTGTTTGTTCTCTCTTTTGTTAGCATCGGGAGCGCGCGGAGATGGGGGGTGGGTGTGGGAGATGTTAGAGATATTGGTGCGAAAGTGATACCAGGAAGGATAAGATTAGTGATCGTTTGTCGTTTATTTATACTCCTGTATTTTCCTGTTAGTTTAGAGTTAGAAGAGTCGTGGAGCGATAGTTAGAGAGTCGTCGAATAGAGAGAGCTTTGGAGCGATTTTGGTGACCTTTCCCATCCTCAGTTGTGCAGAGTGTTTACGGCGCATTTAGTCCTCGCCAATCCGTTCCGTTACCGTCTTGCGGTATAGTCCTAGCTCCGGCAAGCCCGTGGATTTCCAATAATTTTAGTATTCATCAACGGAATCAAATTCTCTCCCCTCGTAGATGGAGTTGTGCTAATCTACAAAACTTCTGTCCATTACGGTATTTAGGCGACACTTCTATTCAGCCGCGTATCTTCTGCAGTTGTAGGATAACGATAATCTAGTTTACGCAGTGAATGCCAAGATCACTTATTGCCGTTGAATCGAAATTCTGCTCGAACAACGAATACCGGGACCAAGATCGTTTCCTTTGCACCGGGGTTTCGTTGGAGGGCCAAACGTAAAATTATCGCTACTTTATCATACACAGATATTTTTACCCCTGGACCTTTGTTCTTAAATGCAAAATAGGACCTCCGAGTGTCGGGGGTGAAAAAAAATAACCCCCAAGCAGGTTACGGCTTCATTGAGAGGCGGCCATCGGCTGCAGTTTTTTTAGGTAGCGTGTGATGGCACAGGTCGGCGTGCTACTCGGATGCCTGAAACAACACTTTCCGATCCCGCTGTTGTTCCGGTTCCACCGGACCCGGGTGTCCCGTAGGGTTAGGTGTACTCGTACTCGTACATCGTTGAACTTCTAGTTTTGCTTCGCTTTTATTTTTGGGGGGCGGTAGGAATATCATACTAGATCACAGAAACAAAGGGTAGAAAAAGGTCCTTTGTGTTCTGGTGAGGCCACTATCCATCCAACCAAGGTCTTGCGAAATCTCACCAGTTGTCTTGGGTATATTAAAATTGGTTCAAAGCAACAACGTAAACACAAAACTCACAAATGAATGATACAAATATAGTTTAACCCGCACCACATTAGTCATTGAAACAACAAAAACCACCACAGAATTATATCACAAGGTGTGAGTTCCAATTTCGTGTTGTCCGACCACTCTAGGAATAGGAATCAACGAATCACCGTCCCATCCACCAGCCGGCAATGCCCCATGCTTGTTCTTTACATGGGCAACCAAATTATCATGCCTTTTGATTCCCTTTTCGCCAACATTCTCGCATCCTGGAACCGGACAGTCAAACCGTTCGGCAAGGTGCACCCCCTCATAGTGCCTGTTAAGTGCTTGTCTCTTTTCGAAGGGGGCTCCCCAGGAACAACCGGGTGCAGTACACGTATAGGAGCGAGGGGAACAAGTGTGTGGGCCACTCCTCCGGGTTAGTCGAGTGAAGAGCAAACATGCAATGGAAAGGGATCCAAACCTGTTTCCAGAACATCTGGATCCGCAAAATACTTTGTCCCTGGGTGGCGTTAGGGTGGTGGAGATGTTGATACGGTCATATGTAAGGCAGTCATTGGGAGATTCGCCGGTTTGACTCTCGGCCGGAGTGGTGTGCCAGAGCGGTGGGCCAAGAACAGAGTAGAAGCCATCATAATCTCGATAAAGCGGAAGTGGTCCGAGCTCTGTAGGGAGTGGCTGAGCAGTCCCGATAGCATTTGTCAGAACAAGCTGCAGGTATCCGAGAGTTTGTGGTTTGCTCAAGGAGATGTTAGCAGGAGTAAAAAAAAAAACTTACCTAGAATCCATTCTGGGCGCGCAAGGTGCAGATGAGAAAAGGTTGGGCAGTCGGGAGGGGAAAATAATTGCCCTTTTATAAAGCGCTCGGATCCGGCGGCTGATCCGGGAACACCCCCAATGAACTGTCTTTTCAGATATGCGGGTAGGTGCATTGGTTGTAAAGGGAGAAATTTCCGTGGATCCTCTGCGATTTTTTATCTGCTAGCTGTGGGGATAACACCGGTATCATACGATCTGTAGCCACCCGTGTGTACTCGTACTAGTACAACAGAGCGTTACCGGCAATCTACGAATGCGGCCGATAGATATATTCGTCACGCGTGGGTCTCATAAAAAAGATTTGGCGGTAAACCCGCGCTAAAAACCTCTTATCAGACCCACGTGACGAATATATCTATTGACCAAACTCGTAGTTACTATACCAAGTGATCGAGTGAGCAACCGTGACTAGGCAACTGCCGACTGCGGGAAGCCGGGACGGCAGAGAAGGCAGAGAACGGACTCTATTAAACCATGGGCCGGGTGTGGGAGGAAGTGAGGGATAAGGTGCACAAGTAGAAAAAGTGGCTTTCGGATGATGGCTCTATATGCAGTCAAATCGCTGGGGAATCACAGCCGATCTCGAATTTCCCACAACTGTAGCCAACCTCGGACCTTAATGCTGTTATCCTTTGTTCCGACTCCGTAAATCAGACATGCTGCAGAAATTCTGCGATAGCGAGAATAATGGTATTACAAAAAAGGAAAAAAAAATTTAGCAACGATTTTTAGAAATCAATAGGTTAACCAGAGCCAGGACATACCAAACGGCAATGAAACGAAACGGAGATGACTAAATGCGCTATGAAAAACCCTCCACAACCAAAAGCGGGGAAGTCCACCGGAGTCGCTCCACAACTCGCTCTATTCAACGACTCTCGCTCACTTGCTCCACGACTCCACGGCTAACTAAACTAACTGACAGGGAAAGACAGGAGTATAGATAAACGACAAAGATCACCTATCCTATCTTTCCTGCAATCACCGCATACCGGTATCTCTAACACCTCCCACATTCATCTCCATTTCCTCTGTTTGCTCTCATGCTAACAAAAGAAATACAGGAACAAAGACTCCCAACGGTCTATAACTTCCTTGCCGTTCATATCCTTCTCCGTCGGAAGCGCTTTTACGAAGCGCACACACAACGAGAACCTCCGCTCCAACAAAGCAAATGCGCCAACAAACGAGTGGCGGGAGGGGAGCGAACACGCGGGAATGGACAAACGGCCGGCTCCGGGAGCGAATAGCGAGTATGTAGACAGGCAATGGAAGGACGGGTAGAGATGCCGACGGACAGGTATGTTGGCGGACAAGAGAACAAAGCCATTAGCATGCCGAGCAGCATCCATAATTTCCGATAACGATCTGGGCAGTCAAAGAGGAGGATATGCACGCTGTATACTCTTTATGACCATAGACTAGTGCTAGAACCTCTCCGACGCCGACGCCCGCATAGGTCTTGCTCAATCACGGCCAGCAAAACAGAGGGCAAACAGAAACGATAGGATCGCAATCTCCAAAAACATAAGAACAGCCATGGAAACCTCTGGTATGACACTATTTACATCAGCTCAATAAAAAAATATTATGGTGTTCGGGAATTACTCAAAGGCCTCTGAGACTCGAAAGAAAAAAGTAACTTAAGGATAATTATCGCCGGCACATTGGTTGTCCAAGCTGGCTCATCATGAGGGAGTCTCGCCGGAGCCGGGCCGCGCTACCGGAGGGTGTTGGGTCTGTGTCCGGACCTCCCTGTTCCGTAGGGGGAAAGCTAGTGTGATCCCTTACCTTTCGCTAGCCTTCGATTCACGATACCCCTACTACATTCTTTCAAATCGCTCGAAGTAGGTCACGGAGGATTCCAGGGAACGATAGGCATAGTAATAGGTTCTCGGGGGTGCAATGCGTTCGATATACCATCAGTGCAGCTTTTGATAATAAAAAATTTATTTAGAAGGGTTTGGCTTAAATGACAAATATTGTGATCCATGCAGAGTGAAATACCTGCTTAAAGTGGAATCTATCCCTGGGACCCAAGGTCCAAAACTAGTAAATTGAGTAACCTCCCATGGGAAACCCATTGCCGTGTAAAGGCTCGGGAATGATGCGGTGTCTACTCCCCCCAACAAGTGAGAAACGCGCCAATAAAATGGCAAAATGGTTGGACCCCTAGCTAGTTTGCATCAGAAAGTCACCTACTCAAGAACGGCCCTGGTAAGGAATTTCGAGAAGCAGTAAGGACCATGGGAACTATTTCTTTCAAAGGCAGAAGTATAGGGTTTCATCATTGATGACTGGTGATATTCCATGGTTTGGCATGATCCGAGAGCGACTTTGGGCACTTTATTGGTATTCCATAAAAATAGTCCGGTACAACACATGAAAGCTACGACGGCTCTCAATTACCCCCGCCGGAAGCCGATCTCAAATTGTCCGTTCCGTTAACCTTGACCTAGGGCTGAACTCCGGATTGTTCCAAGGAATTTCTGATTTACGGAGAAGATTCTCTGGAAGCGTCCTTCCTCTGTTATCGCGGTAGCGGTGGAATGGGGGCATGTGTGGGAACAGAGATAAGGAGGTTATTGGCGATACAACTCACATATTTTCTACAAAGAGCCGACAAGGTTGCAAGTGAGTCCCCACACTCTGCCATCTACACCTACGCTATGCATCTCTTGCCTCAATCTGAGTAAATGGGGTATAAGTCGGCTTCCAATTTTGTTTCACTTTTGTCTTCTGAGCACGGCGGCGACGCCGGCTTGCACAAGTGAATAATAGCAAGGAGCGGGAAACATTCTGCAAATACCAAAATCGTTTCAAAACAACAACTTAAACACAAGACTCATAAACCCAAGGTGGGCAAACAATTTAACCCCGCACACACCAAGATCATCAAAATAACAAAAGCCACCACTATGCCATCTCACCAGGCGTAATTTCCGACCAAACATCAGACAGTAGCTCTGGGAATCAACCAATTCCCGCACAATCCACCGGCTGGCAAAGCCCCATGCTTGTTCTTCATATGGGCAACCAAGTTGTCAACTGTCTTGATCCCCTTTTCGCCGACATTCTCGCATCCGGAAACTGGACAGTCAAACCGTTCATCAAGATGTATCTCCTCGTAGTGTCGGTTGAGTGCCTGTTTCGTCTTGAACGGGTCCCGCGGGGTACAGTCGGGTGCGTTACAAGTGTAGGATTGGCGGGTGCAAGTGTGTGGGCCGCTTCTCCAGGTTAGTCAATGCGAGGGGTAAACATGTACGAGTAATGGAAGGGGTGAGAACCTATTTCCGGAACATCTGGATGATCCGCAAAAGACTTTTTCCCTCGAAGGCCTTAGGGTACCGGAGATATTGATGCGATCGTAAGCGAGGGTGTTATTGGCAGATTCATTGGTTTGATCCTCACCCGGGGTGGTGTGGGAGAGCGATGGGCCAATAACAGAATAGAAGTCATCATCATCCAGATAAAGCGGAAGTGGCCCGAGCTCTGCAGGAAGTGGCTGCACAAACCCAGTAGCATCAGTCAAGACAAGTTGAAAGGTTTTTGTGCGAAGGGCGTGTGCATCGGTCGGAAGGTGGCATAATGGGAAAAGGCTGTGAGTTGTTAGAAAAAAAAAAAAAACTCACTGGGTATCCATTTTTGGAATGTGAAGTGCAGATAATTCACCCGGATTTCTAGCAAATTTTGCGAAGAGGGGACGGGGGAACTGACCCGTATTTGAAATTTTCTCTGAAGAAAATTGCCCTTTCAAAAATATTCTGCGCGAGCCCGGTACACCACCGAGGCCTCTTTCCAACCAATCATAGGCGATAAAAACAACCCCCCCGTTGCAGGGATCCGTTGAGCCTGCAGTAGGTTACCGCATACTTGTTCTTGTACAACTATACTCGAGTATACGATCATTGATCTTACTGGATACCGTGCCGGTCTGGGACGAAGCCTGCAGCTTTGCGCGACTACAAGTACAGTACAGCACATGGGCAACCAAGCAGGGATACCGCTTGCTTGCGATGACATTCATCACTTTTTAAAAAATCAGCGCCTTCATGAAACTGCAAAACAGAACATCGCAAGACATTATGAGTGGGGCCATGCCAAGATACTCTGCCCCCCCTGGTGGTCGGGGTGTCCTCAGGCTCATTACCTGACTCGTGGGTTCGCACCCATCGAAAATACCACTTGTAGTTGCTGAGCTATTCCGCTCCCTTCTACTTCTCACACCCACCGAGAGATCTCCTTTGGTGAGAGTTGCGTGGTGTCACTAGGTCCGAGACCGGGACATACGGCCGTGAGCACGTGGAGCTCCCCCCTTCTCGTTATGAATACCAGTAACCATGCGTTACCGCACGGAGTACCGAATACGCGGTACCCTTATAGTCTACCTGTGTCTAGAATTAGTAGTCCAAAGGAAGAGTTTGACATTTTGTGAGAGTTCGGGTGAACGAGATGAGAGGATAATATATTTAATTGCGGCAACTATCATAGAGCTTAAAGAGGTGAGGGGGTGAAACAAACTCAATCCGTTGGGGGACCACGCAAACCTTACACCCGTGTCCGCGATGCCAGACCCCGTTGTGCCACTCGGACTTTATATGTCCCTTCAAATAAAATGAAATTCATACCAGGCTTTAAGGTATGAATCATGGGCCACAAGGCAAAACCGGGAAAGACACACGAGGTCTTGCCATGACTTAGACAGTCCTCATTTTCGATCCGGAGGAATGTCCCGAAGTTTGCTTCGGAGTTCGGCGATTCGGATTGCATGCGCGTGGGCATTAAGGCGGGGCTTGTGTCAACGAGCAGACTTGTCATGTGTTTCGGGTGTATGGAGCCCGGTGCCGGCAGTGCGTTACTTGTAAGCCAAATAGGTTAGGTATTTCTTTTGTTCAATTATCTTTCCACAGGCATGAACCCCAGAACTATTATTTTATTTGAGCATTATTCAGGGAACTGTAGGTCTTTAGAAGGCCTTATGCTATTCTGAGGGTGCTAGTATGTATATCGGAACAACCCCTCTAGCATCCCTAAACGTTCTAAAATAACGTTACATTTCGAAGATAGCGAATTTGCCTGATATGTCATGTAAAATCTGACTAAGAAAGCGCCAATGGCTGCGTAATGATGGTGCTTGTCCGAGCTTTTTATCGCTTCAGGACCGGGTTTATCAAGGCGAACCTTAGGTTAAATGTGATTATATCATGCCGTCTAATTCGTTGTACTAGTAACACTTTCTCGCTTGAAGCAAACAATGTTTCACAGGGTGTATGATCCCTCTATCCGATCTTCCCGAATTCGGTCGGTAGATGTGTGGCTTCACTCGCTTAGCGGTGACCTCGCTCACGGAATTCGAATTCGGGACAGGGCGAGTTATTCCGCGTATTGCGGTTTACCTCCTATGCCAAAAAAAAAGCGATCTATGTTTTTTTTTCCTACGATACTTTTCCTCTTCTATTGATATTGTTTCGGTGCTTTTTTCCGCCTCCTCTGCTCTTTTGTGTCTGAAAGATTCTTAAAAGCATAGCCCTAAGTCCAACTACAGTTTACCGATACCATCTATTATATTCCGGGCTGTTGGATATTATCATAGGGCTTTGCGCCGCTCCAGCGAGCGACGCGGTATCATGTCGCGATAGAGGGTTTGGAATAAACCAGTGATTGCGTTCACAGCCGCAGAGCATTTTTAAATCTATTAAATTTACATAAGCTAGGTGAATTCTTCATCTGGTACAGTATTGTCGAGCATCCTTGCCTATCCTTGCCTGCTCAGTCATCCATTCTCCTACGGTGCTCTTTTAACACCACTAGATTGCCAACCTACCTCTCACTACCGCATCTAATTCCCCAAATGGTCACGGAAACCCTTGGATATCAACCTTCCGGTTCGGGAGAATGTGCCCACAATCAAGTAGGGATGCCTACCACCGGTTTGGCTATTCGATTGCTTCGTATGCATGCCACCGTCCCCAAGCTCCTGTAGGGATATTGACATGTAAATCACGTTAACGGTCCACCGAATAGAGATTTAATTTAAAGCCTTTTCTATAAAAACCAATACCAGCGGGAAGTTCCACGTCGCCCGTCACCGTGAAGCATCCCGGTCGGAGATCAGAGACCTTGGCTGAAGCAGCTGGGCACGTCGGTAGTTCAAAGGGCTCACGGATGGGTGGGCCGTTTCCGTGAGATTTTGCCACTAGAGCAAAACAAGCGAATTCACCTCGAGAATAATCGGTCAAGATTAGACCATGTATTTTTTCTCGTAGATATTCCGCCGCCGCGGGAAAAGTGTCATGCTCGGTGATGAGGTACTGCGTCTCTGGATTGAGTTATTGTCCAGAACACTTTTTCCGTATCAACCAAGTGCGGTTTCTTGAGTATATGAGTAAAGGGATAGTTGAGGAAGGCTTGGAGGGATATTTTGTGCAAAGCTGAAAATATCAGCCTTTAAATCCACTCAAAGTTTTTATGTTAAACTCGCGTAGCTTCCTTTCCACACTCATTATCGCACACTTTAGACTCCCCGACTCACTCATCCAGACAACACAACGAATACTGGAAAAAAATGTGCTTTAAAACCGAATCTAGAAACCATTATAACTGCATGGTGCATTCCCTGGATTTGGGGTCTCTTTGTCATCTCAATTACAACCATGCTCACAACTCCCGCTATCACCACTACCACCGACAACCCGGCCTCAAAACCCAATTCCTCTCCCCCGACCCTACTCAAACTTCGACACAAAAATTTACCATGGAAGCCGTGTGGTCACTACTAATAACTACACCAAGAAACCATACGCCCACCAACCGCAACTCAACCCCCTCCGCGGTGCTAGAAGCCCTACAGGGCTACAGGGTGCTCAGAAAACACAGGGAGGCAGAGCGCACACAGAACACATCCCACTGGTCGAGGTGTTAGAGGAGGCTTCAATTGGCGACCCGGCGTTGGCTGTTTGTGGTCGCGGGAAATCTAGGTCACGTGAAATTTCTCAGTTCTGAGAGGCAGATTGCCCGTCTGGAGTATTTGGAATGACCCTGCTAGAAGAAGTACTCTACATTGTGAATCGACTGCTTAGGGGTCGTTTATTATGAGGGGTGGACTATCGGTACTGTAAAATTGTATCCGTTGGTTCGAACTATTTCTCTTGTAGCTTCCAGGCGGATCCAACCCGACAACATTGCATGCCAAAGTAGCCAGCAATTCATTAATAATCTGTGGGCACTCGTCGAGACTTTTCGAAAGAATTTTGGAATATAGTATTAATTCGATTTTTTTACAGCTTCAGAATGCATTGAAGGAAAAGCGTGAAGTAGCCTGGTTTTGGTTGTGATGATGCATGAAAGTCTGCTCAGCATTTTTTTCACGCTAGCCTCGTAACTTATAGTATCATACCGGTTTTAGGAATCTGTGCTCCATAGATTACGTAAGCGGCGCTACTCATATTGGTGCTTTCCCTGTTCATGCGCAGTTGCGGTTTACGTCCTCAACCTGGGTATAGTTTCTTCACCTTTGGTTAGTATTTTACCTTTTAGCCTTTTCTTCGATTAATCAATGAACTCCCTAAATTCTAGGAGGAAGTATACCACGAGATCAAGTTTTGAGGATGCGACTGCATTACTTGGCAGTGCTCAGCTATCGCGACAACCGCAACCGAAACTGTAATAATGGCCATATAGCTAATTAGATGCGCTGAAAATATAGCCCACCCATGAAACAGATTCCTCCCCGCTGCCGATGAACATCATGAGCTCCAGTGAAGTAGTAGCGAAAGAACCCCCGACCCCCTCAGGATTCGCTTGCCACTCCCGAACTTATGCCTTTCCAGTCGCTACCGCGCTATTAGGGAAGCCCTGGCGTCTTTAAATCTCAATATTCCTTATCCCACAAGCCACCCTCTCTGCGCTGGGGTTTTTCTTGCGATTGTTAATTTGGATGCTTTGGTCGCCCTCTCAATCGCTGCTGTGTGTGGTTCTCGTGACTGAGGTTGCCTATTGCTGTTCCAACGCTTCGCTTGTAGAGATCTGTGCTTTTACGGCTTATAAATACCTAGTCTATGGATAAAGCTGGAAATGCACGGTACGAGTACGAGTACGAGTACTGTACCTGTACAGCTCCGTGACAACTGCGGAAGCGCCAGTAGGGTGGCAAAAAACCTGCGCTGTTAGGTACTTGACGCCACAGACAGCGATATTCAGACGCATAAAGCTGGACGTTACCCGAGAATGAGGTTTGAAGAAGTTGTAAGGATCACGGGAACAATTTCTTCCAATGGTGAAAGTATAAAGCCAATAAATTAATGAAGTAACTTGTGATGTTTTATTGCTAAAGTTGTGGGGTGGTAAGATCCGGGGCTATGTGCTGTACAGTACTCGAGCATGGGGCGCCTATGAACTAGATGACAACCACCCTAGCTACCGTAGTTGATCGCTGGTTTTACAACTCCACAAGTCCCCGGTTCAATTCCGGCAGTCGTAAACTGCCCTCTCTACATGCATTTTCGGTCGGGTGTGACCTAAAACGGAACCACCGGGTCCATCAGGGGCGAGAAATTGGTCTGTAAACAGAGCTCGGCTTTGGTGTAAAATAGCCATCAATTCAAGTGATTTGATGGTACTTCGTGATGATAAACATGCTTGTTCTGCCCGGAAACAACGCTCCTCAATGTTTCCTCGGTTGGAATCTCAAATTTACCATACTCTCAGGTCAAACACCGTGATGTATGGGCCGGTTGAGCATTACCTCCAGTTTTGCTTCACTTTTCTTTCTAGGAAATAGAAGGAACGTTGGGCTCACAGAGACAAAGAGTAGAGAAAGGCTGAAACAAAAGCTGAAAACATTGCGCAAATAACCTTAAACACAAATATCATAAGCGCAAGATACGCGCACAACAATTTAACCCTACACCACACCTAGATCATCAAAGCAACAAGAGCCACCCCAAAATTTTATCTTGTTATCCAACCGCTCTAGGAATCAACCAATCACCCTGCGATCCTCCAGCTGGTGTTGCCCCATGCCTATTCCTCAAATGAGCAACCAGATTATCAAATCTTTTGATTCCGTTTTCGCCAACATTCTCGCATCCAGGAACAGGACAGTCACGCCGTTCGCCAAGATGTATCACCTCATAGTGTCGGTTGAGTGCCTGCTTCGTCTTGAACGAATCAAGCCGGGGACATCCGGGCACATTGCAGGTAAAGGATCGACGGGAGCAAGTGTGTGGACCACTTCTCCGAGTTAGCCTTTGTGAAGGATGAACATGAAATTGAAGGGGTGCGAACCTGTTTCCAGAGCATCTTGATGAGCCACAAATGACCACTCCTCTGGGAGGCGTTAGGGTGGCTGAGATGTTGATACGATAGTAGGAGAGTGCGTTGTCAGCATT
The DNA here is from genome assembly GCA_006112555.1 of Tuber indicum. Classification (NCBI taxonomy): domain Eukaryota; kingdom Fungi; phylum Ascomycota; class Pezizomycetes; order Pezizales; family Tuberaceae; genus Tuber; species Tuber indicum. Next base: position 887,686 of record VBSK01000383.1, read on the forward strand.
AGCACTGGCAGCTTCATTTGCTTGACCACCGCCCGGAGTGGTGTGGCTGAGTGGTGGGCCGACAACCGAGTTGAAACCATCACCATCTGGATAAAGTGGAAGTGGTCCAAGCTCTGCAGGAAGTGGGCATGCAACTCCGGTGTCATCTACGAGTACCAAAACCAATTGGATGCCGGGGAGGGGGTCGGGTTGATCACGTTGCGCCTCCGGTTGTACAAATAGAGAGAGGCTGAGAAGCACCGCTTTTCTTGTCAGAGAAAAAAAAAAAAAAAAACTTACGGAAAATCCATTCCGGAAATGGAAGGTGCAGATAATTTGCCAAGAGGTTAGCAAAATCTTTAGCAGAAGAGACGGGGGGACTCGCTAGTATTTAAATTTTTCTCGGGAGACAATTGCCCTTTTACAACCTACCTCTCAAAGCCTAACGCGCATGCAGCTCCACTTTCCAACCAACCATACGCAAGAAAAACGAGCCTGTGGCAGGGGTCCATTAACCCTGTTGTCATACACACATTCACACTTTTCTTAGATATTACTGGGTCGGGTACCAATCAAGGACGACGATTGAGTGGTCGCTTTTTCTGTCTTCAAACAAAGCCTGCAGCTCATCCTGATTTGCTGGTGTATCTCGAGTGCTACCGGTCGCAAGGGATTTCTCTTTCTCGCAATGCAAAAAATGCGGCACCTGCGTGAAGCTGAGTAAGATGCTGTAGATATAGCTATGCCATGATGCAACGGAAAAAAATTACTCCAGCGGTAGAGGACACACTTTGGTCTTGCAATTTACTCAAAGTCTTGACACTGCCCTGCAAAGTAGTGGAGTGGCGATCGGCGGTCCCCTCGGGCCCCCTACCGGACCGCTTGGGGTCCGTACTCATGTAAAAGACCTCTTGTACAGTACTTTCTAACCTATTTACCCTCTTTGGTTTCTCACTGCTCCTGCGATATTCTTCTATGGCAAGAACCGAGCGCCGTCGATAGGTTTGCGAGCATAGAAATGGGGCCACAAAGGGAGGGGTCTCCCTCCCCGGTGTAGCGAAATGTCGACTGTCGTAATTCTGGAAGTGTTTTGTACACGATACCGATATCCTACCCGTATCTGGGATTGGTAGCCAATAGGGCGGAGAATAACGTGGTGCACGTGTTCGGGAAAATGAGGAGGTGAAAAGAGGACTGCCTGTATTTTTGAGTGGTGATGACAATGGCGGTGCTTACGGAATCGAAGAAAATAAGGAAACAACCAAATCTTAGATTTCGGTTCACGGTTCACGGCACTAGGCTCCTGCGTACTGTTTGGATACACATTGTATTCCATCGTATATTGTATAAAAATTTTGCTGCATTGTCCTGCTCTAACTGAGCTGCTAAAACCACAACAGCAGCATTCACGAACAATCACTCGGCTAAAACGAAACGCCAAAGCGTTCAGGGAGCAAATTAAAAGAGGGGGAAGAAAAAGTTTCGCCGCTGCCTGCTTCTCTCTATCTTCAAGACACCGGCACTCTCATCAACTTGCTTGCTCAACCAAGCTAACTAACGCTTGTGGGGGGGACAGGAGTATAAATAAACAATCATTAAGCTTTCCCCCAGCATGTCCATCGCGATCCCCGCTCATCCGCGCAGGTTTCCCTTCCCTCAGCTTGTTCCCTTCACTAACACAAAAGACAACAAAAGAGCAAAAGAATAGGCACCACAAAGAACTCGCCCGCCGCCGTGCTACCTCCACCTGTGTTATCACTCTCGCTGCTTTACCACCTTCGTTACCGATATCACTCCACCGCCGATATCACTTCCGTACTTACAAGTGGAATACAGACCCAACAAAGACGTTCCGATTTCCTTCCACACGCCCTCTACCTTCCGCACTCCCACCGCCTTCCGTACTCCCGCTGACAAGCTGCCTTACCGGTCCGAGATGTGATACGGCAAACCGAAGCACGAATTGGTGGGCAAAAAAAGCACCAGCGATACGGCCAATCAGGTTGGTTGGGCAGGCGGGCTAAGGGCTAGATAGGCGGGCGGGTAGCTGGGTTATAAACTGAAGAGGGGATAAGGAGACGGGCGAACAAACGGGCGTGGAAACAAATAAACATACAGTCGGACGGGTGGAGAATGGTGCGGTCAATCAAACGAAATAACGAACCGGCCGACAGATAATTGGGGGTTAGACGGATAAGTCTGAAGGCATGAAATATTGGATATGCTGCTTCTCCGGCCACCGAGCATCTTCTGAGCATGTCGCGCATGTCCTAAATATGTCAGGCAGGTTATGAGTATGCTGGGTGAGTTGTGAGCATGCCGAGCAGAATTTCCAACATAGGGTACCTAGCCGGCTACCATACCTATATCATACTAAGAATAGCCTCGCCCTCTTAGTTCAAGCTTGACTTATCAGTGACGCAGTCTTCTCACCGACTACGTAAAAAAGGGCCCAATCTGCCATAATCTAAGCTTCAACCCCCCCGAGAGGACTATTCCCGCTCGGTACTACCCCTCTCTCGCTCAACTCGCTCGCTCTGCACCACCCCTCCCACACCCCTCCGCCTCTAGAGCCCTCATCCCCCTAACAATGTAAAGTGCATTAACCATCCCCCAAGCAACAAGATCAATATTAGCCTTGATCCTCTCGAGCTCGACCTCTGGGGTTTCCGGATCTCCTAGGACAACTTCCCATAGCTATAGATGGCCACAGAGAATATCCTGGATTGCAGTAATGAACTGTAGGAAGTGGTGGCAAGCTCCCGGGTGAGGTTGAGGGGAAGTGTTTGTTTGGGGTGGCATTTTCTCGGGTGTTTTGATAGTTTGTGGATTTTTCGGGTGTGGGCCGTGGACTGTGGACTTTTTGGGTGGGTTGCTTGTTCGGTTGTTGCTGAGAGGAAGTAGATCTTTTATTCCCGGATTCAAGTATGAAATTTGGTTGAGAGTGGTGGAAAACAATCTGATCAGTGCTCTATATATATCGTAAAAATTAAAATAATTGGACGGTGTCTTAGGAGGTTGGAATAAGGTGTCGGCTGTGGAGAAGCGGAGATTAGTGTCTCGGCCATTGTTCTAGACAAAAAATTTATGAGGAAAGAGAAACATTTAATCTCGCTCAAAGTATACTTCAACATCAGCTGATTTTTGTATGTTGTTAAAAATGTAATTAGAAGTATATATGTACATAAAGGAGAATTAAAAGAAATACAAGTGTGCTTTAAGGAAGATTCAATATTCAGTTACCAAAATGCCAGTCCAACCGTGTGGCCGAATTTGAGTACAGCCAGACCTTCCACCACTTCCAGCAGAAAGATTTTACACTGGAATTAAAAAAAAGAGGGGACCCAAACGAATGCCACTTACTGAAATTCTTCGAAAAGCAAAAAAAGGCGCCGAAAACCCCTATCGTTCAGATACTGTTAGCTATAAGCTACGTGTACTATCATACTGGATGGGAACAGAAATACGCTACAGTCCAACAAAGGTACGAGCACTTACCCAGGAAGAGGTAGCAGACCAGTTCAAAGGCCCAGTCGCCAATCTCTCAAGGTGAAGAAAGGAGGAGAGAGAAGGAAAGTTTGAAGGACAAAAGGCAGGACAGAGAAGAGCGAGTGGAGGAGGAAGGAAAAGGAAATGGCCAGAGATGGAAAAGGAGCTTCTTCAGCAATTCCGGGAGCGGCAGGCTTTGGGAAGGGTGGTACGGTGGGGCTGGTTCAGAAGAGTTAGCAAAGAACTCTTTAAAAAACACTACCCAGCAGAGGAGGAGGAGGGATTTTCGTTCTCAAACGGGTGGTTTCGAGGATTCCTAAGATGGCACCAAATTAGTCTACGCTTCGTAACCGACAAGGCTAGTCAACTGCCGAAGGACTTGGGGATGGCAATTCTTAACTGGTTACGCTTTAATCGTCGTAACTCACAGTACCGAGCAGGGGAGGAGGATAGACCTGTACCCTCAAGAGTATCCGGGACTGGCCGATATCCATTACAGAACATCTGTAATATGGATCAGACACCAGTCCTATTCGAGTACCTAGATGGTCAAACCTACAATCAGATAGGCAATAAAACAATCTGGATTCAATCCAGCAAGTCAGGGTGGGACAAGAGACAGGGCACTATTCAGCTTACCATTTTTGCTGATGGGGTTCCACGGGTGAAACCACTCATCTTTTTTCATGGAATGGGAACTGGGTCCACGATCCTTATAGAGAGGCAAAGATATGACAGTCAGGTCATAGTAAAATTTAACCCAACTGCATATGCCAACTCAACCAATATGGTTGAGTGGCTTGAGGAGCAGCTTATACCTGTTCTTAACGGTCAGCCAACTCTGCTTGCATTAGATTTGTTCTCTGGGCACAAAACTGAGGAGGTACTTGATACCTTTCGGGCACATGATATTACACCGAGTGTAATTCCTGGCGGCTGTACTGGTCTTGTACAGCCTCTAGATGTATCGATAAATCGCCCTTTTAAAGACATGTTAAAGGTTAGTAAAGATATAAAAATAGGAGAGAGGAGAACTTATCTGGAATAAATATTAATTTCTATAATAGGAAGCGATGGATCAGCGCCTTGAACAAATTGAAGAGGAAGAAGAGAGGACTTTAGGGAGTGGAGGCAAACTTACTGGTAGTATGATTGGCCGGCGACGAGTGGCCATCACCTGGGCGGTTGGTGAGGCCTGGGAGAAGTTTTCTTCCCAGCGAGCGGAAGTTGTTCGACACGCCTTCAGCGTGGTTGGTCTCTCACTACCAATTGATGGTAGTGAGGATGCGGAAATATCTATCAAGGGGTTAGCGAATGAATATCTTGTAGAGGGGCTAAAAGAATGGGGAGGTGGGGGAGCTCAGGTTGAGGAGGAAACTGAGGCGGAAGCAGAAGCAGAAGCAGAAGTGGAGGTGGAGGTAGGAGCTTAGGCGAAGGCTGGAGCTCAAGTAGTGATGGGTGTGGAGGTAGAGGTGGGAGCTCGGCCTGAGAGAGGAACTCAGGTGAAGTGGAGAGCTGTAGCGAAGCGGGGCGTTGAGGTTGAAAATTGTAACAGCATCGATGCTGAAGAAGTAGACGATGTTGATGATCCAGAGGAGCTAAATTTTCACTATGATTAGTTGCCAAGGAATAAGAAACCCATATTGATTGATCTGCATGACGATTCCTTGGCATTACCTACTTTAATTTAACCGCTCTGTGCGACGTCCAATTATTGAGGTTTTTGCGGTATATCATTCGTTAGGCTTAAATCCCCCTGGACTGCTAATATTATTGGAAAATTCCTCAAATCTATAGCTAGTTGTCCTTTTGGAGTCAATTTAAACGTTATGAAACTGATATCGGATGTGAGCCTAAAAATCCATCTGTAACTGAGATACCCCTGGGCTGCTCTTTTTCCCCTACGGAAATAGAAATTTGTTTGTTTCACACCATCCGTCAGTGAATGTATCTCGGGCTTAGCAGCAAGATAATTTCTAAGGTGCTCTACAAAAACCATTCTGGAGCTCGAGATTCCCTGATGCCCACATGATTCTAAAAGGGTAATCGTAACCATACCTAGGGCATTATCACTAATGGTCAAAATCCAATGTGGACAATCCCTGATAGCGAAACATCCCGGGGAGCGAAATGATTAACGACGATAGTATTTGGGAAAACAGAAAATCTAGTGATAATTGCATAGAAATAACTTACAACTATTCCATATGTGGTCTAGATATGGGGTCAGGTGGAAAATACATACACTACCGCCGTGAAAATGTAACAAGGGAATCCCCGACCCCCTCGGGAATTGCTTGCCACTCCCGGATTTATGGCCTCTCGGCCGCTGCATTGCTATCCTGGAGCTATGATACTTCCAATAATTGGGGTATAAAGCTTGAAAATTATTTGCAGGAAATGGTGATGTTTTATGCTATGGTGTTGGAAATTGCGAAGCTATGCATGGGGTGCTCGTGAAATGGACACGACACCACTTATACTAGTTTATCAATGGTTTTACAATTCCAGAAACTTCCGGTTCAATTCCCTAAAATTGTAAACTGCCCTCTCTACATGCATTTTCGGTCGGTTGTGACCTAAAACGGAACCACCGAGTCCATGAGGGGTGAGAAATTATTTAGTAAATAGAGCTTGGCTTTGGAGTAAAATGGCCATCAACTCAAGCGATTTGATGGTACTTCGTGATGATAAACATGCTTGCTCTGCCCGGAAGCAACGCTCCTCAATGTTTCCTCGGTCGAAATCCCTGGTTTACCATACTCTCAGGTCAAACACCGTGAGGTATGGGTCGGTTGAGAATTACCTCCAGTTTTTCTTCACTTTTCTTTCCGGTACATAGCAGGAATGTTGGCTCATAGAGTCAAAGAGTAGACAAAAGCGTAAAACATCACGCGAATAACTTAAACACAAATATCATAAGCGCAATATACGCGCACAACAATTTAACCCTAAGCCACACCTAAATCATCAAAGCAACAAGAGCCACCGCAAAATTATATCTTGCCAGCCGCATGTTATCCAACCACTCTAGGAACCAACCAATCACCCTGCGATCCTTCGGCTGGTAATGCCCCATGCTTATTCCTCAAATGAGCAACCAGATTATCAAATCTTTTGATTCCATTTTCGCCAACATTCTCGCATCCAGGAACAGGACAGTCATGCCGTTCGGCAAGATGTATCACCTCATAGTGTCGGTTGAGTGCCTGCTTCGTCTTGAACGGATCAAGCCGGTGACATCCGGGCACATTGCAGGTAAAGGATCGACGGGAGCAAGTGTGTGGACCACTTCTCCGAGTTAGCCTTTGTGAAGGATGAACATGAAATTGAAGGGGTGCGAACCTGTTTCCAGAGCATCTTGATGAGCCACAAATGACCACTCCTCTGGGAGGCGTTAGGGTGGCTGAGATGTTGATACGATAGTAGGAGAGTGCGTTGTCAGCATTAGCACTGGCAGCTTCATTTGCTTGACCACCGCCCGGAGTGGTGTGGCTGAGTGGTGGGCCGACAACCGAGTTGAAACCATCACCATCTGGATAAAGTGGAAGTGGTCCAAGCTCTGCAGGAAGTGGGCATGCAACTCCGGTGTCATCTACGAGTACCAAAACGAGGGGCGAGTGGCTGAATAAGAAATGTGTGGTTTTTTGTCAGTTGCGAAAAAAAAAAAACTTACGGAGAATCCATTCCGGAAATGGAAAGTGCGGATAGTTTGCCAAGAGGTCAGCAAAATCTTTAGCAGAATGGAAGGGGGGGACTCGCTAGTATTTAAAATTTTCTTGGGAGACAATTGCCCTTTTACAACCTACCTCTCACAGCCTAACGCGTATGCAGCTCCTCTTTCCAACCAACCATACGCAAAAAAAACGAGCCTGTGGCAGAGATCCATTGGCCCTGTTGTCCTACTCGTACACACCTTGACACTTTTCTTAGATATTACTGGGTTAAGTACCAATCAAGGACGACGATTGAGTGGTCGTTTTTTCTGTCTTCAAACAAAGCCTGCAGCTCATCCTGATTTGCTGGTGTATCTCGAGTGCTACCGGTCGCAAGGGATTTCTCTTTCTCGCAATGCGAAAAATGCGGCACCTGCGCGAAGCTGACGGAGCCTCGTAAGACGCTGTAGATATAGCCATGCCGCGATGCAACAGAAAAACATTACGCCTGCGGTAAAGGACACACTTTGGTCTCGTAATTTACTCAAGGTTTTGACGTTGCTTTGTAGTGGAGTGGAGATCGGGGGTCCCTTCGGGCTCTCTACCGGACTGCTTGGGGTCCGTACTCATGTAATAAAAGACCTCTTGTACGGTACTTTCTAACCTATTTACCCTCTTTTGTTTCTCACGGCTCCTACGATATTCTCCTCTGGCAAGAACCGAGTGCCGTCGATAGGTTTGCGAGCATAGAAATGGGGCCACAAAGGGAGGGGTCTCCCTCCCCGGTGTAGCGAAATGTCGACTATGGTAATTCTGGGAGTGTTTTGTACACGATACCGATAGCCTACCCGTGTCTGGGATTGGTAACCCATACGGAGGAGAATAACGTGACGCACGTGTTCGGGAAAATGAGGAGGTAAGAGAAGACTGCCGGGATGTCTGAGTTGCGGCAACTGTGGCAGAGCCTACACAATTAGGGAAAAAATCAGCCTTAGACTTCGGTTCGTATGCATATCGTAGTACTGGACCCCAGCCCGCTGTTTGGTTACACAATATTCCATCTGTTTTTGTGAAACAGAAAAACCCCGGCATTGTACCACTGACTGAGAATTCCACGCTTTAAGGCACCAAGCAGGCTACCTCACCAATACCAAAAATAACATGCTCATACTCTTCGTTTAAGCTTCGCTTACCCGTGGCGCTGTCTTGGTTCTTATCCGCTACATAAAAAAGTGACCAATCTACGAGAATCTAAGCTTCAGTTCCCCCCTGAAAGGAATATTCTCCCCGCGGCACTGCCTCTCTCTTGCCCCTCTTGCTCGCTTAGCACCACCTCTCCCATACCCCTCCGTCTCTAGAGCCCTCCTCCTCCTGATAGTGCCTAGCGCGTCTATTTACCCCCAAGTAGTAAGATCAACATGAGCGTTGAACCTCACGAGCTCGGCCTCTGGTGTTTCCGGATCTGCTAGGACAACTTCCTATGGCTCTAGAAGCTCGCGGAGATTATCTGGGTCCCTCATGATTGCTTGTTGGAATTACTGGCTAGCTCTTGGGTGTGGTGGTTGGAAGGAAGAGTTTGTTTGGGGTGGCATTTTGCTTGGGTGTTTCGATAATTAGTAAATTTGTCTGGTATGTGTCGTGAGTTGTGGTCTTTTCGGGTAGGTCTGTCGTTCGGGTTATTGAGAGGGGATGTATCATAGATCCTTTGTTCTAGGTTTCAGGCATGAGATTGTGTTGAAAGTGGGGGCCGAAAAAGGTTGCATAGCACTGCATCCTTATTTCATTTGCTAAGATGGGTTTGAATTATTTTTTGGTGTTTTATGTTTGGTGCTCATCGGTGGTTAATAGTACTGGAGAATTCTTCGAATATCATATACAGTCAATTATGCTTGTAGAGCTGAATTTGAGAGCTATGAAACTGTACTCGGATCTGTACCTAAAACGCTATCCTCTGTAGAGACACTCTCAGGCTTATTTCTTTGATCCCCTTTTTTCAGAATATACTAATTTAATTGTTTTTTAAGATCGATCATTAAATGTTACTCGGATTTGGCAGTATGACACAATCCAATGGAGCCCTACAAAAAAAACTTTATGGAATTCAAGAGTTGCTCGAGCCCCATATGGGATAATAGCAAAAGGTGTAGCGGCAATTGTTGTTGGGGGGAGTTGGCCAAACTGTTTCCTTGGGTGCAGCCAGGTTTAATACTCGAGAGGTGGCCAACAGAGAGCGCGACTCGTGTTCAAAGGAGTCCAGGTTGCTTGGCGGAACTTTCTACCGTTCTCTTCCCCTTTACTCCGAATATTCCTACTGCCTCCTTCCAAGTCAATTTTACAAGTATCAGAGGCCATGAGGGATTCTCGGGAAAAAGAGAGCGATGGGGTCTATGGAGGTGGAGCGTTTGAAGGATCGCCAGAGCAGCTACTCGAACCACTCCCTGTTTTGTGGGGCGGTCGGGATACTTGCCACAATGGTTATTCAACCCTCCGCTTCAAAGGGTTCCTCCCGCAGGAAAGCCGTAGCATCTGTAATATGATACTCTTCATGAGAATTCTTCAATTTAGGGTGCCTAGTGGCCTACTGCACAAATACCGAGAATAACCTACTCGCCCTCTGTATTCGAGATTCGCTTGTTAGTGATACTGCCTTATTTCCTATCTACTGCACTAGGCAATGCTCGATTCACCATAATCTAAAATTTAATTTCTTTCCAAAAAAGACCACCAATTTCCCCCTCTGAGCTACACCTCTCTCGCTCCTCTTGGTGCGCTCAGCACGCCCCCTCCCGTGCCCCTCCGCCTTTAAAGCCCCCTCGTCCGCCTAATAGTGTCCAAAGCATAGATCAACCCCCAAGCAATAAAATCAACAAGAACCCTGATCCGCTGGAACCTGACCTCCGGGGTCTTTGGATCAACTAGGACAACTGTCCAATGTTCAAGAAGCTCGCGGAGAATATCTCGGTTTGCAGTGATGACTTGTAGGAGGTGGTGGCTTGCCCGTGGAGGCGGCTGGGGGAAGGGTTTGTTTGGGTTTAGTATTTCTTTTGGGTGTTTCGATAGTTGGTGAATTTGTCGGGTGTGGTTCGTGAGTTGTAGTCTCCTGGGGTGGATTGGTTGTTTGAGTTAGGAGGCAGGAGTGGATGCTTTATTCCCGGTTTTAGGTATGAGATTGGATTATTTGTATTTGTTTTATTTGTTAGGTTTGGGTTATCTTTTGGTACCCCATATTTGGTTTCCGTTGCGGTGCTAATAGTATTAGAGAATTATTCAAAAATATTGCTAGTTATGATAATTATATCATACGAGTACAGGTGCAAACGTGGCCGGTAGGTAAAAAATTCAGGTGGGTCTATTAAGAAAAATTTGGTGTGCCTTATCAGATTCAGATGACTGTTTTATTTATCGGCTGCGTTCGTAGTGGCCCTTCTGTTGCTTTCGACCACCACTCCCCGCAAACACGCCGGATCGGCTGGCGCCATCGAAATTCAGAAGCTTATCATCGTTCGAGGCGCTGATGCTCCGCAACTCATGTGGCACAGACGTGGTCGGAGATCATCCTTTCCATCTCAAGCGGCCTCGAGCATGTTTTTCATCCCTTTGTCCTGGTTGGAAAACATGCACTAAACTGAATGGAGTCCCGGTACATCAAGGATATGTATGCATGGCTTGCCCCACCTCCGGATTACATGCTTTTCGCAGCTAAAATTGCCTTGCCAGATAATGGATATCCTGGTAGGACCCTCACAAGCGGGATCGATATACCAGGCACTAGCCCAAAGCGGCGAATGACTAGAGGTCGACAAATCTAGTATTCCAGAATTGGCTATGCTGCCTGAAAGTGAGGAACATTACTCCGTCGTATGATTCCAGAGGTGCGATGATCAGTGGTATGTTTGCCTCCGCAGCGAAGACACCTACCACCTTGCGGTCGATACCAAGAAGATCCAGTTCCCGCATCCCATTAACCTCAACCCCGCATTGGTACAGTCGCGATTTCATCCGAACACCAGAGACCGGAACCCCCATGATCGGAGCTCCAGGAACTATCTGGTTACGGGTGATGATGTTAAATTCGTGCGGGGTGAGCCATTACCTTTCCGGTCTTCATACCAATCATCCCGGAATATCTCGACTCGTGCCTCAATCACCTAGAGGAATGGGGCTACGCCTGCTACATACCTCAGATGGACGTGGTCAATTTAGCAAGGTATCTAGTCCTCGACTCGCCTCTCCAGCAGGAGATACTTCCCTCAAAAGTTGAAAACACCAGGAAATTTGCTGAACATTTTGCCCAGCGGCATCAAATAATAAGGCTATGATAGGTAGAGAGTGTCTGCGATTCTTGTTCTTTCTATGCTGCCGGAGGTGTCCTATATATACACGAGCTGTTCCTTTGCAAACATATTCTTCGTCAATCTGCCTCGCAGAATTCCATACCACCTTCTTTTCTTCGTGATGCCACACCGTTCCACTCACACAACTCCTTCGAACATCCTCTGAAACACTCCTCCTACGCTATCGCTGTACCAGACAGTCCTGATACCTTCGTGCTTCTTCTCCAGTTTCCTATCCCCTATAGTGTGACACCCGGTTGTTCACTCAGACCTCCGGAACGTAACCCGTTACTTCCGGCATCCCTAGTGCTAACTCCTGAAACATTCCAAACACTTCTCCTTACCCTAACACTAGTTCCTACATACTCTCACTCACTCGTTGACTCTTTCGTTGACTCGTTCCTTTAGCCTGTTCCACCATTGTGTTTCTAAACCATTGCTAAACAACCAACGCCTCATACTCTAAACAGTAGAAGCTTCGTGATTTTCAACACGGCAGCGGAAGAAAGAAGGATGAAGAGGATTATGAAGTGACAGGAGAAATATGCTGCTTTTGATGGAACCTCGGGGCCGAAAGTTCCATTCATCATGAAAGCAGTGTGAGACTATATTAGGTGGTTATCGGCAGACAATGTGGGGGTTGCAATTCATTGATAGCGATGATTAACACCTATGGATATTTCTGAAGCAATCCTCTTCGGTAATTGGCGACTTGTATCTTCTGTTGAATTTCATGATTGACAAAGGATCATTTTCATAGCGGGCTTTTTGCTGCTTTGGTGAAATCCTAGGAGGCCTAGATACATGCGTTTTGCCCAGAGTGGGGGTGGGTTATATTCATTGAGCAGGTGTCACCAAATAAAATACAATTCGCATCTAACAATAATAAAGAAAAGGTCCAATGGGCATTAACTCCCGCTCCCTATTTAACGCTTCTTCAATAGTGGGTGGCATTCCCAACCGTCCGGGGCAGGGTGGGTGAGGGCGGTAGGGCATGACGTCCGTCTGTTATAAAGACGGCTGTCAAAAGGGTTGACGCCCGGGTCCCGCAGTTTTAGAACAAATGGCATCTTCCGGCAGTTATCTACAGGCCCCGGTCACTACCAGCAGGGCCCGGCCTCATCCGCCGACACCCGTAGGAACCTGGCACCTCCCGCCCCCCGAGAAGCATAAATGGCCCGCCGGTCCATCCCAGGCAGTGGTCTGGACGGAAGCCAAGATGCCAGTTCATCCCGGGCATCAACCCATGCACTGCCGTCCGTCCGGTCCGCACCCAAGGGCAGACAGGTTGGGCGCTTGAGTTCACTGACAGTGGGTATTTTCAACCCACTACAATAGGGTTCTAATTGCCCTAAGAAACCCCCTCTTGTCTTTCTTCCCCTCAGGTTCAATCATTATATCATCTAAGCTTTCCCGCTTCGCTTCACACAACCGCTTAAAATCCAAACCCCTTTCCGTCATCGCCTTGACAGCACACTTGAATCCATAGAGATCTTTTGCGTTCTCACGGTCGATCCAAGCCCGCATTTCCCAATTGCTAGGTCCACCAAGGTGGCCACCGGTATCCCATCAATGAGGGAATACTTGCTACACTGGTGTAAGTATCCAGTTTCTCCTGTCTTGTCCAAAAAGTCGATATTGACACAAAATCCATGGGGTAATTGAAAGCTCCATTCCCCGAATATGCTTTCGGGAAGCGGGGATCTTGATTCGCCAGTGTTTCAAACTCGTGCAACGATTGCGCAGTGATAGCAATATCTGCACCACTGGTGAAAATCGGGTAGCCGTGAAGAAGGACCAGCCTCCCCGACCACGAAAAGGTTGTCCCTGTGCTCTTCCCCCATCATAGCCCAAACCTCCTTAGCGATTTCCATTGAGGCTAATTGGGCCAGTTTAAGCGTTCCGGATACGACGAATGTTGGGGTGCCTGTTCTTCCACGCTGGGCAGACATAATAAAGAGATTTTTATTGATGTTGTGAGGGGTAAAAGGCGGTGGGAATCGGAGGAGCGGTGTTGCGCTTGGTGTTTCTTTCAAAGGCTACTTTGGATCTATCAGGGGGTGAGGTGTTTTCACATAGGGCGGGTACACATGTGCCCATTATTGGCCTCGTACGAATTTCACAATAGTGGAGAAGGGTGTGAAGTGATGGCGAATTGTTGCAGCGCAGCGGAACGATTGATCGACAATGATGGGACTCGTGTGAGTTCACCACAGAGGGAAGGATGGTTGAAGTGGAGAGTGTGTTTTCGATGTTAGGTACAGAGAGAAAAACTCAAGAGAAAGGAAGGAATGAAGCTTCATTAAATACAGTTTGTGGTGGCTGACATCCCACATGTGCACACCACCCAATGTGTCTCCTTCAGGGCAATAGACCTCGCTGTGCCCCAACCCAATCCCAATACTATTCCACGATGGGATTACTCCATCATGAAGTATACCTGTAATTCTCTGACGCTTGTAAAAACTGCCCGATCCGCAAGCCCCTGCATTTGATAGTTGAGGAAATAGCATCCGGAGTAGGAACCCATAACTGTTAGGAATGTAGTTAGAATATACATCAGTAACAAGATCCCCTTACTAACTTGCTCTATAACTCTTGACCCACGATATGGACAAAAGATGCTCCTCGAAAGACCGAAAATAAACCAGGGCTCCACCTGCGGAATTGGTACGGAATATTACGACTGCCTCCGCCAAATATTCCTACCAGAACTTGGCCACTCTCGGCTCACCACAACAGTGCCGCCACACTACAAGAAACAACAAAACAAGAGTAGAGATCAAGATTGAGAGATATAGAATCACGAAGTATCACTCATCCTGTCCTCTACTGTCCTGATTGAAAATTGAAGTAGATGGAGGAGATAAAACCAGTGGTTGTTGCAGAGGTACTGATTGAAAGGAGGGTTTTACGCAGTGGATGGGGATGGCTCTGGTGGGGATGGGGGGGCCTTGTATTGTATGTGTAGCCAGTCTCTAGGAGAGAGGGGAAGCGGGGAGAGTTTCGTACAGGAAGTAAGGAGTGGAGATGATTGACTTCAGAGAAATAGAAAAGAAGAAAGGAAACATAGAGGTGAGAACTTTTCACTGCTTACGCATCATCATATGAGAGGTACGCACACCGCCGTATTTTCAAGCTACGGGTATTTAACTGCCATTTTCAACAGTCCCTATTCGAAACGCCAGTACTAGTACGCAGCAGTACATGTATTCACTCCCGAGGCACCCAAATTTCCTTCCTCCTTGTCTTTATTTTCCTTTCTTGTCCTCCCCTTCCCCAACCCATCTCACAACTCCTCAATACCTTCAACACAAAATGCTCTTCTTTAACTAAATTGTTTCCCTTCGCACGGTAAAATCCACTGATCCGATCATTACATTGATACCAAGCTTCTCCACTTTTAGCACTCACCCCCCTCCTTCTCCCTTGCCCCGGTCGTCCCGCATGCCTGTCGTGACTTTCCTTTTCTTTCTTCTGGCAACTTTTCTTTGGCTATCTACTGACTCCTTCACCCCCCCCCAATATAAATTCCTCTTGCTATCTTCAACTACTTACTTTCACTCCACCGAAATCCTTTAATCCGATAGCTACCTTCATTTTCAACCCCTCTATTGTCCAAAGCCCCCTACGGAACCACCTCTCTCCCTGCACCACCCCCCCCCCGGTCCCGAATCCTCACAACCATCCATTTCCTTTCCATCTCCTCTATCGATTTTCTCCAGCTATTATACAACTTAGCCGTTTCAAGGCAAATTTCTCTCGTTCACCTTAACCGGTTAACTTCCCTCCGCCGGAATTATTTGGTGGAAACGGTGGAAGTATATTCGTAGTGGCATATATAGCAGGGCACAGATCCCTTTACTCTCGATTAAGACGTAAGTAGAGGTGGGGGGGCAAAAGTGGGGTCCATGGGGATCCCTGAGATTAAGGAGAGGGTGGTGGTAGTGTTGTTAGTTGAATTTGGTGCGCGATATAATGGATGCCCGGGGGGGAGGGCTCTATGCTGACTAGCCAAATTTCTAGGGAGGAGTTAGAGGGGCTGCTATCCACACTGTGGTGGAGATTACCGTACTTGTAGTAGAAATGATCTCAAAAGCAGATATACGCAGCATATGCGACGACTGGGAAACAAGAGAAATCAAGGCGGGCCGGGCCCTGACCGCATTCGTATCTTCTCGGAGGTGCCGGGGGTGTTCGTTGGACTTCGCACATTTCGAATCTCGACAGCACCGGGGCAATCTTGTGATGGAGGAGAATAGCAACCAATGACTGACTTGCGCAGCGGTGGGCAGGAACACTGAAGGACTCTGTGGGGACTGTGATAGTGGTAGGACGTGCACAAAAGCGTATGGTAAGGTAAAAACTGCTTCGCTCTCTCTCTCTCTAAACTAACGGTAAAGACAGGTGTATAAGTAAAACATAAACAACGTATCACCATCATTCCATGAATCACCACACCTATCCGTATCTCTCCAAGACATGCTACCCTTTCCCCCATACACTCTCGTAGTAACAAAGGAAAGACATGTCCGGAGAATCTTCCAATCTCCACACTAGTCTATCGAATATCAGAACTCTTCGCCAGACTCCCGAAACCTCCACAATCTATCTCAATCGACCAACGTCGATCTAGAATCTTCAACAGGCAATACATCTAAGTCGCTAAAATATCGTGGTAGTTGGCTTTAAGGTGGTTGCGAGAATGGCGGGGGAATCAGCAAGCTGGGAGAGAATATTCCGGTTCAGAACATTTAGGCCCAAAGTACGGCTGGTGTGCCTACTCAAACACACTGCATGATTCCGGTGTTCGTCAATGGAAGTATGTGGCTCGATCCAATATCTGAACCTGTCTACCTTCCGGTAAGAAGTGAACCAAGAGAGACCATTGAGGTTACCGGTGTTCTGCGTTCCTTTATTCAATAGGAACGTGCACCCCATCAAATGGGAGTAAGGTTTTCTGTGACAGGTGACACTTTTTCTAGAGCAGAAGGTGGTAGTGGGTCCGACCGCGCATCAAGGAGGGTAATTTATTTTCCGGCAGAGCAAGATCTACATTGACGATGGAGCATTTGTAGGATGAGCGAGAAGTATTTCTGAAATTCCGACCGGCATGGGGTGTTGATGAAGACATCGTGAAGAAGAGGGGGGGGATCGAAAGAAGGGACGGGCAGAGGGAGGAGAAACGGCTGGAGTCAGTAGAAGAGTTTTGTGTTTGTCTAATCTTTAAACCCTTGTCTATATTTTATTTCCTGGTATCTATTGCTAATATTTCGCCTCAGAGAGTTGCATTGTTCTAACTACAATTGTTGATGATGTACTGCTACAAGAATGGGGAATATAGTGAAGTTGGGATATGCGTGAAGGAGAAGGGGTAAGAGTGGTATTCATGGAAGGATCAGGACGATTTTTTTTGGTTTTATATACGCTCCGGCCTTTATAATTGGTTTCGAATGTGCCGACCGAGGGAACGAAGCCTATGGCCGCTCCTGTCCTATCGCTACTACATATGGTCAATTCCTATTCGGTTCTTCTCACAGTACTAATGTGCTACGAGCATCTGGAATGAGCGCCAAGAGAAAAGTGGCATGATTGGCAAGAGGTATACCATTTCTTAAAAGGCGTTCCCATGCCTAGAGGAGGAAACCTTTGACAACCCGGATACCTGGGGCGATACTCTGGAAGGGAGAAAAACGAGATTATCAAACCCTCCCAGTAGCAGTCGTGCCTCTTCTGAGTGTTTTTCGGGTTCGATCGTTTGCTGGACACATCTCTAAATCAATTGTTCATTACCGCGAGGGAGTGGGAGGGTGGGGGCGAGGTGTACGGTGATTGACTTGGAAATTGTCACTATTGCTACGGAGGCTGGACGTGAAAAATCAATATAAACCCTGTGGGTTAGGAATCCCCACAAGGCAGCTTAGTGACGCGAGACAAGTTTTACAAAAGGCTCAGCCGAGGGGTGGTACTCGGTGACGCTTACTCTACTCAGAAATAACATATCTTGCTCTTTCTTATCTGAAATTCTAGTTTTACCGTACACTCTAGTCAAGCGCCATGAGATATGTTGAGCTCTACTTCGAGTTTTTCTTTACTTCTTCCTGGGGCATGATAGGAGTGCTGGATCACCGAATCAAAAAATAACAAAAAGCAGAAAGTTTTGTGCAAATATTGAAATCAATTCAAAACAACTTAAACACGAAACTCATAAACGCAAGACGCGTGCTCAATTTAACTCCATACCGCATCGAAATCATCAAATCAACAAAAACCACCACAGGGTTATATCACAAGGCGTGATTTCCAGTTCCGTGTCGTCCGATGACCCTAGGAATCAACCAATCACCGTTCGATCCTCTCGCTGGTAATGCCCCATGCTTGTTCTTCAAATGAGCAACCAGATTGTCAAGTCTTTTGATCCCCTTTTCGCCAACATTCTCGCATCCAGGAACAGGGCAGTTGAGCCATTCGGCAAGGTGTATCACCTCATGGTGTCGGTTGAGCGCCTGTTTCGTCTTGAATGGGTCAAGTCGGGGACAGTGAGGTGCATTGCATGTGAAAGAGCGACGGGAGCAAGTGTGTGGACCACTTCTCCGAGTTAGTTTTTGTGAAGGATGAACATGAAATTGAAGGGGTGCGAACCTGTTTCCGGAACATCTGGATGAGCCACAAAAGACCACTCCACTTGGAGGCGTTAGGGTGGCGGAGATGTTGATACGGTCGTAAACGAGGGTGTTAACAAGATTAGCACCGGCAGGTTTATTGGTTTGATCCCCGTGCGGCGCGGTGTGGCTGAGTGGTGGGCCAAGGACCGAGTAGAAGCCATCATCTACTGGATAAAGTGGAAGTGATCCAAGCTCTGGAGGGAGTGGGCATGCAAACCCGGCGCCATCTACTTGTACCAAAACCAATTGGATGCAGGGGAGTAGATTGGGTTGATGATGTGTCTGTTGGTTAGAGCTGTAGCAGTGACGTGTCGCTGTCAGCCGAAAAAAAAAAAAAAAAACTTACGAAAAATTCATTTTGAAATGGAAAGTGCAGATAATTTGCCAAGATATTAGAAAAATTTGGGCAGAGGGGACGGGGGAACTGGCAGGTATATAAAAATTTCTTGGGAGGCTATTGCCCTTTTACGAAGTACCTATCTGAGCCTAATGCATATGCGGCTCATCCTTCCCAACTAACAATCTGCGATAGAAACGAGCCTGAGGCAGGGCTCTGTTGATTCTGTTCTGTTGCACACTTTCCCACCTATCTTTGGCATTACTGGACAGGGTGTCGGTCCGGGACGGTGATTGGGTGGCCGTTTTCCTGGCTTCAAACAGAGCCTGCAGCTCTTCCTGATCTACTGGCTTGGGTACTGATAGGGGATTTCGATTTCTCGCAATCTTCTTCTCCAATAGGAAAAATGGGGCACCTGCGCGAAACCAAAGTCTCACGAGATACCTTTGGGTATAGACATCCAACGATATCGCACAAATGAATTACGCCTGGGGTATTCGAGTAGAAGACATTATTTGTCTCCCAATTGTTATACGGTCCTGAGGTAGCCCGGTGCTGGAGTGGTGATCGGGGTTCCTTCAGACCCGCACCGGACTGCTCCGGGTTCGTACTCATCTAAAAAACCCCTGGAACCTTGTTACCGATTCGCTCTCTTTTATTCTTCATAGCTCCTGCTAGATCCTCCCCTAGCGGGAGCCAGGCACCGTCACTCACAGAGATGTGGTCCCGGAGGAATGCCCCCTCTCCAAAGTGGGGAAATGTATGGCATCGTAGAAGGTATTTTGTACACAATACCGGTATGATATGCCTGTGTCTAGGTAGTATTCCATCGAGAGGAGCATAACATAATGAGTGAGTTCGGACAAATGAGGTGGTAAAAGGAAACCACCGGTATGTTTAAGTCGTGGCAACTATGGCGGAGCTCCCACATGCAAAGGAGGGAAACAAGGGCTATTATGGAGAAAACTATTGTTAAGTCTCAGATTTCGGTTCACGGTACCGGACTCTAACCTATTGTTCGGTAAGATGTTTTGTTCAATTGCTTCTTCTTACCCAGTTTTTCCCGAACTATTATGGAATGCCCGAGCTGGTTTAGGAGCTAAAAGGTAAAACTAGGAAAGATTGGAGAGGTTTTATTATGACTTGGGCTGCCAGCGCCTTGTTGATATGAATTTTAAAACTATTCCGTTCCACCGCTCCATTCAGATTGACCGTCTCCTCCCCTTTGACAATTATCTTTACAGAAGTGGTCGCGGGGCGGAATGGAACCGTCGTATCCAAACAGTGCCTTAGTCTCTTTAGATCCCATTAACTAACTATGCGCTTGCCAACTCTACAAGTAATTAGAAATGTGGGATATAACCTTGGCACTCTTATCTCTAAGATGCACTCGTACTCACCTAGCACGAGTCAATAGACTTGACAATACATATCTGAGCGTGATATTTCGACCTCAACCGTGTAATAAAAATACCTAGCTTATACTGTCAAAATAAATCGCTGGAAGAGAATGGAGAAACTCCATACGAGTACCGTTGGCATGGGACCAAAGGGTTTATATGATCGTGACCTTGCGGGGCCCACCGAACCTGGCGTACTTTAGAACTAAACTTAGGAATGAATTTCTCGACGGATAGCAATACCTGCGGTTTCGCTATCTCACCGGTTGCTCGACGTTGGGGTTCTCCGTTGGACCATTTTCCCGCTTGATGGTCGCGGCTATTTTTGTGCTTTCCCCGGCTGACGGGTCGTCGCGGTTTAAAGAGAAACTCTGCTGGTTACTGGGAGTAGGATGGTTCTGGGTGACCGGTGGGAAACCCTCTTTCATTCCTCAATCGGTCCGTTTTATATGGTCTTGACATTTTCATACCTTATCTTCAATCTCCGAATTATGTACAGTACACGGACTCCAACAGGGCTAGGGGTTTGCGGGCCGAGTGCTCTCCTATGGGAAGCGCTATTTTTCGTATGGTATACGCGCTGCCGAATACAGCAGGCAATCTATGATAGCAGGGTAAACTCTCGTATAACTGGGTCTTGTCTCAGATACGTTGAGAATAGCAAGATTTTTGCAATACTCTGATGGACTTTCCATAGTCCGATAATTTCTCTTCTCCAATTCCGGGAGTCTTCTCCTTCATTCTGGGTGGTGCAAGCATAAGGTGGATTGTGGTTATGGGGTGGTATTGTGGTGTTGTCACGTACGACCAGTTTTCGGAAATATTTTTGTCCTATCATGGTACTATACGGTACTACTGTGCTACTAGCATCCGTCATAGGAGCTATGAGAAGAGTGGCATGATTGGCGAGAGGAATTGGCAACCCGGGTAAGTGGCTCGATACTCTTAGTCTTCTCGGTTGCAGTGGTGCCTCCTCCGGATGTTTTTGGAGTTTGATTTTTTTGCTGGACGCATTTCTAAATCAATTTTTCAGTACTGTGAGGGGGTGGGAGGGCGGGGGTGTGGTGTATGATGACTGACTTGGGAATTGTCACTATTGCGACAAATAGAGGCTGTAAATATACAATTAATATCAACCCCGTGGGTTGGGGATCCCCACGAGGTAGCTTAATGATGCGAGACACGGTTCACGAACAGTTCCGCGCAGTGCCTGTGCTTCGCCATGATAAACACGTTCGCTCTACCCTGAAATTCTTGTGATGGGGAAGAATAGCAACCAATGACTGACTTGCGCAGCGGTGGGCAGGAACACTGAAGGACTCTGTGGGGACTGTGGTATTGGTAGGACGTGCACAAAAGCGTATGGCAAGGTAAAAACTGCTTCGCTCTCTCTCTCTCTAAACTAACGGTAAAGACAGGTGTATAAGTAAAACATAAACAACGTATCACCATCATTCCATGAATCACCACACCTATCCGTATCTCTCCAAAACATGCTACCCTTTCCCCCATACACTCCCGTAGTAACAAAGGAAAGACATGTCCGGAGAATCTTCCAACCTCCACACTAGTCTATCGAATATCGGAACTCTTCGCCAGACTCCCGAAACCTTCACAATCTATCTCAATCGACCAACGTCGATCTAGAACCTTCAACAGAAATAACATATCTCACTCTTTCTCCGCTGAAACTCTAGTTTTACCGTACTCTCTAGTCAAGCGCCATGAGATATGAGTCGGTTAAGCTCTACCTCCGGTTTTGCTTAACTTATCTGTTTGGGGCATGATAGGGATGCTGGCTCACCGAATCAAACGGTAGCAAAAGGCGGAAAACTTTGTGCAAATATTGAAATCAATTCAAACCAACTTAAGTGCGAAACTCATAAACGCAGGATCCGTGTTCAATTTAACTCCATACCGCATCGAAATCATCAAATCAACAAAAACCACTACAGGGTTATATCACAAGTCGTGATTTCCAGTTCCGTGCTGTCCGACGACTCTAGGAATCAACCAATCACCGTTCGATCCTTCCACAGGTAATGCCCCATGCTTGTTCTTCAAATGGGCAACCAGATTATCAAGCCTTTTGATCCCCTTTTCGCCAACATTCTCGCATCCAGGAACTGGGCAGTTGAGCCGTTCTGCGAGGTGTATCACCTCATGGTGTCGGTTGAGTGCCTGCTTCGTCTTGAATGGATCAAGTCGTGGACAGCCGGGTGCATTGCAGGTGTAGGATCGGCGAGAGCAAGTGTGTGGACCACTTCTCGGAGTTAGTTCTTGTGAAGGATGAACATGAAATTGAAGGGGTGCGAACCTGTTTCCAGAACATCTAGATGAGCCGCAAAGGACCACTCCCCTGGGAGGCGTTAGGGTGGCTGAGATATCGATACGGTCGTAAGGGAAGGTGTTATCAGCATTAGCAAAGGAGGGTTCGTTGGCTCGACCCCCACCCGGCGCGATGTGGCTGAGTGGTGGGCCGAGAACCGAGAAGAAACCATCATCAACTGGATAAAGTGGAAGTGGCCCAAGCTCTGCAATCCCGGTGGCGTCCCCCAAATCCAATTGGATCTCGGGGATGGGGTCGGGTTGATAACGTGCCTCCGATCCTCGCCAAAATAGGCTTTTCTTTGTCAGAAAAAAAAAAAAAAACTTACGGAAAATTCATTTCTGAAATGTAAAGGGCAGATAATTTGCCAAGAGATCAGCAAAATCTTTAGCAGAAGGGACGGGGGAACTCGCTAGTATTTAAAATTTTCTTGGGACAAAATTGCCCTTTTGAAAGGCGCCTATCTAAGCCTAACTGGTATGCAGCTCCTCTTTCCAACCAACCATAAGTCTTAAAAACGAGCCTGTGGCAGGGATCCGTTGGGCCTATTGTATTACACACATTCACACATATCTTTGATATTACTGGGTAGAGTACCAGTCTGGGACGATGGTTGAGTGGCCATGTTCCTGGCTTCAAACAAAGCCTGCAGCCCCTCCTGATTTGCCAGTGTATATTGGTCGCTACCAGTATTTGGGTAGCAAAGGATTTCTGTTTCTCACAATGTTAGCCGTCAATGTGAAAAATGCGTCACCTGCGCGAAGCCGACGGAGCCTCATGAGATGCTGTAGAGATCTCAATCCCACGATACAACATCCAAGAATTATGCCTGCGGTAGATGACACACCTTTGATCTCGCCATTTACTCAAAGCTTTGACGTTGTTTTGCAGTGGGCTGGTGATCGGGGGTCCCTTCGCGCCCGCTACCGGACCGCTCTGGGTTCGCCCTCATCTACAAGGCCTCGTATACTTCCAAACCTATTTACCCTCTTTTGTTTCTCACAGCTCCTACCACATTCTCTTCCGGCAAGAGCCGGGCGCGGTCACTAGATTTGGAATGTGGTCGCAAAGGAATGAGTCTTCCTCCCCGGTGTAGCGCAATTTTGGCTATCCTAACTCTGGGAGTGTTTTGTACATAACACCGGTATATTCTGCCCGTGTCCGGAATTCGGTGGTCCATAGGGAGGATACCATAATGCACATGTTCAGGAAAATGAGGAGGTGAAAATAGGACTACCTGTATTTTTGAGTGGTGGTGACTATGGCGGTGCTTACTGAATCGAAGAAGGGAAACAAGGAAACAACTAAGTCTTAGACATCGGTTCACGGCACTAGGCTCCTGCGTACTGTTTGGTTACACACTGTATTCCACCGTATTTTGTATAAAAAAGCTGCAGCATTGTCCTGCTCTAACTGAGATTTCCACGCTTTAGAGTTTTAAAACAGCTATGACTTTCCGGAGCTGTTAAAACCACGACCGCCGCATTCACGAACAATCACTCGGCTGAAACGAAACGACAAGGGGTTTAGGCAGCAATGAAAAGAGGGGGAAGAAAAAGTTTCTCCACTGCTTCTCTTTATCTCCAAGACACCCGCACTATCATCAACTTGCTTGCTCAACCCATCTAACTAACTAACACGTGTGGAAAATACAGGGGGATAAATAAACAATCATCAAGCGTTCTCCCCTCGCTCCACTAAACTCCACCGAACTCTACGCATGTCCATCGCGATCCCCGCTCATCCGCACAAGTTTCCCTTTCCTCATCTAGTTCCATCGCTAAGACAAGAGAGAACAAAAGAACAAAAGAATAGGCGCCACGGGGACTCTCCCGCCGCCTTACTACCTCCGCCTGTGTTTTCACTCTCACTGCCGTACCACCTTCGTTACCGATATCACTCCACCGCAGGTATCACTTCCCCACTTACAAATGACATACAACCCCAACAAAGACGTTCCAATTTCCTTCCACACTCCCTCTACCTTCAGCACTCCCACCGTTTGAGGTGGCATTTGCTTGGGTGTTTTGATAGTTTGTGAAATTTTCGGGTGTGGGCTATGGACTGTGGTCTTTTTGGGTGGGTTGCTTGTTCGTGTGTTGCGGAGAGAGTAAGTATCATGGATCTTTTATTCCCGGATTCAAGTATGAAATTGGGTTAAGAGTGGTTGAAAAAAGCCTGCTCAGTGCTTCATGTCTAATTCATTAGTTGGGTTCGAACCCCCCAAGGCTGCTAATATTATTGGAGAACTTCTCAAATATATAGCTAGTTGTCCTTTTGGAGTCAATTTAAACGTTATGAAACTGATATCGGATGTGCGCCCAAAACTCCATCTGTAACTGAGACACACTGGGCTGCTCTTTTTCCCCCACAGAAAGTAACAGTTTAATTGTTTCTCACCATCCGTCAGTGAATGTATCTCGGGCTTAGCAGCAAGATACTTTCTAAGGGGGCTCAACAAAAACCATTACGGAGCTCGGGAATTCCTTGATGCCCACGTAGTTCCAAAAGGGTAGGAGTAACCATACCTAGGGCGATGTCCCAAGTGGTCAAAATCCATTGTAGACAATCCTGGATAGCGAAACATCCCGGGGAGCGAAATGATTAATGACGATAGTATTTGGGGAAACAGAAAATCGGGTGATAATTGCATAGAAATAACTTACAACTATTCCAGATGGGTCTAGGTATGGGGTCATGTGGAAAATACATACAATTCCGCCGTGAAAGTGTAACAAGGGAATCCCTGACCCCTTCGGGAATCGCTTGCAACCCCCGAATTTAGGCATTCTCGGCCGCTGCATTTCTATCAGGGAGGTAAGATACTTCCAATAATTGAGGTAGAAAGCTTGTAAATTATTACGGAACATGGTGATGCTTTATGCTATGGTGTGGGAAAATGCGAAGCTATGCATGGGGTTCTAGTGAAATGGATATGACACCACCCATACTAGTTTATCGGTGGTTTTACTATTCCAGAAGCTTCCGGTTCAATTCCCGAAATTGTAAGTTGCCCTCTCTACAAACATTTTCGTTCGGGTCTGGAATAAAACGGAGCGACACGATCCATTAGGGACCAGAAAATATGATAGTCGGCAAAGAGGGCTCGGCTTTGGTGTGAAAGCGGCCATGGGCTCGGGTAATTTGATACTATAGTACTTCATGATGACAAACATTCCTGTTCCACATGGAAACAACGTATCTACTGTTTCTCACTCGGAATTCCATACTCTCCTGTCAAATTCCGTGAGGTAAGCGTCTGTTGAGCTTTACCTCCACTTTTTCTTCATTGTTCTTTCTGGGGCATAAGAAGAACGCTGGCTCACGGAAGCAAAGAGTGCAAAAAAGCAGAAAAAATTTCTCGGATATTCCTCAAGACAACAACTTAAACACAAAGCTCATAAACGAAAGATGCGCTCACAAAAGCTCAACCTCATACCACACCTAAATCACCCAAACAACAAAAGCCCATACATGATTATATCAAAAGCCGTTATTTCCAGTAGCATGATCGACGACACTAGGAATCAACCAATCACCATGCGATCCTTCCACAGGCAATGCGCCATGCTTGTTCTTCAAATGAGCAACCAGATTATCAAGCCTTTTGATCCCCTTTTCGCCAACATTCTCACATCTAGGAACAGGACAGTCATGCCGTTGAGCAAGGTGTATCACCTCATAGTGTCGGTTGAGTGCCTGCTTCGTCTTGAACGGGTCAGGCCACGGACAATAAGGCACGTTACAGGCGTAGGAGCGACGGGAGCAAGTGTGTGGACCGCTTCACCGAATTAGTCTTTACGAAGGATAAACATGAAATCGAAGGGGTGCTAACCTGTTTCCAGAACATCTGGATGAGCCACAATGGACCACTCCCCTGGGAGGCGTTAGGGTGGCTGAGGTATTGATACGATAGTAAGCGAGGGTGTTACCACCATTAGCACCGGCGAGTTCGTTGGCTTCATCCCCGCCCGGGGTGGTGTTCCAAAGTGGTGGGCCTAGAACCGAGTAGAAACTATTATCGAGTGGATAAAGTGGAAGTGGTCCAAGTTCTGCAGGAAGTGGGCATGCAGCACCGGTGCCATCTACCAAAACCAATTGGATCTGGGGCGGGGGGTTGTGTTGACGTTGCGCATATGGTTGTGGGGGGTTTTGAAGCGGACTGCATCTCTGTTAGGTCAAAAAAAAAAAAGCAAACTCACGGAGAATCCATTTAGGAAATGTAAAGTGCAGATAATTTGCTAAGAGATCAGCAAAATCTTCAGCAGAAGGGACGGGGGAACTCACTAGTATTTAAAAAATTTCTTGGGAGACAATTGCCCTTTTGCAAAGCGCCTATCTAAGCCTCACCAGTATGGAGCTCCTCTCCCCAACAAATCATACGCCAGGAAAACGAGCCTGTGGCAGGGATTCATTGACCCTGTTTTACTACACACATTCACACATATTTCTGATATTATTGGGTAGAGTACAGTCGGGGATGGTGATTGAGTGGCCATTTTACTGCCTTCAAACAAAGCCTGCAGCTCTTCCTGATTTACTGGTGTATATTGAACGCTACCGGTGCTATAGTAGTAAAGGATATGTTTCTCGCAATGTTAGTCGCCAATGTGAAAAATGCGGTACCCGCGCTAAGCTGACGGAGCCTCATGAGATACCGTAGATATCGCCATGCCGCGATACAACAGAGGAGAAGTATGCCTGCGGTAGAGGACACACCTTCAGTCTCGCAATTTACTCAAAGTTTTGACGTTGTTTTGCAGCCGGGTGGTGATCGGGAGTCCCTTCGGGCCCGTTACCGGACCGCTCGGGGTTCGCACTCATCTAAAAGGTCTCGCATACTTCCTAACCTACTTACCCACTTTTGTTTCTCACAGCTCCTATCGCATTCTTCTCCGGCAAGAGCCAGATGCCATCACTAGATTTGGAGGCATAAAAATGGGGCCGCAAAGGAACGGGTCTTCCTCCCCGGTGTAGCGAAATGTTGGCTTTCATACTTCTAGGGGTATTTTGTATATAATGCCGGTATAATCTACCCTTGTCTGGAATTGGTAGTCCATAGGGAGGATATCATGATGCACTTGTTCGGGGGAACAGGATAAAAGAGGAGTACCGAGGAGTACCTGTATTTTTGAGTGGTGGTGACTATGGCTGCGCTCACATAATTGAAGAAGGGAGGAAACAATCAGCCGTGGACTTCGGTTCACGGTACGAGGCTCCTGCGTACTGTTTGGTTACACAACATATTCGATCGTTTTTTGTATAAAACAGCCGCAGCATTGCCCTATCGTACTCTAACTGAGAATTCCACACTTTAGGGTTCTAAAACAGCTATGACTTTCGGGAGCCGGTAAAGCTACGATACAACCGCCGCATTCACGAACTATCACTCGGCCGAAACGAAACGCCAAGGCATTCAGGCAGCAATCAAAAGAGGGGGAAGGAAAATTTTCTCCGCTGCTTCTCTCTATCTCCGAGACACTCGCACTCTCACCAACTTGCTTACTCAACTCGACAAGCTAACTAACACGTGTGGACAGGATAGGAGTATAAACAAAAGATCATCAAGCCTTCTCCCCTCGCTCAACTGAACTCCACCGAACTCCACACATATCCACCGCGATCCCCTCTCATCCACGCAAGTTTCGCTTTTCTTAGGAGAAAATAGCAATTTATTTGCTTCTCACCATCCGTCAGTGAATGTATCTCGGACTTAGCACCAGGATACTTTCAAAGGGACTCTACAACAACCATTCCGGAGCTCGAGGATTCCTCGATGCCCACATCATTCCAAAGGGTAAGTTAAATGCGTGTAAGCTAAGAGTAACCATTGCTGCGCATTGTGCCGAATGGTCAAAATCCAACATGGACAATCCTGGATAGCGAAACATTCAGGGGAGCGAAATGATTAACGACAATAGTATTTGGGAAAAGTGAAAATCGAGTAATAATTACATGGCAATAACTTACAACTATTCCATATGGGGTCTAGGTATGGGGTCATGTGGAAAATACATACACTTCCGCCATGAAAATGTAACAAGGGAATCCCCGACCCTCTCGGGAATCGCTTGCCACTCCCGAATTTATGCCCTCTCTGCCGCTGCATTGCTATCCGGGAGGTACGATACTCCCAATAATTGAGGTATAAAGCTTGAAAATTATTGCAGGAAATGGTGATGTTTTATGCTATCGTGTTGGAAAATCCGAGGCTATGCATGGGGTACTTGTGAAATGGACATGACAACCACCTAGACTAGTTTATCAGCGGTTTCATGATTCTAGAAGCTTCCGGTTAAATTCCCGAAATTGTAAGTTGCCCTCTCTTCAAACATTTTCGTTCGGGTCTGACCTACAATGGATCCACCGGATCCATTAGGGGCTAGAAAATATGATAGCCGGCCCAGAGGACTCGGCTTTGGCGTAAAACGGCCATTGGCTCGGGCCACTTGATAGCACCCCGCGATGATAAACATTCTTATTCCACCCCGAAACAAACCTTCTCAATATTTCCCCGCGGGAGTTCCCATATTATCCAGTCGGACACCGTGGGGTGTGCGTTGGTTGAGCTTTACGTCTAGTTTGTTTCACCTTTCTTTCCGGGACATTACACGAATGCTGGGTCACGGAAGCAAAGAGTGGACAAAAGTAGAAAAAATTGCACAGATATTCTTCAAGACAACCACTTAAACACAAAGCTCATAAACGCAAGATTCATTCGCAACAATTTAACCATATACCAAACCTAAATCATCCAAACAACAAAAACCCATGCGGGATTATATCAAAAGCCGCCATTTTCAGTAGCATGTTGTCCGGCGCCTCTAGGAATCAACCAATCACCTTGCGATCCTTCCACAGGCAATGCCCCATGCTTGTTCTTCAAATGAGTAACCAGATTATCAGGCCTTTTGATTCCCTTTCCACCATTATTCTCACAGCTAGGAACTGGGCAGTCATGCCGTTTAGCAAGGTGTATGACCTGATAGTGCCGATTGAGCGCCTGCTTTGTCTTGAATGGATCAAATCGAGGACAGTTAGGTTCTTTACAGGTGAAAGAGCGACGGGAGCAAGTGTGTGGACCGCTTCTCAGAGGTAGTCTTTGCGAAGGATGAACATGAAATTGAAGGGGTGTGAACCTATTTCCGGAACATCTCGATGAGCCACAACGGACCACTGCTCTGGGAGGCGTTAGGGTGGCTGAGATATTGATACGGTCGTAAGCGAGGGTGTTATCAGCATTAGCACCGGCGAGTGCGTTGGCTTGATCCCCACCTGGGGTGGTGTAGCTGAGCGGTGGGCCGAGAACCGTGAAGTAACCGTCATCGAGTTGCTAAAGTGGAAGTGGTCCAAGCTCTGCAGGAAGTGGGTATGCAACCCCGGCGGTGTCTGCTGAGACTAATTGGAGGAGGAAGTAGTTATCATTCGTCTCGCTAAAACAACGTCAGGCTGAAAAAAAAAACACATTGAGAATCCATTTCGGAATGTAACGTAAAGTGCCGAAATTCGCCAAGGGGTTAGCAAAAATTTTGGCATAGGGGATGGGGGAACTCGCTAGTATTTAAATTTTTCTTTGGAGACAATTGCCCTTTTTACAAAGCACCGATGTGAGCCTAACGCATATGTAGCTCCTCTTTCCCACAAACCAGACGTGGGGAAAACGAGCCTGTGACAGGGATCTGTTGACCCAGTTGTACTACACACCATTACACCCATCCTTGATATTACTGGGTCGAGTATCAGTTTGGGACGGCGATTGAGTGGTCGTTTTTTTCTTCATAAAACAAAGCCTGCAGCTCTTCCTAACATACTAGCGCGGATTGAGTGCTACCGGTAGTAAGTGATTTCTCTTTCTCGCTATTCGCCACCTGCGCGAAACCAAACTAGCCTCACGAGATGCTTTGGGTACAGACATTCCACGATATCGCACAGGAAAGTCTCGCCGGGATTCTCGAGCAGAAGACACCCTATGTCTCCCAATTGTTATAGGGTTCGGATGCAGTCCGGTGTTGGACTTGTGATCGGGGGTTACTCCAGACCCGCTACCGGACTGTTCCGCGTTCGTACTCATCTAACAGAACTCTTGTCCCTCGCCACCGATTTAGTCTCTTTTGTTCTTCATAGCCCCTGCGAGATCCTCCCCTAGCAAGAGCAAAGCACCGTCACTAGGTTTGGAATCACGGAGATGTAGGCTGGGAGAAATGGTCTCCCTCTCCAATGTGGAATAATGTATGGCATCGTACGTTGAAGGTATTTTGTACACAATGCCGCTATAACATGTCCGTGTCTGGAATTAGTAGCACGTTGAGGGGACTCAGGGGAGCAGAACATAACACATGAGTTCGGACAAATGTTGAAGTAAAGAGAAATCGCCGGTATGTTTAAGTCGTGGCAACCATGCCTGAGCTTCCACACGCAAAGGTGGGAAATAAGTGCTATTATAGAGAAAATCATTGTTAAGTCTTAGACTTTGGTTCACTGTACGGGACTTCCGCCCACTGTTCGGTAAAATATTATATTCTATTGCTTCTTCTTACCTAGTTTTCCCGAACCATTATGGAATGCCGGAGCCGGATCAGGGGCTAAGAGGCAAAACTTGGAATGATCTGAGAGACTTTTTTATGACTTGGGCTGTCATCGCTTTGTTGATATGAAGTTTATAAAGGTTTAGCTTCTGTTTGGATAAAACTTTTCATTTCAACCGCTCCATACAAAGTGACCGTTTCCTCCCCTTTGGCGATCATTTCTACCGAAGAAGCGGTCGCAAAACGGAATGGAACCGTAGTCTCGTTAGATCCCGCTTACCAACTACCCGTCCCAAGGCTGTAGTTCCGCCGCAACGCACAGTTTGCTTTTCGTAGCCTTGTGCACTCTCTGGAAGAGAGTGCCCGACAGCTCAACGTCAGATTAGGATCAACGTCACTTTCAATTTGTGAGAATTTAAGGATTAGGAACCGCTACCAAACATCGTCTTAAGTCTTTGCAAAGAGGTCTTCAGCTCTTTTACAACTTTTATTTTCATCTCGTGGGACTTGTGGTCTCGGTTAAGCCTAAATCTGACATTGAGCCGTTGGCACTCTCTGGAAGAGTGCCCAAAGTTGCGAAACAAGCTGTGGGATGTGGCTCTGGCACGGTTATGCGCCTGCCCACTCCACGAGTACTCGTAATTACAGTAGAAATGTGGGATATAGCCTTGGCACGCTTATCACTAAGATGTACTCCTCCCAGCCTAGCGCGAGTCAATAGACTTGACAATACATATCTGAGCGTGATATTTCGATCCCAACCGGGTAATAAAAATACCTAGCTTAAAGTGTCAAAAGAAATAGCTGGAAGAGAATGGAGAAACTACATACAAGTATCGTTGGCATGGGGCCAAAGGGTTTATATGATTGTGACCTTGCCGGGCCCACCGAAACTCGTGGCGTACGTTGGAACTAAACTCAGGAATGCATTTCTCGACGGATAGCAATACCCGCAGTTTCGCCATTTCACCGATTGGTCGACCTTGAGGTTCGCCGTTAAACCATTTTCCCGCTTGATGGTCGCAGTTATATATTTGTGCTTTCGCCGGCTGACAAGTCGCCGCGGTTTAAAAAGAAACACTGCTCGTTACTGGAGGTGTGGTGGTTCTGGGTGACCGGTAATCTGGGGCGCGCGGGAAACCCTCTTTCATTCCTCAATCGGTCCGTTTTACACGCTCTTGACATTATCATACCTCATCTTCAATCTCCGAAATATTGCCCGCGGACTCCAACAGGGTTCGTGGTCTGCGGGTCGAGAGATCTTCTACGGGAAGCCCTATTTTTCGTATGATATATGCGCTGCCGGATACAGCTGGCAATCTATGATAGCTGGGTGAACTCTCGAATAACTAGGCCTTGTCTCAGATATGTTAAGAATAGCAAGATCTTTGCAATACTCTGATGGACTTTCCATAGTCCGATAATTTCTCTTCTCCAATTCCGGGAGTCTTCTCCTTCATTCTGGGTGGTGCAAGTATAAGGTGGATTGTGGTTATGGGGTGGTATTGTGGTGTTGTCACGTACGATCAGTTTTCGGAAATATTTTTGTCCTACCATAGTACTATACTGTTAGGTGTGAGAATGGGCAGAGAGTGGTGGTTACGTGTTGTCAGCATATGGCTGGGAGGTATCGTCGTCAGCACTCAGAGAGACTATGGGTAAGGGGACTACCCCTATATGTAGCTAGTTCAGGGGATTCCCGAGAGAGAGGGAACGAAGACAAGAACACCTCCGAGCAGCAGCGGAAAGTCTCTGAGTTTATGAGAGGCTTTCAGTTCTTGGATCGAGGGATCATTGACCAGTGAACTTCCATCATCTCCATCTCACCAGCATCGTTGACTTTCATCTCCTCCTGACCGTTGACCATTCTGCAAACTTCCTAGAGTCCTACTACCTATTGTTGTGACCGAACCTAAAGAGGTGAGAATAATAACCCTTGGTGAGGCTAACAGAGACCACTTCAAAGGTTACTAGAGACTTGGTCCATCCTCTATCGTGGGTCATCATTTATCTGTTTGCCAATGCTTGAAAAGAACGCCACTCTCCTTAACGAGGATCTACAATACGGTACTACTGTGCTACCAGCATCCGTCATGAGTGCCAAGAGAAGAGTGGCATGATTTGCGAGAGGAATTGACAACCAGGGTAGCTGGCTCGATACTCTTAGTCTCCTCGGTTGCAGTGGTGCCTCCTCCGGGTCGTTTTGGAGTTTGATTTTTTGCTGGACACATTTCTAGATCGATTTTTCAGTACTGTGAGGGGGTGGGAGGGGGTGTGGTGTATGGTAATTGAGTTGGGAATTATCACTATTGTTGGACGGAAATGTTTCTTGGCTGCTCACCGCATATTTTCCTTGTGGCAACGACCCACAACCCTAACCCTCTTGGCATATCAAACATATCCGACGCCTCTATGTTTGACTACCGGTTAGTCCTACACATCAAACACCACATGCAACGATACCTGCGACGATATCTGCGGCGATACCTGCGACGACACCGTATGCAGGTTTTACCCCTATCATATGAGATACCGAATACCCTCGGCAGAATTGTGTTATCCTCGGCCGATGTAGCAATATAGGCGGAAATAAAGGTGAACGTGATGGAAAACATGGCACACGCTGGAAGTGTGTGGAAGTGGATCAGCATGATCCAGGGAAGGATAAAAGGCAGCTTGTTTTCCCTTTGTTAGTTGTTTTCGTTCACTATCCGAATCAATTGTCTCTCTTTCCTCTATTACGAGTATTTGGATCTTTTCAGTCTTTCCCGCATTTTTATTCCCTATTGTTATCGCGAGAATATTTCTCCGTTTAGGATACTTGAATTCTATCTCTCTATCTTTACCTAGTTATTCTATTGAAACCCAAAAGTCAACCACATCCAAGTCCGGAATCGCTGTCGTATACCTTGTTGTTTAAAAACTATTGCTACAAGTAGAGGGTGTAAATAAAAAATTAATATCAACCCCGTAGGTTGGAGATCCCTAAAAGGTATGATAGCTTAATGATGAGAGACATGTTTCGCGAGCAGTTCCGGCCAGCGGCTGTGCTTCGCAATGACAAATATGCTAGCTCTACCCTGAAATATAAAATCTCACTCTTTCTCCGTTGAAATTCTAGTTTTACGGTACTCTCTAGTCAAGCACCAGGAGATATGAGTCGGTTAAGCTCTACCTCCAGTTTTGCTTCACTTCTCTTCTTGGGGCATGATAGGGATGCTGGCTCACCGAATCAAATGGTAGCAAAAGGTGGAAAACTTTGTGCAAATATTCAAATCAATTCAAAACAACTTAAACACGAAACTCATAAACGCAAGATGCGTGCTCAATTTAAATCCATACCGCCTCGAAATCATCAAATCAACAAAAACCACTACAGCGTTATATCACAAGTCTCACAAGGCGTGATTTCCAGTCCCGTGTCGTCCGATGACCCTAGGAATCAACCAATCACCGTTCGATCCTCCAGCTGGTAATGCCCCATGCTTATTCTTCAAATGAGCAACCAGGTTATCAAATCTTTTGATTCCATTTTCGCCAACATTCTCGCATCCAGGAACAGGACAGTCATGCCGTTCGGCAAGATGTATCACCTCATAGTGTCGGTTGAGTGCCTGCTTCGTCTTGAACGGATCAAGTCGGTGACAGTCAGGTGCATTGCAGGTGTAGGATCGACGGGAGCAAGTGTGTGGACCGCTTCTCCGAGTTAGTTCTTGTGAAGGATGAACATGAAATTGAAGGGGTGCGAACCTGTTTCCAGAGCATCTGGATGAGCCACAAAAGACCACTCCTCTGAGAGGCGTTAGGGTGGCTGAGATATTGATAGGGTCGTAAGCGAGGGTGTTATCAGCATTAGCAAAGGAGGGTTCGTTGGCTTGATCTCCACCCGGCGCGATGTGGCTGAGTGGTGGGCCAAGAACCGAGAAGAAACCATCATCAACTGGATAAAGTGGAAGTGGCCCAAGCTCTGAAATCCCGGCGGCGTCTGCCAAATCGAATTGGATCCAGGGGATGGGATTGGGTGGATGACGTGCTTCCAATTGAACGTCTCCGAGGCTTTTTTTCTTGTCAGAGAAAAAAAAAAAACCTACGGAAAATTCATTTCGGAAATGTAAAGTGCAGATAATTTGCCAAGAGATTAGCAAAATCTTGAACAGAAGAGACGGGGGAACTCGCTAGTATTTAAAATTTTCTTGGGAGAAAATTGCCCTTTTGAAAAGCACCTATCTAAGCCTAACTGGTATGCAGCTCCTCTTTCCCCAACCATAAGTCTTAAAAACGAGCCTGTGGCAGGGATCCGTTGAGCCTGTTGTATTACACACATTCACACATATCTTTGATATTACTGGGCAGAGTATCAGTCTGGGACGATGGTTGAGTGGCCATGTTCCTGGCTTCAAACAAAGCCTGCATCTCTTCCTGATTTACCTGTGTATGTTGAGCGCCACCAGTACTCGAGTAGTAAAGGATTTCTGTTTCTGGCAATGTTAGTCGTCAATGTGAAAAATGCGTCACCTGCGCGAAGCCGACGGAGCCTCATGAGATGCTGTAGAGATATTAATCCCACGATACGACATCCAAGAATTATTATGCCTGCGGTAGATGACACACCTTTGATCTCGCAATTTGCTCAAACCTTTGACGTTGTTTTGCAGTGGGCTGGTGATCGGGGGTCCCTTCGCGCCCGCTACCGGACCGCTCGGGGTTCGCCCTCATCTACAAGGCCTCGCATACTTCCTGACCTATTTAGCCTCTTTCGTTTCTCACAGCTCCTACCACATTCTCTTCCGGCAAGAGCCGGGCGCGGTCACTAGATTTGAAATGTGGTCGCAAAGGAATGAGTCTTCCTCCCGGGTAGCGTAATTTTGGCTCTCGTACTTCTAGCAGAACTTTGTACATAATGCCGGTATAATCTGACCTTGTCCGGAATTCGGTAGTCCATGGGGAGGATACCATGATGCACATGTTCAGGAAAATGAGGAGGTGAAAAGAGGACTACTTATATTTTTGAGTGGTGGTGACTATGGCGGTGCTGACTTAATTAAAGAAGGGAGGAAACAATCAGCCTCAGACTTCGGTTCACGGTATCATACCAGGCTCCTGAGCACTGTTCGGTTACACATTGTATTCCATCGTATTTTGTATAAAAAAGCTACAGCATTGTCCCACTCTAACTGAGATTTCCACGCTTCAGAGCAAGCCTCGCAATGGGCCAGCCCGGGCCGTAAATTCTTAAGCCCGGCCCAAACCCGGCCCAAACAATGGAAGGCCCAACCCGAACCCGACCCGACCTAAACAAAGCCCGGGCCACCCGGGCCGCCCGAAATACTTGAGAGCAGGGATTAATCCAATTCTATTTAAACATGTTAATTATTTTCAATTTAGAGACATTCTGGCTACGCTCTCGTACCATGAGCATGTGCATAATGTTGAGCACACAGCTAGCATTGCCAGTACCTAGATACAATCAGCATTTCCAAACACAGAGTACATACAAAGAGGTCAGCCTTTGTCCTACTTAATACCATCAATTTCCATTAATTTCTCAAGTGGCTTTTCCGGTTTACCCCATACCCATGAGCGCGATGCTGGCTCTTTTCGCTTTAGTAGGGGAACTGGTGTAGGAACGAGAGAAGGACTTAGTGATTGCGGAACTGGGTTTGCGTTTCGATTATTGTCGTTGAAGTGGATATCAAAAATGTCGCTCGACTCATCGCGTAGATTTTGAGAGAAGGTTCCGGGAGAGCTAGGATATGATGAAAGAGAGGAGAGTTCACTAAAATCGTCTTCAATATCGGTCATGGTTGGAAACAGAATAGGCGGGGATAGTGGTGATACGTGCTATTCACAAGGCGCGAAGTAGCACATTCCCGAAGATAACCTCTCAAGAATTGAAGCCGGAGGATGGTGAAAAGGGGCGATTAAAAATAAGCGGCTCAAAATTTCCCAACAGAAGACTAGCTTCAGGATGACGCAAGTCCTGGGGTTCACAGCACTTTTGTTTAAAGGCCGAAGATATGAGTGATATTGTGTGACTGCATCAACATAGGGGACAATTCTTTCGGGCTTTTTTGGACTACTCGGGCTTGCCACCTGGGCAGCCCGGTCCGGCCCAACCCGACCCGATCTCAGCCCGGGCCCAATTGCGAGGCTTGCTTTAGAGTTTTAAAACAGCTATGACTTTCCGGAGCTGGTAAAACCACGACCGCCGCATTCACGAACAATCACTCGGCTGAAAAGAAACGCCAAGGGGTCCAGGCAGCAATGGAAAGAGGGGGAAGAAAAAGTTTCTCCGCTGCTTCTCTCTATCTCCAAGACGCCTGTACTCTCATCAACTTGCTTGCTCAACCCATCTAACTAACTAACACGTGTGGAAAAGACAGGGGTATAAATAAACAATCATCAAGCTTTCTCCCCTTGCTCCACTAAACTCGTCCGAAATCTACGCATGTCCATCGCGATCCCCGCTTATCCTCTTATCCTCTTAAGTTTCCCTTTCCTCAGCTAGTTCCCATCGCTAACACAAGATAAAAAGAAAAAGAACAAAAGAATAGGCACCACAAAGAACTCTCCTGCCGCCTTACTACCTCCACCTGTGTTATCACTCTCACCGCCTTACCATCTCCGTTACCGATATCACTCCACCGCCGATATTACTTCCGTACTTACAAATGAAATACAGGCCCAACGAAGACATTCCAATTTCCTTTCACACTCCCTCTACCTTCCGCACCCCCACCGCCTTCCGTACTCCCGCCGCCATGCTGCCTTACCGGTCCGAGACGTGATACGGCAAACCGAAGCACGAATTGGTGGGCAACAAAAGCACCAGCGATACGGCCGATCAGGTTGGTTGGGCAGGCGGAGGATGGTGCGGTCGATCAAACGAAATAACGAACCGACCGACAGATAATTGGGGCTAGACGGATAGGCATGAAGGCAGGAAATATTGGATATGCCGCTTCTCCGGCCACCGAGCACCTTCTGAGCATGTCGCGCATGTTCTAAACATGTCAGGCAGGTTCTGAGTATGCTTGGTGAGTTGTGAGCATGCCGAGGAGAATTTCTAACATAGGGTACCTAGCGGGCTACCATACTTATATCATACTAAGAATAACCTCACCCTCTTAATTCAAGCCTGACTTATCAGTGACGCCGTCTTCTTATCTACTATTTAAAAAAGGGCCCACTCTGCCATAATCTTATTGGAAATCCAGGGGCTCGCCGGAGCTAGGAGTATACCGCACCACGATAACCGAGGGAAGCAGTGAGGACTAGATGCGCTGTAAATACACTGCTCGACTGAGGGCGGGAAAGGTCACCAAATCGCCCCGAAACTCTCTCTATTCGTCGACTCTCTAACTATCGCTCCACAACTCTTTTAACCCACAACTCTGCCAATCCACTCTCCTCAACTCTAAACTAACAGGAAAAGACAGGAGTATAAATAAACGAAAAACAATCACCAATCCTTCCTGCTATCACTTCACGCCAATATCTCTAATATCTCCCACACCTATTCCCCGTCTCCTCCGTACGATCCTGACGCTAACGAAAGAAAGACAAACAACAGACCCTCCAAAGATCCTCCAATATCCTTCCTTCCGCGCTCCCATTGCTTTCTGCACTCCCACTGTCTTCCACACTCCCGTGCTAACAAAAGAAATACAGGAACAAAGACTTCCGACAGTCTAGAACTCCCTTGAAGTTCCTATCCTTTTCCGCCGGAAGCGCTTTTCCAAAGCGCATAGCAAGAACGTCCGCCACAACAAAACAAGTGGCTGGAGGGGAACGAACAGGCGGGAACGGTCAAATGGCCGGCTCCGGGAACATATATCGAATAAGCGGACAGGCAGACGAAAAAGCGACAAAAGTACCGATGGCGGATGGGCTGGTGGGTGGACAGGCGGGTAGTGGTGCCGGTGAACGGGTAGTGGAGTAGACGGCCGGATAGTGGTGTAGACGGCCGGATATGCCGGCGGGCAAGAGAACAGTGAGCATGCCGAGCAGCATCCACTATTTCCAACAAATCTAAGCTTCAATTCCCCCTGAGAGGACTATTCCCGCTCAGGACTGCCCCTCTCTCGCTCTTCTCGTTTGCTCTCACGACCCCTCCCATACCTCTCCACTCCTAGAGCCCTCAACCTCCTAACTGTGTGAAGTGCACTAATTAACCTCCAAGCAATGAGATCAACATTAACCTTAACCCTCTCGAGCTCGACCGCTGGGGTTTCTGGATCACCTAGGATAACTGCCCATATCTCTAGAAGGTCACGGAGGATATCCGGGTTTGCAGTAATGACGTGTCGGAAGGGGTGGCAAGCTCCCGGCGGTGGTTGAGGGGAAGTGTCTGTTTGGGGTGGCATTTGCCTGGGAGTTTTGATAGTTTGTGAATTTGCTGGGTGTGGGCCGTGGGCTTTTTGGGTGGCTTGCTGGTTCGGTTATTGCTGAGAGGAAGTAGATCTTTTGTTCCCGGATTAAAGTATGAAATTAGGTTGAGAGCGGTTGAAAAAAGCGTGCTCAGTCCTTCATATCTAATTCATTAGTTAGATTTGAATCTCCCAGGGCTGCTAATGTTATTGGGGAATTCCTCAAATATATAGCTAGTTGTCCTTTTGGAGTCAATTTAAACGTTATGAAACTGATATCGGATGTGCGCCGAAAACCCCATCTGTAACCGAGACACCCCTGGGTTGCTCTGGTTTTCCCCTACAGATAATAGCAATTTATTTGTTTCTCACCATCCGTCAGTGAATATATCTCGGGCTTAGCAGCAGGATACTTTCCAAGGAGCTCTATAAAAACTATTCCGGAGCTCGGGAATTCCTTGATGCCCACATAATTCCAAAAGTGTAGGAGTAACCATACCTAGACCGTTGTCCCGAATGGCCAAAATCCAATGTGGACAATCATGGATAGCGAAACATCCTGGGGAGAGAAATGACTAGCGACGATAGTACTTGGGAAAACAGAAAATCGAGTGATAATATCAATAACTTACAACTATTCCAACTATTCCATATGGGGTCTAGATATGGGATCAGGTGGAAAATACATACACTTCCGCTGTGAAAGTGTAACAAGAGAATGCCCCACCCCCTCGGGAATCGCATGCCAATTCCGAATTTATGCCTTCTCGGTCGCTGCATTGCTATCAGGGAGGTTTGATACTTCCAATGATTGAAGTAGAAAGCTTGTAAATTATTACAGAAAATGGTGATGCTTTATGCTATGGTGTGGGGAGGTCCGAGGCTATGCATGGAGTACTAGTGAAATGGACATGACGACCGTCTATACTAGTTTGTCAGTGGTTTTACTAATCCAGAAGCTTCCGGTTCAATTCCCGAAATTGTAAACTACCCACTCTACAAACATTTTTGTTGGGGTCTGGCCTAAAATAGAGCCACCGGATCCATCGGGGACCAGAAAATATGATAGTCGGCAAAGGGGACTCGGCTTTGGTGTAAAACGGCCATTGGTTCGGGCCACTTGATAGCACCCCGCGATGATAAACATTCTTATTCCGCCCCGAAACAAACCTTCTCAATATTTCCCCGCCGGGGTTCCCATATCCTCCGGTCAGACACCGTGGGGTGTGTGTTGGTTGAGCTTTACGTCTAGTTTTTCTTCACTATTTTTTCTGGGACATTACACGAACGCCGGGGCACGGAAGCAAAGAGTGGACAAAAGCAGAAAAAATTGCTCAGATATTCTTCAAGACAACAACTTAAACACAAAGCTCGTAAATGCAAGATTCATGCTCAACAATTTAACCATATACCAAACCTAAATCATCCAAACAACAAAAACCCATGCGGGATTATATCAAAAGTCGTTATTTCCAGTAGCATGTTGTCCGGCGCCTCTAGGAATCAACCAATCACCTTGCGATCCTTCGACAGGCAATGCGCCATGCTTATTCTTCAAATGAGCATGCAGATTATCAAGCCTTTTGACCCCCTTTTCGCCAACATTCTCACATCTAGGAACAGGACAGTCATGCCGTTCGGCAAGATGTATCACCTCATAGTGTCGGTTGAGTGCCTGCTTCGTCTTGAACGGATCAAGTCGGTGACAGTCAGGTGCATTACAGGTGTAGGAGCGACGGGAGCAAGTGTGCGGACCGCTTCTCGAGGTTAGTTTTGTGATGGATGAACAAGAAATTGAAGGGGTGCGAACCTGTTTCCAGAGCATCTGGATGAGCCACAAAGGACCACTTCCCTGGGGGGCGTTAGGGTTGCTGAGATATTGATACGATAGTAGGCCAGGGTGTTGTCAGCATTAGCACTGGCAGCTTCGTTTGCTTGACCCCCGCCCGAGGTAGTGTAACTGATCAAATAATAAGGCTATGATAGGTAGAGAGTGTCTGCGATTCTTATTCTTTCTATGCTGCCGGAGGTGTCCTATATATACACGAGCTGTTCCTTTGCAAACATATTCTTCGTCCATCTGCCTCGCAGAATTCCACACCACCTTCTTTTCTTCGTGATGCCACACTGTTCCATCCACACAGCTCCTTCAAACTCAAATAATAAGGCTATGATAGGTAGAGAGTGTCTGCGATTCTTTGTTCTTTCTATGCTGCCGGAGGTGTCCTATATATACACGAGCTGTTCCTTTGCAAACATATTCTTCGTCCATCTGCCTCGCAGAATTCCACACCACCTTCTTTTCTTCAAGATGCCTCACCGTGCCATCCACACAGCTCCTTCAAACATCCTCCAAAACGTTTCTCCTAGGCTATCGCTGTTCCAGACAGTCCCGATACCTTTGTGCTTCTTTTCCTGTTTCCTATCTCCTATAGTCCGACACTTGGTTGTCAACTAGACCTCCGGAATGTAACCCGTTACTTCCGGCATCCCTAGTCTTAACTTCAAAACATCCCAAACACTTCACCTTGCACTAACACTAGTTCCTACATACTCTTACTTACCCGTTGACTCTTTCATTGACTCTTTCCTTTAGTCTGTTCCACCATTGTGTTTCTAAACCATTGCCAAACAACCATCGCCTCATACTCCAAACAGTGGAAGCTTCGTGATTTTCAACACAAACATCCTCCGAAACGTTTCTCCTAGGCTATCACTGTTCCAGACAGTCCCGATACCTTCGTGCTTCTTCTCCGGTTTCCTATCCCCTATAGTGTGATACCCGGTTGTTTACTAGACCTCCGGAACGTAACCCGTTACTTCCGGCATCCCTAGTGCTAACTCCTAAAACATCCCAAACACTTCTCCTTGCACTAACGCTAGTTCCTACATACTCTTACTTACCCGTTGACTCTTTCGTTGACTCTTTCCTTTAGCCTGTTCCGCCATTGTGTTTCTAAACCATTGCCAAACAACCATCGCCTCATACTCTAAACAGTGGAAGCTTCGTGATTTTCAACAGCTGAGTGGTGGGCCGAGAACCGAATAGAATCCATCACCAACTGGATAAAGTGTAAGTGGTCCAAGCTCTGCAGGAAGTGGGCATGCAACTCCAGTGTCATCTACCAAAACCAATTGGACGCAGGGGAGGGGATTGGGTTGATGACGTTGTGCTTGCGGTGATGGCGCTTCCCACTTGTTTCTATATTTTGTCAGTTGCGAGTGAAAAAAAAACTTACTGAAAATTCATTGTGGACATTGTAAAGTGCAGATAATTTGCCAAGAGATTAGCAAAATCTTTAGGCAGAGGGGACGGGTGAACTCGATAGTATTTAAATTTTTCTTGGGAGAAAATTGCCCTTTTGCAAAGTCGCCTATCTAGGCCTAACTGGTATACAGCTCCTCTTTCCAACCAACCACAAGCCCCAAAAACGAGCCTTTGGCAGGGGTACGTTGAGCCTGTTGTACTACACACATTCACACATATCTTTGATATTACTGGGTAGAGTACCGTCTGGGACGGTGATTGAGTGGCCATTGTCCTGCCTTCAAACCAAGCCTGCAGCTCTGCCTGATTTAACGTCATTTACGGGGAACCCGATCACGACCGGGATCCCGCTCACCATGGCAACCAGTGGAACACCAAATGAATATTTGGCTATCTACTTAAATAGTAATGATACAATATTGAAGATTTCTTAGAAAGTACTTTTAAATATGGAGAATCAGAATCTGGAGTGTTTAATTGATAATAAAAAGGGATTCTTCTTGTATACTCATTTTATCCCAAACTAGTTGAAATTGAACACTAAGTATCTTGATTACAACAGTGGTTAAGAAAATTGGAATCCCATATAATAATACTAGTTTAAGTAAATAGGAAGACCTTATAGGTCTTCTATGTGATATATGAACTGTTGTGACATGTGTTGGTAGCCATTTGGGGAGGTAGTATGACTATATAAAAGAGTATAAGGAAATATTGATCGTATAAATGCAATTAGGTGATAACAACCTATAGGAGGTATGTACTAGTCCGACACTTTGCAATATACTTTATTAAAGTTATCCAAGACACCATATATATTTTCAAGGCAGTTGAAAATGTCTTGCAAATTCTATTCTCTATGTAATTTAGAGGGAAATTCTTCCTGCAGGCCTCAACGGTATGGGCTACAGATATAGGCTAAGTGTAAAAACAGAGTTTTGCAATCTCCTTATATAGCTAAAGATATTGGAAGAACTTTAGTTGATTTGGTGATTGCATTTTAGAGATTTCAAATATTAAGTCCAAAGACACAAAACTTTGCACCAACTCTCCTGCTCTTAAGAGATCAACTGTGATATTTCTAAAACGTGACACCCAAGTCAACTAAAACTCTTCCAATAGCTTTAACTATATGAGAAGATCGTAAAACAATGTTTTTACACTTAGCCTACATCTGTAGCCCATATGGTTGAGGTCTGCAGGAAGTATTTCCCTCTAAACTATATAGAGAATAAAATTTCCAAGACATTTTCAACTTCCTTGAAAATATATATAGTGTTTTGGATAACCTTAATGATGTATATTGCAAAGTGTTGGACTATTATGTTACTCCTATAGGTTGTTACCATCTAATTCAATTTATAAGATCAATATTTAGTTATACTTCCCTGTATGGTCATACTATCTCCCAAAATGGCTACTAACAAATGCCAAAGCAGTTCATATATCACATAGAAGACCTATAAGATCTTCCTATTTACTTAAACCAGTATTCTTGTAGGGGCTTTCAATTTTCTTAACCACTATTGTAATCAAGATACTTAGTGGTCAATTTCAACTAGTTTGGAATAAAATGAGTATACAAGAAGAATCCCTTTTTATTATCAAATAAGAACTCCAGATTCCGATTCTCCATGTTCAAAAGTACTTTCTAACAAATCTTCAATATTGTATCATTACTATGTATGTAGATAGTCAAATAATCATTTGATGTTCCAATGGTTGCCATGGTGAGCGATCCCGGTAGTGATCGGATTCCCCGTAAATGACGTTACTAGTGTATATTGAGCGCTACTAGTAGTAATGGATTTCACCTTCTCGCAATGTTAATACGGTACCTGCGAGATGCTAACGGAGCCTCATAAGATGCTGTGGGTATAGACATGTCGCGATACAACAGAAAATAATTATGCCGGAGGTAGAGGAGACTCCTTTGGTCCCGCGATTTACTCAAAGGTTTGACGTTGTTTTGTAGCGGAGTGGCGATCGAGGGGTCCCTTCCCGATCGCTACCCACCGACTGCTTGGTGTACGTGGTCATGTAAAAGACCTCTTGTATGGTACTTCCCAACCTAGACACTCTCTTTTGTTTCACACAGTTCCTGGGACATTGTCCTCCTGCATGCGCCGGGCGCTGTCATTAGATCTGGAAGCATGGAAATGTGGCTCCGAAGGGATGGGTCTACATCCCCAGTGTAGCATAATGTGTGCTGTCGTACTTCTGGGAGTGTTTTGCATAGTACACGATACCGGTATAATCTACTCGTATCTGGAA
The DNA here is from genome assembly GCA_006112555.1 of Tuber indicum. Taxonomy (NCBI): domain Eukaryota; kingdom Fungi; phylum Ascomycota; class Pezizomycetes; order Pezizales; family Tuberaceae; genus Tuber; species Tuber indicum. The sequence continues at coordinate 932,311 of VBSK01000383.1, forward strand.
TTGGTAACCCACAGGGATGAGCACAACATGGTGTCCGTGTTCGGAAAAGTAAGAAGATAAGGGAAGAATGCCCGCATGTTTGAGTCGATGGAGCAGTGGCAGATCTTACATCGTTTAAGACGGGAAACAATGGCTATTATGGAAAAGGTCCAGCCTTAGACTTCGGTTCACGGTGCCCGATCCTAGCCTAGTGCTTGGTAGAAATATATTCCATCGCTTTTTTGTAAAAAAAATAGCACGGCATAGTCCTACTCTGACTAAGAATTCCCCCCGTAGGGCACCTTGTGGGCTACCTAACCAATACCAAGAATGACAATCTCGCCCCCTTAGTTCAAGTTTGGCTTATTAGTGACGCTGTCCTAGCTCTTATCTGCTGCGTAAAAAAGCGCCCAATCCACAGTAATCTAAGCTTTGTGTCCGACGAAAGGGCTATTGGCCGCTATCCTCCCCTCGGCACTACATCTCTCTCGTTCCTCTCGTTGCTCTGCACCATCCCTCCTATACTCCTCCGTTTCTAGAAACCTCTTCCTCCTAACAGTGTCGAGCGCATTCGTTAACCCCCGAGCATTGAGATCAACATCAGCATTGATCCTCCCGAGCTCGGTCTCTGTGGTTTCCGGATCTGCTAGGACAACTGCCCATAGCTCTAAAGGCTCGCGGAGAATATCCGGGTTTGCAATGGTGATCTGTAGGAAGGGGTGGCTAGCTCTACGGGGCGATTTGGGGATGTGGCAGTTTGGGGCGGCAGTTTGTTTTATAGTGCAAAGTGTGTCAAACCGGGTCCTCAAAATAGGCAAACCCGATCTTGAACTAGTCAACCACAACAAGGAATTTTTGGAAAAAAAAAACCTCAGAGAGACAGGTATTTAGTAGGAGAAGAGGCCAGAGGTTTTTTTTTTTTTTAATCAAGTCTTAGACGAAAAGTAGTTCAAGTTTAAAAAGTGAAAATTTTGGTGAGAGTGAAACATGTGATAGAATGTACATAGTAACAGACTGAAAAATACTAAGGAGTTTAGATAACTAAGACATACAGGGAACCTACGCAAATAAAGCTAGAAGCCTGGAATACAGCAATATTTGCCAACAATCTCGAATTCGATACCACACACACATTATGCCTCCATTAAACAACAAACAAAAGAGCAAGCGTAAATCCGGATCCCAAGATGGCCGTCCAAAAAAGCTCTGTGGGATACCTGATACACCAACTCGCATTGAAGACAATCCAGATGATTGCATAAGATCAGAAGTAGAGCTTCCTCCAGAATCATCATCAGGTTCAACAACAACTTTAGCCAACTCCCAACCAATTCCAAAGAGTTCGGGTTTCTCTTCGAGTCCGTCACAGACAGGCAGCACCGGTGTCACTCCTAGGGAAAAAGGACTATCAAGAACGACTTTATAGCGAAAGAAATGCAGAGAACAAGAGAATCAAAGGTTGGAAGAGGAGCAGAGAGAAGGTAATTCAGTAGAATGCTGGGAGGATATTGAGAGACAAGTGGAGGAAAAGTGGCCCAGAGTTACTAAAGAAATGAGAACACATATTCTCCAGAAAGGTATAATTATTTTCTGTAATAGAGATTAACTTTATCTTTAAAGACTATTGCTAATATACATTATCAATAATAGGGATCTTGGATATTAGCAGAGTTCTTTATCGTAAAAGACATACTTCAAGTAATATCCATGATCTTGACCGTTATTTCCAAGTATTTCAGTTCATGAACTGGCAATTAAAGCATCCTGAGATGCCACGCAAGGTTGCTGCCCAAAATACATCTACAGGATGGGGCCGGAGTAAGCATAGAGCAGAACATATTATCCAATGGGAACATAGTTGGATAATGACAAGAACAATTATATCTAGCCAGAGGGGCAAGCATGCTAAATCGCAAAGCATGTTGAATGATGAGGGTACACTTATTGCTGTATGTGAGTATTTAGAAGGTGCCTCTGAAAGTAAGTAAACCAGTTTTATATAACCCTTCAGAGAGAATTTTGAAAATAATTATGTGTTAAATAATATGATAGGTATCTCAGGAGAGGGGTTAGCTAAGGCAGTTACAGATTATTGGACAACGCGAACTAGCCAGTCAGATGCAGAAGCACGAGTTTCCTGTATTTATCAAGCGCTAGTTGAGAAGCACACAAAGGGTAGAATGAGTATCACAGCCTCAACTGCTATTCGATGGCTGAAGAAGCTGGGCTTTGAATAGAAAGAAGTCAGAAAGGGTGTGTACATTGATGGGCATGAGAAGCCTGATGTTGTTTCCTATCGGCAGCAGCACTTTCTTCCTAGATGGAAGGAGTTGGAAGTAAGAATGCCTAAATGGCTACCTTCAGGAGTGTTAGATCAAACACCATTACAAGCTGGAGAGCGCTTATTGATTCCTTGTACACATGATGAGTGTACATTTCATTCAAATGATGGTGTACACCATCACTGGATTCACAGGGATAAACACCTAATTCGTAAGAAGTCAAAAGGACAGGGTCTCATGGTTTCTGACTTTATTCTTCCCTGTAACCGGCTTGAAATGCCATCCTCTACTCCATTTCCAGCAGTCCTACAAGATCGCAATCTTGAACCAATTCCTGGTCTTTACCTCAATCCCCGACAAGCAACTGAATACATCAAAGTTGGCGATGGATCTTGGTGGAAAAGAGAAAACCTGATACACCATGTCCTTAATATTGCAATTCCGATCTTTGAAGCAACATTTCCTAATGCACAAGCCTTATTTCTCTTCGATCATGCAACCACTCACACAGCTGATGCCCCAGATGCTCTTCGAGTATCACAAATGAATATGGATCCTGGTGGCGAGCAACCTCCACTTCGAAATGGCTGGTTTTATAAACCTGATGGAGTTACTCAATATATACAGAAAATGAGTTTTGATATCAATGACTTATCAGTTCTAGAAAAGTGGAGAGGGATGCCAAAAGGCTGCAAGAGGGTCTTGCAGGAACGTGGCCTATGGCCTGAAAATGGATTGAGACATGACTGTAAGAGCAGGAAGAATAAAAAAGACAGAAGTCATATAGGAGATTCTTGCTGTGCTAGGCGGTTACTATCATTACAGCCAGACTTTTTAGAGCAAAAGTCATGGCTTCAAGAGGAGATTGAGAAGCGGAGACATCTTTGCATGTTTTTTCCCAAATTCCATTGTGAACTAAATTGGATTGAATATAGATGGGGAAGGGCAAAGTGGTTCACAATAAAGAATTGCCAATATAATTGGCCCTCTTTGATTAAGACAGTTCCCAAGGCTTTGCAGGATATCCCTTCACTTTTACTTCTCAAGTACTGGTGGAAAAGTATTCGGATTCTTGAAGCCTACTATGCTGGATTAAATTATGGTGCTGCTCAATTTACTGATGTTGTATACAAAAGTCATCGTCGTGTATTTAGCACAAAGGTCTAATTAAAAACTCTCTTTTTTAAAAAAAACCTATTACCCTTCTTCTATTGAACTCTACTTTATTTGCCTGGGCCACTGTGCTTTTGCTTGTATTATATTGTATGATATCGTAGTTGTTTTGGCAATTCCGAGCTCAACTCCAGTCCGTTGCCACGGGATTCCTGTTTCACCGGAAGACCCACTGTTAGGCACTTTGCACCGTACTGTTTCGATAATTAGTGAACTTTTCGGGTAACGTGATTCCCGGGGATGCGGCTCAACACCGGGATGCGGCTCACCCATGGCAACCAGTGTAAAAACGAACATCTGCTTTATTATCTCAACCAATATTACTGATACAACTTTGCAACTGCATGAGTACATACATTTAGATATGAAGAATCAGAATATGTAATTGTTATTTTATGATTTAAAGTTATTGCTTTTCTGTGATATTTTTAAGAGTATTTACACCGAACTGCAGACCCCCAGACTTTGAACAAGGTAAGAACCAAAAGCAAATACTGAGTAACTCTGTAACTCACTGCTGTACTTCTATATGTCATATATAAGTAGTAATAAGACTTTTTATTCTGATTCATGGCAATTCTTGGAAATTATAGAAACTAATAAAAACTGCAAAAAATTTATCAAAATACATACTAAATTGGGTATTTTGATTAGATAATAGCTACTTACACAGATCACCTACAGATCTCATTCTTTGCAATTATCTCCACTGATATTCAGAGAGTAGCAATATAGAATTTGGTGTTCAGTGATAACGTTTCACTGTTAGTACACAGGTGTCCAGTCCAGGGTCAGAAACCGAAGAAAAATTTATAATATATGATAGAATTGACCAATAAACACTACTTAGCCCTCAGAAACCTTTCTTGCCATATTCCTAGCGTTGTATATTAGTTGAATACATATTCTATAATGTTTCAAACCTGATAGATAACCAGATTACTACAGGAAAGCAGTCTTTAGTCAATAAGAAATACAGTACATATATTTTAGCATTGTATGCAATTCCACTAAAATAAAGTTAAAAATAAATTCACTTGGCCTCCTGAATCCAATGAAGCTATTAGGAAAGTTATATTCGTTGGAGATCTTTATTTCTAGTATAATTAGTCTAGTTTTGATAACGTAAAAACTTCTTCTACCTACTAATTATAATTGAAGGATAGAATACAGAAAACTTACTAAAATAACCTAATACTATTTACACCTACTTTAGCTAGGTTATTAAAGCTTATTGCAAATAATGAACTTGATAACTCTTCTGTATGAGTAGATATTATGCAGTTCAATGGCTTAATTCCCTATGTATTTTGATCCACTTTTTGAGATCTTTATTTGGTCCTATAATGTCAAAGAATTGCTATGAATCAGAATAGAAAGTCTTATTACTAATTATATATGATGTATAGAAGTACAGTAGTAAGTTATGGAGCCACTCAGTATATCCTTTTGGTTCTAACATGGTTCAAAGTTGGGGAGTATGCTGTTCAGTGTAAATACTCTTAAAAATATCACAAAAAAGCAACAACTTTAAATCATAAAATAACAATTACATATTCTGATTCTTCATATCTAAATGTATGTACTCATGCAGTTGCAAAGTTGTATCAGTAATATTGGTTGAGATAATAAAGCAGATGTTCGTTTTTACACTGGTTGCCATGGGTGAGCCTCACCCCGGTGCTGAGCCGCATCCTGGGAATCACGTTATGGGTGTGGTCTTTTGGAGTGAGTTGCTTGTTTGGTTGTTGTCGTGGGAGCAAGTAGATCTTTTATTCCCTGGTTCAAATATGAGATTGGATTGAGAGTGTGTTGAAAAATGCTGTGTAGTGTCTTATAGATATTTCATTTTTTAGGTTTGAATCACCCGTTGGTGCTCCTACGTGGTCGCCACAGGGCTGCTAATATGATTAGAGAATTCTTTAAATAAATAGCTAGTTATGCTTGCAGAGTTAAATTTAAATGTTACAGAACTGATATCGGATGTGTGCCAGGGCTCTATCTATAACAGAGTCATCCCCGGGCTGCTCATTTTCTCCCGACAGAAAATATCAATTCATTAGTTTCTCATGAACTGTCACTGAATGTCACTCGGTTTTAGCAGCATGGCGTAACCCGGGGAGATCTACAAAAACTATTATGAGGTTCAGGAATTCCTTGATGCCCACATAATCCGAAAAGGGTAAGAGTAACCATCGCTAGGACGTTGTCCCGGATGGTTAAGATTCAATGTTGACTATCCTGGACAGCGAAACATTCCGGAGAGCGAAATGGCTGATGGAAGTAGTATTTGGGAACACGAAAATTGAGTGGTAATTGCATAGCAATAACCCACAACCATTCCATACAAGGTCTAGATATGGGGTCATGTGGAAATATATGACACAAGAAGCAAGCTGATATGTGAACGAAGCCTCTTGATACCCAATATACAGTCTTTATTTCAGGATTTCAACTTGGAATCCTTGTGATGTCAGCTACAAAGCTTCCATATGGGGACAAAAGGAGGGGTCCATTGATAGTGAGGAGGATAATGCGGAGGAGATCCAGGAGGATGGAGGACACTCGACCTGTGTTTCTACTAGGCGGGCCACTTACTAGCTACTCAAGGAATCAGTCAAGCTTTTGAGCAACTGTAGTATTAACATTTTAAACTAGTGCTGGGTAAACCTCCGGCACACCAGATATATTTTTTGTGAGCAGGGGTTGGAGATTTTGAAATTTCGCTCTGGTGTGAAAATACCCAATATCCGGGACAGTGGGGTGTGTTTCTATGTATCTTAAAACAAATCTTGGAAAACCACCTGGGAGAGCGAAGGATCCGGAATAGTGAGGTCCAGGAAAACGGGGCGCAACTTTATAACTACCTGGGGTATGCAATCCTATGTCATACGGATTGGTGCTTTTCTTAATTGTGGGCTGATTCGAGGTCACGGTTCACCTCCTTAAGGTAGGGTGTAGTTTCTTCTTTCATTAGTATTTATTTTCAGTTTCCCCCCCATCGATCAACGAATAATCCTTTAAACAGCTATAACTCCTGAGCAGGAAACCCAGGACCGCCGCGATCACGAACTATCATGCGGGAGAAACAAAACGCCAAGGCGTTCAGGCAGCAATCAAAGGTGGGGTAAGAAAAGCTCTCTCCGATTCCTTTCTATCTCAAAAACACTCCCACTCTCACTAACTTGCTTGCTCCACTCAACTAACTGATGCAGGTGGAAAAGACAAGTGTATAGATAAATGACGAGCCTCTCATCATTCCAAGAAACTCCATACATATCCATCACGATCCCCGCTTATCCGCGCAAATTGGCCTTTCCTCAGCTTATTCCCATCGCTAACAAAAAAACGAACAAAAGAGCTGGTGCTCCAAATAACTCTCCCGCCGCCGTGATACTTCTGTCCCTGTTATTACTCCCACCGTTGTACCACTTCCGTCCCCGATATCACTCCCGCCACCGTACTTACGTGCTTACAAACAAAATAGAGGACCAACAAAGACGCTCCATTTTCCTTCCGTGCTTCCGTCTGCCTCCAATGCTCTCACTGCCTTCCTCACTCCAACTGGCACGCTGCCGTATAGCTCCGAGACGTGATACGGCAAACCGGTGAACGAGGGGGCAAACAACAATGGGGCTATACGGTAAGTCGATCGTTCGAGCAAGAGGACTAACGGACGAATAATTGGACAGGAAAAGTGATGAAAGAACGAGAAGATAGGCAAGCAAGCAGACGAGCGAACAAACAAACAAACGGACTGAGAATCAAGCGGTCGAGCGAGCGAACAAAGCGGGTGGATAAGCGAAAGGATAATCGAGGTTGACGGAAGGGTCCGGATAAATGAGTGGAATATCGAATATACTACTTCTCCGGCCACCGAGCATCTTCTGAACGTGTCGCACATGTTCTAAACACGTCAGGCGGGTTCTGAGTATGCTGGGTGAGTTGCGCGCATGCCGAGAAGCACCTCCAACATGATCCCCAGGACCCCCGGTCTGCTCGCATCGCAACCTTAAGCAGGGCGCGGGTTCCTGGATTAAGGGCGAAAGCACATACCACGAGATCAAGTTTTGAGAATGTGGATGCAGCTGCTCCCCCAAGGAATGCCTAGCTATCGTGACAACGACACCGTAGCTAGAATAATGACATAAATTAATCGATGTGCTAAAAAGATAGGTTACTCATGAAACTAATTTCGTCTCTACTGCTACTGTACCTCGTACATCATGTGCTTCCGTCGTAGGGGTGTAACAAAACAATCCCACACCCCCTCAGGAATCTCTTCCACTCGCAAACTTATGCCTTTTCAGTCGCTGCCCTGCTATCCGTGAAATGCTTCCAATTATGGAGGTATGATACAAGCTTGTAAATTGATAAAATAAATGGTGATGTTTTATGCTATGGTGAGGTGAGGTGCGAGGCTCCGAGGCTATGTATGGGGTGCCTGCGAAATTGACATGACAACGACCTGTGCTAGTTTATCTCCGGTTTTACGATCCTGTAAGCTTCCGGTTCAATTCCCGAAATTGTAAACTGCCTTCTACAAGCATTTTCGGTCCGGTCGGGCCTAAAATGGAACCACCGGATCCATCAGGGACGAGAAAACAGTCGGCATAAAGGGCTCGGCTTTGATGTAAAGCCGCCATTAACTCGGGTAATTTGATGGTACTTCATGATGATAAACATTCCCCTTCCGCTAGGAAAGAACACCTCTCAATGTTTCTCCGCCGGAATTACAGTTTTACCAAACTCTCCGGCCAAACATGGTGAGGTATGCGTCGGTTGAGCTTTACCTCCAGATTTGCTCTAATTTTCTCTCCGGGACATAACAGGAGCGCCAGCTCACGGAAGCAAATGATTGCAAAAGACGGAAAACATTGCGCAAATATTCAAATAAATTCAAGACAACTTAAACACAAGCTCATAAACGCAAGATGCGTGCGCAACAATTTAACCCCATACCACACCTAAATAATCGAATCAACAAAAACCCATACAGGATATATCACAAGCGGTTATTCCCAGTTGCGTGTTGTCCGAAGACTCTAGGAATCAACCAATCACCGTTCGATCCTTCGGCTGGCAATGCACTATGCTTATTCTTCAAATGGGCAACCAGATTATCAAGCCTTTTGATTCCATTTTCGCCAACATTCTCACATCCAGGAACAGGACAGTCACGCCGTTCGGCCAGGTGTATCACCTCATAGTGCCGGTTGAGTGCCTACTTCGTCTTGAATGGGTCAAGTCGAGGACAGTCAGGTGCATTACAGGTGAGAGAGCGACGAGAGCAAGTGTGTGGACCGCTTCTCCGAGTTAGTTTTTGTGAAGGATGAACATGAAATTGAAGGGGTGCGAACCTGTTTCCGGAACATCTGGATGAGCCACAAATGACCACTCCTCTGGGAGGCGTTAGGGTGGCTGAGATATTGATACGGTCATAAGCGAGGGTGTTAACTTATCAGCATTAGCACAGGAGGGATCGTTGGCTTGACCCCCGCCCGAGGCGATGTGGCTGAGTGGTGGGCCGAGAACCGAGTAAAATCCATCACCAACAGGATAAAGTGGAAGTGGTCCAAGCTGTGCAGGAAGTGGACATGCAACTCCAGTGTCATCTACCAAGACCAATTGGACGCAGGGGAGGGGATAAGGTTGATGGCGTTCTGCTTGTAGCGGTGAGGAGTATCTGCCAAGTGCGGTACTTATTGTTAGTTGTGAAAAAAAAAAACTTACCGAAAATCCATTTCGGAAATGTACCGTTACTCAAGTAAAGTGCAGATAATTTGCCAAGAGGTCAGCAAAATCTTTAGGCAGAGGGGACGGGGGAACTCGCTAGTATTTAAAATTTTCTTGGGAGAAAATTGCCCTTTTGCAAAGGCGCCTATCTAGGCCTAACTGGTATGCAGCTCCTCTTTCCAACCAACCATAAGCCTTAAAAACGAGCCTGTGGCAGGGGTCCGTTGAGCCTGTTGTATTACACACATTCACACATATCTTTGATATTACTGGGTAGAGTACCAGTCTGGGACGATGGTTGAGTGGCCATTGTCCTGCCTTCAAACGAAGCCTGCAGCTCTTCCTAATTTGCTAGTGTATATTGAGCGCTACCAGTACTGTACTCGAGTAGTAAAGGATCTGCTTCTCGCAATGTTAGTCGCCAAAGTGAAAACGCAGCACTTGCGCGAAAGTTGACGGAGCCTCGTGAGATGCTGTGGAAATTGCCATGCCACGATACAACAGAAAAGAATTATGCCTGCGGCAGAGGACACACCTTCAATCTCGCAATTTACTCAAAGTTTTGTCGCTGTTTTGCAGTGGGGCGGTGATCGGGGGTCCCTTCGGGCTTGCTACAGGACCGCTCGGGGTTTGCTCTCATCTAATAGGCCTCGCATATTTCCTAACCTACTTTCTCTTTTGTCTCTCACAGCGCCTACCACATTCTCCTCCGGCAAGAACCGGGCGCCATCACTAGATTTGGATGCATAAAAATGGGGCCGCAAAGGAACGGGTCTCCCTCCCCGGTGTAGCGAAATGTTGGCTATCGTAATTCTGGGAGTGTTTTGTACATAATACCGGCATAATATACTCGTGTCTAGAATTGGTAGTCCGTAGGGAGGAGGGTGTCGTGATGAACATGTTCGGGAAAGTGAGGAGGCAAAAGAGGACTGCCTGTATTTTTGAGTGGTGGTGACTATGCCTGTGCTTACATTATTGAAGGAGGGAAACAAGGAAAAATCAAGCCTTAGACTTCGGTTCATGGTACTGGAGTCCAGCCTAATGTTTGGTTGGCTACGCAATATTCCATCGTTTTTCGTAAAAAGAAAAAGCTGAGGCAGTGTACTGCTCTGGCCGAGAATTCCAATCTTTAAGGTGCCAATATCATACCAAGAATAACCTGCTCTCCTCTTAGTTCAAGCTTGGCTTATCAGCAACGCTGTCTTAGTTCCTATCTACTTCATAAAAGAGTGCCTCATTTACCATAACCTAAGATTCAATTCCCCCCCGAGTGGACTATTCCCCTGGGCACTACCTCTCACTTGCCCCTCTTGCTCGCTCGGCACTACCTCTCCCAGACCCCTCCGCCTCTAGAGCCCTCAGCCTCCCCCTGATAGTGACAAGCGCATCCATTATCCCCCAAGCAATAAGCCGAACTCGACGGTTGATCGTCTCGAGTTCGACTTCTGGGGTTTCCGGATCTTCTAGGACAAATGTCCACTGCTCCAGAAGCTCGCGGAGACTATCCGGGTCCCTCATGATTGCCTGCTGGAAGGACTGGATAGCTCCTCGAGGTGGTGGTTCGGACGGGGTGTTTGTTCCTGGTGGCATTTTTTTTGGGGTGTTTTGACAACCGGTGAATTTATCGGGTGTGTCGTGGGTTGTGGTCTTTTTGAGTGGGTCTGCCGTTCGCGTTGTTGAGAGGGGCACGCATCATAGATCCTTTATTCTAGGTTTCAAGCACGATAATGAGTAGAGAGCGGAGGATGAATAGTGCTGTATACTTGTTTCATTTGATAACTTGTGTTTAAGTTGTTTTTTGGCGTTTCATGTTTAGTGCTCGCCGGTAGGCTAATAATGTTGAAAATCACGAAGCTTCCATGGTCAGGGAGATGAGGCAAAGGTTGTGTAGCAATGGTTTGGAAATGCAATAGTGGAACAAGCTAAGGAAAGAGTTAGTGTGTGAGTAAGAGTGCGTGTGAGAACTAGTGATTAGCGCAAGGGAAAGCGTTTGGAAGGTTTTAGTATTTAGCACTAGGGATACCGGAGGTAACAGGTTACGCTCCGGAGGTCTAGAAGACAATCACCTGTCGCACTATAAGAGTTAGGAAACCGGAGAAGAAGCATGAAGGTATCAGGACTGTCTGGAACAGCTATAGCTTAGGGGAAATGTTTTGGGAAATGTTCGAAGCAGTTGAGTGGAAGGAACGGTGTGGCATCACGATGGAAATGTGGTATAGAACTCTGCGAGGTTGACGGACAAGAAAGGTGTTTGCATAGGAACAGCTTGTGTATATATAGGACACCTCCGGCAGCATAGATAGAATAAGGACCGCAGACACTCTCTACCGAACATAGCCTTTTTTATGAAATAATACTTGAGATTTCTTCAAATATTCAGTCAGTTATGGCTGCAGAGTCGAATTTATAGGTTTTTGGGACTGATATCTTATGAGTGTCCAAAACTCTATCTGCTACCGAGACATTCCCGGGCTGTTCCCCTCCCCCTTTCCGGAAAATAACAATTTATTTGTTCCCCATCATTCGCCATTGAATTCCACAGGGTCTTAGGTGCGTGATACCGATTAAAGGAGCCTACAAAAAACAACGATGGAGTTCGGGGGTTGCTCCATCCCCATATATGATAATTAAGAAAAATCATAAGAGCAATGATCGCTGGGGCACCGGCTTAAATGCTTCCTTAATTCCCGATAGATTTGCTCATCGATGGGTAGTCACGCGATAGGGGCATCTTGTTCACGGGGGTGTAGGTTGTTTGGCCCAACCTTTGCCTGTCTGGGAGGGTAGCTGGTACGCTCCTCTACCTCTCTCTTGATCTTAATTACCGATGTTCCTGCAGAATCTTTCAAGGTCAATCTCATAAGTGGATCGTGGGGTGTTCTAGGTACATAAAGTGCGATGGGGTTTACAGTTATCGGGGTTACTGCACTCCCTGTTTTATAGGGGAGTATGCAGTGTTCGGCGCGATAACCCTCGCAAGGAGACAAGGGTTAATAGTGACGCTCCCGGCTCTTTAGTAGAGTTGTTCTTGTGGACCTTAATGATTGTTAAATCGTTCTCGATGATATCGGGAATACCAGTACTGTACAAAAGACGTTTCAGTTGCAAACCCTAAAGTATATAACTAGATCGTGATCAATGGAAAAAAGAGGACAAATGAGAGATTGTGAGTGGAGAAACAGCGCCAATTTCGGAACATATTTTCAAAAATAAAATCCCTCTGCCTTCAATTTTTCATCTGCACCGGCTCGGCTTTGGTTGGAAATTGGTATTTGTATGGGTAATTTGTCTTCGCACTTTTTGATGACAAACGTGCTCGGTCTGCCCAGAAACAACGCTTCTCAATATTTCTCTGCTGAAATTCCAGTCTCACCACACTCTACGGTCAAATAGTACGAGGTGTGCCTCGGTGGAGCCGTACCTCCAGTTTCGCCCCACCCCCTCGGGGGCATGCCAGGAATGCTGGTTCACAGGAGTAAAAGGCAACGAAAAGGAAATTTTTTTTCTGCAGATATTCAAATCCATTCCAAACGACAGCTTAAAGGCGAAATTCATAAACGCAAGATGCGTGCGCAATTTAACCCCACATCAAAATCATCTAAACAAACTACTACATGATTATATCGCAAGGCGTGATTTCCAGTTGAATTTCATTCGACAACTTTAGGAATCAACAAATCTCAATGCAATCCTCCGGCTGGAAATGCCCCATGCTTGTTCTTCACATGAGCAACCAGATTATCAAGTCTTTTGATTCCGTTTTCGCCAACATTCTCGCATCCGGGAACCGGACAGTCAAAACGTTCGGCAAGGTGTATCACCTCATAGTGTCGATTGAGTGCCTGTTTCGTCTTAAACGGGTCAAGCCGGGGACAATCAGGTGCTTTACAGGCGAAGGAGCGACGTGAGCAAGTGTGTGGGCCGCTTCACCTAATTAGTCTTTGTGAAGGATAAATACGCAGTGGGACGGGGTGTAAACCTGTTTCCAGAACATCTGGATGAGCCACAAAAGACCTTTTCCTTAGGAGGTGCTAGGGTGGCAGAGATACCGGTATTGCTGGATCTGTTGGCAAGATCCACGGTGGCGGTGTGGCTGAGTGATGGTCCAAGAACGGAGTAGAAACCATTATCAAGTGGATAAAGCGGGAGTGGTCCAAGTTCTGCAAGGAGAGGCTGTGCGATCCCTTTAGAGTCATTCAGAACAAGCTGAAACTCCCCCCCGTCGTAGTGGTTTTTTTTTAACAACAAGGTTTACGGCGAGCGGTATGGACAATAGGTTTGTATAAAGAGTGGATTGTTTAATATAAAGAATCTATCCAAGAAGGAGAAGTATTCTCGCAAAAGAAATATGAAGATCGAAAAGACTAAGTGCCTAAAGGCAGACCAAGAGTACAGGTAACGGAGGAGAGATAGAGACAGAATGGGATGATAGATAAAAAACGAACAAACGAAAACAGGCTTCCTTTTATCTTCTCCAGGACCTCTGGAATCTTTTCCGCATACTCCCTGAGTATGCCGAACCTGCCAGCTCCTATCTCACGTTCCTGCCGGGAATAGGGAAGCATTCTGGACCGAGGGTATGGTCTGACTGACCGAGGATAGGTATGTCGATCTGCTCATGATAAGGATAGTATGTCGGAGATTGTGTCGCAAGTTGTGTTTGATCCGTTTGACCAATCTAGCCAAACATGCAGGAGTATTGTAAACACTTGATGCAGGTGCTGTCGCAGGTGTTGTTTGATGAGTAGGACTAACCGGTAGTCAAACATATTGCTGCGGTATCGATGTAGTTGCATATTGAGGAGGTTAGGGTTTATCATGTGAATACGCAGACAGGGATGTTTGCGTATCGTCACATGATTTCCCCTAACCCTTGCTGTAGTGAGGTGGGGAGTCGTCATATGGTGAGCGGCCAAAAATATCTCCGTCCAACAGTTTTCTTTCTCTTTTTCACCACCGGGGTTTCTATATAATGTCGAGTTAGCCCTCCAAAAAAAAACTTACGGATAATCCATTCTAGCAATGTAAAGTATGGATAACTCGCCAAGAAATTTTCAAAAACTAGTTAGGGGGGACGGGGGAACTCACCTGTATTTAAAAATTTCTGAGAAGATAATTGCATATGCCGCCCCTCTTCCAACCAACCATATGCAAGAAAAACGAGCCTGTGGCAAGGATCCGTTAAGTCTGTTGCACCACACATATTTAACCGAGCACACAAGTCACCGATATTACTGGATAGAGTGCCAATCTGGGACGGTCGTTGAGAGGCCGTTTTCCTGTCTTCAAACAGAGCCTGCAGTTCTTGCTGGTTTACAGGATCAGGTGATGCTAGGGGATTTCGCTTTCTCGTAATGTTATTCACCAATGTGAAAAAGGCGGTATCACACCTCAGGCAAACTAGCAGACCTTTATGAGGCGCTAGTACGATTCTGACAGCCGGAGGCAGCATACAAAAAAGTTATGATACGCCTACAGACTACAGTGGAGGCGCGCCTCGTGTCTTCTAGCTACTTTACTGCTTTGACGTTGCTTTGTGCTCGAGAACTGGAGTGGCGATTAGGGGGTCCCTTCGAGACCGCTGCTGGACCGCCCAAGGTTCTCCCCCATATACCCTCTTTATTATCCCAGATCCTGCGGCATTCTACTCTGGCAAGAGCCGGGCGCCATAACCAGATTTGGAAGCATGGAAATGTGGTCGTAAAGGAATGAGTCTCCCCCGGTGACGCATAATGTCGGCTATCATACTTCTCGGAATTTTGTACAGTATGCCGATAACCTACCCGAGTCTAGAATTGGTGGCCCATAGGGAGGGGCATAACATGACCCACATGTTCGGGGAAATGAGGAGGTAAGAGAAGACTGCCGGTATATTTGAGTCATGGCGACTATGGCGGTTCTTACATAGTTGAAGGAGGGAAAAGGGGAAGAAGAAAAAAAGCTCCTTAGACTTCGGCTCATGATACTGGAATCCAGTCTACTGTTTGGTTACACAATATTCCACTATTTTTCGTAAAAGAAAAAACCCCAGCAGTGTACCTCTCTGACTGAGAATTACACGCTTTGGGGCACGTAGCTGGCTACAGCACCAATTATACCGGGATTAACCTGCTCGCCTCTTAGTTCAAGCTTGGCTTATCAGTGGTGCAGACTTCGCTCTCATTTGCTGCATAAAAAGGTGCCTAATCTACCATAATCTAAGCTTCAATTTCCCCTTGAGGACTATTCTCCCCTCGGCACTCCCTCTCTCTTGCTTCTCTTGCTCGCTCAGCACCACTTCTCCCATACCCCTCCGCCTCTAGAACCCTCATTCTCCCCCTGATAGTGCTAAGCGTATCCATCAACCCCCAAGCAATAAGATCAACATAAGCATTAATTCTCTCGTGCTCGATCTCTGAGGTTGCCGGATCTGTTAGGGTAACCGTCCATAGCTCCAAAAGCTGGCGAAGACTATCCGGGTCCCTCATGATGGCTTTTTGGAAGGGCTCGCTAGCTCCTGGAGGTGGTGGTCGGAACGAAGTGCTTGTTTGGGGTGGAATTTTGCTTAGGTGTTTTGACAGTGAGTGAGTTTTTCAGGCGTGTCGTTAATTGTGGTAGGTCTGTTGGGGTAGGTCTGTCGTTCGGGTTGTTGAGAGGGGGAAGCATCATTGATCCTTTGTTTTGGGTTTCAAGCATTAGGTTGTGTTGAAAGTGGAAGTCGGAAAATATGCATAGTGCAGTATCCTTATTTTATTTGTTAACTTAGGTTTGAATATTCTTCAAATATACTATTAGCTATGCTTGTAGAGCTATATTTGAACTCTATAAAACTAATACTGGATGTGTGCCCACAATTCTATCTACTGCAGAGACACTCCCAGCCTGTCTTTTCTACGCTTTTCAGAAAATAGCAAAAATAATATAATAGTTGTTATTATTTCTCAGGCTCCATCATCGGACGTCACTCGGACATGACACCATGCCACTTGTTGAGAAATGGTCTTTAGGTTAAGGAAGGAGAGCGTGGTCCGAGATTCCCACTCACTTGCGAATGCGAGGGTGGATGTGGAGGTTGGCATTCCGCGTCATGTCTCGCGTCACCAAGATGGAGTATACGTAGACAATTCATGTCTCTCTCAGTGATGTAGAGAGCTTAATCAACAATCTCCCGCTCCAGGAGTAAAAACTTAAATTCCGAACAACACTATTTAAGAGAGCTCTACAAAAAACTGTTAAGGAATTTAGGAGTTGTTCGAGGGCCATATGGGTCAATTGCAAAAGGTGTAACAGTAATTGTTATTAGGGAGTTGACCCAACGGTTTCTTTGGGTGCATCCAAATTTGTTCATCGAGAGGTACTGTAGTCACCGGAGAGGGCGACTCGTGTTCACAGGGTGTAAGTTGTGAGGGCAAACTTTTGACTTACTGGGAGGGAAGTTCGTATGTTTCTCTACCCTTCTCTCACCATTTACTCCCAATATTCCTACTCCCTCCTTTAAAGTTAATTTTACAAGTGCGGGAGGTCATGTGGGATTCTAGGGACAAAACCGAGCGACGGGGTCCGGGGAGGTGGAGCATCCGATATGCTGACAGAGCAGCTACTGGAACCAGTCGCTGCTCTAGAGGGAGTCAGGATACTCACCGCGATAATTAGCCAACCTCCCCACTTCAGAGGATATTTTCTTTGTAGAAAATCCCCGTCATTATACTGAGATGACTAAGAATTCTACGCTTCAGGGCACCTAGGGGACCATCATGCTGCATCAGCATCATACCAAGAACAACCTCTTAATTCGAACTCAACCAATCAGTGACTCTGCCCTCGTTCTTATCTACTGCACAAAAAAATGCTCAATCCAATGTATTCTAAGCTTCAATCTCCATTCCCGAGGACAATCGATCTCCCCTTCTACGCTATCCATCTTTTACTCCTCTCGCTGGCTCAGCACTACCCCTCCCTTACTCCTCCGCCTCCATAACCCTTATCCTCCGCCTAACAGTCTCAAGCTCTTCCGTCAACCCCCATATAATAAAATCAACATGTTCCATAATCCTCTGGATCTCGGCCTCTGGGGTCTCCGGATCTGCGAGGATAGCTCCCCATATCTCTAGAAGCTCGCGGAGAATATACGGGTTGGCAATGATGACCCGTAGGAAGGTCCGACTAGCTCCCGGGGGTGGTTGGGGGGAAGTGCTTGTTTTGGGTGGCATTTTGTTTGGGTGTTTCGATAGCTCGTGAGTTTGTTGGACGTGGGCTGTGTGTTATGGTATGTTTGGGTGGTTGATTGGGATGTAGGAAGAAGAAGTAGATCTTTTCTTTCCGATTTCAAGAATGCGGTTAGTTTGAAAGTAGGGGTTGAAAAAGGCCGCATAATGCTGTATAGTTATTTCATTTGTTTGACTTGAATCACCTCTTAGTGCCCCCCGTTTTGGTGCCCACCGGTGTGCCAATATCATTGGAGGGTTTTTCAAATATGCAGCTAGTTATGCTCGCAGAGTGAAATTTGGGCGCTATCAAGCTGGCGTTGGATGTGTGCCCAAAGCTCTGTCACCGAGACACTGCTATGGTGTTCGTCATTTCTCTCCTCGGGACATAGCGATCACGTGCCTCTTCGGTATGTACCATTTGAGTTAGAAATACCATGGTATTTCTGAAAATACAGCGTCAGGCTAGAGTCATATTTTAACCTAGTCTGCTTTGTTTCCGCAGCAACTACAATTAATTATAAGGCTACGTAGTTCAACGATGATAAATTGAAGTTGGATATACTGTACATATTTTCTATGAACCAGGTAATTATATAAAAGAAACATGCAAAAGAGGGTATTATAATTAAGAATTCCAGCATTATATCAAAACCTGGCGGCAGAAGAATACAGGATGTATTGCGTTTTTGTACTCTAGACCCCTACGACATTGCCGAAGATACCTGGGTAAAAAATATGGTAGCGTGGTATTTGTAGCAAGCCTAACACGTCCCTAATTAGTTATGGAAATAGCGTGAAAAAATCGCGTAAAATGTGGAATACCATAGCACTAGTGGCGTGCCTAAAAGACCCTTATTTGTTTCTCAATATCCATCATTGAATGTCATTGGGACTTGGCACCATGGCACTATTTAAGGCGGCCCCACAAAAACACCGTTATGAAAACCATTATGGACCCCAAGAGTTGTGCGATGCCCACATAATTCCAAAAAAATGTAAGAGCAAACATCGCTAGAGCGTTGGCCCAACTATTTCCTTGAGTCCCGGTAAACTTGAGGTTTGCCCAAGTTGACCCCCCCCGATGTTGATTGTCGTAGGATATGGGTAATCACCATATCTTTGTAGACAGATGTATGTATGGGCATTCCCCTGAGTTGTGGTATGGGAGTGTGTTTCATCTTAGCTTGTTTCTCTTCTGTACCTGAGATTGAGCCTTGTCTCTTGAGAATCAACTAAGTCATCGCATCTCTGATTTCCCCATTATCCAACACCCGAGAGGTAGCCACCCGAGACCTTGGCTTGTTGTCATTGGGGATGTAGGTTGTATGGCCGAACCTTTCAACTGCTCGGGGAGCTGATGTGTCCCTCTACCTTTCTCCTACCCCTCTTCCTTCCGACATTCCTGCCACCTCTTTCAAAATCAATCTTGCAAGCAGGTAAAGAGGGATTTTAGGGGCTAATGGGGGGATCAGTCTTAGGGAGGTGGAGCGGAGGTGGAGCGCTTGAAACCCCCAGCAGAGACGCTATTCCAATTACTCGCTGTTTTCGAGTCGAGCACGCAGAGTTCAGCACTGGAATCATCGCAGGGAGCCAGGAGGTAAGAGCGAGGCTTGCTGCCTCGTAGGATGGTTGGCCTTGTCGTCCACTGAATCTAAAACTCTCCCCGGGGGTGGTTGCGACGATACTTGTATACCCTAGAAATTTTGATTCTAAGACCTATATAACTAGATCATGACAAAGGAGAAAAGAGGACAAATAAGAGATGGTGATTGTAGAAACGATACCAATTTCGGAACACGTTTCCAGAAATAAAATGCCCCCTTGGACTTTATTTTTTTACCTAAGCAAACATCTTGGTTGGAGATACCCGAACCATTGGCAACACCCCCACAAAAGAATAAATAATAATAAAAAAACCCCCTTCTACCAGAAGCTGGAATGGTAAATAGACTATTCTCAAATTTGATGAATGAGGGAGCTCTTTGGATTTCAACTTGAACCTGTGTTAAACTTCTGTCAAGAATGCTTCGGGACTGCGATGTACAGTGCAGTGATGGATAGGAGATGAAAATTTACCTCAACCCATCGACAGTCATACCACCCGGAATATTGTTGGTTTCAAGTGCTTGAACGTTGCTGTTATGTCTCACTATCTCCTCTCCTTTCACCCCTTCATCCACATTCGCTCATACCTTTTTCTTTTTCTACAAATTGCTAGCTAGCAAGTGCTCTAGGCCCCTTGCCTTCTCGGATAGACGGACCCATTGGCCTCGAGAATCGTCGCCTCGTGCCGAACACTAACAATGTGTTTTGGTGATGTCAAACATCGTAAACTGTGGTGTTGCGGACTAACGGTTTGAGGGTATGTCTATCGCTGGAGTTCGGGGTTGGTGGGCGAGTGATCTCCTATGAGGAGCTCGTCTTTTCGTCTGTGTTCTACCGGATAAGCTGGTAATCCAGCACCTCCCGGCAATCGTAGTAGTGCTGGTAGGGTGGGGAAAAACTCGCACCTCTGCCTACCTTGCCCTAGAAATAGATGTTTATATTCCAAGTCCTACAACTCGTGGCTGGCTGTGCAAGAAATTTCCAGAAGTCGCAATGACCATGAGCTATTCCTCTCCGCCGTGGAATTATGGAACCTGTAGACTGATAGCTGGTGATGTACTTTGGTATAGTGTGGTGTGATCTCAATGTAACTTCAGATTTTGTGTGGGGGTGCAGTACAGAACGTCAGTGACCACCAACTTGGTTCTACTCAAGTAGGTTATCAGGGGCTCCTCGATTGAATAATATCCTCAGCCGTCGAAGAATTCCGCTCTCCGCGCTTCTTTTCGTTTGGTTTAATGGTTTTATTTGACCTAACAAGGGGCCCCCGAGTTCGTTCTAAACTAATCTAGAGAGTGGTCGGTGAAAAGGGATCGGGCTTTGTATAAAAGTTCAATCAACAAGAGTTCTAAGCCTCCGTACTTTAGAAAAAGAAACTTGAGGGTAAAAATGAAGAAACAACATTCTCCAATGCTTCCCGGTTGCTATCCCGGATTCTTCATGCCCAAGTGGCAAATACCATGCATACATTAGTGGAACTTTTAGCTTTGCTCCACTTTGGTTTTGTGGGCACGACTCCAATACTAGCTCGCAGAAAGTGAGGTTGCACAAGATGGAAAACATGATATAAACATCCAGATTAATTCAAAGTAATAGCGTAAACATATAACTCATAAGTTGCGCTCACAGACCGATCCCAAACTACACCGAAACCATCAACAAAACTACCACAACCGTATACAAGCCGCGTCGAGATATCATCCACTGGTTCTATGGATCAACTAACTAGCTATCATACTTCGTGATCCACAGGCCAGCGATTCTCCATGCTTGTTCCTCATATGAGCAACTAGATTGTCATATCTTTTGATCCCCTTCTCTCCAACATTCTCGCATCTGGGAACTGGACAGTCATGCCGTTCGGCAAGGTGTATCACCTCGTAGTGTCGGTTGAGTGCCTGCTTCGTCTCGAAAGGGTCTCGCCGGGGACAATAAGGCACATTACAAGTGTAGGAGCGACGGGAGCAAGTGTGTGGACCGCTTCTCCGAGTTAGTCTTTGCGAAGGATAAACATGAGATTGAAGGGGTGCGAGCCTGTTTCCAGAACATCTGGGTGAGCCACAAAAGACGCCGCCTCTATGAGGCGTTATGGTGGCGGAGATATCGATGCAGTCGTCGCGAGCGGGGGGGCGATTGGCGAATCCGTTGGCTTGATCCTGGCGGGTGGTGTAGCTGAGAGGTGGACCGAGAACCGAGTAGAAACCATCCTCAAGTAAATAAAGGGGAAGTGGTCCAAGCTCTGCAGGAAGCGGCTGTGCAATCCCTGTAGCATCTGTCAAAACAAGCTGAAAGGTGTTTCCCTGATAGTGGTGGGAAATGGCCGGTCCTACAATATGTCTTCCGCGCGGGGTTAGTCTCCTCGTTAGAAAAAAAAAACCTACCGAAAATCCATTTTGGAAATGTCGAGTGTGGACGATTTGCCAATAGATTTGGCAAATCTAGTCAGAGGGGACGAGGGAACTCGCTTGTACTCGGGTATTTAAAATTTTCTGAGAAGAAAATTGCCTTTTTACACACTGAATGCCTGAGCCAAGTGCATATGCAGTTCGTCTTTCCAACCAACCATGCACCATAAAAACGAGCCTGTGGCAATCCGTTCAGCATGTAGTACAACCTACCGTACATTCACACATCTTTGATTATCCTGGATACCAGTCTGGGGCGGTTATCGAGTGGTCATTTTCCAGTTCTCACTCAAAGCCTGCAGCTCTTTTTGATTGCGGGGTATCTCGAGTGCTTGTAAGGAATGTCGCTCACTCGATATTATTCGTCACTGTGGAGAATGTGGCAACTGCGTAAAACTCCCATAAGGTGCTCAGGAATAGCCTCGCCAAGATACCATACAAAACAATTAATCTTGCAGTAGAGAACACACCTTTGATCTCGCAGTTGTTTTTTAATTTGGATGTTTTGTGCTGGAGTGGTGATCAGGGCGTGTGGGCTCGCTACCGGCCTGCTCTGGGTTTGTACTGGTCTAAGAGGCCTCTTGCGGTTCCTAATCAATTTTCTCCTAGAAACAAACTTATTGATTGCACAATGGTAGGGCTGGGGCGGCGGGAATAGAATTTGACCTATGGGGGATAGTATCGCAAGCTTCGTTCCCTCTCAGTTCGATGCTTCTTCTAAGTAGATGGTAAAGGCACTAGTATATTTTATAAAACACAACAACATCATCCTGATCCCGTCATGTGTCACCACACATATCCGTCTTCTTCCATTCACGTCCCTATTCTCCTTACCCCATTCACAGCAAAGGGAAGGAGTAATTATAGAAGGTTTCCGTAAACCCTTACAGCTCCAGAATGAAGAAACAACCCACACTATTTCACCAGCTTCCACAATCAACCACACCTCACGGTCTTCCTCAACCGGCTCCAACATTTTACTCTCGGTTATCTCTCATAACTCCTGGGTGATTCCCCTCCAGCAGGACACGGACACTTGGTCGCGGAGGAGTGGATCCCCCCGCCTAGAGTGACGGAATGAAGGCTAGTTACCACACGTCTAGGAGTATTTTGTGCACAACAATCCAGCCGTGTCTAGAATTATTACCCCATAGGGAGAACAGCATAATTCAAGAGTTTAGGCAAACGGGGAGGTACGAGAGGACTACCTGTATATTTGAGTAATGGTGACTGCTGCAGAGCTTACATAAGTAAAGAAGAGAAACAAGTGCTGTTATGGAAAGAATTACCCAAACCCCAGAGTTCGGTCGACTGTATTGGATCCCAGCGGACTGTTCGCTTGATGTTATATTCCATTCTTTTTTCTTGCCAGGTTATGCCGGAACTAGTAAGGTATGCAAGAGTCAGATCACAGGCAGAGAGGCAGGACTGGGGAAGACCTGTGAGGCTTCCGCATGACTTGGGCTGTCGTGGTTTTATCGATATGAAGGTTAAATTTTGTCTAGTCAGACCCCACTAACCAACAGTGTATCATACTAAGTAACGGGAAATGTGGGATATAGCCATGGAATGGTTACCGCTAAGATTTACATCATCAGGGGGTTCGGAAATTTACAAATGTATCCGAGCTTTGTGTTAGCAATCGTGGGTACTGTTAGACATGCTCAGAAGCGGTCCGACATTCCTAGAACTCTTTCGGCATGCTCAGAACCTGCCCGTACGCTCGGAATGTTCGCTCTGTTTTTGTTTGTTGGGATAGAGGTTTCGGGGGCGCACTTTGGATTTAAGAATCTGGAAGGAAGAGATGTGCGCACCGGAAGTGGAAGAGTCGAGAACGGGAGAGCTCAAGGGGCTGGGAGATGACGAACAGCAGGAGTATTTGTGAAGCCTGTCTTCCCTTTGTTAGCGTCAGGGTTCCGAATAGTCCGACCGGTCAGGTCTTGGAGGCAGGACCAGACTTGCCAGTCCTGGTCGACACCGTGACTGGACTTGACTAACTCGGGTGGTCCGGTCTGGTCCTGGACTGGTCCCAGACCGGTCTTTACAAAGTGTTGCGCAGTCATGTAATATCACTCACCTAATGCTCCGAAGAAAAAAATTGATACCAGTGAATCTATTTTCACTGCCCCTAATCTAAGCCAGGCACTATTTCCATTCTGACTCTCCTGAGACTCTGCAGTATAACCCACGGAAACGATGGGTTTAATCAAGAAAATCTTTATTTGAACGTATTGAATGTGATAAAAATAGTAAAAAGGAAAATAGGATGCTAATTCGGTCAATGGGCCGAGAATATCCTATTGCTTGGCGAGCCTGGTAAGACCGGTCCTAGTCTAGTCAGTCCCATAGGGCGGACTGTCCGGGTCGATCTAATTTCCACCATTAGACCAGACTTGACTTCCGACCGGAATAGCGGTCCATTCCAGTCTTCCGCCGACCATTCGGAACCCTGGTTAGCGTGGGAGTATACGGAGAAATGGGAGACTTGCATGGACGAACGCCGAGGGGCATGAGTGAAATCGAGATGCGTAGTGGTCGAAGGAAGGGTATAGGGGGGTGTCTTAGTCGCCGTTTATTTATACTTCTACATTTAGCGTTCTTGTTAGTAGTATTGTACAATAGTGAGAGAAGCGAACTTCCCAACTTTCCCAAAGCCATGCGCTCGATCGGAGTTTTTCTGTGGCATTACTAATTGTGGTTTTGTTTTGTTCGCTGTTTCGTCGTTTCGTTTAGTATCATACCCGGCTCAAAAGTCGTCACCGTAAACTAAAATCTCGTGATAGATATGTCTTCTGAACTCGCCAAGTGGTAAGTTACTCTTTAGGTCTGGGCATAGTGTGCTCGCACCACACGCTTCAATTATCTCACAGAATTATCTTTTGGATCTAAATCTCGATTGAACGTTCCGGGAACCATCTCTTTCCGATTCCGTACCAGCAACTGTATATCCCGTGTTCATCATAAGGAATCACTCGGAGATCCTCTATCTCATACTGTTGGAAATTGAGGAAGGCGGACAGGATAAAACCGGTTGTAGTTGCAACAGTAATGACTGAAAGGTGGGTTTTATGCAGTGGACAGAGTTGGCTCTAGTGTCGATGAGGGAGCTTTGTATTGTATGTGTGAACAATAGTGAGAGAGGAGTAAGGAGAGTTTCGGACAAGAGGTGTGGAGTGGAGTTGGTTGACTTCTTGAGAAAGAAAGAAAAGAGAAGAGGGAAGGGAAATAGAGAGGTGAAAACTTTTCACCGCTTATGCGTCCTCATATGAGAGGTATGCACACCGCCATAGTTTCTAGCTACGAGTACTTAACTGCCATTTTCAACACATACTCTGGAGCAGCACGTGATCGATCTTGTCGGTTCGACCAGACCCGAAAAAAAAATGATATGACAGCGTTGTAACCACAAGCCCTCCGAAACATGGTGACGACGTTGCAGAGCTCCCCACTCTTAATGGTGCATCAGCTTTGGACTCACACTACGACGTTCTCGCATCAACGGGTATGATATAGCGGAATATGAATTAAACAGAGGGTGCGCCAAAAAAAACTGGTAGATAACCCGCCCTATTTTCCTTTCGCTTGGCCCCTCCATAATGGGTATCCCCCTTTGCCTTGCTTTCGGGGGTGTTTAAGGTTGAGCTGTTTGTATGTACCTCGGCTGGTGCCACTGCTGCTAGAATTACGATACGGAGATCCCTCTAGGCGGGGATTATGAACATATAGGGAGGCTTGGTACTATTGGCAAGTCCTGCAGAATGGAAGAAGGAAAGAAAAGAGAGTAGAAAAAGCGCACAAGAGCAAGAACACAGCCAACAAGTCTTCACGAATATTTCTTCCAAGACCCGCGTTCTACTAGTAAGCTGCCAACTTGATCGGGGCTCCGGGACGGGTGTGGAGTGAGCATGGAGGGGGGTAGAAGGAGTGTGGCATAGCAATGTAAATCGCTTCTATCTTCTGCTTGCTTAAAGCTGGCCCGCCAGTCTCATACATACCACATAAAGTTTTCCTCGGCGGGCCGATAAAGTATAGGAATCTTGACTCCCCTCAATAAATCAATGTTTATATCAGGTGCTGGAGAGAGTAGATTATACGTTCAAGTTCTAAAGAACATTGTCTACCAGATCTCATGGCCTATGACCCAGCCCATTTAATAGTGTACTTGTGGTGTGAGCATAAGTCTGCTGAAACTGGGCTCATTCATCGAAGTTACTATCTGTGAAACCGTTTTTCCCGCAACTTCTCGTCCAATCGTTGGTAAATTTTGATGAAGTAAAAAGGTATGCCGAGCTCTGGTCCAATTACTAGAGAGAACCCCATTATCTAAGTAGTCAAGAGGCCACTAGGCCACCCAGGGGGCCTCGATAGATCTACCCGCGATACGCGTATGATACGAGGAAAATTTGGAGTAGGACTCCCGACCCCCGTGTGCGCGTCGCGGGCGCTAGAATAATAAAGTGAAAATGCAAGACCCGGCAAACCGCCATTCCGGAATCAGGAGTGCCGCCCCCATAGCCTTTCCTACGACTACGATACTAGCTTTCGGTAGAGAATATGTTCCATTGGGATATTGGAGAAATTCTAATGTGTGGATAAGTGGTATATTCCTGCGGTGGCTTGGATTTTTTAAAAAGGTCAAAGCAGGAACGTAACACTTACAGTGATAACGAGTCAACCCCCCGCCCAGGGGTGGTTTTTCTTTTGTGGGAGATCTGTGGCATTGTCCTACTCTGACTGAGAATTCTGCGCTTTAGAGCACCTAGTGAGATACCACACCAACACTACGAATAACCTGCCCGCCCTCTTAGTTTGGCCTTGACTTGAAAGTGACGCTGTATTCACTCCTATCTGCTTCATAAGTAAAACGCTCAATCCATCATAATCCAAAATTTGATTCCCCTCCAAAGAAGACCACCAATTATCTCCTCAGTGCTGCCCTTCTCTCGCTCTTCTCGCCGCCTCTGCACCCCCCCTCCCATACCCCTCCGCCTCTAAAACCCTCATCCGCCTCCTGACAATCCCAAGCGCTACCGTCAACCCACATGCAATGAGCTCAACATAAGTGTTGATTCTCCCGATTTCGGCCACTGGGGTCTCCGGATCCGCGAGGACATCTGTCCATTGCTCTAGAAGCTCGCGGAGAGTGTCCGGGTTTGCAAGGAGGACCCCTAGGGCGGACCGGCTAGCTCCCGGAGGCGGTTGTTCTTGGGGGAAAGTGTTTGCTTCGGGCGGCATTTTTCTCTAGTGTTTGGATACTTGTGGAATTTGTCGTGAGTAGGTCTTAGGTGTGCCGGTCGTTTTTTTAGGTTGTTTAGAGGGGAAGAGGGTCCTTTATTACTGGTTTCAACCATGAGATTGGATTGGAAGTGAAGGTTGAAAAAGGCTACATAGTGCTGTGTCTCTATTTCAATTGATAATTTAGGCTTGAATTACCTTTTGGTCTCTCATTTTTGGTGCTCGGCGGTGGGATATTATTGGTAAATATATCAAAATATATTGGCAGTTATGCTTGCAAAGTTAAATTCAAACGATATAAAATTGATATCTGATGTGTACTGTACCAAAAAACCGGATCTGCTACAGAGACACCAGGCTGTCTTTTCCACCTTTCCGGAAAATGCCGACCCACTTTTTTCTCAAGATCCATTTTTGAATTTCACTCGGACTCGCCGCACGACACAATTTAAGGAAACTCTGCAAAAAAACGATTATGGAGTTCAAGAGTTGCTCGATGCTCATATCATTTCAAAAGGCGTAACAACCACCGTTGGGGAGTTTGTCCAAAAGTTACCCTGAGTCCCGGTAGACATGAGTATTACTGGTAATGGACACGATCATGCTCGATCATAAAATTTGGGTCCATGCTCGAGCATAAATGGGCTCGATCACACACAAATTTTACGATCAAGCATGATCATGTCCATCACTAAGTATTGATCGCAAACGTACGCAACGGGTTGTCGTGTCGTGTGGAGGGAAACACTTCGGTGGAGGCAAGAGGGAATGTGTTCGACTTAATAGCGGGTTGGTACAACCCATTGCCAATTGGCCAAAGCATATGAAACCCGACAGCAGGTGAACACCACCGGTCCGGGAGGGTTGTCGGAAAAAGGTAGGGCCGGTTGCCGGGCCATCGCGGGGTCATAGCTCCACAGCACACGGGCCATAAATACCACTGCAAGAGTCCCCCCTTTTTCCCTGCTCCCCCATCTCGCAAGATCACCAGTCTTCCTACACCTCGCGTTCGTTATCTCTCCTGTTCATTATTTCTCGCGTTCTTTATGGCCCACCCACCTCCCCCCTCTCAAACCCCACTAGCGCCCCCATTGTCACATCGGGAAACATCGGCGGTAACGATCTCTCCTGACAAGGGCAGCGGCTCTCTATGCACCGCCTCCGGCAGTGGAAACAAGTTCTCATTGGTGGGGCTCTGGCCCCACCCTTCTCTCTCATGGCGTTCTTCTCTTTGAATCTTTTCTTGTTTCTCCTTCTGTTATCCTTAGCTACTCCTAATACAATTACCGGACTTTGGAAAATTGGGTGATCCATGACCGATTTGCTCCTCCTTAAATACAGGAAGAGAAACCTCCCACACAACAGGGTAAACCCCCATAAAATGCCTACTGGGATTACATATCCATCAAGTATTACCAAAGTTGGCTCACCGAGAGCACCGCTGAAGGTTCTAGATAGATGTTGAAGGATCGGAGTAGATTGTGGAAGTTTTGGGAGTCAGGCGGAGATTTCGGAAGTTCGCTAGATTGGTGTGGGGGTTCAGAGATTTGCAGAGTAGATTCTCCAGACAGGTCGTTCTTTCGTTATCGCGGAAGTGTGCGGAGGAATAGAGACATACGTGGAGACAGAGGGATAGGTGTGGTGATCTATGGAAGGATTAGGATGCATTGATTATGTTTTACTTATGCAGCTGTCTTTACCGCTAGTTTATAGAATGCGCTAACAAACAAAGTTTCCCACTATACTTCCCACTCTTGCCCACACGCCGTCAGAGTTCCCCACATATTCACTTAGTCTTCTGTCTACCGCTGCGCGATCGGCCATCCACTGTTATTCCTATTAAGAAGCACGACCCGTGCCGCCTTTCCCTTGACCTTTATTCCTGATATTCCTGATATTCCTGATCCTTCTTTCAAAGTCGATCTTACAAGTGGGCCATGAGGGATTCCGAGGCAACAGATCACCCAGTTCTGGGGAGGTGGAGCGTTAGATATGCCCCCTGGAGCAAGTATTCGAATTACTTCCATTTCTGCAGGGGATAGGTAGTGTTCGGCATGAGGATCTTTGTAGGGGGTTAGGAATTAATTTTGAAACCCATCGCCTCGTAGGGGGGCTAGCCGAGCGGTCGACAACAATCGCAATACCACCCGCAAGGATGCTAGTATACTACCGGTGTGGGAGGTTTTATGAATCCTTCCCTTTGTTGGATGGTGTGTCGACCAAGCATGCACCTTGTGGCTACAACTGCTCTGTGACCTGACTGATAAACCGATAGACAGTGGGAGGGAAGTTGACTTGGAATCCAATCACAGTAAATAGACCAATACAGAGAAAGCAAATAGGTTGAAGCTGAACCTGATTTAGATAGGGACGCACCACTATCCAAATGGTTGTTGTTGAGTGGAGGTTGAGCTTGTCCAACTAAGAAGACCCGCTCCTAGTTTAAATACAGGAAAGTGTTCATGCCAAGGCATGCACAATGGCAGGAAAATCCATGGGGTAAAAACCTCATGGCTCACAGACAATACCCTATCAACTCAATCTCTCCTCCACACCGGTAGACGTTTTAATTCTGAACCTAACTTATATACTGCGACAACACCCCCTGGGTACCTGCGCGTTATCACAGAAATCAACTCCCCCGGATTCTACAAGACACCTTATCCTATACATACTGTAGGTCATGAGCAGGCATGCGAATAAGTGATGCAAATCATCTACCATATCTCCATGTGTTTGTCCATAGAGAATTCGAGATAATTGGGAGAGGAGAGATATTAGGAACTAGTTCCATCTCTAGAATCACGGGAGCAAGGCATTTGTCAGCACCGGTTGCGGGTTCTATCAACTTGAGTCGCGAGGGTGACCCTTGGTATTCTTTTAGCGAAGACGACTGCCCCTTCGAATACCCATAGCGGCGCCTAGGCAACAATGGGTTTAAGAGAGAAATTAAATTTACCGGTTCCGTGAGTTTCCCCACTCGGAAATCCCTGGCGTGTATAAGGCCAAAACTAACCCGTCACCCAAAAACCCGGCACCCGAAAAGCACATTTTAGAGCTGGGCCTATTGCCTCTACTAGAGTATGATATTTAAACACGAAATCGTTTTTTTGCCGCAATGCGGGTGCTGTACTGTACTCGAGTAATGATGAAAGATTCCTGTAAAATGGGAACAGAAAACAATACTTGTCCCTGATCATTCGCATCATGCTCTATCCATGCGCAATATCATTGGGTTGGGCTATCATACTGTTGTTGGCGCGAGGAAGGCTTATCGGTTAAGTTAGGCTGTAGATTGGAGATGCCTGCTTTGGATTACCACGCACCGTGGAGCCGGCCGGGTAATAATATGCGATACCGAATTGAGGGAAGGTAAATTTACGACAGAGCCGTTCGGAGACGGAAATTGGTATGGGCTACGGTCGGTAGGCAGTGGTCAACGGTGGATTGGTACTAGTACTCTTTAATCGAGTTTATTATCCTGGTGTCACCGGATAGGCATATAGCTAGTAAGTTGCTGGAGCACTAGTAATGTTGCGACGCTTGTAAAACGGACTTCTATTGTATATTAATAATACTCTTACGCGCGGTCTAATTTTTAGCTGTGTACCGTACAGTAGCAGTCCGCCCCACAAACGTCACGGCATTCCGTGAGTGAACTACGTTTTGTAAACGCAAGCGCTATCGCATAGCGCCAGGGTCAAGTAAAAAAGGAAAAACTTCGGAGGACTGTAACGTCATCCGTGTTTACAAACATTCCTCAATTGCGAGTATCTATACATGAGTGTTCGTGCGAACCTGCGAGACAAGTAGATAAGATAGGGCCCAATCATGCTAATGAGTGTCGGCAATTGCTTAGGGATGCGTAACAACACCCGACTCCAAAAGGCGAGGGGAGGAGGGCACGCCAATTGTATCAGCAGATTCGAGGCTTCCATGGCTACGATTTCCGCCCACCCCAAAATCTGGGAAGGGGATATGATATCCTCTAGTGCCAAGAAACACTTACCGCCAAGCCCTTCAGCCAATGGCTGTATATAGTACTTCTAGTTGTACCCTACAACGATCGTATTTGAGTGGACCGAGTTATGATACTGTACCTCATACATGGTTAGGCAGCCATGGAAGGCTAGGGAAACATGCAGGTTTACAGGGCTTGAAGATAAGGCATTGAACAATCAGATAAAATGTGATTCGTCGCAGGCGTCGACACGGCATTAATGACCAAGTAGTAGTGCGGGGTAGGCATGATGCCAGGTTCCACATGAACCATATTGCTCTCTCAGGAAGGGGATTCGGTAGTCTCCTGGCTTTAGCCCCTCTCTTTCTTCCATCCTTCCACGCTCTGTCGTTAATGGGGGGTTGGTCACTCTTGAACCATGTTCCAAGATACCGCAGATTTGAGTATGTATGTTCAATTATTTACCGTCATATGTATTAAAGGCTCCGTCCAGCGCGTCGGCGCCAGCCCCCGATTTTCGTGTTTACGAGCAAGCCGTTAAGGTGGGGGATATGGCGTAGCGGTAGAATGAGAGGATTCGCTTGAAACTTGGGCACGTGGTGGTAGCAACGTCGTTCTCTTCTTCAGTTGAACTTGTCGACGAAATTAAACTGGCGACAAAGACGGGTGTATATATAAAGCATAGTCGAAGCACGCCGAACCTTGTGAGGATCGCCACATCTATCTCACCGCCTCCATGTATGTCCCCATACCTCCAGACATTCCTATGGCAGCAGATGAGAGACGTGTCTGGAGAACCTCCTCCGAAAATCGCTAAATTTCTAGAATAACCCATCGCGCCCCCGAACGCTCCATCAAACTCTTTGCAACTTCCAAAACCAACCGCTATATTCCATCAAAATTCCACAACTTTTAATGGAGGTGCTCGCCCTCTTCGCCTAGTCGGGCAATATCAAGATGGCCGTGCCCAATATATTACTGGGTTGTACTAGTTGTTTCCGCGGGGCGGACGCTAATTGATTGATTGGGTCCTGCAATGCGGATATAGTTCTTGGATGCATCGGTAGTTCACCCTCGCTTGGTCTCTTCTCGCACAATGCGCTAGGCCGGTGCTATGCCTCGCAGCAACACAACAGAAGGCCACCATAACGCAACAAGGAGGGGAGGCCATTCTAACTTACGCTTGCTATCTCAATACTCAGATGAGTTATATTTGATAGATATATGCACCGTACAGTACTATGCAAGTAGCTAAATAATCAATCTGAACTCTACAGATTTTGGGTGTCTACAAACAACTAGAATATAGATGAAAACACGCAAGTTCTTGATGTGTTACTCATGCTAGTACCATGTAGGCATGTAATACCGGTAATTGCAGAGCGGGTTGTTGTGCTGTGGACTGCGGAGGGAGTTATCTGGGGCAAAATGCCCTAGCGAGGATGAGCTGTGTCACCGTGCTCTTAGTATCGGTCGATCCACCCCGCTACGAACACTGCGGCAGCACACTCTCCGTAATTCCGGTAATTCTTTTGGTGCCGTGACGACTGCAGCACCCGCTATCCCATACCAGCAAAAATTCTGAGATTCTGGCCAACTTTTGGTTGCATACCCATTTTACAAAGACCATGCACGGCGCTACGAGCACTATTCTGGATTGCGGTATTTCCCAACAAATACCGGTATGATGGGGAACGGCAGTTCTGAATAAGGGAATTAGCCGAGCTGGCCGTTGTTCAAAAATGAAAAATGGAAAAGGGCTTTACGGAATTTCTTCCCCCCGCACTCGATTAGCCTAGCTGCGTATCAGAAACAATAATTAATTGGAAACTTCCATGCATTATTAACCTTGGTACCCGCGGGAACGATGTATCAATATGGCCAACGCCCCTAACCTTGGCTCGCAAGGCCTGTACAGTACAGTACTCGAGTATTTCCTCTCTTTTCTCCCGCATCGCTGAAACAATGAAAGTTTCTCACCACCCATGCAGCACCCGAGAATATAGGGTGCTTTGGGTCGCGGCTCTAGTGCTTATAAGCTACCGGCCTACTGATTTCACCGAGGGGGTCCTAAATAAAGTATGCACAGCTTCTGAGCTAGACGAGCGATAATTAATAAAAGAGCAGTTTTACTAAAGAGGGTGACAAGGCCGGCAACTAATGGTTTCGGCAGTCATGGATATAGTGGCGTCATCAGTCTAAGCATACCGATCGGCCTCTATGATAGCGGGAACTGAATATCCATCGCCTAGTGGTTAGGTACGGGGGTTGATCATGAATTCATGGTACTAGTACAGTACAGAGCAAGGATCAGCCGTTCAATGGCAGCGGCGCAGCGCTTGCAAGATGGGTACCGAAATCCCATCTAGATCAGAATTATTGAACTCAACAAAGCTAGAAACTAAAGAACAAAATATATCCTGATCATGGCTAACGGTTTCTAACTTTATTTTTCCTTTAACCTTTTCCGTCACTCATTCATGGCCCTCGGTTCGAACCTATGCTTTTCCAGTGTTCCAAAATTACCTCTACAACCACCCCTACTTTATACCCTGATTCATGATCTACCCTTGTACCAAAATTGCATACAACCGTGCTATAGAAGAGGAATGCCAAAGTGACATCTTAAACCCGGTTCCTCATCAAAACCCGTGGTGTCATATAACACCAGCCGAGACCCAAGACTCGAGTCTTTACAGGGATTGAACGTCATCTGATCCTATGCATGGTGGGATGGGATCGCGTAGGAAACATATCTATTGGCTAATGCTAAAAATATGTTGCAATTCCTTATCTTTGGATAAAAAGTGACCTGTGCCAGATCCGCAGCCGGCAGTGCGGGGTAGTTCTTCGGAGGAGTTCCGAGCACTTTGAGCTCTGGAGAAAAGGGTAGTCTCCAGCCCTCCCAGCTTTCCAATTTCTCTCATCCCTCTTCACTTTTTTGGAAATAGTCTTGACGATTACCAACGAACACGTTCAATTCCTACATCAACATAGCACATTCTTCCAACTTGAGCACCCACCGATCACATGGACAATCAACCGAGCGCACTCTCCGAGGGCATTCTCTCACCTGAACGGTATCTTCTCTCACCCCAATAGTGTGATCCAGGAACATCTGTTGTATATACTCGAGTGCTGTGTTTTTGCTTACAATCATTACCGATAGCTCTTACCCCGTCGGGGATACGGACCCGTCCCGGAGCCATGCCGAGATTTTGCAATGCCTACACACGTCCGAATACGAGGAACACCGGGGTCGGATTCGCGAGCCAGTCGAGGGAACTTGCACCTGGGTTACGGATCATCCTAAATATAAGGACTGGTTGGAAAGTAAGACACCTGGTGCTCTCTGGCTATCGGCAGAATCTGGTTGGGGGAAGACCACTATCGCTTCGTTCCTCCTAAACCATCTGCAAAACCGAACGGATGCCACCGTCTGCTACTTCTTTTTCAAGGATGAAAACGAGGAGCAGAGGAATGCGGAATTTGCTCTTTGCGCCATACTGCATCAGATTTTCGAGCGGAGAGCCCAACTCACCCAATATGCAAAGGAAGAGTTTGAGGCGAAAGGCGAGCGATTCACCGGGGAGGTCGATACATTGTGGAATATTTTGGTTAAAGTGGCAACCGAGGGGGGGTGTGGTGAGATAATATGCCTACTGGACGGCTTGGATGAGTGTGAGGAGAGGACTCGAGATCAACTTATCCGCCATGTCGGCGGTCTCCCTCGCTCACAAACCCGCAATATACCTCTCAAGTTCCTAGTCACCGGCCGCCCACACCACGGTATCGAGAGGGAACTTGGCGCACCGGCAACTACGATTAGCCTGAAGGGGGAGGAGGAGGTCAGCGCTATTACTGCCGATATCGGCCGCATCGTGGATAAGCGCATCAAGAACCTGGAGTCATAC
The DNA here is from genome assembly GCA_006112555.1 of Tuber indicum. NCBI lineage: Eukaryota > Fungi > Ascomycota > Pezizomycetes > Pezizales > Tuberaceae > Tuber > Tuber indicum. The sequence goes on from VBSK01000383.1 coordinate 966,787, forward strand.
TGGGGACTAGGGGGGATGCTGGAACACTTGCGAAATTCTCTCAAGTCATCCGCCGATCGAACCGTCCTTTGGGTTACTCTTATTCTCGATATCATGGACGATTGTGAGGATGACTCGGTTGAGGAGTTTACTGAGATCGTTTCCACAGCGCCGCGTGATATAGCAGAGCTATACACCAAGATTCTTAACCGAGGCAAATACCCAGACAGAGCCCGAAGAATCGCCAGTATTGTGATAGGAGCTGCAAGGCCTCTTACACTTCGAGAAATGAACGCCGCATTCAGAATCAGGAGGGAACACAAATCAGTCAAGGAGCTCGGGAATGTCCCAGTTAATTTCGAGAAGTCGTTGAAATTTTGGTGTGGGACCTTTGTTCGGGTTATCAATTCGAAGATCTACTTGGTTCACCAGACTGCGAGGGAGTTCCTGATAAAGGGATCTTTAGCGGGTCAGGGAAACTGGCAGTACACCCTTTGCTCCAACGATTTTAACTTTCTAATGGCTGACATTTGCGTCTCTTATTTATCAATGGAGGAGTTTGAAAACGACCCATTGATGATAAACCCTTCTTACGGGAGTCGAAGCGACGGAGTGTATGCCGACTATTTGCAGAAATATCCCCTTCTTAATTACGCCGCTACTCGCTGGCCAGACCACTTCCGAGATTCACAGGATCGGCAAACGGAACTACTCGAGTTTACACGGCTAATTTGTGAAGGCGGATCTAACCGATTTCTAACGTGGTTTAAGGTACACTGGGTGAACAAGTATCGGCACCTCCCATTCCCGGCCGATTTCACCCATTTGATGACAGCATCGTGGCTTGGGCAAGGGGCGGTTGTGGAGCAGCTACTACAAGAGGAAGGAGATATCAATGTTCGGTCTAGTGAATATGACACCGCATTGAATATAGCTGCCTTCCGGCAAGAGGAGGATATAACCAGAATGCTCGTGCAGAAGAACGCCAAGGCCCATTTAGATGGGAAAGAGTATAATATCTTACAGGTGAGGAGGACCCCTCGTTTAGATGATTAGGCAAAACTAATAATGGATTTGTATTGTTTGTTAGACCGTAAGTGAATTTGTTGTCCTGGAAGGAAACTGTCGCTAATTCTAGAGATCTTTTGGGTTGCAGAAGGCAAGTAGAGATCCCTGATCACCTCTTGTTCACACCATTATGTTTCTGACCAGAAGGCTATGGGACAACAGAGAGTGAGTAAATTGTGATATGGATATTGGGCAAGCGTCATGACTAACTCCGGATTGACGGATGATCGTAGAGCGTAAGTTATCATTTTCAACACCGCTGTATAATAGAATAATGTTTGCTGATTTGAGGGAAATTACCGGTACAGGAGGTAGGTGGCTCAATACATAGTTCAAATGGCGGAAGTGACGGCTAATTGTGGCGTGGCGGGCTGGTATAGCTGGTGCGTAAAAAATCAAGTGGACCTAACCAAGGTATAGGACGATTGCTGACACCAGCTTGCGACATGTTGCAGCATGTAAGAAGATACAAGATTAGCACTAGTTCTAGGAGGATGCAAATGCTGACCGCGGCTTTGCTGAGTGTTTTAGGACGTAAGTGACCTAACCACGGTTTTCAGACGAGCCGAGAAGATTGCTTACCTCTTGCTCAATGACGATTGCAGAGAGTAAGTGAATAGGACCAACCAAAGTTCTCGGACGAGAAGATAGCTCACCCCTAGCTCGATGAATGCTCCAGAGTGTAAGTAAACAGGATCACACGGCTATCCGACGAGAAAATTACTGACCTCCGGATCGCTGAGTGTTGTAGCAAGTAAGTAAACAGGATCAACCACGGCTCTGGGGCAAATAAATTGCTGACTTCTGGCTCGCTGGGTGTTGTAGTCGGTAAGCGAATCGAATCGACCATTGTTCTGGGACGAGAAAATCACTAACCGCTTGCTCTCTGGGTGTTATAGGACGTAAGTGAACTGGACCAGCCACGGTTCTGAGACGAGAAAATTTCTGACCTCTGACTCGCTATGTGCTATAGCGAGTAAGCAAACAGCACCAACTATGGTTCTAGGACGAGAAAATTGCTGACCTCAGCCCTCTAAACCTTGTAGTCGGTAAGTGAACAGGATCAACCAGGATTCTGGGATGGGAAAGTTGCTGACTCTGGCTCGCTGAGAATTACAGCAAGTAAGTGAACAGGACCAGTCACAGTCCAGAGACGGGCATATTGCTGACCTCTTGCTCGCGGAGTGTTGTAGGTGGTAAGTGAATAAGATCAACCACTTTATGGGGCCAAGCAATTGCTGATAACCGACTTCTTGCTTCGTACAGATTGTAAGGCAACCCACACCTCCTTTTTGATCACTTCTTGTTTTTCCCTTAACTAATATCTCTCTCCCGCCCTTATAGAGGGTATGTTTTCAACAATTCCCACATCCCCGTTAATACCATTGATTTCTAACTTCGCCCTCGATTTTCTCAAAATAGGATGTAAGTGCCCCCAATCTCTATTTTAAACCTCTTCAGAAGGCTAACCAATTACTACTTGGCCGCCCTAGTATGTATGCAAACTTTTATCCCCCCCCCCTACCACTTTTCGCTAATACTCACTCTTAACTTATAGATTGTTAGTTAATCTCTTTTCTCCCACTTACGAGCAGCGCTGATTGTACCCGCACCATATCGTTCACACAGCAAGTGAGTGATACGGCTTTACTACTACCAACCCTTTCAGCACAGGAAATCTGCTAACCTTTCCTGTAGTCTGTGGGTTGTTCTAGTTTACTATCCTTACCCTCGTTGCGGATTTCCATTGACCCCACGGTAGTTTTGCATCCCGGACACACCCGACCCGCACACAGCGCCGAGCTAGGGTACGACCTTCTTGTCGTGAAGGGCCAGTCTATCAAGTGGTGAGTACAATGCCCTTTATTATTATTATTATTATTATTATTATTATCGGCGGATACCTAAATGTCTTACATACCATTCAAGGGGATAACGTAAAGCAGGTTATTTGTCGGAGGCTCGTGGTTATTTCTATTTTGTTTACAGGCTCGAGGCGGCGGTGATTTGTTTTTTCACACCACACTTGGCTTTTGGCTTTTGGTCCTCACGATTCGGCTTAGTGAGGGGTATGATAACTATATCAGAATCTGGGCAATTGTGGGGCTCAGTTGCCTGTGATCATGTCAATGTTACTCCTGTGATTGCATCTTCAGAATTTTACTGCTTCCCAACATTACAGCCCACATCAGCCAGAACATAGTGACCGAAATATGGCCCATCAGACACACAATTTGGCACAAATCGTCACCAATACGAGAACTCGGTACACTGAGACTAAAACACAAGTCGGATTTGAATGTCACCAACAATCACTCGACACCCAATCAATCACCTTCCCACTCCCAATAATTTTATAAGTATAGTATCCTAACAATATCGTTGATCGGGAGGGGTAGAATCGGGAGTTTCGAAGCGAAGAGAGGGGCAAGGCCCGGCATGAAAGAAAATCTACGGACGGATGGACAGCACGGGGGGGGGGTGCTTGAAAACCACCGACTATTTTGGATCATACCCGTTCCTCAGAAAGTCATGAATTTCCACAAGTAGGGCGGCATCTCCCCCGTCCGCGGCGGCGGGATTGCCAGTCGGGAGGGACCTATATTTCCTCCCCTCCCGAGCTATACAAGATCCCCAGAAGTCCATCATTATGAAATTTACGCCACCCAGCTGGAAAGTATTAGTGATCTAAGGGCATATATTTAGTTACAGCATCCAAGGGCCAACATGGCCGGGTGGGGGGGGGGGGGGCGGAGTGAACTAAAATAATTAATAGTAATATTAGACAAGTTTTAAAAACCGATATCCAGTACTCGGCATACCCCCCCCCTCCCCTCCGCTTCCAGAATTGTAAACTGCCCTGTCAGGTGTAGATTTTTCAACCTTTAGAAATCATCCGCTGATGTTATCTCGTAAACTAAGAGAAATCCTGGGCTGGGCTTGAGGGCGAATTGTCCCAGCGCAGCGGAACGATTGATCGGCAATGATGGGACTTGTGTGAGTTCACAGAGTGAAGGATGGTTGGAGTGGAGAGAGTGTTTTTGATGTTAGGTACAGAGAGAGAGAAAAACTCAAGAGAAAGGAAGGAATGAAGCTTCATTAAATACAGTTTATGGTGGCTGACATCCCACATGTGCACACTACTCAATGTGACTTCTTCAGGGCATTAGACCTTGCTGTGCCCCAACCCAATCCCAATATGATGAGAAAAAGAGAATTGTGACTGCCACATATCCGGTGGATAACGCCTTAGTACCCGCCATGTGTTTCCGCCAGGTCCACAATACCCCCCCCTTCCCCGCCCAGGCACACGATGTTGTTCCCACCCCGACCCGGGCCAACCATTATCGCGCGAAGCAAAAGCCGGACACAAAGGGCCATTACCAGGGCACTGAATTGTTGGAAGGAGGGGAACAGGCAATGGCAGTTGAGTTCGACCTCGGGGGTTATCTAGTTTTCGTTTTTTGTTTTTTTTTTGCAAGTACAGATAGCTAATATGGGACATGTTTCACGAGTACTTCAGTCGAGTGGCTGTAGCCAGATCATGATCAGAAGGGAAAAAAAGATAGAGGATAAATGGGCGATGGTGAGTCGAGAAACGTGTTCAATTTTAGAATATGTTCCCCGAAATAAAATACACCTTCACTTCACTATTGTACCACAATCAAATCAGGCAATACTAATTGCACTTACTTCCCAACCAGATGATGCTAATGAATATGATTGTTACTGGATCCCAGGTAGCCGTTCTCAATATCTCAGTATTCCTATTACGAGTCCTGCCCTCTGTGCCAGGTCTAGCGATACTAGCGATGGCAGAACTGAATCCATACGCGAGACAATCTCACCCCATCATCTCAAGTCCCAGAAAGGGATATTTAGAAAGGCACTGTAGTAAGTATAACCTTTTGGGAAAATATATTAATTTATACAAAGGGGAGGAATAATAGAAGCACTTCACTACTTATGCGCACTGGCAACCGGAACTGGTGTCTGGTTTACATAGGATGTATGCTAGCTTCTTTTATGTTTAGTTTCAAGTATTGGTTGATACTTAGTTTAGTTTTATGTTTGGTCTCAAGTATCGGTTGATACTTAACTACTAGTAGTTTTACTTTTACCTGCAGTATGGGACTTGAGTGAGAATTCATGATCTCACATTATGTAATCATGAACTGTATTTAAAAGGCAATGATATTTGGATGGTGACATCAGCACTTCAACAAGACCTACATCAATACAAACTTGGTTGAATAGTTATCTATCTTTCCCATCTTGATCAGCTCTTGCGAAACTCCCTAGCTGGTAAGCAATACTTACTAGTATCTTTACCAAGCTTTGTACCAATACATGCTAATATCTTGTAGAAGCACATTACAGCACTACTGACCAATTTATGAGCAACATCTGACTACTTCTAATGAAGAGTCTGGCATTACTTTATTTTATCATCAGAGAGAATTTGGAATGTATAACTACATGGCAGGCACAAGCAGTGACTACCTCAGCAAAATGCAGGAGAAGTTGCACTACTGTCACACTACTATAGTGCTTGATTTCAGCTATATATCATGTCTTACCAAAAACAACAATACCATGATGACCTATGTCACCATCCATTGGACAATGAACAAGAACATCTAATGTGGAGTCATGGTAGACTACATATTTATAGCAGTATGGACCAAGTTTATATTTTGAAGACAAGCAGTTATACTAAGCTAATTTACCAACAGTGGGATTTCTATTGCTATTACCTGAACCTGGTCAGTCAATATGGTAGCTACATCAAATCTCCCTGGAATAGTGCTAGTAGCTGCTTAAAAGCAACGGTACTGGATAAAACAAAAGAATTTTGAACAACAAAGAATGCTATTGGAATGCACTACCATTACCTGGTAAAACAATGATGCTTAGGAACAGCACTACTATTTTCAACAAACTATAAGGAGTTAACTATTACTATGTAAGTGGCATGTACATGGCTAAGAACCTATTGTATATATGCTAACATATTATTGAGTTTCACAGTAGAAATACTACAGTCAGACAGGCATTTTACTTTATTGACCACTTAGGAGATATTTTTCCAGATTGGGAAAAGAGATGCTGAGAGCTTCAACTATATGATGAACATATCTGGAAGCACGCTCATTTGACAAACAAGCATAAGTTCCCATTATTGGATTTTGGGCAGGAGCAGGATGATAATGAGGAGACACTCCTGAGATTGAGGGAGGTGACCAAGAATGATGGGGCTTTAGGCCAGGACAAGAAGCTGTTAGAAGCGAGGATGGAAGAGGGAGCAGAGTAGTTTTGGGACAGGGAACTAAAAGAGGATGAGCAATAACGTATTTCACCCAGTAATGGGTCACCCCCTAGTAATGGGTCACTTTTTCAACACAACTAATTTTCAAAGAACCATGATTTCTATCCCAAAAATTGTCAAATCTTATTAAAATTCTAACTACAATCTGCTATCAGACAAGTGAATTACATATTTAATTTATAAAAAATAATCTACTTTTTCCAATGAGTAATTTAAGTAAGTGATATTTCATGACAGATGCAGATATTAGGATATATTAAGACGATTATTTGTGAAAAATATTTCTTCTTGCATGAGATGGTAGTCCTAGTGATTCAGAATATCCACTAGAAATTTGAAGGTGTGGGAGTAATTTTTAAGGTTAAGCAATAGCTGGGAAAATGTAGTTCATCTATCATAGATTATAGTATCTATTAATCCAACATAAAAAACATTATAGAAGTCAAATTTTTAAAGACGTCAACAATTTAGGAATTGTAAATATGAAATCTGATATGGAGAAAACACTCTATCTAGTAGTAATTGTTACAGGATATCATAGGATCTTTTTATATCATCTTTTATTGAAGTTAAAAGAGTTTTAATAATCATTACTTAGAATTAGGATAATATAACAATACATGCTAATAAATTGCATAATAAAGTAAATCTAAGCGTGATATAGGTCAGTAAGGATACTTAGATCCTTATGATAAGGAATTGTGAGTCTAATTATCCTAATTTTATCTAACTCTATTTTACTTTACCGAATGACCTTAAATTATAGTATATCATAGTTGGAGAACAAAGATATCAGAATTATAGATTGAAACAGTTTAACTAATGATGTTTTACATGAGAAGAGTTTAAAGAACTTAAGAGCTATTAGAGAATTCAAGAAAAGCAGATTGTAAAAGAGATATTCTAATATTTAATTATTTATAATAATATTTAATGATTTTAGAAATTAAAATAGGCAAACAGTAAGAAGTAAGTAGTAAATATGTCAAGGAAGACTAATAGTAAGAAATATTAATAGTAAAATATTTGTTTACAATACTACTAATACGTATGAAGATGATTATAACTAAGAAACATATATATGACCTGTATTCAAGTAACTTTACTGCTAAAAAGCTTAGAACTTCACTTATAACCCTGTACTTACCTTTACTTCTAGGAATACATATTTAATAGTGAATTTGAAATGTCTTGAATAATCTTACTCTTATGATTTTAAGTAAAGTAGTAGTTAATTCAAAGTATAATTAAAGATTATGAATTAATTTTTAATTCCTACCCAGTGGCTTTCAAAGACATTCCTAGATGCAAGACTATTCATTTGATAATAATATTTCTGTAATTTCTCTGGGAATTAGACCTACAATGGAGTTTATAGTTGGTAGATATATACCCTACTATATAATTATTATACAATATTTTACAAACTGTTGCTTAACCTTAAAAATTACTCCCATACCTTCAAATTTCTAGTGGATATTCTGAATCACTAGGACGACCATCTCATCCAAGAAGAAATATTTTTCACAAATAATCGTCTTAATATATCCTAATTTCTGCATCAGTCATGAAATATCACTTACTTAAATTACTCATTGGAAAAAGTAGATTATTTTTTATAAATTAACTATATAATTCACTTGTCTGATAGCAGATTGTAGTTAGAATTTTAATAAGATTTGACAATTTTTGGGATAGAAATCATGGTTCTTTGAAAATTAGTTGTGTTGAAAAAGTGACCCATTACTAGGGGGTGACCCATTACTGGGTGAAATACGTTACTAAATAGACCAAGAATCAAGTTGAGCAGAAATCAAGTAGCAGATGAGTGAGGAGCAGTATCAGGAAATAGGTAAAGGTTTATTCAGGTTGGAGAATGTATCTAGCAATAGTGATAAGAATTCCGGTGAGAGATGCCTCAACTTTCCACGCCACACCGCAAAAACGAAATGGAAAAATGAATGAAAAAAAAAAAAAAAACCTCTCATCTGAAAGGTAGGGTAACGGAGGGACCATCGTTAATTCTTAGATGGTGATTCTCGAATTTGAGGAATGGCGGGGATCCCTGGCCCCAGCTCAATGCTAAAATATTTTGTCAAGAATGTTTTGGGATTGTAAGATACCGTGGTGGAAAAGAGATGAAACTCAATCCTCGGACAAAGGCATGCTCTGGAATTTCGTGGGTCCAAAGTTTGAACCTCAGTTCTATGTCTCACTTTCTTCCCTTCCTTCACCTCCTCATCAACGGTCACTAATACCTTGTTTTTTTGTTCTTTTTTTTTGTGGCGAAAAAGGTTGCCACTGGTGCTCTTTGGCAATGCGCATCCGTACGATGGCAAGAGTAGATCCAGCGGGAGGAAGATGGGGGGAAGCTGGAGGCAGGCTGCAGAGTTGTAGACCGCCGTGAGTTATAGAACGTCGGGAGTCTTTGTTCCCGTATTTCTTTTGTTGGCAAGGGAGGCATGCGTAGGAAGGGGAAACTTAGCTGGACGAGTGTAGGGGGTGTTAGAGATGTGGTGATCGCAGGAAGGATAGGATAGTACTTTGTCGTTTATTTATTCTCATGTCATTTCCTGTCATTTGGTTTCTTGTTGAGAGTGCTGTTTCTTTCTAAAAACTACTAGCAAAGGGGTCCTCCAATCTCGTTGTTCTCGAGTATCATCGTCTCGTGATGAAGGCTAGGAGTGCGATGCGGTGGTGAATGTCGTACGCGGTGGCATTGCGAAATAACGGTTCGAGCCCGTATCAATCACTGGTGCCCAGGATTGTGGGGCCGAGTGACCTCCTATGAAGAGCTTATTTTTTCCGCACATCCACCGGATAGAGCTAGCAATCTATCGTAGTGCCTCTCCAGCAACCGGAACAGTGCTAGTAGGGTGGGGGAAAAGCCTGAGCCTTTGGCTACCTTGCCCCCAAAATGGGTAGCATTCCAGAGTCTCACAGCTCGACACTAATTGTGTGAGATTCAAAACTCGCGTCGATTGCAGTTTTACGCCAATGCTGAGCCCCATTTACCGACCAACTCTCCAAGTCAGTCCCAAGCGAACTAGGGGGGACTCCTCTCCAGGCCAAATCAAACCTTCGAGCCGAACCGAAAGACACGCCGAGGGCAGTATTCAACGGCTAGTGATCCGAAGTGACCGGTCCGGAAGTGGTTTCGAAAAACCCTGGTCAGCCCTGCATAAATTATCCGTAACCACGCATTCCCGGCCGCGCCAAGGCAACTGCCCTGTCAAATCTTGCGGCAACCCAAGTCAAAGCCGCCGGACGCCCTGGCAATCGGGGCATGTCCGCTAGCAGACGGCAAAATTTCCCGATTTTAATCATTCTGGACGGGGAATAAAGGCAAAATGCTCCTGGTGCTATAGATTTCGTTTAAGGAAAACCAGTGGTGGCCGTCTACAGATCAACCTCGACGGTACCTACATCTACCCAACTTGTATACTATCCGACCTCGAGACAATTCATACCATTTTTCGCAGAGCTCTCTAACGACCTAGTGTGGATGTATATTGAGCGAATGATTTCGCCACGAACAATTAATTAGTCCTGTTGGATGATGAATTTCAGGGATATAACACATGTGATCGCTTGAAAACTCTGCCCGCGGGTGACCCAGGCAGGTCCCGGATTTTGTTCTGAAAAGCGTCTTTCACAAATCCCGGCAGTACCCGGAGCCTGAAGGACCGGGCGCCCGGGTTCACCGTCAACTGCCGGAAGGGTTGTGAAATTGAAGAACAACCGATAACCTGGAAGGAAGCTAGTCGTCATTTACGTGCCGTACCGCACTCCCATACAAAGTCTCAAGTCACACCCAGATCGCACTAAACTGTAGCATAACGCGTCATCAACTACCAGTTTACAATTTTCTTACAGTCCTGGGGTTGGGAGAAATAGCTCTCATGGTCCTTACAGCTTCTTGAAATTTCTCGGTGGCTTAGAAAGAGGGGCCGCGACGCAAGTGAGCAGAAACAAAGTTCCCGAATATTCCCCCACCGCTACTCCAGTCTCGTCACACCCAAGGGTTACATACTGTGAGGCATACGTTTGCTAAACTTTACTTCCAATTTTGTTCTAATTTTTACTTTTTGGGCGTGAGGAGAATATACCAGCACTAGCTCACAGAAAGAAAGGCAGTACAGGGTGGGAAACTTTGTGCAAATTTTCAAATCAATTCGAAACAATAACTTCAACATAAAATTCTTTAACCCAAGCTGCGTGCATAACTCAATACCATACACCGAAGTGATCAAAACAACAATAACTACCCAACAAACGTCATCCGGTGGGTGGCTAGACGGATCAATCAACTAAGTACTGAGCGATCAGCAGACCCGAGATTCCCCATGCTTGTTCCTCATATGAGCAACAAGATTGTCATATCTTTTGATCCCATTTTCGCCAACATTCTCGCATCCGGGAACAGGACAGTCAAACCGTTCACCAAGGTGTATCACCTCATAGTGTCGGTTGAGCGCCTGTCTAGTCTTGAACGGGTCTCGCCGGGAACAATCGGGTGCATTACAAGTGTAGGAACGACGAGAGCAGGTGTGTGGACCGCTTCTCCGGGTTAGTCGATGCAAAAAAGGGTAAACATGTAATGGAATGAATGGGATGTGAACCTGTTTCCTGAGCATCTTGCTGAGCCACAAAAGACCTTTTCCCTTTGAGGTGTTAGGGTGGCGGAGATATCGATGGAGTCGCAAGCGAGGGTGCTATCGGTGGGTCCGGTGGCCCGATCCTGGCTAGCGGTGTGGCTGAGTGGTGGGCCGAGAACCGAGTAGAAACCATCCGCATGTAAATAAAGCGGAAGTGGTCCAAGCTCTGCAGGAAGCGGCTGTGCTATCCCGGTTGCATCTGTCAAAATAAGCTGCAGAGTACCCGTACTCGTACTAGTACATGTCTCATACCAACTATTGTGTCAGGTAAAATTAGTCCCAAAAAAAAAAACTTACGGAGAATCCATTTTGGAAATTTAAAGTGTGGATAATTTGCCAAGGACTTTGCAAAAACTCGTCAGACAGGACGGGGGACCTCGTCTGTATTTAAAATTCTCTAAGAGAATTGCTCCTGTCCAGAATACGAGTTCCGGCAGACCGGGGTAGGTGCCGGAGCCCGACTCATGTGCAGCTCCTCCAACCAACCATACGCTGTAAAAACGAGCCTGTGGCAGGGATCTGTTGAACCTGTTGTGCTACACATATTCACCCACCTTTGGTCCGAATACCAATCTAGGACGGTGATTGAGTGACCGTTTTCCTACCCTGACACAAAGCCTGCAGCTATTCTCGATTGTTGGGGTATTTTAAGTGCTCGAGTACCGGTAGGGAATTTCGCTCACTCAACGATCACCGCAAAAAATGCGGTACCAAAACCAACCAAGCAATCCGACGAGGTGGGAGCAGCCACGCCAAGACAACACAATAAAAAACTTGGCTTGCGGTAGAGGGTTCCACTTTTGATCTCGCAATTATTTCCAATTTTGCTGTTCTGGGCTGGATTGGTGGTCGGGGCATCCCAGGGCCCGCGACTGGACTACTCACGATTCGTACTCTTCTTCAAGACCTCTTGTGGCCCCCGACCCCCTTTCCCTCCGGAATAAACTTACGGTTCGCACAGTGGTGTGTGGTAAGCGGGTGAGAAGAGGACTTGAGCGGTCTGGAATGGTATCGCAAGCCCGTTCGACGCTCCCAAACTGACGGTAACGAGAAAGGAGCATGATACATTGTTGTGCAAAATATAATAAAATCATCCTGATCCTCCCACGGACCACCACCCATATCAATCTTCTTCCATTCATGTCCTATTCTTCTCACCCTAGTGATAACAAAGGAAAGACACAAGCCTCTCCGCAAATCCTTACAGCTCCCAATTGAAGAAACAATCCGCATCATCTCCGCAGCTGCCATAACCAACCACACCTCTCAGTTTTCTCCCATCGACCCCAAAATTTTATCAACAATTCCTGAGATTCTCCTCCGGGAAGAGCGGGACACCGTCACTGCTTGAAAGGAGGGGACTGTGGTCGCGAAAGAGTGGATCACCTTCCTCAAATGCGGCGGAAAGTAGGATATCACAGGTCTAGGGGTATTTTGTACACAATAATCTACCCGTATCTAGAATGGGTACGATACTAGCCCATAGGAAGGAGAATCACGTGATGCACGAGTTCCGGCAAACAAGGAGAGAGGAGAAAACTACCGCTATTTTTGAGTTCTCGAGATCGTGGTAGAGCTTATACAATTCAAGTCGGGTAACAAGGAATGTTATAGAAAAAATCATGTATGCATTAGACTTCCGTCCAAGGTATTGGACTCTAGCAGACTCATCGGTTGCATATTATATTCTATCGTTCTTTCTTACCCAGTTTTCTACCCGAACTGTTAAGGCATGCAAAGGCTGGATCACAGCTAAGGAGTATAACTGGGAAAAATACGCAAAGATTTTTGCATGACTTGAGCCGTCATCGTTCTTTGGATGCGATGTTTATATCCAATCTATTTAGACCACGCTGATCAACCATGCACGGTACAGTACGGCACTGTACCTGCCCACTTCACGGGTAACCGGAAACGTGGGATATAAACCTGGAATGCTTATCGCTAAGATGTGCTTAGTTGCTTGAACATACAGTATGCCTGTAGAAATCTGGTAGAATAGTTGGTAGAAATTTGGTTTGTGTAACGCGAATTGTGCGGATGAATAGCTAATTATTTGCGAAGGGGAAACTTCTGTAGAACGCCTGGCGCAGTGGTTAGAACAAACGCCATTCACGCCGTGGGAGAGCAGGCCTTGATGCCAACTAGTGGAGAGTTCTACGGACTTACCCTTCATACCTGGCGGAGTATCATACGAGGCCAGAGACTTGGAAGCATTTCTGGGCTTTGTTTCGACCCCAACCGCCCAATGAAGATACGGTAGCTTATAGTATCATCAAAAGAAATCACCGGAGGGGAATGGGGAAACTACCCACAAGCATTGTTGACATAGATCTAAGAAGTTCATGGAATTGTGATCTTAAGGAGTCTACCAAAACCCATATGCATGGGAATTAGTCTTACCGGCATGCCTCTTCCCAACTTCTAGAAATACCTGGATATATGTACTATCTGCCCCCCAGAGGGTAAGAGCATCAACCCCGGAAACCCAACCCCTTGCCAGTCTACGGAATTTGTGACGATTGCGCGCCTACGGTAAATTCTCCCACAACCGAAACGTGTACTATGTCGTTGGGGTTGACTCCTGTGGTTCTTCAATGTTAACGTCAACTTGCCCACCTATCCTTCCCCGCTGGTGTACTAGTCGTTTTACAGGATCCCTGTTGCTAGAGCCCTGGGAGGGAATATAGAGGGAGTATTTCGGCTGGCAATATCAAAGGGACCAGTCTTCCTAGTGCTATAGGAGGAAAAAGATGCTGCTGGCATCTGGTTCACATCTCTCGGGGGTGGGCTTCCTTGCTATTGGCGATACCGGAATATCTGGCCATACGGCGGGGATTTTTTTTTTTTTTTTTCCGCAGCCGTTCCCCGCGCCTTTAAACAGCGTGGCCACAGTACTCAATCGAACTCGCTTCGGGAAAAATGCAAGAGTTGGCTCTTTTTGAAGTCTTGGTGTCGTTGCTCGCGTTTTAAGTTATGGCAGATACGGCCACCTGCCGTCAAACTATGTACTGTACAGTATGATATTAACGTTATCTTCAGAGTTAGATCCCTGCTTGTATTAGAAAATATTCTGTTTTAGGGAATATCGCAATATATTTTTTACTAGTATCGTAGGTGTCGAGCAGGCTGCAATAATTCTCACAGTTTTTTTTTCTTCCTACCTCAGTCCCCGGTTTCCCACCACCACCCCCCAATTTTTTCTTTTTTCGCACTCCACCTCCAACTCTTGGAACTACCATTCCACCCCCTCAGGCGAAATACCGGTACCGTAACAAACACCTGAAATAACAAAAATGTGACAGTGGGGCGTGGAAAAAACTGGGGCCTTTCTCTGCTTTACCCTCGAAACAAGTATTCGAGAGCCTCACAGCCCGATACTGGCTGTGTAGGATTGAAAACTCGTGTTGATGCAATTTCAGATCAAAGCCGAGTACCCCCGACCGACCGCCCTCTACGAGTAAGCTGGCCCAGAACGAACTCCTGGGCTCCTCTACCGTCAAACCAAACCTAAAGACACGTATAGCATATAGCACACCACCGGCTATCAATGTATGGGTTCTATGGTTCCAACGTTGCGAGAAGTAGTTCTCATGGTGGTTGAAGCTCTTGAAATTTATTTGTGGGGGCCAAGCCATCATCGAGTCGATGAGGTGGAGGTGGCCCAAGCTCTACGGTAGTCTACGGGAAGTAGTAATGCGATCCCTGTAATTTACAGTACTGTACTCGTAGCATCAGTTGCAAAGAGGTGAAAAATTTTTCCTCCGAACCATTCCACGCCTTTAACTTAGGCCTGCTTAATGCCGAGTTGGTCGCAAAAAAAAACTCACGAAGGATCCATTTTGGAAATGTAAATTATGGATAATTTGCCAAGAAATTTGCGAAAAACTCGTCAGAGGGAACGGGGACTTGCCTGTATTTAAATTTTTTTCGAGAAGAAAATTGCCCCTGCCCAGAGGACGAGTATATGTGGGAGCCTGATACATATCCGGCTCCTCCAACCAACCATACGCCGTGAAAACGAGCCTGCGGCAAGGATCCCTGAACCCGTTGAGCTACACATTCACCCATCTTTGGATATCACCGTACCGAATACCAGTCTGGGACGGTGATTGAGTGGCCGTTTTCCTCCCCTCACACAAAGCCTGCAGCTGTTCTCGATTGCTAGGCTATCTCGAGTGCCGGTAAGGGATTTCGCTCTCACGCGGTTTTCTCAGTCACTCCAAAAAATTGCGGCTCCAAACTAGCTGACTCGACCCAGCGAGGTGCTAGGGAGCTACCACGCCAAGATAACAGACGAAAATGGAAATGCCCACCGTACGAGTAGAGGATCCCACCTCGAATCTCGCAGCTGTTTTTTTTTTCCTTTTGGTTTTCTATGCTAGATTGGTGATCCGGCCATCTTCGGCCTCACGACCGGACCGCCCGGGGCTCATATGATACTCATCTAAAAGACCTCTTGTGGTTCCCGACCTATTTACCCTTTGGAATACGCTAAAACTTATACCATAATTCGCTACCGCCCCACCCCTCCACTCCCGTGTCAGCGAGGTCAAACCAGTGCTCCGGGTGCATGGCTACGGGTGCGGGTTTTGGCGGATCCCTGGAGCGTCCGGTGTACCGTACTTGTAGGGTGTGTACGAATACTCGTAGCAGCTTACGAAACTCACATAGGTTATTTTTCCAGTCAAGGATTTCCATACCAGTCTCGAGTTTCCGGCTAGCATTATAGCGCTTCTTTAGGCTGGGGAGATTGGCAGGGAAGCCGCTATTTCAACTGCCAGTGGTTCAGCTGTTCCGGTACAAAGCGAAATTGGCGGAAAGAATAAATGCAAGATGCGACATCACGTGCCCTCCCCATCATGGCGGTAAGATGAGGGTGTTGTTTATTGACAAACTTTCATGCCGAATCCCAGGTCCCGCTAGTATCGCCCTAGCACCACCACCCCACATGGGATACGATATTGCTATTAGCATGTATCCAGCTTGCTTTGCGCAACAGTGAAGTTCTGCCCACATCTCCTACCAAAAAACCCATCCACGGCACTCCAGAAAGTATCGTTGACAACTGAGCAATACTAGCATTTAACTTTGCTTAGACCCCCCCCCCCCTCACTTCTTCTCACCTGACTCACCACCTTAGGAGACCTCTTCCCGTCGGGCCTGAACAGTACTCTCTAGCCTAGCAAATATAACCCTTGGACGCATTCCCCAAAAAAGTGAATCAAACCTGACGACTCCCAAATCCTATTCCTAAATCTCCCCTATTCATTCTTCAACCGTACCACCCCCCGCCACCGGAATCCCCGTCGTGGAATGTCCAAATGATATCACGTCCGTATCCGGGGTCTTGAATCCAATTGGGCGAACCATCCCGAAAACCCTTCTATCGCGAACGTAGTGTTCTGCCCGGCCCAGAACTTTAGATATACCTGTGTGTGAACGCTCCAGCCCAGGTCTTCCGAGGCGGCGGATGACAAGCTGTGCAAGTGGGGGGGGGAGCTCTAGAAGCCCGTTTAGCCACCCTTGAAGCCGTGTATGTAGACTAAAAGGAGCTTCCGCCCCGCCCGAGGCGGAACCCAGAGGAGATTTGAATCTCATGGAGGTCTATATTTCCGAATTGCGATCTGGCAAGAACGCATAAGCGTACAGTACGGATTCTCGGTCGATAGTAAGAGAGAGTACCTTGCTGTCGGATACTGCGGAATAATCATTTTCCCGCGGCGGGAGTGGTGCGGGACACCTATCACAGGCGATTCTATTATAGTATTATTCTTACTGTCCATATATATTATCATACATGTTTGCCCATTAGTTTGTTCTTCTCCCACTTTTCTTCAATATCTAAGGGTTCGTTTGGCAACGCTGCAACCGTTCTGCCAATCTATCATAATATTATAGTTCCTTATATTGTAGTTCTCGTTCCCACAAACCTCGTCTTTCTATTCTATCCCTCACCTCGCACATTTGACGTACAACCATGTGGAAATATTTGAGCCAAATAATATCTCCAGGTGACAAAGACTACAAGAGCTTAGGCCCTGTTCAGTGCACCAAGCTTTGTAGGGTTTCCAGGATACTCCCCGTTACGCATGATATGCCAGACTAAGGTTTGTAAGGTGTGCGCTGCCGAACACCTTGAGGAATTTTCGTAAGGTAAAGAATAAAAAGGAGGCTTTCCGCGCTCACGCCCTGAGAGCGGGAGTAGAATGTATCTTATGTGGTATGATAATATAATAATAATATTATTATTATGAAAATAGTTTCTCAATTTCTGTATTATGATACTCTGGTTCAGACTGCATATTTTGGTGAAAATTCATTCTACCTGTCAGTCAACACACTGCTAAAACCAATATGCCCCTAAACTGCGTTTTGCGAGGGCTTACCCAGCAGGGGTTAGCGTGACAAACAGAGCCTTGACGTCTCGCACGAAATATCTCGATTCCGAAACCCATCGGCCGCCCCGCTGCTGGCATGCTGCTCGCAAATGGGGTTTTGCCATTTCCTAGACTTGGACTGATATTCCCATCGTAACAGCAAAGATCCTGCCTCTTGCGGGAAAATATCCCGTAAGCGGCAAAATTCGGCGTGGAAATTTTGTCGGGTTCGTTGGGTAACCTGAGCTGAACCCCCCCTTGAACCAGGCGCAAGGACGAGATCCACGATGAAACCGAACGTACCCAACCTACGTCAACGAAGAAACCGGTTTAACCCAACGGGGCCCGGATCCGTTGGGGGGCTTAAGAGAGAAGGGAGATTAAGTCATTATCTGAGCTTTTTGGCATTCCAAGCAGCGAAAGCACCTATACAATCACGGAACATGCGAATACAGAGTTTGCAAGAAGGGCAGAAGAAATCCGGAAGTCAGGGTCCCTCAGAACCCAGACCTGCCCCAAGCAGACTTGACATGGGATCGATGATTCTTTTTTTTTTTGCTTTCTATATCCGAGTCAGTAAAGTTTGATAGAAAATCGGGTTAATAGGGATTTGGAGCCATTCAACCCAGTGTTGGTGTGATTTGATTCGTATTAGTCACCCATAATGTACGCTCTGCAGATGATTGGATAGCAATTGTCACACAAGCCAGATCGCCCCTCTTTTTTCAGCTCTCCCACAGAACTCTTCCTAAACGACCACGATAGTAGTATCTCTGAAAATCACTGTACTGTTTCTACGTTCAAACAACACTCTAAATAGAATATCATGGCTCAAAATACATATAACCTATCCGTCAACATGGGCGACGGCAATGCGAATAGCGGCAACATGACAGGTTGTTTCAACACGAACGTCTACAAATCCGATGAAGATACGCAGATAATGAGCTGGCTCTCTCCACTGGAGCCAAATAACCGACACCAAGGCGTGCGCAACGACCGATTCGACGGGGTCGGGGATTGGCTTTTGGAAACGGGCGAGTTTCGAGAGTGGAGAGAGTGTGAGGGTGGAGCCGATAAGGCTATCCTGCTTTGCTCCGGGAACCCGGGGGTGGGCAAAACATATCTGAGGTAAGTGGCACGGCTCTTAGAACCAGACGAATATGGCTGACGGCGAGAGAAAATCAGCTCACTGGTGATCGACAGCTTGTGCGATCAGGGAAAGAAGGAAGATATCGCCGTCGCATGCTTTTACTGCGACTACCTTTCCCAGCAAGAACAGACAATCACGGGCGTAATGGGAGCTATTCTGAAGCAGTTAGTAGGCAGAGCTGGTATCCCCAAGTATCTACGAGAGGCATTTCAAGAAGGGAAGAAAGAGGTTGGTGGTAGGGGGCTGCGGCTTCCAGATCTGATGAGAATGTTGGGGATCACTATAGCTTCGCTTCCACAAGTTTTCATCTGTATCGATGCTCTAGACGAGTACTTGCCGAAGCATCTTCCAGAACTTCTTGAGTCGCTGAGAGATATTGTTCGGGAGTCTCCTAAGACGCGAATATTCCTCACCGGGAGGCCCCATGTCGGAGAAGACATTCAACGATATTTTGCCGGGGCGGTTGTTATACCCATTAGTCCCAGCGCCGAGGATATTAAGAATTATTTGGAGATGAGGTTATCCAGGGATCCCGAGCCAGATGCGATGAACAACGATTTACGGGCAGACATTGTAAGAATTATCTTGGAAAAGATATCTGATATGTGCGTAGGAGAACCCAGAAATTCCACTTTATCAATAATTTATTCTAACAAATATTGTGAGTAGATTCCTCCTTGTTACGCTAAATATGGATTCGATTCTGGGAGAGGTGACAATTCGTCGGAGAAGAAGGAAGCTGGAAGAGATGGCAAAAGGCAATGGGCTGGGCGATGCCTATACCGCAACTCTAACGAGACTAAAGTCGCAGAAGGGAAATAAATCAATACTCGGGTTGAAGGTCCTAATGTGGGTGGTTTATTCGGAACGGCCATTACGGGCTAAGGAGCTCTGCCATGCCTTGGGAGTGGAGGTGGGATCGGTAGATTTAGATGTTGAAAATGTTCCTACGATACGGACACTCCTAGCATCCTGTCTGGGCCTTGTCACTGTCGAGGCGTCTTCATC
The DNA here is from genome assembly GCA_006112555.1 of Tuber indicum. Taxonomy (NCBI): domain Eukaryota; kingdom Fungi; phylum Ascomycota; class Pezizomycetes; order Pezizales; family Tuberaceae; genus Tuber; species Tuber indicum. The sequence continues at coordinate 986,362 of VBSK01000383.1, forward strand.
CACGGTTCGACTAGTGCACCTTACTCTACAGGAGCATCTCTCTAGCGATCCGACCCTATTCGCTAGTCCCCACTCAACAATTGCGGAGGTTTGCTTAACATACCTTAATTTTGGATGTGTCCGCGATCTTTCGCCAGCACTTCGCTTGCCCCCCGAAACCATGCCACTTCTAGAATATGCTTCTTGCTACTGGGGGGAGCACGCGAGAAAGGTGATGACGGGAAATGTGAAAACGCTTGCGTTGAGACTTCTGGATAGATTTGATGAACATATATTTTCTCAACTAATGTTATTGCACTATTATCACCAAGGATTCTCATACCCTTATGCTCGGCGGATAGGTGAACCTATAGGATTTACAAGACTCCACGGAGCAGCATTCCTTGGGATTGTATGGATAGTCAATGATGTACTAGAGATGAAGGAATGGGATGTTAATGCAACTGATAGCACCGGGAGCACTGCGCTCATATTGGCAGCCGTCGGAGGGCAAGAGGAGGTGGTAAAGATACTTTTAGACCGAGCGGATGTTAATCCCAACCAGGCAGACACCCTAGATGGCCGTACACCGCTCTTGTGGGCCGCTATAAATGGGGATGAGGGGGTGGTAAAGATGCTTTTGGACCGAGCGGATGTTAATCCCAACCAGGCAGACACCCTATATGGCCGTACACCACTCTCGTGGGCCGCTAGAAATGGGAATGAGGGGGTGGTAAAGACACTTTTGAACTGAGCGGATGTTAATCCCAACCATGCAGACAGGCGATTATGGCCGTACACCCTTCTCGTGGGCCGCTAGAAGCGGGTATGAGGGTGTAGTAAAGATGCTTTTGGACCGAGTGGATGTCAATCCCGACCAGCCAGACACCCGAGATGGCCAGACACCACTCTCGTGGACCGCTGAGAAGGGTATGTAAGGGTAGTAAGGCTACTTTTGGAAAGGAAAGATATCCGCGCTGCCACACCAGACAACAGGAACCACACACCACTATGGTGGGCACTCTTCTAGGGCCGTGAGGAAGTTGTGAGGATCTTGCGGGAACATGGCAGTGTCAGCTCCGGCACAACTGATCCTAGTGGCCGGGCATTACTCCCACCATTCGTTAGGCATGAGGGCGAGCCCCCTGTGGGGGTCCAATTCCAAACCGATGACCCCAACATTGACATCCCTAACCTCCCGCCGGTAGACCCCGATGTGAAGGATGGGGCACCAGACATCAATTACTTTATTCCCACGTCCATAGATAACAAACTCCTTACCGAACCGTCCACCCCGCCTTAACCCCCTTCCATTTGCCTCTACAAGCCCCCGCACCCTCAAGCGCATGCGATACTCACTCTAATACCTGATAGACCCACTTGCTTGCTCTCGACCGCCATAATATTATTATCGTTGCCTCTTTAATTTGTCTTTTAGCTATCCTCATTTACATCTTTCATCATTTATCACTAGACTTGTTTCCATGCTATAAATAACCAAGTAACGCTTTGGCGCCCACAACACCTCTACAGATTTAATATATCATAAATATTTCTTTTTTCAAGCAATGGAGTTTTTGCTACTGGTTTCAGCTAGCGGTTTGTGATATATTTTTTTTTTCCTCTTTCTTTTCCTTCTTCGACTATTTTTTTTTTTTCCATCGGCGTTCTACTTAGATGTTGTTCATATCCTCGTGTTTTCTCGTCCTGCTTCTTGCCGTTCATTCTTCAAGTCAAAATATAGTTAGGCCTGCGGGGTCCAGTCCAATTCCGCAAGCATATCCAGTGTAACTTACCTCCCTCAAGTGTTCCGCCCTACACCACCCAGTGATTTCCGCCGCCCCCTCTTTCTCACAGGTGATCCATAATGCCCCCGATATCACAAGTCCCATAGCTCATGCTACCATAGATCCCATCCTTGTGAAGCCTATCCTATGATGCAAAGCGCTTAAAACCCTGGACCAAGCATGCTGCATCTTGAAATGTCTCTATCTGTAGGGGTAAAGGGTTATAAATGTTCTTGGTTCAATTCCTAAGTTATCATACCCTTTCTTTCAGTTTATTTATCTTTCCATTTTTTACCCTTTTCTTTTTCTTACTTGAATAGTAAGTTAAGTATTTTAATTATATTGGTCGGGTAGATACAAGGCTGAAAAGTATTCGACCAATTATCCTGCGGGTTGGACACGTGAATACGCTATAGGATTTGTATGCAACCTTGACAAGCTATCTCACCTTTAAAATCCTTAACTCTAATAGAGTGGGGACATCTCAAGATGCAGCAGCTTTGGTCCTAGTCTTAAGCATTTTGCATCAGATTGTACAGTGAGAGGGTAAGCGGGCGAGAACAGGACTCGACCGTCGTGGAATTGTATCTCAAGCTTTGCCCTCTCTCAGTTCAACTCTCCTTCCAAACCAATGGTAAATACAAGAGAATAATACCATATAAAACATAATAAAATCATCCTGACACCTCGGTGGATCGCCACACATATCTGCCCTTTTCCGTTCGTGTCCCAATTCTTCTTACTCTCTTGATAACAAGAAAAGACATGATTAGAGAAACCTCTCCACACCCCCGACAGCTCCAGAATAAACAATCCACACCGCTTCAGCATCTTCCACAATCAACCACACGTCATGCATAAATTTCCTTTACCAGGTCCAATATTGTACTATGTTCTTCACAACTCCTGAGAGATTCTGAAAGAGCCGGCTACCGTGAGTAGGTTTGAAAGCAGGGGACTGTGGTTTGCTGGCGGGATCCATTTCCCCAATGAGGCGGAGAGTAGGTTATGACATGTCTAGAGTATTTCGCACACAATAATCTACCCGTATCTGAAATTAGTAGTCCATAGGAAGGATTGTGGCATGGTACACCATTTCAGGCAAATGGGAGGTAGAAGACTACTGGTATGTTTGAGTCGTGGCGACTGCGGTGGAGCTTATATAATCAAGCAAGGAATCGTAGAAAAGATCGTGTAAGCGTTAGACTTTGGTACAAGGTGCTGGGCTACAGAAGAATGTTCGGTTACACAATATGTTCCACTGTTTTTACTTAAGTTACCCAGTTTTACCCAAACTCTTAAGTCATACGAGAGCTGTATCGCAGATTAAGAGGGAAAAAAAACTGGGGAGATCTGTCAGGCTTTTTTCATGACATGAGCCGTCATCGGTTGTCGACGACATTGTGAAGTTTAAACCTTATCTAGTTAGACCCAGTTGACCAACCCAGTACTCTACCTGCGCACTCCATGAGTTAGCGGAAATTTGGGACATGGCCTGGCATGTGTATCACTACGACACAGATTATTACACGAATCCCGAGGTTTGACGATATATCCGAGCTTTATCCCTGCCTCAAACGCACAATGGAAATAAAGTGGCTTATAATATTATCAGAGGGGTTAACAGGAAGAGAATGGAGAAGCTAAGTGCGAGTAGCGCTGAAATAGAACCAAATGGTTTATAGGATCGTGACCTTGCGGATTCTACCAAGACCCGGCATGCCTTCCTTAACTGCTGGCAATACCTGGATACATGCGGTAGCTAACGCCCAGAGAGTGAAAGTAAGAGTATTAACCTAGGAAGCCCAATCCCTCGTTAGTCTAAAGGATTTGAGGCGATTATGAGCTTTCCGAGCCTACCGTCAATCTCAAACAGTTGAGCCGCTACTCGTTCGAGTTGGCACCCATGGCCCTGCGATGTTGATACCAACTTTTTGCTCACCTATGCTTCCCGGGTGTGAGGTTCTTGCTTAACAAGGTCTCTATTGCTAGAGCCCAAGGAATGAATGCAAAGAGACTTGCTCCTCTAGTGCTATCAAAGGGACTAGTCCTACTAGTGCTATAGAAGAGAACAGATGCTATTTTGCGCCTGGTTCACATTTCTCGGAGATGATCTCTCTTGGGTGGTTGACTGTTCTGCAGTTGGCGATACAGGAATATCTGTTGATACAGCGGATGCGATTTTTAGGTCGCTTTTTCTGCACCATTGAACAGCGTGGCCATAATCCTCGGTCCAAAGATGCTTCCGTAAACGTAAGAGTTGGATTTTTCCGAAATCTTGGTGGCGGTTGCTCGCGTTTCAAGTTATGGGAGCTACGACCACCCGCCACCAAACTATGTATTATATTAACATCTCTTCGGACTAAGCTCTCCCCGTTTATTAGGATATATCTTATTTTCAGAGATATCGCTATATATTTCTACTAGTATCGTACAGGCCGACCGGGTCGTAAGAATTTGCATAGTTTTCTTTTCCTACTCCGGTTCCCGGTTCCCTCTTTTCCGCAACTCCAGGCCTAACGCTTCAAACTCCGATTCCACTCCCTTGTACGACAAAAAACTCCCGAAATAACAAAAATGTGATGGTTGGGCGTGGAAAAGCCCTCCGGCCTTGGGCTACTTTATCCCGGACTGGCATTCCGGAGTCTCGCGGCTTGAGCACTGGTTATGTAAGGTTCGGAACTAGTGTTGATTCAATTTCATACCAATGCCAAACACTCTTTACCGACCGCTCTCTAGGCTGGCCCCGGGCGAACTCTCGGGCTCCTCTCTGGGCAAAAACTAAACCGCCAAACCAAACCGAAAGTCATGTATAGCATAACGCATCACCAGCTATCAATTTATAGGTTCTAAAGTTCAATTGTCGCGAGAGATAGTTCTCATGGTCATTACCGTAAGGACTCGAATAATTGGACCCGGTCTCATGTCGTTGGGCTTTCCTCTCTCATTAAGGTCAAGAAACTTTTGTTTTTTTTTTCTGTCTCGGAGGAGGGAAAGGGGCTATGTTTTCGCAGTGTTTTTTTGCCCCCTTTCCATACAAGAAAATTTCGGACGACATGAAACCGGGTCCAATTATTCGAGTTCTTACGGCACAGCTCCTTGGGGTTTTCAAGTGCTTTAGAAAGAGGTACGTAATGGCAAGAACGCAGAACCAATGTTTTTGAATGTTCCCCCGCTTCTGTTTAAGATTCGTCATACCCGAGGGTCGGATACCGTAGGGCATTTATTCCCTGAACATTACTTTTATGGGCGTTGCGGGAATGATAACTCACAGAAATAAAGGTGGAAATGATCGACTTAGTTCAAAATAATAATTCAAATATAAAACTCATAAACCCAAGCTGCGCTCACAATTCAATCCCACCCATCAATCCCACCAAAATATCAAAAACTACGACGGAACCATACACAAACAGTGATATCCAACAAACGCCATCTAGTAGGTAGCTCAACAGATCAACCGGCTAAGTGCTGGGTGATCCGCAGGCTGGTGATGCCCCATGCTTGTTCCTCATATGAGCAACTAGATTGTCATATCTTTTGATCCCATTTTCGCCAACATTCTCGCACCCGGGAACAGGGCAGTCAAACCGTTCGGCAAGGTGTATCACTTCATAGTGTCTGTTGAGTGCCTGTTTCGTCTTGAATGGAGTAGGCCGAGTGCAGCCAGGTGCGTTACATGTGTAGGAGCGACGGGAGCAAGTGTGTGGACCGCTATTCAGGTAAGTCAACGTGAAGGATAAATATGCAATGGGAGGGGGTGTGAACCTGTTTCCTGAGCATCTTGCTGAGCCACAAAAGACCTTTCTCCCTTGAGGCGTTAGGGTGGCAGAGATATCGATGGAGTCGCAAGCGAGGGTGCTATTGGTGGATCCGGTGGCTTGATCCTGATGGGCGGTGTGGCTGAGGGATGGGCCAAGAACGCAGTAGAAATCATCTTTTACCAAATAAAGCGGAAGTGGTCCAAGCTCTGCAGGAAGTGGCTGCGGGATTCCGTTGTGATCTGCTGAAATCAAATGGAAACCATCAGGGACCTGAGTGTATGCATATGTAATTCTTTAAACACACAGTTTTTGTCAGCTGGAAAAAAAAAAAAAAAGCTTACGGAGAATCCATTTTGGAGACGTAAAGTGCAGGTAATTACTCAGAAATCAGCAAAACTTGGTCGAAGGGGATGGGGGAACTCTCCCCTATTTGAATTTTTCTCTGGAGATAATTGCCCTTTCTCAGAGAGTGCGTTGTACTCGAGTGAGCTTAATGCATATGCAGCGTCTCTTTCCAACCAACCATACGCGATAAAAACGAGCCTGTGGCAGGGGTCAGTTGAACCTGCTGAGCTACACAAATTCACACATTTTCGATATTACTGGGTACTGTACGAGTACTTGTCTCGGAAGACACTTTCCTAGTCTCATACTCGAACAAAGCCTGCAGTTGCACCTGATTGGTTGAGCTATCTTCAACGCTGGTAGGGGATTTTACCCTCTAGAAAAGCTATTCGTCGCTGAAAAATAGGGCAACCGCGTAAAATTACTCAACTGAGCCTCCCGGACCTGAAGGACGGACTTCCTAAGATGCCACTAGAAAAATATTTCTGCGGTGGAGGACACCCCTCTTTGATTTCGCAATTGTTTTCCATTGTTGGTGTTCTGCCCTAGACTAGTGATCGGAGTGTCTTCTGATTCGTTACCGGACTACTCGTAGTTCGCGTGATACTTACCTAGGCCCTTGCAGTTCCTGACCTATTTTATCTTGAGAATGAACTTATGGATTGCACAGTGGCAGGTTGGGTAACCGGGTGGGAATTGGACTTGACCGGCGTGGAATGGTATCGCAAGCATCGCTCTCTCTCAGTTCGGCCCTCCTTCAAAACTAATGGTAAAGATGGGAGGATAATAATAATTATTATTATATAAAACATTATAAAACCGTCTTTTTCTCACTCTCCTATTAACAGAGGGAAACACGGTTAGAGAAACCTCTCCACACCCTTTAGAGCTCCCGAACCGAGGAACAACCCACACCATTTCCGCAGCCTCTACAACCAACCACAATCAACCACACCTCACAACTTTCCTCCATCGGCTCCAGCATTTCACTTTCTGCTGTATTTCAGAACTTGTGAGATATTCCCCTCTGGCAAGAGCCGGCACTGTCACTAGGTTCAACAGCAAGGGACTGTGATCGCGAAGGAGTGGATATCCCTCCCAAACGTTGCAGAATATATGCTATCGAAGTATTTTGCGCACAATAATCTACGTGTGTGTGTGTGTCTAGAATTTGTAGTCCATAGTAAAGAGAATAACATGATGCACGGGTTCAGACAAATCGGGAGGTAGGAGAAGACTACCGGTATGATATGTTTGAGTAGTGGCCACTAGCGGCGGTTTCGGTTGAGCTTGCATAATTAAAGACGGAAAAGGCGGAGTGTTGTGGCAAGTTTTATGTAGGCCGTAGACTTCGGCACAGTACGCTGTACTTGGCTCCAGCAGACTTTTCGGTAGCATATTATAATATTATTCCATGGCTTTTTCTTACCCGGTTTTACACGGAATATTAAGCCATGCAAGAGCTAAGTTAGATCACCAGCTAATAGGCAGAACGGAGAAAGACCAGGGGGGGCTTTTTCACACCTTGATCAGTCATCGTTCTATTCATGCGAAATTCAAGTTTAACCTTCGGTGGTTAACCTGCACTAACCAACCGCTTACAGTACTGTACCCGGCCACTCTACGATTACTCGAGTAACCGGAAATGGGATATAGCTTTGCCATGCCCACCACTAACATGTAAAGTTCTTGGACAAAATTCGTCGTCGGTGAGTTCAAGTACAGGTCAAACACAACAAAGTGGTCCAAATTCGGTATTGTGGAAATCGCAATTCACGCGCCCCCACATCGTAATCAATTCAAACAAAAAATATTATTATACCAATAAGTTGTATGGCTGAATATCTAGGGGCTCTGAGATCCGCATTTCTAGAAAAGATCTGTTCGTTCTGTTGGTGGCTCCCGGTAATAGGCGCCGCGTACCCTATTCTAAGACTGGACTTAAGTGCTGAGAATTTTTGTGGCCCTCTTACGCAAGGATGCTTGTTCTCTAAATCACCAACTCCAGATCACCATAGTACAGGCAACATTGCACCATATGCTTCAAAATTCAAATCTCGCAATTAGAATTGGATTACTTCCACTGTAGGTAGTTGAATTCTAGTGCCTTGAAAAGCAGCATTTTTGGTGTAAAAGTAGCTATCAATGAGGACTTTTGTCACCTCATTGTGCACCACCACCACCATACGAGTCCAGAGACTTGAAAATAAATCTGGACTTTGCTTCGACCTCAACAGCACAATAGAAATACTATTAGAAAAATAGGTTACTGGAAGAGAATAGAGAAACTACATACAAGTATTGTTGGCATAGATCTAAAAAGTTCATACGATTGTGACCTTACGGAGTCTCCCAAAACCCATTTTGCATATGGGAATTAAACTTACTGGCATTCCTTTCTCAAATGCTATCAATACATGGATGGATGTAGTATAATGCCCAGAGGGCAAAAAGTACACGCTTCAGGAGCCCAATCCCTTGCCAGCCCATAGGATTTGGGACGATTTTGTGCCTATAGGAGAATCTCGGACAATTGGACCATGTCAACCACTCCAATGGGTCGGGCCTTGGGTGGGTTAACCCGGGCCGTTCGTTGGGTTGGGTTGGGTTCGTTGGGTCGGGTGCGGGATTTAGCTTCTTTGGGTTGGGTTGGGTTGAATTGGGCCGAACCCGGGTTAACCCAACGAACCCATAATGGCTCACTAGCTTTGTTTTGTAGCCGCAGAATTCCCATTTCCATGGAAACTATTATCGGGGCGCACCAAATTCTGAAACATTCTGCCCTGCTAGTAGAATCGTGGTGGCTGAAATGTTACCAATGCGGATAGTCTGCTTCCAAGCTTGCCCTAGCCATTAGGAAGTGTCTGCGACCGCCACCCGCTTCGCAGTATCGGCAAATTTCAATATCAACATGAAGTACTGTTAGGTATGAAAATGGGCAGAGCGGGATGATGACGTATTGTTAGCATATGGTGGAGAGATATCGTCGTCAGCCCGGAGGAGACTATGGGTAAGGGGACTACCCCCTATTTGTAGCTAGTTCAGGGGATTTCCGTGAGAGGAGAACGAAGACAGGAACACCGCGGGTCTGCAGTGGAAATACTCTCAGGTTAGGAGAGGTTTTCAGTTTGTGGCTCAAGGGGTCACTTGCCCGTGAACTTTTATCATCTCCATCTGACTAGGATCGTGGACTTTCATCTGCTATCCATCATTGACCATAGTGCAAACTTCTGAGAGCCCTACCATTGATTGTTGTGATCAAACCGGGACAGGTAAGAACAAGACCCTCCTGGCAAGGCTGACAGAGACTTCTTTGAGGTTACAGAGAACTTGTTCATCTGCTATCGTGGATCATCAGTTACCGGTTTGCCATTATCCGAAAAGAACGCCGCCCACCTCAACAGAGGATTCACAGTACCGTCCACAGCATCCCTCCAAGTACTCTCTCCACCCAGTATTGATCTTGCTTTCAATACATCGCTTCTTCTACTTCATTTCACATCCGATAAAAATCCCAACACAATGAGCTTCCTGTCTGAGATTAGTAGTGTTCTTTCCAGTCCTCCCCCGAGTCTACGAACCCAAGGTCCAGTCTCAGATTTCGCGATATCTGAATCGCAGTATGGGGAAAGCACCACTTCACAATTTACCGAACAATATCAAATTCCTGTCAACTCCGATCTCCTATTGCCACCAGCTATTCCTACAACGTAGGCAAGAAAGAAGCGAAAAAATCCACCGCAATTGTCTTGGGTTTGGGGACCTCCGGAGGCGATAAATGGAAAGTTAATCATGGTTGACGAAATACCGTAAGACTCTCAGGACCTATCTCCATAGCAAGAACTGTTTATTGATAAGGTACAGATATTGGCAATGTTTGAGATGGTCTCAGAGGTATCCAAAGTCGCACGGAACCAAGAATCCTGCACTACATCTGAACCGTGTTCATTCGATCCATGAAGAGCCAGCTGGTGTATCCAAGAGGACGAAGCAAGCACCGGAATATTATAATTTTAGTCTATATTTGATTATTCTTTGGTCATGAACCCAACGGGTTCGTTGGGTCAACCCGGGTCATGCTTCGTTGGGTTGGGCTGGGTCGGGTCGAACATTGCTCGGGCTTGGGTTGGTTGGGTCTGTCCTTTTTCAACCCGGGTCAACCCATTGGATGGCTTGTGACCATGTACGATATCGCTCGAGTTGGCTCCTATAGCTCTTCAATGTTGAGATGAACCTCTTGCTCATCACTACTCATTCTTTCCAGGGTATGTACTAGTTTTACAAAACCTCCATTGCTAGAAGCCTGGGAAGGAATCCAAGGAGACCAGTTCCGCTAGCGTTATCGATGGAACCAGCCCCTCTATTGCTATAGAAGAAAAAATATGCTGCTTTCATCGGTTCACATCTCTCGGGGGTGGGTTCCCTCGGGCAGCTAACTGTTCTGCTGCCGGCAATACAGGAATATCTGGTAATATCACGGATGCGATTTTTCGGTCGGTTTTTTCGCACCATTAAACTGCGTGGCTATAATCCTCCGTCCAAAGTTGCTTCCGTAAATGTAAGAGCCGGATCTTTTCCGAGGTCTTGGTGGTGGTTGCTTGCCTTTTAAGTTATGGGAGCTACGACCACCTGCCATAAAACTATGTAATTTATGATTAACATTTCTTCAGAGTAAGCTCTCCTCGTCCATCAGGATATATCCAGTTTTCAGAGATATCGCAATATATTTCTACTAGTATCGTACTGGCCGACCGGATCGTAATAATTTGCATAGTTTTCTTTTCCTACTCGGGTTCCAGGTTCCCCATTTCCCCCCATTTTCCCCTTTCCGCAACTCCAGTCCTAACACTTCGAACTCCCGTTCCACTCCCTTATGCGACATAGAAAACACCCGAAATAACAAAAATGTGATAGTTGGGCGTGGAGAAAACCTCCGGCCTTGGGATACTTTATCCCAAACAGACATTCCGGAGTCTCATAGCTCGACCACTGGCTGTGCAAGGTTCGGAACTCGTGTTGATGCAATTTCATACCAATGCCGAGCACTCTTTACCGACCACTCTCTAGGCTGGTCCCGGGCGAACTCGCGGGCTCCTCTCTGGGCAAAAACTAAACTGTCAAACCAAACTCATGTCATGTATAGCATAACGCATCACCAGCTATAAATTTATAGGTTCTAAAGTTCAAACGTCACGAGAGATAGCTCTCATGATCATCACAGCTCCCTAAAATCCCCAAGTGCTTTGGAAACGTAAAGTGTGGATAATTTGCCAAGAAATTCGCGGAAACTAGTCAGAAGAGGACGGGGGAACTCACCTGTATTTAAAATTTTCTGAGAAGATAATTGCCCCTGTGCAGGGTGTATGTGTGAGCCTCCAGCATACGCAGTTACTTTTTCCAACCAACCATGCGAAATAAAAATGAGCCTGTGGCAGGGATCCAGTAAGCACTCGAGTATGTTATACTACACTCATTCACACTCCTCTTGGATATTACTGGGTGCCTGTCTCGGACGCCATTTTCCTGGTCTCATACTCGAATAAAGCCTGCAGCTCTTACTGATTGGACTATCTTGAGCGCTGGTGGGGGATTTCGCTCTCAAGCAATGTTATCCGTCACGGAACAATACGGCAATTGTGTGAAACTACTCGAGTAACTGAGCCTCGCCCACCAGGCGGATAGACTTGCCAAGATACCATGTAAAAGAATGTCTGCAGTATGCGGTCAAGAATACACCTCTTTGATTTCGGAATTTTTCTCCAATGTTGTCGTTGTTCTGCCCTGGGCGGTGGTCCGAGTGTCTTGGGTTCATTACCAGAGTGCTCGGAGTTCGTACTCATCTAGGGGGCCTCTTGTATTTCCTGACCTATTCCCTCTTAGGGATGAACTTATAGATTGTATAGTGGTCGGGTGAGCGGGAGAGAATTGCACTTGACTGGTGCGGGATGGTATCCCAAGTTTCGTCCTCTCCCTGTTCTACCCTTCTAAACTAATAGTAAATACAGGAGTATAATATTAAATAAAACATTATGGAGTTATCCTGATCTCTCAATAAATCACCACACATATCCACACTCATCCCCTTCTGCCCATGTTCATATTCCTACTCTCCTGATAACAGAGGAAAGACATGTTTAGAGCAACCTCCCCACACCCCCAACAGCTCCAGAACGAAGAAACAATACACACCCTTTCCACAGCTTCCGCAATCAACTGCTGCACCCCACAAAACTCCTCCATCGGCTCCAACAATTGACTTCCTGCTGGCTTTCACAACTCGCGAGATATTCTCCTCCGGAAAAAGCCGGGCACCCTCACTAGGTTTGGAAGCAAGGGATTGTGGTCGCGAAGGAGTGGATCTCCCTCCCAAATGCGGGAGAATGTGGGCTATCGCAGGGCGAAGAGTATTTTGTGCACAATAATCTACCTGTCCCTGGAATTAATAGTCCATAGGAAGGAAAACATGGCGCACAAGCCCGGACAAATGAGGAGGTAAGAGAAGACTGCAGGCATTATATGTTTGAGTCGTAGCAACTAATAGCAATTGTAGCGGAGCTTATATAATTAGAAAAAGAAAAACAAGGGTAATGTTGTGGCAAGTTGTGTAAGCCGTAGACTTCGGTATGGTACACTGGACTCCAGCAGACTATTCGGTTGCATAATAAATTCCTTCGTTTTTTCTTACCTGGTTTTACTCGAACCATTTATGCCCGGACCGCAGGCTAAGATGGAGAACGGAGAAAGACCAGTGAGGATCGTTCTGCTGATGCGAAGTTCAAGCTTACTCAGAGCAGCCAAATTGCACTGACCGGCCGTGTACAGTACAAGTACTGTACCAGGCCACTCTACGAATACTCGAGTACCTGTAACCCCGGAAATTGGATATAGCTTTGCCATGCTTACCACTGAGATATAAAGTTCTTGGACAAAGTCGTTGTCGGTGTGTCCAAGTACTGGTACCGGTCAAAACACAACAAAGCGGTCTAAATTTGGGGTTGTGGAAATCGCGATTCACCAATCCCTCACATCCTAATCAATTAAAACAAGAAATAATATTATATCAAGCCGGATGGCCGAGGGTCTAGGGGCTCTGAGATTTGTATTTCTAGAAAAAATCTTTTTGTTCTGTGAGTGGTTCTCGGTAATAGGCGCGGCCACCGTTGAGCTCCCCTCCCCTTGGGCTCTCTTAGACAAAGATACGTGTTCTCCAAACCGCCAACTTCAGATCGCCGTAATCCATGCAACATTGTACCACATGCTACAAAATTTAACCCTCACAATTGGAATTGGATTGCTTCCACTGCGGGTGGATTGAATTATGGTGCCGTGATGAGCAGAATTTTTGGTGCAAAAGTAGCTACTAATGAGGACTTTTTTGTGAAGTATATAGGGTAAGGATCGAGTTACCGGTATATTCACTTCTATCAAGGAGCAACAATACGAGACAGACAGACAAAAAGAGTGGATTTGATAGAGTCCTAGAGAACGGAGAGACGCATATGACTATGAGAATAATAAGTGAAATGAACGACATAGAGAACGATCTTTATAGAAAGAAAGTCGGCGAAAAACATATGTGCCGGTGAATGAAAAGAATACCGAAATATCACAAGATGAAAAGAAATCCACCACACTCCCTAATTGTCAAACGCTACTAACATGAATCCAGTGTAGATATCCAGTATCTACTCCTGTTCGTTTCATCCCTAAACAATCTGTGTTTGCACTATACTAGGTAAAACTAAAAGATGTTTTCCAAACGACGAAGGTTGCTGCTAAGGTCGTCGAAACACTAGGCTCAGCCATAGTATGTTTCAACATTTTTGTCACCTCATTGTGCATCACCACAATACGAGTCCAGCTTGAAAATATATCTGGGCTTTGTTTCGACCTCAACCGCACAATGAAAATACAGTGGAGTAACTATCATCAAAAGAGATCACCGGAAAAGAATAGAGAAACCACATGCAAGTATTGTTGACACAGATCTAAAAAGTTCATAAGATTGTAACCTTACAGAGTCTGCCGAAACGCATGTTGTGCATGGGGATTAAGCTTACCGGCAGGCCTTTCTCAACTGCTATCAATACCTGGATATATGTAGTATATAATGCCCAGAGGGCAAAGAGTATAAGCCTCGGAAACCCAATCCCTTAACAGCCCAAGGGATTTGGGACGGTTGTGTGCCTGTGGGAAAATCTCAAACAATCGAACTATATAATATATCACTCGAGTTGGCTCCCAAAGTTCTTCAATGTTGAGATGAATGTCTTGCGCGCCACCCATTCTTTCCAATGTGTGTACTAGTTGCTTTACAAGATCTCCATTGCAACTTGCAAGAAGCTTGGGAAGGAATCCAAAGAGACCAGTTCCGCTAGCGTTATCGAGGGAACCGGTCCTACTAGTGCTATGGAAGAAAAAAGATGCTGCTTTTATCTGGTTCACACCTCTCGGTGGTGGATTCCCCTGTGCAGCTGATTGTTCCACTGCCGGCGATACAGCAATATCTGGTAATATCACGAACGCAATTTTTCGGTCGCTTTTTCTGTACCACTGAACAGCGTGGCCCGCTATGAAGCCGCTTCTGTACGTAACAGAGTTGGTTCTTTTTGGGGTCTTGGTGGTGGTTGCTAGAGTTTTAATTTATAGCGGCTACGACCACCCGCCATCAAATTATGTATGATATTAACATTTCTTCAGGGTTAGCTCTCCGCGTGTATTAGGAAAGATTCTATCTTCAGAAATATCGCGATATATCTTCACTGGTATCATACATGCCGAAGGGCCATAAGAACTTTCGTACTTTAATTTTCCAACCACGGTTCCAGGTTCCCCATGCCCCCCCTCATTTTTTCTTCTGTGCACGTCTAACGCTTCAAACCCCTATTCCACCCCCTTATGCGACATGGAAAGCATCCGAAATAGCAAAGACATGATAGTGGGGCGTGGAGAAAACTCGGGCCTTTGGCTACTTTACCCCCAAAACAGGTATTCCGGAGTCTCACAGCTCGATTCTGGTTGTATATGGTTCAATGCCCGTCTTGATGCATTTTTATACAAAAGGCGAGCCCTCGCTACCGACCGCTCCCTAAGCTGGTCCCGAAAGAACTCGGGGGTTTCTCTCTAGACCAGATTAAATCGTCAAACCAAACGGAAGGACATGTATAACATGGCACATCACCAGTTATCAACTTTACAGGTTCTGTAGTTCCAAGGTTACGGGAAATGGTTCTCACGGCCGTAACAGTTTCTTGAAATTTCTTAGCCCTTTAGGAAAAGGAGCGCAATGGCAAGAATGCTGAAAAAACATTCTTGAATGCCCCGACACTCTAGCTTTTCTCCACCTTTACCTTTTTGGGCATAATAGGAATACTGGCACTATCATAGAAAGAAAGGTAACGCAAGGTGGGAAACGCGGCGCAAACATCCAAATCGATTCAAAACAATAACTTAAACATAAAACTCATAAATTCAAGCCACGCACACAATCCAATCTGACACCACATAAAAATCATCAAAATAAAAACTACCATAGATCCATATCACAAGAAGTGATTCCCAAAAAAGCATCATCCGGTGGGTGGCTCAACAGATCAACCAACTAGTTACTATGGGACCCTCAGGTTGGCGATACCTCATGCTTGTTCCTCATATGCGCAACTAGATTGTCATATCTTTTGATCCCATTTTCGCCAACATTCCCGCATCCAGGAACAGGGCAGTCAAACCGTTCACCAAGATGTATCCCCTCGTAGTGTCGGTTGAGCGTCTGCTTCGTCTTGAACGGGTCTCGCCCGGAACAGCCGGGCGCGTTACAAGTGTAGGAGCGACGGGAGCAAGTGTGTGGACCGCTATTCAGGTTAGTCGACGTGAAGGATAAATATGCAATGGGAGGGTGTGTGAACCGGTTTCCGGAACATCTAGATGATCCGCAAAAGACCTTTCCCCCCCGAGGCGTTAGAGTGGAGGAGATATCGAGGCAATCGTGAGCGCGGGTGCTTTCAGTGGATCCGGTGGCTTGATCCTGATGGGTGGTGTGGCTGAGGGATGGGCCAACAACGCAGTAGAAATCATCTTCAACTAAATAAAGAGGAAGTGGTCCAAGCTCTGCAGGAAGTGGCTGGGCAATCCCCGCAGCGTCGGTCGAAACCAATTTAAAGGCTCGGCAACTTCATGTAGAGGCCAGGGATATAAAGGGCAGGTTAGCCCCCTAAAAAAAAAAAAAAAACTCACGGAGAATCCATTTGTAAGTGTAAAGTGTGGGTAATTTGCCAAGAAATTTACAAAACTGAGCCCAGGGGACTGGGGGGACTCGCTGGTATTTAAAAAATTTCGAAGAAACGTTGCCGCCCTTTCACAGAGTGTTGCCTGGGCATAATGCATATGCAGCTGGTCCCTCCAACCAACCATACGCGATTAAAACGAGCCTGTGGCAGGGATCCATTGAGCCTGTTGTACGGTACTCGTACTACATATACTCACGCCCATCTTTAATATTACTGGATACTGGTCTAGGACGGTGATTGACTGGCCAGTTTTCCTGCACTCAAACAAAGCCTGCAGCTCTCCCTGATTGCTGGGATACCTTGGGTTCGATACTCGAGTAGGCTGGGATATTTCGTTCTCCCGCAACGTTATTCGTCACTGCGGATGCGGCGACTGCGTAAAATTGGCTGAGCCTGCAGGATGATGAGGAATAGGCTTGCCAAGATATCATACGAAAAAAAATTGCCTAAAGAGAGGATCTGCTCAATCGTCCTTTTGTACAGTAATGGTTAGCGGTATTGAGTGTGTGCACCGGGCGAGGGTAAAAGACGATCCGTTCGGATGAGGGCAAGAGGGCAGCAATCGCTCCAGAGGTCGCTCTATCTAACGTACTATACGTGGAGAGAAAAACAGAGCTAATTGCAGCGAAAGATAAGAAACACCAAAACCATCTCCTGCTCGCCGCGGAACCCTCCGCCTTTTCACAAATTTCGGACAACAAAGGAAAGAACATTCCCTACTATCCTCTATGACAAAGATCATATCCAAACTCCCATCCTCCAGAGTTTTCCACCAATAACACTATCACCTCCGGCAGCTCCTACCAATAACTCCATCGCCTTACGTAGTTCACCGCACTCTCCCACAAGTTGTGCTTCGAGTGCCATCCAATATCAATAGTAATGCCTGAGTCACCCAGTGTGGGTCTGAGGGGTATTTGAAAATATTGCAGTCTCTGAGGCTGTCTCTTAGATACTAAGGCGGCACTGAGAGTTGAACGCAGTATAGTTTAGATATAAAGATAAGATTCCACGCTTGCACTAGCAAAGTACGTGGTAACAGAGGGAAATACACTTGGTCTTATATAGACATATTCCATCACGTGATAACATGGTTCTCCTGCCAAGGAAACCCCCTTTTCATATCTCGTCACATGTGTGAGTCAATTCCATGACTCATACTTATGACTCATAGGGTGGATAACGTATTTCCAACAGTATTTTATACTAGTACACAGTACCGGCGCAATCCACCTGTGTCTGGAACCAGCAATTCATAGGAAAGAGCAAACCATGGCGAGTGAGCTCGGACAAGCGAGGAGATAGGATGATAAGGATTTTCAGTCACGTCGACAATGACAAAGGATAATTGGGTAAGGAAAGGAAATAGTGTCTATTCAACCGAAAATCATATAAGCCTTAGACTTTGGTCTACGTTACTGGACCCAACCCACCGTGTAGATTACGTATGATATTCCTCCATTTTTCTTGCTGGGACAGTCGATACAGGGATCGGTCACGTGCTTTACCGGGCTAACTGAGATTCTCCAAATTTTGTTCAATAGAGCCACGTGACTAATACATCTATCGGCAGCACGCGTACGTGGTTTCAGCCGAAACGATACCGGTAGGGGATGCAAGAACCGGGTTACAGGCCAAGAGTCAGGACCGGGAAAATCCGTGAGGCTCTGTTATCGCTTGAGCTCTCGTCATTTTGTTGATAACTATGAAGTCTAAAGTTGAATAGAATCTACAGCCCCCGTTTAATACCGAACATTTTTCCGGCCCCACCCTGTCCTTGAGTACCGGTAGTGTAGCAACCTTTCCAATGTCCCTGCTCAGATTTTGTAGCTTGCAAATGTCCCTCAGAAGCGTATGATCGTAGAGGAAACAGCGTCGCCCCACCTAACTTAGACCCCACAACTATTAAGCTACTCTATCACTTCGAACGCACTCTGTCCTACCTCCAGCCCTGCTGAGTGCGTAAGCTAGTCAACCGCCTTAGGATTTCGAGGAACAGAACTTGAAGCCCTTTCTACCAAAAACCATACCAGCGAGAATCTCGATCCCCTCCCGGTCGCAAATTATTCGTTAAAAAGAACGAATCTAACTTATGAGGGTGCAACCTGTTATGGTATGGTAAATTAAATAGTCCGCGGAGTGTTCCGGGCTAGGTGGGCTATTTCTGTATAATGTCGTCTTGGAGCAAACCTAGTAAATTAGCCCGACAGAATTTCGTCAGGACCTAATTGTTTTTTTTGTATGAAAATTTAATCATACATATTCTACTCCAGCGGGAAAATATCTCACTCGGGGACATGGTGCTAGGATTCCGAACCGGCTTCGTGTCTGTAACCTTGTTTTCATAACCGCTGAATGTTGATTCTAAAGAGTATAGATGGTGGAATAGTGCAGGAAGACTGGTGAGAAAGGTGTCTGGGAAAGTAGGAAATACCAGACTTTAGGTCGACTCGAAATCTACACCTTTGTCCGCCCTTTATAGATGTCTTCTTCCACCATATGCCACCAACCTTTCCCCTCCCACACTCACTCTCACTCGCATCAAGCGTCCCACTCCACCCCCTTTTGACAACATTGAAACCTTCCGAAAATTTCCAGAACCGGATCTAGAAATCACGACGTGTTCCATTGATTCTCTCTTGGTCTTTTCTCTCTTCCCCGTCCCAATTATCACCGCGATAGCAACTCCTGTTGCCGCAACCGACCGCCACGCCTCAAACCTCAAAATAACATCTACCGACGCTTGCCGAACAGAATGAGTGGCTATTCACATCATAATATTCAGTAATCGCTCTCCCCTTCCTATCGCCATATCATACAAAAATAATAATACGACCCTCGACTGGCTGTAAAATCCCTTGATCCCTCTCAGAGAAAATCCCCTCTAGGTTCTGCCTTGCCATAATCCTCTATCATACTACCCCTCTCCCTCTTTCCACCCCGGACCTCAAGAAGCCTGACCCTCCTCCCCAGACCCTGCGGCAAAAACTCGAACCACATATAAGCGGGGCAGCTTGAGAAAATCACCTCGCGCTACTCAACCGCTGTGTTCTGAGCCTCCAAGATAGTTAATGCCCTGTCAAGTCGGGCACGGAAAACTGCCTCCCAGCCTGTGATCATGCTTGGCGCGGGGGGCCTGTTCGAGGCCGGGTGGGTGGGTGTGGCGGTGGCTAGGGATGGCATTTTTCGTGGGTAAAGTAAAAGTTTTTTTGTGGATACGTTTTCATCGGGAGTTTAATTGGAATTTTCACCTGTCCGGGGATTATGTATGGGTTTGCGTTGAGGTGCTTAGGCCCTGGGGGTTACCATGCTCAAGTTCTCTGCCCTATTATAGTTACGGTATCACAGAAAGTAGAAAACATGATTCGGTAATTTTCTGTTGTTTTCTTAGATAAATAACGAAAGAGCATCACCAGTCCGGACAAGAAGATAATAAGGTTGGAAAGACATCACAGGATAGCCAAATGAAAGAGCGAAAGAAGCAAACGAACCAGGAGAGGAAAATCAATCATTGTTAAAGATGGATACGTGCTCGTCCCCTCCATTGCACTTCGCGTTTTTCGTTCGCTCGTGTGTTCCCCCTCTTCGTCTCCGCGTCGGTCCGAATCTAAAGAAGGGATATGAGGAAAGAGACCCTTATATACACTTCTGGAAAGTTTGCTCCCACAAACACCTCCCGCAACAGTTATGATACTCGGGCAAAACCCCGGGAGTGCTAAATACAACACAAATATCATACAGATATTCACATCGGAAGCCTCTATAAACCCGGCTTTCTCCCCCACGATACCGAGCCCCCACAATACTAGGCCTGGCGCTGGGCGGGAAGCTGTTGCTTGAGCCTGGGATATTCCGTGGGGATGTATAGGATTAGCGATTGTATAGTGCAGACGTGGTTGGGCTCGAGTAGTGGTTTGGGACGCTTATATAATCGATTTTTGGGGTATCTTATTGGTCGGTTTCCTCATAGAAGCGTCGCTAACTTATAGTTTGAAACAGCCCCTTGGTTTCCGGTATTGGGTTTGGTTCTCAAATTTATCGGAACAGCTTCAGATCCAACCGGTTATCATACAGTATCACTCAGATACCGTCCCTAGTTGTAGCAGCACGTGATTAATCATGTCGGCTCCATCATTGACCCACCGAGTGACTTGATCATGTTATAACCACAGGAATATAAAAGTGTGCGGGGTCGGGAGGGAGGTATATTTATTTTCTACTTTTTTTTGCCCCTAACCGCTTTCCTCTTTAGTAGGATTATCTCTTCCCCTATTGGCAATAATGCCCAATCCCCCTGCACTGAAAACCACTGGCTAATATTATTAGCCTTAAAAATTCCGCTCTAGGAGCTTCTCTAATTAACCGGTCCGGTATAACGGAATATGAACTGCACCGAGGGGTTCGCCAGAAAAGTGCTAGCGGGTACCGCTAGATTTACCTCGTTCGCCAAGCCCTTCATAGTTGATAACCTTGCTTCGACAACTTGCATAGCCCCCCTATATTTGGGGGATGTTTGAGGGGGTAATGTCCGCAAGAATCTGCACCACATGCGGTGGTGTCACTGCCACTAGAATAGCATTGTGGCAATTCTTTGGAAGAGGGATTTATCAAAATATAAGGAAATTTGGTCGCACTAGCAAGCCCGGCAGGGTGGAGCGCGGGGAAAGAAAGTGAAAACAGAGAGCAAGAGAAAGAGCACAACCAATAAGTGTTTACGAATGTTCCTTTCTTCTGAGGTATGTCTATTATTCATTAGCGATTGACTTGCAGGAAGCTCTAGGACTGGTATAACTTTCTACTAAGCGGTGAGAAGGTCTACCAATGAATTGTTTCCATCTCCCCCTTCGTCCCAAGTCGCCACCACAGGTATCACACATGCCAAATGACGCTTTAACCCACAAGCCGACAAAATGTAGAAAGCTGGACTCCCCGAGAATAAACTATATCTCCACCTAAGGCTAACAAGAGAAGTTCATTCCCCTCCAGCGTCCTTTTTTATTGCAAAAATAAATGAACACCGCCGACCCGATCCTATTGCTTAACGGATAGGAGACCTTAACCCAGAAACATGTAGGAGGCACTACCGGGAGAAGGAAGAAACAAGTTCGAACTCGGGAACAGCTTTTTTGGCTATTAGGAGTATCAAACATTTTGATAATGATACGATCCGAAGCAGAAGAGAAAAAGCGCGTCGTGGATGAAGTTGTGATGACTAGCTCGAAAAGGGATGAAAGTGTGTCTGTTCTAGGAGGGAGACGGACGACTAATTATAATGCGGTAAAGAAAGATATGCATGCCAAGAGGCAGTGCACACTCAAACACATAATGCTAACTTGCATGCTCTCTTGCGGGGCAGCTGCTCTTGTCTCCGCACAATCACACATGATCCAGTGCGCCCTGCGCTATCGGGATTGCTCTATTACCTTTTCCTTAATAATGTTATTATGTAGCCAAATAGTTTCCTGCAAGAGAGTTTCGGAATGATGGTTGATTATCGTGGAGACAAGAGTGCCGGAACTTAGTCGCTAGGCTCCATCCCCTAGCACCTCCCGCAACCACCGGCCCCCGCCAAGAGAACGGTATCATGGGGGTGCATGTTCTGTTGGAACATTTGATAAATACTACTATACCGAGAGATACTATATCAATGCACCAAGCTCTTACTAAAGATTTGTGAACACCTACTGTATCTCCCTTTGAGGCAGTTTGTATTTCCTTTTCTCGCAGAGCAGCAGTGGTATTGTACGACTGCACTCTGACCGAGAATTTGGAGCTCACAAGCGGCCGGCGGGCCACCACATCCACACCAAAAATTATTTGCCTTCCTTGGTCAGTTTTGACTTACCGGTGACGCTGCACCCGCCCTTGTCTATGACATGATACGACACAAAAAAATTGCACAATCCACTATAACCTAAAATTCAAATATGATACCCTCCCAAGAAAACCATTAATTTCTGCCTCCGCGCTGTCTTTCTCTCATTTCCCTCGCTAATGCCGCGCCCCCCCTCCCATACCCCTCGGCTTCCAGAACCCTCATTCTCGCCCGGACAGTCTCACGCAACTCCGTCAATCCCCAGCCAACGAGGTGAACATTGGCGCTGATCCTCCGAAGCTCGGGAGCTGATGTTTCCGGATCTGCCAGGGCCACTGTCCACATTTCGACTAGCGCTCGGAGCTCATCCGGGTGTGTCGAGAGGACGCGCAGGAAGGTATGGCTGCCCGCTGGACGCGGTGATTCGGGGGTAGTGTTTGTTTGGTTTGGCATTTTCTTGTGTGTTTTTGCTTTTTTTTTTCGATAGTTGGGGAATGTTCTGGGGGTGGGTTGTGTGGGTTGTGGTTCTTTTTGGGTAGGTATATATGTTGGTTGTTTGGGCTGTTGGGAGGGGGGAAGGAGATTGTTTATTCCCGGTTTCAAGTATGAGATTGGGCTGGGAGTCGAGGTTGAAAAAGGCTGCTTAGTGGCCTATCTTGGTTCATCTGTCAGGTTTGGATTGTCTTTTCGTGTCTCATATTTGGTGCTCGCCGGTGCGTTGGTCTTATTGGGGAATGCTTCGAATGTATGTTTGTTGTGGGTTAAATTCAAACTGCAAAGTTCGTATCGGATGTGTACCATACTCAAAGCGCCATTTTCGGGAGAGACTCTCCCGGTTTGGTTTTTTCCCTTTTTTCCTTTTCCCAAAAAAAACAGTATTATTGTTTCTCGGGGTCCATTATCGAAGGTAACTCTGGCTTGAAGCCACCGCCTATACCTACGAGTCTCGAAAAGATAGGCAACAAGAGCAAACACGACTGTAGAAATAGTTAAAAAGGAGAAAGATTATCACCCGAAGTATTTAGTAAACAAACTGGCGAGCCATACCCATCTCAGAATGCTCAATCTCCCTCCGGGAGATAGTCAGACGTTGATACAGCCCGATCCTGGCAAGGGAAAGTGGAAACTGCGAGCTTGGCGAAAAACGGGGTGTGCCTTTAACGGGGTTGACGTTTGACGTAGTGGCCTCTTCGACGGGCAGCGAACCCAACACCACAAATGTGAAGTATGTAGGAAAAAGGCCAGAATATTGGTATATTCACTTCTATTTAGGAGCAACAGGGAGTGAAAAAAGAATGAGTAGATATTTATCTTGTCAAACCCAACCAGTTAAGAAAGCATATGTCTATAATAACATGATTTTATAAAGCCAGGCATATTGCAGATTTGTGGTAAAAAATATCTCTCATCGATTTTACCCTCTCTCTGATGAATACAGGGAACATGATCTATGAGGCAGAAGATAAGATATAGAAAATATAAATAAGATCGTAGGAAAACGCTGCCTACCCTTTTCCACCGCAAGCGCCATCACATCCATCTAAAGAGAATATCCTCAAAAACTCCCCAAATGCCCATTTGTTCTCGTTCATTATCTGTTACAGTTAGCTTGGCTATCTCAAAATCTATAACAAGGGAAATAAACCACTAACAATCTGCAATGGCCGAATCCCAATAGCCGAGAAGCAGGCTACCAAGAGCAGTAATATCGTTACCGCAAGTACCAAAAACCTTGGGACCAAGGCCCACGAATATAAAGGCAGTACCTGCCCTCATGTCCACCATTTGACTTTGGACCAGCCTAGTGGTCACTCCGCACGCAACAAAATCAGGTTTCTACAATCAATCAGTCAGTATTTACAAAATTAAAATTGTGGAAGATAGGGAAGTGCCTTAGAAGTAGCCTGATAGAGGCCACTTGCATGTGCTGGAAGCATGTTCGAGATTTCCGCCTTAACCTTAGAGCAATCGGCGTCAGAGATTGAACCATAATGTCGTGAGATATCCATAACTACTTGATTGATATTTCTCTCAACTAGAATAGTTTGGATGAGAAGCGCGCCGAGAACAGAGCAGTTATTGCTAGTGAAAGCATCAGCTTGGTATGTCAAGTTTCTCATAGCACTTCCCTCTGCACTAAGAGAGTCGGTAATCCCCTTGACATCACGAACGATAATTCCCGAGGCAGAAACGAGGGAGAGGAAAAGGTAGAAGAAGAGGGTGATACGCCGAAGGCAAAACGTTTCGAAGTTACGTTGGGAAAGAGGGGGGAAGGTGTTTGTCGAGCTTGAGGTCATTGGGAGTAGTTGTATCGAAATCAAGTGAAAAGATCGGAGGAGACCGATCGTGAGGAAGAAAGAGGGCAGGGGAGGAAAGGAGAGAGAAGGGATGGGACTTTATACCCGTTCCTGTTTGTCGGGGTTCTGTGGGAAAATCGAAGAAATTCCGTAACTTTGTGACTGTCCCCAACTTGGTGACTGCCTGGTCCAATCCCTCGTAATCCATAGATAACGGATTCCATTCCACCATCACTTGTCATACCCTAGGAGAGTTTCGAAAGCTGTTAAGCCGCCTCTGGTGGCTGCCTGTCTATAAATTAAAGGATCTCGGCTCTATCACTTCGCTGGTCATGTCCACTAGGCCAGCCCATTTCTCCACAACTATTTATCAGCTTAGCCCATAACGCACACATCCCTACAACAAGTATACACAACACCACATAGCAGGAAGACCCTGATTATGGAACAGAGGATAGACCTACAAGCCCATGCAACAGCAGATCAACATTAAGGTATTTTGTCGACACAGCGGGAGTGCCTGGTCGAAACAAAAGGAGCTAAGCACCCTCGCATACACTGTAATGAGAAGCGCGGGTCGGGCGGCGCGGAATAGAGAATTCTATGGGAAGTTCAGAAACAGCCATATTGCCCCTCTCATTCTCGTTTTTACGGTTTGTGGGCACGATGTTGTGGAGGGAAAGCCTTTAACCCGAATATCAAGGACAAGCTATCCTTTTGGTATGATATGTTTAAGGATTTGTAACCATTTTGTTTCTATGATATCGACATCCGTGTATACGCTCGGTTTTCCCGTTATTCAGAAATTTTATCTATCATACTTGATCCCCGAGAATTGCAATTATTACAGCAAAAGGGTGTAGACTGCTTGTAGTAAACGACACTTATAGTATGGCTAGTATTTGTTGTGTATGATCCCGAATAGTGCCATACTGTCTGCTATGGTTGTGAACTCAGGGTCGTTAACACGCGTTTCCATAGTATGGTTCCTACATTTCGTCATGGACAATTCACTGATTCTCTATAAGGGGATTACCCTAGCTCAAGGCGCGTTAGGAGAGAGAGAGAGAGAGGCGAACTGCGTGGGCCGGAGAAATAGACACAGTATCATAGTTTATGGAAAGATTTTAGTTCTTGAGAAAAAAGATTTCCGACTTTCTATTTTCATCTCATACGCCCGTCCTTGTTTTTGCAGAAGAAAACCTTAGTAAATTGCTCCTACCTTCCCGGATCGGTCCGGGCCCGTTTTGGCCATGCCCTGGAACGGCGAGAACCACTATCAAGAGAGATTCTGAACGCTACCACATCCAGTCTAAGGCTACCGCTCCATCAAACCCCGTCCCTGATAAATTAGCATTGGATGGGGCCTTTCGAGAACTCTCGAGCACAATACCAACTTAATGGTCTACCGTAAGGCAAGTAGACCCCCGAGAATTTTTTAAAGAAGTTTTTGTTACCCCGATATTCCAGACAAAGGAAGCAGGCCAGGAATTTGAACGGGTGGGCGGTGGAGCCACTATTAATGCGAGATGATTCCGGCGCAGACATGCTGGTCAAAAGTACCCAATACCACTCTTGTGGGGCGCGGAAGAAGGATGTAGAAGGGCGGTGAAGCTACTCCTTGACCGAAAAGTTGTCAACACCAACACCCCACATGCTAGTCTTCCTCAATGCATATCGCCATTCTCTTTAGTCGTACTTCCGCGGTGATCAAAGAAAGACACGTCCGGAGGACCTCCTCGGTAAATTACCATGACTTGGACATGAAAAACACCCGCAAAATATTCTCGTAACTCCCCCAACCGACGACAACAAACGATAAATTTGATAATCTCTCTTCTCTTCCTCTACTATTTCTAGAATCTTTCACAATAGCACATTGCTTGATTATTCCATCACTCGGAATTTGAATTCCATTGGTAAGTCCACCGAACCCGGGCTCACCCCATCTTTCCCCTCTCGACAAATACTTCATAACCCTATAGTGCTCAGGATATAATTACCATCCTAGTATTACGTCGCTCAATAAAAGACCACCATTTTGAGACCACAATTACAAGCCGAAAATTTGTCCCTCAATTAATAGTATGTTTAAATATTTTATCCTTGAGACGCGACCAGCTCACTCGCCCGCTGCCCAGTTTCCAGAATAGATGTAGGTGAGGCTCTAGTCATAAAGCATCACTCGCCCCTTCCCCCCTTTCCCTAGGTGAAAATGGAAATGATTAAATTGGGGGCCGCACGAAGTTGAGAGAAAGGGGGTTCAAAAGACAGGAGAATAATTTTGTGAGGAGCGGAGAAGC
This sequence comes from Tuber indicum, assembly GCA_006112555.1. Classification (NCBI taxonomy): domain Eukaryota; kingdom Fungi; phylum Ascomycota; class Pezizomycetes; order Pezizales; family Tuberaceae; genus Tuber; species Tuber indicum. The sequence continues at coordinate 1,012,938 of VBSK01000383.1, forward strand.
TTCTTAAAAAGGTGAGAGGATATTAGAGGTAAAAGTACAGAAATGATCGAAATATATGGAAGGAAAAATCCCCGTGCTAGTACAGGGGGAGATGACGTGTCCTGCCCGGTATGCATGTGTTTACGTGGATATCTCCATCACCCCCTACCAGCCTGCATCTTCCACTCCCTCACCGTTACCCATAGTCCTACCTGTGCTCCTGAAAACCACTACCACAGCTTGTCAGACCGACTGTTGTATCCGGAGACTATCATACTGAGATATTACTCCCTTGAAAGGACTACGAGGAGACGTCTAGTCTCATATATGGCTCTTCTTAATGACGCGTGGTTGCCCCGCGAAGTGTGCTCACCATGGAAGGACTACCGGATGCCTTCTCTTATATTTCCAACGAGTCCGGAAATTCCCCCTGAACCCCATTTTCTCTTTTTTTCCTTGCATTCTTCCCCCCCCCCCCTTGTCCTGTTTGGCGTCCTAGGAATGCATCGTTGTTGCGGGGGTAGAAGGAGGAGAGAGAATAATCAGATCCGATACCCGATGACCATTCAGGAAAGTAACTTCCTATCTTTACAGTACGGTGTAGAGACCCTCCTCAAGATTGTTTGTGAAAATCCGAAGTACCTTACAAAGCACTTTTTCAAGTGAATACAGGTGGTGGTGTGTGCATTCTCCTGTTTTTCCAGAAATGGGATGCGAAAACAATTACCTGAAGATAGATTCCCTCCTATCATACCGAAAACTGTTCCTCCAGAGTTTTTTTCAAGAGGCATCTGCTTTCCACAGCTAATGCAGCTGGCACTATCATAGAAGAAAAGGGTGATATATGACAAATTAGACTTTTTCCTGTCTTTTGTCACAATTCGTCAACATCAGATCTGAAGGTTTTCTAGCTCTTTAGAGGTCCTTGTTTTAGTTATTTCGATGATACTCGCCCGGCCATCCGTCCCTCTTATGCTCTTGGTTATCATCGAAAACTGCGACGATTATCACATGACGTGTTGACCCAGCAGGCTTACGAACACCTCCGGTGAACGATAGGAAGGGCGAGTACACTCAGCAGCAAATGCCTTCACCAGAGCTTCCTAGGTTGCTGATGTCAATCTCGTTCTCGGGAGAAGAAGAAAAAAGGGGGAGCCGATTTGCCCGGGTTTCTCCGACATTTTCTATTTGCTTACTCGGATAAACTCCGCTTTGATACTGTTATTCCCTGCTCGTGGGAGCCAAGCACCGGTTTTATCGAATTCTCCTACTAGAGTTGCTGATCTGGGGTAGCTGCTCCACTTACTGCACACTAGACCACACCACACCAGGCTCGTCCTCACCCCCTTGATGATGCGAGTATGCCGACTTGCTTGTATGATAATATTATGGTATCAAATACGCGCATATTCAGTGAGCCAGGGTTAGGGTTTTATTTCACAAATTTGAGCACCACAGTGATGGAGTATAGCTTAACTGGAGGTAGTATAGTAGTATGATAGGTGATCAGTGGAAGAAATCGATGGCGATAAATTGGGGGTTTTGAGAGGTTCGAGGGAGGAGATAAACTGGCAGCCTGAGGGCATGAGGGGGGTACTTAAATCTTAGTGTCTATTCCTACCCGCTGTCTATAACGGGCCACGCTATACACCATCGCCCAGGAAAAGACAAGACAAAGATTAACAAACAATATGAACGAAGAGCAGCAAGAAATAAGATGATATGGACAAAGTCTAACCGGAACTCCAAGAAGGGAAAGGGTAAAGAAAAGCACAAAAGTAGACAGATATAAAATAGCGAAATAAAATAGGAAGAAAAGCCCCTCTATCAATATCTATTAGCATCGAAATCGGAGGAGTTCAGGCCCAGACCAACCCTTCGCTTGGCAATTATTTATGTAGCGGGAACATTTGATGTAACGAAAAAGGAACAATATAAACGAGAAAAGCCAAGAAACAGACGAAAGAGGCAATGGCAAAATAGCGGTCGACCGTAAGTGAGAGGATTGATGGAGTGTTGTTAGGATGGGTATCAACTTTCCGGTGAGGATACCAGAAGCCCAGGGACCACATTGAGGGAGGTTGAGACGGCCTGGGCTGCTCGGTTGAGGGGAGGTCGCGATCTGCGGAGTTGGAAGGAAGGTTTCTGAGGTCCGATACTGATTCTCTCTCATCGAGGTCTGCCGATAGGAGTGCATGTTGGCCATTAATATCTGTGATATTGGCTTTAAGATCACCACCTCCGGATTGCATACCCACCTCGCACTCGTCCCCATGCTCAGCAGGGGCCGGGGTGGATGCCCGGCCAACGGGATCGGGTGTGTCAGAATTGACACTGTCCCGTTCAAGTAGCACCCTGACAACCCGGTCATGTCCTTTAGAGAGAGCCATGGACAGCGGCGTTTGGCTCTCGCTATCTAGCGTGGCAGCGGTGACATCTTTCCGTTCCAAAAGCACCTTTACCACATCCTCGTGCCCGTACATAGCCGCTAACAAGAGTGGTGTTCGACCGTATTTGGTGTCTGCCTGGTTAGGATTGACATCCCCTCGTTCTAAAAATATCCTAACTACCCAATCACACCCGAGCTCAGCCGCATACGAGAGCGGCGTTTGGCCATAGGTATCTGCCTGGTTAGGATTGACATCCCCTCGTTCCAAAAGCATCTTGACTACCCCCTCATTTCCACGACTAGCCGCCCACGAGAGTGGCGTTTGGCCACAGTAGGTGTCTGCCCGGTCGGGATTGACATCTCCTCGTTCTAAGAGAATCTTGACTACCCCCTCACGCCCGCGCTCAGCCGCCCACGAGAGTGGCGTTCGGCCATAATTGGTGTCTGGCTGATCGGGATTTACATCCCCCCGTTCTAAAAGCATCTCGACCACCCTCTGATTCCCACATTGAGCCGCCCGAGAGAGTGGCGTTCGGCCAGAATTGGTGTCTGCCTGGTCGGGATTAACATCTTCGCGGTCTAAAAGTATCTTGACTACTCCCCCAAACCCGTGCTCAGCCGCCACCGAAAGTGGCGTTTGGCCATTGTAGGTATCCGGCCGGTTGGGATTGACATTGCCTCGTTCTAAAAGCATCCTGACTACCCCCGAATGCATGTGCTGAACTGCCAGAAAGAGAGGCGTTCGACCATATTTGGTGTCTGGCTGGTCGGAATTGACATCCCCTCGTTCTAAAAGTAACCCGACTATCCCCTCATACCCGCGCTCAGACGCCCATGAGAGTGGCGTTTGGCCATAGTAGGTGTCTGCCTGGTTAGGATTGATATCCTCACATTCCAAAAGCATCTTGACTACACCCTCATACCCGCGCTCGGCCGCCCACGATAGTGGCGTTCTGCCATAGCTGGGGTCTGCCTGGTTAGGATTGACATCCCCTCGTTCTAAAAGCATCTTGACTACCCCCTCACGCCCATACTTGGCCGCCCACAAGAGTGGCGTTTGGACAAAATACCCGTCTACCTGGTCGGGATTGACATCCCCTCGTTCTAGAAGCATCTTAACTACCCCCTCATGCCCGCCCTCAGCCGCCCACGAAAGTGGCGTTCGGCCATATTCGGTGTCTGGCTGATCGGGATTGACATCCCCCCGTTCTAAAAGCATCCTAACTATCCCCTCATCCCCGTACTCAGACGCCCGCGAGAGTGGCGTTCGGCCATAGTCGGTGTCTGGCTGGTTGGGATTGACATCCCCTCGTTCCAAAAGTATCTTGACCACTCCCTCATATCCGCGCTCGGTCGCCCACGAGAGTGGCGTTTGGCCAGACCAGGTGTCTGCCTGGTTAGGATTAACATCCTCTCGATCCAGCAGCACCATTACCACTTCCTCATACCCTCCCCCCGATGCCCATGTGAGGGCCGTACTCCCTGTGCTATCACTTGCATTAACATCCCATTCCTTCATCTCTAATACGGCAGCAACGAGCCCAACGATCCCGAGAAATGCTGCTCCGTGGAGTCCTGTAAATCCTCTAGGTCCTTCCCCTCCTTTAAAATAAGGCTCCGGGCATACATCTCGGTTATAGTGCAATAACATTAGCTGGGCAGATATATGTTCATCAAATCTATCCAAAAGTCTCAGTGCAAGCGTTTTCACATTTTCCGTCATCCCCCTTCTTGTGTGCTCCCCCCAGAAAAGGAGAAGCATATTCCAAAAGCGGCGTTGTTGCAGGGGCCGAGCGAAATGTTGGCGAAAGGTCCCGGACACTCCCAAAATTGAGGTATGTCAAGCAAACCTCTGCAATGGTGGAGTGGGGGTTATGGAATAAGGTCGGATCACTTAAGAGATGCTCTTTCAGAGTATAGTGCACCAGTCGGATGGTAGACGAAGACGCCTCTATCGTGACAAGTCCCAGGCAAGATGCTAGGAGTGTCCGCAATGCAGGAACGTTTTCGGTATTCAGATCCGTAGACCCCACCTCCACTCCTAAGGCATGACACAGCTCCTCGGCCCGTAATGGCCGCTCCGAATACAACACCCACATCAGGACTTTCAATCCGAGTGCTGATTTATTCCCCCTCTGTGCCTTTAGTCGGGTTAGAGTGGCGGTGTATGTATCAGTTAATCCATTGCCCTTTGTCATCTCTTCAAGTTTCTTCCTTCTCTGATGAATTGTCACCTCTCCCAGAATAGCGTCGATGTTCAGCGAAACAAGGAGGAATCTACAAATGTGGGTCAGTATTGATCAACGATAGAGTGGGAATGGTATATGCTCATACATATCAGATATCTTTTTCTGAATCTCCCGAATAATATCCGCCCGTAAATCATCATTCATTGCCTCTGGATCGGCATCCCGGTCCAACCTCATCTCCAGATAACTCCTAACTTCATAGGCGTTAGGACTGATCGGCATCACAACCGCCTTAGTGAAATATCTTCGAACATCTTCTTTGACATGGGGCCTTCCAGTGAGGAATATCCGCGTCCCAGGAGACTCCCGAACAATATCTCTCAGTGAATTAAGAAGCTCCGGCAGATGCTTCGGCAAGCATTCGTCGAGCGCATCGACGCAGATAAAAACTTTGGGTAGCGAAGCAATAGTGATCCTCAGCATCCCCATCAGTTCCGGTAATCGCAGTCCTCGGCCACCAAACTCCTTTTTCCCTTTATGAAACGCCTCCCGCAGGTAACTAGGGATATCCCCTCCGCCTGCCAGCTGCTTCAAGATAGCTCCAATCATGTTGGCGACTGTCTGCTCTTGCTGAGCCAGGAAGTCGCAGTACACGCCTGCAACGGTGATGTCCTCCTGCCCCGCTCGATCGCACAGGCTGTCAATCACGAGGGAACTAGTATTTATAACCGTCAGCAATTTTCGCTTTCCCCCAAAGAATCCCCCCACATACCTTATAAACGTCTTGCCCACTCCCGGATTCCCGCTGCAAAGCAAGACAGCCCCATCAGCTCCACCCTCACTACACATCCACTCCTGAAACTCTTTTGTTTCCAATAGCCAATCCCCCACACCGTCAAAACGCTCGTTTCGCACGCCTTGGTGTCTGTTGTTTGGCTCTAGTGGAGAGAGCCAGCGCAGAATCTGCGCGTCCTCGTCCGACTTATAGACGTTGAAGCTACCGATTATGTTGCCGGAGTGGGCATTTCCGTCGCCGATATTGATATGCGTAGTCTGAGCCATAGTATTGCATAAAAAGTGTGGGTTAAATGTAGATATAGTACGATAATTTGTAGTGGTATTGGCGAAGTTTATAAGCTTCTTTGAGCGCGGCTGAAGAAAGCGGGGCGATGAGTCTTCTTGTGTAACACTGAATCCCCAATAATTAGGGAAGGGTGCGTGACTAATATGGGATATACCAGTATCCCGAGAACCACTGCGGCTTAGATAGTGGGAGTTTTTGAGTTGAAAGTTGTCAACCATCAACCCGTGAGAACGGTGAATGATAAACTTATCAGAACGGAAAAGTAAAAAGATTAAAGCTAAAAAAACCAAGGACAAGAATCAAAGGAAATAATACAGGGCAACTGTGCGATGTTGCTGATCGCTCAGGGTGTGAAACCTAGTGGGCCGCGGTGGTTAAAGGAATGCTGTAGGCGGTTTCTTTTGTTCTGGCGGTATTATGGCGTATAGATAAGATTCTCCAGACTCGCGTTTACCCATGCTGTCGCGGGAGTACGCAAGGAAATAGGGACACGCACGGAGGAAAAGAGAAATAAGCGGTAACCGTGGAAGGATCAGGATAATTTGTTTTGTTTTACTGTATAATATTATCATACCAACCGGTGCTCGCGATGGCCCTTCGCTATGCTTTGGTATCCAGAAGCGGGCTTTTTGCGATGCAATAAAATAGGATATTTAGCATGCTCTTTAAACGGCCTCAAGCTTCGCTTCAGGCTTTAAAGCCCCCTCTTGGGAAGAAAGGGGGATTGCGGGTCTTTTCTTGGCACACCCTAGAGGTGATATTGTATATTATTTAAATGCATCATAGAGCAGACATTTGTTTATCGTGCATTTCCGGGGGGCTTTGCCTTGCTTCTTGGAAAAATGAAACCGGAAACGAAAATGGATAGAATTCGAAGCCCTTCTAAGTGAGGGCCAATGGTCACGTGAGTGTAAAATTTTGTTGTCATGTGACCTGAGTGTAATTATGTGTAGAGAAGATTCCCCAGTCTTTACTCTTGGTTCAGAGAGTGCCGAATGAGGGTGCAAAGTTTGTGGCCATACCTTCACCGTAGCCACCCCATGCACAATCTTCGTTCGGTTACGCTCACTGTGCTAGTACTTCTGTGGTGTCGGTATTGTCAAGGGTCATTAGAGAGCGGTGGCATGACCGGGAGGAGGAATCATATCAAGTGATAGGCACTCACATGCCTGCACCAGGAAATTTTTAATCATTGCCCAAGGCGGCCCCATAGATCTAGTAGCTACGGTAAGGCAATCCTCTGTAGGCAGAAGAAAACCGAAATTATTATATCAAACATTTCTCATTGGCAGTTGTGTCTCTTCCGGACGTTTTTAGGGTTCATTCCCTCGCTGTATACGAGTACAGTACATCCTAGGCCCATTACCCACAGCATAACCAAGACGATGGATAATTATGGAGTGTAGATTATTTGAACACTAGAACTATTGCTAGAGAGTGTAAACAAAGATATCACTATTAATTTTGTGAGTTGAGGTTTTTCGCGAGGAAGCATACGGATATGAGACATGTTTCACAAACGCTTCTACCGAACGGTTGCGAATTTAATATCACAAACAAATACCACTAGCATCCAAAAGCAATAACCTAGCCTCATAGTGTGCAAAGGGGGGCCAGGCCTCTCCTCGAGTCGCAGTATCTTGTAGATAAGGTACCGGTATCCTTCTGTGAACAATTTCTCCGGACAGGAACAGTTTTCAGAATAGCAGCTCTAACGATCGTGCCGTACAGAGCGCTCAGTACTCGTACGCGTCCCAGGCGAGAAGTGCGGTATTGGAAAACAGCGGTTTGAAAAATATATGGTGAAAGTTCCGTGCGTATAAGGACTCTCCGACAAACTCCCAACTTGAATCTTCGGATACTTCTTCCCTGAGAGAAGGACAGTACTGATACAGTGTTTCAAGGAATGATCACCGTGTCACCAGTTCACTCGCTACGCGGACAGAAATGTCGTGCACAGTGAGTAGCATAGAATACTCTTAACTTACCCTGCCCGCGGAGCCAAGAGATGAGAATCCATGAACCACTTGTGCAAGCCAATCCACAAACAGTACTTCCAATCTGTAGTTACTGTTATTTCAACCCCAATAGAGCACTCATGGTAAAGTGAGACCTCCTACGGTAACGAGCGCACGATAGTGATTTATGATTGCTAGCTATAACCGCCAAACAAACCCAGATAGAAGGGAAAGCGAATCTTGCAATGCATCCTGACAGCCGTAGTACAAATAGAAGCATACAGGTCCCTGAAAAAATAAAAATCCCGGAAGAAAAATGCCACTGCTAGCCATGGTATTGCTACAGGAATGTGTGTGCTCCAACGGTATTCGAAACCGCCGCTGATGGTAGGAAGTGAAATTCAAAGAGAGTCCAAATTGGTCCAAGGGGAAGAGATTCTAATAGTGCCGGGAGATGTTTTTCTTCCTCATCTAACACCCCCCTTTCTTCTAGAGATGCATCGACAGAAGGACCCAACTTTTTGCCTAAGAAAGGGTATTGGAGCTTTCAGTAGCATAGTTGTCGATGATTCGGGGTCGTCTGTTTGGTTGCCCATATGTGAGTTAGGTGGGGTCTTGGGTCGAGAAGACTTCATGAGTGGGAGGGCTCCCGTGATGACGTCGGCTTCGGCGGGGGGGTGTTTGCGGAGTCTACATTTTGGCTGTTTTGGTGGTTGTGGAGAGATTGTGCAGGCTCTCGTTCCCCGCTACCCCGGGGCCTACCACACTCGATACAGACTCCGTGGAGCTCAGGGTTGTGGGGGCCAAAACCACAGTACCGCTATAAAAATTTAATGTATCATAATAATATGAGGAGATGATTTTAATGAGAAAAGCAGAGTAGGGCTTAGCTTACGCAAAACCACGACATGTTTAAAGTAGTAGAAAAGTAGAAATGCGAGTGCAGTTTATGGAAATGTAAAGAAGAGTATTATAGGATTGAAGGCTTTCGAGATTGAGGTGAGCTTAAGCAGCGCAAGTATGTGTAGTTCAGAAGGCGGTAATCGTTCTAGGGGGTTGTGGGGGACTGCCTGTTCCTAGGCGTGTTTGGAAGAGTAGACACAGAAGAGCGGAACGTCCCTCTTTAACTCTTTCTATCTAGGACGTATGAAGGTCGTAAGGCTACCGTACGCCCGTCAGGTTTCTCGCACAGTCGTCAAATCCTAAAGCGCTACGGCAATGCCGGTACCCCGCCCTTTTCGCTAATATCCCTGTAGTTCTCAGCCGCGTTCCACCATCGCGGAAAAATCCTTTTCTCGTCCCGGGCAAGAAGTATCTGAACGCAGGAATTCGCAGGGTACGGTACTTTTACGGTACAAGTATATGGCAGAATATCCGTGGGTATTTGAGCACCCATAACAAACCTAGGTAGGACTCGTATTTTATCGGAGGCCTGTTTCGTACAACTAGGAAAGATGTATGATATTCTGTGCCGTACTTTCGTATATTTCTTGGCAGACACGAGTACCTTCACGGTACATCCCTGTCTCAGGCTTGCTTTTCCCACCCATGATTGGTTGGGAGGAGGAACTGCAGAAGTCTCAGGCTCATGCATATTTTTTCGAGGAAAGGGCAATTATCTTGCTCTAAGCGGCCAATTAAAAGTGCACCTCACCATTCCGCCCCCCCAATCTCGTGCTAAGTAACCGACGCGCTTATTGCACTTTCCAGGAGTTCGCGATAAATTCTCTATTTGCACGGTATTGTACCGTGCTCGAGTACGAGTACGAGGTTTTTTTTCTTTTTCTTACCAGATAATTTAACTCCGCAGTAATTTGGTGTTGGGGTGTCCAGAGCCCCCTCGGTGTTGCAAATCTGGCAGCTGTTTGCTACCGGTACTTTCTGCAGGGCTTTGATTGGTTCCCCACATCTCAATGACCAAAAATTTCTGGATCTTACTGGACGTTGGCAACCCTCCCCAAGCTACGTGAGCTCTGTTTGGGAGAGACGATAGACTTAGGGAGTTAGAAATAAAACTAAAGGGGGAATACTGCGGTAGACGGGTGTGCTGTAGTTGTAACTAGTGGAAGTGCTATATTGTGTGATTCGGGAATCTTTCTACTTATTGAGGATGCCGTGGACTGCGGTTAGAGGAGATATATGGGCCTTGAGATCAGTGAAGTGCAGCACTACCGGTATGGGTACGGGTGAAAGGGTTGAGGGATTCCCCCCCAAAGAGTTTTCTTTGCTTTCCTCTGTTAATTCCTTGAGGTCTGCAATACCGGTAGTCAGTAAGTAAATTTATTTCGCAGTTTGTTGAATAACCTTGCCTTATCCCGCCCGCGTGGAGTGCTTGTCCTAGTGCCATACTAAATTTTGTGCATTCCATGATGCTTCGATTTCATAACCCTCACATTTCAAGTGGGCAATTGGCTAAACACACCCTATGACACAGCTCTGATAACCATCTCCTGGGAAGATATGATAATTGGAAACTCCACCTCAGTTAGGGATGCAATTCAATCCTTTGCCACCACATTTCCTAACTCTCCCACCTACAAAGGGCACATGCTTTGCCGCAGCAGGATCACTGAACAGTTGTGAGAAAGAAAGGGGTTTGCATAACACATTCGATTATCCCATTATCCTTGTTTGCCCACATATTAGGGATAGATCAATGCGATAATAGCATTAACTCTTCCCTGTGAAATCCACCATAGCAAACCACCTTCCGGACAGAATAGAAAAACAACCTGTTTGGCTAAAGATTGAAGTCTCTGAGGCCCATGTATTCTTTTTTGGCTGTTATATCGACACAGCAGTACTGACACCGGCCTGCACAGTGTGTTTAGGAACGGTATCATACTTGTGCGGTAAAGCACTAGCCCATTTGTTGGAATTTCCATGTGTGTAACGATGTTTGTCCCAACCACTCCTACCGTACTCGCCCAATCTACGCTAACCCCTTGTGAAGAAAAAAAAAAAAAGTTAGTTGAACTCTCGCCTACTGGCTAAGGCAACTACCGGTACCGATAGGCCAACAAGCGGGGGTTCGACAGACTTACTCGTACAAGTACGAGTACCAGTACCGTACCCTTGACACCCTGTGCCGGAATACGAGTAGTACGATTACCGCGCCTGCAGCCAACACAACCCCCAATTGCCAAGACCAGTAGGAATTGCGTGCAGTCCCGCATCCTAAGCCAATAGTAATCAACGATGGTCTCCGTTGTGGGTAGTACAAAACGCTTGATGTCTCAGGCTCAATTTTTGCTGATCGTGGTTGGTTCAGGAGAGCTGCCGCATATGTCTCAGGCTCAGGCAAATATTTTTCGTGAAAGTGCAATTTCTCGTCCGGGAAAACTTCAAATAGAGGGGGATTCCCCGGTCCCCTCTTTCAAATATTTTTGCTACCTCTTTGACATGTCATTCGCACTTCGCATTTCTGAGATGGGTTCCTTGTATCATAGGATTTTTTCGTTTTCCTTTTGGGTTGACTCTTGGACTCCAGATCAACCCCGAAGGCAATGTATCATCTCTGCTAGTCCAACGGCGGCAGCTTAGATCTGGCTCTAACCAACACTGCCGGGGAAGCATGGCCACTGTCTGCAGAGCAATGGCCACTTCCTCTTACCTCTGCGACGATAGTCGGGATACCGCTCTTAGTCCACCGCTCGGAAATACAGCCACTGCTTTGAATCAAGCCGACGACGTACCTAAACCCAACCGTATCGATACCTCCGCTCGCTATTGCAACAGCTCCCAGAACAGCTTTTTGCGGATCATCCAGACACACCGGGAACAGGTTTGCACCCCCCCTTCTATGTCAACCCATCCAGCCCATCGACTAACCCGAGAAGCCGTCCACACACCCGCCCCCTTCTCGCTTGTATCTGCAGCGCCCCCAATTGTGACTGGCCAAACCGGTCTGAGGCGAAACCGGCGCTCAGCTGACGCTATGAGATGATACAAGTACCATGACAAACTGCTTGGCGGTCCGGTTCCCGGATGCGAGGGTGTTATAGAAATCGAGGTCGAAAGATTTGATAATCTAGTTTCTCGTTTGAAGTATAAGCATCTGCTGTCACCATCTGGTTGGTTGGTTGGTTGGTCGCGCTGAAAGTTGTTGGCCCAAAAGTGCGTTCACTACATAACCCTCTATGGTAATATGCCACATTCTATTGCGCCTCTACCGGGGTTTTGCTATACGGACGCCCTCGGAAAGGGATTAGGTTATGTGTGTACTCACTCTGTGTATAAGCAGATTGTGTTTGAGTTATTTCCCTGAATTAATTTGAATTATTATCATTAATACAGAAATTTTATCTAAAGAGTATAAAAAAAAGACTGTACCCACAAGCAAATTAATTTTGATATCATACCTTCATGACTTTTTGCGATGAAAACGGGAATCCCTTACGTACCCTAGGAGTTCTTATATTCGAGCCATAATATTATGATGTGTGCCGTCTAGTCATAGCATCTCGATTGCCGAGTCAGGGGACGCAACGGGGGATGTCTCGGCATTCAAGCCTTGATAACTATGATGGGTTTAGGTTTAAATCCCTAATGTATGATACTGTTTGATAATATTATCGTATCGTGTGGTACGGCAAGAATGCAATGAACCCGATTCCTCTAGGAGGTTCCAAACAATACCCTACACAAAATAGTTTGGAAATCTGTTTCCAGGGGGGGGGGGGGGGAAGTAGCGGATTAATTGGCCAACTAGATATCGCTTTGGCTGAAGTTGAATCATTTGATGGTAAGGATAGAACATTTGGCTCCCTACCTACCACCCAGCCCTCCTGATATGCCCGAACCCTCGGTGGATATTTCAAATTAATTAACGTTATACACGCCAAACTATACTCAGGTTTGCTATCATGCATACTTCTGTAACTACTCGTGCCAAGGCTGTGACTGGGGGTCACAACCTCCGAATGCTCGCTTGCTCGCAAATATTAGAGAGGCTTTGGAGTGGAGTGTGGTACTATAGCATGGCATAGGTTAGCGGTAAGCGAAGAAGAATTGAAGAATGAACCGAAGGAAGGTTTTAGGGTAATGCTCACCAAAGAGACATTAAATGGAGTTAAACAACGGCGCCAACCAATTAGAGCAATTGTTTACTATCAACAAAACCGATTATAGTGCTACATTCTCTTAGTGTCCACTATCGCAGATTATCATGAGCATTAACTCACTAACACGCCAACACTATTGACTAGAGCCATTATCCCTACCGTTGTCCAGGTTACAGAGCTAGTTATAATGGGCACTTTATTCTAAAATCTCTCTAATGGGGGCACTCACTCAAGTCCCTGACTGTTCAACGTAACTTTTTAGCCCATCACTTGTGGCTCGGTGTAAGAAATTTTCTGTCTCAGCTTATGACAGAGTTTCTCTATCGCGGTCTATATTATACTGCTGTCCTAGAATTAAAATAAGCAGCAACTTGCTTGATTGCGGTTTTGATGGAGATGTGGTGATAGGGTTTAACCGAAGGAGGAAGGGAAAATTTTTCTTTCTCTATGTGGGGAGATTTTCCCCACCTGTCTTCTTAACCTTATCGATAGCAACCGAAACGAGCTAACATCGAACCCTATGAAATACGAAATCAAACCAAACAAGTCCTATTGTGCCAGTGAAGCGCACCGACCGAGTGATATCATAAGACTTTTCGTTGAGAGTGCAAGGACCAATTGATACGGATCTCGCGAGTTGATTTCCCTTTCTTCTCTTCTCAATTTCTCTTACTTTTTTGAACCTACTGATTTCCGCTTTCTCACATTCTTTTTCCTGACCGAGTTTACTTTTCTCAGTACTCTTGCCTCCGAGCCAATAATTGACACCTCTTTTGGGATAGCCCCCGCAGTCCCACGAAAAGTATGGTATTTTTTTAGTGATGGACACGATCATGCTCGAGCATGGATCCAAATCCCACGATCGAGCACGATCGTGTCCACCACTAGCACTGTTTTTACTGCTTTCCAATGGGATGCATCCACCGCCACCATAGTGGTGATATCATATCCAAATATCACAAACTTTGGTAGTGATACTTTTCAACCCCAAGACCGCATGACTCCGTCAAGCATTTAACGCTGTTTTGTTTTCTAACTGTGCCGTGCAGTCCTAGAGGTAATCCCATAATCCGGTTTGGTCCACATCAGCTCAATTTTGCAGCCCGCGAAGAACACATCTGATTTCTGGTGATAGCCGTTGTCATGATTATGATACAATCACTCGCATAGGGTATTGGCATGCGCCACCACCGGCGCAGTCTGTCGGACACTATACTTTTTATGTGTTCGAGTGCGCTACTCCAAAAGAGGTGTCCATTCTTGGCTCGGGTCCGCGAGTACGGACGTTATCAACCTTTAAGTCTAATGAGTATATTACCGAGAGTACGGTAAAGGGAGAGAACAGAAAAAAACTCTTATATAAAGACTATTGAAGTTAATTAGTGAATTCCTCATACCCATACTCAACATGGTGGGATGTTCCGGGTATGTGATACCTTCAATGTGGTCGCTGTGCTACAAAGTTTGTCTACGTTTAGACACAAACTTATATTGGGCCACAAAGCGTTGTTGAACTGAAATGTCACGTTTAACTATCGGGCACTCAAGTGAGTGCACCCATTTGCGAGCAAGCGAATACTCGGGAGTCATGGCGCTCATTCACAGCCTTTGCCCAAGCACTTAACATAATTCACCTGCTCACTTTGAGTACATGATGGGTAAACCTCTCTCCATAAATTCCCAACCACCTAAGACAACATACCAGGCACAACTGGGTATACAAGTATGAGTACAGGAAAAGAAAATTATCACCCTTCCTCCCAACTATAAATATGGAAAAAGACCGAAAACCTCTAACCTGCTTAAGATGTCAGTGTTAGAAATTTCTAGATATATTTCATGCCTGACTTTAGCTTTTACAAACCTGCAAACCATATCCCTAATATAAACCTACTACTAGGTTGTATCTACCCCATGGTTGTTACATGGTGAAGGATGCTTCCCTGAATAAGTATCTTTTTCAGCATCGTTGGAGTTGGGCTTTTCAACATTCTCAAACTGATTGTCTGCAAGTTTGAAGGCGGAGTAGTTTCCCAGATTGATTCTTATCCACCTTGGATGCCCACGAGCCTCTGACGAATGCCGAGCAGGTGTACGAGAAGCAGAAAACAGTGGGTTACTTTCTAGGATCTTGATGTAAGAATCTAGGTTGGTGAAAGAAAGGGAGCTCAGTTTGTCCTCAGTTGTTGGATTATTGGAAGAAGAGAAACTGGTGGCCCCACTGCTGGTAATCTCGAGAGAGCCTGGCACAGCAGTGTTAGCATTAGAGTGGAAAGTAGTATTAGTTCTGGGACTTTGTTGCTTACTTTCCATATTGAGTTTCTTTCTTATGGTGAGTGCATCCCTAGTAGCCTCCTTTTGAACCATTTCTGCTTTCCAGCGAAGAAACTTTTCATCTGCAGCTATTCTAGCAATAATATCCAAGTCATTGCTTTGAGCTTGACAGGTGTCATCAACAGGAGGTTTGCCACAATCAATGATACTAGAATCAGGCAAGGTTGAGGCTAATTCTTGAGAGACCTCCAATTGTTTGTTATGGTCCTCCTCTCTCTTCTTAATTTCAAGAAGTTGGTCCTGAGAAAACATCCCTTCCTCGATACTCTTTTCCAGAGCAATAAACCACAACTTTTTGAAAAGGGGATCAGGATTGGACATTCTGGATTCCTTAATGTGTTAGCTGACTGGAGGTTGTGGGAAGTTTTGATGGAAGAAAACTCTACCAAAGCTTATGTGGAGGAATAATGTTGTGGAGAGGAGGGTATGTGTAGAAAAGAAAGAGGTCTAAAGCAAGCTTATTTGTAATTTGTGGGAGGTGGGAGAGGTACCGAAATACCGGGACAGAGCGACTGTCAAAATTTCTATAATATCACACTAACCTTCTTCTAGGGCTTGAAGAGGGAATTGTGTGAATGACCCTAATTTAAAGAATTTTTCTTACCATTATCAGGGTTGACATAACACCTCAATACTCGAACCTCCATCAGTGTTCAAACCTCCATCACCGTACAGGTACAAAAACAGGTTCTAAGTCATTCATGCCGCAGTCCGATATACGACAAACTGTACAACATCTTCAAACCTGACTCCAACGACAACTACTTCCTCCATTATTGCACTGTGTAAAAAAATGAAAATCGTATATAAGTCCTAAGATACCATTTAAATGATTTCGCCAGAGGAAATTCCACCGTTAGTTACCAGGATAGACTATTCCGAGTTTAGGAATTTTGTATGAAGTTTGCCGCAAGGGAAGATTTTGGTGGTCCAATAGATACTATCGTACTTGTGTCTCTGCACCGAGAATTGGAACCTGTTTTGGAATAGCAATAACAGGCTCAAACAATGTGTAGCGTTATAGCTGCTTTTAGGTAGTACCAGTGCTACACCACTACCGGTACTTCGACCTCATGAAAACTCCTGGCCGGAGGCATAATACCTCGTAAAGAAAAATGCACTAAATCCATTGTATTTCGCAAAATATCTTCTGCAACTCTCTAGTGTTGTGTTTTTTTTTTGATACATCACCATTACCAGGTAATGGTACTTTTCACCCCACCCCAGCTTTTCAAACAGCTTGAACGCTAGACTTTTCATTTGTCCGCTGCCGCTATTCAAAAATAGTCTCCGGTTCTTAGGGCGGAGACACAAGTTCGTCATAACCTAGTAAATGAATATGGGACATTTCCCTAACGCACATCCGAACCATATCCGCAGTCAAAATATACCATAGAGAAGGAAAAGAATCCACCGCCCTGGGTCATGTATGACTAGGTTGGGTTAGAGGTACTCGGATACCAGGGATAGTCTGTAAACAGTAAGGTTTGGTTGGAATAGTGCGCGCACTATATGGGGTGGATCGAAAACTGATAAAACTCCTCAAACGGTTTCTGCTTTAATATTGGTTGAATAAACCCTGCTGTTCGTGGACCTACCCCGACATCCTAAATATCAGAGGATCAGTGGCCAAACTGAGATTGACGATATCCGGAAAAAAATTGAGGAGACATACCCCCGAACCGCATGCGAAACAACAGATGGATTCTTAGATTCCAAAATTTAGAGGCCATAGAACCATAGCGGGATCAGAAATACCCCAACACTCGAGTACTTGAACAAAACGAGAATCCGGAGCTAAAAAATGAAAAGCTACCTGAACGGGAGCTAAAAGAATAGACTTGCCTCGCCCATATCATGCTGCGGAAAAACACCTAATCCAGTATCATTAGTATTGGGTGAGATTGGAATGTCTCGGGGAACCAGATGGAAGCTCTAGTTTAAATGCCACCTTGATTCTGGGAGGATATAACCTCCTCATCCACCGATATATTAATCCTAAACCCAATTTTTTTAAACACCCCATGTTGAGCCAGTGCTGTTGTTGAGTTCTCCGTGGTTTCCTCAGGAGCTTCGGATTATAACATTTCGTCTAAACCTTTGCTCGGACATGCTAATAGGACGTTTTCGGGTCAGGGGAAGAAAATGTATCGCTTGATCGGCGGTGGAAGATCGTTCAAACAAAAGAACAAATCCAGGGAAAAGTTAACGGAAAGCAAACGACGGTCGTGAATGGTTTGGGATAGCACGGCCCTTTGGCTAATTCCCACTTCGGCAGTCGCAATGTCGTTTGTGTTCATGTTCAATTCGGATGTGTTCGTTTACTTGTCGGAAAATCTTCTCCGACAAACCCTTCCCAGAAGACTTATCCTAAAGAAAGCCCTAAGAGTCCTGACAACTTAAATATAGGTATCTAGACGAGATAACCCATATACCTAGCTTTCTCCCCGATAACATCCTACACTAAAATAAGCTCTGATGTCAAGCAAAAAAAATAAGCATAGCCTAGAATACCGCACCGTATGGTGCGAAGAGTTCTCAACGTGCATCATACCATATCATACCAAGGCCGTTAGATTCTAGAAGGGTTCAAGGCCCCATGCAGGAACAATTACATTCACCGATCTTGAGTTCCATAGGAACTCGAATACCGGTAATTGGACCATATGCTAGAGCGTTGAACTTCCCTGTTTTTTTTTTCCTTTTTGTTTGTCTAGGGGGGGCAGGTATTTTGGCGTGTTTTTCGCCCCTTTTCTAGAGGAGATAATTTTGGACTTCAAGGCACATGGTCCAATTATTCTAGTTTTTACTGGTATAACCATGTACCCTGGTAAAACAGAGTCATTGCACGATTCAACAGACCAGGTACACATTGAGAATGTTTTGCCCCATACATAACACACCAGTTTAATCGACCCCTGGAGCCTACCGTCCGGCAAGTGGCAAAGCGTTTTCTTCGAACATTCCGCGCAATTACTCCAACCCCGACCCAATATCTCGCCTGCAAGCATCCTCAACACATGCTTCGGTACCCACCCCCAAAGACCGAAAGTAGCCGAGTGATCCATTATTTGCAAGGAAGTGCCACAAAGTCATCCTGCAGTCAATGCGAGTATTTGTGCGTGGTGGGGCGGTACTCCGAACCTCTCCCGTGGTTCATTGTTCAATCAACCAAGATATTGGAACGATGGGCCCAGATCGAGAGGCCCGTTCAAGTTGTACCATCGGTTGAGGGTGTGGGGTCCGGATCTGGCGATATCCTAATTCCCTGGTTTCCCTTTTCAGCCAGCACCAGACGATGTTCGGATTACCTTTCCAGCATAAAGACCGGGTTCGCTGAGGTGAAACATCTTAGCATTGAAGCACCAGATTTATTAGACACGGTGCCAAGATATCAGGAACAGCGTTCCTTACCGCATGCGGCAGAGCCCCAACTCACTGTCCCTCAACCGCGCCGCATTCTCTCCAGTTACTTGTAAACCAGAAAGAGCGCGAGAGCAGTTGAGAAAAGTGTGACTCGGCGAGGGAGATTAAATTCCTTCAGAAGACTCTCCCCCCGGAAAAATTTATCGATTAGAGCCCTCTGCCGGAATGGCAAATTGCCCTCAAAATCTTGCTCCCGTGTGAGGCTCTCGCGCAGATCTCGCTAGCCTATCAAGCCACACTTTATTTGACAACGCTAGGCCATATCCGGTTTAACCTGATGCAAGACCCCGGGAGAAGTTTTCGCACACGACAGAGAGACAGGGATAATTAACCGTCAAAATAATAACTCTCATCTACCGGTACTGTACCGGTACTCGAGTACGAGAAGATCTTCCTGGTGCTTGTGCTGCTCAGTCTTAAGTGGCTTACTGTATCTAAACCTCCCGTAATTTCATTCCCGGCTTATCCTCCAAAATCTTTAAAAACTTGTGAGGACTTTCGCGCCCCACAATTGCGCCAGCTACCAAACCGGATGACGAAAAAGGATCAGTAACAAGTGATTTTTTTGTTTCCATACTTCGACGATTTCCCTTTTGCCCACCAGATACCCCCATCCACCACGAGCGCAGCTTCGTCGTGGTACAGTTATGACAGCTACCGTTCTGCGGTACCGGCACGTGATCAAAGCTTCCGGCGTAAGGTATCATATCCGGGTATTAAGGACCGGAGAAATCGCCGGACCCACGGTTCTGGAGAGTTTCACCGTCAGAGGGGCTCGAATACCGGTACTGTATCACTACCACAGGTGCTTGTACGGAGGCGCCGGTGCGGTAGACACGGTTGAACTCGCTCGCTAGTTTTGCAAGTTATATCTAATACCGGGCTCAAGATAATATAACCTGGCGAAACCTAGCGACAACCCAGCCTTCTATTCTTAGTTTGTGTTCACAAAACACGATAGCTTGAGGTGAAGACTACTCACATCCATAATCGGTCTACGGAGTAATGGTGTCAGAGTTCCTCATCAAGCTAGATGTTTAACACAGTCGTTAGCGCCCGAAAGCCTCCCAGTGACCTCACACCCGTTTGCACCTTTTGTGGGGAACTCGGGTACCCCAGGATTCTTTCACTTGGTTACAGCCAAGTTCAGAAGCCTCCCTCTCCACCTTCCTCTTCGATTTCTTACCGGTGCTGGTGCGGGGGACAACCCACTTTCGTCTGTGAACTTTCTCTCAAAAAGTGAAGGCCAATGTGTTGCACACGCGTGCTCTCATGTCCAACGACTATCAGGCAATGATTCCCGCAATTTCGCCCATGACGGCAGTTATCCTGCAGGCGGGTCGCAAGGTTTAGGGTGAGAGAAACGGAACGAGACGGAAATTGCAACCACCATACTAAGTTGATAGGTTCACTATAAAAAATAGTTTCCTCCCACTCCCCCACTCCCCCTCCCACAACTTTACCCTCACTTTCCATAACAACTAAACACAAAAAAAGAAACCTCTGCAATACGAAAAGAAGCAAGATGGGAAAATTCTTTAGCAAACGTTCCTCTTTGCGCGCACGAGATGACCAGGTCACAAATGCAACTGACCTGACACTAAGGCAGTCGTTGCTCCCTTTAGCTCTGGTTACAATTTTGTTTTTCCTTTGGGTAAATAGCCTCACCTTTGGTATAATTATCTGAGCCATTAACGTTTGATAGGGCTTTGCCTACGGTCTTTTAGATGTCCTCAATAAGCACTTCCAGAATACGTTAAATATTTCGCGGTCACGATCATCGGGCCTCCAGGCTGCGTACTTTGGGTGAGCGGCTGTTTTTCTTTCTCGAGTGGAGATAATACTAATTCCTCGTAACAGGGCATATCCCATCGCATCGTTAACATATGCTGGTATCGTTTTGAGGAAATTTTCTTACAAAGCAACATTCATGCTTGGCTTGACCTTGTATGGAATCGGTGCTTTATTGTTCTGGCCGGCAGCGCTAAAGCGATCCTTCGGAGTGAGTTTCCTTCCCTCCTGAGCCGTTCGCCCAGCTATTAGAGAGGAGGCTAACGTGGGAATGATGGGTAGGGCTTTTGTGGCGCAACATTTATTATCGGATCCGGGCTTGGTACACTTGAGACTGCCGCCAACCCATATCTGGCGGGTAAGAAATAGATCCCCTCACATCCCCGCAGATCCATTCCGGTACCGATACTCAGTGACGACTATTATCACAGTATGCGGTCCACCAAAATACTCCGAGATGCGCCTCAACTTTGCACAAGCAGTGCAGGCGATTGGAACTGTGGTCGGGCCTGTCCTTGCCTCACATGTCTTTTTCAAGAACGTCAAGGATAACTCCCTGGAATCTGTGCAATGGGTGTATCTTGGTATCGCGATTTTCGTCTTCCTCCTCGCAGGCGTGTTCTATCTCGCGAACATACCCGAAATTACGGATGCCGACATGGAGCGCCAGATGGAACTCACCGGCGGGGTCTTCATGGAGACAGACGGTAAGCCATTGAAGAGCCAATACCACCTCTGGTGGGCCGCTGGAGCCCAGTTCTGCTATGTTGGGAGTCAAGGTGATCCCCATCCCACACCAAGCTCCTCGGAACGCTCTGCTAACAGACCCGACCAAACAGTCGCCGTTGCCGGCTACTTTGTAAACTACGTAACAGAAACCCGCGGCCACACCTCTAGCGCCCAGGGCGCAAACTTCCTCGCGGTCGCGCAAGGCTGTTTCGCGGTGGGCCGCTTCCTCGGAACGTTCTTCATGAAATTCGCCAAGCCGCGCTGGGTCTTCTTTGCCTTCTTCACGGGCGTAATCGTCTTCCAAGCCGTGGCGGTCGGCGCGCGCAATGACGCGGGTCTCGCCTCCCTCAACCTCGTCCTCTTCTTTGAGTCCATCTGCTTCCCGACAATCTTCACCCTCGGTATTCGCGGACTAGGCAAGCATACCAAGACCGGTTCCACGGTTATCGTAGGCGCCATTATCGGGGGCGCGGTCATACCCCCGCTACTTGGCGCTACCGCCGATCACTTTAACAACACCGGCCCCGCGATGTTTGTTCCATTGGTCTTTTTCGTGCTGGCTTATACTTTCCCAATCGGGGTGAACTTTTACAAGCCGTTGGCGGAGTTGATGGATGGGTTCTTAGAGAGTAAGGTTGGCCAAGGGGGTAAAGGGTTTAACGCTGAAGAGGTGAACGCAGCGGAGATGGAAGATATGGGGGGTGGGAAGAGCGGGGATGTTTAGTAGGGAGTAGTTGCGTTCCAATGTGATTTCATTTGCCATTTTTTCTCCTTCTTTCTGTGAGCAAGCGGTGTTCTTGTAAATTTATATTTCGTGACCCGGATTTAGAGAGTAGATTTTTTAAATAAAGTCCGTGGATCTACACCGCTCATATTTGCTTTATTAAGAGACTCCTTAACAAGGCCCAAATTTGGCCGTTTGCCAATAACTCAGGGCCCGTTTGGTTGCGATGGTTCTGTTTGGTCATCCCATACAAAGTGACCATTTCCAAACGGAAGGACGACCATTTTTATTTGGGGAAACGGTCGCAAAACGGAACGGAACCATCGCAGACAAACAGGCCCTTACCGCCGTTCTCATTGGACAACATAACATGTCATACTTCAGGATTAATCCCGTATTTATACAATTTCGCATAATACTGTAAAATACTGTTTTTTTAACAGTTAAATATTATGAGATAATTATATTATTTGATTGAAGAAAATTGTTCTTACAAAAAACCACAATTTTGCAACAACCACTGCTAGGAGTTGTCAATGGGGAAGAATACATTTTATTGTAAAAGACATAGTCACAAATTCAAGTCTATTTTGAGTAACTAGTTTGATAATAGCCTCATGAATAATATTATACAGTATAATTATTATGATAATAATTATTTGTATAATACTCGTATTTGAATTCCATAGTCATACTATGATATTATGATATCATACCCAAACCTGCCACCCAACACCCTACCCGTGGGTATCGCCACAACCCCATCTCATCACACCCCCTCTTCTCCTGACGCCCCCCATAAAACCACCAAATCCTATGATATCATAATATTATTATTATCATACCTCTCTGCCCCCCCACGAAATACAAATCATCACTTATCATAATACTTGGATTATGATACGCACTTTGTCGGATATGATATAGCACGGCCAGATAGGTTAATAAATAGTATGATTCAAAAAGGTTCAAAACTTGGACTTGAAATTCAATGGTTTTCAAATTCTAAAGTCTCCGCAACCGATATCATTGGAAAAGAAAAACCTCCCTATTAGAGAGAAGGATAAGGAGAATGATATCTTTCTTCTCCCCCATTATGTTTGTGGTTGCAGAGGCTTTAGAACTTGAAAGGTTGGATCCCTGGTGGGGGGGTAAAAGAATGAAAAGAATGATAATGATATTATTATGATACTCGTACATCAGCCTCACACTCTCCGCTTATTAATCATATTGCCATTGCCCAGGAGGTAGGTTTTGAGTAATTATAACATTGTTTCTTACTAAATACCCGTATGTTACTGGTAACATATAACCTACAAAACTAGATATTAACCTTTCTATTAATGGAAGCTGTTACTTCTTTAACCTTCCTCATAATCCATTATGGACAATAATTCGTTACTGGGAACCCTTTTTTCCTATGATAATATGATACTTTCTTGCACTTCAAATCCTGTCGTTGTATCATACCCGGATTTTCGGACCAAAATATATCACTTTTTTTCCAGCCGGCGCGCCTCTTAGGCCACTCAGATCATAATCGTAAATTGGTACGCAGTTACCGGAGCCCAGACAAGAGCTCACGGCGTCCACGACATGGGGTGTCACTCGGTTTTTGCTTTCCGTTGCGAGGATATGGGTGGTTACAAAACTTATAACTACACATCTACTATCAGTGCTAGCTTAATTTATACTAGGTATTTTCTCTAGGAATGGTACTAATTCGCCCAGGACCTCCACTGCGTGTGATACTTCATGAGGGAAACTGCGCTGCCACCACGACAGACGTCCCCTGAAACCATGGGAACCCCCCCCTTTCCATTTCATTACCCCATCTCCCCAGATTCACGATGGTTCACTCACCCGCCGTTTCGTGCGACATTCTGCGGTTCACGACAACTACAAGGGCGAATACACTATTGTACAAGTAATTGTGCCAGCGCTTAAACTCCTATTCTACCAAAACAGGCAGAACACTCTAGGGAGGGAAAAGAAAAGCCGGAAGTCACAGTACCTTAGTCCTAATGGATAGCGTGGCATCGATCTCCTGATGGTATTTTTTAACGTACGGAGGTAAAGGACTGCGCTCACTATTGTACGGGTACGAATAGACAAATATGAGGGTTAAGAAATCGGATCTATTGCCGTAAGCCCTCGCCTCCTCCCGTTCTCCATCTCGCCAACTCGCTACCCCGACAAGCTGAGTGTGGTACACTTGTGGAGGTTTTTAGAGCAAAGGATTGTAATAAGAAGAAAACTAACAAACACCGCCTCGAAGTAACGCCTCACTACCACTGTACTTGTAGTATTCTGTAATCCTGTCCTGCCGCCAGGAGAGAACGCCGAACCCCCTTAGTCGGTGCGCTCAGACCACCGGGACACACCGCTGACAACGCCGATGGACGGATACCTAACTACTGTACCTAGCCGAGCGAGGTACAGAAGTAGGGAAGGCCGAGCGCTGTAGGGGTAAACACTGGTCCTCGGGGTTTTGCCATCCAGCGCTTTGTACTTTGTGGGTCGATATGGCTCCTGGGTACGAAGCTTTGATATGGTTGTATTGTAAGGGGGGTGGTGAGAATGTTCTGCTACGTGGTTGTTTATTTATAGTAGCTTAATTATACGTTTCGCACCTGGCGACAGAGCAGAGGACGTTCCTGCGTCGGGAATTTTTGATTTACACGATGGGTAAGAGTTCGTTTGAGGATGTTAACGTGGGACTGTAAAAACGTTATCGTAACTCGCTTGGGGAAATTCTTTTCTTTTTTTTTTTTTTTTTGAAAGCCCTTCCTTATCCATGGATGGATTTATATTGTATAGAAATACAATCAATCACCCTAGGCATTTCGCGGGTTTCTTTTCTGTTTTTTTCAAAAGTAAAAGCACTAGTATCATACCCCCCAAACCTCTTCCGCAAGTTCTACCGCCAGGCCCGTGTGTATTTTCGATATATGTACGGTGCTCTACCGCCACCACGGTAGAGTATGGAGACCCTGGCAGGATGAGGGCACTACTCGAGTATCATACTTGTGTTCCACAAACCTGCTAAAGGATTGTGGGGTTTCTGGTATGATATGATGTCATGCAATCTTTCCACAACAGCTACCGGTTAGCATAGCAGGATGACCTGGGGATTCGCATCTTAACTATTCTCAGCGAGTGTGGGGTGGGGGGGCGGGGCATTTATGGTACACACAACCTGCGGCCTCCGGGGGAGCATACGAGTACCTGATACCACCACCTCCGATTGCGTGACCCCAGATTGAGCCCAGGGGTCCTGCACCAGTTTACCAGGGATACTAAGCTCACCGCAAAGCGCGAATTTCTCCTTCCATCCCGCCCTCAACTTCTACTGCTAACCCAGGTTTTATCGACGAGTTATATTACATTCCCCCATCTGCTCAATCGTAGCGCATACCGCGATACCATGCCGCATGAAACCTCCACCTCAAGTAGTCTTTCCCGATCGATCGTTGTGATTCCTGGCACTCGTGAACTAAAATTCTTGTTTGTGATGTCTTTCGCGTGCTCCCTTTCTCACATGCCACTGATGAGAGTTGCTAGTTGGGCTACCCGGTAGCGTGCTAGGTGCTGGCATAGTACAATTGAGTTTAATGATATCAGCTTCATTATTGGGGGGATGCGAGCGGGGGTGTGTCGGTCTCTTTTTTGTTTCGTGTTGCAATCATGATACTGACATCTTAGAATCAACTCTCCGAGCCATTGAATTCTGCCGGTGGTCCCGGAAGGTTGCCAAGCCGGACGAGCCAAGTCGAGAACAGAGTAATTCCGAGACAGGAAAGGCTGGCTTGGCGGTTCCCGGGCGGAGCAGACCACAAATGTCCATACGAGTAGTCTGCAATACCCTCTACAATACCCGTAACGCTTGGCTAAGTAACCTCGAGTACAGAGAGGCTACCGTATCCAATAGAATCTCATCAAAGTCCCCGCTACCGGTAAGACCTATCCCCTAGTTTACACCAGAAATCATGTTAGTTGGGTTATTGAAGTAGGGTACTGTTCGTACAAAATTGGTGGGGGGTCAAAATTTTCCGCCCACCCACCACCCCAGTAGTTGGACCAGTGCTGTGGGCAAACCGCCACCAAACGTTGTTTCACTGATGGACTCCGGGAGTGTAGAGACCTAAATGGCTTGCGGACTGGGTATTAACTATACACCATATCCCCTCCTTCGAGAATCTACTCGCAGAAGAGCATTTCTTGTGTTATAGTGCTAAGAACGGAAGCCGGTTATTGTTAGTGTCACTATTCCACAAGTGACTTTTGGCTCTAGAATGGTACGGATCGAGCTCCTAAGAAAACCTCCTCTGGCTTCTTTACGCGGTTTGAGTAGATTTTTTTTTTCGGCTCCAAGTAACCTCCAAATCGCCGATTTCGGTTAGCCCCTAAAAAGGCTCGAATCAATTACTGCATTGAGATCGACTTGATTCCAATTGTGGCAGGTTCATACCACCTAGCTTTTGCTCACTCAATATCCACTTCGTTTATCCATTCTCAACCTCAGTTCCGATTTGCAAGGAGGTTTGGCCACCCCCCAGCAAGTATTATTTTTTCCTCCCCTATGAAAAATCACCGCTCCACTGCCCAACCGTGCAAGAATATCGCATTCTGGAAAATCCTATCGTGCGTGCAAAACCCCTATCCTAAGCGCAGCAGGGAAAACCACACTATCGGAAGCGCACAGACGCATATACCGCTATAGTATTGCCAATTCTGAATGAATCAGATGAAGTAAATTGTTCATCCCTTTGCTTTGAACAGCCCAGTGGATAAATAAAGCCCCCGGCACATCATTTCTGTAATGAAAGGTAACTTTACCGCCAGCGCCGCCTGATAAAGCCAAAGTCCTAGCTCATATCAACCATTGTAACCCGAATAAGTCTAAAAACTCCAGTATATCTGTGGGCCATCAATGTTTTCAAGGAAGTGCCTAGTGTTTTGTCGTCCTCACCACAATCTTTTGGTTTTGAAAAACTCACACACTCGCCGGACCAGGTACCGGCAGTGCAAACACGGGACGTTGCAGATGTAACGGGATGGTGGTAGACACCGATTATGCATATTGGGTCCGCATTAGCATTGTTTGAAATTTAGGGATTGTGGTGGATATCTTACGTTTTATTATATTATCAACTCTTCTCTTATGTGTCTTTCACATTTTTCGCCGACACCCTCTATAAATACCATGCACAGACATATGCGCTCCTTCGCTTGTTGGGTGATATTAATCTCTACTCATCCTTTTGTCACTCTCTTGCCGCCCCCCCAAACAGAAATGAATACGCCGGCGCCCAGACACTTGCTGCACAGACTCCATCCACGATTTCTTCCAAGGTTTTTGGGATTGAAGCTACCTTCCAAGGGGTATGCGATGAAACCGCAAAACCACTCATCATAGCGTATACCGGATGGTCTGCTTTGCCATCCATCCTACCATATCTCTCGTCCACCCTATTACCAAAGTCCTTAATCCTTTGTTTCATTTCCCCCTGAGCGTCATCAAGGTGACTAGGTTTGTAGCTCACTATAGCGAAAGCTAACTAGATATTAGCACGGTATTGGTATCCAAGGAGGGTTTCCAAGCTCACCATCTCCAGCTGTCCAAAGCTCTCCCTGATATGGAACTCAGTAGGGCCACAGGACTGAAAGCCTACTATAGAGTGAGTGGGTTGGATAGTCTACTCGGCAGGGGAGTGAATATATTTTCCTATTGGCTATTATTGTCGGTATTGTGCGACTAGGCACCCAGTTAGAGCAGTTTATAAGCTAGTAAAACTTCAAACTCACCGGAGTAGTACTAATCGCCCAGCGAAAAGGGATTGGAGAGGGTGGCGGTGAGCACCCATAAGTTTTAATGGCTGGCGTGCAACATGAACATGATGATTTCCGGCTACCTTTCGATTCTGGTGAATTCAGCGAGCCATTCTTGAATACTGTAGCCAGCAGCCGAGACAATGTGATCACAGTCAGACCCACCTAGTCGCGGTGCCGCAGATGCTTGATTGTTGTTGTGCGTATTCCCTGGCGGTTGCTGGTTGTTGTTGCTCACCGTGGTTGCTTTTTGTGCTTGATCACCGGTCATCAAATTGATGGGCAGAAGGGACCCCGGCCCCGATTGTGCCGGGGAAAGCTCGGTGGTCCTTCCGCAAGCGCCAAGATGCGCTAACGGATTCAAAGTTGCAAAGAAGGTCTTCGGTGATCGAACCCGGGGGTTTGAGAGGGGAGGTTTGAATCGGGCCTTCCGAAAATGGGGTTCCAAGGTGGGGTTCTCTAGTGTTTTAGTAAGCAAAAATAGAAGGAAATATTTATCGCTCAGAAGCGGGGAAAGTGGCGCCGATTACCAAAGATCCCAAAAGCAATAATCATATCTGTTCCATCGGCAAATTTGGATCCAGCACGTGTACAAATACAGTACCATCTGGAGAAAACTGGAGGTACTTGCGAATTTCATGGATAAAGCACCTTAGCGCCAAGGATTCGCTTTGGTAGGGCCTTGGCATTGAAGCCTCCGGATAGTAGCTACTCATGAAATTAGAGCGATTGCGCTTCGTGCATAAATGAATGTTAGAAGTCAGAAGAGGGAAGACTTGGCAGCCATGCCGAGGCAACGCCAGAGGAAAGCACGGAATATCATACGTGATGACAAAAAGTTCTTGCGGCGAAGTAGTTTTCTTCCTTTTGAAATATCCGGCAAGAGTTCCCGGTTCTGCCATGACTTCTAACTTTCCCGGCGGAGCGCTATCATTATGATCAGAAAAGCGGTTAATGCAGCCATGTTTTCTTCTGATCGGGAAGGGGTTCTATCTTATAATCCCCCCGGTTAGCAAACCTGTCCTAATTCCTTTAGTAGTTTTTTGATGCGACCTCCTCTCTTCTCTGCAACATTGAATCACATCCTTAGAAACCCAGACTCGCGCCAAGTCTTCTGGGGGGGGGCTGGGAGAGCCTACCGATATCTGCATGGTGCGGGAGATCTTTTGGGGCGCATGTGCAGAACAAAAGAGAAAGCACTATAACTCTAATTGGTCAGCTCGCCCGGAAGACCTGAATACACAAATTCTCTGAGGGACAAAATCGTAACGATAAAATCGAAATGGCCAGGCTGAACTACAAGTTCCAAACAACTGGAAGCAAAGGCCGGGAAGCAAACTTGAATAATATCATACTACCAGCGGAGCTCCCCACACTACCACCACCATGTCAACTAATATCAACTCTAAAGGGAACCTCTTAATATTGACTGCAAAATTTGGATCCCGGGCCAATCTTTGATGACCGGTTATATATTCTGGATAGTATCAGGTTCTTGGTTGAGGGCTCATTTCTGCATAAATTTGTTCTGGTATCATAGCTATGGTAACTTAAACCGGACTTTTTATCTGTGGTATCATAAATAATGACAGAAGGCTCATGTCATGATACCTATTATTTTGATCTTGATTTTCTTCAATTATATTGCTCAATCGTCCCCCATGCTTGCCAAGAACAGTCTTGGCACTACCGGCACCCTTGCAACATGAGCATTACAAACAAATCCTGCCAGGTTCACCCAGGCCCTCGCCTGCAAATCGGCAAGGGACTGGGTTTCCGAGACTACCGCGGGCATGATGAATACCCGAGGGCGAACAGGGAGGGATGAGTAACAGGTGTTTTTTTTCTTCCTTCTCGTTACCCTACTTTGACGAATCAGCCTTCCTGCCTGCTCGATATCCCTATTAGTCAGCCGCCGGTATTCACGCCCCCGCCGAAGACACTAATGAATATGCATATCATATGCCATATCTAGGTGCCATATGAGAACAGCACTAACACAACTCCTCACTCAATAATAAGAACTCCACAGAGGTGAGCCTCTGAACCCCCCCCCCAAATCGAGAATATGGCGGGGAACCCGTAGCCCGACCTGGCGGGAATCCATACTGACTGAGTGCTTGCGTGAAAGCAGAGTTAAGGCGCAACGGGCATTGGATTTTGCTGCGCTTTTCCGTTGATGAGCACCATAACATAATTTGCGCCGAGGTAATGGTGCCTTGAAATTCCAGGCATGGTCTCATTGGAGGTTAATTCCTAGGCAACCCCAGCATTATAACATGTTAGAACACTAACGCAAGTATACCAGGTTATCCCTTACTGTTACACTCTTTGCATAAGGTATCGACCAAATTTCAACATGTGTAAGACTCCAAAACTTTAAGTTGTTACGGTTCACCGAGGCTTCTATTGAGGAGATATATTTTTTTAAGAAATAGATATGCTAATTTATGCGAGACTATTCACTCACGTATTCGCTCCCGTCAGGTTGCAAGTACCTTGACCGTTTGAATTCCGTTGAGGATTTATGGCCTGTAACCCTTAGATCCGTTATGGCGATCAGGAATACCGCTTGAGCTCCCCAAATGTATTTCATGCTAATCCCTTCATGATAGTAGGGGTATCCGATACCCCGCGCATAGCTTTATATCCTCAAAAGTGAGTATTCGCTGTGGTGCGTTTGACTTTATAAAAATTTAATATCTAATTAATCGCGGTGTCTGCTCACTTCACCCCGACTATCTACTATTCCCTCCGGAACCGAGTTCGTGCAGCCGTTTGATTACTAATATTATGTACGTATTTAATTCTTTAACAAATGTTTTATTTCCTATCGATCTTATAACCTCCGGTGTGACTGTCAACTTTAGGCAAATACTCCAATAGAGAGCTCCTCTTCTAGGCGGGACCTAGGAGTGCTATCGTAATCACCAATTGCATGGGTAGCCTTACCAGAATTCTCTCTTTTGGTGCAACAGCAAGCGAAACACCATCTTTCGGTAGAGTCGAGTTTCCCCACCATAGTCGATTTCTAATTGGTCACTATACGCACTTGCCAAAAGTCATTGTTGACAATATTTCTTTTAAGCGTGTATACCCTCCTATAATACTAGCCACCATGACCTCAAGGTGAGATGGAACACAACAAACTCAACAGGAATGCGTACGTGGACACAAAAATAAAGGTGGCGAATAATAGTAGTCTCCGGCGGGAACTTGTAAGCTGGGGGAGACGAAAGAAAGACCAAATGGATAAAGCGGTCGGGGTGTAGTCCAAGCACAACTGAACACGAGATGTTGATGAACTAGACGATCGATAGAGACGCTAGCTGAGGACAGCACCAAGGATGTATATATCTCCGTGAACGGTCAATATCTCCGTGAACTAATAGAGGGCCCCGTGAACTAAAACGGTTGAACGGGGCACTTCCGGCAATGGAAAAAAAAATCTGCGGAAAAACTAACAAACCAAGCGAATAATCCATTGTCACACCGGAGGCTCTATGGCCACCCCAATAATGCCAATGCCCGTTGCCGAATGACTTACCGTACCACCAAACAATAAACTGAACCAACCACCACAAACCTGATCCCCCATAGCAACGGATCCCAACGAAACAAGGCCAACACCCAATCCTACGCCTCCCAGAGCATGATGTGGAAACAGCAATCTATTGTACCATTATGTTCCTAATCACCGTACACGTTAAACTCATGCGCCTTATACCTTCATGCCCTAATCGCATGCCCTACCAGCAATCCGGCATATTCAACCACAATACCGACATTCATAACTGGACCCCGGAGAAAATTGCCTCTCGCCGGGGGCCAAACTCTGGTGAAGTTGCCGAAGCAGCACCAGCTCCTGTCACATCTGTATCCGCTACCTGAATAACATAAACCACGGAGCGTAATTTTTCTCCTCAGCTAGTTCTGGCTTTGTCTAAAACTAACAAAGCCCCCTCGTATTTCCAGCCGGCCTTAGCCATTCGGAGCATTGAAGGAGGTATTCGTACTCGCCACGATACCTCAAAATTCTGCTAAATGCGCAGTCTGTCCACGCTTTCCTCCAAACTCTCCTTTGGAACTAACTCCTTTTGTTCGGGATATTAGAGGGGTGTCGTAGTTGAGGTTGTGCTTACCCCACAATTGGTTGCACCGCTACCGATCGATTGTGCCAAAGGACTAACTTATCCCCGCATTTAGCTGTAATCAGCCCTTATCGAACTTCACCCTCAACCGCTGCAAATCGTACAAGCACCAACCCTAGTAAATAGGTGGTAAAACCACAAGATCATCGAAAAAACACATGCCAAACCGGCCAAATTCACCCTGGGTACGGTCTCGGGTCCGGCGGGATCTCCGGCTAAGCTCTGCGAATAAATATGATAAATACGGGGAACGGTACGCCATTGCAGTGGGGATGGGCCGACTCGGTGCGCGGTTAGCGGCTCCCATTTTGACGAGCCAACTCAAAGAAGTAGATACCGGGTCTGATCTGGTCAGTTGCTGATATCTTTTTAGGTGTGACAACCTACGCTGTTCTCTCCGGTGTGGGGAAAAAAAATGAGTACTCGAGTAGCAGTTGAGAGCGTAGGTTTTGGGAAGCCTACCTTACTCTTCGCATACTGTGATAAGTTTGCACTTGTATGGATAAATTGCCCAGGATCGCGAGCGAAGCATGCACGCTGGAATGAAAGTTCATCCCAATAAGTAAAATTGCCAAGCCCGCTGCATGTCGCATGGCACCCCCCAGCCTAATTCCAACTGGTAAGAGATTCTCAGTTCATGTTCTGCATACCCAGCTGCTCTCATATGGTGCTGTTCAGTGGTGTACTGCACCGGTCTTTGATTGCACTCTATTACTCGAGTATACTCACTAGATCTTAACTTCTAGCACTACTCCCTGTATCTCAGTTCTAAATACCAGAGCAAAGGATAGCCAAAAGATCCATTTGCCACAGAAGTCAATCCACTTTGCGAGTAGAGGACTTCCAACCCTACCATCCAAAGTTAATTATTGTGGGTACCGACGCTCGTATGTTACTTACCATCCTCTTCCCAGGTGTGTTGCAAGGGATCCAGCAAATATTTCCAAGCCCCCACAACTAACCATTGTTTTGGGAATATGGGCAACCTTCCTATGGTAGTCACCGGATAGCACAAGAACACACTCCTCGTAGCACTTAATCAAAGTTAGAGAAGCGAGGGATTCAAAAGTAAGGCCAATGGTGCTCAGAGAATTTTTACCGCCTCTCCCCTGTTCATTCACCCCGCCCTGCGACTGGGGTTTCTTTTAGCTGAGGGGTTGTGTTGGGCGTGGAGATTGCGTGCGGTTAAAAGCCTTCAACTAGCCTCATTCGCATGCCCCGGAGAATGAAAAGATACCTCATTCTCGGTCACGAAACCACCATACCGGTACCGGGGTATTTCAAAAGGAGAAGAAAAAGAAACATGGATTGATCATGAGCAATCGAGGTCGCTCAGTTCATCTCCATTCAGGAGCCCCCCTCCCCCCCGGGCACCCCGCCTCTGAGGCCCTTTGGGGATAAGTAATCGAAGGGCCGTTGGTTTCACGCTCTGGGTAGGCGACATGTGTTTCCGTGTGTGATACTTCGCTACTTATCGGTAATACCCATGAGCCCGAAAGTATACTAGGGTTTGGTGCCGGGGAAAACGCGTGAGATGTGACACGACAGTACCATCAGCCTGTTACTGAATATTTGGTTATAAAGACTCGATTACCTCGCTACCGGTTCGAGTGTTCCTCCTCCACCCTTTCTTAGTGTGCTCAATTCCTTTATACCCTTTGGGCTGAGAACACTCTCGATTCGAGAATAGGAGTTCGGGAGCTTCCTTGCGCAAAATATTAACTATGGGGTACCGAGTGAGGAACATCTATGCCATTTGCTCTTTCGCAGCCATTGGTGGTGGTCTTTTCGGTTTCGATATCAGTTCCATGGCTGGTATACTTGGAACCAATGCCTATAAGAATTACTTCGGTAATCCCCTGGGCGCTAGGGTAGGTTTGTTCTCTCTAGATTGTTAGTTTGATTTTATCAATCTAATTATTACGGTTAGCAAGGAGCTATCACCAGTGCGATGCCAGCTGGTTCGCTGCTTGGTTCCCTCGTGTCTTCCTACCTCGGAGATTACTTCGGCCGTAAACGGGCCATCCAAATCGGAGGCATTATCTGGATCCTAGGATCAACGTAGGATTGCCCCAAGGAGTAATACTAGGAGGAGGTGCTAACGTAAATCGCAGAATCCAAGCAGCTGCCCAAAATGTGGGCATGTTGGTAGTCGGCCGTATTATCTCTGGAATTTGTGTCGGTATAACTTCTACGATTGTCCCCGTCTACCAATCCGAGCTTGCACCCAAAGAAGTTCGTGGTCGAATGGTCTCCCTTCAACAGTGGGCTATCACCTGGGTATACCCTCTCGGTCCCCTCAAGCTCCCAAAAATATATATCTAACTCCACTTTGAAGGGTATTTTGATCCAATATTTCGTTCAATATGGTTCTTCCTTCTACGGAGGTGGCCCCACAAATAAGCACCAAGGCCCAGCCGCATTCCGCATCCCATGGAGTATCCAGATTATCCCCGCTGCTATCCTCGTTGGAGGCATGTTCTTCTTCCCCGAATCTCCACGTTGGCTAGCGGTTAAGGATCGGTGGGAGCAAGCTCTTCGTGTCCTGGCCGATGTCCACGGAAACGGGGACCTGAACAACCCAGTCGTTTTGGCAGAGTACCAGGAAATCGAGGACATTATCCGATTCGAACGTGAGGAGGCAATTTCATCATTTGCCGAACTTGCCAAGCCCAGGATTCTCAGGCGAGTTTTCCTTGGTATGAGTATCCAGATGTGGTCTCAACTTTGCGGCATGAACGTCATGAGTAAGCTCTCCTAGAGGATCTGCATAGAGCAGAATTTTCCTGACAGTCTAATAGTGTACTATATCGTCTACGTGATGGAGGGTGCTGGTATCAAGGACCCTCTTCTTACCGCTTCCATTCAATACATAATCAACGTTGTCATGACCGTTCCTGCTATCATCTGGATGGACAAGTGGGGTCGCCGTCCCACCCTCCTGTTCGGTTCTTTCGCCATGATGTCCTTGCTCTTGATCTCCGGTTCTATCCAAGGAGCGTATGGTCATCCCGAAACAGATCCATCCTCTGCCATCACCTGGATCATGCAAAACAAGGGGAGTCAATCCAAGGCCGTCGTCGCTTGCTCTTATCTTTTCGTCGCTACCTTCGCAATCACCTGGGGCCCCGTTTCCTGGACTATGCCTGCTGAGGTCTTCCCCAACAAGGTGCGAGCCATGGCCGTGTCCCTCTCCACCGCGTCCAATTGGTCCTGGAACTGCGTTTTGGCCTTCGCCGTCCCACCACTACTCAGAACCATCAATTGGAAAATGTACATGATCTTCGCTGCCTTCAACGGTGCAGCCTTCGTTCATATGTTTTTTACGGCACCTGAGACAAAGGGTGTTACATTGGAGGAGATGGACGACGTCTTCGATGTTCGTAGCTCCATTAATCGCTTCTCTTTCAATGCGTCTGTTTTTTGTTTTGTTTTGTTTTTTCTGACTAATCTCCCTTCTCAAACAGAGTGGCCGCCCACCCTGGAAAACCCGGTCCCCGGTGTCCCGCCTCGACAACCTCCAGAAGGACATTGCGGCAGGAAACGTCAAAGTCGACATCGGAGCCGCCACTGGGCGCCGCACCGAGATTCACCAGGTCCCCTCCAAAGAGTAGTTTTTTTCTTGCATGTCCACGAAGGAAAGGAAATATTGTGTAGCTTCCTATTTCGCCTCGAGCGATATTAATTATTTTTCTTACAAAAAAACCTGCAGGAATGTGAATAGGTTTTGAGCGATTAATTCAAAAAGGACGGGAATGATTACACCCAGAAAGCATATTGTTTTCCTGAGAGAATTAGTACGTCACGGAAAGTCGACGGAGTGCACATCTTTCACGAGCCGACGCCATCCCGAAACTTTCCATTTTCCCGAAATTCTACCCGCGTCATTTCCAGAAGCGCAAAGAAATCGTTGAGGCTCCCTTCCACCACATTATGCAGCCCAAGCTCCCGGTTACAATCAAGGTGCACGAAAGAAGAAGAAAAAAAAGATTCCGATCCCTTTACGAAACCTTTCCGGGAGATCCGAACCCTCTACTATGTCTCGTCGTCTTAGTCAGCAAACAGGCATAAAGCCACTCATCCACACACACATTCCGGTTGGCTCTCCAAGTTTTTCTGTACTGTACAGTACCGTCATAGTGTTTCACAATCAACTCGAAAAATTTCCATCAAATGTTATTGACGTACCCGAGGTCCTTAGAGCATATGAAGTAAACAGAGGCATACGGAGAGAAAGTCAATGACATGTTTCAGGGAGGGGGGGGTACGGACAGCTCACATAAAATTTCTACTCAGATCCCCTGATCGACGATAACAGTGACCCACTTTCCAGAGGTGATGACTATCATCACCCACAGTCGGGAGTATAGACCTGCAGAATCAGCCAGAATTGTAAAAATGCTACGTAATTGGTATGATACTGTAGATCTTTCTCTTCCCCGAAGAATTGAGCCTCAGTGGGTTAGGGTTATAACCCTCGTCACATCCAGCAGTTCAAAAAGTTGCTATGATGGACATCCTGTTTGATTCTTGGAAAATTTAGACTTTGGGTGGATATCAGGGGCGTAGGCAGGCAAAAACAAGGAAACCTAGGCTTATCCCGAACGAGTCTGTAGAAATAGGCTTGTTTTATGGCTGCAGGGTCGGAATCCAGTGGGGCATGATAGAACACGAAATAAATTTTGAGCTTCGTTTTTGAACCGACAATGTGAGGCTAGCCTCTGGGGAGCCATTATTGCACAGTCCTGCATATCCTCCTCCCTTTAGCGTGCACCACGGTTAAAGGCTCGCCAGAGGAAAGCATTCCCGCTGCGACGGGGGTGCTACCCAACACCGGATACATCTGCGGTATGACAATGCAGGAGGAATTTCATAATAGTGTGACGGGAAATAATCCTCTCCTGGTGTGACGGTACGGGATGCCTTGATGGGCCTTTGGGATTATAATGGGCAATTCTATTCTTCAACGAAGAAAGTGCTCCATTCTCTCCATAACATCTGCTCATCACAAAGTGTC
The DNA here is from genome assembly GCA_006112555.1 of Tuber indicum. Lineage (NCBI taxonomy): Eukaryota > Fungi > Ascomycota > Pezizomycetes > Pezizales > Tuberaceae > Tuber > Tuber indicum. Next base: position 1,049,604 of record VBSK01000383.1, read on the forward strand.
GGTCTCTTTCAGTATCTGTACTGTCTGGCCCACTGTGCGGTTTCCAGCACAAAAAACGCCCCAATTGCATCCAGGCGCCCATTCACAAATTGCCAATGCCAACGCTCGAGTATAGTAGTGCACAAAAATACAGCACTCCATCCCCTACTATACACTCCCGGGAGAGCCGTTTATTTCCCCGCTCGGAGACGGCCAGACTCTATTAGCCATACGTGATGAACCAATCACACATGGCCACACTTGTCCGAATTTGTTCAGGTTAACTGTAAATCAAGTCCGGTTACCGGTAGCCGAGTACGAGCGGTCACTGTCATCTCCACAATACCGGGGGCTTCGGGTGTTGAAATAATAATTACCGCAGCAAAATCATAATGGGATAACCCGCCTAGCTTTTTCAACCCATTGACACTTCTCCACGCCCACTAGAGAGAAACCCAGCCCCCGAGCTCGCAGAAAATCTTGGCTTTGCTGTTGTTATGGTACAGTACAGTATGCAGCTAGCATCGCATTGCCGGGTATGGTGGAACGCCACCTACTCCCGGCAGGTTAGAAATACGAATCGTCTGGGGAGTTTTTTTTTTTAACAGAATTGAATCGAGGGGATATAGAAACTGCACCGTCGTTTCTGCCTCGCATTTTCTAGTCCAGCGGCGTACAGTACCTGGTTGCTCCGTCATGTCCGGGGAGCCGCCGGGCCCGGAAGCGCGATACCAATCAAGTCTGGATCGGAAAGGTTTCCAGCTCGCTACTGGCATTTCAGGTCCGGAGTTTGAGCGCTTGAAATGCAACGGGGCGACCAACCTAAAACATTGCTGCAGCTTCGCCAAGACGACAGCTAGTTCCGAGCCGGTTGTGTTTTAATGAGTAGCATTAGAAGAAAGAGGGGGTTCGGTGCTCACGAGAGTCATTGAGATCTAACTAAATTTACTTCCCTCTTTCTATTACCACTAAGCATCGAAGAATATCCACTTGACTTGACAAAGCGACAGATAGAACAGTGGGATATTTGCCCTTAACTTCGGTTGTCCCCCCCGAATTTTCTTCTCCCCGGCGGCCCCGCCCTTTGATGTCTGAGGACATACTTGTACGAGTCGATTGGAGATAATGTGATTCATCCCACACCTCACTTTGCGAATCTCAATATCTCGCACAAGGATCGGGGACCAGATGACAAAGGGTGATGTCAACTACAGGGGGTACTAGATGCATCGCCGGAGTTTTTTTTCCGGTAGCTCAGGATGGTGAGGGACAAATGTGATCGGGGGGACATTCATTCTGGCTCAGGGATAGTATATTAATTTGCAAAGCGTGGCTCCATTCTAGGGTAACCCCCAGGTAGGCCGTGTGAACCCTTCAGCGAGTTGACACCCTCAGAGATGCGAGACTTGGCAGCAAAAGCTCACCGATTTATGATATCCGTAACTACAATAGCAAGCCAAGCCATGGCCCGTCTCGCTGAAGGTTCCCTCGGTCTAAATCAGTATTGATTATTTTTGCCAAGGGAATTATCAGTCTCTAACATGTCCCTGACACTTCCCTGCAATCACGTATATGATATGATATCATACCAAAAGTTTAACCAATTTCTAGGCTAAACCCCGATATCTTCGTGAAAACTTGAGATAAGCTACAAGTGCGGCTGATAGCTATATCCGTCACGTGAAACCTGATAAGAAAATTTGGTGAGCCTTCTTGTTGCTGTGTGCCCAGATACGACACGTGACTGACATATCGGTCTCACTAATATGATAGGCTACCACTACTCGACTAGTTTTTCCCTACTACGTAGAGAATCCACCCCATATAATAGATTAGTAATTCTCATGGGAGTGGTTATTGAAAATCTTTTTGGGAATATTTTCTAGACAAATAACTCTAGCTACTGCAGATGTCACTCACCACATATGCAACGAGATACCCCCACAATAGTTCAACCCACATCATAATATCCTCCGGGGAGCGCACTTTCGACTCAGAGCGCACATACTCGAAAGTGTAAGTCGGAAATCGACAGACAACCGCATCAGCATCACCCTTCTCCCGATCTGGTGACCTTTCTGCTAGGCCCCTCTTTTCGCCCACATTCGGGGTCACCTCCAGCACTTCCAAGACCTGGCTAAAATAAAAGAACAAGTCAATTGATCCTCGTTCCGAAGGGTTAAACCTACCGCCGGCGCCACATCGAACAGCCCAAGGCGCCTAAGCGCTGGCGGTATGGGTTTTCCGAGCGCCTTGGTATCTAAAGCATTGACCGAGCCGGGCCAGATCAGTTCTGGCATCCTCTGTGGGGTACCTATTATGATATCACAGCTTTCACCGTATTCACGACGAACTGGGTGGGTGACGAACGAGGATATTTAGTCAACAAAGAGGGAAATGGTCAAAGTAGGATAATAAAAATTACTTGTCCCTGATGTGTCCGCCGCCGGGGCGCCCAGTTTCGCCGTGGGTAATGTGAAGACTATTGATTGTGCAGTGCGTGGAACTGAAACCGAGGCCGGAGGCGGAGGTGGTTTAATACTGGAACAACACAACGTGCCTAAGGGTGGGCGTTCCATGGGACGGGGGGTCAGTGGTGCCGTACCGGTAAGGTCGCGTTGGGGGGCATGTCGGTCATGTCGGCAGGAATGTCTGGAGGTGGGGTGCGCAGAGTGTTACCAGGGTTCATTGCGTGTTATTATAACTACCATCAGCAGATCTGCTCAGATAGAGCTTGGTTAAGGGCTGTGCGCGAGTGCTTGTGTCTGGTAATTCGGGAACTCTTGTGCGTATCCGCGTTCTAGACCAGCCCTTTAGCAACATACCCCCCCAACACCATTTGAGGTGGTTAGCGGCTCAGCGGCAACCAACCTTACCTCAGGCAGGAGGTATCATACTCGTACAGGAACTTCCCCCAGGGATCCGCAAAACACCGGCATATAGCAAAACAATCTATGCCTACAGGTATCCGTATACGAGCTGTTGGAAATTGAAGTAGATGAAGGAGATAAAACCAGTGGTTGTTGCAGAGGTAATGATTGAAAGGAGGTTTTAGGAAGTGGATGAAGATAGCTCTGATGAAGATGAGAGAGCCTTGTATTGTATGTGTAGACAATAGAGAGAAGAGAAGCGAGGAGAGTTTCGTACAGGAAGTAAAGAGTGGAGATGGTTAACTTAGGAGAAAGAGGGAAAAAAAGATGGAAAAACATTGAGGTGAAAACTTTTCACTGCTTACGCATCATCATAATATTATGAGAGGTACCACACCACCGGAGTTTCAAGATACGGGTATTTAGCTGCCATTTTCAACACGAGCGCTCATACGAGTACAAACCCGCGACCCCCTTTCGGTTATTTCTTGCCTAGCACGGTATGACTACCAGACAAATTTTTCTAGTATCCTACATTGTGAGTATCAGGGTGTGCTCTCACCAAACTTCAAGGCTATTTTTTCCAGATGCATGTATCAGATTAAAAACAAAAAACCACTCACCTACTCTCTCAAGGTAGGGCCATATATCTGTACTATTTGTTTCCTCAATGTTCGTTTTTGCGATTCACCGATTAGGGATCGTGCTTTGATCTTCTAGGACCCGGTTTGCGACCCCTTTGAACCATACTATAACAAATTTTCCAAGTGCGGGGTGAAGATCCCGCCACCATTACTCATCCTGTCTCCACTCGGCTCGTCTCCGTTCGAGTGGTTGCAGAACCCAGGATACCGTTGGCTCATCCTTGCCGGTAGCTGGAGTTGCACACTGAGATCATTTGTCCGATTGCGCCAACCGAAGCGGTCGACAGCGAAGAAACAGATTCTTGGGAGAAGAGGAGAATTCATGATTTAGGCAGTGATCATAGCACTACCCGGGCGCCAAGATATACCGGAGGCAAGTTTTCTCTGCTATTGCTGGTTGACGGAGCCTACTCGTAGCATCGTGCCATTCCCGGCCGGGGAAAGAAAAAAAACAAAAAACAGGGTTATCCAGAATAATCCTCAATCGCCCAACAATGCTGAAAATTCAAGATATTGCGTGGATACCCTCGTGCCCCCGGGAATTGCTCGTGCTATCGTAATAATATTGTGAATAATCTTAAGAAATTTCCTAACAGCGCCCCCCAAGTTAACCCCCAGTTTTTTCTATGGGAACGGGTGTACTCCCGAGTTGCGATTCTGGTTAAAATAAATTGTAGAGCAAAAGTAATATGATAATAATATTATGTATGTTCCCGAAATACAAATGCTGGTGGAGGAACTATAGGGTCAGTGTATAAAATTATTTCCACCCCAATGTCAAACCCCCAGTTGATATCGATTAGAGAAAGTTTCCAATCTTCGTGTGTAACCAGCCTTCTAACCACTATTTTCCCCCCTAGTGTGTTATTATATCTCCATGACATGCCCCTCGGGCCGCTCGGGGACATGCTCTAATTATCGGGTTTGTGTCGTCGCCCATTGAGGCCCTTATCCGCCAGTAGTTTCACCTGGCACCAGCGAGTGTATGGTTCCGGGCACTTGAAATCCTAAATCATCACCATGTATCCCAATTCACTTTGCTTACTTTGGCCCTGTTTGGCAACGCCGCAAGCGTTCCGTTTTGTGACCGTTTCCCATATGGGGGGACACACATTCTTCCGTTTCGAAGCGGTCACTTTGTATGGGGCAATATGACAGAAAGGTTGTATCCAAATATAGCCTTCATATCATGCACAAGATATAAAATACTGGGGCTTCTCTGAGATAATCTCAACCATAAGTCGCATGGGCAAAGTTTTTTGCTATTCTCACGAATATTACTCTCGCTGGCGATCAGAGAACGTAGAACTAGAGATTGGTTCCCGAGCACTTCGGTGAAGCTACAGTATGTCTTGCTAATGATGTGGCTGTGGCTGTGAATCATCATTTTGTTCGGCTTTGGTTAATATCACGTGCCCGGCAATAACATATCATACCAGCACACTCCTTCGGGGCTGCCCAAGTTGGGGAAAATTTTGTTATCATACCTCGATTACACTAGATGTTAACAACTGCGGATACGGTACTTGAGGCCAGTACCGTATGATGCTGGCACAAGGCAGTGACCCTTTAACCGGAATGATAGAGATCTATCTGGCTCGTTAACCCTGAATAACCGTTCGGTACGTAGCTTTTTTTTTTCTATATAACTTATCGTTCCAGGCTTTCTGCCTCTAACCGATGAGCCGCACTTACTCGAGGACCCTGCCCAAGCAGGCACCCCAGCCCCCGCAAGTGCGACACTATTTTACCCTCAGCGGGAAGAAAGAAATCTCCTCTCTCATCCGCACCTTGTTCCAAAGCCCCCCCCTCTTCCTCCTTCATCTCTTCATTCTCCCACTTACGATCCCCCGCATCCGAGGAACCGCCCGGTCGCGCTACCACCATCCCGGGCTTGTCTAACTTCCCCTCTACCAAACCGCTCCATAGCCCCCCACCGGAGCTTGTGCGCGAGTACCGTATCGTTTTGTAAAAGTCGGATCCGAGCTGAGGACAACCAAGCCAATGGGCGAGGAGAATTGCCACACTCTAAGCAAATACCGAGCTGTGATCGGGCAGGACCGCACTAGCGCTAATCCGGCTTTTACGAAATGGTACGGGTATTGGAGCACGCCTAAAAGTAACGTTACAACATTGGTATCACTGATACAACATGCGATATTTGTGTCTGCTGGTCTAAAATCTACTTATATAGAAACTCATGTTAAGCTATGAAATACTAGGGCAGTCTACATCCAAGGGTAGGTGGGTACCGCAGAAATGAACACTTTCTAACCGTGGCCACACAGACCTTCCCCATGTCTATTGTCCGAGTAGATTTGGGCGGGTGGGATACTTCTAGGAATTGGACTATGAGTTGCCCACTAATCTCTTGCGAAGCTCAACCGTGCGGAGGGTTAACGGCTTGGAGAAGGGGGGTCAAGCATGGTGAGACGCTACCGGTACCAGTGTGTACCAGGACAGAATTTTCGTGGAAAAACATAAAGTAGCAAAAGCCAAGCAAGAGTAATTAATTAAAGCGAATGCTCATTACTTCATTGCAAGCAGGCTATCGCACAAATAAACCCTCGATGCACCTATCCTATGAGAGGAAAAGTGACTCTACCACCAGTGCCGTCCAATGGAGCAGTCCTACTTCATATCAACCAGTCAAATCCGAACCAGTCTAAAAATTCCAGTTTATCTGAGAGTCGTCAATATTTTCAAATGGGTAGACTTCACAACACTTACTCTTTCTTTGTATCATCGGGGCTACCATTCCAGTCTTTGGTCAAGACACCCCCAGCGAGAAGAGAAATAAAACCCCAGAGTGCCAGTGAAGTTGAAGTTTCTTGTCGAAAAATTGGGATTACTAAAGGCCAGTCGGTTATTTACTGTTAGTTCAGGAACTTGTATGTAATTAATAAATCCCCTTGGGAATCTGGCTAACTCTGTTCAGCATTTCGAGGTTTCCAAGGCGGAGTATAAAATGATATATTCTATCTACCCGGGTGTTCGCCTTGCCGCAAGTCTCCTCGGCCACATCATATTTATTTTCAAACTTGTCTTCGAACTCCCCAGTCCCCCCATCCAACTTGTCACGGAGGTCTTTGAGCTCGTCATTCCCTCCTATCTTACTAGCGTTAAGGTGATCAAGTTTACGGCCAATCACAACGACTGTGTAATAAGACGGTCAGCATGATTTCTCCACCCAAAGATAGTTTCGCAGCTCACTTTCCCCAGTTGTCGAAAGCGTTCCAGGGTAACAAATGAATGACTACCCGACTGAAAAGTGACTGCGGAGTTGGTTGAACCATCTGTGCGGCTGATGGAGGGGGTGTTGTTGAGACGGACACCATTGCCGGTGGTGTTGAGCCACTAGGAAGCCAGATTCGAACAGTTTATACGCCGGAATAGTACTGATAACTTTGCGCACAGGAACCCGTAGAGGGTAGTGATGGTTGACACCCATCGGTTTGAACACTCGCTGGCCAAGCGAGTAAACACGACGATGATGGTGGACAACCTTTTCGATTCTCATGAGTTCAGCGAGTCGTTCCTGAACACTAGTGCTCTAGACAGCGAGCAAGAAAACAGAACATTGGGGAGACTCACTTTTGTGCTGTACCTTGGACGATTTCCGGTAGTTGAGGTCGCTTTTTTTTCGATCAGTGGTTACGGAATTGAAAGGCTGAAATAACTTTCCTGTCAAACAAGTTGTTCTCCGTGGTTGGCTCTCACTGTTCTACTCTAGCAATGCCTAGAATGTTCCTAGTTCCACAGTCAAATTTTTGATATACGCGTTGAGCATTCTAGCAGGTACCGGTAGCCTAAACTTGAAGACAGTTTTCTTTGGTTGCTGGAATGTGGAACGGAGATATGACAAGTATCCTGCATGAAGCACCAGAACACCAGTAAGACCCGCTCAAGATCCCGAGAGTCAGTGCTTGCTCCAGTAGGGTTGGATAACTGTAGTGCTTTGTTCGCTTCAGTGTTTTTGATCACTTAAATGTTTAGCATGTCAATTTTCTTTCTTTAGTCCCTCTCGCCATTACAGAGTTTCTGCGTTTTCGGCTGGCTGCAAGAGTCCGTTCCTTGCGATCAAGAAAGAGAGCAGAATTTTGGGTTGTGAGCATGGGACCAGGACAAAATCAGATAATACAGAAAGCATGCGGATTCTCGGAGGACAGTAATATATCTACTATACACAATAAGACTTTGAGTTAAACGAATTTCAACCACTTGTAGTTTGTCTTGCCCCTGCTGCCAAAATGACACCCAACCCCAAGCAATGTGGAGATCATGCCCGAAGCTTCTTTCGTATTTCCGCCCAGTCGGAGATGCTTGTTTTTATCCTTCCCGGCTTTTCTTTCTTCTCCCCGTTCCGCATCACCTTCCAGATAATTCTGCCATGATTCCCGCAGTGCCCCCAACAGTCTGCACGCCCTGTTGGCCCTTTGCTATGGACCCCGGGCCGGCACCGACCACCCCTATCCGCCCGTCAATGGCACTAATATTTCAGAACGGCTGCCATTGTTTCAGACTACCGGTCCTATAGGATGAGTCGGGGATTCTCGGGGGTAGGAGCAGAACTGAAAGTGATGGAAAGGGATGGCGGGGAACAGTATGAGTGATGTTTCATGATTTCAACCTTATCTTTTTCTACTCCAGAAGCTGAACAAGTAAACGGGATGAACGAACCTTGTAGGGGCGTCGAATATATTTGTGAGAATACCTTAAATAATGGCAACCCTGGACGCGCTCAATGATCCAAGCTAGAATTTCTAGGCAGTAACATTATCCCCAATTCTGTAAGATTGTGGATTAATTGGTAGGAGCAAGATATGAGGAGCCCAAGTTAGGTGGGCTCACATGGCCTACAACCGAGGGGCCTCTTTTCCGAGCGATTGACCAAATGAGTGGTGTGCCACCGTGGAAGACACCCTTGAGCAGCGCATTATATGATACATGGCGGCGGGGGGGCCGCAGGGGACGGAGGCCAATTCCCGGAGCATACCGCATTATAAAGGAGTCCGGTCGGTCCTTTGCGAGCCGGGCAAAGGGCATCCGGGGACTCCGGAATTAATCAACTATGATATGACCAAACATCCGTCCCGCCCCAGCTCGAAGTCTGATGGACTGGACCGTTCTTGCGGAGATCATGCAATACGCCATCAAATTTTGTTCAAAATATCGCAAGATTGCAGCTAGCCGCCGCAACGCACGGAAGATCGCTGGCCCGCAACCGTGGCACCCCCCCCCGAGAGTGACCGACAACGCAATGTAACCTTGTGGCTCACCATAGTAGCTTTGTGGCTCAACACAACTTCGCCGCTAAGCGCCAGTCCAGATGCAACTGGTCTATTCCATTCCGCAAGGGGTTTTACCGTAAAAATGAGCGTCAAACTAGAGGAAATGTGGTCACTTTGTATGAGGCAATGCAGTTGATCCGATATTTCCAAAAGGCACTAAGCCGCAAACTGGGGTTGGGCCGGAAAGTTACGAGTACTATGTACAGTACTATGGTGAGCCACAAATTTACGTTGAGTCGGCACTCTGGACGAATGCCAGGGTTGCGAGCAAGCGATCCTCCGTGCATGGCTGCAGCTAGCCACAACGCTAGTACTAGTAAGTCAGAGGGGGGGGTTTCCGCCAGGTGGGGTTTCCGTAACTACTGTATTGGTACATGCTCACCACCCACTCCCGTTGTTCAATTCAAATTATCTACATTAGAACCACTTATTTCTCTACTACTAATACCAGTAGACTCTTGAAAATTGGTCTCCAAAGCTGAATCCTCCACCTCAACCCTCCCAGCCTCTATTTGTGCACGCCTTATAGTATGAATAGTTGTAAACTTCAGATTTGGATCCTCCTGGACCTTCCGCCTCTTGGTTCTTACTGCAACCAGTTCCTCTTCCAGCGCCTCAATTTGTCGCTTCGCAATTGCCAATTCAGCTTGGTTTGATCAAGAGCCTTACCGACCTTCTGAAGAAAGACCTTCTCAGCTGGTGTAGCCTTAACTGACTGCGCAAATCGGCTAGCCTGCTGTGTAAACTCGCGGCGCTTTCGGGGAGTCAACCATGGTGTCTGGGGGGGGGCAAAGTCCTCAACAAGAGGACTTTCAAGTGTCTCCCACTCGGGAGCCAGTGGAGTGGTGGTAGGGGTTCTCGGATTGTTGGAATTTGGGAGTAGGAGGCGGCTCATCAGGGGCTTGGCTAGGTTGACCGGCCATAGACCTGTTGCTGACCACCCAGCTCTCCCAGTTCTCGCCGTTAGTGTTTCCTGCCGTGCCTGCCAGTAACAGGAAAGAAAGGCACGTTTGCCAGCTACTGTTGAATCATCAAGACGTTGAGAAAGCATATCATCGAGATATTTACGATAGGCACGCTTAAGAGGAGAGAAAACCGATAGATCCAAAGGCTGAAGGACGTGGGAGGTATGTGCAGGTAGGTAAATGATATGGATGTTGTTTGAGTAGGCTGCCCACATGTAATCGTCTGTTACATGGCTGCCGTGGCCATCGATAATAAGAAGTCTTTTATCTCGAGGGTTGACTGGCTTGGTTGAGGGAATAAAGATCTTTTCAAGCCAGTGGAGGCTAGTTTCATCATCGGTCCAGCCCTTAGGAGTTGCCTTGAACTTCCAGGAATCTAGATGCTTTAATTCCTCTGGAAACCATTGTTGTTGAACCGTCTGACCCTTGAAAATAACGAGAGGGGATAGGAATTTTCCTGTAGCTGACATACACTCGACAAATGATGTCCATGTACGATCTCCTTGCTGTTTTTTTTGCAAAGCCTTGTGGTCGCTAGCTCCAACTACTAGGCCATTGGTCCCCCTGCCTTCCATAATGCCAGCCTCGTCCTTGTTGTAGCGATTTTCTGGCTTAATCTCCTTGATCTCAGGTATTTGGAAGTGATCGAACCAAGGTCGTATGACTTCCTCCCTAGCACAGCTCAAGCGAATGGAATCCACTTGTCTAGCCCTCTGTGTCTTCAAACCTGGATGCCGCTTGAGAAAAGAGCGGCACCATTCTCTACCAAGTGGCTGGTTATCACCAGACTCAGAGGCAATCCGGCGACCTAAAGCCTTAATCTGTGCATGTGTTGGTGGATGGCCTAAACCAACCTGCAGAAGGCACCATCTTGCTAGGTGGTCCTCCTGAACAACAGAAAGCCGTTGCTGACCTTGGTGGGCGAACTTGTGAGGTAGGGCACCTTTGAGGCGGTCGCGGAGTGTGGTGTAGGGTACAGCCCATTGATCAGAGGCAGCTTTGACTTGGCCTGTTCGTAGCACCTGTGCACAAGCATTGCGCAAGTCATTTTCACTGTATGTGCGAACCATGGTAATGAGGATAAGAGAATTGAAGACAGGAAAGAAAACACGTCGAAATTGAATATGTGGTGCTAAAATATATCGAGGGGGTTGGGTGGCTTACCCGAGTGGCGCTGACAATACGGAAACCCCACCTGGCGGAAACCCCCCCCTCTGACTTATGAGATCATACCCAAAATCAGATACGGTCCAACACTGGACTCCCGCCTTGTCGTGGCCTAAACCCTCACAAAATCACTCCCCTCCTCTCACCCAAAAATGGAATTCTGGGTATCATAAAAGTATCATAAACCCCAAAAGTTAAGGTGTCGAAGGAACCCCCGACGAAGTCTATGAAAAGTTATTTTATTCCGGAAACTCAAGGATTGTAATTATGCATCTGAATATTTAGGTTATATTATTATAAAAAGTATAACCCTACTAAATACAGGAGATCTACAGATCTCAATAGGACTAAAAAGAAAGTCTTTAGGTAGGTGGAAAAAAAAAATTTAAAATGCCAGTGTACTTTCGTTAAGTTAGGATAGTCCTTGAGAATATAAAAATCACCAAGGAAAGAGATAATGAAAAAAAAAAAAAAAAAAAGGAAGAAGTTTGAAGTTTGAAGTTTTGTGATTGTAATATAATTACAAAGTAGGAGCCCGAGACCAAGGTATTAGGTGTATTATGGGGAAGATGTGAACTAGATCTAATATTACATACAAGTTATCTGAATAAAGGTAATATGCAATTTGATCTCATTGTTGGCAGTTAAAGGGAGATAAGACTCAAGGAGGTGGTATAACAGGTCTGATTTGACCTTCTACAAATTTATAAAGTTTTATATCTTAATAATAATATTATCATACTTTATATATATAGAGGTAAGTTTACATATTTGTACTCCAGATACTAGTAATAGTTCAAACACTGTCTACCTATGTTGCTTCCCTGTACTAATAATTGAACTTCCAATAGCAGCTTCCTGAAAGAGTATAACTTATAAATTATTACATAAATATTAAAAAAAGTAGATTTATTATCAGCATTATCTGATATGTAAGAAATTGTTTACCTTATATCAATCAACAAGTTATGTCCCCTCCTCTTGGATTAAAAACTCTAAAACATCTCAGTCATTAATATTTCCAAATTTGAGTTCTTTACAACAACTACAAGGAGTTCCTTCAACTACTACTTGTAGTTGCTTAGGAGTTATTTTCCTATCTCTCAAGTGTATAGCATAATGATAGATACTAACAAAGACACTGCAGCCAATTGGTATGAAAAGTATAACCATATCCTTAAATGATTGCTTTTCATATTCTTTTCTACTTTCTTCAACCTCCTTTTCATGTTCTAACTCCCACTTTTCCTTACTATTATTCCATTCCGAGTCACTCCTCCAGTCAACCCTTCCATTATGTATCTATCTTGATATGAGTATAGTTATTCAATAAGGGTTCTACATCCTACCATCTGAGTCTTCTGCTGTCTAAAACGTTTCCAGGTTGGAATCAGACTAGTACTGCCAGACTGAAAGCAAATTGTAGAGTGAAGAGTACCACCTGCCAGATTGGCAGAGTGAGTACCCTGAGGGAAATTATTATTGCTGATAGTACTAGGCCACTGGGCCAGTCAGTTAGAACAGTTTATAAAGTTGTAAAATTAAAACTTACCTGATTTGTAGTAAAATTTATATTTTTAGGGACCAGAAGGAGATGCTTTTGAGAAAAACCCGTAGGTTTGAATTTTTGCTTATTGAGAAGCCTGAACATGTTAACAGTCTGCTACTATTGAATTCTAATCATTTTAACAAGCTTACTTTCCAATTAAAACTCTAATCAGGAGATTAGGTAATGTAACATCAAATAGGCTTACCTTGCAGTCGTATTGCAAATATCTTCCTCCACAAGTTACTTGTTCCCCAGTTACTCGCTGTGGAACTAAAGCGTTAGAACACTCAGCAGAGGAGGCTGCAGCATTTTATACAATTTCTCTTTGCCAGCTCCCGCAAATCTCTTTTTCTTTTCACAGTCCTTCTTGCCCAATGTCCAGATCCTAGGGCTAATCCCCGGGCCTAGAACATCTCCACATTTAGTATGTCAAAGTTTAAAAATTGGTGGCGCAAGCCTTCTCCGAGCCGCAGAACAGTGATATCATATCACATGGTATCCTATTGGAAATACCAGAGCATCCTCACACTGACCGTTACTACTTCACCGAAAGGCCTTACTCATGACATCAGTCCCGCTTTAGCCGCCGAGTGAATAGAACGCCGACACAGCGACTCACGACAGTCTTCATAGTAGTAGTGCGCCTACCCTCAATAATGTAGAGCAGCTAGGGCTAGCACGGGTAGAGTATGGTGGGTGGGATGGGGTATTTTACTATTGGGCTTGCGGGGGGGGGGGGGAGGCAACTGGTTTATGATTGTTTTGCGAGGCTTTTGGTGGGATGTTATTTGTCCGACTTACTCTCTTTAGTTTACCACACTTGATTCGTACTGAGATATGTCGGCGGAGGTTTATGCAGAGCAGGTGTGGCGCAGGCGGATGCAGGATGTGGTGGACGAGGATCGGGATTTGACAAGCAGAGGTTAATGCACATGCATGCGGTTATTTTGCGAGTAGGCGTTTGGACGCGGGGGAGCGCATTATCCAAATCGAACACTGAATAGAAAAAAAGAGCGCTAAGGCACCTGAGTCTGAATTTGTTATTGGCGCTCGTACTCACTCATGGTAAACTGCCTCCGATTCCTCCACCTCATACCCTAGAATACCATCAAGGATACACGCTTCATATTACAGGTACTACTGCACTCAACATAATAGAGGATAAATCAGCTATCATACAATCATGCAACTCCATGATACTTTCTGAATTGTTACAATTTCCCAGAACAATGCACTCTAAGGTCTGCCTTGTCTTTATAAAACCCCTTGCCGGTATTATGCAGAGAGGGCGCGGAGCTGCTGCAATAGAATAGGTTTTCTCTCCAGCTATGTTCGAGGTTCCACCACCCCCCCCCCTCACTACCAGCACCCCTACAAAAAACAGTGATATGATGACTCGCAGAGGTTACAATGCCTAGTATCCAGTTCTCCCGTTGTCCTATCCGGCGGAGGAGAGGGGTGTGGTTTCCAGGACGGAAAAGAACTGACCTGGCAGAGAATGACGAATGAGACAGTGAGGCTGCTCATCTATGTGCGCTCCATTACTGCAGCAACGAACTGCTGAGATTCTAATATGATATCAAATCCCAATAGAGTTGGCCTCGGCTGAGTAGAGTCTATTACAAGCCATGCCGTGCTATAGAGGTATTTTATTCAATACGGGGATTCTTAGTTAGATTGAGCCTTATAAAAAGCTTTGAAAATCTACGAAATTTCTACCGTGTGATGTGCTTCCTGGCTCCCAAAGCGTAACTGATGCTCCGCCATACTCGGCAATGCTACTGCTACAGCAGTCATAAAACTTTCAGTGACAGTGGGATGAAATCAGTGTCCTAGTCATCCTAAACTAAAACTATTCTACAAAATCCACGCTAGAGTGGAACTATATGCATAACGCTGCACCCGTCTAAAATACAGAAAACCGCGAACGCCCACCAACCAAGAAGTACCCAAGGTAACGGCCGCGCAGAGACAAGCTAGTTCCTTAGCCCAATGTGGGGACGCCCGCTGGCCCGGAAGAAACAACTTGAGTGGGGCCGCGACTAATCGGAGGAGTTGCACTTGGCTGTTTCTTGGTGAAGATGTTATGCTCCGCGAGGTAGGTTCCAACAAGAAACACCTATAAACATTAGCATTAAATGGATGGGCGGTTCGCAAATAAAGATATTATCCACAACGACACTCCTCCAAGCAGCATACGAACTTGCCAAACAATCAGTCGGATTTCGACTTTAATGTCCCCGAGTTGGGCTTTAATGTCCCCACGACTCGTCTCAATCGCTGTATTCACTTCTCCAAACTTCTTTTCCATTGCTCTTTCAAAATTCCCAAGGTCCTATTTGATGATAGAATTCACCATAAACTCAACAGACAGAAGGCGTACTTTAGCCAGGCCAGCGACACGATCATCCATCTTTTCAACACGCTCCCACTATTTTAAATTCCCATTAGTTGCAAGTCCAAATATTACGCGTGGGTAAGGTATCATACCAAGTGATTCTCGGATCCAGGGCGGCGTAGCTGATCGGGCTCGGCGTTACTGGGAGCTTTGATTCGGCATTCACTGAGTTCGGGCGATTCGGCGACCTCTCCAGTGTAAAAGGTTCTGCGTGAGGGATGTTGACGAACGGTGTGGAAAGGAGCCAGGCGGACTCCTCGCTTCGCAAAGAGACGAAGCATACTCATTTCTCCCTGTGATGTGGCGGCGGTAGAGGTTGGCGGCGGCGGCGGCGGCGGCGGCGGGTATGGGTACGAAGGGTGTGGGTGGACTATGATGGGTGTGCTCGTACTCGAAGGGTGTTTGGCTCCCCTCAGACAAGGGCGGGGATACCGTACCTACGCCCCTACTTAAGGCCACATATGTCAAGCCCCACTTGAGACCTGTTTGCCTCCGCTCCATACCCACATGAATAGGTCCGAATGTTTCACCTTAGACCAACACAATACCGGTAGTATGATTCTTGAGTTCCAAGATCTGGGGGACACATAAGTATCATGCTCGCCAATCCCCTGATGCTGTTCCAGTGAACTCGCAAGTTCGCACAAGCTTCCACATCTGCTTCTGCAGGGGTTAGCTCACTGCACTGTCCCGTTTGGTTGTGTTGCTGTGCTCGGTGCAATGCTTTGTTCAGTGTGAGGTTCTCCACGAGTATTCGGGAGTCTAACTGTGCCAAGGTTCCTACCGATCAACACGCACTGCCAAATCTCAACACTTCTCCGAAAAGACAGTTCAACAAAGAAAAAAGAGAATTTAAAAAATGCTTCCATGAAACCTACGCAGCTTCTTAAAATAATGAAGAAGTCATGAGATGTCAATATGAGCTCAAAAATAAAATTTGGCCCTGAGCCGAATCTGGCATTGAGTTGTGCGGCGATTTACCTGTAGAACTGCGGGCTGTTCCCCAATGGGCAGGAGGAGCCTTGGCGCGGTTACAGGGACGGTAATGTGTTCGGTGCAATGTTCTATTTGGTGAAATGTTTTCGCTACGATACCGGTACGAGTACTATGTGTTTCGCACGCAAATTCTCCTTCCCCCTCTGATTGAACTCCTTTGCCGTTCCTGGAGCCCACTCCCAGCAAGCGAGAAAGACAGGGTAATATTAGGATGTGGGCAAATTGTAGAGGCCATGTTAGATGAATGCATTTTTCTTTAAAATTATTTCCAGTGCACAGAAAATGAGATAATCCTTCTAATTGTTTTTGTTTGTCAAATAAAGCTAAGTGCGTTCATCGACAAATTAGTTAAACAATCAAATTGTATAATATCAGGGAGAACAATTCATTGTTTCCACTACTTTTCACAACTCCCAGGATACAGGGTTCACTGTCTCGATAATATTATCATATGGGTGCGTTTCAGCAAGAACCGTGAAACTTCCTTATTGGTCGTCTTGAGTTAGAGGCACTTTTATTTTAAATAAATTCATAATCTCTACTGTTTAATAACAAATTGTGCTCTTGAAAAGATTTGAAAAGTTCTGAGTAGGTATCATTCTCAAGGCCAGCGATCTTTCCATCTAAAAAAAGTCATTTGCTAAAATCTTTTCCCTCATGCTTCTTAGCGTAACTATCGTGCGCAGCGGGAGTGGAAACGGTGAACTTCAATGATATTGATCTAAGGAAAAACAACGACGATGCCTATTCTCACCACATAGGCAGAAAGACTAATCTAAATAGAAAGCACAAAGGGAATTCTCTCCATCACCATATGAACCCTTTTCTTTCCATAACTTTCCACCAAAACAATGCATGGATCTGTTCACCGCAACCCCCCCATAAGGAAAGAACCAACCAACCATTTCCATCAACTAGAAACCTCTATCCTATGCTTCCATCATTCCATCTCAGAATCATCCTTCGCCCTTACCGGAGTTTTGTGCTTCCTTCCGAATATCTTCTATCAAGATCTTCGGTGGTCTTCCATTTCATGTGTAGCTCTTTCCCGCCTACCAGGCTACCCACATCAACGTCAACAATGCTGACATCCTCAACACTACTCCAATTTCAAATTTAAATATCTTCTGAGAAGGTCAGAGGCTACTCTGCTAAGTTCTAAAGGCTCTCAATGATTCCGGTCGTTTTGTGGCAACCGGGAAGTTTCCCCTTTTTCGCAGAAATACATCTATATCATACTGATAGTGTTGTTTCCAAGAGTTACCCAAAAGATTTAACCACTTGGATAATGAATACTACAATAGCCAGCAATCCAATTGCGAGATATCCTGGGGACGTTTTGCGCCATACCTGCACTTGTTTAAAGGGTTTTCACGGGAATAGCAATCGGCCGATCGGAGGATACCGATATTGTGGGGAAAACTGGTTGGTAATATGCAAAATTGAGGAAGGGTTAGGTGAATGAGCACGAAAGGCCGCCCCGCGGTATGATACTCAAGTACAGTACACATCAGGAGTATCATCATACAAATACCGGTACTAGCCAGCGCCCAACGGAAAGTCAGTGAACTGTCACTTAGCCTTACCCGCGAAATAACCCCCCGCCCCGTACTCCAGCGCTTGTGCCCGAGTGCCGCACAAGGGTCGAGAATAAAAGATCGGTCCGCATTATACCCGAGACGCCCGGAAAAAAAAGGCCCCCGAGAAGATCCTATTCCCCCCGTGTTAGTCATCTTTGAAGAAATATACTTGAGAGATCAGTGCCTGGCCTCCAATCCACCATCTCTATCAAAAGAAAACTCTCTCCAGGCTCCTGTTGAGCAATGGAAGGCTTGTGTTACGAGCTGGTTGCGTTCCTACGGAGGTACAGCGCCTACGGAGTACAGTCTTCACTACGAGTAGGGGGTACCCGGGGTGACCAACCTAGATCATTAAAGGCAAATTTCTTGTTACCCTACCTTGATGAATTCCCTTTTGGCCCATAAAATACCCCTGTTCTTCTTCATCCGTCCAGTTTCGTCATGCCTATTGAAGACTCTATCATATGATACCACCAATCTTGACCACAATCGACATCAACACCCCTGCTCCATGCTGATCACTTATTCCCGGCCCTGGCACGAAACCCGGTACCTGTAAAAGTTTTGGGTTACTCGAGTTTCTCCAAAGTGCGCATCTCGTATTCGGTCTTGGCAGGGACGGCTCCAACCAATGGCTTCGTTGTAGAAGAATCTGATATTCTCCTGTCTTAATTTTCGTGTCACCGGAAATATTATTCTAGTAACCACTACCCGCATGAGGCGGGGCCTGGGAGGACGGAACCTCCGATAATAAAGTCTCCCTAGCAGCCACCACTTGTTTTCCCTTCCTTAATCCCCTTCACTTCGCTCGTTTTTTACGCTCCTTTTTCTTTTTACAGCGGGTTAGCATTCGCAGCCCCCCATCTGTCAAAATGGGTGAATTGACGGTTGGTCAAGTGTCTGGTATAATCAATCTTTGTGTTGTTATAGGTGGGTGACATTTGGGAGCCTCAAGAATTGATGAGGAGCTGACCAAATGATTTAGTGCAACTTACACTCCCTCTTGCATTCGTACTAATTCTTGTTGCATTTTTGGAAAATGAAAACAATGCCGTAACGTGGTACGGGATGCCTTTAATTCCTTCGATATCATCGGTGATTGAAGTCCTATTCACTATTCTATCCTAGGTCTGTTGTTGGGAGAGCGCTCCAGGCCTCAATGTGGCCTTCCATCCTCTCTGCCGATTCAGCAGCCAGCCGCGGGGTGCGCAAGCGCGTTACCTTCATCACAACTCTCTCCACAGTAGCCTTGATAATTCTTGCAGTGGCCGGAGTCGTCACGCCTCTTGGTCTGAACGAGGCGGTAACTCCCAGTTTCACCGAGCCGGTTGCCTTCGGGTACCTCAAAGACACCTCGACTTTTGGCCAGGGCACTAGCAGTCGTTCCGGATATGTATTCTCCCGCCTGTGCGGATGGATGATGTGGCAGAACTGTCCAGGGACATTCGCTGGATTCACTTACACCGCCAACAGGACGGGAATGTACCTCGATGGAACCGACGATGCATATCTGGACACAAATGTCCCCCAGAACATCACCGAGATATTCAAGAGCGGTACCAGTGGGCGTGGCAATCTGATAAGCGGGCCATTTGACGTCCAGCATAGGCACTTCATCAATGTCAAGGACTCGGATGTTAGAAACAACGCCAGTAAGAGAGTTCCAATGAACCAGGGTAAAACGCACACCAAGGGGGTCGCCGCGACGCTCCGGAGCGTGATTCTTGACGACAACTTTGTGCTCGTAGAAGGATTAATCGTGGATGCCAAGAGCGGGGGAGTAGGTTTCCGGAACCATTCCGCCCCTGCAAACCTGCAATACGGCGGAACGTGGGAGGAGAGCCTTCTCTGGGTGGAGCCTGTTTCCCAATGTGTTGACAACAACTTTACTATTGACTTCACCGTCAATGCCGACCGCAACGTAGACGACCTGCACTTGACCGATCACGGAGGATGGGTCAACCTTGTTCGCGACCGGCCTGATTTTGATCGCGCTGATTCCCAGTTGGATGTGCAGCTCTGGCAGCGCGCATATAAAGGAGCTTGGATAACGAACGTGATAGCAGCCTCGTTCCACAACGTCACCAGGAACATTACGAGCTTGGGGAAGAGCTATTCCCTTATGGGAGGGAACTCTAGGCTCGGCCTGGGTGGTTATAAGACCACAGCAATCGGCGTCGGAGATATGAATGGGAGCTGGATGAAGGGTAGCCGTAAAGGAATTGAAACTTCAAAGAACTTTACTGCCGCAAGTAATTACCACCTACCCCCCCTCCCCCCTTTTGATAATATTTCTAACCCAAATGACAGACACCCTATGTATAGGTTCCGGGGGTGTTGACATGTCAAACATCACCAATGTCGCTGTAAAGTGCAGCACAATTCTCGGAGCTGCAAAGCGTGCTGATGGCGGTGACCCGGGCAAGATATACGACGTCGGGTCCCGTTGGTCCATACCAATTTACACCTGCGCGACAGCGGTCAAAGCCTCCGTGAAGGTCATAACCCTGACTATGAACGGCACGCACACCCTCGAGAACCTGCGCGTTGATAAAGTGGTGCCAAAGAACTACTCCTCGACATCGGCGATGCCGGTATGGGCCGTCGAAGACACAGGCATGAAGATCAACGACGTGGACCCCTTCTGGGGTATTGTGGACCCAAAATACAAAGATGCCCCACACCTCTGGACCATCCAGCGCGAGCATCTGTGGTTGCCGTCTGTCGGTGATGGTGTTTCCGCACCACTCGACTCCTCCAGCTCGTTCGGGCTCCTGAGCGTTCCCGGCGCGGCGCTCGCAGAGATTAGCACTGAGGATGACTACTCTGGCGAACGCAACTTTGCCCTCCTGACCAAGTGGCGGAAGCTAAGCGCTACGCAGAACTCCACTGGATCCATACTGAACCTTATCTGGACCGACATCGTCGCGAATAATCTAGTCGGTACCAAGAGCGTGCCCTCCGCATACGGAGTCGCTGACGCAGGCGGCAGCTCCTCAGCCGGTACGCTCGTTGTGGAAACGTACAGCAAAAAAATCACTTATGACCTTCCATTCGCCATACCAGCTTTCATGATACTAGTGATGTGGGTTGCATCCCTGTTCATTGCCCTGCTAATGTGGATCGCATCGAGGGTCTCGCTGGCAGTTGTCCGAGAGTTGATCAACCAGACGAGCACCGGGAGGTCTATCACGAATCTGTTATACCCAGAAGCGTGTGCGCACAGTGCTCCCACGAAGGTTTGGGTTAAAAATGCTGGGCGGAAGAAAATGGGCTTTGTGAGTCTACGTGAGAAGGGGGATGACGCTGACGGGAGTATCAGTGATGCCGGGACCCAGGCGGGCGGGGTGCAGAGGACTGGAACGGGACTCCGCTTTGGCGAGGTGGAGCAGGGTGGCTCTCAGGCGCCTGTTGGGAAGGTATTTAACGGGCACTTCGAAAAGGTCGGGTGACCCGGGAACCGACCCGTTGGCTAGGCTCTATCCTGCCCTTCCCTCTCCCTCTCCTAGGCCGCCTATATTAATATTTCTTTATTCATTCCTTTCTCCACGCTCTTTAGGATTTATTTACGAAATTAAGTTTAATCATCGCAACTACGACCGGGGTGTCCCAATTTTCAATATAGATAGGTTTCGTGGGAGTTGGTGTTCGAGTGAGTCTTCGTGACCCTGAGTAGAAGAGGGAACTGGGGCGGCGACAAATACCCTCCCCAGAATTACTGGAACCGCAATAAATTTACACTTTTCATTAAAAAACAATCGTATAGATAGTTGCTATCGATTGCAACTGAGTGGTTTTATAGTAACAGCCCACAATGTTTATGGCATATCTAATATCCAAGATACGGACCGGTTGACCTCTATCTCAACATGACATCCCGGGTCTCGAAGAGCTACGCGCTCACTGTACTGTTCACAGCGTGCCGAATCCCAAGCGCACCATAGAAGATCAGCGCTCGGTTCCCCCGGATACCGAACCCACAAACCCGCAAGCACAAGCCCCCGACCAAGGACCGCAGGAGTTATATCAACAGCAAATCAAACACTCTCTATCTCCAGACGATACGATATCCGGACTCGCTACTACTCGCGCAAAAATGAAAATCTTTGGCATTCCCATCCTTCGGTCCGAATCACTCGACAAACCCATTCCGCCCGATGGGTGCAAAAGGTGAGGGTGGGTGAGTGATCGCGTGTGAGTGATCGCGTGTGAGCGAAGGAGGTGGGTGATATGGATATGCGGGCAATTTCCCTGTAATTATTAGAGTTGTGCAAGGCGCTAAAGAGTGCATGAAGGTTCTTTCTTTCTTTCTTTTTCTTTTTGGAAAAAAAAAAAAAAATGGAAAGCGAGTTTGTGAATTCTCGTAGATGTTGGAATTTCTGGAGAAATTCACTGATAGTTCCCGTTATTCTGGGGTTGTTTTTTTTTGCAGAGGCGAGAACGCATTAACGTGATTGTTCCATTGAGTATATCGAGTGATTGACCGATTGCGACGGGTGTTATTTTTTTACGATATTTTACTTTTTCTGCTCTGTGGTGCAGATATTGGGTGCTTCTATGACATCTGTTGCTGATAGATGTTGTGTCTTGTTGGTTGGTGGGGGCAGCATGGCTCCAGCATAGATAGGGATTATTATCCCCAAACCCGCAGGACGTACCGGAAGCACCTGCAAGAGTATCATATCATAAAAGGGAAAGAGATATGATATCATACAAAGTGCCCACAAAGGTATACGGTACGGTAATCCGGGAGTGCTCTTCTGTGCGGTTCATGATATCGTAACAAGATTTCGGAGGGGTTATCAATACCCTACCAGCTTGGTGGAAAGCCATGCCTCTTGATAACCTCGCTTTGTATCACAGTCCCCGGCATCTCCCATTACTTTTTTGACGGATTGGACATCCCGCTCGGTATCCCCTCCTTTGTCGCTTTTCTTGTACGGTACTGTATGGTACAGTACTCTTCCCGCTGCGGTAGACTATACAGGGTAAGTTGGCTTTGGTGGAAGGGGTTCAAAATGAGGATCAGTATGGTACCGTGACGAATTGTGTTACTGGCAAACGCGGGTCATCTCTCTATATTATCGAGCAGATAGCATTGGACGGCGGGGTGGTAGTCTGTCAGACATATCACAACATTTCGAAGTATCATAAATCATTCAAAAAGAAAAAAGGCAGTAAAAAAAAAAAAAAAAAAAAAGTAATTGTTGAAATGTGGGAAAACCTCACTTGCCCCCCCTTCAACAATACTCGAGTACTCAAGCACGGTAGAGGATTAATCTAGTCATGACGATCTAATTGGTCTCTCGATGTATAGCGCAGTACCAGTATGATAGTGACACCTTCGTACAAGGTGCGACCTCAATGAACGAAATCGACAACCCTTTCCCGCTCAGAAGTCCGGCAAATCGTTCATTCTCTCTCTTTTTTGTTTACTCGAGCAGCTAATTCATCGCACAAGAAATGCACTTTTTTTTTTTACCTCCTGACACTTTCCCGTGCCGGTCTCCGAGAGTTCTACTGCAGTAGCTTCTCCCGATAGTGAATTTATACAGTAGCACGACGAACGACCACCGTTCTGTCGTTTCGGAGGTGAATTCGGAGGAAGGGGGTTTTTTTTATTACCTTCTGATTTTGTTAGCTTGAGGCGAGGTTTTTTGGGGGAAGAAAGTCGTGTATTATCTGCTTCTGTCTACTCGTACAATACTCTTCCTGGTTTGGAATGTAGACGCATGTTGGGCTATCGACGTCTAAACCTCTGGAGATGAATGTTGAGAAAGTGAAGGGACCCCCCCTCCCCGCCCCCCCCGATACAGTATCTCTTGCCCGGGGGTGTCAATGGGAATGGGGAAACACAAGGTTTGCCTCCGCAGAGATTTTGTGGGTTACAATTTAATGATGCATGGTATTGTCCGCTGCAGAGATGCACCCCTACGAGTAACTTTCAAGGCAGTTGCACTTAGTAATGATGGATCGATTGCGACAGAATTACGCGTTGGGTTGGCACGACAGATGCATCACCACCCACCCACCCACACCCTCCTTTCCTTAGATTATTATTCCACGGTAGCGCAACGGATCCCATGCCGGCCCCAGAAAATGCCTAAAGCCCGATCTCTAATTACTCGAGTAGAAAAAATCGCCACAACGAACTCTGAGAAAAAAATCGAATTATTAAATCTAGAACCCTACCCGATGCAGGCGTCTCTTGGAGGAATGGATAAGCGGTTGTTTTTTCATTTCTAATCGAATAAATTCAGCTGGAGAAAGCGGTGGCAAGGGAAAAGTGCAAAATCTTTGTGAGAGCGAAAAAACATGTACTGGTACCAGTACGAGTACCGGTACTCGCACTTGTGCTCTAGTCCTGGACGTGCGTGAACCGGACTGCTATGGATTCTGGAGGCCTGACCGTGCTACAATACCTTCATAGGAAATTGAAGGATGCGTTCGGCATGGAAATTGCTCAAACAGGCAAAGAGTCTTTGTCCGCCGTCCGGTCATCCACGTCGATGCCCGAGTGCTCAGATATTCGCAAGGGGGGAATACCGTACCGTAACACCGATGGCGGAATTGGTCCGGCCCCTGGCCTAGGGCACTTCCAATAGCTTTGATGTTCGCCTTTCTTGCCAAGGAAGCGTTCACCGCAGATTTCATGTTCCGCGGAGGGCCCACTGTACGCGTACTCGTACTCGTACCTGTAAAGCACAATTTTGCACCCCTACTTTTGCTCGAGCAGTTGTCGGGTGTGGAGGTTGGTGTTGGGATCCTAGAGCTTCTTACCCTTCCTGGCATCAGCGTTCCTGCGGAAATTTAATACAATTTTTTACCTCTGACGGTGTCGGAAGCCCCCCGGACTCAAAACCCTTGTCCATCCCATCACTAGAAACCTCCATGCTCGCTAGAAATTGTTGCGGAGAGGAAATCTGAGCACCGAGGGTTACCCGGTGACGGATCTGAGGTGGCCCGACCACCCGGTCGGCATGTACGAGTAGAGCTCAACCATATCGCTGGGTTTCCCGTGCGGCGATTACGGTATTGTAATTGTCCCCCAAATTTCGCTAAATGCGCTTGACAGCATTTAGAGGATAGCCAGGCGTCTGAACGCCATGACATCGTTTTCCTCAATTTTTTTCCCGCCCCGTCCATGCGTGGGGGGAAAAGGTATTCGGACGCAAAAATCATTGTCATGATATGATTGGCACGGTACTCGTACGGTAGGGTACTGGCATTCTACCCGCCTTCCAAGCCTTGTCGCGCTTTTTGGCGGGCAGTGGGGGTCGGCTCCAAGGGGGAAAGAAGGGATGATGCAGCAAGCTTGGGTCCCGGGAATAGGGCAGCGACCTTATCTGATGATCCAGACAAGGCGCGTTCCCCTTTCGGAGGGCGGTACATGTGAGACATTGAATTGGAGCAGAGAGGAGGCGCACCGCCTAGAACAACGCAATTCATTGGATTGTGTATCATGTCCTCTTGGCCGGATTGTCGGTAACACTATGTGCTACACACGGGGAACTACATGTCTATCTACCGGTATATAAGAACAGAACAAGGGGCAATGCTCTACTCGTACTCGTACCGGTATCCCACAGACCTCCTCCCTCCCTCCCTCGCTTCCCCCTTCATCCACGAAGGGACAAACAATCATTCGGGATGCCCCAAAATCTGACCGGCCACAATCTTGCGGAACGGTCCGGGTGGCTGTCCCAGCTCACAATGTCGGTAACGCCGCGATGCACAAAGGGATTGATATCATTTTGGCTCGTCACAACCGTCAAAGTACCCAACCCGGACACATGCTTGGTTAAGAGATAGCATCGTTATCAGTCCCGACAACCGAGCATTGACGAAATAAGCTGGCACCAATCATCACTTGAATCCCGCGCAGATAACATCGTGGCTGCACGTCAGCCCCAAAAGCGGCCGGAGATGCTCATTAAATCCCAAGTCCTGGGCTTTCCGCTGGTAGCCTCGTTCGTAGTTGGCCCCGTGCACTCTGGGCTGATAGTCTATGTACTGTACCACTGCCGATGTGCCCGATAGGGGCCTTGCGATGGCTCTCCTGATGGGCCGGGGGGCCCAGAGGAATTGATAACGATTGCCAACTGAATGCGAGATTGGGGGGTATGATACCTGATCTGAGGCTATCAGGTGATGGAAGGGGAGGGATATGGTAGCTATCAGTTGTCCTATCAAGCTTACCCGCATTGGCCCACGCCGAGCCGAGCCTCAGCGCTATCTGTGTTTTGGGCATCGGAGGGCACACGGACCGCTAATCAAGGATGTAAGCGGTTTAGTCTGCACACCGGGAATGGCATCCAAGACAAGGGGGAATGGAAATCCTCGGAAAGGGATTTTGCCGCCACCCCACAAGCACTCTAATTAAGCGCGATTTGGTTTACGGGCAGCTAGAAGGATTTCGTCCTCCGACGAGCGAGTGCGATGCGTTGAAATCAAAGAGATGCCGCATCTCATTTGGGTCACCATTTTTTTACTTTCCCTCCTTTCTATATGGAGACCGCCCCGCTCGCCCAGTCGAACAGCGACGGTTATCGAGGGCCCACAAAAAGAAGCTGCAGATACGAGCAGATTTCGCACCTGATTGTCCGGGTTTCCCTCCAAAGCTTATCAGAAAACAATCAGGATGCCTGTCCCTTGAATGGGGAAGGTGCTGGTGAGAAAAAGCAATTTCCACACACCCCCCTCCAAACAAGGCCTTTGTACAGTACAGTACTCGAACAAGTATTATCATAGCGGATTTAAAAACTATGATATCCGGGGGTCACCTTGGCGCCGAACATGGAACAAGGGTGCCAAGGTGTTCGCATACCTTTTAAATCGGTTAGTATGTATCGATAACCTCCAGTGCGCCGATTGGTGCGGGAAGAAAGAAAAAGGTGGGAAAAAAAAAAAAAAAAAAAAAGTAGATTTCAAGCATCGCCTGGAAGAACTCTCTCCCTGCCCTGCTCTCAGCCCTTCCTTCCAATTTGGCCTATCCTGGACTCTGTACTTTACTGTACTAGTACTTCTCCCGGCGTTGTACGATACGGTATTTTTCTCCTTGCTTCCTCGCTGCTTAGGTCTCGATCACGCCTTCTACCGGCATCAGACCTTGACTCTTACGGTAGCTACAGGGTGCTGCAGACATCCCATACTGCCATTTCATGCCCCCGAAGGACCTTGCTACTTCATCGGGTGGTTTAGACTTGCGGAAGCCCATCAGAAGGAGCTTTTTTACACCCCTCCCCCGCCCAGTAACCAGCTGACCCGAGATAGCGACACACTCGAGGGGAAAAAGGCCCCGGGAACGCAGCTCCGGAGAAAGTCTCCTTCCCATCCTACAATCCTCCTGTGAACCCAGTCTCCAAACCAACCGCACAAAACATGGCAGGCGTTACCTTTGGACCAGCCGATACCAGAAATAGCAGCCGTCCCTCTTCCCCTGGCGTCGGCGCGAATGCGAATGGTGCAAGTGGTGGTGGTGGTGGTGGTGGTGGTGGTCCTGGTCGAAGAGATAAACTGGGGGAATCCTCGAGGCCTCTGAAAAGACGCTGTGTCAGTAATGCATGCATCGCTTGTCGGCGTCGCAAGTCAAAGGTTGGTTTGAATTGTCCTTCCTGCCTAGCCTCTCTTTCGCCCCTTTTTATCCCACCCTGCCCGCTCGCTTTTCCTTTTTCCTCGGAGATTTTTAACGGGTTGGAAAGTGTGATGGGAATACACCAGCTTGTGCGGCATGCGCGTCCGTCTACCACACCGAATGTGTCTACGATCCCAACTCGGATCATCGGCGAAAGGGGGTGTATAAGCAGGACATTGACAATCTGAAGACTCAAAATACCACATTGCACACTTTGGTCGAGGCGATTCTGAATTACCCCGAGGATAAGGTGTTTGATTTGGTCAAGCAAATTCGAACGTGTGACTCGCTTGAGGATCTTGTTGAGGGGATAATCGCGGAGCAGAATGCAAATGCAGACCCGGACGAGGCATCGCCGGGTGGCGCGGCGGCGAATGGGCACCAACGAGACGCGGAGGCCGGTGGAGATCGGCCCATCAGTCTGGAGGCGGAACTCAGCGGGAAGATGGGTCGACTAAGGGTTGAGGATGGTCAAGTGAGATTTATTGGAGCAACGTCGAATCTGTTGTTCGTGACGCCAACATCATATTCAACGGAAGAGGATGAACAGAGTGAGATTGAAGGGAGAAACAAATCCGCGATTGGCAGGAGCATGGATATTGGTGAGAAAGACCCGATAACGACATGGACTACGGTGACACAGGACCCGGCATTGATAAATCATCTTGTCCGGATGTACTTCGCCTGGCACTACCCCTATTTTACAACTCTAAGCAAAGATCTATTCTACAAAGAGTTTCTCCAGGGGAAGAATCAATCCCGACCATCCGGTATAAAATACTGCACCTCGCTCCTAGTGAATGCGATTCTGGCTCTCGGTTGCCACTTTACGTGTGTTGTTGGATCTCGGGCGAACCACAATGACCCGGCTACAGCTGGGGATCACTTTTTCAAGGAGGCAAAGAGGATGATTCTTGAAAACGATGAGCACGAGGTTCCCCGGTTAACAACGGTACAGGCGCTAGCGCTGATGAGTGTTCGCGAGGCTGGTTGCGGAAGAGAGGCGAGGGGCTGGGTATACTCTGGGATGAGCTTTCGTATGGCGATGGATCTTGGGTTGCATCTTGACCCCAGTTCCTTGAAGGACGGGGTGGGTTTGGGATCGGGGATAAGCGACGAGGAGCTTGATGCTAGAAGGGTTACGTTCTGGGGGTGCTATCTGTTTGACAAGTGCGTACTCTCGTACCCGGGGAATGGGATTGGCTTAGCTGACGCAAGGGCTAGATGCTGGAGCAATTACATGGGTCGTATGCCACAACTCCCATCGTCAATGGTTACTGTGCCAAAACCGGACGTATTCCCAAGTGAAGATTCTGACAATTGGCTTCCGTACACCGATTCGGGGGTCTCGACGATTAATCCGCAGCCCTCCCGGATCAGGGCGGTATCATTACGGATATCAATGTTGTGTGAAATCAGCAACGATGTGCTCTTGAGCTTCTACGATTCAGCCCCTGGTTCGAATAGTGGCGTGGTGGAATTCGCCGCAACGACAATCAACCGTATTCAACAAGCAGGGAAGAATGGGGTCCAGGCTGAATTTAAGAAGCTCGGCGAGCTTTTTGCGAGATTGGAAGATTGGCGGAAGAAGCTTCCGACAGAACTTGAAGCTAAGGAAGGCAGCCTTCCGAGCGTGCTTCTAATGCAGTAATTATCTCATCCCTCCTGATATATATGCCACTTGGGCGAGGAGCTGAAGTTTGCTAGCATGTTCCACCAAACATTGTACATTCACCTTTTCCGGCCATTCCTGAAGTCATCTGCAGCGACAAATAGCACACTTTCCCATTTGGACCCGCGGAAGGCATGTCTTGCCGCAGCAACAATGATTTCGAAATATCTACGCTTTTACAAACGCCGATATGGTCTCCGGCAAATTTGTAATGTCGCTGGGTACTTTATCCACTCAGCTTGTACCGTACACCTTCTTAATCTTCAACAAAAGGCTGCCAAGCGGGATATCGTGCAGGGTCTGAAAAGCCTCGAGGAGATTGGAGAATGCTGGCTCGTTGCAAAGAGAGCGCTGGTTATTGTGGGGGTATTCGTCAAGCGGCGAGGAATCGAGCTACCAGAAGAAGCAGAGGGTGTTCTGAAACGGTGCTGGAGGGAAGGGAAACGCTTCGGTCTCGGTGCCCAGGTTGACAAAGTCCTCAGAGCCGCAACCACCATCAAACAAGCTCTTGAAGATCCAACGCCGCTGCCAAAGCCAGTAACGACAGCCCCAATTACTAGCACCAGTGTATCTGATTTAGCCCAAGCTGCTCAGCTCACGCCTTTATCCTCCCGCCCCCACCCATCAGCTTCCCCGCCCCTGCCGCACCGCAAATCATTCCCAGCACAATCCCCGCCCCTGCCGCTTCCACCGCCGATTCCCCAATCATCGCCCCAAGCGTTCCCGACCCGCTACTACCCCGACCATCCACAACTCACGTACTACACCTCCCCACCCTCGAACCCGCAATACCTTCCTACGACCGCCCCGTTATCCCCTAGCAGCTGCGCTTCCGCCGGGACCCCGGGGAGTGAACTCTTGCCGGAATTCGGCATTGACCAGGGGCTTTTGGACCAGTGCGAGAACTGGTGGTGGCGGGATACTACTGAACTTGCGAATGAGATGGCGGTTGACGCGCCGGCCTGGCCCGGGGCTGGTGGGTCGGGCACGGCGGTGCAGGGGACGGCGGGAGGGTTTGGTGGGCCGGGGGCAAGAGGGTTTGACGACGGGGAGGAGTGAAGCGCGAAGGGACGGAGAGAAGTAGGCAGTTCTGTTTCATATCTCAGAGGACCGGTGAGGGAAAAGAGAGGGAAAGGGCAAGAGAACAAAGGTGGTTTTGCTGAGTGTACTGGATCTTGTGGTTTTGTATTGTGCTAGATGAACCTTTTTTGCTCAATGTCGATAAGTGTATTCTCAGCTTATTTATTCACGACGTGTCTAGCGTTTTTAATATTTTCTTCCCGGGTGATTTCTGATGGTTCACGTGCGCGGTCATGGGGTATCACTCGATGTTTCTTGAACTGGAATTGTTGAAACATAATTACTTCTCGCACTACTGCAGCGTAACTCCTACTACTGATATTTTCTCCTTGCATTAAACCTGATGGCGCATCTAGACCTCCTGGACTATTGAAGATTACCTCCTTGCCTTTCTCACACACCACTTTTCTCAATTATTGTTATTGCTCGCTCGCTCAAGCTACATATTTGTCTTGCCCCAAAACAGTAGATAGTTCAGGGTCTTCAGCTCTCCCCTTCGAAAGCGTTAATTACAGTAAGCATTCGAGTTTCTCAAGCAATCGACCACTTCTCCACATCTCGTATCGTCGTTCCATTCAACATCCTCACAACAGGAATCGTGCAACGGAAAATGACCGGGTTATCATATACCGGTCAGGATTGGAGAAGAGAAACACTCTCACTTGGCTACTTGTTCACACCGCGCGAATAACCACCACATCCCCTCAGGTCAAGCACTCACTTGTAACCGTCACCTTCTCGCTGAACGCCCCCCACTCACCAGACCTTCACCCACCTACTTGCCTACTGCCCGCCCGCGTGCGAACCAAGTGTCCAGCGCGGCTATCATACACTGCTGGACCGAATTCGGGTCTGCCATTTGTTTAAAGAGTGATATGGGGAGTGATACCACCTTATACTAGATAGAGTGGGGGTCGTGTTATGGAATATGTAGAGAGAAAAATATGAATCATATTGGTATAAAATATGGTGAAAACCTTGAGAAATATTTTGGTAGGTAAACTGATGTTCGCTCAGGTGTTCAATCATCAGCTTATACCAGTAGTTTCAATATATACTGTCGGATTGATTAATGGGTATATGGTGGCAGATACTTTCCTGCTTCTGAAAACATCTTTATTTTTTTTTTAGTACATTATAGCAGGGTTTTCTGTTTTTCTTACAGCATATATGATAAATCAAATTATATTGTAGAGAGTAATAGAGCATATGCTGTGAGATGAATTGAGGGGGAAAAATATGACAGCGCCTGTGTTTGATCCGGTGGTGTATCATACCCCGAACCTCGTCGCCCCCCCTCCCTTTTTTCCCCCGATCAGACTAAACCTCCTTCCGCACGGGTATAATGAACCCTCCCTCCCTCCCCCTTTAATCATGCCCAGTCAATTCTTCAACCCCCGAAGCAATGTGGATCGACCGCGCAATATCACTCCCGGGGACGAGTTGGCTATGGCGGCTGACGGCGGGACGGATTCGACGCCGGCGCGTGCACCGTATTTTTTATCCGGGGGTGCTCGGCTGGATCCATCCATCCATCCATCCGCACCACCTGCCCGCTCCACTCATTTATTTTACTCCGTTTGTGCGGTGTTATTCTTGAGCTTGGATGGGTGGAGAGTTTCGCTGCAGTGTTTGCCACTCTTGAGGATGAACTCCTGGGTTTGGGCGGAGGAAAAATTGATGCGCTCGGGCACTGAATGGTTGCTGCTGATACTGCGGGTGCGTGGTGAGGCGTGCTGGGTGTGGGATACTGCTAGTTTCTTCTCGGGTCGCGGCGGTATCACTTGCCTGTACTGTATAGTACAGTACAGTCATTATTTGCCGGCTTTGCTCCGGTTCCGTTTGTGGGGTTTGGTAGAACTCGGAGATATGGATGTTGGAATGCTTGGCAGTGATAATGTTGTAGGTTAGTTTTTCCACCGTGCTCATAAGAATCACGGATGAGCACTGGTGATGAAACGTTGAAGTGTTCGGTGCCGGAGAATTTCATAATAATATTATGATACCCGACCGAACTCTCCACCAAAACACACACGCGTGCTGTGCTGTACGATACCAGTATTCTATGCACAGTACAGTACTCCCCACTTACCAAGAGGAATCCGAAAAAAACTCTTGATCAAAGTTAGGACCGGACCATACTTCACTCGCACTTGATTCCCATCGCGATTTGACCATTTACAGGAGGCGGGAGTGAGCTGGATCGGGAAATCTGGAGAGCTGGAAAGAGTTGAATTTTGATAAAGTATTGTCGGAGTTTCTGCCCGGTCGGTTTTGTATGTAGTCGGGACAGAGGTCCGAACGATTCGTTTCATAGCAGTCGTTCTATGGTGGCACCTGCCGTGACCGTGAGTGCAGGAAATTCTGTGGTGACTTGTCTGATCCTATCCAGTCACGGTAAGTTGGCTGGTGGGGAGATTAAACTCGGGGTTGCGTGGGCTCTCGATGTTGGCAAGCTTGATAATCGCGAATATGATTGGCGCGATCTGGTCATGCTTTTTTTTTCTTTCTTTTTTTTTTTTCTCTCCTTCGATGCCTTCTCATAGCCTGCTCTGTTATGTGGTTTAGAGAGGTCGGGTGGAGCTCGATGCATGGCTTACGAGAAAGGTGCACCGAGCCATTGTGTAAGCCAGCAGCTCGTCAAATAATTATCTGGTTAGCAGAGAGCTAAGAGGTATGATAGCTTTATGATTATTCGATCATTGACTTATAGTCCCCGTGAGTGTGCTGCCATCATAAGTTACTAGTACTGTACTTTCGCTCTGAGAAAAAAAAGTCAGGATGCCCTGTTGAGCCGCAATTGCCAAGCAAATTGATTTGTGGGATTGGCTGACTAAGAGGAAAAACTCGGTAAAGGCTTCGCGCCTGGCACTTGAGCACGGAACCGTACCGTACGGTAAATTACTCGAGTAGCGGCTTAAGCTATCGGGCGGAATAGGGCGACGGGATACAGCCATGGGGGGGCTGGAAGGCATAAATCTCAGGGTATGATATCTGTATGATCCTAAATTGGCGATTAGTTTCCACAGTACCGGTACAGTACCGGTTATAATTTCTCATTACTGTGTCGGCCATAAGATCCCTTCCTTCTTTGGCCCCCTCCCAAGCTAACAGAAATGACCTCGCATCGATCCATCTATTACATACCCAATGATTTTGCCTGGTAGAAACCGGGAAAAGACGCTTGATACCTCATCCGACTCGGCCGTCACCCGGGTGGTACTCGGCGCCCCTCGACCACCTTGGGTCCCAGTACGGTACCGCACTGGTTGTGCTCATACTGGTATTCCAACCCGGATCTTACAAATTGCCTGCCATAGGGCATCCGACAATTCACCCGAGATAAGCCATCACATCCGGACTGGGGACCTGGGATGGCACGATGACAGGACTCCGCAATTGTTAAACCCGGATCTAGTCTCGAACCGGTATGGTACCGTGTTACGTAGCACCGATACTTTCGCCTTGGCCAGGAGGTGTACCGGTACGGTATTGGGGATGACCCCCACACCCTACCGTATGCAAGAGATACCGGTAGTACCGTACTGGGAGTGCCGTGTCGTGTGGGGCTTGTCCCACTGTGGAAGGTATGATATGCGGAGAATGTCTGAATCGATTGGGCCGGGAGAGGGGAGAAGGATAAGTTGAGTTTCATCTGGACGGGCGTCTAATAGCCCGTCCCGAATCCCTCGAGAAAAAATGCACGATGGATTTGTCCGCGCTGAGAGCGGGTGGGTCGGCCGCCCTGAAGAAAAGGTCGGTGATAGGTGACTAGGCAACAGCAATATTTTTGGGCTGTGTCTTGCCTTTGTGCGCGAGCATTCGAATTGGAGGGTTTGTCGAGATAATTGGTAGGGCTGGCTGTGCTCGTGCGCGTGCCAGCAGTACACTGGTAGTACGGATAAGCGAGTGGTGAGTGTGGTGTGCGAAGTTCATTGTGGGAACCAATGTACTCGTACTCGTACAGTACTCGTACTCGTACAGTATGATACTCGAGTATTGGACCTCGCCGAATTGAGAGAGGGACGCCATAACTCGTACAGCAGCTGGGCTCCGGCTAAACGAGGGAGTAAAACAAGAGGTGGAGCCCCAGAACCTTTGACTACGAAATGCTGTTAATCATGAAAGTTATACTGGTACGTCTCGCCGTACTCGAGTACCGGTAGAGTGTACCAAAGTACTCGTACTGTTGAGTTTGGAGTTTAGGGAAAGATTCGTGCTGTGGTGCCAAAAGTCGTTCGGTGTTCGGCTGTTTCCCTGTGCTTGGATTATGATGTATTATTTATTATCCAATGTGCGCAGGGGCTTAGCGATGAGTCGATGACAACCCCTCCCTTTTGCTGCTTATCAATGATATGCACTGGAACCTTGGCTGCCTGAGGAACTCGAAAACCAGGGGCTCCTGTTCAGTACCGGTATTCTGCGGGAATTCAGCCTCAAAACCTTAACCCCCTGAGTTGCTCTTGGGTACCTAAATCACCATCGCGACGCGACCCTCTCCTCTCCCTTCTATAACATCAGTGCTGTATCATACAGTGCTTCGTTCTTCAGGACCCATGGTTGTGAAGACCGCGGATCAGCATATGCGAGAAAGCCGGTACCTATAGCTACCCTTTGATCTTGGGATGGCACTGACCTTACTAGTGGGGTTCCGCTAAGGCTCCTACGTCAACGTTCGAACATTTCGTCCGTGGATAAACGCAGCAACTTGACCCCCTCAGAAGAAACTGGTCCTCGCTTTAGGTTGATTAACGATAACGAGAAGCGGGGATGGTCGTATATTCCTGCACGACCGCTTGATCCCGAATCATCAATATCCGAGTCGGGGGAGGCGGATAAATATTCGTGCTTTGGTGACTCGGACGATGAGGAGAGGCACAAGCCAGCGGTGCCTTGGTTTGGGCCGCAGGGCAAGAGGATTGAGCAGAAAGGGGACAGGAATAATGACGGAGGGCGTGGGTTGCGGCGCGTGGGGAGTATTGAAGTGTCCTCTTGTCGGAACGAGATGCGCACACCTCAACCTCGCCCGTTAAGAACATTACAGAGCATGAATGATTTGCGACCCGGAGTGGTACAGGATAAAATAGTGTCCATCTTTGAGACGCCGAGATTACAAAAGTCGCAAACATTTCCACGTTCGGAGCGTCCAAAGCTGAGGGCAATGGCGAGGGCGCCCAGCCCCGTGCGCGAGCAGGATGAAACCGCACCGGAGAAATCTGATCACCAACAAGGCTCCAAGTTTGATTCTTGTAAGTTGCAATCTTACTTTCGCGGTAGTTTTATAGAACATGTTGTTTGGCGCTCCAAGTCCCAGTGCGAGATCACGAAATGGGATCGAAGCGGGCTACTAGGACGCGGGACATTCGGAACCGTTTGGCTGGAAAAAGAGAGCCGGCGGGGGACGCTACGGGCACTGAAAGAAATGCGGAAGGATGTTATAGGACAAGACTATAACCGAGAGATACTTGCCTTAGTAAAACTGAAGAAAGTACGGTTCTGTTTAGTTGTTTTGGAACGGTGCGTGAGACTCGGCTAACCTGGGTTAGTATGACAAATACTTTGTCCAATTCTTCGGATGGTTCGAGGATCCCCAGTGTATATACCTTGCGATGGAGTATATCGCACTAGGTGACCTGGACCAATGTTTTCGAAAAAAGACATTCACAGAAGGACGAGCCAAGCTCTTGGCATGGCAATTACTGCAAGGGCTGGCCATCATGCACGAGAACGGGTTTACCCACCGAGACTTAAAGCCACAGGTTAGTGCCACACCCGCCAATCGAACTCATAACTGACATCATCAGAATATTTTGCTGGTATCTTACCATCCATTATGGGTGAAGATTGGAGATTTTGGCGTGACGAAACGCATCATTCACGACGAAACCGCACTCAGGACCAGTGTCTGGACCATGCACTACGGAGCTCCAGAAACGCTGGGCTTAACTGACGCCGAGACTTCAGAATACACCAACGCAGTTGACCTCTGGTCCCTAGGTTGTGTCCTGCATAAGGCCTTGACCAATACCACGCCCTTCACAAACATGAGGGCTTTTTCGGCATTTTGTCATCAACTCATCGTGTTTCCTTCCGCCAAGCTTTACGAGAGCGACGTTAGCCATTCGGGAGTTGATTTTATCTTGAAACTTATGGTATTGGATCCGTCATTGAGGCCAGCTGCAGAGGAAGCACTAAAGTTGGAGTGGTTCAAGCCCGAAAGGGTTGTCGCAGAGACCGGGAGTGGACCGGGAGCGAGATTTTCGGGGAAGAGCCCCAGGCCGCTGCCGCTGCCTACTACGCTGTTGTCCCAGCCGCCGCGATGGGTGTCTTGTAAGTGACCGATCCTGAATGAGCGTCCTTTCCTCTAATTAACAATATATAGCCCCAGCTGCAGGCTGTAACTGCCGGAACTGCCTGCATTACTCTTGACGTGTTGCTTTGCTCAGGGACTTGAGTGCCTCGGCGGAGGATGGGCTTTCGAGCTTTGACTACCATTTGAACCTTAGCTGACAGTTTTCTATTGATTTTGGATTTTTGCTGGTGTTTTTTTTTTTTTGCCGAATCTCCGCGGGGAGGATGTGTAGGTGGTGTACTTACTTTTTACTTTCGCACTGTTTATTTTTGTACTGTTTCGTGTCTATATCGTTTTTGGGTGCGATGTTGTAGGATCGGTGGTGATGTACTTTATGATTGATTCTAGGATATATGGGTCGGGAGGGATGAGGGCTATTGCTCAAAAGATTGATCTCTCAATGGGAATAAAGGGAGAGCCCCACACTTTATACCGTTGGCTAGAAAAAAGCTTACGACGCCTCCCGCAAAGTAAACTATCCCATCCGATCGCCACCATGCTCGCGACACCTCATGGTGGGACGACCGCCGCATGTCCCCAATCACATCAATAACCTGGCTATGTAATTATCGGAGATCCTTTTCAAAAACTGAAATATCGGACGATTATTAGCTCGGGGGTCCACTTTAGCAGTGTTCCTAGGTGTAAGAGCGTCTAGGGCCGGGGGAAAGCCGGAGGAAAAGACTACAAAAAGCCAGGATTGACCCCCGTGGGCCGGCACAGTCACTAAAGCGCTTCACCGATTGGCGGCACGTTTCCTATGTTATACTCTTGTGTAATTCATGGTCTCAGCGAACCAACCAACCACCACGAGTGAGATACTATGACCCATCCACGCAGCTCCGGGACCTCACAGGCCCGACGGAAGCAGGAAATCGCAATGCCAGGGAAAACCATACCGGGAGGGTTGGAGCGGGAGTCGGGAGCCCATCACAAATCCCTCACACATCGGCATCATGCCTCATCCTGGGCGAGCGGAGCAAACTTATGCCCGCCGAAGACATCAGCGCCCTCCCGAAATCATGGATAAAAATAAAAATAAAAGCACAAACTGCCCGAAGGGTGAGTCGAACACCCGATCTTCGCATTACGAGTGCGACGCCTTACCACTTGGCCATCCGGGCTTTTTGCGATTTTCAGCACTGTGAGAAAATATATCGTGGGGTTTTGCCGGTGCGAATCGTGTTTTATCTGCTTGCGCAGGCTCGCTGGGCGTGTGTGTTCTGGGTGGTTCCGGCTCCCGATTCATCGCGGGCTGGTGCGTATCTTGATTTTCTGGATTCTGTTTTTTTTTGTGGCTGATTTGGTGCTGATTCTCTTTTTCGGGGATGGACGATGGCGGGTTTGTGGGTGGCTACCTTACATTCTGGTTTACCGGGTGGGGTATCGCAGCGTTGCTGGGGTCCGGTCTTGTCGTTTTGGGAAGCGCTGGTTCTTTGCTTCGGGGTCCGAGTGAGTGTGTGTGACTCTCTGTGTGTGGTGCGCCGGGTGGGAAGCTTTTGTCCATCTAACTTGTTGGACTTCGTTGCTTGCGGGGTGGTATCGTAGCACTTCTATATGGTATTTGGGTATTTGCGAAACCTGGGTTTTCCTGATATATGTCGGGTTGGAAGAACCCGTTACCAATTGGGCAAAGCACGAGCCGAACTATGAGCAAGCTCAGGCCAGGTCTCGGAGGTTAACCGGGAAAAGGTATAGCCGCGTACTGGATTAGCGCGGGCCCTAGCTCCGCAACGATGGGTCCGTGAAACAACCACACCATATTTCACCCCCAAAGTCCCCCGAATACACGATCCTCAAGCTCCCAACAGCTCGCGTTCTTTGTTCCCAACCCACTACCCCTCACAACTCAGAAGGCGCCCCCATTGTCACCGCTGGCATATATCGGTGCCAACGATTCCATGCGACAAGGGCAGCAGCTGCATTAGCACCCCATCTGACAGTGGAACACATACGGTGGCTAGAGCCATAGGACGGATGTTGGATGTTTCCGGTTTCTTTAAATTGTGGTGTTCTTTCCTCTTCTTTCCTATTTCTCTTTACAATTATTAGTTCATGTAGATTTTCTCTCACTTTGAAAAATTGGACATACTCTTTCCATCAATCGTATACACTCAAGAGACGTTCAATTGCCCCGCTAGTCGCGGGTAGCTTGTGGGGTAGGTGTGCGCGACTGGTGAAGGCACCTTCCGGAATTCTAAGTTTGGAGTATCATAGCACCAGAATGGCTGGAGCCGGGGTCGTTCTGGTCAGTCGAGCGTAAAAAAATCACTCACTCATAGGGGGGCCGATCGGAGAGGAAGACATATCATAGAAGTGTTGGTTTAAGCAGGGACCGAAGCGGAGTTTACTTGGTTTCTCGAGGTTATCCGGAAGCTCAATCGAGGATACCCACAAATCACGTCGGGATTCTGGGCACCCAAACTTGGGTCGGCTGTGGCTTTCGAAAATTTGTTGAGTAATGTCGTTGATCGGGTGCTAGATTTTATCCTTCATATCGTGCACACTACCGAAGTAAAGGGTTTTTTTTTTTTTTACTCCTTTTACTTTTCCCCATTTCTGTTATGATACCAGGTCTTTACTCATTCGTTTCTTGAATGTCATATTCTCTCTTTGCCTCTATAGCGCCTGTCGGTATGATTCCTGATCTAGCTCCTGTGCATTCTCACACTGTTTGTCGCCGGACTGGCTTGCGGGAATGCTCTCTTGTGTGTAATGCAGGAGGGGAAGGAAACTATGCTATTTCCCGCATGTTCTGGAGTTTGCGTGGTTTATGGCCTCGCTTTGACGGCTTATGTATCCGGTCTGAATTCGCATTGTCGGGGAATGGTCAGACAACTCACAATCATGCCGCCACTTCTAGGAATGGGCAAACACTTTTCCTGCGGCCCAGTATTGTATGCATAGGGGGGTAGGAAAATTTAGAGCTATTACGGTATCACGGCAATGAGAGATATGGGTGATGTTTTTTTGCCAAAGTAGCCATGGCAAAGTTAGTGCTTTTAGTAATTTCAACTTAGAATCTTTTTCGATATGAAGGTGGAACAGAAACCTGTTACATAATTCTGCTCACGTATCCTTCTGAGTAGTAGCTATCCCTTACGAGGATTATCATTGAAGTTTTGTGGCAATGATGAATATTGTATTGAAATTTCTCTGCGAGTATGATTTACACTCCAGAGATTTTATATGATAAGGAGAGGTAATGAACTTGAAAGCCTTACATAGTATCAGGCGAACAGGGACAAACAAACCAACAAAAACGGGTAAAAACGGAAGTCGGACAGGAGACTGGTTAATTGAAAATGGGACTGAATATCTCATTAACTTGTGCACTAGCAAGTTAGGGAAATAAGAGTGGGCTTACATATCCCCAGTCCAAAACCGGATCGCCACACTCAAGATGGTTCCAGTACCCGGTTTACTTATTGTGACCAGCCATGTTGTTCTCCGAGTTAGTCCTGCCAATCTCGGTGGTGCGGACCTCTAACAGGCTTCTGCCTCGTTCATGGCTTCCATGGGATGGGACCTTGCCAACTTGAAGGGCAGAATTAAAAGGAAGAAAGTTTCCGTAACATGGAAGATACTTCTCCCGTCTCCTACAAAAGCACTTTTAGCAATGTCTCGTGTATAGGGAATAGAGAGAAGTACTCATCGACAGCCTTCTGGTAAGCGATGTCTTGAGTCTTATCGATTTTGTCAACGTGAGAGACAGTAACCCAGGTGTCGTCGTTGGAAGCCTGGATGGAAATTTGTGTAGCCAGTTTCTCCGCTACTCGATTGATTGCTCCTTCCCGGGCACAAAACTGGCCAATAAAAGAAAACCCAACGGGATTAGTGGAGGCTGTGCATGGGCAATTATTCTTCCCATTGGGGTTTGCGGGATAAGTTGCACCAGCTTTGGGGTTCCTTGTGCCGGGGTTAGAACCATGCGAAGTGTGACTGGAGGAAGCTGGTGATGTCATCTTGTGTGTTGTTGTGTTGTCAGACGATTTTTTGTTGTTTGGATTGTGTCTTCGCCTGTCAGGGTAGGGAGGAAGAAGTAGAATGGAAATGATCGGGTCCCCCTTTTATGGTGGTGACATCCAAAACGTGGACATGTGGGCCTTGAAAAATGAAATGTTTTACATAGGCACTGTGAGGGCTGTTTCACAGTAAATTCAAAGTGTGGAGGGCTATAGATTTCATCTGCCCTTAGATTTAGTATTTGTGAATATGATAATTATTATTATAAATTTACCCGTTATACCCAGAGGCGATGATTAAATACAAACTAGGTCAGAGAATAATAACTTTTTGCGCTCAACCTGTTCTGGTGTTGGCTAAAATTAAGCTATGATACTTGAACTGATATTATTAGAAGGCTGAAACCAGTGTTCTCAAGCGTCCAGTTCCCAGAAACCTGCCCTGGACGGACGCCCGCACACCCGGGCCCTGCAGGCATCTCGCTTATATGATTTATTCCGAATATGGTAAGTTTTCAACAATAAGATTTAATGTTCCTTTGCTACCATGCAAGTAATGTGATAACCATTCAGACAGGTTTGTCAAAACAAAGCTTCTTGAAGTAATAACAAAGGGAGAGCTTGAAATGGGATGATTCTGGTACATCAGGTTACTTGGATTCTTTCGTAGAATCTATGATTATTTATTCATCGCTTCTGTGTTGAAACCAAAACGTTCTGCTCAATTACTTCATAAATACATCTCAAGTGTGAAATAACAGCTAATGTTACGAGATAACCATCAATTAGAGAATAGTGTGCGAGATACCGAAGGGACTCCATGGAGGACCCACAAGCCGGCGGACGACCATGGGGCCCTGCGGGTGGCGACCATGCCTTACAGATGACAGCCGGGCCCTGCGGTTGAAGGTCAGGCCCTGTAGACGACGGCCGGAAGATCCCATTTGGGTTAAGACTGGCGGGCCGGGGCGTCACCGCCCAGGACGGCCGTCTTCGGGAAGGACAGACGCCGTGCCCTGCCGTCCTTACCCACCTTGCTCGGGACGGCCGGGACCACCAGCCCGCCCGGGCTCTGCAGGTCGCCCGGGACGGTTGGGAACACTGGCTGAAACAAGTGTTGAGACCGATATTTTTACGTGGCATTATATTTTGACAAATCTTGTTCCAACTTTCTTAATCTCTAGTAGCTTTTAATGCGTAAAATCCAAGCTTTCTTTCCTTCCTGCTCTCCTCCGGTGGTGACTTTTTTTTTGTTGCTGTATAGGGTGGTATGACGGTTGTAGTTGCGATGGTTACTGAGTGATGGGCTGCATCGCTGGTGATGACTTTTGACCAAGAACTATAGATATCGTGGGTGCTTTTATCTCGGTCATGACCAAGGACTTCGTGAAGGGCGAGTCACTTCTTGCGACTGGGATAGCTGACCGGATAATCCTGGGAGGTCGTACTATATCCTCCTCGGGTAGGTTGCTCTAGGGCTCACACTATCCCCATCCTAGTCACCTCTTTTGCTATCCTTACACCCGATCAAATTTATCTAGTCGCGCGGACCGGGGTGCGGGTGAGGAGCTGCGAAAACCAGGAGTTTTCAGAAGACTAGCGTCCCTCGGATTTACTCGATACTTCAGAGCACTCGGTGTGAAATAGATATCACCCTTGTCTGATCGATTTTAACTGTGCGGTAAACTACTTTGTTGTCCATAGCACAAAGTGAAATGGATTGTTTTTCGGGTTTGCTGGGATAGTAGCTACGGGAGCCGAGCGGGTAAAGGAATCATATATAATAATATGGATATAACGCACACCCATTCCCCTTGGTTTGCTGGAAGGGCCGATCAGATTGAATCTATTCCGGGGGTTATGTGGAAGCTTGCTTGGAACAGCTATCACCTA
Organism: Tuber indicum; assembly: GCA_006112555.1. Lineage (NCBI taxonomy): Eukaryota > Fungi > Ascomycota > Pezizomycetes > Pezizales > Tuberaceae > Tuber > Tuber indicum. The sequence continues at coordinate 1,091,639 of VBSK01000383.1, forward strand.
TGACACAAAACACGATTCCACAGCAAGAAGGCAGGGTATATATTGGCAAACACCGACCAAGGCATGTTCAAGGATGGGAAAAATGAAGATAGATAACACTCGAGTAATCCCAGCGTTTTTTTTTTGAGAGAGGAAGCTACCCGAAACTAACTAAGTTGAGCACCAACCACTCCATAACATAAACCATTTTCTCCCCCCATAGTTGGTTGCTGACTACCACGGCTCACTCGATGTCCATTTTATGTTCCGCCTCATCATTGCCTGGATCCCCGGCACCACCTCCTGACGCATTGGAGAGTGGGTTCTCTGGGCCGTGCTCGTCTCTGGGACTCTCACAGAATTAGCAATTATAATTCGCTTGGAACAACAAGCAAGGGTGGGTGAATGGATAACTCACCGGTCGCGTTGTCCACCAACTATCGGGTAATCCTTGACCGCACGGGTCTCTGGGCCGGTGCCGTGGGGGGCGGTGGGGGTGAAAGCGGGTGTAGACTTCGAAGACTCTCCCTCAAAGGGATTTTTAGTGGCAGGAGTCTCGTAGTCGGAACGCGGGCCAGAGTAGTCACTAGTTCTAAGGGTTCCAGAGCCATCTGCAGCAGTAGGCCCCTGGCCAATCTCCATATGGCGTGCGTGGATCCTCAGGGCGAGTTCGGCCAATCCCGGCTTTATAGTAGCGGGGATATCAAGCTGATTATGCCCACTTCTGTAGGTCTTCTGACTTTTGCGGGGCGGAAATTTCGGCATCTTTGTGTCGTGAAGTTGCGATGGGTAAGGGTGGTGTTGTTCAATGGGGAGTGAAGGGAAATGGAGAAGGTGGGCGTTCCACCAACACAAAGCAGTGGTACAACTTATCGCCGAGTCAGCGACTCAGTTCTGTATTGTTTTACTGATCCGTAGGGCTGCTCGGGGATCGTGGTACGGGGTTGATTTTAGTATTGAACTGTCCTAGTAGTATCGTATGTAGAATCGGGTGTCCGGCAAGTGAAGTTAAAGAGCACAACCTCCCTGAGAGAACTGACTGGAATGGCTTAATGGACGCCTGAAGTTTGAAGTTCTATATGCAGTGGTCCTGTCAAGCAGCTCTAGGTGTTGGACCAAATTGCTTCTACAGGTATTCGAGAGAGGATCGGTGGTGGTTGGGATAGACCTTTATCTTCTTCAAATGGAACTAGGAAACAAAAATCACATAGGTTCGCGATGTTCGAGTGATATCTGTGAACTTGTTATACAAGATAATCCGTACCATTTGTTTTTTATTGTCTCTTGATGCTAATCTGCACGCTGTAAAAACTCGAATAATTGGACCATGTGCTATGTAGTCCAGAATTTCCTCCTCTGGAACAGAGGCGAAAAACAGACCAAAAAACTAGCTGTCGGAGACAAATAAAAAAGAAAAAAGAACACCAGACCATAGCAGGAGGCAAGTCCAACGTCCTATCACAGTCGTCACAACTACCAGTGATCGGCGAGAGGAGTGCCTGGCCTCCAGTATCTGCTGTGTCTCGATTGTCGTTTTCCTATCCGTAGCATTCTCGTGGTTCCATAGTATCCTTTGGATAGAGCCAATGAAAGTGGAGTTTGGCCCTCATTATCAGGTGTCATGGTGCTGACATCTCTCCGTTCTGAGATCGTGCTTATTACCGTATCGCGTCCACACTCGGCGGCCCAGGAGAGTGGTGTCCGGCCATATAATAATATGGTGTCTGCCGTGTTGGGATTCACATCCTCTCGTCCCAAAAGGATTTTTACTACACTCTCATGCCCGCGCTCGGCGGCCCACGAGAGTGGCGTTAGGCCGTATTTGGTGTCTGCCATATTGGGATTGACATCCTCTCGTGCCAAAAGGATCATCACTACACCCTGATACCCTCGCTCGGCGGCCCACAAGAGTGGTGTCAGGCCAAATTCGGTATCTGCCACATGGAGATTCGTATCCTCTCGTCCCAAAAGCATCGTTACTACCCCCTCACGGCCCCTTGCGGCTGCCCACGAGAGCGGTGTTCCACCACATTTGGCGTCTACCGTATTGGGATTGACATCCTCTCGTTGCAAAAGCATCTTGACTACCCCCTCATACCCGTGCTCGGCTGCCCACGAGACAGGTGTCCGTCCATGCCTGGTGTCCATCGTATCGGGATTGGCACCCCCTCGTTCCAAAAGCGTCTTTACCACTCCCTCATGCCCCCTCATAGCGGCCCACGAGATTGGCGTTCGGCCACATTCAGTATCTGGGTTTTTTGGATTGACATCCTGTCGTTGCAAGAGCGTCTTTACTACCCCCTCGTGCCCACGTTCAGCCGCCCACTGGAGTAGTGTCTGGCCATATTGGTTGTCTCGTATATTGGGATTAACATCCGCTTGTTCCAAAAGGATCTTTACTACACCCTCATGCTCGCCTTCAGCGGCCCACGAGAGTGGTGTTAGGCCATATTTGGTGTCTGCTGTATTTGGATCGACATCCTCTCGCTGCAAGAGAATTTTTAGTACCCACTCATGCCCGTGCTCGGCGGCCCACCAGAGCGGTGTCCGTCCGTATCTGGTATCCACTATATCGGGATTGACACCCCCTCGCTCCAAAAGCGTCTTTACTGCTCCCCCATGCCCCCTCATAGCAGCCTGCGAGATTGGCGTTCGGCCACGTTCAATGTCTGCTGTATTGGGATTAACATCCTCTCACAGCAAAAGCAGCTTTACTACCCCCTCACGCCCGTGTCAAGTGGCCCACGAAAATGGGGTGCGGCTGTATTTAGTGTCTTTTGTACTGGGATTGACATCGCTTCGCCACAAAAGCATCTGGACTACCCCCTCATAGCCGCACTCCGCGGCGGCGCGGCTCACGAGAGTGGCGTCCGGCCATATCTGGTGTCTACCGCGTTGGGATTCACATCCTCTCTTTGCAAAAGCATCTTGACTACCTGCACGTGCCGGTGCTCGGTAGCCCACGAGAGTGGTATGCAGCCATATGTGGAGTCTGGTGTATTGGGACTGATATCCGCTTGTTCTAATAGCGCTTTAACTACCTCCTCATACCCTCATAGCTGCCCATATGAGAGCAGTACTCCCCATGCCATCGGTTGCATTAATATTCCATTCCTTCATCTCCAAAACAGCAGCATTTATTCCCACTATCTCGAGAAATGTTACTCCGTGGAGTGTCGTAAATCCCGCGCACAAGCTGCTCCCAAAAGGGTGGTAGGGCAAAAGTGTATCTTTGTGGTGCAATAACATAAGTTGAGCGGATATATGCCCATCAAATCTATCCAGAAACCTCAGTGCAAGTATCTTTAAATTTTCCGTCATTCCCTTTCTTTCTTGTGTGGTTTCCCCAGTAACAAGAAGCATATTCTAGAACGTGCGTGGTTGAGGGGTGCCCAGGAGAGAGTTGGCGAAAGATGCTAGACACTCCGAAAATTGAGATTTGTCAAACAAGCCTCCACAGCTGGTGGGGGGGGACTGGGGGGGGACTGGGGGGTGGGGTCGGATCACTTGGGGGATACTCTTGCAGAGTATAGTGCACAAGTCAAATAGTGGACGAAGACGCCTCGACCGTGACAAGACCTAGACAAGATGCTAGGAGTGTTCGCAATGCAGGAGTGTTTTCGACATCAGGGTGGGTAGATCCCACTTCCATCCCCGACGCATGACAGAGCTCCTTTGCCCTTAGTGGCCTCTCCGAATAGAGCATCCACATCAAGACCTTCAGTCCGAGTATCGATTTGTGCCCCTTCTGCGCCTTTAGTCCCGTTAGAGTTGTAGTGTAGGGACCACTCAGCTAATTTTCTTTAGTCATCTCTTCAAGTTTCTTTCTTTGATGAATTGTCACCTCCCAAAATGGCATCGATGTTTAGGGAAAAAGAAAGAAGAAGGAATCTGCCTATAACTATTAGTAGGTGTGCTGCATTGGTAGATTAGAAGCTTTAAATGCTCCTATGCAGATATCGGATGTCCTTTCCACGATAGTTCTAACAATGTCCGCCCACAAATTATCGTTCATCGCATCTGGCTCTGCGTCCCTTTCTAATCTCATCTTTAGGTAATTCCTAACGTCGTCCGTGTTCGGGCTGACAGGTATCACAAGTGCCTTGGTGAAATATCTTTGAATATCTTCCGTAATATGGGACCGCCCGGTGAGGACTATTCGCGTGCGAGGGGACTCCCGAAAAGGATCTCTCAATGACTCAAGAAGCTCTGGCAGATGCTCCGGCAAGCATTCATCAAGTGCGTCGATACAGATAAAAACTTGCTTTAGCGAAGCAATAGTGGTCCTCAGCATCCTCATCAGACCCGGAAGCCGTAGCTTTCTGTCGCCCGTCTCCGTTTTCCCTTCTTGGAACGCCTTGCGTAAACGTTATGGGATGGCCCTCTGCCAACTAGCTGCTTTAGGATCGCTCAAAACATGGTAGTAATTGTTTGGTTTTGCTGGCCAAGAGAGTCGTAGTATAAGCCTGGAACGCATATCTTTGTTCCTTGCCTGATCGCATAGGCTGTCAATCACTGGAGAACTAGTATTTTTGGCCGTCAACAGTACTCGCTCCTTTGCAAGAATCCTCCCACTTACCTCAAATGTGTCTTGCCCACTCCCGGATTTCCGCTAAAAAACAAGATAGCCTTATCGACTCCTTATTTGCTATCTCTCCACTCCCGAAACTCGAGCGTTTCTATAACCCAATCCCCGAACCCGTCAAGCCGGTCGGTACAGTACAGTACGCACCACTTCGTGTCTGTTATTTGGCTCGAACGGGGAGACCCAACGCATGATTTGGGCATCCTCACCGGACTTGCAGACGGTGTTGTTGAAACTTCCTGTTATGTTGTTGCAGTTGGCATTGCCGTCGCCCATGTTGATATTTTTCACATGTGTAGCATGTACCATGATGTTCTGTTTAAAAAAGGTTTGATTAATCGTAGAAATAGTTTGGAAAATTTGTAAGGGTATCGAGGGTGTTGAGTCCAATACGCCTTCTGTGAGCAGAGCTGAATGAAGGCGGCGCGATGTAACCTGCTGTGACAACTCCTGTCCAATCCTTTGGATGCTAGATGGATGCCGGCTGCCGGCTGCACTTGAGTCCGCAATTGGCATTCAGCCAAGGAGTTGAAAAACATTTAATGGTTTTTCGGCTCGGGAAAAGACTTCGGTGTATGTACCCCGTTTTCGTATATTATAATAATATGAAACTTATAGATCGACTGGGAACTTGGCTCTCGAAAGACATTTTTTAATATCAGGTTTGGATGCCTCTGTTATACCTTGCCGCTCTAGTATAGGGTACTGTATCTATGATATGGTACGGTAAGCACTGTTTCAAATAGCTAGTGGTGTTAGGGTCTTGCACTTTGGACTGGAATACCTGGGAAGGTATTAAGAGGGGAAGAAAGAGGACAAGATTATCAAGATAATGCATTGCAATACCAGTTCAGTATCTAAGTTGGATATTTGTTTCAAGCTCAAGCGATGTCGGTCGATTGATCATGCTCTATAGTCATGTCTACCAGCAAATATTAATAATTTACAATTAGGAGAAAAATCAAAGTAAGGTTAAAGTCTCGCTGCATGGATTTAGTAAACACGGTCTGGTAGTAGGATGTTGAGCATACCACCTCCTACGTCGGGGGTGTCGAACATACCCTGGATACAAGTGCCACAGACCCATTCGTGTCTCTCGGTAATTTAAGCAATCTTATTGTACTCGGCACTGGGGGGGGCAAGTGAGTGAGCTTGTGGCGTCTCACAAAGAGTCTCATCGTATCCACGGGTTATTTCTGTTCCTGAAGTCAGTAGTTCGCGCGGGGGCAAATGGTGGTATTTCATGTCGACTAGTTATGGTAGTTACAGGCTCTATTGAGCGTTAGATCATCGTGATCAATCCTCGTTGATCCGATTATGGAGAGAGAGATCACAGGGGGTCTGGAGTTCCCTGTAACTTTATTGCCTTTCTGGAGGAGAGTCTTATTAATTTTGCTTTGATCTTCTCCCCTGCCACTTTACGCGGAATCTGTGTGCTCGCGAGCCCCACAGAACATGCTGTAGGTGGTGTCCTGAAGTGTCCGTATTGTGCAGTACTCTGCAAGTACCTGTACCGTACTGTAACTGACCTGACCGTAACGCCTTAACAATGGGCAACATTCCTACTTTTCTAGCACAGCAACTTGTTAACTGTCGCGACTTTGGGAACTCTTGAGGAGGTAGAGAAACTTGGATTTTTCTGTCGTTATGTATTAGCTCAAGGTAGTTGCAAGTGTTCGCATGGTCGGTGACAGCAGAAGGAATTGCCTCTTGGGTGAAAATTGTACTATCATACCATGACCAGATGAACGATTCCTTCAACATCTGCTCACTCCTCAAGAGCTTTTAGGGCCGCGATATACCGGTACATAGTCTTTAGGATAGTCTTTAGGATAATCTTTAGGATAACACTCGGATATATCGATGTTATGTTTCCTCTGCGATCACAGGCTAGGGCTCACTTATAAAATCAGAAATCAAACAAGCCGGATGACAAGTTTTAAAAAGAGTTAACTTCAGTGTTCCCAACCGTCCCGTCCGGACGCTAGGGCCCTGGCGTCCTATAGTCCCGTCCGTCCCGGGCAGGGTGGGTAAGGACGGCCGGGCACGGCGTCCGTCTTTTGTAAACACCGCAGGACCGTAGGTTGACGGCCGGGCCCCGCAGTCTTTTTGGAAATGGTAACTTTCGGTAGGGCTCGGCCGTCATGAGTAATGACGGGCGTCACCTGTAGGTACCCGCCGTCACCCATAGGTACCTACCGTCCCGAGTAAGGACGGGCGTCCCTTGCATGCCCTGACTGCTTCCCGCATACCCGAATCACTACCGCCTCGGCCCTGTCGTCACCCATATCGCCCAACCGATTGCCTATAGGCTGCGTGGTCGCTCCACACCTCTGCCTGGGTTAATAAATCCAGACTTGAGAGACAAAGGTTAACTATTTTGAGAAGTCCTAGTGATAAAGCAGAGTCCTTGTCCCTTGGTCTCAATCACTCAGATCTTGTACTCTCTAAACCTTCTACCTTACCTTCTAGCGAAAGTTGCTACATGATAGTAGAACCTGAGCTTCTCTACATTGGAATAAAAATGTTTCACTTCTTAATAACACTAACCTAATGCTAATGAAATTTGAAAACGAAACATAAACCAAGACACCTATAGGGCCCGGCCGTCCGTCCCGGGCATAGGTCAGGACGGACTGCAACTGGGCGTCCGTCCCGGGCAAAGGTCTCAAACATGGCGTCCGTCCCGTCCTAGGCGAAAGACGGACGGACTGGACGCTTGGGAACACTGGTTAACTTAAACCACCTACCTAGCCCTTGTGCGCCAACTGCCAGGAAGGAGTGGTGCTGGTTAAGCTAGAATACATGACAACGCTGTGACTAGCTTGTTTCCATCACAATGTGCTTGTGCACGCAGTTCCTGAACGAGAATGACAAAGTCTTCGATAATAGCCAAGTCCCTTCTAAATAGCAGTTCGTTAAGGAATACGAGAGAAGGTGAAAAAGTAGTCTGTTTAGAGAGACGAAAGACGAAGGGAGGGGGAGATGGTAGTTAGGACATCTCAGCGGAATTCATTACATGGAACCTTTGGGTACGCCTACTACCTAGTGAAGTTTTAGTAAAGATTTTCTCGGTTGGTGTTGGTGGCAACACCAAAGGGAATATATGCAGCATACTGCAATTTACTATTCCAATTAGCGATAATCCCAAAAAACCTGCGGAGGATTGTGGTGGTGTGGAGAGTAAGAACTTGGACATTGCTTCCATCCGCTCAAAAGCCCAAATTTCCTCCCAAATCGCTTCTTTCTTACAACAGAATTCTCACCAGCTATCCCCATGTTGGCACGCGACTCGGGTTCGGGAGTGTTGGAGTTTCTCTCTTCTGCTACCTCGCCGCACCCAACAATTGGATTATATCAACCTCATCAGCTAGACTGCTTGTAGCGCCTCCTTGAAGTTATAATTGTAAGAGGGTGTTAGAGGTTTGGCTAACCATGTGCTCAATCATGCGAAGGTTAGTCCAGGAAACCTTCCCGTTACCTGTGCTGTACATCTGTAGAGGCGGGTGTGATGGAGGTATACCTGCTGAAGTTCCAGGGAGATATTTCTTCCTTAAAAGTCAAGGGGCAGCCGGAGAAGGATTTGTATTTGCACGGACAGGCGTGGGAGGATGTTTCGAGGACCGAGATAGTAGAATTGTACTAATAGGGTAACTGCTTTATCCTCCGGGAATGGGAAATATGTAGTATGTATGAAACTCTAATGTTGGACGGCGGAATGGAATCAGTTAGAGGGTAGATAGGCATTGGAGAAGGCGGTAGAGTTTTGGGAGTTTAATTCTCCAACTCATGGCTGATACATTGCCGCCGGTCAAGGCAGTAGAAGAATGGAAGGGAGGAAGGATAACGCTAACCTATATAGAGGGTGGGTGTGGGTGCAGTAGCTGTTGTTAGTACTTGGGTGTGTGTGTTGCTGTGTAATCGATAAAGAGGAGTTTTGGTGAGGCGGGAAATAATTATGATTGGAGTGCGGCTAGAAGTATATCGTTAAGTATACCTTTCAATGGTGAGCGTCACGTGCACCCAGTTTGTCTGAAAATATATCCATCATAGTTTTTCACTCGGCATGAATCACGGTGCATGAGTAATGCTTTGGGTCTGGTCACGAATGGAGTGATTTGGCCAAAGTTCGGTGGGTGCAATCACACCAAGTGCCACCCTCGATATTTTTGTTGGAGGTAGGTACAGGTCAGGCGAACCCTCAATTGCGCTTACGTAAGTGAGCCTTTGCACGATATACTGTGCTCTAAATATCTAAAGCAATCACCGAGCTAATTATATTTCATTCGACCCACCCGTCCCGAATTCTAAAGACAGTACGGTAGAGAGCGGAATGTTGAAGTACTGGATTTGAAGAAGGAGGTGTAAAGTGAGGTGGTAAGTGAGTGTGCATGCGGACATGCCATTTACCACGAATAATCCCTGCACAGCACTACATGCTCGGTTTCCTCCGTTAAAGGAGGTACTCCACTGAACTTGCTCGAGAACTCAATTTACTTTTTTTTTTTTTTTCGAGGGGGTTTTTTTTTTTTCTTCACCGCTTTCCATCCCTACTATGATACCATAACCATATATCCCGCGCACGGTACGGTGCGGTACAAGTATAGGATACTAATTGTTCCCCGCACTAGCAATCATTTCTAAAACTTTTTTTAACACCCGCGGAGTATATGCATAAGCACATGTGGTAAACCCACCACACAACGGTCCCCACTACGGTATACACAAAACGGGTTATAGGATCGGAGGACAGGATGGGATGGGATAGAATAAAGCTCAATCATATATAGCGTTATATCCATCTTGGTTGTTGTATGAGAGGTGTGAAGTGTTATTTCTGGGTTCGAGCCTTTGTCACGAAATAAGCTTTCTTTTTTCTTTTTTTCTTTCTTCCTTTATTTAGTCCTGTGATGGTTGGTTTGGTATTATAAGTATTCTCGCGGTAGGTTCTGGGTCTTGTTTCTCAACCCTTTGACAATCTTTGTCTAGTTTGGTAATTGGTTATGGACTTAGGGTACCATATTAGGCGAGCATGTGTGTGGGGTAATCGGCTGTGTGTGGTGTTTATAAATACCTGCTTTATCCACTACCTCCTTCACCGCCCAAACGCAATCAACATTTTCCGACAAAAAGATATTATCAAATCCACAGCTATTTATCCCACCCAACATGCTATATAAGTTAGCTGCTATCTAAGTTAGATAGCTACCAATAGTGTACTGGTACATATAGTATGGTATCAGTACACATACTTTTTCGTAAGACAGAAGAAATTTCCCTACGTACCCTACCCTGCCCTAAACTTTATTAACATAGTATTATAACACAGCTCACAAATCCTATCCAAAGTCGGAATGAAGGAAAACAAATGCAAAAAAAAAAAAACGAATCAAGAATCACCCGACCAACCAGCATCTCACCGGGTTTTTTTTTTTTTTACTCCACTCTGTGAAGGGTGGACAAAGGTGAGAAAAAAAATATTATTACAAGTTAAATTCTCTGCTCAATATATTCCACGAAAACGTCAGGGAGTGGAGCTGTGTGGTATTGAATCGCATACGAAATACAGGCGGAATGGAATAGGAAAGACGTGGATAAACATCGTCCACGACATTCACAGAAGAAAAGAAAAACCCTGTTGTATGACGAATAGCAGGTGGAATCTTTTCAACACAAAGTGGAAAGAAAGGTAAGGGATCAGAGGACCATTGAAAGTAAAAATGAAAAAAAAAAAAAAAAAAAAAAGAAAAAAATCCGATAAGGGGATTTTTTTAATTTTTAATTTTTTTTGAAACATTTATATAAAGTCCAAATACGCTAACCGGGGTGGAGAGGGATTGAAGGATAAAGAAACAAAGAAAGTTATGGCAACAGAGATATTTTGCCGTGTTAACATCACAGGACTGCGAAAAAGTCCTAATCAGAGTTCTTTCTCCTCTTATGAGTTGCCTTATTTTTAGGAGTAGCCTCATCTGAGGCCTCCTCCTCTTGAACTTCCACAACCCTCTTGCGACGGGCGCGCTTTCTCATAGTCGGTTCAGCACCGGCTCTCAAATTGACGACGGCAGGGGTAGCGGCAGTGGAGGTCCCGGAGATGGCAATGGAGTTGTGTGCCTCTTTGGGATTACCTTTGGCAGAGATAGCCTTCCTAAATTGGGTTTTCACACTCTTGTGAGAGGTGTGAGGAGTTGAGTATGCAATGGCTTCCTCGGCTACCTCATCCACTTCAACTTCCACAACTCTCTTGTGATGGGCGCGCTTTCTCATAGTCGGTTCAGCACCAGCTCTCAAGTTGACGATAGTAGGAGTAGTGGCAGTGGAGGTCCCAGAGATGGCAATGGAGTTGTGTGCCTCTTTGGGATTACCTTTGGCAGAGACAGCCTTCCTAAATTGGGTTTTTGCCCTCTTGTAAGAGGTTTGGAGAGTTGGGTATCCAATGGCGTCCTCCGCTACCTCGTCCTCTTCAACTTCCATAACTCTCTTGCGACGTGTGCACTTTCTGATAGTCGGTTCAGCACTGGCTCTCAAATTGACAACAGCAGGAGTAGTGGCAGTGGAGGTCCCGGAGAGAGCAATGGAGTTGTGTGCCTCTTTGGGATTACCTTTGGCAGAGAGTGCCTTCCTAAATTGGGTTTTTTCCCTCTTGTAAGAGGTTTGGGGAGTTGGATATCCAATGGCGTCCTCGACTACCTCGTCCTCTTCAACTTCCATAACAATCTTGCGATGTGTGCGCTTTCTGATAGTCGGTTCAGTACTTGCTCTCAAATTGACAACGGCAGGAGTAGTGGCAGTGGAGGTCCCGGAGATGGCAATGAAGTTGTGTGCCTCTTTGGGATTACCTTTGGCAGAGACAGTCTTCCTAAATTAGTTTTTCGCACTCTTGTGAGAGGTGTGGGGAGTTGGGTATCTGTTAGGCGGTAGCCGAGGTCAATCTTATCGGTCGGACTAGGGCCTGAATCTTTGATCGGAGATTGTCTAGGAAGACTCGTAATGTAATAAAGAATGAAAGAATAAAGATTTGTAATTGTAAACTTATTATATTGTTAAGGTCTCTTCTCCGTTGCTTGATTCATCTAACTAACCCGGAGACCTTAAACCTATTTATAGATTTTTACCGGTACTTAGTATCCCCATACTAACTTGTACCGAGGAGCTTTTGACTTTAGTTTCTACTTAGTGCGAACACCGTTTGACCCTGTAAGTTCGTACACCACATCAACCTTAATCGAGACGAGATACTTATCTTGAGAAGAAAGCGTCCTATCTCCCAATAATCTCTTTGCGATCTCTAGGCTTGAATGGACTAAGTATGCAAATGTAGTCCGAATGACTATCATTCCAATCGTCCCTTCTGATCAAGAACTAGCTAAGTTCGTTGTCAGGAACTGGTGCATAGTTAATATCTGCATGTATGAGTCTCGACCCGCCAGTATCATAAAATGACTCAAGCATCTCCAGTCTTCCAGCTCAAGTGTGGATCCCCTCGGACCTCTTGCCTCTAAGAGGGACTCCTATTGGAGCCGTCCGACATACACCTAATCTTGAATGGGTATTGGTAACTTCTGGTGTAATCTGATGGCGCTAGAGGTCTTGTATCTAATTGATAGAAAATCCCTCAGTCGGCTATTCACTTATAGTAAGTGTTCTCATATGGTTCGTGGTCAGGAAGAGATAGATTAGAAATAATTACTTTAATTCCTATATAGCTTCGCCGCAACCATCTTATCGAGTCACTTGACCTTTATGGTCATATGCGTGACCTTACCACTATGCTAGGCCTTATATGCCTAACAGTATCCAATGGCTTCCTCGGCTACCTCCTCCTCTTCAACTTCCACAACTCTCTTGTGATGGGTGCGCTTTCTCATAGTCGGTTCAGCACCAGCTCTCAAGTTGACGATGGCAGGAGTAGTGGCAGTAGAGGTCCTGGTGATGGTAATGGAGTTGTGTACCTCTTTGGGATTACCTTTGGCAGAGACAGCCTTCCTAAATTGGGTTTTCGCCCTCTTGTGAGAGGTGTAGGGAGTTGGGTATCCAATGGCTTCCTCCACTACCACCTCCTCTTCGCTCCTGGCAGTCAATTCTGCCATATCACTTTCTGCCTCTGACTCATGAAAATTGTCAAGCTCACTATCAACAGTGGTGAAGCCTATAGAAGATTTGGCGGTTTGAAGAGGCTTGGTCACTTTATATGTGGCCATATCCTTCGCGTGCACCTGACGGCTTTTCTCAGCGATGTACTTCCAGGCCTGGGTAATTAATTAATCAACAATTAGCCAATTCAGTGGATTTAGTGTAGATATGCGATCTCACTTACTTTCTTCCGATCCTTTGGAATATCAGACCAAAGCTTAGCGAGTTCCGCCTCAATGTCATTGTATGTGGCATTCGGACTGAGATCAGCCTTAATAGCATCTCTACTCTGAGAGCTGAATGAGAAATAAGCGTCCGTATGTCTCTTCGACATCCCAGGATCGTGCTTTTTGTGTTTGGCTATCTTTTTAGTTTCTTTCGGTTCTTCTGCAGTACCTGGTTGGAGCAGAGCTTGTGGCTGCTGCTGGTGCTCCTCTCGAGATGCGATTAAAGCATTTGTCCACGCTAAAAATGTACGAGACCCCTCTTCGGTGGTATAGCGAAAAGCAGCCATTGATGTAACAAACTATTAATCATGTTAGCAACAATATCTTGAAGATATTTTCTTTCGCAACTACAACTACCGCAGGAGCGGTAGTAGAGCCGTGATATGCATGACGAAGAAGAAGCCGATTGCAGAGGGATTATGTATGATAATAGATAGATATGTAGTGTATATGCAATAGAATATGTCGGGCCTTCAGAGTCTGGAACCCAATAGAATATGTGTGAGTGGGAAAAAAGGTTTTATGGGATGAAATGCATCCCAGCCGCACTGACGTGCGCACCAGCAGTAGGGAAGAGGAGGGGTAAGGTAAGAGTGAGATATATGGAAGTGGAAAGGTATGAATTGAACATCAATGCTTGACGAATGAAGGGGAAAAGAGGCTTACCTCATCGCGTTTGCGACGGAGATTGTCTATATCGGTGGCATTTTCAATACCAGATCCAGCCATATTGTGCGGTTAAAAGAGATAAGTTATCAAGATCTTGTTATATTTTCTATACCAACAGTAGGAACAGAAGTTATTATTTATTTTGACTTCAGGGGATTGGTGTAATAGATAGCAACTAACTTGTCGAAGTGCTGTCAAGTTGAGGTTGCTGTAGTGGTTGGGACGTTCGACTCAGAGAGGGAGGTTTGAAGTGAGAGCGTGGTGGAGAAGAGGGGGGCGAAAAAAACAAGGGGAATCTACTCGGGAGGGTACTCGAGTACAGTAGTTGCGAAATCTCAACAAAACTTGACTCAAAACAGCCCACGCTTTCAAGGATAGAAAGTGCGAGGCCAGGAGGGAAGTGTGAGTATGAGATGGTTGAAGGAAGGAAGGAAGCAGAGGAAGGCTGGGAGAGATTGGACTGTAATACAAGCGAAAGGAAGACGGTAATAGTATGCCCGCTATCGGCACCCCAAATTGAAAGACAACCATTGCTGACCCTCTCGAGGAAGGTATGGTAGACTGAAAACTGTGCGAATCGCTGGATACCCCTCAGCCCGAAGCTGGTTTACAATGCGGGTAATATAGTTACCACTTCCCAAACAACGGGTATGATACACCTTTGACTTATAATATCTTAGCACTAGGGCTCCCCCTCGTTTTACGAGGGTCGTCTTAGGCCTTTCTAGTAAAACCGAGCAAATAATATTTGATAGATATTAGCCTTGGGCATTTTCTTTTATAAATTGTTTGCATGATATTCAGGAGAATTTTCTCTACAGATATTAGGAATTCTACGGCAATAAAAAAGTATATAGGGTACCATCAGACTATGTATTATTGTAGAATATGGACTAAAAAACCATTTTTCCTGTAGACATGATATATCAAGCGAGTTTACACTATAACTACTACTAAGATGGCAGTATTAAAAGTCTAAGTCCATTATATACAAGTGAAAAATATTATTGCAGAATCAGTGTTAGAGCAATATAAATACAACTCAGATAGAAATATTTGCACTGGGATTTTCATGTTACTGGAATAGTAGTAGTAGTACTACTACTAATATAGTAATATATTAGTACTACCACTAATATAGTAATATATTAGTACTACCACTAATATAGTAATATATTAGTACTACCACTAATATAGTAATATATTAGTACTAATACTATCATAGACTTGGAAGTATAGTAGTAGCTTTACAACTATGGATATGTAGTAGAAGTACTTGTACTACTGTTGTAGTAGTACCACTATGGAGGTATGTTATAGAAGTAGTATTACTGTTAATGTATAGTGGTAGTAATATGTGGTATTATAGTTACAAAATTACTACTATTTTTATAATGCTACTACCATACTAGTAGTAGAACCATCTTAAAAGTTGATTCATAATTCGCTTAATGTATTTTTCTCAATATTTTGTTAGTAGTATTAGTAGTTTATTATTTATATTAGAAAGAATAAAATTAGTTACTAAAGTTTTGAGTAGTTATTTATTATTATTCTTATTATAATATTATTATAATAGTTATTATTTTATTCTTGTTTTATTTTTATTTTTATTTTTATTTTATTTTATTTATAAAAGAAAAATTAAAAATTCAGTGAATGAGATTTTTTTAATTCAACTCTTCTTTTTGTCTTTTCTTTTTCTCTTGCTAATTTCTACTTTGTACAACAAATATTCTGCTTGATACCATAGAGGTGGAAATGACACTCACAGCTTCACAAAAACCCTGAATGAAATGGTAAAGGTTTAACATGTTTTTAGTTAGGTTTCTTGATATGGTTGAAAGGGCTTGTTGAGTAGAGCTTGACTGGAAAAATTCTACTAGGTGGGGGGGAAGAGAATTTTCTCCTACATTCCTGAAACTAAGCAAGCGAAATAACAATACAAAAACTAAGAAAACTAACATGCAAACTACAAACAGAGTGTGATTGACTTGTATACAATGAAGTAACAGATAGCCTAAGGACTGTACTTCTTTCATCCCTGGGATCAAACTGCTTGATTTCCATTCCTTGCCTTTCTCTTTTCCATCATATCTTTTCTTTTTTCTTTTTCAATACAAACTTTACTAAGAATTTATTTAATGTTATGTTTTCTAGAGTTGAACCAGACTCTTTCAATAGTACCAATCACATCTAAGACCTTGTTTCATTTGTCCATATAGGAATGTTTTTGTTTTTTATTTCTGCCTTTTCCATTCAATTCTATTCTATTCCTAAATAGTATTTGGCATCTATAGTACTTCTTAGGACTTATGTCTGCTTTTCAGTTAATTCTGACAGGAATAGTCTTATTTCAGGAACATCGTATAGAACTTACTTAGTGGGGAATTTGATCTATAATGATTTGTCTTTTTCTTCTCTGTATCCCACTATAGTGTGGTAAACCAAAAAAAGAATACAATAGTGTGATCAGAAGCTGGTAGGCACAATTTTGGTTGTCGATATTGGAAATATTACTACTATCATCCTCTCTCTAATATTCTTCCCTGGTTTTCTGAATCTCACTCTGGTTTCTTTTACTATTTCACCCTTAGGTTTTCTATAGTTGAAGGCGGATGGTGTTGAGACAAGTTTGGTGGCAATTTTACAACTATTAACATTGTAGCACTTTCTTTTATGACAGTCCGCTCTATCAGAACTCTCTCTTTCAGGAGTTGCACAACAACAGCTATGACTATCATACAACCAGTAGACAAGTTAGTAGCTGTCTCTTAAATATCAGCAGTCTGAAGTAAAATATTAAGAACTTTTATTCTGATTCAAGAGAGTGAGCTTATAACTCATGTACAATAACTAATCTCTTTTAATAGAATAATATAACTATACCTGTTTAGGAAAACATTACTGTGCTGGCAGTAATCAATAATAATAAGATCAGTTACAAACTTTAGGCTGTAAGCCTTAATCGATTCTATTTGTTAAGTATTTACCACTTTATTCGTCCATATATCTTATTGTTTCCTGTCATAAATAAGCCCTTCAGCAGTTGGTTATGAAATGATATGTGTCCGTTCGAATAATTCATATTTCATACCTGAATTGCTATCTCCGATGGTACTACATTGATCTAATTAGGTTCAAGTCTCGTGGGACTTGGTAAATACGTTTATATTCCAATTATTATAACAACCTAGTAATAGGCTTCTATAGACATGTTGTTATTGTTATAAATATTATGGCACTATGGTCGCTCTCTAGCAGCTGTTGATGAGAATAAACACCTGTTCATACTCTTCATGCTAACTTGGTTGATAGCTTATTACTGTGATGCTTTCATTTAGCAACCATTCCAACCAGGTGTTTCTCATTGATCAGACCATTCCATATTGTTTCATGAACCTTACAATAGAGAATAAGTTCCAAACTTTGCCCAAAAGTGGTATAATACGGTATCTGAAGCATACTCAAATGAGAGTCAAACTCAACCTACATGTACTAGCGATGCCGCTGAAATGCATAACAGCTTGTTTGTTATCCTACAATCATGATGGAAACTTCGTCAATAAGCATTTGGAACTAAAGGCAAGTGAGAAAGAAATTCAGCCAGGTTTCTCAATGGTCCAACAGGACTAGTCTTGATGACAGTGCTGCTTAGTTGGCCCTAGGTTTGTTAGCGACTAGACCGGTTAATTTTAAGTGGTCCGGTCAGGTCCCAGACCTGTCTGTATAAAAAGATTGCATATAATATTATTATTATAATGGGACTCAGATAGGATAAATACATGCCTTGTAAAGAGCAAGATCCATATTATTTTAGTTCGGACGAAGGCCCGGAGGTATTTTGTGTTTCTTCGCTCTTGGCGTTTCGTTTTCCTTTTCACAGCTGAGGTTTTCGCCGTTTGGCGTTGCTGCCAAGCGGAACAGATGATGCACAATTTATTACTCGGTTTTGGCCAGTCTGACGGATCCAGGTCCCGTCAGTTCCGACAATCACACTCTCTGGTCGGTCTAATTTGCACAATTAGACCAGACCTTACTTTAACTAGAGTTCACTAGTCCAGTCCAGTCCTCCGTCAAATATTTGGAACCTCGAAGTCAGCTCCGATAACCAATAATTGGTCTGAGACTTCAGAGGATGAGAGAAGTAAGTAAGCAAAATCACATTTATCGTATGAGGGCACTGAATTGGCTAATTATTAATGAATACATCAGACAGGTCTGGTAAGACCACTACAACACAAAATAGGAGTTGTACGTGAAGGATATGGCTCGTGATAAGGCAACTGAAGCCTCCCAAATCGGTCAAACTTTAGGTTACTCCAAAACTATTTCTGCTCTATCAGAGGATTTTCTGGAGCTAGATGCAGTAATGTTGGTGGAGATTTCAAATTCATGTTTTTTCTGTTCTAGATAACTCTGTTTGTGTCATGGTGGAGGTTTCTAGGGTTTTGTTCACGATGGAAGGGGTTGTTTGGGAGTTGAGAGGGAAAATTTGCTTGTTGTACTTAGGGGATTTCTCCCACCTTTCTTTTCCTTAGTTTTCAACCACGCGCGAATCCACGAGAATACGAACGAGTCCGAACGACGAAATCAGAACGCTACGAAAACGAATATACGAGTGAACTGGGAGTGAATTGAAACAACTCTGCGATTGCGGACGTGGGAATAAGCCAAAGGACCGTGCTGTTCCAACCTATCGTGGACTCTTGTTTGATTTTACGCCTTTCTGTTTTCGTTTGTCTACTGCTCCATTTGAATCCTCATTGATCAACTACCGCTACGCATTACTGATCCGACCGGATACCGTTCTTTCAGTAAGAGATGAGCTGGATAACAGCTAGTGATGGGCACGATCATGCTCGAGCAGAAAATTTAGGTCTGTGCTCGAGCATGATCGTGCCCATCACTAATAACAGTGTTGTCACTTAATGGCAAGGAAGGAATTCAAGATACAAGAATGTGGAACAGATGGGTAACTAAGATTATAGTAAATGAAGAGTACGGAAACCGTGGTTGAAGAAGGTTGGAAGGAGGAGGCGCTGGTACGCATGCGAGCAATGAATTTGTTAAGAGGTATGGACACTCAGTACCGGCTAGTCCAAATGGTATCTGGAATCAGGTCTGTAGGGAACGGTTTAGACTAATTGCCGGCAGGAAAGTCTGAGCTACTATCTATGATACCCCAAACAGTTCTCACGAAATGATTGTAAACAACTGCAACAAGAACTCATTGCTCTTATATGCTGCCAACCTACTACTGCATCGAGTAACGTTCTACCATTCCGAAAGGCAGTTGAAAATAAGAAAAATAAAAATGGTAGACCGCGAGATAGTTACTTAATTTGAGGTAATATCGTTGCCATAACTAAATCGACTACCGGAAAACTGATCTGAAAAAAAAAACAAGCTAGCCTGAGAAAACCCTTCATGTCTCAATCCGGGTCGAGGATAGGAAACAGGTTAGCGCCTGTTATTGCTACTGCCCTTCTTCGTAGTCTTGCTGGGTGCTTTATATCCAACAGCAAGGACATGGAGAGGTCCCTTAAATTGAAACAACTCATTCCCAGAACGACGCCCCTCCTTTGCCTTCGTAATAACGACATCCTTGAGATTGAACTTGTAGACTGATTCAACAGAAGTGTAGTCGATGATTTTGGCCTGAGTTTTCACCATATTTTGCTCCATATATTAGAACCGCTGATTCTGTAGATGTGATAACTGGGTGATTTGGAAGGAGAGCAGGTGGTTGTATTTACCTTCATTTTAATCTCGACACCACACTTTTTGATATTGTCCTGTACGGAGACATCATAGTTGAATAGGATTTTTTGAGCCAAAGCCGGGGTGATTTTCCCTGCTTGGACAAGCTCATCTAGAGTATCAAGGAGAGCCATACCAACGCTTTTTTCATTGCAATTAAATTTTACCTCGTCAGTGTTTAGTTTTAAAGAAATTGTGCAATAGCTTCTGGAGACCACTATACCTCGCGCTGCGGTAAATATCCCAAGTAACAGGATTGCCATTTTCCATGTACTTCATTAGTTTCAGAATTTGCTTTTCAGTGTTGAGATTAGAAGGTTGAGGGTGGTATGTGGAGTGGGATTAGATGTGTTGGGTGTGGGGGGAACGTCGCTATCGGAGTAGGTGAAATTTGTGAAAGAGCCAGTACGTAGGCTACTAGTTCTTAATGTGCGCAACTTCGCAAGATGATAGGGCAGGATGTTGGTTGTAACCACAAATTTGTAACCTATATTGAGTACTGTACTCGTGCCAACGGTGTGATTAGCCACAACAACCCCTGTCTGCAAGCTCACTGGTGACTATGGGCACTCTATGATTTACTGTGACCCTTCTGTTTCAATAGCTTGATTCATGAAATACCATGTCTGATATGCAATCATAATATGCATTACATGTACTATTGAGTAAATTCTGATTTTTTACTACAATGTCATGTTTACAACCAGTGTTCCCAACGGACCAGGTAGGCCAGACCGAAAGAAAGCCGGACCTGGCCTACCAGAATTCCTAAGGATCTAGCCGGGCCGGAGCCTATAGACCTCGAGGTAACTGAGCCGGGCCCGGCACGGCCTACCTATAGGCTGTATAGGTTTTGTATTACCTGCGTTGTGAAGCTCGCTTAGCCAGTTATTTGATTCTCTTTTGTTCTTAACCTCTGTTCAATGTGACTGGCGTTCTCCCAAGCTTTCACCTGACTAGTGGATTCTCTCTATACATGACTACACGGTCTGGTAGTAGCACCTGTTCCAAATGGGTTATTTCTAGTGGAAAGGACAAGCTCTCATGAGTGAACCAAATCTAAACCTCTTATATGGCTCCCGAGGATGAAGAAAAAAGCCATGAAAAATGAAGAAGCCAAATGCGAAGGGTTTGCAAAAATTTTCCTAAATTTGTCGCTATAGTTTCCATGACAACAGTTGTTCGTTGCCAAGGTTCCGGCCTATTGGCTCCTACCAGTTCTGATAGGCTTCCGTAGGGTGATGGAATTCGGCCTATATCGGCCTATTTCATTCCTCGGAGTGGCCTGCCTTGACCCGGCCGACGGACTATAGTCGGGCCTACAAGCGGCCCGGCCCGTTGTGAACACTGGTTACAACACACTCAAAAATTGTGTGGTTCAGGATATTAAGTGAAATTATAGAATTTGAGATTCAATACTTGTCATATGCAATTTGTTTTAAGAGAACTGATATAGGAAATCCACAAATTAAGTGCGCCGGATTTTTAAAACCGCAGTTGATCCTTACTTGTCTATAGTCCGGATTCGTGTGCGGTGTTTGGATTAAGATATGAATGTTGACCTCATTTGTTTAGTACAACGCTTGCCATGGGCCAGGCCAGCGCGCGGGATTTTATTGGCCTGTGGGATGGTCTAAGATGTTCCTTGGCCTACAAAAGGCCATGGGATAGGTTGTGGCCCGTGAGGCGCATAGGCTTTTATTAGTTTGTAAATTTATGCCCTAGGGTGAAAACAACAGCGGTGAATATTACCAGTAGCCGAAGGGTAAGGGTTCGTAGCAAAGCACCAAACGAGGGTATAATAATAATTATGATATCTGTATTGGGAAAATTTGAAATAAATTTTGTTTGCTTGGTAACTATTTTCCTCTTATATTGTGAACTGATTATTATATAACTACTTAGAATGGAATATGATCATCACATGGCCTGATGAGAGGGTGTGCAACAATTGCCTTTCTCTTTTATCAATACCAACTATGAACAATTATCAAAATCTCCCTCCAGTAAATTCAAGGCCCTGTTGGGCAACGGCGCGACTGTTCCGTTCGTAGACCGTTCCCCATACAAAAATGGTTTTCTTTCTGTTTTGAAATGGTCACTTTATACGGGGAACGGCCTACGAACGGAACGGTTACAGCGTTGCCAAACAGGCCCCAAGTGACTTCTATTCTGTGCCCAGACCATTGACCTTGCCCGCTGCCAAAAGCTCTCAAGGTATGGTTACGTTACCTGTGATAAATAGTGTTGTGCACGAGCCGAGCGGGCTCGAGTCTCTTGGCGTAGGTGGAAATTTGGGAATAGGTAGAGGAAACCCGTAGTGAAGATGGTTCTGAATTATAAGGGCAGAGTGTAGAGGTATCGTGGCGACTCTACTAGCCGATTTCAATAGTATTCAGACACTTTGGCGCGACTCTGTATGAGTCTTGGCGCCAAGGTGTCCGGACACCTGTGATATCAGCTAGTACACTCGGGTCTCTTGGCGGCTCGAGTCTAAGCGCAACATGGGTTCGAGACCTCGAGTCCAGTAGTGCCACGAGCCGAGCCGGTTCGTGAACAACACTAGGGATAAATTCTAAAATTACTATGTATTCTTGTACTGGTGCTTAGAAGAAATGTAGTTGCAGTAATTAAACTAAACTAGTTATCGGATTCAATACTGCTATTCTTTTTAAAGCCTATATTTTGTAATCTGTCTCTTCTGGTCTAGGTCAATATAAATATTTTACTCTGTCCCATGGGTCTGGTACATCAGACTGGGATTTTGCGGGACAAACCCAGCCTAGCCTATAGACAAAATTGGTTTAGTTGTCAGTTTTCTGACTTATGTCTCTCCTAACTGAGCCGTGTTAGGTATAACTTTTTGAGTAACTCTTGCATTATTGTTGGCATAACTCCTTTGCCAAATTGGGACCTTGATATCATCAGTGTTATATTGTATCATCGGTTGAATTTATAGAGTAAGGTGTACTGCACTGCCCTTTGGTTGAGCTAACTAATAGCAACTCTTATATACGAAAATTAATGATTTTATCTTCTCATCTCCTGGTAAAACCTCAATACAAAGTGGAAATAGTTTATGAAATAATTAAGAGTTTATATCTTCATATTATATAACACCATACCTTATCAAGAACTAGCCAGATACCATCTGAGAGACAGGTTTTGGAAATCATATTAAACCTCTAATGGGTTATAGAATATGGATCTAATATGATTATAATTAGGGTTCCCAATAGTCCGACCGGTCAGGTCTTGGAGGCAGGACCGGACTCGCCAGTCCTGAGCGATACAGTGACTGGACTCAACTAACTCGGGTGGTCCGGTCTGGTCCGGTCTGGTCCCAGACCGGTCTTTATAAAGTGCTGTGTAGTCATGTAATATCACTCATCTAATGCTCCGAAAAAAATTGATACTCATGAATCTTGCCTCTAATCTAAGTGAGTCACTATTTCCATTATGATTCTCCTGAGACTCTGCAGTATACCCACGAAAACAATGGGTTTAATCAAGAAAACTTTTATTTGAACGTAATAAACTGTGATAAAAATAGTAAAAAGCAACATTATCGTGTTAATTCGGCCAATGGGCCGTGAATATCTAATTGCTTGGCCGGCCTGGTCAGACCAGTCCTAGCCTAGTCAGTCCCATAATTCGGACCGTTCAAGTCGGTCTAATTTCCACAATTAGACTAGACTTGACTTCTGACCGGACTAGCGGCCCAGTCCAGTCTTCCGCGGACTATTCGGAACCCTGATTATAATATTAGGTTTATATAGAAAGTAAAAGCAAAGTCTAAATGTTTAAACATAAATAACCCCATTTTAGGATCAAGGTTTAGACTATTGTAACTACAAGCATCACAATGGAGTTGTCCACTGTCTATCCATTTGGACCTTACCCTACCATTCCAGTACCTTTTGTTGTTCTCCTGGCATTAGTTTTATATTACACTCCGAGTCCCTTATGCGCTTAGAGGACCGGGAGGTGATATAATGCAAGAACTAAACATGGCAGAAATATTGCCGTCAAGATTTCCTGTTATCACTGGAGAGAACATAATACTTGTAGAATCTAACTGGTCTTAAGGTTAAAGCTGAAAAAACAGTTCTGGGGAAAGTTTAACTGGGTGCGTTTCAGCGAAAACTAGTAAACTTTACAAACAACACAATTTTTACTTTGTAGTTCTCAGGCTTTAGTATATGATAGAGTATGTTATGACCATTTGGAAAAATATTCAAATTTAAAATTGGAGGAGAAATAGATCTTCCAGTACAATTATAAAAATTGTGTTAAAAAACTTTTTTTCCATAGCAAGATAGCCTGTATGAAGATGTATCTACTATTAATTTTTCAAATATTTTCAGGAGTACAATTTCATGTTATTGAAGATTGTCTTAAAAGTAGAAATTTTAAAATATTTTACAGACATTATAAAACAATACTAAGGATTACAATGCAACAACCCTTCATAGCTATTAGGGGCAAAAACAGGTTAGTGGGAGAAGGTATTAGGGTTAATATTAATATTTTTTCTTAGAAAATTTGACAATAGAGCGTTACTCTGAAATAGGTTGAAAGTAATCGAAGATCATTCAGTATTTATATATTCAAAGAGGGTTTTTCATACAATCCTTTAACGATTCTATTCCTTAATGACCAATATTTCAAACCCACCCACCAACTACGATATGGAGACCTTTTTGGACAGAGAGAGTTCAGATGTTGATGAAACTATCAGCGATCCACTATTTCCATCAGATATTGGGGATGATTCCTGGTCTTCAGATTCAGTAAATGGTGATAGTCAAGATAGTACTGTACAGAATCCAGGTATGTTTGTAATCTGAGTAGTATGATCTATTAAGAAGCTCAAAGATATTAAAATTACATTCTCAAGCAGTTGATGAGTCCCAAGAGGTTCCTAAAGTTTCAATTGAACGCTTACAACAATTTCTTCATTGCTGTACCTGCTCTCAGCAGTGTACTAAGAAGGCTAATCCAGAAGTATGGAGTAAATGGCTCTCCTACCATGATAGCCTTTCAAAATATCAGAAGAAGATTATGATAACATACCTTCTGTCACCACAATTATCCAGTAACCAGCAAGTCTTACAAGGTCCCCAAATCTACCATGTTGGTACACGTCCACGCAAGCGTCTGAGATGGCAAATCAAATATCTGCTACCCTTTGTTAGCACAGTTTGCCAAAATGTATTCCAAATGTTCTGGAATATATCACGTGGAATGCTGTATGCACTGATCCACAACTTGCGAGAATCCCAAATGCCAATTCCCAGGACACATGGTAACCTCCAGCAAGTACCTCATAACAAGATCGCAGATGCAGTTACTGAAGACCTTATTGCTTTTCTTTCAAAGCTCAAAGAGGAGGAAGGCGAGGCTATCACAACCAGAACCTATAAGTGAACATTAGCCAGTGGAGCATTGACCAGATACATGGAGTTGGAAACCATTGTTTATCTCCCATCACACCTTTCCTATCGCATAATATATCAGCAATTCCTGACCTCAAATCATCTGGATGTCAGTAAGAACCCAATATCCTTCTCTAAGTTTTATCGGACCTGGAAATCGGATCCTATCCTTCGTCTTATGAAGATTCGTAAACCCAGTAAAAACGTATGCGATGAGTGTACTACTCTCAAAAATTGGCGGCTGCCACAGTCTCCAGATTCCCCAGAGTCAGAGGAAATATCAATAGCTCCTAGTGGAAACCTGCTAAAGCGGAAAAGCATGGAAGAACAGTTAGAACTGCATCGCAAGGAGTATCGGGCATGTCGTGCTGTCTACGAATCTGATATTCAGGCTTCCAAGGATGACAATCCTGATATTAGCTGTATTTCTTTCGATTTCCAGCAAGTCGTTGAAATTCCGAAAATACCACGACAGCCCTCTCAGTGGTACTACTGGTCTCCGTTTAAGCTTTATGTATTTGGAATCGTAAATGATGCAATTGATCAGCATTATCACGTCATGTTTACTGAAGCTCAACAGGGTAAAGGAGCAAACCAGGTTATATCTATCCTACATTGCTTTCTTACAGCAAGGTCAACTATTCAGCCAATTATTCACCTTTGGGCAGATAATTGTTGAGGCCAGCACAAGAATAAAACTATGCTTTGGTATCTCAGTTGGCTCGTAGCTACACAGAAGCATCAAGAAGTTATTCTTGGATTTCAAATCAAAGGCCACACTCGAAATAGCGTAGACCGAGGCTTTGGGACAGTTAAGCAAAAAGCTAACCGCTGTGAAGTCTGGACTCCAGAAATGTATGCAGCATTAGTTGATAATGCAGAAAAATCTGGAAAGATTAAGGCAGTTCGCCTTTTTGATGACCCACCAGAAACAACATTTCATGACTGGGAGTCAGCATTGAATTCTTTTTTAAAACCACTTAAGGGAATTCAAAGTTACCACTTTTTCAGATTTCAAGCTTCCTGTCCAGGAGTTGTTGAAGCAAACAGACTTCCAGCAGATGAGTGGATTTTATTTGATCTCCGCAAGCCAGGTTTCATCTTGAAATCATTCCAAAATATCTCACCAATCGGACTTCCTGATACTGGATTGAATTTAGAAAAACGACATGATCTTTGGCACAAATTCTCTTCTTATGTACCATTAGAATATCGCAATCAGTGGTACTACTCAAAACCTGATGAAGCAATTATTGCCTCTGCCCGACAAAAGAAAAATGCACGTACCAGGAACGCAAAAGGATATAAAGAAGCCGGCAGTCATCCTCTTGATGAATCAGTAATTGAAATTTGTAAGTATTACCTTCTTCAAAATAGTTAATGAATCATCTTGCCTCTATAGTTGCTAATTTGACTACTTAACTTGAAGCTCAGAATACGAGTATGTTACCTGAACAGGAAAATATATTACAATCTCCTATAAATGTTTCAGCAAAAAGGCCACGTGGGCGTCCTCCTGGCTCCAAAAACAAGCGCAAGGCAGTTGATAATAGTTAGCTATTATCTAAAACTTGTATTAACATGTATTATAACTCTTGTTTTTTATTAGCCCTAATAAGTAAACCCTATCAGAATATAAAACTTATAAAAATGAAAACTTTACTACATAGTACAAAAGAGATAAAAAGAAGGAATTATCCCATGAAATTCTTATTTATTTTAACATAGGAATTGTTGAGTTATTTGAATTTGTTTGTGAAAAAACGTTTTTCAAGTTTTCTCAAAACTTACCTGGTTGCTATGCAAACTAAAAGTAGTCATAACTTAAAATATGAAAAAATGTAAGTTTACTACTTTTCGCAGAAATGCACCCAACTTATAATATTGTGGTCAATGCGGGCTTTCATGGCAGAAGTACTCTTCTATCTTACTAGTTGGCACTTAGCTCTATAGTTAATAGTGTCGAAACAATTAAACCTTAATGCTGGAGCATATGAATATGTTTTGAGTACAAATCACAGATATGTCTGGAAAGCAAAGCGGCAGGCTACCACATGACATAGACCAATTACTTATTAGTATCACAGATCTTTTCCATTTACCTTTCATTGACTGGTTAGAGAGAATTTCATAGCACGGTAATTCTCATTTGATATTCATGGACTAATTTATTTGTTTTTGTTTTATTGTTTTGAATAAGATCGAGTGGAGGGCTCTTGAGAGGAAAGTGGAGAGACATGTATATAGTAAATGTCTGCCAATCTTTTGGAGAGTTGGAATAATATTGACTAGAATGCGGGGGCTGAGGTTTAGGTAGAGATGAGTAAAATTTTCGGATTACTTTCGCTGAAAGGCGAACAATTGCTGCTGTTATTCGGGGACCCTACGACCTATAAGTCCAAGTTGGGTTGTCAATAGCGCCCACAGTATGATACCTCCATAATATTTTTGCCTTATTCCCCCATCATTGCAGTTTCACTCTGCTTCCTTCCTACCACTGTCCAATGCGAATAATTACTTACCAACTAACTACTTTTGATTCACCAAAGCGTTGGGTGTCTCAAATTAGGTTTAGTTGGGATTTCGCACTACTCAGCTTACGGACTGCCTTTTCGTCTCCTCCACTCTTCCAACGCTCTCACTTCAAGCACTCCATCTACGACAGCTGCGACCACATTATAAAACCCGGACAAGTTGGTTGCCGTCTACTGCAACAACCAATTTAAGTCAAAATAAATAACGTCTTCTACTCCAACTGACAGACTAGAATATATACTCGGCTCTGAAATTATACCTTTCGACCGAAAAATATGGCCAAACCTGGTAATGAAAACACCACTTTGCAGTCAGTAATCGATAACGATAAGATCGGTTATGAATCGGATACTGTAAGCCTTCTTTCCTTCCACCTGCTAATTATTGGTTTAATTTTGCTTCTATATGTTTCACTCTTCTCCTGTCTATCCTCTTCCCATTTGCGGGTGCCGGTGCAATAATATGTATCAGTCCGACCTACAACTATTTCATACCCAAACCTCGCTTTTTTACACACACCTCCATCTATACTATCGTGCTGGGCTTCAGACTCAGTGTCACGGATGTGACAGGTAGCTCAGGATTTTGCACATGACTCGACTATGAGTTATGGGTTTTGCGCATATGACTCGCTTGAGTCATATGACTTGTTGATGTTATGATTTGTTATGTTTCGCTCATGACTCGATTATGAGTCATGGGTCTCGCGTGTATGACTCATTTGAGTCATATGACCCGTTTATGTTATGATTTGTTAGGTTTCGCACATGACTTGATTATGAGTCATGGGTCTCGCGCGTATGACTCATTTGAGTCATATGACTTGGTTATGTTATGATTTGTTATGTTTCGCACATGACTCAATTATGAGTCATGGGTCTCGCGTGTATGACTCATTTGAGTCATATGACTTTGGTAAGGTTTTTCACGAGGCTCGCACTTGTGAGTCATCAGGGTTAGGGTGGGCGGAAGAGGACTATATAAGGAGGTCGATACGACCAAGGAAGCTAGGCTCTTTACGCTTTGTTCTAAGTAATTTCCTTACCTATTATCTTACGAATAAAACATCTTTACGCTCTTTATCACGTTTGCACATCCGACACATTTCTCACGAGCCTATGTAAGGCGAAGCTATCTTGGTTAGGATTTAACAGGCATTATCCGATGAACGGTGATAACGTAGATCAACGGATCTAAGAACTGTTAGATCAAACGAGATAGGACTTAAGAAGAGAAGCAGCGTTGCCGGTCGCTATTAGTTAACCACGAGCAAGGAACATTACAATACAAAGCGTCACCCAAGCGACGCCCAACGATTCCAACACGGCGAATATAAACCCTCAACCTGAGGGACAAGCCCACGAAGGAGATATCGATCTCACAGAAAACGAAGGAGGATGTCAGGAGCACCACCCGCGGTGCCACCGGCACAAGGGGGTAGGGGAATATTCCCGGCCCAGATGCAAGCCATCGTAGCTGCAGTAACAGCAGCCATGCCACCAGCAGCTCTGGCAGCACAAGTGGCTCAGGCTTGAACGATGCAACAACTAAAGGTTAAGGCACCACCCCGATATGGGAGAGAACGAAACAAACTACGCAACTTTTTAGTGCAACTGGACAACTACTTCGAAGCAATGGGATGGACTATTGGATATGACCAAGAGAAAATCCTCTACACCTGCACGTTATTGGAAGGAATAGCACTTGCTTGGATACAACCTTATACGGAAGGCACTATCGAAAAACCTTGGAGAAATTGGGATAAATTTCGTACCGAGTTCACCCTACGGTTTGACGATCTCGACAGGGAACAAGAAGCAAGAAATAAGCTCGAAGTGGCTGAACAAGGAAATCGCGGCGTAACCGAATACTGGTACGAGTTCAGACTACTCATACAAGACGCCAACGTTGACGACACGGCGGCAGGAAGGTGGTTCACTCGAGGATTGAACAAGAGCTATGGCGACACTATGATCCACATGCCGAAACAACTGACTTCGGCAACAGAATTAGTTGTCTGGGCGATAGACAAGGAGAACTGGATAAATCAGTGCAAAGCAGCAGAACGAAATTATCACCCACCAGTCACGACCAACAAGACATACACATCACCAAGGAACCAGGATGGAACCTGGAAAAGACAAGAACAAGACGACAGAGGAGAACCCATGGAGTTGGACGGCACAAGGAAGAAAGGACGGCTCGACATTCCTCAAGGCATATACGACCAAAGAAAAAGGGACAACCTTTGTTTCAACTGTGGAATCAAAGGAGACGGAATCAAGGATTGCAGAAGGCTAAGATCGAATGGAAATGGAACACAGACGAAGAAACCTTTCACCACGCAAAGGTTCCAACAATTTCCAAAGAGAACGAACCTGAGGGAGATATCCATGGACGAAGGAGATGACCAATCAGAAAAAGACGACGGTCCCCAGCAATAGATGGTCTGAGGGACAAGGATCAACCAAAACCTATCAAGTTATCGAATACATAGGCGGCACTGCAAACGGAATCAATAAAAACACAAGGAGACCAGTTAATGGTCAAAACGAAGTTACAAATCAACAAACAAGATACGATTGAGATATACGCGATGATAGACTCAGGAGCAACGGAGGACTTCATCGACAAAGGAATCTGTGACAAACACAGAATCAAAACAAAGAACACGAATAAGAAAAGCACGATTTACCTGGCGGATGGAAATCCAAGTGCAATGGGAGCTATCACCCATATCGCACAAGTACCTATGGAAATTGGAAACCATAGGGAAATGGCAACCTTCCAAGTGGCAAATCTCAAAAACCATGAGATCGTGCTAGGGATGCCCTGGCTCAAGAAGCACAACCTGGACATGGATTGGACAAAGAATAAGGTTACGTTCGCAAGCGGATTATGCGAGAAGGAATGCCTACAAGTCCCGCCAGTCGTGTACGGAACCCCGGAGGTCGAAGTGGAATACGAGAGCCTCAAGGCAAGATAAAAAGAGGCCAAGATGTCTGTCAACGGACAGAAAAAGAAGAAGAAGTACAAGAATCAAGGAATTCTTGTCAAGAAGATGGACTCGGAGGCTCGGATACCTCTTAGAGGGTCAACAAAGGCTGCAGGACACGACCTGTATGCACATGAAGATACCACGATACCAGCAAAAGAACAAGCCACGATAGGAACAGGAATAGCCATTGGACTACCGGACGGCACCTATGGACGGATCGCACCAAGGAGTGGACTATCGGTGAAGCACAAACTAATAGTCAACGGCGGGGTAATCGATGCCGACTATACCAGTGAGATAAAGGTGGTCTTGGCCAACCTGAATCATAAGCAGTATAAGATCTCAAAAGGAGATCAAATTGCTCAATTGATCATCGAAAAGATCAACGACGAAGAACTTCAAGAAGTTAACGACCTCGATAACACGACAAGAGGAAACCAACGTTTTGGGTCAACGGACCAATACGAGGCTACCGAGAGCCAACACGACAAGGTTGAGATATGCGAAATAACGGCGGAAGAATTGCGCGAAGAATATAAGAAAGGAGCATACACTGGCATGCTCAGATGGAACTTCACCACGAAAGACCTAGAATGGGCCAAGATCAACATCAGCACGGAACTGGCCATACGAGACAAACAACAACGAAAGCAACTGTTAGGCGGAAGCCGACTCTAAATAACTGTCGAGAAGACTTAGGCCTGAATCTTTCGTAATAGACGGAGATTTGTCTAGGAAGGCTCAGTGTCGTTCTTTTCGTCTATGACTACTAAGAACTCGCTTAATCGAAAGGGGAAAATATTTCAATAAAGATTTGTAGGTAAAACAATGTTATATTGTTAAGGTCTCTTCTCTGTTGCTTGATGATGTCTAAAAGCTTGGGAGGCACTTCGATATTTATATCCCGCGTCTGAGTGTTCGCGGACTACATCTAATCCTCCTGTAACTAAGTATCTATCTAAGATTGTACGCTAACGTCTCGTGGTCTTTAACAAGTGAGAACACTGTTTGACCCTGAACTCTCACACACCATCTTCGTTCTTATAAATTCTTTTCCGTCTAATCGTAGGATGCGTGATTATCCTCGAATGACCGATCTTCGATTTATAGAGACGAGTAGACTTGTAACGGGGGCTCCCTCTGGGAAGATGGATCCCGAGGTTGCGACCGCACCGCAGTATTCTTTCATAAGTAAAGATAAAGATAATCAACAGTAGAGTTGAAAAAATAAACGGTAAAACTTAATATCGTTAAGCCACAGCTTTACTCAATTAAGTCCTGATCTCGAGAGGTAGTTGATTGCCAGAGTAGAGGAGAACTCGCATATACTTTAAGTAGGTTTGGTATGCTGCCAGTTACTCCCCATCACTACTCTGCGTTCGCGAGCACCCAACTCCCGTGGGCTGTCTAGCCAACCTCTACGGGTTGGACCAACGATCCTCCGTAGCGAACTAGACCACTCGGTGGTGTTCTAACATCTGCCCGATAGAAGTGTTTTAGCCGCTGCATCTCCAATGCAACCGCAGGAGTAAAAACTCTTCATATCGTGGTCATGCCAGTGGCGAGCTGTCATGCCTGTGCGGATACTATACCAACTATGGAACTCTCTACCCATGTACACTTAGTCTTCTGCAAGCATTCGCGGCTCCTGAACATCTATCCGGTTCTACTCGTTTCCATATCATTCCGGAAGATAGCCACGTAGCTCCCCCGACAGACCCCTTCACAGGTTGACTACCAATAGGCGCTACCCACAGTCAACCCTCCTAGAAGTGAGTCTTATCGTGACCTTAGACTAGTGTCTTAGAGTCCTTAACGATTCTCCGATACTATTACACTTTCGGGGCAACGGACTTCGGTTACCTCGCCTACTGGCCTCCGGTAACCTCACATACTACCCTTGACTTCAAAGCAGTATTACTCCGTCAGTTTTGGTCCGTTTTACACGAAGCCACCTGGAGGCCATTCTCCAGGTTCTCCTCTTCCCCCTCATGTATCCCGCCGACTGCTTCTCGGTTGGACGGACGGCGTGAGCGCATACGGTGTTATGGAAGCATCTCCACTTGGAGACTTTTGCTAGACTTACAGCAACTCTTCAGGCTGTAGCCCATGACGCCAGGGACTTATAACAGGGCCGGAGGGGGGTGTTAGCCACCACACCTCCAAGTTACAGCTTGTTCAGAGCTCAACTGGTTGTGCCGGAGTGATCCGCACAACCTGAGATTCGAACACCCTATGTAGTTTCGCGTGACAAACAATCTAGTAACTTCCCCCAAAGTCCTGCGTAACAAGTTACTTTCAAGGTAGGGTAACTTGACTCCATAGCAGGGTAACTTTACCTGGACTCTCCGTCGAGTAATTCAGGGTAACTCCCAAATTGACTACTTGGGTTACCCTACAGAGTAGGGTAACCCCCAACCATTACTAGGACCTATGTACCTTTGGTATGGCCTAGCATGCCCGACTGAGGTACCTAACCACCGGTACCTCCGCCTGGTAGACCTAAGTCTATCGCCAGCCCTACCGCGGTAGTCTCTTGACTCCGGTATGGGTGTAGGTTTGGCTACTTGTAATAATACTCAGTGAAGTCTCGTTACAAGACTCTTGTCTGAAACTGCAGTCGTCGTGACTATCGTTCCAGTAGTCTCTTCCGATTTCACATAGTGGCCAGCGTATGTGTCGGGTACCTATGCATAATGCAGGCTGTGTAGACGGTGTGCCAACACTCTTAAGTCTACCACCTATTAGGTCTTCTGAGTCTGAGCAGCTTCCCCTCGGTCTGCCCCGCCTCAAAGAGAATCACCTCTCGAGGGATCCCGTTTCCAGGACCAACCAACATACAGCGGCCTTTAGATAGGTATTGGTGTCATATCTAACCCCTATGGCCTCTGGGGCTCTGTAGGAGTAGTTGCGGATTCTCGAACCGAAAACGTCCCGTCACTTTTGGCCCGTAGTTAGGATGTCTAACTTTGAAGCCTAATAACTCAATGCGCCTCCCACGGATTTCCTCCGTTCCACTTCTCAGAGGTACCCAGGGGTGCCCTTTTTTAAATCCTGCGAACAGCCTACGGTCGGACGGACGGCAGCGACGTATATGGTGTTATGAAGTGGGCTTCTTGGAGATGACATTATAGTCATGGGACGCAACTCTTCGAAATCTCGCTAAGGACGTGAGGGCCCCAGAACGGGGCCGGAGGGGGGTGTTAGGTTCTCGATAAATGAGGGTCTGTGCGCAGTTACCCTACCGAGAGGTCTGTGCATTTTCTTTATGCCTAACAGCAATAACACTGGAGGGATACTATACCCAAACAGTACTACAAGTTCCACGATCTGTTCAAGGAAGACAACGCAACGGAACTACCCCCGCATCGACATGGGGTAGACCTAGCGATCGACCTCGAATTAGACAAAGACGGAAAAAGAACACAACATATACCATGGAGAAAGGTATATGCACTCAGTGAACACGAGTTAGAAGAGTTAAGACAATACATCGAAACCAATGTGGACCGAGGATGGATCCGAGAAACGAAAGGGGCATGGGGATCACACATAATGTTCATCAAAAAGAAGGACGGAAAGCTAAGACTGTGTGTGTACTACCGAGCACTCAATTCACTCACGAAGAAGGACCGATACCCGCTACCCCTGATAGGAGAAGCCCTGGATCGGTTAAGAACAGCACAATATTTCACCAAACTCGACATCAAGGACGCGTACCACAACGTCCGAATCAAAAAAGGAGACGAATGGAAAACCACTTTCGCATCCAAATACGGAATGTACGAATATCTGGTTATGCCTTTCAGGCTAACCAAGGCACCTGCAGCTTTTCAATGATGGATTAACCAAATAGTGAGTCGGTACCTCGACAGAAGCTGCATCGTCTATCTAGACGATGTACTCATCTATTCCGATAACCTGGAGCAACACATCAGAGCCGTTAGAGAAGTGATGGAATGCATCCGGAAATCTGGAATGAAGATCAAGCTGACAAAATGTGAATTCCATAAGGAAGAAACAGAATACTTGAGATTCATCATCAACAGACAAGGAGTCAAAGTGGACCCAGTCAAAACAAACGCTATATGGAAATGGAAACCACCAGGAATGAGGAAGGATGTTCAATGCTTCATGGGATTCTGCAACTTCTATCGGAGGTTCATAGAAGGGTTCAGCAGGATTGCTAAACATCTCTATAACCTAACAAAGAAAGAAGCCAAATGGAGATGGAACAAACATGAACAAAAAGCATCCGACGGCATCAGGAAACGACTCACGAGCGCCCCATTACTAGTTCACTACGACCCCGATAAAGAACAAGTAATCGAAACCGACGCCTCGAAATACGTCTGTTCCGGGATACTCTCACAGAAATGCGAAGATGGAAGGTGCAGACCGGTCGCCTACCGGTCAAAGAAAATGAGACCCGCCGAATGCAACTACGACGTTCACGACAAAGAACTATTAGCAATAGTTCAAGCAATGAAGGAATGGAGACGATACATTTGCGACATGAAAGCTGTTGTGAAAGTACTATCAGACCACAAAAACCTAGTACCGTTCATGAAGGACAAGGTGCTAAACGATTGGCAACTACAATGGATGGAACAACTAAGTCAGTTCAAGTTCCAAATCGAATACCGACCAGGCAAGGAAGGGGGCAAACCAGATGCTCTCACAAGAATATCGAGCGACAGACCAGAACACTATAATGATGAAAGGATTACCAGGAAAATCCAAACGTTGCTACCAGTCGACCGATATTTCAAGAAAGACAGAATCGAAGCGATGGAGATGGTTGAAATTACGACGGAAAACGAAGAAAGAATACAGAAAGCGAGCAACGAAGATAGAACTATCAAAGCGATAAAGGAAGCACTGGAAGAAGGAAGAAAGGAAATGAAGAGGATAGCACTGGGTTTATGCCAGTGGAAGGAAAATCAACTATAGTACGACGGAAAACAATGGATCCCGGAAGAAGAAAAGATAAGGACGGAAATCATACGACAACATCACGATTCACGAATATCGGGACACGGAGGAACGGCTAAAACAACCGAACTCATCACGAGGTCATTCTATTGGCCAGGACTGCGCGACGACATCAAGATATATGTCAAGAACTGCGACATATGTCAAAGGACGAAAACGGCTAAACATGCGCCGTACGGATTACTCAAATCAAACGAAGTACCAGAAAAACCATGGAAAACGATAACCATGGATTTTATTACCGACCTTCCGAATTTGGAAGGATGGAACGCCATTTTGGTTGTGGTGGATCCCCTGACCAAAATGAGTCATTTTGTTCCGGTCAAAAAGGATATGACAACGGCAACATTCATCAGAACGATCTTCCACGAAATCTTTAGATTACATGGACTACCAAAAAACATCATCACGGATCGCGGATCGCTATTCACATCCGGAGCATGGAAAAAGCTAAAGGGAGAAATGGGGATCTGGAACAGGCTCAGCACCGTCTTTCACCCACAAACGGACGGACAGACCGAACGGGTAAACGGAATATTGGAACAATATCTCCGCGCATACATCAACTATGAACAAGATAATTGGCGGGAACTGCTTCCAATGGCACAGTTTGCATAAAACAACAGCAAACAAGAGAAGATTGGCATGACACCATTCTTTGCCAATTATGGACAATATCCGAGAAGTCAGGACACAAATCATACGAGTGGTGGAATGATAACAGATAAGACGGAGATGAGTCAACTGCACGACATATTACGATACGAAATGGCTTATGCACAACAACGACAGAAAGAACAATACGATAAGCACCGAAGACCCGATCCGAACCTACAAACAGGAGATTTGGTGTGGCTGTTACCACGCAACCTCAAGACCACGAGACTATCCAAGAAATTGGATTATAAGAAAATCGGGCCATTTCCGATATTGGAAAAAATTGGGAATCGAGCATATAAGCTCGATCTTCCTCCCTCGACGAGAATACTCAACACATTCCACATCTCACTCCTCGAAATCTACAACGATAACAAGTTTCCCTCACAAATAATAACTCCTCCTCCTCCGCTAGAAATAGACGGAGAATCTGAATACGAACTCGACGAGATAGTCGATTCTCGCTTGCGCTACGGAAAACTCCAATACCGTGCCAAGTGGACCGGTTACTCTCCCGAACACGATAAAACCTGGTATCCAGAGAGCAACTTCACCAATGCTCAAGATGCCATCGAACTCTTCCACCGAAGCTATCACGATGAGCCCCACCGGGGTAACGATCACCATCAACCCCAAGAACGAAGAAGGCGCTAAGTCGCCTATGAAGCCCCATGAGGGCGGGGATGATTGCCCTCGCGCAATCCCCCCCACAAGCCCAGAGTACTCATGGATGGGGCCAACAGACGAAGAACTCGCCAAGCGCGAGGAAGAAGCGAAACGGAATGCACACAACGTGATGAGTTGGACAGTGTGCTACGACGACAGATGTCCCATACATTACGGGGACAAGGAGGGATCCGGATGGTTCCCGCGGGAATATAGAAGGGGAGGTCCTCGTCCAAACCACGCCCTTAAGGACTGGACACAGTGCTTTAGCAAGTACTGTGCCATGCACAAAGCGGCAAAAGTACTGGCAGGGTACTACCCGCGAAAGGACGGGAGCAGGGTACCGCTCCAAAGAAAAGATGCCTACGGACACAAAAGGACTTCGAGGACGAAGCCTGTAGAAGGGGGGGCCGAAAACGCCTCCGTGGAGACCGAACCCTACTATGAAAGCCTGCAAAGGCAAATCTCGGGACTATGAAGCCAACTTGGTACGGCCGAAGCCAGAATTTCGGCACACGCACAAACAATCACCCAACAGCAGCGGACGATCGAAACGGCCAACCTCACGCTTGAAGTAGTGAGGACGAGGGCCAGAGATTGGGAGTCGAAGTTTAACAGACTTCGAAGGTCCGTCCGCACGTACGGACGGGACCTGGTAAAGATGGGGGATTCGAGATAGAGCCTGATGGGACTCAGGCTTAAAGAGGGGGGAGCTAATGTCACGGATGTGACAGGTAGCTCAGGATTTCGCACATGACTCGATTATGAGTCATGGGTTTTGCGCATATGACTCGCTTGAGTCATATGACTTGTTTATGTTATGAGTTGTTATGTTTCGCACATGACTCGATTATGAGTCATGGGTCTCGCGTGTATGACTCATTTGAGTCATATGACCTGTTTATGTTATAATTTGTTAGGTTTCGTACATGACTCGATTATGAGTCATGGGTCTCGCGCGTATGACTCATTTGAGTCATATGACTTGATTATGTTATGATTTGTTATGTTTCGCACATGACTCAATTATGAGTCATGGGTCTCGCGCGTATGACTCATTTGAGTCATATGACTTTGCTAAGGTTTTTCACGAGGCTCACACTTGTGAGTCATCAGGGTTAGGGTTGGCAGATGAGCACTATATAAGGAGGTCGATACGACCGAGGAAGATTGGCTCTTCACGCTTTGTTCTAAGTAATTTCCTTACCCATTATGTTACGAATAAAACATCTTTACGCTCTTTATCCCGTTTGCACATCCGACACGTTTCTCACAAGCCTATATAAGGCGAAGCTATCTTGGTTAGGATTTAACAGGCGTTATCCGACGAACGGTGATAACGTAGATCAACGGATCTAAGAACTGTTAGATCAAACGAGAAAGGACTTAAGAAGAGAAGTATCGTTGCCCATCGCTACTAGTTAACCACGAGCAAGGAACGTTACACTCAGAAGGTCCTGCGAATTCTGTTCTATACTTATTCTTATAATCAAACTACAATTGGCTTATTAACTGAAGTCATCAATGTGATTGGCACAACAGCGCTACTGTCCCTCGCGCAGTGGCTGTTACGAAGGTAGACGAATTGAGGCTTTGTCGCTAATATGTTTGCTAGTTTACTACTGCGATAACGGTGTTGTGCAACGCCGCCAATGAGGCCTCTCAGAAAGGCCTGAGCTTTTTCGATAGTTTAATGAAATATGCGATGGAGCAACAATCCCAGACTTTGTTAGGAAGTGGTTCTACTGAGGAGCTGAAATGTACCAAAAAGAGTGCCAAACTCCAGCTACGCGATACAGACCAGCCGAATAAGCTGATGACGTCCTATTTTTTATTCCGACATCGGGATGGAAACACAGTTAGTCAGGATTTGGTGTCGGGCGCAACTGTGAAAGAAATTTCTGATGAAATCAGTAAGCGTTTGGATGAGGCTTCTGAGGATGGGAAGCAAGTAAGTGAAATCACATTTATATCATGCGTGTATTTAATTGAATAATCGTTGATCAATAAATTACACTATTTACAGGCCAGGAAAACATCTACAAGAGAAACTGGGAGCCGTACGTAAAGGGTACGGCTCTTTATAAAGCGTCTAAGGCTTCTCAAGGTGGTCAGTCTTCTGCCTCCCCCAGAACCGTTAACACTCAACCAGAGGATACTCAATACTCAGAAGCAGAAACTGATAATTCTGAATCGACTACTGAGAGTGATGGGAAAGACGAAGAAGAGGCGGTTCCAGAGGAAGAAATTAAATCCCCCAGTCCCACACCTCGCAAGATGCCGACCCCGAAGGCTATAAAGTCCGTGGCTACCAAGCGTAATACAAAAAAGGCACTCGATAGGGATGCCGACTCCGGAACATCCACTCGCGACAAACCTGCGACCCCTGCCATCATTGGTACAAATCATCAGGCAGAACCGGCTAACAGGAGCATCGCGAGTACCGGGAAGGAAGTTGAAGCCGAGAGGGACTCGGATAAACTTACTCAGAAAAGGAGTGAGGCCCGTCGCTGGAGAAAGAGGTGCGATTAGGATTTGGTTGTAGTTCCGTTATTGTGAATTGGCATATCTCCCTGGTAATTAATTTCTTTGTTTCTTTACCATTCCATACCCTCTCCCCTCCGGTCTGCTGCTGCCAGGGCACCTGGCCTTTATATACACCTGGTTAAAATAATTAAAAGTTTGAGTTATCGGATGTTTTTACTTCTTACCATTCTTTGTTCCCTGCCTCCTGTCTTTAATTCCGTATCGTGCCGCAAATATTCGCCCCGATACGCGTCTTTGTCTCACTTTTTTTACCAGGAAATGTCGCTTACGCAAGCCGTTTATTTCTGTCCATTCAATTTCAGTCCATATTATATATTTAATATGTGGCATAGCTACACCCTTCCGCATACTACTCCCTTGCATTACATTCAAATCCACACTGACCTATCCCCTAAAGTTCCTATGGGATAGTTTAGCGCAGAGTTCGACTAGTAGTGATATATTTTATGAATATCACTCTCTATCCCCTAATGACATTCATATCAAACGAAAAGATAAAGTCCGCTTGAAGGGCTGTTAATTGGTAGATATTTTTGATTCAAATTTCCGTTTTCGTTACCCAATTCCAACTTTTGATAGGATAATCAGTATTCCCTTGTGCAACTCCGTGTTCTTTTGTCGCGTCGTGATAGTCGATAAAGTTTCCTTCATTCCCGTGGTACAAACAAAGAATCGGACCCCCAAGAGAAAGAACGAAACGCAAAAGAAGAGGATGGAACCAATGTGTAATGTTTGGAAACTATTATCCAAGCTGAATCCGACAGCCGTGTTTCCGAGACAACAGTTACCCAATACCAGAAGTCAGATGTTTAGAATAGCCTACGAGTACCGTAGCCCGTTGTGAACACTGAGTATCAATCGCATTTGATATATCATTCGTGATGAGTTAAACCAATACCATATTGGGAACTCATGGCTTCTCTGTTCACTTTTACTTAAACAGTGAGATTGAATTTTATAGAGAGGGAATGTTCCCTTGATTTTCACCAACCGGTTCTTTTATATTTGTTTCCCTGTTTTCTGCAAAATAGAGTTCAGTTTACTTGGGAGGAGAGTGGAGAAGTATCATAGTAAATTTGCTTGTTTGGGCAGTGGTAACAGTGTTGGTATGAGTGCTAACCAAACGCGAGCTGTAGTGTAGCCCTAAATGGTTGCCTTGTCTTGGAGGTCTAGCGATAGCTGACATTATTCGGAGACACTATTCCCTATAAGTAACGTAATTTACAGGGTAACGGCTCTCTACCGGGATGCGGCTCACCCATGGCAACCAGTGGAAAAATCAACATCTGTCCTATTATCTTAACCAATATTATTGATACAACTTTGCAACTGCATGAGTACATACATTTAGAT
The DNA here is from genome assembly GCA_006112555.1 of Tuber indicum. Classification (NCBI taxonomy): domain Eukaryota; kingdom Fungi; phylum Ascomycota; class Pezizomycetes; order Pezizales; family Tuberaceae; genus Tuber; species Tuber indicum. Next base: position 1,132,184 of record VBSK01000383.1, read on the forward strand.
ATGGAGAATCAGAATATGTAATTATTATTTTATAATTCACAGTTATTGCTTTTTTGTGATATTTTTAAGAGTCCTTTAAACTGAACTGCCAACCCTTTGACTTTGAATTATGTGAGAACCAAAAGCATATACCCAGTGTCTCTGTAGCTTACTGGTGTACTTATATAAGACTTATATAATTAGTAATATGAGCTTTTATGCTGATATACAGCATTTCTTTGAAATTACAAGACAACATAAAGACATGAAAAAGTGGATCAAAAGACGTACAAAATTAAGCAATTTAACTAGATGATATCTACTCACACAGATATGCTATCAGTTTCCTTACTTGCAATAAGGTTTAATATCATAGTTAAAGTAGATTTAAACAGTATTAGCCTATTGTGACAAGTTTCTATATTCCATCCTTCTATTATAATTGCTAGTTAGAAGACATATTTATATAGTTAAAATCAGAGTAATTGTACATGAAATAAAGATTCCCAATGAATATAACTTTCCTAATGGCTTTATTGCATTCAGCAGGCCTGGTCTATTGATTTTTAACTTTGTTCTAGTTGAATTGTATACTATACTAAAATGCATGTACCATATGTCTTCTTAACTAAAAACCTTTTTTCCATAGTAATCTGCTTAATGATCAGGTTTGTAGCAATATAGCTTATATATTCAACTAACACACAATGCTAGAAAAAGGGAATGAAATATTTTTGAAGGCCAAGCAGGTTTTATTGGTTAATTTCAACATAAAATAAAAACTTATCTTTCATTTCATACCCTTGACTAAACATGTAAATTCTAATACCAAAAAGATATCATTGAACTTCAAACTCTATATTCCTACTTTCGGGGTAGTAGTGAAGGTAATTACAAAGAATTAAATCTGTAGGTCTGCTGTGTAAGTAGATATCATCTAAACAAATTACCCTATTTTGTTTGTGTTTTAGCAGATTTTTTCCAGTTTTTATTGGATTCTATGATTTCAAATAATTGTTATGAAATAGGATAAAAAGTCTTATTACTTATTATATAAGACCTATAGAAGTATACCAGTAAGTTACAGAGGCACTGGGTATACGGTTTTGGTTCTCACATATCTCAAACTCGGGGGATTGGCAGTTCAGTGTAAGGACTCTTAAAAATATTACACAAAAGCTATAACTTTGAATTATAAAATAATAATTACAGATTCTGATTCTCCATATCTAAATGTATGTGCTCATGCAGTTGCAAAGTTGTATCAATGATATTGGTTGAGATAATAGGGCAGATGTTGATTTTTCCACTGGTTGCCATGGATGAGCCACATCCCGGTAGAGAGCCGTCACCCCGTAAATTACATTACAATTTGGTATGTCAACAGAGCAGACAATACCTCAACCATCTTGTTGCTTTTATCCACCAATTATTCGAGTCTCACTCTTATTGCTTCTACCATCTCACTCACACACTTACCTCCCCAACCCTAACTTTCTATTCCGGAAAGCGTGGGATGTAAACCAGTTAAGGTTGGTTGGGATTTCGCAACGACTTACCTTGTAGCGGGTATTTCGTCCACTTGCTATCTACCAGAGCTCTCTCGTTTATTGCTCCAACTAACACGGCATCAACAACAACACATTTAATCCAACTAAATTATTCTGATTCTGGGGAAGGGAAAATATAAAATTCTCTTAATATCTTATCGCTTTCAATCAAAAAATATGGCTACGACTCGCATGGAAGGTGCTATCGCCCCGGCAGATACGGATAAAGATAATCTAGGTAGCAAACTGGTAGCAGTAAGCACTCTGCACTTCTGTTCGTTAATCATTTATCACTTTTTACTAGAATATATCTCATTAGTCATCTATCTCCCATATTGCCTTTTGCTTGCGTTAAAGAAACGACATATTTCTGTTCGACTGACTTATTTCATCCGCAAATCAGTTTTTTCTCAAACCCTCTAAAACATATCAAACTTAGTTCAAGTCTTGGAAGACTTTGAAAATTCTTTTATATCCTGCTTGTCAGTCACCCTGCTATCAGCTTCTTTGGTCTGGTCACAATGGCCATACACACCATAGCCTTATAGCTGCTCCCACGGTAGTAGTAATGATCAACAAATTTCTGTTTGTGGTCTTGTTGTTAACACAACTGTTAGTTTGTTACCGCGATGGCTTCATTCCGCAATGCAGCCAATTACACTTTTCTCAATAGTCAAACAATTGTCGATAATTTCAAGAAGCCTGTAACAGAGAAACAGTGCCAGACTTTATTTACAAGTTGTGCTATAAATGGTCCAAAAACTACGAAAATGAGTTGGACTCTCACCACACGATCCAGTTATGCTAAGAAAACTGATCACGGCTGATTTATTATCCAACTATCACGGCGCCCTAACGGCCAAAGAAAATTTGATACTAGGCGCAACTGAGAAAGAAATTTCAGCTGAGTTCTCTAAGTGTTGGTATGCCACTACTGGGGCTGAGAAGCAAGTAAGTGAAATCACATTTATATCTAGGGTGTACCAAAGAGGTTAATTGTTTATCAATTAAACATATAAGTTTAAAAAGACCTTTACAGTTATCTCAAGCGGCCGGTCCGTCCGGCTTTAGCTTCGGTCGGACTGGCCCAGGCTTTTTTACCGACGGCCTGGCCGGGCTGCGGGAAACCGGCTTTTCAAAACCAAAGCCTGACCCGGCCTGGGAATCTGGCGGCTTTGGCGAGGGTTGCGCCAAGAAATTTGTGAATCTAAGCAATGAAACATTTGTGGAATCAAACCTCCTGGACTTACCCGAGTATCTTGTTTAACAAGTCACTTACAAGTACTAGGTTATTGTCTAAATTACCAATTTCTAAACCATCATGGTCGGATAAATTAATAGTGTTGGGTAATATTAGAGAAGAACCAATATATATGCAGGAATATATTGGACTGAGGAGGTTGGCGAACTGGACGAAGTATTAAATGTATAGTCTTGCGGAAGGCAATGAAACATGCAATAGTTGAAGAGATATGAGCATCGTGGGGATTGATCAGCTGGTTCTATGTAATTAGCAGTTTAAGAGAGATTCACAGCAATGATATCATGGTATTATTACCCATATCAGCGACAAAAAGCATCTAGAAGGCTGGCCCTTCGCAGATAACTCCTAGTTTTCAGGGGATCTGGCGGTTTTACCTGAGCATCTGGTGGCTTTGCCTGGGCATCTGGGGGCTTTGCCTGGGTTTCTGGGGGCTTTGCCTGGGCTTCTAGTTGCTTTGCCTGGCCTTCTGGGGGCTTTGCCTGGGCATCTGATGGCTTTGGCCAGGGTTGCGCCAAGACTCGACCCGGCGGTTGCCTGGGTGCCGCCCAGAATTTCGACCGGACTGGCCGTTTGGGATCACTGGACCTTTATAAGTCCAGCTAGTAGGTGTATATGAGGGATCTTGCTCCTCATAAATCCTCTAAGGCATCTGAAAAGACACAATTCTCTGTCTCCTGGAAAGCCCTTACTGCTTGCTCCACAACAGGATTGTCAATAGGCTGATACAGTAAGTGATTAGTCGGAATTGACTTCGAAGAACGAGGGGGGAGATGAAGATGAGGTTGATACAATGGACGAGGTTGAATTGCGCACTCTTCCCACTTGCGAGGGGACGGCCACGGAGAGTACACGGGCCGTTGCTAATAAGGATACAATTGAAAAAGGCCTCAACTTTGTTGACGTCTCAGCTGCCTCCACAAGTGCCACTTCCACCACACCAGTTATTGTCGGTACAAGATTGAACTAGTTAAGGAAAGGCATAACAGCAGGCAGAATGTTGTGGAAACTGCACGGAAGGGGCAGTGAGATGAACTCACTCCTAAAACGAATGCGACTCGTAAGTGGAGGAAAGGCCCTAGGACCTTTTGTAGTCCTATTACATTGATACAGCACAACATCCGTATTGTCATGGACTTTTTATTTCAATCGCCTCTCTTCCTTCGGTTTGCCACTCGGGCATCTGGCTTATATATCAACTTTCTAAAAAAATTATAAATGATTAATTGCCAGAATTGAATTATTTTACTTCTCATCTTTCATTATCATCTTCCTCCATTATTTATTTCCGCACTGTACAACAAATGCTCAACGTGATACGTGTCACATCTTGCAGTTTTTTCCTCCAACAGAAATGAAGCATAGGACATTTATTTTCGTCTTCTCCCTTTCATCCAATTCATTTTTGTTATGTGGGATATTGAGAACCCGCTACGTCGTAATGAATTGCATTCCATTCAAACTCATGGAGACTCATTCCCTTAATGCAACTGGAATGGATTGAGCAAAGGATTTGAACACTAATAATATCATTTGGAAAACTCCTTGTGGGGTGTAAGTATATCGCAGCGTAATAGTCACACTGTTGCTTGCTCACCAACCGTCTCTTGCTACCTTTACCCCCCAGTTCCCTGTTTATCAATTCTATTCTCCAACTTATAGGTTCCTTGTAGGACAGGTGAGAAGATATTCGCAGCCCAGATCGGGCAGGCTAAATGGTACATGGAAGCCAGCATGTGGTTGATGGTGCAGCCTAACTCTGGCCTGGAAAAGCTGATCTAGGACCCACCGTGCTCAACACAGGTCGCGCTGAGGTTGTTAAAGCAGGGATAATCACTCCAGATTTAGCTCAAAAATTATTTTCAACTACCGTGTCTCTGTCCAGTATAGTATAATAAGGTGTGGAGATGAGTTCAAAATGATTGTAAATATAATCACCTGTTCCTCTTCCAAGGAACCCCACAATCGCATATGCAGAATCAGATGTTCTAACATAAAGAGGAAAATATTATAAAAGTTCAGACCACAATCATCGACTACGATTCAGTCAAATCCATTTACCAGTTCAATCTCAAGGAGGTAGCTATCACAAAGGTACCCTTGGAGCACCCTGCTGGGAAAGAGATCGTTAAAATTGAAGGACAGGTTCATATCCCTGGTGTTGGCAATCAGGAACCAAGCAAGATTACTAAGGATAAAGTCCATGGTAATGATGGACTCTAACTGGTAGCTTTTCTATGCCCAACCTGTATTGGGACTTAATCGGTACTGTTAGGTTAGCTTGTCTCTTTTCTAGTCTATTTGTAGGAAGTCAATTTAGTTATCAGACTTATCTTCTATCAAATTAATTGACTATCGGTCCGTTTATCACTCATATTTTATTTATTTTCAATGATATTCAGGAATATTAGAACGTGATTCAGTGTAGCGGTAGGTGCGTAGTTTATTAGGTCCATGAATTCTTACTGTAGTAATTGTTCGCAATCGGTCATCCACGGTATGATGGAGAGCAACTCTGATGCTATTTTTATTACAATTAAAGTGTACCTTTTAGCTTCTAGTTCTAAAGAAATTGGGGAATCCATCGAGGAGATCACTGTACTTAACACTGCAGTATATATAGCAAACAAAAGGGTTGTCACTTGCAATGTACTTCATTTGTTTCAGAATTTCTTGTTGATTGTTGTAAATGGAAGGTTGAAATATATACGTTTATTACATCTGTGTATTTATAATAAGAAAATATTTTCAACAAGTATCCCACAATTCTAATTACGATTATCAATAATTCCCTCCAGATGTAAGCCAATAATCAATTCATTGATGCAGTTATTCTTCAATGACAGAACAGCATTGAAATTTCTCCAGCACTTTATGTCAACACCTTTCTGCCCATAAAGTCTGTACATACTCCAAGTTGTACTAGTTACTAATAGACTAGTAACTAAATCCTTGGAGACAATCTGTGTTTTGTAATAGAACTACTGCTTTGTATACCAATTAACTTACCACTTTCTTGAATTTTCATAATCTGATTATCCAATATGATTTACTATTATTTGCTCAATACATTAATAATGAAGAGTAGCTGGTTATACTTTCATGTACTATAGGCTATGGGTCATCAAATAGAGAAGCATAGGAGCAGTTTTAGTATAGTAGAAAAACAATTTCATGATGAGAAAAGACTTGACCTAAATATAAATTAATAATTGTGTGATTATCTAATATTTTTATTTATTAATAACTAGTTATTTGAGTAAAATTTCTTTGAGTAACCCTAAGGTGAAAATTTTGTCACATAACTTATCACATGTTTGCCTAATGTGAATGGTCTCCATTTGGCAACCATTTCAACCTGCTCAACCATTTCACACTGAAATGGTCGTAAATGGGCCCAGCACAACCAAACAGGGCCTAAGACTTTAGAGGGTCCTGTCCTATGGGGTTGTAGCTTCTTGCTTAGTCCCGAGGTAGTGATGAAGGTACTTCCATTAACCATAAGCATATCTCCAACTGGAATAGGAACATATTTGTGTCTTTGTTTCTGAGCAGTAGTGGTGTTTCGGAATAGTGCTGCTTTGACAACTTGGAAGGCATCATTGAGGATAGCTTCGTGCCAGTGGAGGTGATTATCAGAGTCGGGGATTGAGGAGTTCTTGAAAGGAGTGGTGGGTAGTAGAGGGTATTCTTGGCCATTACCTGCTTTGTATGGTGACATACCAAGCATATCAGAGTATGCTGTATTGATGTATGCTGCAAGCTTGATTAGGACAGATACCCAGTTGGTCAGTCACCTATTGATAAGGTTCTGGATTCCAGTCTTTACTTCCCTGATCTTGCATTCAGCTTGACAATTGGTTTCATGGTGTCCAGGATTGGTAACAATGTGGTTGAGTCCAAGCAAGAGGAGGGCCTGTTTCCAGAATCGAGAAGTAAAGTGGGAGTCAGCATCGCTGATAATTGACCTTGGATATCCATGTGGTATAAAGAGTTTTCTTTGCAGGGTATTTCAGGCCTCCTTACAGATATCGGTAGTCTTCATTGGTATTGACCATGTGTATCCAGAGAAACAGTCTACAGCTACCAGAGTAGTGTTATAGTCAGTGGATTTATTGAATAGTCTAGCGAAATCGATAGCAAAAGATTCAAAGACATTTGAAGGTAGCGGTAGCATCTGCGCCTTTCCTTATGGTGGTTGGGCCGTTTCCTCATTCACTTGGTAGAGTTCACATTGCTTAACGAAATCCCAACACTCTTGTTACATTTCAAGACAATAAACATATACACAGGTATAGCAAAAGTTTTATTCTGTGCTGTGGTGTTTTATGTTGTGGATTTCGGAAATGACATATTCTCTGAGAGTTGTGCTATTGAACATATGGCCTTTCGGTATGTATAGGCATTGGTAGCCATATCGACTAGTGGTATAGACCATTCTACCGGATACCTGGTAGGTTGTTAGGTCACCATGCGTATTGCTATCTAATGCTTTGAAATAGATCATGTCATGGCAGTATCTCTAGATGATTTGGCTTCCGAGTCGGGAAGCCATGGTAACTCACCCAATGTAGTCTTATTATTTCTACTTCGTTTTCGATTAGTGATCCTCTGGTCGGTCTGATAGGTTCTTCTTCTTCAAAGATTTTATATAGCGACCATCGGTATTTAGACATAGGAGGAGATATGGCAGAGACAATAGTTTAATTATTGAAAACTCGCAGGAGTTCACCATAAAGGGGGCATAAGTCTATTAGAGGTGTAGAGGTGGGGGATATAACTGATGGTGCATGTAGGAAGGCTGCTGTTTCCACAAGCTAGTCTGCTTGTTCAAGTTGTTCTAGGTCTTGGTATCCTCTCAGAGTTTGCTTACTGAGCGAACTAGAGGGTCAGGTTGCAGAGGTATTCCATCAGTGTACGGGTTTGTTGCTTAACTTCATTTCAGTCTGGTGAAATGGACATTTGTCGTTGTAATAGTGGGACTAATGGAGTGTGCTCTGTTCAAGGTCTTTAGGTGGCGTACTGCACAGGGTGCAATCATCTTTCCATTCGTCTTCATGATCTCCGCCTTGCTCTCTTCCTGCCACAGAGTATGTAGTATACAAGAAATGAGGGGAGGGAGCGGTTCTGTTGACAGATGCCATAACTGTTTCTTCCTCATAGGTAGTGCTATCACAGCTATCGTTACCTTGTCTAGTATGGTCATATACGACAGGACAGTTTAGGAGTGATTGGTTCTCATAGATTCAGGAAAGGGTGTTAGCTAAATAGTTGGTCCTTTCTTGGGTATAAACTATATTGACATCCTATTTGCTGATTTCACCTATTCATCTGGTCCTTCTTCACCCTGGGACCTTTTTTGGTCTTCAGTTTGGTAAGGGGTTAATGGTCTATAACAATAGTAAAGGTAGTTCCCATGGGGAGATGGTTGAAAGCTGCAAGGGCATCAATTACTGTATGCCCTTACTTGTCTGTGGTTTAATAATTCATTTGTGAATTAGAAAACTCTCTGTTGTATAATGCTGCCGGTCTTGCCATCTCATGAGAAGGTCCTTGTCCAACCCATGCTCCAACTCCAATATCAGAGGGATCGTGATCAACCATATGGGTTCTGTTTTGGAGAGGTCAATAGGCCAAATAACACTTGCATCTTTGATTAACTCCTTAATGTTATTAAAGGCTTGATCATGGATAGGGGTCCAAACAAATTCAGGGTTGGCGGGGAGGTCCATAATCGGTGCAGTGACCGTAGCATAGTGTGGGAGGAACTGGAAGACTCTGACATAATTGACAAGTCCAAGGAATCGTAAAAGTTTTTTGTAGATTTGAGGTGTTGTCCATTCTGTCAGGCATGATATTTTTCCAGGAGATACATGTATCTCTTGGTCATCAATAACATGCCTGAGTATTTCCAGACTATCGGAAAACAGGTCGTATTTGTGTCTGCTAGTGTAGAATCTGTTTTCTCTTAGTTTGTCACAGACTAAGCTGATATGATACTTATGTTCTTGCTCAGTATTGGAGTAGCTGAGGATATTGTCAATGTAGATCTATACAAAGTGATGGAGGTACTCGCTAAGTATGATTTCCATAATTCACATAAAGGTGGTAGGCGCATTTGTGTCACCTTGTAACGTGACTCGGCGAATAAAGCTTCTGAAGGCTGTCTTGCAACTGTTAAATCACTCACTTTCCATCTCTAACCGTATTTGGAAGTAGGCGCAGCTTGGATCTAACTTACTTCGGAATCCAGCGCGTCCAATTTCGTTTAAGATCTTGGTTCCGTTTGGGATTACAGAGCTGTCCATAATTGCATTCTTATTCTGTATTTTGACATTGACAAGGGGGGGATTCGCTTCCTGTCTGCTCTAAGTTGGACAAACATAAGTGCGGTACCAGGTTCTTCTGATTGGAAGATGACTCCTGGCCTGAGATTCTCGTTTACTTATCTATTTAGTTGATCTTTGTAGGATTCAGTGATGATGTATGTTGGTTGGTTCTTGAGATTACAGTGGTCTTGCAGTTGGATATGGTTGTTTATTTCTATCATAGGAGCCAGTTCTTCTGGGATTCGCTCAGAGAAGACATCTGAAAACTCATCCAACAGACTTATTGTGGTAGTCTCACAAACAGCGGCTTGGAATTCTCCACTTGTTCGTTTGCAAATAACTCTAACCTTGTGTTCTGGAAACTCGATAATTCAGTCTCCACACTTGATTGTTAGATTATAGCGATTGAGGAAGGGCATCGCAATAAGGGCATCATATTTGGCTAGATTTCCAGCAAGCATTTCTTGAGTGGGTAGGGACACAGAACCGAGTTCGATGGCAGCCTTGCATGTCTTATAGCTAGTAGAACAAGATCCTTTAACTACCATATTGACAGCTAATGGTTGTTTGAGGTTTTTGGTAGGTAGTCCATAGGCAGAGACAAAGGTATTATAGATTATGCCTCGTCCAATAGCGCCAGTATCAAATAGGACTTGTGCCTTTTTCCCATTGATTAAGATTATCCCTTGCAAGGATGGGTGGGGTTTTGCTAGTGACAGTAGGTGGGTGGTGTTACATTCTATTTTGACATAGACAATGTGAATTTCCTCAAATTCAGTGGATTGCTCGCAATCATCGTCACTTTCGATGTGGTTTGCTGACGCTTCTTGTTTGACTTTGGCTGCCTTTTCTTTTCCCCTCTTTGTAGGACAATTCCTCGCCATACGTGTATTTTTGTCACATTCAAGGCATTCACCCTTCTGTCTTCTCGATTCTTTGGTGGATTTGCTTCTTCAAGTCTTCTTATATGATGGTGGGGATTCTGCTTCCGAGTTCTTGGAGGTGTTTTGTCAGGGCTAGCGAGAGTTGCTAGAGGTGGATTGACTCTTGTAGGCTTTCCGTTCATGGAGGATAGTATCCTTTCTCTTAGCTGTTATGATTATTGTTGCCATATCATCTGCTTCCCCTTCTAGGAGTTCTACTTCTCGCAAAAGTGTGCGGTATATGACATCATAAAATTGTCACTTCAGGATGTAGTTAGAGATACCTCCTCTCTTTATCCGATCTCGGAGTATTAGGAGGTCCATTGGGATGTGTGTGATCTCCTTGACCTATGTTCTATCAAGTTGCTGGATATTATTGAACCTTCTGTATGGAAGGTCAGTGGTGATAAAGGATTGAAATTGATCCTTAATGTAATTGAGTATTGTTGCGTCTTCGAGCTTTGAGATCTCTCTGTATTTTTTGTAGCATTAGTAATATACATCGACACCCTTTTCTTCAAGTAATGACCTAATGCATAAACCAGTCGAAGGGTCTTCTACATCTATTTTGATTTTGAGGAGGTAGTGTGTTATTTCAGTGGCAAATCAGTCAAAGGCTACTTGTTTAAGGTGATTTCCTTTTCTGGTGAATTTCAGTGGAAGGTGGGTCTTGATTTTCGGTAAATCAGGAAAGACTTCTTCTTGAGTCTCCTCTGGCAGTAACCTACTAGGTTATCCTCTAGTGCTTACAATCTTGGATTTATTGCAAGAATCTGTGTCGTCTCGAGGGTAAATGAAAGTTTCTTTGCTGGTGTAGGAGGGAATTCAATTTATGACTGTGAGTTTTCCATTGTGTCATCTCGTAGGTCCTTCGTAGGATACTTAGACAGTTGCCTCTTCATGAGATCTTCTGGTAGGATCTGCTTTCCATTCTGTGTCATCAATAGCTCTACGTAGCGGTTTAGCTGAAGCAGAATATGCTAAGATTCTGCTGCGTCACTCTACTAGTGTTGTTGGATAAATGTCGATAGATTGATCAGGCCTAAATCCAATAACAGGTTCTTACTCAGGTTCTGAGCTTAAAAAAATATAATGCGTTCGCTAAGTGTTAATCATGTTGCGGGAGGTCTATGATAGTTGACAGGTGGCGTGATCTTGCAGAGAGGAGGTGAGAGCTGTATGAACTAAAACAGGCTTCAGAGGTGAACTGGAGAAAATATAGAGTAACCGTTTAACCAAGTATATTGAAATACTGTCTATCGAAGTCTGTCCTTCTCATTGTGGTATAGGACGGTCTTTAAATATACAACTTCAATTATGTCTAGCATGAGCGAAACTAATTAAAGGTATTAAGCAATATACTTTGGTTAAACAACCTAAGCCTTAAAATAATACTTAAAACAAAATATAAAACAAACTAAGTATCCAACCAATACTTCAAACAAACCAAGTATTACAGTAATACTTAAATTGAAACATAACACAAACAAGGTTTCAAATCGATAATTAAAATAAAACTTAAAACAAACTAGGTATCAAATCGATACTTCAAACAATCAAAGTATTAAAGCAACACTTAAAACAAAACATGAAACAAAATCCCTAACAGAGTACCAGTACCGGTTAAGTGGTGGTATTATGGACAAGGTAGGTGTGGTGAATATTGTTCCTAGTATGGTCTTCCTTCAGTCTTCATGGTTTAATTTTAGATGCTAACCAAGTCCCTAATATTGTTACCACCTTCAAAATCTGTCATCATTATTTAGGAATGTAAAGTTGATTCATCCAAGTATTCTCTGGTCTATTTACTACGATCCTGGGTCTGTTTTTCGTCACATGGGCTAAACCAAACCGGCCACTACCTGTGTCTCACATTGACTGAACTTGGCTGTGCCCCCGGACTCCATCATATAAAAGTCAGCATTCTGCTTGCTTGTCATAGCCAACGACCGTCTCCACTACACCTCCGGTGTTTGAAATCTCAACACCATGGAATTCTCACCACTTTTCGCGTCTGGTCCTCCCCCTACGGGGGGACTAGGCCATCATCTTTTATCTTTCTTACATCGGCAAAACTTCTCTCTTGCTTTTTCTCTTGAGGTCTACCCTCATGAGACCCCTCCTTACTTCTTCCTGGCGTCCTCATCGCTGGGTTCCTCTCCTTCCCCGCTTTTGCTTTAGCCTCGCTTTGCATCAGCACGGTCGGGTTCCTCCCTTTTCCCTACAACAGATGGCTGGGAATACGGTTTGCGGTACGCGATTACCTTGGATTCCTTCTCTTTTCCCCAAGACGGTTCGGGTCAGTCCCTCTGCTAGGTCCGGGTTTTATCCCGCTAGTGGGTACGGGTTAGTCCCATGGTCGGGAGTTGGTGGTTGGTTTTCTCAACAGGCTACGGTCGAAGTCGCTTCTCTCCTCCTCTTTACCCTGTTCAGGTGGTTTTCTACCTGTGGGCACAGGGGATTGTGGAGACCACCTAGTTAAGACACGAACACGATTCCGATAGTTGTTCCGGCACCTGGGTCTACCGCTCCTTCATCCTCCCTCAGTTTGTTCGGCTCGTATCCTACTGCCACCCTCCTTGGCCGGCACACAACTGCTACCCTCTTCGGCTAGCACCCTACTGCTCCCCCTGCTGGCATCCTACAGCCCCCCGGCTGGTACCCTACTACCGCCCCTTAGGCCGGCATCCTACTGCCGCCTGGCTAGCACTCTACTGCTCCCTTGAGCTGGCACCTTACTGCTACATCACTCTGGGGGGCCTCAGCTCTCGCTCCTCTACCTCCGGCTGGTATTGTACTGTCTCCGGTCGGTCGGGCTCCATCCTCATCAAGTTTCCCCCTCAGTGGGGGTCGCGCCATGAATCGGTACACCTAGTCATTTCTTGGGCCCGATCTAGAGTTAGCTTGTTAGTGACCGGCTGCGCTATGAGCGTGGTCTGGTGGGTATCAGTTTGGTTTTCTTTTGTGCCTTCCGCCTGAGATTTCTGGGGGGATTTTTCCTTGGGCTTCCTGCTTGTCCTGTTTTGGGTTTCTCTTAGGGTTAGTTTGTCTAAGTTGTAGGGGGTGCTTGATTCGGGGCAAGATGTGCGGTTGGCTTCATACCAGAGGGGCTTGGGGTTCTGGGTTTTTGCCTCAGACGGAGGTGGGACGCACGTGTTTACAGGTTTTGTTTTTGCCATAGCTAGCGCTGCATCTAGGTTCTTGTACCTTAAACAACAAATATATGATATAAAAAAAAAAAAAAGAAAAAAAAAGCTTGCTCGTCATAGCTACAAGCATCTTGTAAACCTGGATATTTCTCAATGCCTACCAAATATGCATTTTGTAAGCAGAAATACTCAGTTGAAGGTTCATATGCAAAACACATAAGAACTGCACATGCCAATCTGAGTGTCCTGCTGGCATAACCCACGTCGCAAACTGACGTAGTAGTATGTCTTCATAACGAAGGATCTAGCAAATTGCCTAACAACACCTCGTGGTAGGATAGCAGTCAGCGTGATTCAGACAAAAGATCACATGCCAACCCAATTAGCTGCTAACTACGTTTAACTGGAGCTGATATTGCATACAGGTTGGACAGACAATGTGTTAATATGGTCAATGTAACCGGTACTGGTACTCGGTTAAGGATTTTGTTTTATGTTTTGTTTTAAGTATCGCTTTGATACTTGCTTTGTTTGAAGTATCGTTTTGATACTTAGTTTGTTTTATGGTTTGTTTTAAGTATCACTTTGACACTTGGTTTGTTCGAAGTATCGTTTTAATACTTAGTTTGTTTTATGTTTTGTTTTGCGTATCGATTTGATGCATATATTGTTTTACCAAAGTGAATCACTTGATATATTTGTTTAGTTTCGTTCATGCTAGATATGAACAGATTTGTGTACTTAAATATCGTCCTATTCCACGATGGAAAGGACAAACTTCGGCAGAGAGTATTTCAATATACTTGGTTGAACGGTTACTCTTTAGGTTCTCCAGTACACCTCCGAAGCCTCCTTTTGTTCATACAGCTCTCGCCTCCTCTCTGGAAGAGCAGGCCGCTTGTCAACTATCGTACACCTCCCGAAATGTGATTAGCACCTAGCGAACACGTTACATATTTTTAACCTCAGCTAGTGGTTAAGAACCAGTCTTTGGATTTAGGCCTGATCACCCTATCGACATCTACCCTAGAGTGCTAGCGGAGCGAAGCGGCAGAACTCGGTATATTCGGCTTCAGCTCAACCTCAATATAGAGTCATTGACTACACAGAGTGGGAAGCAGATCCCACGAGAAGACCTCACAAAGAGACAGTAGTCTAAGCGTCCTGCAAAGGACCCAGAAGACAACATAACGGAAGACCCACAACCTCCCAGTGTATTTCCTCCTATACCAGCAAAGAAAGCTTCTTTTGCTCCATCAAAGAACCCCGATTCTAGTAGCGAATCCGACATGGCAAGCACTGCAGGAGGACCATCCAGTTTACGGCCAGCAGAAACTCAAGCAGAAGATGACTTTCCTGATATACCAAAAATTAAGACCCACCTCCCACCAAAGTTCACAGGAGAAGGAAAGGACCTCAAGACTGAAACCTTTGATTGCTAGGCCACTGAAGTAATGCACTACCTCCTTATAAACAAAGTTGATGTGGAGAAAGCTTTGACTGGTCTATGGATTGGGTCATTCGGTGAAGGAAAGGCTGTCGATGCATATCACCAACGCTACTCGGAATACGGCGGAAACCCAAAGCTTAAAGGAACAACAATACTTGATTACCTCAAAGAACGATTCCAATCCTCTATCACCAACGACCTACTGAACAAACGATTCAATGAGATCCACCAGGTTGATAGGACGTAAGTCAAGAGACTCACACATATTGCGACAGATCTACAGATGTACCAGAGCCGGATGAAGAAGGGAAGCATATCAGGCTACATTCTTAAGCGACGATTCTATGATGCCATGCATCCCTTACACCGGCGAGAAGTGGAACCCCTAGAAGGTGAAGGAGTTGATATGACAACCATAATCGCGAGAGCAGAGCGAAAGGATGCCATCCTCCATGAAACGAAGGCCTATAAGAGTCAATTAACCTCTACTAGCAACAGATAGCCCCGGCGAAGCACCTCCAATAACTCAGAAGAATAAACCCCACAATCCTTCAAGAAGAAAAACAAGTCTACCAAAGAAGCGAGAAGGCAGAACGGTGAGTGCTTTGAATACGGCAAAACCAGACATATGGCAAGAAATTGTCCCACCAAGAAGGGAAAAGGAAAGGCAGTTAAAGTAAACCAAGAAGCTTCAACAAACCACATTGAACTCAGTGATGATAGCGAGCAATCCAGTGAGTTTGAGGAAATTCATATCGGCTATATCGAAATAGAATGCAACAGTACTCGTCTACCAGCACTAGCAAAACCCCACCCAGCCTTAGAAGAAACTATCCTAATCAATGGAAAGAACACACGAGTCCTGTTCGATACCGGTGCCATTGGGCGAGACATAATCAGCAACACCTTCGTCTCCACCTATGAACTACCTACCAAAACCCTCAAACAATCGTTAGCTGTCAATATGGCAGTTAAATGATCTCATTCCACTAGCCATAAGACATGCAAAGCTACCGTCTAGCTAGGATCAGTCTCACTACCTCCTCCAACGATGCTTGTTGGGAACCTAGCAAAATGTGATGCCCTCATTAGGATGCCCTTCCTCAAGCGCCATAATGCTACCGTCAAGTATGGAGCCTCAATTATCGAGTTCCCAGAACACAAGGTTAGAGTTGTTTACAAACCAACAAGTGCAGAACTCCGAGCCACTGTCTGTGAGACTACAGCACTAAGCCTGTTGGACCAGTATTCCGATATCTTCCTCGAATGAATTCTAGAAGAACTACCTCCTATGAGGAAAATAAACCACCATATCTGCCTGAAAGACCCCTCTAATCTCAAGAATCAACCAACATACACCATTCTGTAAGCATGCAAAAACCAACTCAATACCTGGGTAAATGAGAACCTCAGGCGAGGAGTCATTTACCGATCAGAAGCACCAGGTGCCGCACCTATGTTTGTCCAACTTAAGGCAGATGGAAAGCGAATCCGCCCCCTTGTTGAGCTCACACTACGGAATGACAATACAGTTATGGACAGTTCTGCGATCCCCAATCAAACTCAGATCCTGAATGCAGTTGGGCGGGCTAGATTCCGATACAAGATAGATCTAAGCGATTCCTACTTCCAAACCCGGTTAGACCCGGAAAGTGAGCAAATTAACAGTGTCAAGACACGCGTCGGAAGTTTCGTTAGCCGAGTCATTTCGCAAGGTGACATGAATACGCCCGCCACCTTCATGAGAATTATGGAAAATATGCTTAGCGAGTACCTCCATCACTTTGTATGGATCTATATCGACAATATCCTCAGCTTCTCCAACACTGAAGAAGAACACAAGTACCATATCAGTCTAGTTTATGACAAGCTAAGAAAAAACAAATTTTATGCCTTCAGAAACAAATCCACCCAGTTTGCAGACAGTCTAGAAATACTTGGCCATGTAATTGATGATCAAGGGATACATGCATCTCCTGGAAAGATATCCTACTTGACGGAATGGACTACACCTCAGAATCAAAAGGAACTTATGCGGTTCCTTGGACTTGTCAATTACATCTCCCAGTTCCTCCCACACCACGCTACTGTCACTGCACTACTCACAGACCTCACCAGCAATGCTGAATTCGTTTGGACCCGTACCCATGATCGAGCCTTTAATAATATTAAGGAGTTAATCAAAGACGCAAATGTTATAGTGCCTATTGACCTGTCCAAAGAAGAACCCACGTGGTTGATAACCGATGCCTCTGATGTTGGCGTGGGGGCTTGGGTTAGATAAGGACCCACCCATGAACAAGCGAGACTGGCAGCATTACACAGCAGGAAGTTCACTAATTCGCAAATGAACTATGGAACCACAGTCAAGGAAGCGCTCGCAGTGATCGATGCCTTTGCTACCTTCAACCACCTCCTGATGGGAACTACCTTCACTATTGTTACCGACCTTCAACCACTTACCAATCTAAAGACCGAGAAAGTTCCTCGGCGAAGAAGAACCCGATGGATTGGAGAAATCAGCAAATACGATGCCAAAATAGTCTACACTCCTGGAAGAACCAACTATTTAGCTGATGCCCTTTCCCGCATCTACGAGATCCAATTACTCGAGAACCCCCCTCTTGTCCATGACCACACTAGACAAAGTGACGACAGCTCCGACAGCACCACCTACGAGGAAGAACCAGTCATGGCTTCCATCAACACAACCTCTCTGTCCCCTCCTTTCTCCTATACTATGTACGCTGAGGCAGGAACAGAGTGAGGCCAACATCTTGAAGATGAATGGAAAGATGATTGCACCCTCCGCAGTACACCACCTCAAGACCTTGAACAGAGCACGCTTCACTGGTCCCACTGTTACGAAGATACATGTCCCTTTCACCAAACTGAGATTAAGTTTGGCAACAGACCTACAGGACCATGGAAACCCCCTGAGATCCGATCATCTACCCCTGTGGGTAATCCAGCACCAAGAAGACACCAAGACTTAGAACAACTCGAAAGAGCAGTACAGCTCGAGGAAGAAGCAGCCTTCCTGCATGCACCATCCTTTGCACCACCCCCTTCCACACCTCCTATAGACTCATGCCCCCTCTATGGTGAACCCCTCTGAGTTTTCAACAATGAAACTCTCATCTCTATCATACCTCCTACTATTCCTGAACACCGCTGACAGCTTTATGAAACCTTTGAAGAGGAACAAAAACCTATTGAACCAAGCAGAGAATCCGATATCGAGGATGAACGCGATGTCAGAACCACAACAGATAAACACACTGCCTCCTTCCGAAGCCAGATGATTAAAGGATACCGCCATGACCCAATCTACTTCAAAGCCCTAGACAGCACCAAGCATGGAGATCTTGCAACCTACCAGGTATCTGATGGAATGGTCTATATCGCTACTAGAAATGGCTACCAATGCCTATACATACCGAAGGGCAACATGTTCAATGGCACGACAATCAGGGAATATGTCAATTTCCGAAATCCACAACAAGGGACACCACAGTGCAGACCAAAACCTCCGCTATGCCTGTGAATATATTTATTTGCCAGAAATGCAACAAGACTTCGGTGATTTCGTTAAGCAATGTGAACTCTGTCAGGTGAATAAAGAACGTACTCAGTTAACTGAAGGAAGAGCTCAAACCCTCCAACTACCCTCTCATGTTTTCGAGTACTTTGCCGTTGACTTTGTAGCACCATTTAACAAATCCGCTGGGTATGACACTATCTTGGTAGTAGTGGACCGTTTCTCTGGATACACATGGCTACTACCTGTGAAAACTACTGATACCTCCAAGAATAAATGGAACGTCCTCCAACGAAACCTCTTTACGCCCCATGGATACCGTCTATCAATCGTGAGTGATGCCCACCCCAGATTCACCTCCAGATTCTGGAAGCAGACCCTCACCTCTCTCGGAATTAACCACATTATGGCCGCTCCTGGATACCATGAGACCAATGGCCAAGAAGATCGAAAAATCCAAGAAGTAAAGACTGGAATCAGGAATCTTATCAATCAACGACAAATCAACTGGAAATCAGCCCTTGTCAAGCTTGCAGCATACATCAATGCTGGATATTCTGATACCCTTGGTATGTCACCTTACAAAGCAGTCTTTGGTGGACAATACCCCCTCCAACCTACTACTCTTTTCAAGAACTCCTCAATCCCGGACTCAGATGATCACCACCCCCAACCAGTACCAAGCAATCCACAATGACGCCTTCCAAGCTGTCAAAGCTGCGCGGTTCCGAATTACTACTACTGCCCAGAAGCGAAGACGCAAACATGTGCCTATAGCTGTTGGAGATATGCTTATGGTTAATGGAAACATGTTTATCACCACCTCTGGATGAAGCAAGAAGCTACAGTCACACTGGAGAGGACCATCTAAGGTCTTAGCTTTCGATGAGCACACTGAAAACTATACTGTCCAGATGGATGAACACATATACCGCTACCCTACTGCTACCTTCCATGCCTCCGCTGTTAAACGATTCTGCTCCAATGATGACTCTAAGTTCCCTGGACGAATTCACTCTCGCTCCGCTTCCATTACCATAGATAAGAAAGAGGAATGGGAAGTTGAAAAAATCCGAGACCACCGCCTTTGGCATGGAAATGATCAGTTCCTCGTCGAATAGAAAGGATACCCCACAAGTGAGAACAGCTGGGAACCCCTGGAAGGACTGGAGCAAGCCAAGGAAATGGTGAACGAATGGTGGGAAGCCAACATGCCCGATAACTCCCTGCTACCAACCAGCAACTATATCACCATGTGCTAGTCACCAACTGTGCCGGAAACCGAGGGATGGCATAAGGAACTCGAAGCCAGAGATGGGTTCCGTGCACCACACTTTGAATCCGAATTTGAAAGCAGCGATGAAGAGAACCAAACTATGGAGCAGGCCCTCAATGATTTCATCTGAATCGCCACCATCCGAATACCTTAACAATGTCAAACTATGAGGAGATCAATGTGAGGCAGAGGCAGCAACTTGTTGGACTGTTGTTCCACTGCGATGTTATCTAACTTGAAGACTATTTCGCTACCTTTTAGGTGGATTACTGTCCTGATTGCAATGAAGCATGGGTAGAAGCTGATCGCGAATCTGGTATTCTTGACTACTGTGCTTTATCATTCTTTGAATCCCGCTGTTATGTTAAGGTTTCTACTTGTGTATGGTGTTTGAATGCCGATAATTGGATGTTAGCAGAAAGCGAGTTTTTCGAGCCTTCTGAGGACTCTAATTTTCAGGATTATTAGGTTTGATTTTGTTTAAACAGTTATTTTGTTTTGGGGAATGTAACCGGTACAGGTACTCGGTTAAGGATTTTGTTTTATGTTTTGTTTTAAGTATCGTTTTGATACTTGGTTTGTTTGAAGTATCGTTTTGATACTTAGTTTGTTTTATGTTTTGTTTTAAGTATCGCTTTGATACTTGGTTTGTTCGAAGTATCGTTTTGATACCTAGTTTGTTTTATGTGTTGTTTTAAGTATTGATTTAACACTTATATTGTTTTACAAAAGTGTATTGCTTGATACCTTTATTTAGTTTCGTTCATGCTAGACATGAACAGATTTGTGTATTTAAAGATTGTCCTATTCCACGATGGAAAGAACAGACTTCGACAGACAGTATGTCAATATACTTGGTTGAACGGTTACTCTTTAGTTTCTCCAGTACACCTCCGAAGCCTCCTTTAGTTCATACAGCTCTCGCCTCCTCTCTGGAAGAGCAGGCCACCTGTCAACTATCGTAGACCTCCCGAAACGTGATTAGCACCTAGCGAACAGGTTACAGTCAACATGCATTCCATCCCTAGGAACAACAAGTTTTATTCTCGTGCAGGGGAATCTATTGGATACATGATATGATTTGCTGTATAGTAGCAAAATCTGTGCAAAGACCCTTTTGCCTCTTTTACTAGTACATACAAACTCAAACTTGCATATTGGTTCAATTAAAGCAGGATATCCAAGTGACTAATTAATAAATATTTCTCCAACCGCTAGGGCAATTCCAAAGATATATTGTACACCTCAGTACATTCACCTGAAAAGCTTCCATCCAAACTTGACCTACATAGAGTGTAGCTTCACTGGCATGAAGGTCAAGTTCAAGATAGGATGAGAACTTGGCACTTCTTCAAATGTAACTATCTAGATTGTATCCAGTATGTCCTTCAACAGATAGGATACAAAGATGATTTTGTTTGCATACCATGACGTGAATACCATCCTACTGGACTAAAAGCATATGCACGTTTACATATAGCAGACAGGTGGTGGAATATGGGGGTACTAAGCCAATATTTTGCACACCTGTTTTGTCAATTACAATAGCTGACTGAGAATAGGAAGCACTGCCATCTAGTCCCACAGTCATTCCAACTATTAGTATGTGTAATCAGATGCCCCTCACCAATTTCTCGTGTGATAAGAAAGCATGGCGTGTGTACATTACAATTAGACATCTTCTATCAACTATACGTAACAGACCAGCACTGATGGTAGTTCTTCTGAAACCATCGTTTGTCCTACCGAAATTGCCACAATCTGCTTCCGTGAATGAATACCAGAGACAGATTAACGCCAATAAACTATAAGCTATATTCAAGCTCCTATTTGAGCCCTAGCACAAGGCTTATCTCAATAGCATGCCGATTAACTATACTGATGGGAACGTACTAATATGTTTTCCTATTTTGGCGGAGTTAATTACTGACCATATTGAAAACATCACACAGATGGCGTAAAATCCAATTCCTGTCCTCAATGTAAGATACCTTGTGATATATTAGGATCGAACACCCACGGGTGGTATCCAGGTCGAGACTATGCCAGATATGTGCAGCTGGAACAAGAAATCCAGTCTGAGTCAGTGGACAAGATATTGGTTGATCTGCAGGACACATTTAATTCACGTGATGTAAAGATGGGACGAAATATTTTTCATAGCCTTCCATTAGTTTTATCCACCAATCTTCACCGTCCTGATTTGCTCAATACTGTTGATCGTGTAATATACAAGTACATGATAGATGGGATTCAGGAGTATCTTAAGAAGAACAGACGTCAGGACACATTTGATGACACCTGAAAATCTTTACCACTGTACTCTGAGTTCCTTGTACTCCAAAAAAGCCATTTGTGAGTTTACACGGTAGCATGGTAGTGAGATGAGGAACTTCAGACATTTTCTTTTAGCAGTTCTCAGGGTAGCATTGAGAATCTCGGATAGTACATAACAGTAACCTTTCAAAATTGCACTCTTCTGTGTTGGATCATTACTAGATTTCACTTTGTTGGCTCAATACTAAAGTCACACGCCTGAGATGCTGGATTATGTGGATCAATATCTTAATTAATTTCGTACAACCAAAGACACTTCGTTGGAGTAGAATAGTTTTAAATGAACACAGACAAAGATTCAGAACCACCGTTTTGAGCAAAACCAGCCTCGAACCGTTACTGATCAAAATCTCCCTGCCTCATAGCGATACCATGTGGAGGAGAGATGTTAGGAAAACAACAATGAACGTATGGAATTGATCAATGCCAGATCCCATTTCATCTTCACTAAGATGTATCCACTTGGTTACTTCTCCGATAATGCCTACCATTTTGGCAACATCCTACAGTGCTCTATAGAGTTTTATGTGCTGGCTCATAAGGAATAAATGAAAGATGGACAGTGGTGTTCTAATAAAAATTATGCAGCCCAGCAGATTCTTGATCACTATAGCAGACACCACTCGATCCACAGATGACTTTGAAATCTGCAATTGTGGTGACATTACAGAGCTGTTATCTTGACAGATATCACTGATCTTTTAAGCAAGATAGGTAATGAATGTCTACCGCTCTCGTAGTATAGGGCTCCAAAGGTATGTGGTTCTGACGTTACGGACCTTAGAGATATTTGCATTATCTTGGGTATTTCAAAAGAGACTATGCACATTGAATTAGTATGTTATAGTCAACGGAGCTTACATGTCGATTGTGACAGTTCTGAAGACCTCCTAATACTCCAACGCCTCCAGGTGGAACCATTAACCTGACTTGAACTCCCATTTCTCGCATTCTAGGAAACTGAAGTTTACGATATCTACCATGCATGATGTACAGGTACCAAGGTCTTCCGAAACAAAGTTAGTCACAATCATTGGACATGGGTACAGGCTAGAGAAGAACAAATATATGGCGTACTGATGGGACATATTCCTCGGGGACTCCTTGCACTCTTCAAACTCTGTGACTCCTAGTACTAAGAAAGAGTCTACCAGGTGACATATGTGCTGATGTTGAATGTACCTAACTCAGGATGCTCATCGTAGTTCCATGGTCTGGTTACATTACAAGTGCCAGAGACTCGAAGGTTTACAGTAATAGACATAGGCACAATCTTGAGCCTAGCCGTCTTAATCCCAGAGACAGACTGGAGATGGCTCATCAACAGTTGAATCAATTTATAGACGTTCAATGAAATATATTGACAAATTATTAAAACAAGAGAGGGCGAATTCGCAACTCCTTATTGCTATCGGCCATGATGCCCTATAGAGGTTTTCGGTATCGATCCTAAAAAAATAGAAGAATTGGAGATTTGGTCAAAGATCATTGCCACGCCAGCGCGCAATGTATTTGGCATATAAGACCTAGCATAGTGGTAATGTCATGCGTGTTATTATAGAAGTCAATGTAACTCAATAAGATGGTTGCGGCAAAGCTATATAGGAATTAAAATAATGATTTCTAATTCATAACTCCCTGACTGCAAACCATACAGACCACTAGGGATAAGTGAATAGCCGACCGAGAGAGTTTCTATCAATCCGATAAAAGACCTCCGGCGCTATCAAACTACTTCAGAAACTACCAATACCTGTTCAAGATTAGGTGTATGTCGGATAGCTCTAATAGGAGTCCCTCTAAGAGGCAGGAGGTCCGAGGAGAACCACACTTGAATTGAAAGACTGGAGATGCATGAGCCTTTCTATGATACTGGCGTATTGAGACTCATGCAGGCATATAGTAGTTATGCACCAGTTCCTGACAACAAACTTAGCAAGTTCTGGATCAGAAGGGACGATTGGAATGATAGCCATTCAGACTACATTTACATACTTAGTCCATTCAAGTCTGGAGATCGGAAAGAGATCATTAGGAGATAGGACGCTATCCGCTCAAGATAAATATCGCATCTCAATTAAGGTTGAAGTGGAGTATGAACTTTCAGGGTCCAACGGTGTTCGCACTTAGTAGAAACTAAAGTTAAAAGCTCCTCGGTACAAGTTAGTATAGAGATGCTAAGTACCGGTATATTAGTATAAATAGGTTTAAGGTCTCCAGGTTAGTTAGAGGAATTAACCAATGGAGAAGAGACCTTAACAATATAATAAGTTTACAATTACGAATCTTTACTCTTTTATTCTTTATTACTTTACGAGTTTCTTAGACAATCTCTGACCATAAGATTCAGGCCCTAGTCCGACCGATAAGACTGATCTCGGCTACCGTCTAACACAATGGTACTAGACCAAATCTCCCAGATATACTGGCTAAGGGAGAACATCAGAACAGATTCCGACTGTAATAACACTGTATATGAGGGCTTTGTATTACTTATATACAAATTATTGTATAGTAAACTGAATGTACAATTGGGGACAATAATAATTAAAAGCACATAGGATGACAGATTTCTTAAGAGAATTAGGCATCTTGTGATTCTGATATTAAAAACAGCATGAGCAGGGACACTGAGGCTATGGGACGGCTTGGTGGATATTTCCAGCACACTGGGACCGGAGTCAATATCATGCTTAGACACTCAGCTGACAAGACGTAGTCAGGATGCATGGTACATTTAGATAAATGTCAATGTGGTAGCATAGTGACAATCGAACAACTCTTCGACGTCAGGATACATGCAATAGGAGGTGGAGAGATGCTAGGCTTATGCTAGGAGGAATGGAGGTTTGTGAGCATGCAAGATGCAGTCCTGACTACAAGGTACAGTTCTGAAGAACAAGATGCAATGATGTCAGGAATCTGGTCGCCCCAATCATGTTCACAAATTTGGTAACATGGGGAAAGATTGCAGACGTGGGGATAGCATAGTCAGGGAGTGGAGCACACAGTATGTAAAATTAAGTTGATATATTTGTAACATGATTCACATATCAGAGCTGCAGCAAATGATGTGCAGGATGCAAGCAAAGGGAGCATCGCAACACAGGGTGCATGGAAAATCTGCATGGCTGCAAGGCAACTCCAGATGTACAGGATACATAGTGTATAACTGACAGACGGGATGTATCTCGACATGGTACTCGGGCATCAGATATGGGATACTTTTTTGCTGACAAGCAATGGTTTCTAATACGGTGATATGGAAATAACATCAACAAATTCTGTGAATACTTGATACCTATTAAAGCCATGTCATTTATACTTCCAAGAAGTATGAAAATATGTTTTACTACAAGATTAGGTTATCTTGTCGAGTTACAACAAGGAATACAGATATCAAAGGGGAGGAAGTATTCCTTGAATCTTAACCTGTCTACCTTATATATTTAGGTTTTAAAACTCATCAATTTCTACAATAGTGTAACAAAATTTAAATCATATTTCCTTGAACTTCAATAAATTAACACAATTATTTCACAATTATCTATCTTGTGAAAGTTATGATAAAGATTTATATTTTGTAGAAATTCTATATTTAAAAGTATGTTATTATTACTCATTTGATGTTTTTAATGAGACTTTACCAACTACTATTACAAGTAGCCAAACCTATACCCAAACCAGTATCAAGAGACTACCGCGGTAGGGATGGCGGTAGACTAGAGTCTACTAAAAGGAGGTACTGTTGGTTAGGTACCTCAGTTGCGCATACTAAACCATACCAAAGGTAGGTAAGTAGTAGTAAAGGTTGGAGGTTACGCTACTCTTTACAGTGCCCAAGTAGTCAATTTGAGAATTACCCTGAATTACTCAATAGTGAATCAAGGTAGAGTTAGCCTACCTTCAGACTAAAGTTACCCTGCCTTGGGCTATCGATTACCCTACTATGGAGCCTAGTTATCCTACCTTGAAAGTAACCTGTTATGCAGGCCTTCAGGCAAAGTTACTAGATTGTTTGTCACATAAAGTTAAATAGGTAATTTGAATCTCAGGTTGTGCAGATCACTCCCACACAACCTGTTGAGCTCTGAATGAGCTGTATCCTATAGGTGTGGTGGCTATTATCCGCTTTTGACCCTATTATAAGTCGCGGGTAGTATGGACTACAGCCTGAAGAGTTGCTGCAAGAAGTGAAAGTCTCTAAGTACAGATACTCCCATAACTCCGTATGTGATGACTCCATCTGACCAAAGACTGTCTGCACAATATATGAGGAAGAAGAGGAAAACTTGGAGAATAGCCTCCAGGTGGTTTCATGTAGAGTAGACTAAAGCTAATAGAATAATACCACTTTGAAGTTAGAAGGAGAGAATGTAAGGTGAGGTTACACAAGGCCTATAGGTGAGGTATCTGAAGTCCATTGCCCCGAAAGTGTAATTGTATTGAAGAATTGTTAAGTACACTAAGACACTAGTCTAAGGTCATGATAACACCTACTTCCAGGAACGGTAACTGTGCGTAGCACCTATTGGTAGTTAAACTCTGCAGTGGTCTATTGGGAGAGCTGTGTGCCTATATTCTACATTGATATAGAATTGAGTTGAACTAGGTAGATGGTCTGGGGCTTCCAGTGCTTAAGGAAAACTAAGTGTACATGGGTAGAGAGTTCCATAGTTGGTATAGTATCTGTATAGACATGATAACTCGTAACTAACATGTCAGCGATAGCAAGGGCTTTTAATCCTACAGTTGCATTGAACATACAGCCACTAAAACCCTTCTATCAGGAAGATGCTAGAGCACTACCAAGTTGTCTAGTTTACTACACCAGATCTTTAGGCCGACCCATAGAGGTTTACTAGACAGCATATAGCAGTTAGGTAATTATAAATGCAGAGTAGTGATAGGGAGTATCTGGCAGAATACAAAACCTACTTAAGTATATGTGAGTTTTTCTCTACTCTGGCAATCAACTAGCTCTAGAGATCAGGACTTAATTCAATAAAGCTGTAACTTAACAACATTAAGTTTTATTATTTTATTTCTTCAACTCTACTTTTAATTATCTTTATCTTTACTTTCAGAAAAAACACTTCAGGGCCATCACAAGCTTGGGATCCATCTTCCCAAAGGCAGCCCCACTTACAGTATCAGGTTATATCAAGATTTAGAAATAAATTTTATAAAAGTAGTAGGTACTAGGGTATAGTACTAGTAACCTGTAGGTTTAAGTGTTACATGTCATATTATTAAGCACAGTGTACATTTTAAATGCATGGTACTACATACAAGCAATAATCGATACTTACTATTCTGGTAAGGTATCTAGTTCAGAAAAGTAGAAGAATCAGTTTCTGAAAAAACATATATCTTATAAATACTTTGTTGCTACTTAATACCAAAAGTAAAAATATTATATTTCTCAATTCTTAATCTTTTCTTCAAATATTACCCCATTAATATATTATATCATGGTCTAGTGAATGTGAAAATGAAACATTAAAATTAAAATAAACATCACACTTACAACTTAATAAGAATATTCATCGATTTTAAAGCTACTACCTAAAAGTCTTAGTAAAACAATTAGTAAGCGGCACAATGGCGAAACTCGCTACAACAATAATACGACTGTGGATAGAATAGTGATTCTGAATGTTATAATGTTTCTAAAGATACAGAACGGAACACACACATCTTTAATACTGATAAAGTCCGCAAAACCATCCAGTATTAAGATAAACTGCTGTGCGATGCCCAATAGAGAAAAGGTTATGAGAATTGTGGTCATTTGCGTATTTCAGTATATCGTAATTGTAACAAAACTGGTTGGCCAACCATGGTCAACTGTGACAATTTCTTAGCCCATGCCTTAAAGATGTTGGCGCTAACAGTATCTGTACGGCGCAGTGGTAGACGGTCGAAAGATATTTCACACAGAACAGAACCTTGACTCTTTGCTCGTGCACGCTGTATATTTCTTGCTTGCTCTCACTCTATCTGGAGAGGGGGGATTCGACTAACTATATACACATCGGATGTGACCACCTATGGTGAGTCACAAAACATACTAACAGCCGATGCGACAGTCATCAATTGATCATGATGTCCCAAATAGGATATGACAGCTGTCCAGAACGATCTAACAACCACCTATACACTTTCACTCTATCACACCGCAAATTCTACGTCATTCTTCCAACGATCCTTCCAACAAAAGAGAGGCAGTAGTGATAATTTACCCCATTCCATTCACCCCAGCTGGCTGAATGAGTGAGATCATCGCAAAATATTGCCTGAAGTACGCAGGCAATGGGATTGAACTCCGTAAGAGTTATGTGACAAATGTGCATCACGTATTTCACTATACACAATTGCTAGAGTTCTGAAGAAGGCAGTAGTGCACAAATGTTTAGCAACGAAAAAAGTAAAGTTGAGCCCGTAGCATGCAAGGAAGAGATTGAATAAGGTAATGGCACTAAGAAACTGGATGGAAGAGCAGTTTGGATATGTGATCTGGAGTACCGAGTTCTAAGGTGAGTCCGGGCCTGACTCTCAGCAAAAGTGGGTCATTAAATGCAGACAGGAGTGTTGGCTCCCGGAATGTATACATGGTGTATAGAAGGCAAAAAGGGTAATCTTGATAATTTCGGGTTGCCATTGGGGTCGCAATTGAGTTATCTTTATACCATTTATTATTTTTCAACAATAAAGTTTATAGATAGCGGTATGGATAAAAGGTTCGAAAATCAGTGGATTGTTTAAAATAAAGATACTATCCAAAGTGGAGAAGTATTCTTGTAAAAAGAAATATAAAGAAGGAAAAGACTAAGTTCTAAAAGGCGACCAAGAATACAGGTAATGGAGGAGAGATAAAGACAGAATGGATTAATAAATTTAAAATGAACAAATGAAAACAGGCTTCTTTTTATCTTCTCCAGGACCTCATGAATCTGTTCTACATATTCCCTGAGTATGCTAAACGTGCCAGCTCCGATTTCAAGGTCATGCCAGGAATAGGAAAAACCTTCTGGACCAAGGGTGCAGTTTGACTGACCGATGATAAATAAGCTGATCAGCTTATGATAATGATAGTATGACAGATATTGTGTTGCAAGTCATGTTTGATCCGTTTGATCAATTTCACCAAACATGCGGGAACATCATAAACACTTGATGTGGCTATTGTTACAGGTATTGTTTGATGAGTAGGACTAATCAGTAGTCAAATATATTACTGTGGTATCGACGTAGTTGCATATCTAGGAGATCAGGGTATATCATGTAAATTGTCACGATTCTAGATCGGACATAGTAGATTTCATTAGTTAACTAGTAAGTTTCATTTGTTACGAAATTGGTTTATGAGTTTCTTTTATTATGAAGTTTGTTTTATGTTATGATTTATGTTTTCACGCACTTGACCTATTCAGAGGTCATGTGATTTATGATAGGCTATGCAACGAGGCAGACTGCAAGGTAGACTCGTTGAGGTTTTGTTTGTTATATTTCACGCACGAGACTTATTTAGAAGTCACGGGGCTGCATAAGGAGGCTATGCAACGAGGCTGTGCGCAAGGCAGACTTGTTAGGTTTATGTTATGTTTTATGTTATGTTTCACGCACATGATCTATTCAGAGGTCATGGGGCTGCGCAAGGGGGCTGCGCAAGGCAGACTGGCAAGGCAGACTGCCTTTGGTTTGATTTGTAAGCGGGTTGAGGGAAGGACTATATAAGGAGTCCTCGAAGGCGAGTTAGTTAGTTCTTCACGCAACCATCTAAGTTATTTTCCTACTTATTGTTTTAAGAACGAATCTACTTTATTCTATCTACTTCACGATAGTTACACGAACTTAGTAGAAGAGGAACGCCTCTACGACTACTAAGTGTAACAAGAAGAAAGGTAATAGTGTGAACGTACACTATACGAGAACGACGAAGAAAAGTAATAGTGTGAACGCACACTATTAGCACGAAATATATAGTGTCATACGATACTATAAGAGAAGTATCGTTGCCTGTCGCGTGAACTGATATAGGAACAGGACCCCATAACATTTGGTTGCGTCTCACCAGCGACGCCCAACGATAGACAACACGGCTTTCAACCCAGATCACGAAGGTGATCTCGATATAAACGACGATACCCTAGGGCTAGGAGGAGATTTTACCGACGCCCTAGAAAACGCATCAGCACAACCCTCAAGGACAGGAAGTCCAGTCACACCAGAAGGCAGATCACCTGCGGAAAGCTCAGACGAAGAAGGAACACCAACTCCAAGAAGGATGACAGATGTACCCGCACCAGTGGCGGCACCACCAGCCCCAGTCAATGTAATCGGCATGACTGAGGCACAATTCAACGCTTTCCGAATTTCCGCTCAACCAAACCCGAGGAATCGACCGAAGCCACGGGAGCCTGATGTGTTCAAAGGAGATCGAACGAAGTTTCAGAGCTTCATAGCACAACTAGAGGGGTACTTTAGGGTCAAAGAGTACAACGGCAGCGAAGACAACCTGAAGGTAGCCTTTGCGGAGTCTCTCCTGAGAGACACGGCCGAGGCATGGCTCATCCCCTATAGCGAAGGATCCAAACCAAGGACTTGGGACACGTGGGACGAGTTCAAACAAACCCTAAAGGAACAATTCAGAGACCCGAATGCAAGAGAAACAGCACGACTCAAACTCGAGACAATGAAGCAAGGAAGAAAGAACATGACAGAGTTCTGGAACGAGTTCCGACTTATCGCAAGCGAAGCAGAATATGACGACAACTCACTATGGAATCACCTATTGTCAGCATGCAGCGAAACGCTACAAGACGCCTGGGGTTTAGGAGATACACCTTTCACCACCACAGACGCTTTCGCCAGATGGGCAATCGCGAAAGAAAACAAGCTCAACCAGGTGAAGCATGCGAAAAAGCAGAATCCAACGGCGAGACAACAAGAAATACCAAGAAGTGCCGACGGAAAATATGTGGCTAAGACTACCACATCTGGAGGAGGCGGAGGAGAACCGATGGACCTGGATGCGGTAAGGGGAGGAAAGAAGAAGTTCCAAACCCGATTCGGGATGCCGAAACTATCACCATTGGAATATCGGAGGAGGAGAGAAGAGAACGCATGCCTAAGATGCGGAAAGAAGGGACACTTTATTGCGCAATGTGGGAATAAAGATGTCAAGATCCAAGAGATGACGATGGAAAATCCCCAGGAGGATTTAAACGACTCGGGTCCCCAGTAAATGGTGGTCGGAGGGACCAGCCAAAGGGAAAACCCACCAGGATTACACAACTATCGACGGCTTTTGATAACTCGGCACTATTCCAACACACGGACAGCAAAAAAGAACAAGACGATTCCGATCACCTCATGCTCAAGATAAAGATATCGACGAACAATGGAATAACGGAGACCAACGCAATGCTGGATTCAGGAGCAATGGAAAACTTCATCGACCAAGAGTTTTGCGACATGAACCAAATACCCCTGAATCGGATCAGCAAACCCAGAGACATCTATGTAGTCAACGGGGAAAAAAGCAAAGCAGGACCCATTACCCACGAAGGGGAAGTATCTATGGAGATCGGGACACACAAAGAAGAGGTGGATTTCCAGGTGGCCAATATGAGGAAGCATACGGCCATATTGGGAACGCCGTGGCTCAAACGACATAACCCAAGGATCGACTGGAAATGAGAAAAGATACATTTCGACAGCGACGAATGCACGGCAAGCTGTGTCGAAAAACCACCAACGGTCAATACAATTCCAGAAGAAATTGCGATATGGGAAAACGAGCAAGCACGCATGTTGGAAACAACATGTAATGAAGGGGACATTCAGATCAGACGGATGGACCCGAAAGCAAAGATACCGACTAAGGGATCGGTTATGGCTGCAGGTCACGACCTATACAGCATGCATGGTATGACTGTCCCCGCCAGGGGACAGGCCATGATAAGAACCGGGATTGCGATACAACTCCACGAAGGAACCTATGCACGAATAGCTCCAAGAAGTGGATTAGCGGTACGTCATGGTATCACCACTGGAGCCGGAGTCATAGACGCAGACTATCGAGGGGAGGTTCAAGTATTGCTTATGAACCTGAAAGACGAAGACTACGAGATCAGAGAAGGGGACCGAATCGCCCAAATGATCATCGAAAACATCGATACTCGGCAACTACAGGAAGTAGTCAGCTTGGAAAAGACGATAAGAGGCGAGGACGGATTCGGGAGTACTGGTACCACGGAAATAGAGCAACCTAAAGGGAAAACCCTCGATATCGATTTTATATCAGCAAAAACCTTCGGAAAACTCTATCGAAAAGGAGAACGATGTGGAATACTCAAATGGGAGCCCGAAGAAGATGGGCCAACGATAGCCGTAGCTTCGACGATAAGTACACGGCTAGCCGTACGACAAGGAATGAATAAGCAAAAAACAACGCTTAAAGAAATGGTACCGAAGGAATACCATGGATTCCTGGACGTGTTCGAAGAAGGAGAAAAGAAGGATCTACCCGAACGCAGGCCAGAGGATCACAAGATCGAGCTAGAGGAAGGGAAGACGGCTCCCTTTATGAAACTCTACCCGTTACGAGAAGAAGAGCTCAAGGTATTAAGAGAATACCTTGAACAAAACCTGGCACGAAGATGGATAAGGCCATCATCATCGTCAGCAGGAGCACCAATATTATTTGTCAAAAAGAAAGATGGCAAATTGAGGTTATGCGTGGACTTCAGGGGGTTGAATGCGGTATCTAAGAAAGGCAGATACCCGTTACCTCTGATAGACGAAGCATTGGATCGACTGGGAAAGGCGCAATGGTACACCAAACTAGACATCAAGGATGCCTATCACAATATAAGGATCGCCAAAGGAGACGAATGGAGGACGGCATTTCGCACTAGGTACGGAATATACGAATACCTAGTAATGCCGTTCGGACTATCCAATGCACCGGCCACATTCCAACGATGGATTAACTCCAAGTTAAGTCAATTCCTGGATGTATGTTGTATCGTCTATCTAGACGATATCCTCATATATTCAGAAAATTTGGAACAACACCGGAAGGACATAAGGTCGATAATCACGGCATTACGACAGGCTAAAGTCAAGCTAAAGCCTACAAAATGCGAGTTCTACAAAAAAGAAACCGAATATCTGGGTTTCATCATCAGCCCAGAAGGGATAAAAGCGGATCCGGTCAAAACAGATGAAATCGAGATTTGGAAACCTCCAAAGAGCGTCAAGGGAGTTCAAAGCTTTTTAGGCTTTTGCAACTTCTATCGAAGGTTTATAGAAGGATTTAGCAGAGTGGCTAAACCACTATACGGACTCACGAAAAAAGGAATCAAA
Source organism: Tuber indicum (assembly GCA_006112555.1). Classification (NCBI taxonomy): domain Eukaryota; kingdom Fungi; phylum Ascomycota; class Pezizomycetes; order Pezizales; family Tuberaceae; genus Tuber; species Tuber indicum. Next base: position 1,165,355 of record VBSK01000383.1, read on the forward strand.
TGGGAGTGGGGGGAACAACATCAAACGAGTTTCGACAAGTTAAGGAAGAAACTCACTACGGCACCCATACTCCAACATTTCAATCCAGAGTTGCCGATAAGGATTGAAACGGACGCATCGAACTATGTATGCTCGGGCATACTATCGCAACTAGCCGAGGATGGATTTTGGCACCCGGTGGCATTCCGATCCAAAACAATGTCGAAAGCGGAATGCAACTACGATATACACAACAAAGAGTGGTTAGCTATCGTACAGGCATTCAAGACATGGAGAACCTATACGCTAGGAGATAAACATGATATCAAAGTCATAACCAACCACAAGAATCTAGTGCCGTTCACCACCACGAAGGAACTCAACCAAAGACAAGCGTGATGGTACGAGACGTTGTCGCAATACCATTTCAAAATCGAGTACCAACCCGGCAAACAAGGAGGACAACCAGACGCGCTCACGAGAAGGGCAGAGGATCTGCCAAACAAAGAAGACGAACGGATTAGCCAAAGGAAAAGAATACTACTCCCTAAGGAGAAGTATTTCGAAGAAGAATACGACAGCGGATACGAATCAATGAATGAAATGGGCACAACGGTGCTAAACGATGAAGGATACAGTCGGTGGATCAAAGAAAAATCAAAGGAAGACGAAGAAATGAAGGAAATATCCCAAGCGCTGGAAGAAAAAAGAAAGGAAATGAGGGGGGTGGCGTTGGGATTATACCAGAGAAACGAGGGATACCTATGGTACGACAACAAGATAAGGATCCCGGCAGATGAAGCATTACGAACGGAAACGATAAGAAGAAATCACGACATTCCACAAGCAGGACACGGCGGAACGGCTAAAACAGCAGAACCTATCGGAAGGTCATATTATTGGCCTGATATGCGCAATGATATCAAACGATACGTCAAGAACTGCGAAACATGTCAGCTGACTAAGGCAGTGCGCCATGCACCTTATGGATTGCTAAAACCGCTGGAAGCTCCTGGAAGACCATGGCAACCTATAAGCATGGACTTCATCACCGGACTACCAGAATCCAAAGGATGCGACGCAATTTGGGTAGTAGTTGATCGTCTGACCAAGATGGCACACTTCGTGCCATGCAATACCACTATGGATACGACGGGATAATTCCAGTTGTTTAAAGACCAAGTCTTTAGATTACATGGATTACCAAAAGACATCATTTCCGACTGTGGATCGCTATTCACTTCCGATTTGTGGAAGGAAATAACTCAACATTTGAAAGTGGACCGACGGTTAAGGACAGCATTTCATCCACAAACCGACGGACAGACGGAACGAACAAATGCGATATTAGAACAATATCTACGGGCATTCCTGAACTATCAGCAGGACAACTGGATAGATTACCTCGCTACGGCAGAATTCGCATACAACAACGGAAAACAAGAAACCATTCAGATGACACCCTTTTACGCGAACTACGGATATGATCCAACGTTCGATCCGGCAAAATACGATGTGCCGACAAAGATAACGGAGGTCGAGAACATGCATCGACTACACGCGATATTACGAGAAGAAATCTATCACGCGCAACAACGACACAAAGAATCAGCCGACAAACACTGAAAACCCGACCCGAACTTAGCCATAGGAGATAAGGTATGGCTAATACCAAAAAACATATGAACCACGAGACCATCACGGAAGTTGGACTACAAGAAACTTGGACCTTTTACGATCAAAGAAAGAGTGGGACTGAGAGCATATAAGCTCCACCTCCCGCGCTCGATGAACAACACTCATCCAACATTCCACATTAGTCTCATCGAACCCTATCAAGATAACTCTTTTCCCTCACAAAAGAAACTACCTCCTCCACCGATCGAAATCGACGGTGAAAACGAATACGAACTCGAACAAATCATCGATTCTCGCTTACACTACGGTAAACTCCAATACCGTGCGAAGTGGACTGGATATCCTCCCGAACACGATCTCGAGTGGTACCCAGCGAAAAACTTCGAAAATGCAGCCGTGGCAACGCGAGAATACCATGGACGAAGCCCTGGCAAGCCAGGCCCCGAGCCCAGTACGATTCGGCGACTGGGTGGAGGTAGACAAGAAAGAGGAGGACCTCACGAACGAACAATGGGTGAACCTGGCGGACCTCAACCGCCCAGCGAACCCATCCCACGAACACGACTTAATGTCGTGGACACACTGCTACGACGACGGGTGTCCCACCCACCATGGGGACAAGACCGGCGCGAACTGGTTCCCGAGAGAACCTAGAGAACACAAGAGCAAGAAGACTTCGGGGACGAAGTCAAGGAGAGAGGGGGGCAAAAAATCCAGCAAGAAGGTCCGTTGGGCGGACCAGACCCCCGAGGAACAGACCCCGGAACCGAAAACTCCCTCAAACACACCAACCTGCTCAACGAGTCCCGAACCTCCCACATCACCACAAACAACCGAGCCCGACACGATCGAATCACTCCAACAGCAAATCCAACGAATGCAGGAGACGATCGTCGCGCACGAAATCGATGCCCACCTATACCAAGGGCAGACGAAGATGTGGGAGGCAAATGGGAGACAGTTGGAGAGGGAGAACGAGCGGTTGGCGAGGAAGGTTTCGGCGGAGCAAGTCAAGGCGGGACTTGCGGAGCACGCAATGAAGAGGTTGCGGGAGCAACTGAGGAGCCGGGAAGCGAAGTACCAGAGGCTTAAAAACCTCTTGTACGAGATTACCGGGGGGATAAGGAGGAGCGCTAATCTCATGTTGGAGATAGCGGGAAAGAGCGGGGAGTACGATTGGTTGGCCTAATGGGACTTAGGCCTAGGGAGAGGGGAGCTATTGTCACGATTCTAGATCGGACATAGTAGATTTCATTAGTTAACTAGTAAGTTTCATTTGTTACGAAATTGGTTTATGAGTTTCTTTTATTATGAAGTTTGTTTTATGTTATGATTTATGTTTTCACGCACTTGACCTATTCAGAGGTCATGTGATTTATGACGGGCTATGCAACGAGGCAGACTGCAAGGCAGACTCGTTGAGGTTTTGTTTGTTATATTTCACGCACGAGACTTATTTAGAAGTCACGGGGCTGCATAAGGAGGCTATGCAACGAGGCTGTACGCAAGGCAGACTCATTAGGTTTATGTTATGTTTTATGTTATGTTTCACGCACATGATCTATTCAGAGGTCATGGGGCTGCGCAAGGAGGGCTGCGCAAGGCAGACTGGCAAGGCAGACTACCTTTGGTTTGATTTGTAAGCGGGTTGAGGGAAGGACTATATAAGGAGTCCTCGAAGGCTAGTTAGTTAGTTCTTCACGCAACCATCTAAGTTATTTTCCTACTTATTGTTTTAAGAACGAATCTACTTTATTCTATCTACTTCATGATAGTTACACGAAGTTAGTAGAAGAGGAACGCCTCTACGACTACTAAGTGTAACAAGAAGAAAGGTAATAGTGTGAACGTACACTATACGAGAACGACGAAGAAAAGTAATAGTGTGAACGCACACTATTAGCACGAAATATATAGTGTCATACGATACTATAAGAGAAGTATCGTTGCCTGTCGCGTGAACTGATATAGGAACAGGACCCCATAACATAAATACGCAGACAGGCGGGATCTGTGTATTCTTATATGATTTCCCCTAATGCTCACAGTAGTAAGGAGGAGAGTCATCATATAATGAGTGGCAAAAATATATTTCTGTCTAACAATTATGCCACGTATGGATTGCTGGGTCTATTTACAACTGTTGATGACTTGTCTGATCTGGTCCTGGAAGGGTTTCACAATATAGTTGGCAATCTCGTTTTACAGTAAGACAATTCTCCAATCCAGACAGTTACCTTTATTCAAGAAGGGTGCGATGCCAACAATATTGAACTAGAAGATCATCCTCCCTGCTTACCTGACTTGAGCCCTATGGGCCATGTCTGGTTAGAGCTTAAGTAATGTCTCTACAAATAATATCCCAATACTGGAAGCACCCCACGTGGTACCTAGAAGGTTAAGCAATAGTTAGCTGAGTTTTTACCAGAGGTGTAGGAGACTATACTACTAGAGTTTTTTTGAGAAGCTGTGTAGGTCAATGCCTAATCAGATTTAGGCTGTTATTGATGTAAAGTGGTAGCATATGCATTATTGGAATTTTTCTTCTGGAACTACAAGTACTGATAATATAACTGTTAAGATTTATATGATGCATGAGTGATTGTCATAGTTAGACATATTGCACAATAAGCGAGATCACATGATTACCAAGACTTTTGAGTAGTGGCTTTATATTAGACTAAGTTGATATCAATGTATTGTCCCATAAAACATCTATGGCAAGGGGCACAGAGGGCTAGAATTATAACAACCCTTGGCACTACTAGAGGACTACTACAGTGGCAGATTGATATAATGGTTATCTGTGTCTCATAAGAGCCTTTTGATACCAGCTTCCCACAAAAAGCTTTCTTATTAGATACATGTATGTTAGGCGGAAGCCGACTCTGAATAATTGTCGAGAAGACTTAGGCCTGAATCTTTCGTAATAGACGGAGATTTGTCTAGGAAGGCTCGGAATTGTTCTTTTCGTTTATGACTACTAAGAACTCGCTTAATCGATAAGGGAAATAATTTTATAAAGATTCGTAGATAAAACAATGTTATATTGTTAAGGTCTCTTCTCCGTTTGCTTGTCGATGTCTAAAAGCTTGGGAGGCACTTCGATATTTATATCCCGCGTCTGAGTGTTCGCGGACTACATCTAATCCTCCTATAACTAAGTATCTATCCAAGATTGTACGCTAACGTCTTGTGGTCTTGACAAGTGCGAACACTGTTTGACCCTGAATTCTCACACACCATCTTCGTTCTCATAAACTCTTTTCCGTCTAATCTTAGGATGCGTGATTATACTCGAATGACCGGTCTTCGATTTATAGAGACGAGTAGACTCCTGTCTGAGACTTCAGTCGTCTTGACTATCGTCCCAGTAGTCTCTTCCGATTTCACATAGTGGCCAGCGTATTCGTCGGGTACCTATGCATAATGCAGGCTGCGTAGACGGTGTGCCAACACTCTTAAGTCTACCGCCTATTAGGTCTTCTGAGTCTGAGCAGCTTCCCCTCGGTCCTCCTCGGCTCAAAGAGAATCACCTCTCGAGGGATCCTGTCTCCAGGACCAACCAACATACAGCGGCCTTCAGATAGGTATTGGTGTCAAAACTATCCCCTATGGCTCCCGGGGCATTGTAGGAGTAGTTGCGGATTCTCGAACCGAAAACGTCCCGTTACTTTCGGCCCGTAGTCAGGATGCCTAACTTTGAAGCCTAGTAACTCAATGCGCCTCCGACGGACTTTCTCCGTTCCACTTCTCAGAGGTACCCAGAGGTGCCCTCTTATATATCCTGCGAACAGCTTCCGGTCGGACGGACGGCAGCGACGTATATGGTGTTATGAAGTGGGCTTCATTGAAGTGACATTATAGTCATGGGACGCAACTCTTCGAAATCTCGCTAAGGACGTGCGGGCCCCTGAGCGGGGCCGGAAGGGGGTGTTAGGCTCCGATAAATGAGGGTTTGTGCGCAGTTACCCTACCGAGAGGTCTGTGCATTTTCTATATGCCTAACATGAGCTCCCTCCTACAAGGTCTCGCCTCGAGCACCTTCTTAATTATATTTATTTTAACAAAATTTCCTTTTAAGACCCGATGTGGTTAGGGTAAAAAACCTTCCGGCGTTTGCTTGTCCACGGTAGGAAAACCTTTCCTCATCGTCTTACTTCTGCCTGCCCTGGCATCTCCGGGTTGTCTCGATGAAACTCTCCGACTATTTCCTCAGCATTTTCCATGCCCGTAGCGGGTTCCCAAGTATTTTCATCTTCTGCACAACCTTGCCATTTGACAAAATACCATAGCTCTCGTACCTGTCGGTAACGATTGCTGATCCTTTTCCTATATGTCCGTATTTCGCAGCGGACAATCTTCTCTATTTCCCATTGCAGGTCCCCTTCGACCTCCTCTGGTTCTCTGGGAGGTTGTCTGCGTTCTGGATGAATCGATTCTCGATATGGTTCTAGTAAGGATACGTGGAAGACCGGGTGAATATTCCATCGGTCGGAAATGTTTAGTTTAAACGCTCGGTCGCCTCTTTTTTCCAGTATTTGGAACGGCCCATAGAGTTTGGGTGCTAGCTTTTTCGACTTCCGTCTAGTGCGTATGTTTTTCGCGTTTAGCATAACTTTGTCGCCAATTTTATACTCAGGTTGCTTTTTGGCTTTCCGATCGTAGTATTTCGCCATTCCTTCCCGTGTCTTTTCAAGCGAGCTTTTCGCCTGTTCATGTATCGTCTTGATCCAGTTCGCGTATAGGGTAGCGCCGGGGTTTTGAACTTCACGTTCTTTCATCCACTCAGTTTGTGGGTGAAAACCATAGTTCGCGTAAAAGGGGGACATTCCGTGAGCGTTGGTTGCAGAGTTGTTATATGCATGTTCTGCTAGCGGCAGTAACTGATACCAATCATCTTGGTCATAGTTAATAAAACTTCGGAGGTATCCTTCCAGCACTTGGTTGGTTCTCTCTGTCTGTCCATCCGTCTGTGGATGATATGCCGTCGACATTCGTCGTTTTATATCCAACGCCTTACACAATGATTCCCAAAACTCGCCAGCGAACTTAGAGTCCATATCCGAAATGATCTCCTTTGGCAAGCCGTGTAGCTTCCAAACCTCCTTTAAGACCGTGTTTGCGAGATCCTTTGCCGTAGCCGTAGTCTGTAGTCCAAGAAAGTGTGCCATTTTTGTAAACCGGTCAACAACTACCATGATTTGTGTACAACCTTGTGATTCTGGTAGTTGGGTGATGAAGTCTACTGATATCGATGACCATGCCGTGAACGGCGTCTGCAATGGTTGCAACAGTCCGTATTTCGCATGTCGGGGCGACTTGTTGTGTTGACATTCATCACAGGACCGCACGTAGTCGTTGATCCATTCGGCTAGCCCTTTCCAATAATAATCTCTCATGATGATTTCTAGTGTTTTTTCTTGTCCGAAGTGTCCGGCTATCTTTGCGTCATGGCATCCCTCGGCTATCTTGGTGTACAATGCTTGGTTGTCTGGGACGAATAGACGATTCTTATAGTATAGAAGGTCGTCGATCAGTGTCCAGTTCTTAGGGAATTCTTTTCCTTCATTTCGGAGCTTTGACAAGTCCTCGCGTCGTCTCAGCCAGTCTCCATCCGATAGCGTCGCCTCAAGAAGTTGTTCAAGGAACTCGGGGTTAAACTTCTTCATTGTCTTTTGCTTTAGCATGGCCGTTGATATTAGTACTTTCTCTGGTACTTCTTTAATGTCGTACTAGGACAAATTTTCGGCTGCCGACGCTTCCAGCTGACATATGATGGGTTCTTGTTCCTTTATTATTAGACTTCTTGTAGCGATGTCGGTACTTCCGAAACCTTGGGCTCCTCTTTCAGTCTCGTCTAGCTTATCGACCTCCATTAAATCAGATGTGTCGATTTTTTCCACTATGAGTTGAGCCATTCTGTCTCCTTCTCGGATTTGGCAATCAACATCCTTGTGATTATATAGCAAGACTTTGAGCTCTCCAGTATAGTCGGCGTCTATTGTTCCTGCGCCGACCGAAATTCCGGAACGTACTGCTAACCCACTACGGGCCGCTACTCGTCCATATGTCCCTGCTGGTAGGCTTATTGCTATTCCAGTATCGAGTAGCACTTGTCCTCGTTTAGGGATAATGGCGTCGCTTATGGCATAGAGGTCATGACCGGCTGCCATTCTTGAACCTTTAGTGGGTAACCTTGCCTTGTGGTTCAATCGTCTTACTCGGATGTATTTGTCCAAGGTATTCGTCTCTGGCCTCAACGCCAGGTCTTTCTCATCGCTCCAGCCCAGTACTTCTTTCTCTAATCCTTCTTCCTTCTCCTCCTGTAGTGCCAACAGCATTACTTGGAAGTGTTCTGGTTTCAAAACGGTTTGTTCGCGATGCGTAGCTCCCTCCTCAGGACGGTACTCCGGCCGTCTACTTAGCGCATCAGGCTTTCCGCCCTTGGTTCCTGGTCGGTAAACAATCTTAAAATTATATTCCGCCAGTTTCTGAGCCCATAGGATTTGACGTCCGCTCCAAACCTTGGAAGTAAGGAAGTATTGTAGGTTTTGATGATCGGTGTAGACCGTCACAGGTTTTTCCGTGCCCACTAAATATTGTCTCCATTCTTTGAACGCTTCTAGGATTGCAAGCAATTCCTTGTCATGAATCTCGTAGTTTCTTTCTGCCGAGTTCAACTTTCGTGAGTGGAAGGCAACTGGATGTAGCCTTTTTTCGACGAACTGTGACAAGACACAGCCTAAGGCAAAGTCGCTTGCATCCGTTTCTACCACCGTTTCCCGGTCTGGATAGAAATGTTGTAGAATGGGCGCAGTCGTAAAGCGATGCTTTAACTCTTTGAACGCTGATTCTTGCTCAGCGCCCCAATGAAAATCCTTTGGATTTCCTTTTAGTGTCTCCGTTATAGGTTTACACACTCCGGAGAAACTTCGTATAAATCGTCGGTAAAAATTGGCAAATCCAATGAATATCTGGACTTCTTTTACCGACGCCGGCGATTTCCAACTTAATACGGAGTCGACTTTCCTCGTGCTCATAGCCACCCCTTCGACAGATACCATATATCCCAGGAATTCTACCTCTTGGACATGAAAGACTGACTTTTTCAAGGATACAGCTAGTTGGTAGTCGGCGAGTCTTTGCAAGACTTGATCGACTAACTCAACGTGACTCTTTTCATCCTTTGAATATATCAAAATGTCATCCAAATAGCAGACCACTCCATAGTCCAAAAATTCATGCAGGACTTGGTTCATCATGTCTTGGAAGGTTGCGGGAGCATTAACGAGCCCAAAAGGCATTACCTTGTATTCGTAATGGCCGTATCGAGTTCGAAAAGCTGTCTTCCACTCGTCTCCTTCTTTAATTCTTATCAGATGATAGCCGTCTTTCAGATCAAGCTTTGTGAAAATCTTAGCCCCAGCTACCCGATCTCTGAGCTCGGACATCAGTGGCAGTGGGTGCTTGTTCAAAACCGTAATACGGTTGAGGTTTCGGTAGTCTACAACCAACCGAAGTTTGCCGTCGGGTTTCGGGACGAACAGCACTGGTGCGCCTGCGGGGGATTTGCTTCTTGTGATTTTTCCTTGATCCATCATCATTTTAAGGTATTCTCTTAATGCGGCAAGCTGTTTTTCTGACAAGGGGTAGATTGGACCCCAGGGCGCTTTCGCGTCGTCCTTTAGTTCGATTTCATGATCGAACGTCCTCCGGGGCGCCAACCTTTCCGCTGTCTGTGGCAAGAATAGGTCCTTGTGTCGCCAATATTCTTGAGGTAGCGATCCCAAGACTATATCGTCGGGACTTTCACTAGCGCCAATTCTTCCAATATAGGCGGCGTTTTCGTCAAAGGCTACCGTCTCATCGTATTCGAACATGTCGGCTATTCCTTCGTCTTCTTCCACACATTTTTCGCAACATTTTGCGTCGAACGACCATCTTTTTGGGTCTTCAATGTGGGATATAGGATGTTCCTCATGCCACCAGCCGAATGGTATGATCATCCCGTATGATCCAAGTTCTGCTATTTCACAGGTTATCTCAGACAGATGTCTATTTCTTCCTATTTCTAACCATAAGGGATGGGTGTAAAACTTCCCTCCGGAGACTGCTGCGGTCCCATCAAACCCATAAATTTTGACTGCGTTCGACCGTTGTGTGAACAGTAATCGGTGTTCCTGTACCAATCTTTGATTGATAACGAACACATTAGAGCCTGAGTCCAATAGGACTTTAATTCTTTGTCGCCTATGGTTTAAAAAGAGGTAGGCGTCTCCCTCTGGGCAGGAATATCTTTTAGGTAAGGATGCGTAAAGCTTGCGTCGTCGCGGCTGTCCGCGATCTTCTTCTGGCTTTCGTTTCGGCATTGTGTAACAAGGTGTTTGTTACCATGCCCGCACGGTTTCGACCATTGAGGTCTCCTCAGACAAACTGAAATGTTCTTGGTATATCGGGCAGCCCACTACTAGCGGTCTTTACCTCCTGCCGAGGAGTTCCCATACCTTCCACTTTTTCTACCTGTGGAACCAAACTTGGGGGTCTCTGCCATCGTCCATATATCATGGGGACAAGAGCCGGGTGCGTAGGGCTGGTCGGCTGTCCCTTTGATAACCTTCCCGGGCTTATTATCCACCCTCGCTTAACCGTAGACAGTGTCCTCATTTTATCGGGTGCCCGTCCAGTACCAGCGCGCCACCTAAGAAGTAATAAATAGGGGTGAGGTCTAGAGCTCTTGTACCTGACGGTCGAAGATACGCCTCGTTCGACTCCCTATGTCCTTCATCTTAGCCCTACTGTCGCTCCCGAAGGTACCCTTGGTGCTGTCTGTTTCCTGTCTAGGCTTTGGTCCTTATCGGAGACCTTTCAGATTCCAGGTCACGTGCCTGACTACCCAAACAAGCATGTGTCCGGCGCATTGGGGCGAAACATACGTTATTACCTTGGGAAGTGTAGAGGCGCCGCCAATGTAATCATTGCTCTTTATTGATCCCCTTGTCTCAGCAAGAGGGACGCGTGTACTCCTACTCAGGTCGTCTAGCATGGTTGCTTGCCTCGCTTCGGTCTCCTGTTTTGCCGTTGCTTTCGATTCCTAGAGACTATGTGTCTACTAGACTACCCGAACACCGTCGTTGTCAGTACCTTGGTGAAGACTTATGTGATTTCTTCGTCTTCTCCTAATTCCCACAATCGGCTGGTGGTTCTGACCTGTCCAGCTTGTGCGGGTTTTCGAGCAGGTCTTGGTGGTTTGGCGGACCTTGCTCAGTTAGGGCCCATTCGTAATGGCCTTCGGCTGACTGTCGCTGCCGATACTTGAATGTTCCCATAGCACGTCTTATATGTGTGGTTCTTTTTTCCACATCTCGTGCAGTTATTGTCCTTTTTTCTCGTATCAATGACGCTTTGCGAGATTCCTTGGTGTGCTTCCGATCAATTCGAGTGTGTGATCGGAGCACTTCCTCCTAATTTCTTAGTTGGCCGTTCCGACTTGTGATCTTCACGTTTCCTTTTTCGTGAAGGTCCTCCACCTCCTTTTATATAAGCCTTATCTCTTCGTGGCTTATCCGGCCTTTCATCTCTTGAGGATTTGTCCTTTGTATCCTTAGAGGAGGTGTGTCGGGAACTGCCTTCTTTCAGTAACTTTTTTCGGTACTGAAGGTCTTCTTCTGCCCGGCCGGCTTCTATTACAACATCCTCCCATTCCTCGTCGGTATCGAACTTCTGGAAGGAGATACGGGTGAGAATGTCTTCGGGCAAGTTTCTTTCAACTGTCTCTCTCCATGATTCACCTGTCATATTGGCTTTGTTATTCAGGTTGTGCATGATTTGGAGGTAGGTTTGAATGTTGCCCTTGTATTTTACTTCCTTCATGTCCCGCAGGGCTTGTCGTCCCTCCTGTAGAGGCGCAAAGGCCTTTCCTATTTCGTACGAGAAACGGGTCCATCTTCGAAAATTCCGATTTTGGGTTTCGCCCTGTAGCCCGTCCATCTTTCTCCGATACCATATCGTGTATGGTGTTACTATCTTTCCCTTGGTACGGTTGAGGGCGTATATGACCCGTTCCCGGTCATCTCTCCAAATGTGAGGATTTCGGTCGAAGTAATCGATACATTGCTGAAGCCAAATGTGCACATCCTGGTGCTTTTCTCCTTCAACAAGCGGTGGTGCCTCCGCTGGCCGTTTTGTGTTTACCACGAAGGCTTCCGCCAGGACATTCGCCAGGTCTGATTGTTCTGGGGTTAGACCCCTGCGGCGCCTTTCTGGCCCACCGCCTCTTTTTCCTTCAGCGTCATGGTCGCTGTCGTCACCGTCGTCATCACTAGGGTAGCCCCCTCCTTGTCCAGGTGGTGGAGTTGTGTCTGAGGTCCCTTCCCGACTATTTTGAGGTTTCTCAATTTGTTTTCCTTTTTCTTGCCTAGTCGGTCTGGAATAGTACTCATCATCATCTTCCACCGACTCCATCCTTACACGCTTGGTAGCTTCCGGTTTCTCCTTCGGAGTCTCTTTCTTTCTCGAGGAAACGAGAAGTTCTTGGACCGCTTCACCAATCTTTTTGAGTTCACTCTGTTGAGACGAGAGTGCCTCACGAGTCTTCTTTGCCTCGTTTTGAAAGAGCGCATCTCTTTCCATGAAGGCACTATTTACCTTCCGGTCTCGGTCCTTCATTTCCTTTCTGATTTCTTCTACTGCTTGTTGTAGAAGAATGTCCCGTTCAAGCGTGGTCTGGTGTAACCGCGAGGTAACCCCTTCGTGATGTTCTTGTCTGGCAGCTTGTTGTGCCAGGTTTTCCGCGATTTCCCTTACTATTCTTTCTTGTAGAGACTTTACTTCGGTCTCTACTCCCTGACATTGCATCAACAGGACCCCTATATCCTGATTATGGAGTTCCTTTCCTTCGGCAATTTGTCTTTGAACTTCGAACAGCCGGAGCGCGTTTTCCTGTTGAGCTCCCATGAGCTGGGCAAACGCTATGTTTGCAGAGTCGATAGAGGATGTAATGTCTCTCCGAACATCGCGTAATACCACTCCTACTCTTGCAGCTAGCCTTGCCAAGTCGGCTGCCTGATCCCTTGGCCTCGGGGTAGATGAGCGGGACGAGCTGGGGACACTTGATGCCCGTGACCCGTCTTTTGGGGGACGCCTTATTCCCGGGGGGAGCGATGAAGGTTGGCTCGGTGTATTTTCTCCTTCGCTCCCGGTGTCCATCGCATCTTTATCTTTTAATTTTTTGGGAGGTTCTCTCCATGGCACCGGCGTTCCCGGACCTTCAGGGAACCACGATGACGATGGTTCTGTCATCTTTCCCTATAATGGGACTCGTTCTTAATGAGAGTTCGGGTGGTTCCCGAGCCTCCACGCCAAAGGTATAGTGGGTGTAAAACTACTATCAGAGGATCCCTCTTCACTGGTGTCCCAGTCGTGGAAAGGTTTCCAAACGAATTCTGGCCCGTACCAGGTTTCGTAAAGCTTTTGAAATTGTTCCTCCGTAGGAACTAGAGTTGGGTCGGTATACCACGAGGGAGCTTCTTGTTCCAGAAATGGTATTTCTCGGAGCTCTGACGGACCGGGTAACACTGACCTAATAGTGGGGTAGTGTACCTTGGTTGGTGGTTCGAATATTGAATTGGTTCGGGAGAGTTCCTCAAGGGTGTCTAAACCGACCGTATCATCAATCGCAGGGTAGTGTACCGTGTCATCAATCGCAGGGTAGTATACCGTGCCTTCAACGGACTCGTCGTCTGCGTGACTCGAACTCATGCGCTTGCTTAGCGTAGAGTGGTGACCGACTTATTTAGTGAGCCTTGGTAACAAGGAGAGCTAACAATATAGTGTTAGGCGGAAGCCGACTCTGAATAATTGTCGAGAAGACTTAGGCCTGAATCTTTCGTAATAGACGGAGATTTGTCTAGGAAGGCTCGGAATTGTTCTTTTCGTTTATGACTACTAAGAACTCGCTTAATCGATAAGGGAAATAATTTTATAAAGATTCGTAGATAAAACAATGTTATATTGTTAAGGTCTCTTCTCCGTTTGCTTGTCGATGTCTAAAAGCTTGGGAGGCACTTCGATATTTATATCCCGCGTCTGAGTGTTCGCGGACTACATCTAATCCTCCTATAACTAAGTATCTATCCAAGATTGTACGCTAACGTCTTGTGGTCTTGACAAGTGCGAAAACTGTTTGACCCTGAATTCTCACACACCATCTTCGTTCTCATAAACTCTTTTCCGTCTAATCTTAGGATGCGTGATTATACTCGAATGACCGGTCTTCGATTTATAGAGACGAGTAGACTCCTGTCTGAGACTTCAGTCGTCTTGACTATCGTCCCAGTAGTCTCTTCCGATTTCACATAGTGGCCAGCGTATGCGTCGGGTACCTATGCATAATGCAGGCTGCGTAGACGGTGTGCCAACACTCATAGTCTACCGCCTATTAGGTCTTCTGAGTCTGAGCAGCTTCCCCTCGGTCCGCCTCGGCTCAAAGAGAATCACCTCTCGAGGGATCCTGTTTCCAGGACCAACCAACATACAGCGGCCTTCAGATAGGTATTGGTGTCAAAACTATCCCCTATGGCTCCCGGGGCATTGTAGGAGTAGTTGCGGATTTTCGAACCGAAAACGTCCCGTTACTTTCGGCCCGTAGTCAGGGTGCCTAACTTTGAAGCCTAGTAACTCAATGCGCCTCCCACGGATTTCCTCCGTTCCACTTCTCAGAGGTACCCAGAGGTGCCCTCTTATATATCCTGCGAACAGCTTCCGGTCGGACGGACGGCAGCGACGTATATGGTGTTATGAAGTGGGCTTCATTGAAGTGACATTATAGTCATGGGACGCAACTCTTCGAAATCTCGCTAAGGACGTGCGGGCCCCAGATCGGGGCCGGAAGGGGGTGTTAGGCTCCGATAAATGAGGGTCTGTGCGCAGTTACCCTACCGAGAGGTCTGTGCATTTTCTATATGCCTAACAATGTAACAACTATATCTAGTGGCCACCCTTGTAAAAATATCTTTCAAACACCTCGTCTGCTCATCCAACTACATTGAAGAAGTAGACTAGTAGAGCTGCCAATGAGTCAGTCCTATAACTACTATACTATTTTAGTATTACTGTTTGTTTTGTCTACTCATAAAATAGCTTCTATGTCAGTTTGCCATTGCATTAATTATGAATCCAAAACTTACCAAATCTTTCATCACGCAGAATTCAAGTGGATTTGTAGGTATTAAGGCAAAAAAAACAAACACTTAGTGGAACTGCTATTGGCATATTTTCAGACCTACTGAATAATACGAATAGGGTACCACAACAGTTTAATTCCTTGTAGGGTAAGAGCAATAGTAATTATTTGGCATATAATCGGTATAATATTTGAAGATATATCCAGTAAGTATCGGAACTAGTGAAACAGCATAGGAAAAACACACGACTGTATTGAATATACAATGAAGGCATAATGTCACAGATATTACCGATTGCTCAGAATTTTACAAATGACTTATTTGGCTCATATGACTTGAATATTTTATGATTTGCTATGTTTCGTATGTGACTTAATTATATGTCATGAGTTTCACAAATATGACTCATTTGACTCATATGACCTATTCATACTATGATTTCAGCCCCGTTTGGCAAACCACTGTAAAAAAAATCCTATAGTATTTCCTGAAAATAGCTTATAAGCTAAAATAAAAATAATATAGTATTTCCATAAATCTTAGTGTTTGGCAACATACTGTTACTAGAATATTTTTCTTAATCAGCAAATGTTATCTAATATTTGTGACAGAGTTTGTACACTTTGAGCAAGGTTGTTTTTTTTTTTTTTATTACATATACAGTAGTATATAATCAAATTACAGCTTGATTACCTCAATATAATCAAATATTTCATCTTTGTTGCAATCATCAGTCTTATACTTCTTGATAGAGTAAGCAGTAAATATACATAGCTTTGTCCTGAAAATACAGAGGCTCGATATATTCTCGAACCTCATCAGGCTCCAGCAACATCAATAATATCTGTAACAATGTTCTAAAGTATAGAACTATTTAGCTGTAGGATTAAATCATGATTGTAAGGGTTGGCCATATCTGTATTGTCTTCTCTGAATTAGCGAGATAGTATTGTTGATTGAAAAGAATAAGATTCTGCACAACTGAAATTAAAATGATCTTTTATAATAGGAAACTGACAATACTACAATTGCATGAAATAATAGAGTAAAAAGAGTTGTATTGTAAGAATGGAAAAATAATTAACAATTTCACACAATATTACTAAAAGAAAACTTGAATTTATTTATCAAATCCTTTTTATTTTATAAAAATACTATAGTAAAAAGTCATACAAAAATACCATAGTATTTATTGCATGCCAAACACTAGGCCAAACTAAAATAAAAATATTGCGACAAATATGCTGTAAAAGTAGAAATACTATAGTATTTTTAGCATGCAGAACAGGACCTTATTATTACATTTTGTACAGGACTTATTTATAAGTTATAGGTATTCTACTTATAACTGATTTTAGTCCTATGACTTATTTATATTACAATTTATTATATTCTACACATCAGTAAGCTCTGAGTCATAGGTATCATGTGTATAACTCTTATGAGTTATGGATTCCATGTGTATGAGACATTTATGTCACATAACTTGTATATAATATTACAATTAAATTACTAAAATATATAAGTTAACAGGGTTAGGGGTGATAAGGCAATCCCTATATAAGGAGGCCAACACCATCAAAGGGAATCGACTCTCCACACTTCATTCTCAGTACATTTCTTATCTATTACTTCAAAAATAATACATTTTTACACTTTTTATCAAGATTACTAATCTTCTACTTTGTGCATGAGCTGAAGTAATGGTAGTCTTATAACAAGTACAACAGACATTATCAAACAAACTTTGATAATGTAGATCATGGAGTCTGACAACTCTCATATGAGCTAATATATACAAGAAGAATAGTGAAAGGTATCGTTACCTATTACTATTAATTATTATATTTATAGGGAACATTCCACTTGGTTTGTTCATATCCTTAAATCTCATAGTCAATTGAAACTGACAATTAGACAGGACCTAAGCAACCTCAAAGTTGATATTAAGGCGAGAATGTGTAAGGTTAGTGTGACTGGGGAACAAGGACAGGGAGAAGTAAGTGCACAAATTAGCATATTACAAGAAGAATAGAAAGCTGACATGCAGATTACCTGTACTGAAATTAAATAGGCAAGTATTAAGATCACTGGTATCTAAACCAGATTGGTGACCACTAACACCAAGTTTACATAAGTGTTCATAAAGTTCAAGTTGGATAAGCTGAATATGATGATTCAGAAGACTCACACGGAAATTCAAAACGACCATACACTTATTCAGGCACTTCTTTGGCAGCTTGCTCTCCTCTTCAGTGGGTCTGCAATTGTTAGTATTATATTCATCCACTATAAACGATTTGTTCAATTCTAATATTCTGTAACTTGGCAGATTCATGGTTAGATACTATTTCAACCAAATACTTGCAGTGAAAACACCGATGCCATAAAACACTGCTAGTGATATGGGATTTTGGTAGGAGGATGTGAACACTTTTTACTGATATAGGTAGTCAGCTAAGAATTTTGCTTTGCATTTCATTTTAAGTATTGCTCTGATACTTGGTTAGTTTCTAGTATTGTTTTAGTAATTAGCCTGTTTTATATTTTGTTTTTATATCACCATGATACTCGGTTTGTTTGAAGTATTATTTTGATGTTTAGTTTATTTTATGTTTTGTTTCAAAGTATCATTTTGATACTTAGGTAATTTTACCAAAGCGTATCACTTGATACCCTTGACTAGTTTTGTTCATGTTAGATATGAACAGATTGGTGTATTTAACGTGTAAGTCTACAATAGAAAAAGCACACTTTGACAAATGGTATTTCAATATACTTGATTGAACAGTTACTCTTTAGTTGCCGCACTGCACCTTTAAAGCAACTGATAGCTCCCAGCTCTCATCTCCTCATAGGAAGAGTAGGCCACCTGTTAACTATCATATCCTTTCTCAAAACATAATTAGCATCTTGTGAACACATTACAACTATGTACCAATTTAATTTCTCAGTACAGTAATTGCCACTTTGTACATATTCTATTAGTACTAATGGCTGTCTACATTTCACTGAACTGTAATTTTTTAGAATTCTATTCTGTACTTATAGCAGCTTTCATGAAACCATGGTTAACAAGGTATATTGAATTTGTTGATACTGTAATTTCAATAGCAACATAGACTATACAGATATAATATTAAGCAGATATTACTGATACATTTCTAGCGAGATGGTAAAAGGTATGAAGGTAGATTGACAGAGTTTTTTTCCTTAAGCCATTTATAGATAAAGCAGGTAGTAGCATCTATTCATACAGGTTTGTATCATTGTCATAAACCTCGTGTAATAGGGGGAATAATAATGTAAAATATAAGTGCCATCAGGTAAAACTGTATGATAAGTAGGAAAAATGTAAGGGCAGGTGTGTTTGACACTGAGAATCTGCCAAGCTATTCCCATAAAGCATGCATGAATTGGAGAGGTTGTGAAAGACATTTCAGTAAATCTAAAGAAAGAATCACAGGTGTAAAGTTCAAGAGAATATTTAAATATGAGGAAATTTTCTGTAAGCAAAAGAAAGTAACACATGCATAAATCCTAATTACTGTCACCAAATATTAATGAAATAACGTGAAAACATATTCTCACTATAGTAATATATGCAGTATTTAGGTTTGCTAAAATACTAAGTTTGAGAGAATATTCAATATTATCCAGGAAATATAATTATAAAATGAAACCAGAAATTTTAACAAGGTAATGATTGGTGTCATGGTTGAAGGCACATTTTTATTTGTAGTTTTGTTATTCCAGCCTGTAATAGCTTTTGATTTACATATCACTTTTATAATGTATCCTGATTTGGGGAAGTAAGAGGTGGTACCAGAGAAGTGAAGTCTGTATCCCAGTTCTGGTGGGATTTTAGTTCTCTTAAATCTGTGTTCATGACTATTTAAATAATATATCTACACCATTAGTATACGGTATCCACAATTGCCCTGAATTTATGAACGCTCCCTTGTAAACCTACGGCCAAGCTCCAACTATCTACAACTTCTCCATCCTCGTTGTATTCCATCAGCTACCAGCTTCTTCCACACATCCATCTACCACCATCCTAGGTTAAAACCCTTCTGGTACCTCTGATTCCACCCTGCCATGCGACTACGCCTTCCCTCCAACCATACACCGGTGACAACCACCACTAATTCCCATATCGCCTCACTTGCTCTCTAGTTATTACCTATAATAATCATCTTATAATTGCCCTTCAAGCCGTGTGGCGACACCTTCGACCGGTCTCTCTTATCTTCAGGAAATAAAATGTCCTCAACCAGTACCAATTTTGTTCACCTTAGTGATTCCAATCTTTAGCAAACAGGTATCCCACGAGGGTTCCATCAGGGTGGTGTTCCTCGCGTGCTTTTTTTGGGGAGAGGAGACGTCAGTCGACTTGTGACTTGGGGCAGAACTGGAGGTAGAGTGCACAGAACATACCCTGCGTTCTCCAGTTGTGTCGTATTGAGGCAATTCCAAAGTGCATTTTAAAACCCACCTTGCCTGTTCTATAACTGATATCTCTTGTAGCAGTTTTTCTAACTTGTTATCCGACTTGATGCCACATTTATTCTCTTCCTTTGTCTGTTCTGCCTGCTCGCTATGCTTCACCTCTCCCGGCAGGTCTTTAGTTGCTTGGTCATACAATTCAATAGTCTTCTCTCATTGTTTCCTTGTATTCAAAATGGTGTCAGCAGGTATACACACTATTGCTTCTAGGATGTCTCAGTAGTAAATTTCCGTTAGATTCGGTTCGGCAGCAGGACTATAGGAGGACGTGGTAGCAAAATTGAGCCAGCAGTTCCGACAGTACAAGAATTTTGAAAAATTATATTGCGAGGGATGATTACGGCTGGGGGCAACTGTGATTGTCACTTTCTTCCTATTTGAGTTGTTGTGATGGAGATACATAAACTGTTCAGATAATTTGTTCTATGACAGGAAATAAGCCTACAGTGTTGACTTTGGGAACTGGATACGTGGCCTATTGCTGCACTGGATCACAGAATATAAGTAGGCAGCTTCTACACAGTTTTAATAATATGTACGAGTGACAATTGGGATTCTTTGTATTCACTCATATTTTGCCTTTCCAAAAATTTTGACCACTTGTACTGGCTTCCACATGCAATTCATTTCACTCCCTGATCAAAGATTTCACAGTACAAAGCCCATACAGCCTATAGACAGACCAGGCCGGGCCCTGCTCAGTTACTTCGAGGCCAATAGGCTCAGGCCAGGCATTCCTTCGGCCTGGCCTAACTGGCCCATTGGGTACACTGGATGCAGTGTAGGATTCTATTATGATTAAGGTATACATTGGCAGCATCTGTTGAGTAAATGATTCAATGTTAAGTGCTTACACCATCATGACATTTCGGATTAACGACTTATCATGTACAGTCTCTCAACACCTATGGTCATGTAGCAAATTTCATTTTCTTTACTTACCAGTTCACGGTGCGGGCCAAATTTAACAGGGTGAGGATGTTGAAGTCTATGGAACTGGAGCTGATGGTGCCATCATGGTTAGAATCTGTCAAATTGGCTTCACGTTCATCGTACAGGTGATGTACCTAATAGAAAATTACCATCATAAGATCTAGTGGATAAAAGATATCATAGTTGTTGTTAGCCAATCTGGTGCATTAAAGGCTTATGATTCGGAGGTAAATGATTGCTAGGGTTCTAGAACTCCATTCGGTAAAGGTTATCACTAGAGCAGATACCCAAGCGAGCAAATTTCTGGGGAAAAACCAAATGTAGTTTTCCTGACGGTTTTTAGGTGTGAGGATAAGACGAATGTGCAGTGGCTGTGGAGTCAGACAGATATGATACATCGACACGTATGACTGCAGGGAAGATGGTGAATGCATGTTTATGATCCCGGCTTTCTATATTTATTCTGAAAGCCCGACCGACAAAGCGGAAAAATGAATGACCTTGCAGGAATCCAGAGGATTGAGCCAGTCAATATGCTTCTCTCTCAGGAACTACAGCTTCGCGTCTCACCTGCTGCCTCAAGAAGAGTCCACTGGATATGGCAACTATTAGGAACTTGTCCGGTTCTGCACAATAAACCCAAGTTTGCAGTCCATCCGTCATCGGCTACCAAAGGGGCAGGTAGTAGCAGTGTTGCCAGTCACCCAGTCCATCCTAAACTGGGTTAGGATAATGGAGGACAACAATATCTCGTCTTTGGACTGACTTCATGGGGCGACTGCAGTCGGACGGAACTATTCCTAGGTTTCCTTTCAGGAGTACCATATCAACCCATTAAAAACAAATAAATAAAATTTATTTATTTTACCTTATTCTTGTTTTAACTTATTGTATCACTAGTATGCATCTTAATCGGTGGCATTGGGGGCATTGACCAATTTTGGTCGACTGCCGTCAAAGGCCGTTGGACGGCGCTCGCCCTCGTCCCAGTTGTCCTGTCCGACTGGGAGCACTGGGTGGTAGTTCATGGTAGAATGCCCGGGACAGAATGGTATCCTATATTCCATCCAGAACACTGCTTGAGAGAGCCAGGTGTGCCTACCTGGCCCGTTGGGAACCCCTGTCACTATTTCATTCTCAAGATGTGGAATGCGTCAGGGTCCTACAGACGACCGCAGCTGACACTTAGGCCCTGTGGGTATTGGCCTGCTCCTACAGATAACTGCCAGAAGATATCAAAAGTCCTAAGACTAAATCGCTGCGGCGTTAACTCCTAGGGTTGCTATCTTTATGAAAGATACACTCCATGCCCTAACATCTTTGTTCACACTGCCATGGTCGGTTGGGAACACTTGTTCTGCAGCATTGAGGACGTCGGGTCTTGGTGATGACTCTTGGCCCATGAGGTTTAGACATCCTTCTCTTGGGCGAGAGCCAGAACTGCAGGTGGCAGTAACAGACAGTGAACCCAAGCGTCCAGTCGGTCCGTCCTTGGGTAACGGTTGGACGGACGCAATGCACGGGCGGGCCCCGCACGTTTCTCAGGAGGCGCGATGTTCTAGGTTTCCACGGGGAAAGTGGATGACGGCCGGGCCCTGCAGGTAAAGACCGGGGCCTACAGATAACCGGTGGATGATGCCATTTTTTCAAATACTGGGGGCCCGGGCGTCAACCCTTTAGATTGCCACCTTCATCCACCGTGTCCGGGACGCCGGAACTGCAGCCCGGCAGGCCTTTCAGGGAGCCACGGATATTTGGGAACACTGTCAACAAGACAAAAGTAGTGATGGATACGATCATACTCGATCATAAAATTTGGGTCCATGCTCGTGCATGAATGGGCTCAATTATACAAATTTTATGATCGAGCATGATCGTGTCCATCACTAGACAAAAGTCATTTCCAATCGCTCAAGACATAAGACCAGACGCTCCTGCAATCCGAGCAGTGCAATGCACGCGCTTTATAGAAAGAGGAAATTAGCCAAAAACAACCCATCAGTTGCCAATCACATAATGCCATGAAAAAGCCCTTTAGAAGTGATCGTCCCTGAAAGCACATAGGAACTACAAGGCAAGCGCCAAACATACACCGATAATGCAGCGAATGGTTTATAAAGGGAATTAGAGTATCCGGTTATCTGCCGATAGCGATGTCTGCAAGATTCCACCCTCCACAAACCATGTCAGATGCAATTTTACCCGCTTTTTTGACACTCAGGACGGAGAGGCTGACTGTTTTCCAAAACCAGTTCTTCATCTCTGCATCCATCCTAGCCAGCTTTCCAGCAGGGCCCCTCAAGGACTGTTGAGAGCTCTGAACCGGATGGGACGGCTATCTATAGTCCGTCCAGGATGGTCAAAGGGCAGGACGGCGGGTGACTGCAGGGGCCAGCAAGGGGTGGTAGAGGTCGATCGGGGACCGTTGAGCACTGCAGGGGGTGGTTGAGGACTGTACAAGTCGAGAACGGCGGGTGAGGGCGGGTGACGGCACTGGTTTAGGAGGCGGGGTGATCGCTTCGACCTTCTCTTTTTGAAATGTAAGTACAGTGGGATGATTGATTACGCACATACAAATGAACATACCTTTTCCCATTCGTCTCCTATAACTTTAAAACGATCGTGAGAATCGGGGCACCCAATGAGAAACGGATCCGCCATCTTGGTTGTTGCGTATATCCGAGCTTGGGGGCTAGCGGGCGGTAACGAATTAGGAGGAATTGGGGGGAAAGAAAATCGGGTTTGGCAAAAGGTCTTGAAGGGAATATCGTGAGTTGGAATGAAAGCGAACCGGTGAGTGGTTGGAGGTTTTAGTTCTTGTGATTAAGGAAAGCAACGAAGGAACGAAAGGAAAAATTGGATAAAAGCAATACTAGGAGGCAGGTGTACTTACGCAGTAGATGAAGAAGAACTCGGGAAAGTAACGGGACCCGAAACGTCACCGGTAGGGAGGTATTTTAGATATTCTGGGAATCGCAGGACGAGCGATTTGATTGAGTGGAGGTGGGAAGGGAGAAAGAATCGGAACGTAATTTGTTTGTAGAAGAGTGGCTCGTAAAAGGGGAAAGGAAAGGATTTGGGTTACGGAAAAAGGGAGAAGAAACAATGACGTAAAATGCGGCAAAAAAATATTCAATGCTATGATAGTAAATTTAGCTGACGCGTACAGCTGTCCCTGCACAGCTGCTGACCACGCCAGCTAAGCGGTTGTAATGTCAGGCATAAACCCTACCCTCTAGCACTTCCCTTCCCCCCAAATTCCCGGTGAGCCACCAATCTCCATAGCCCCAACTCTACCCTTTCGTGCAGGTTTCAATCCTATACTTCCTCAACTCTTTCTCCAAAGTAGCATTGCAATGCCCACTGTTGTTTGAAGACGATGCTTAGTGCCTACTCGGATTGCATAGATTCATGTTTTTAGATAATCCGGGGATCCTGCCACCCTCGCGATAGAGCTAGAACTTATTTATCTAGGCACTGTGTCTACAGCGCTTCGAGGCAAGCAATGCTTCGGGGACTCTTAGCTGGCAACCGCACTAAGGATTCAATTCCTGAGTGCCACACTTCATGAAGAGGGTGGTAGCAAGGATTCCTGTCTACTGAGTGTCTCTTAAGAACTCCTTCCTCGTCCACCGAACTGGCGGCAAGCAGTGTTCCCAAGCGTCCAGTCCGTCCGTCTTTCGCCTAGGACGGGACGGACGCCAAGTTTGAGACCTTTGCCCGGGACGGACGGCCGGGCCCTATAGGTGTCTCAGTTTATGTTTCGTTTTCATATTTTTTAGCATTAGGTTAGTATTATTAAGAAGTGAAACATTTTTATTCTAATGTAGAGAAGCTCAGGTTCTACTATCATCTATCAATTGTCGCTGGAAGGTAAGGTAGAAGGTTTAGAGAGTACAAGATCTGAGTGAATGAGACCAAGGGATGAGGACTCCGCACTATCACTAGGATTTCTCAAAATAGTTAACCTTCGTCTCTCAAGTCTGTATTTATTAACCCAGGCCGAGGTGTGGAGCGACCACGCAGCCTATAGGCAATGGGTTAGGCGATATGGGTGACGACAGGGCCGAGGCGGTAGTGACTCGGGTATGCGGGAAGCAGTCAGGGCATGCAAGGGACGCCCGTCCTTACTCAGGACGGTAGGTACCTACAGGTGACGCCCGTTATTACTCATGACGGCCGAGCCCTACCGAAATTTACCATTTCCAAAAAGACTGCGGGGCCCGGCCGTCAACCTACGGTCCTGCGGTGTTTACAAAAGACGGACGCCGTGCTCGGCCGTCCTTACCCATCCTGCCCGGGACGGACGGGACTATAGGACGCCAGGGCCCTAGCGTCCGGACGGGACGGTCGGGAACACTGGCGGCAAGCCGCTTCAACCCACAGTACCGGGAGGTCTATTAGAAACTCAAGCAACTAATTAGTCTTAGGTAAACTGAACTAGAACTTTCCTTAGTGTCCCGGGAGGCTACTGAATTCCTACCGCCTTTACAATTACCAGCCTTCTCTTGTTACAAATAAACATGCAGTCGTGGAGCAGAATGTGGTGCCAGGACAGAACTGCAGTACGAAAGGTAGAAAGCTAGGTTAGGTCGCTCTTCCATCCTTACGGTACTGGTGGGGGAAATTCAGGATCAATGTGTCATCTGATGTGGACAACTTCATCCGCTTCCTGGTGGAAATTGTTAGCGTATGATTTAGGTTGATCTTTCTACGAAAGGTTTCTTTGAAGGTTTCGGGACATATTTTGTTTCTTGGACGAAATGAGGACCTCCTCGGCTTTGTTTCTTTTCTGGCAACGGACAACCGAATACGAACACGAGATTTCCGTACTTGTGACCAAGGACACAACTGAATTGAAAGTGAAAACTAGTGGATTCGCGACTAGGCAAAAGGGAATTACACAAGGGACGCCGGTATTCCTGATTATTCGAAGACCACCGCTCAATATTACCTTTGTTTCCCTCTCCGGTTTTTATCTTTCTGCGAATGTTCTACAATTACCCGCATCCACGAGCCCCTCCCCTCCCCGAGACTGTTCTTTCAGTACTTGCGTGAGGTTTCCTTAATATCCAACAAGCAATTTAATTCTGGCTATATTTACACCCCTATGCATCATTGTTCAGATACGCCAGAGGATCTGTCGAGAAGGTTGGATAGCTGTATATGACTAAAACTGTAAAGAATTTTTATCACGCATAGAACATTTTAATTTTTATAACTTTCAGGTACATATCGTTTCTTCGGTTCCAGCTGGAAGCGGAGGTTTAGAATTCGCAAACGCAACCCAACCTAAGACACAAGGCTCGAGGCCCAAAACAACCCGATGAAAGACCCCCGCCAATCTAACAAACCCATAACCGAATTGGAGTGCTTGATTTTGTCTCAGATATTATACCTCCATAACTCTACCAGGTTAAACATGCGCGAGAATTACGTCTACCAACCACATTGATGTGCTTTGCTTCTAAAGTTTTTTTTCTGTCCCTTGGCTATAGTGTACTGGCACCTTATATCTAGTGATTCCCAGCAGCCGTCACAACCCACCGGCGCCCAGGAAACCGCCGGGGCGAGCGTTTGGATGCAATTCAGTTCCGAGCCTCAAGATGCCAAGGCAAAGCCACCAGAAAACCTGCCAAACGACCTGTTAAGGCCCCCCAGATAGTCGGGTAATCTGCATACATCGATGGAGAGCATACAGGTTTTCCACTTTTATTTTCTCGGAAAAGGATAATAGGAGCGGTATTCTCCTCGAGTTGTAGATCTCGCTTAAGAACAATGCATGTCTTCGCCGATGAACCAAAGCGGTACTAAAATATATTTTCATACCTCCAGACCCTCTGTACGATACCTTTACACAGCTCCCTACCCCCCCCCCCCGGGTGAATATGTTTTTAGAAATCAACGGGTTAACCGGAGCCCAACTATACCAAACGAGCGACGGTGAAGGGAAACAGTGATCACTAAATGCGCTGTGGAAACTCTGCACAACCAAAGTTGGGATGTTCACCATATCGCTCCACGACTTGTTCTATTAACAACTCACTATCTATCGATCCACAACTCTGCTGATCCACGACTCTTCGACTCTAACTAAACTAATAGGAAAGACAGGAGTATAAATAAACAACAAAGATCACCTATCCTATCCTTCCTGCTATCACTTTAATACCAAAATCTCTAACATCTCCCACACCCATCTCTCACTTCCACTGGGCGCTCTCATGCTAATAAAATAAAAGAGTGAACAGACAATAGACTCCCCAAAGACTCTCCAATTTTCCTCCCATGCTCCAATTTGCCTTCCACGCTCCAATTGCCTTCTGCGCTCCCACTGTCTTCCACGCTCCTGTGCTAACAAAAGAAATACAGGAACAACGACTTCCCACAGTCTAGAACTCGCTTGACGTTCATATCATTCTCTGTCGGAAGTGCTTCTCCGAAAGTGCGCAGCAAGGGCGTCCATCCCAACAAAAGTAAAGTAAATGCACCAACAAACAAGTGGCTGGAGGGGAGCGAATAGGCGGGAACCCACAAATGGCCGGCCCTGGGAATGTATATCGAATATGTGGACAGGCAAAAGAACGGACGACAAAAGAACCGATGGTGGGTGGACGAGCGTGTAGTGGTGCCGACAGATGGATATGCCGGTGATTGGATATTCCGTAGGACGAGAAAACATAGCCTTGACCATGCAGAGTATCATCCATGTTTTCCAACATATGTATTGATCAAGTGATGTTATAAACAAGCACTCCTAATAAATAATAAGAAATATTTCTTACTAATGAAACACAAGCCAGCTCTAATGATGATGATCAGATCATGATTGAGCAGGCCCTCCATGATCTGGTGGATTTCCGATACTAGAGTCACTGCTCTACCATGATCGATTACATTGCTTATATTTGTCTTAGTAACCAGATCATATTCCATAAAAAAGCCGCACTTAGCGATACTGACAGACCGCAACCCACCATAATCATCCATACTAAACCCAGTGAACCCAGTGAACCCAAGAGTCCAGTCCGTCCACCCTTGGGTGCGGACCGGACGGACGGCAGTGCATGGGTGAATACCCGGGACGGACAAGCATCTTGGTGTCCATCCAGACCACTGCGGGGAACGGACGGGTATTTCCTGCAGGCTTCTCAGGTGGGGGGATGCGCCAGGTGTCTCTGGGTGACGACCAATGACGGCCGGACCCTGTAGGTGACGTCGGGGCCCTGTAGGTGATGTCGGGGCCCTGCAGGTGATGGCCGGGCCCTGCAGGTGATGGCCGGGCCCTGCAGGTTATGGCCGGGCCGTGCAGGTAATGGCCGGGCCCTGCAAGTAATGGCCGGGCCCTGCAGGTAATGGCCGGGCTCTGCAGGTAATGGCCGGGCCCTGCAGGTAATCGCTGGCCCCTGCAGGTAATGGCCTGAGGAGGTCGATTGGAGTGTATTAAATGAAAATTTAAAATGCTGGAGGTCGATTGGACTCGATTAAATGAAAATTTAAAATGCACTATCAATACTTGCCAATTAAATCTGTCCTCCAAAGGTTAGCGAGATCGGGGATTCGGTGGCAAAATGGATACATACCCCCTGAAATGACTCGCTAATTTCACACCAAAGCGAACCAGCAATGAAACAACCCTCCAAAACAATGCACGATCCCACTAGCGCCTGAACACTAGACAGCTCTCCGCTCTCTTTGTCTCCAAGGTGTGCTCTCGGCATTCACCCATGGCTGAGCAAATGCAAAATAAACAAAAAGATTATATATCCTTTCTCCCGAAAAATATCTTGGGGAGCTGAAATGTCCTATCTCTCGTATTCCAAAAGTTGCCGTTTTCAGTGCGTGAAATGGGCTTTATGAAAAAAAAAAAAGTGAAAAAAAAAAAAAAAAAAAAAAAAGATTGAAGTGCCGGACAATGGCGATTATTTCGAGAAGGAAATGCTCTCAGAATATGGACAAAAGCGATCTGCGGCCGGTTGTGGGAAAAATGATTGAAGCCGGGCACAGTGGAAATTTTCGCCGGTCAGGTGAGGAAGCGGGGAAATATAGACGGAAAGGAAAAGAAGTTAAAGGATATTGTTAGGTATGAAAATGGGCAGAGCGGGATGATGACGTATTGTTAGCATATGGTGGAGAGATATCGTCGTCAGCCCGGAGGAGACTATGGGTAAGGGGACTACCCCCTATTTGTAGCTAGTTCAGGGGATTTCCGTGAGAGGAGAACGAAGAAAGGAACACCGCGGGTCTGCAGTGGGAATACTCTCAGGTTAGGAGAGGTTTTCAGTTTGTGGCTCAAGGGGTCACTTGCCCGTGAACTTTTATCATCTCCATCTGATTAGGATCGTGGACTTTCATCTGCTATCCATCATTGACCATAGTGCAAACTTCTGAGAGCCCTACCATTGATTGTTGTGATCAAACCGGGACAGGTAAGAACAAGACCCTCCTGGCAAGGCTGACAGAGACTTCTTTGAGGTTACAGAGAACTTGTCCATCTGCTATCGTGGATCATCAGTTACCGGTTTGCCATTATCCGAAAAGAACGCCGCCCACCTCAACCGAGGATTCACAATATGATACCACACAAAAATTATGGCAGTCACATCCCACGCACGAACACCAACGACCCACACACACCAGCCACGAGCATACTGGCAAGACCGGCTGCTGCATACCACAACGCTTAGACAACTCATTTATAGCATCGATACCACCTTCTGCTCACGGCCTGAAAAGAGTTGGTACTGCGTTTGAGGAACGGGAATACGAATGATATCCTATGTTTCACCAGGGTCCTGGATTTTACCCAATAAACAGGACATAGAGGCCTCGGCTACTTTCGCGAGGACTAGAGTTGACACTGGATCTTGTTGGGAGATAGATAGCCCTGTGTGCGATGATATAGTACGAGGGGCTGATTGGAAACTTGGACAATGTGTCGGGAAGATGGGGGAAGTACGGTAAACAACTTCGGTTCCTTCTTCTCCCGCAATACCTTTTCTTGCTGACCTACCTAACGGGAAAGACAGGGGTAAAAAAGTAAATAAAATAGAATCAAAGCTTCCTAGCCCTCCATGGATCACCACACCTATATATTTCCTCACACATGTCTCCTTTCTTCCGTACACTTCCACGAGAATATATTAAAGAATATCTCGAGTCTCTTCTTGATAGAATCGGTAAAGCTCTGGGAAAGCTCATCGCACACTTAAAGGATCTACCCAGCCCCCGAAACCTTCACCATCAACCTACCCTTTGACCATCGGTCTGCAACTTCCAACACAATCTACCTAATTTTCCCTCGTGGAATGGGTTGGAATTAACTGTGCGGTAGTCCATACAGAGAGAAATCTCTCCCCATATCAAGGGTTTTACCCACCGTTTGTGAATACCTGCTATCGGGGAATATAATATTATACGATCGCCGTTCCTAAGGCACAACAACTTCTTTGGGGAGTTAACTAATAATAGTGCAGTTGCGGGGATCTTGTAGGAAAATCATTAACACTCCATGACTGACCTGAGTCACAATAGAGAATAAAATCGGCAAAAGCCCTTATGTATGAGGCAATCTATGGCAACCCTGAAAACCCATGTTTCGTCTCCCCCTGGCAGAAATTGGGGAAGCACCCTGGCTACTGAGCTCACTTTGTGCTGCATTGGGAATGATCAACAGATTTGTTTTTCTTCTTGAAGAATCGTGGGGTTTCTTCTTCTGAGTTATTGGAGGTGCTTCGCCTGGGCTGCCTATGCCTACTCGAGGTTGATTGACTCTTATAGGCTTTCATTTCATGGAGGATGGCATCTTTTCGCTCTGCCTTTGCGATTATAGTTGCCATATCATCTGCTTCTTCTTCCAGAGGTTCCACTTCTCGCCGGAGCGTGGGGTGCATGGCATCATAGAATCTTCGCTTCAGGATGTAGCCAGAGATACTTCCTCTCTTCATCCAATCTCTAAGCATTAGGAGGTCTGTGGCGATGTGCGTGATCCTCTTTACCTGTGTTCTTTCAACTTGCTGGATATCATTAAATAGTTTGTACAAGAGGTCGTTGGTGATGGATGATTGGAATCGATCTTTGAGGTAGTCAAGTATGCTTGTGCCTTTAAGCTTTGGGTTTCCGCCGTATTCCTTGTAGCATTGGTGATATGCATCGACAGACTTTCCTTCACAGATTGACCCAATCCATAAACCAGTGGAAGGTTTCCCCACATCTACTCTATTTATGAGGAGGTAGTGCATTACTTCAGTGGCCCATCGATCAAAGGCTTCAGGTTTGAGGTCTTTTCCTTCTCCTGTAAACTTCGGTGGGAGGTGGGTCTTGATTTTCGGTAAATCAGGAAAATCTTCTTCTTCTTGAGTCTCTTCTAGCCGTGACCTAGAAAGTCCTCCTGCAGGGCTTCCCATATCAGATTGGCTACTAGAATTGGGGGCGTTTGGAGGGGCAAATGAAGGTTTCTTTACTGGTGTAGGTGGGAATTCACCGGGAAGTTGTGAGTTTTTCCGTTGTGTCGTCTTGTAGGTCCTTTGCAGGACGCGTAGATAGTTGTCTCTTCGTGAGGTCTTCTCGTGGGATCTGCTTCCCACTCCGTGTAGTCAATGGCTCTATGTTGAAGTTAAGCTGAAGCCGAATGTACCGAGATTCTGCCGCTTCACTCCACCTGCGTTTAAGAGTGGATGTTGATAGGTTGATCAGGCCTAAATCTAGAGACAGGTTCTTAACCACTTGCTGAGGTTAAAAAATATAACGTGTACGCTAGGTGCTAATCACATTGCCGGAGGTGTACGATAGTAGACAGGTGGCCTGCTCTTCCAGAGAAGAGGCGAGAGCTGTACGAACTAAAGGGGGCTTCGGAGGTGTACTGGAGAAACTAAAGAGTAACCGTTCAACCAAGTATATTGAAATACTGTCTGTCGAAGTCTGTCCATTCCATCGTCGAGTTAGATGGTCTTTCAATACACAAATCTGCTCATGTGTAGCATGAACGAAACTAAATAAAGGTATCAAGCGATACACTTTGGTAAAACAACATAAGTATCAAATCGATACTTTAAAACAAAACATAAAGCAAACTAAGTATCAAAACGATACTTCAAACAAATCAAGTATCAGAGTGATACTTAAAACAAAACATAAAACAAACTAAGTATCAAAATAATACTTCAAACAAACCAAGTGTCAAAGCGATACTTAAAACAAAACATAAAACAAAATCCTTAACCGAGTACCAGTACTGGTTACAAAACTCATCAAGAAAGTTCTGAAACAACTCCAAAAATACCAACTCGTCATATCCGTTAAGAAATCAATATTCCACATCAAATCTCTCAAATTTTTACGCTACATAGTAGTGGTAAAAGGAGTATCCATGAGCAACGGCAAGGTGGAATCAATCATGGAATTGATACCACCAAAGTCGATAAAAGAAGTACAAATTATTATTGGATTTGCTAATTTCTAGCGACTGTTTATTAGAAACTTCTCGGCCATATCCAGGCCGATAATGGAAACACTGAAAGGAAATCTAAAGGATTTCAAGTGGGGGCCCAAACAAGATGCAGTTTTCGAAGATTGAAAGCTTAAATTTACGACAGCCCCAATACTACACCACTTTTTCCCAGATCGAGAGACGGTAGTTGAAACCGACGTAAGCGATTTCGCCTTATATTGTTTGCTATCGTAATTTTTAAACAAAAGGCTGCACCACGTAGCTTTCCACGCGAGGAAGTTGAACTCAGCAGAGCGGAACTACGAGATACATGATAAAGAACTTCTAGCAATTCTGAAAGCTTTCAAAGAATGGCGGCATTATTTAATCGGTACTGAGAAACTAATTATAGTAAATATTGACCACCAGAATGTGCAGTACTTCCTCAACTCAAAGGACTGGAGTAGCAGATAGATCCGATGGGCCCCAAAATTGGTTGACTACGATTTTAGAATTGTCTATCGCCCAGGAACCAGAAGAGGCAAATCAGATGCACTAGGTCGACGGCCGCAGTACTGTTCTGAAGAGGGAGCTACGCATCGCGAAAAATCAATTTTGAAACCAGAACACTTCAGTTCTTGTCCTTTCCTGTAACATGTTCGCTAGGTGCTAATCACGTTGCGGGAGGTGTACGACAGTAGACAGGTGGCCTGCTCTTCCACAGAGGAGGCGAGAGCTGTATGAACTAAAGGAGGCTTCCGAGGTGTACTGGAGAAACTAAAGAGTAACCGTTCAACCAAGTATATTGAAATACTGTCTGTCGAAGTCTGTCCTTTCCATCGTGGAATAGGACGGTCTTTAAATACACAAATCTGTTCCTGTCTAGCATGAACGAAACTAAACAAAGGTATCAAGCGATACACTTTGGTAAAATAATATAAGTATCAAATCGATACTTAAAACAAAACATAAAACAAGCTAAATATCAAAACGATACTTCAAACAAACCAAGTATCAAAGCAATACTTAAAGCAAAACATAAAACAAAATCCTTAACTGAGTACCAGTACAGGTTACATTTCCATAACATTTTAGAAGATAGGTATGTAGTTCTCCCAACAAACCAGTTTGGAGCCAAACTACTGATACGTACTATGCACTGTCAACCCTCGTAGAAGTGGGCCTTATTGTAACCTTAGACTCCTGTTTTAGTATCCTCAATGATCCTCCAATACTATTACTTTTTCCAGATAATCAATTTCAGTTACCTTACCTGCAGGTCTCTGATAACATCACCTACTACAACTGTAAAGTAGTATTACTCCATTAACTTTAGTCTATTATATGTGAAACTACTTGGAGGTCAATAAACAGATTTCACTCTTCCGCCTCATCTATCCTACAGACGAATTCCAGTCCAATGGACAGGGTGGATACAAATGACATTACAACAGTATCTACCCGTGAAGATCTTTACTAGTCTTAAAACAACTCTCTAGGCTATAGTCCATGATGTTAGAGACTTATAATGGGACTGGACAAAGGTGTTAGCTACCAGACCTCTAAGTTACAGCTTGTCCAAAACACCACTGGTTGTGCCGAAGTGGTCCGCAAAAGCTGAGATTCTAATACCCTATAGTTTCGTGTGATAAACAATCTAGTAACTGCCACTATTGTCCTGCATAACAAGTTACTATCAAGGTAGGGTAACTTAGCTCCATAGTAGGATTACTCTAGTCCAAAGGTAGGGTAACTCTAGCCAGTCTCTCCATCAAGTAATTCATGGTAACTCCTAAATTGACTACTTAGGTTACACTCTTAAGTCAGGTAACCACCACCAGTCTTCTCTAGATTCAAGTAGGTTATCCCAAGATTGATAAAATTTCCTGGCCTCCCTATTAGACAAACAATTACAAGAACAGGAATAAGTGTCACACAGCTCTTCTACCACACCCGGGAAGCAAACCACGTGGGCTGCCGCCGAACCAGTCCCACCACAACATTTCTCTTTATTTTTATTTTTTCGCAGTATGTTTGCTCTACGTACAAAAGGGCTTCCTATTCGCCTAGCCCCTTATCGGGGCACACATCCAACACTCTACAGATCTTTCATTACTGATCACAACATGAGATCCCCAGGACCCACAGGACATAAAGACAGTGCAAAAAATGAGTCCATTCACTCAGACCTCCTGTGTAACATCAATGTGGAGCAACCTCAATCTAAGCAACCGCAGAGCGACGGCATAATGGGCATTTGGTATGTTTACTATGCTGTATTTGTATTTGTATCTGACGAGCTGACTTGGTGTAATCTGAGGCCGAAAATCAAAAGGCCTGTGCTAAGCTCGAGATTATCAATAATAAGTTTGAGGTTCTCAATTACAAGTTCGAGAGTCTCAATCAGAAGTTGGAGCGTTTCAATTACAACTTAGAGAGTATCAATATAAGGATCGACGGTATCGATACCAAAATGGACCGGATCCTGATGCGGATCCCAGGAAGCCGTATACCAGTTCTCCCCTTTAATTATCAGCTTGCGGTCATAGCCGGTGGGCTTGCTGTTAGTATAATTGCCATCCACTACCAGCGTTCGATTCCATTCAAGTCTAATATAGTTTAACAGGTTGGTTGCGTTATTGGAGGGTTTCTCGAACTGGGACTCCTCATGACAACAGAGTCTCCGTATAAGAGTACCACTCATCTGGGTCATGGACATCACAAGGTCGATACTCCGCCGGACTCCATTCCCGACTCTAGCATCGCACGGCCAGCCATGTCCGGTTAACTAAACCGCCGGCACTCTGTAGTGGTCGGTTGCTTGTAATTTCTTTCGAATTCTGTTCGGTGATTATGGGTGTTTTCAAGAACTATGGGCAGTGTGGTGGTAACTAATTCATGATTAAGGGTTCTTTGTATTGGTGCTTTTTTTATCCCGGCCTGAGTTCTTTGTTTTTTTTTGAATCACTTTTACATACTGTTGCATGGCATTCCGATTTTTTGATGCAAGAGGGGATACGAAAGAAGCAAAAACGCGACGTCAGCACCACAGATCTGGTGGGATGTTAATTATCCCGATCAGTGATAGATGCGTATTCCAATAATATCCCGGTTTCTTCCGATTGTAGTATCTGCAAGTGCACCGAATTTACTCACACTCCCTTCAAACAGTGTTCGCAACGGGGCAGTCCGTCCGTCCTAAGGGCGGACGACGGTGGACGGCATTCTGTGGTCCCGTCCAGTCTTTTTCAAAACTTGCCCCACGGACCACTGGCAAGGACCGTTGCCCCGCCGTCCCCCGTTGAAAATGTTTTATGCCCAGCCCAGCAAGGTTTACTCCGCCCAATATTGTCATATAACAGTGCTACCGAACCTAGAAATATTGTGCTTGTATTTTATGTATTCATCCAAGCAGTTACACAGGAGACCTATCTTTTGAGATACTAGGAGGAATGCCGTGGAGGCGTGTTTTCGGCCATAAAACAAATAGTATGATAGAAGGAACAAAGTGTGAAATAGAATAACTTCAAACAACTGAGGAAGAACGAAGACCCAAAGAATAGTGTTATAATGCCTTCAATGTGCTCTCCATCCGATTCATATCCGAGTTTATTCCCTCGCCTGCCCGTGCTTGTCTCTAATACTCTTCGTGAAATATCTCGATCTATTCTTCAACGGTGTACCAAAATAGAGCTGATTGGATTCATATCAGACTCTGCGGGAGTTCCCCTAAGGTCATCCAAGGTTCCCTGCAGTCCCTTGCCGTCCCCGAGTATTACTGGCCGTCTAGCACAATCCCCTGCCTTCCCCCGTGGTCCCCGGCCATTCCTGTAGTCCCCTGCCGTCCCCCACAGTCCCCCGCCGTCCCCCGCAGTCCTCGGCAGTTACCTGCGCTAATATGTCTTACCTTGTGGGGCCCGTCGTCCTCTGTCAGGACGGCTGTCCCGTCCGGTCCAGGGCTCTTGGCAGTCCCCCTGTAGGGCCCGGCGGGGGCCCCTGCCCGTTGCGAACACTGCCTTCAAAATTCATTGCTACTCTTCCACTATCTACAACCTCTTCCTCCTCCTTGTATACCAGCAGCCACCAGATTCCTCCACCCATCCTTCCACCACCCCCTTACGTTCTGATCCTCCTTGTACTCCTATCTGCACCATGCAACGCAGCTCGACCAGTGTTCCCAGGCGTCTAGCCCGTCCGTCTTTTCCTTCAGACGGGACAGGCACTAATTTCAAGGACTCCGCCCGGGACGGACTGTCGGGCCCTGTAGGTGTCTCAGTTAGATCATGGTTTTTGTAATAAAGTGTTAATCATTAACATGGACCCACCATATTTGTTGCAATACAAACAGTCCATTCCATCCTCATACTCCATATTCCCCATGCCTGTGCCTACATGTAGTAAAGCTATTCCCCCCGCGTTCTTATCTCAGAGCCTATTGCAGAATAGCCAGATCCAATACTCTTCCAATCAGTGATCCCAAGCGTCCGTCCTTTGGAAAAGACTGCCATCTAAGAGGGTGACGCCAGGGCCCTGCCGTCTTCAATTTCTCAGTAACACTAAAATTGTTCATGCACAAGCCTCGCAATTGGGCCGGCCCGGGCCCTTAATCGGGCTGTTTGGGTTCTGGAGCTTGTGGCGTGGAATCCACCCCATTGGATGAGTTGGTTCGGTAAACCCGGGCGGAATATACCGAAGGAACTCATCCAATGGGGTGGATTCCATGCCACAAGCGGCAGAACCCAAACAGCCCGATTAAGGACCCGGGCCGGCCCAATTGCAAGGCTTGTTCATGCAGGACGCCCGTCATCTAGAGGCGCACGCCGCATTCCGCAACCTGAGACACCTGTAGTCCCCGCCCGTCCGTCCCGGGCTGTCTTCCGGACGGACGCCAAGATACCAGTCCGTCCCGTCCACCCCCGAAGACGGACGGACTGGACGTTTGGGTTCACTGTTCCTCGGTGCCACACTTCATGAAGAGGGTGATTGCAACGATTCCTGTCTACTGGGTGTCTCTTAAGAACTCCTTCCTCTTCCACGGCATTGGCGGCAAGCCGATGTAACCCATAGTACGGGGAGGTCTATTAGAAACTCAAGCAACCAATTAGTCTCAGGTAAACTGAACTAGAACTAGAACTTTCCCTAGTGTCCCTGGAGGCTACCGAATTCCTACCACCTTTATAATTACCAGCCTTCTCTTCTTCCAAGTAAACATGTAGTAGTGGACAGGGCAGAATGCGGTGCCAGCGCAGAACTACGAAAGGTGGAAAGGTAGCTTAGGTAGCCCTCCTATCCTTACGGTGCCGCTGGTGGAAATTCAGGCTCAATGTATCATGTGATGTGGACAATTTCATTCGCTTCCTGGTAGAAATTGTTAGTGTATGGTTTAGGTTGATCTTTCTACGTAAAGTATGTTTAAAGGTTGCGCGTGATATTTTGTTTCTCAGACGTAGTGAGGATCTCCTCGACCTTTTTGTTTCTTTTCTGTCAACGAACAACCAAATACGAACACGAGATTTCCGTACCAGTGACCAAGGACACAACTGAATTGAAAGTGAAAACTAGTGGATTCCCCACTAGGTAAAAGGGAATTACACTAGGGACCCCGGTATTCCAAATTATTCGAAGACCATAATTCAATATTACCTTTGTTCAGGGTTCCAAATAGTCCGACCGGTCAGGTCTTGGAGGCAGGACCAGTCCTGAGCGATGCCATGACTGGACTTGACTAACTCGGGTGGTCCGGTCCGGTCTTTATAAAATATTGCGTAGTCATGTAATATCACTCACTTTGTGCTCCGAAAAAAACAATTGATACTCGTGAATCTATTTTTGCTGCCCCGAATTTAAGAGAGGTACTATTTTCATTCCGACTCTCCTGAGATTCCACAATAACCCACTGAAACAATGAGTTGTTTAATCAAGAAAATATTTATTTAAACGTAAGGAACTGCGATAGAAATAGTAAAAAGCAAAATAGGATCCTAATTCGGTAAATGGGCCGTGCATATCCTATTACTTAGTTGGCCTAGTCAGACCAGATCTAGCCTAGTCAGGTCCAATAATCCTGACCGTCCAGTCAGTCTAATTTCCACCAGTAGACTAGACTTGACTTCCGACCGGACGAGCTGGTCCAGCCCAGTCTTCTGCCGACCATTGGGAACCCTGCCTTTGTTTCCCTCTCCGTTTTTTTCTTTCTGCCAATGTTCTACAATTGCCCGCATTCACGATCCCTTCCCCGACCCGAGGCTGTTCTTTCAGTACTTGCGTGAGGTTTCCTTAATATGCAACAAGCAATTTAACTCTAGCTAGAT
The DNA here is from genome assembly GCA_006112555.1 of Tuber indicum. Classification (NCBI taxonomy): domain Eukaryota; kingdom Fungi; phylum Ascomycota; class Pezizomycetes; order Pezizales; family Tuberaceae; genus Tuber; species Tuber indicum. The sequence continues at coordinate 1,203,337 of VBSK01000383.1, forward strand.
TTACACCCCATGCATCATTGTTCTGATACGCCAGAGGGTCTGTAGAGAAGGTTGGATAGCGGTATACGACTAAAACTTCAAACAATCTGTATCTCGCATAAAACAAGTTATTTTTATAACTTTGAGGCACATATCCTCCCTCTGGTTCCAGCTGTAAGCTGGGGTTTAGAATTCCCAAACGCAACCCAACCTAAGGCACAAGGCTCGAGGTCAAAAACAACCCGATGAAAGATCCACGCCCGGCCAACAAACCCATAACCGAATTGGAGCGCTTGATTTAGTCTCAGATATTATACCTCCATAACTCTACCAGGTTAAACATGCGCGAGAATTACGTCTACCAACCAAATTGATGTGCTTTGCTTCTAAAGTTTTTTGTCTTTCGCTTGGCTATAGTGTACTGGCACCTTATATCTCGTGATTGCCAGCAGCCATCACAACCCGCCGGCTCCCAGGAAACCGCCGGGGCGAGCGTTTGGAGGGAATTCAGGTCCGAACCTCAAGATGCCAAGGCAAAGCTGCCAGGAAACCTGCCAGAGACCTGTCAAGGCCCACTAGATAGCCGGGTAATCTTCATGTATCGATGGAGAGCGTACAGGTTTTTTCCCCTTTTATTTTCTCGGAAAAGGGTAATAGGAGCAATATTCTCCACAAGGTATAGATCTCGCTTCAGAACAATGTATGTCTCCACCGATGAACCAGAGGGGTACTAAAATATATTTTCGTACCTCAAGACCCTCTATACGATATTTTTACACAGCTCCCTACCCCTCCTGGGTGAATATGTTTTTAGAAATCAACGGGCTAACTGGAGCCAGAACTATACCGAACGAGAAACGGTGAAGGGAAGCAGTGATCACTAAATGCGCTGTGAAAACTCTGGACAACCAAAGGTGGGGAAATTCACCAAGATCGCTCCACGACTTGCTCTATGAACAGCTCACTATCTCTCGATCCACAACTCTGCTGACCCACGACTCTTCGACTCTACCCAAACTAACAGGAAAAGACAGGAGTATAAATAAACGACAAAAACCGCCTATCCTATCCTTCCTGCTATCCCTCTCATACCAATATCTCTAACATTTTCCACAACCAATCTCTCATTTCCACTGTGCGCTCTCATGCTAACAAAAGAGAGAACAAACAATAGACTCCCCAAAGACTCTCCAATTTTCCTCCCATGCTCCAATTTGCCTTCCACGCTCCAATTGCCTTCTGCGCTCCCACTGTCTTCCACGCTCCTGTGCTAACAAAAGAAATACAGGAACAAAGACTTCGCACAGTTTAGAACTTGCTTGACGTTCATATCCCCCTCCATCGGAAGTGCTTCTCCAAAGCGCATAACAAGAACGTCCATCCCAACAAAAGTAAATGTACCAACAAACAAGTGGCTGGAGGGGAGCGAACAGGTGGGAACCCCCAAATGGCCGGCCCTGGGAATGTATATCGAATATGTGGACAGGCAAAAGAACAGACGACAAAAGAACCGATGGCGGGCGGACGAGCGTGTAGTGGTGCCGACAGACGGATATGCCGGTGATTGGATATTCCGGAGGACGAGAAAACATAGCCTTGACCATGCAGAGTATCATCCATGTTTTCCAACATATGTATTGATCAAGTGATGTTATAAACAAGCACTCCTAATAAATAATAAGAAATATTTCTTACTAATGAAACACAAGCCAGCTCTAATGATGATGATCAGATCATGATTGAGCAGGCCCTCCATGATCTGGTGGATTTCCGATACTAGAGTCACTGCTCTACCATGATCGATTACATTGCTTATATATGTCTTAGTAATTATATGATATTCCATAAAGGAGTCGCACTTAGCAATAGTGACAAACCGCAACCCACCATATTCATCCATACTAAATCCAGTGAACCCAAGAGTCTAGTCCGTCCGCCCTTAGGTATGGACCGGACGGACGGCAGTGCATGGGTGAATTCCCGGGATGGACGAGCATCTTGGCGTCCGTCCAGACCACAGCGGGGAACGGACGGGTATTTCCTGCAGGCTTCTCAGGTGGTGGGGATGTGCCAGGTGTCTCTGGGTGACGTCGGGGCCCTGTAGGTGACGATGGGGCCCTGCAGGTAATCGCTGGCCCCTGCAGGTAATGGCCTGACGAGGTCGATTGGGGTGTATTAAATGGAAATTTAAAATGCAGAAGGTCGATTATACTCGATTAAATGAAAATTTAAAATGCACTATCAATACTTGCTAATTCAAGCTGTCCTCCAAATGTTAGCGAGATCGGGGATTCGGTGGCAAAATGGATACATACCCCCTGAAATGACTTGCTAATTTCACACCGAAGCGAACCAGCAATGAAACAACCCTCCAAAACAATGCACGATCCCACTAGCGCCTGAACACTAGACAGCTCTCCGCTCTCTTTGTCTCCAAGGTGTGCTCTCGGCATTCACCCATGACTGAGCAAATGCAAAATAAACAAAAAAAATTATATATCCTTTCTCCCGAAAAATATCTTGGGGAGCTGAAATGTCCTATCTCTCGTGTTCCAAAAGTTGCCGTTTTCAGTGCGTGAAATGGGCTTTATGAAAAAAAAAAAAAAAAAAAATGATGGAAGTGCCGGACAATGGCAATTATTTCGGGAAGGAAATGCTCTCAGAATATGGAAAAAAGTGATCTATGATTGGTTGTGGGAAAAATGATTGAAGCCGGGCACAGTGGAAATTTTTGCCGGTGAGGTGAGGAAGCGGGGAACTATAGACGGAAAGGAAAAGAATTTAAATAATAATATGATACCACACAAAAATTATGGCAGTCACATCCCACGCACGAACACCAACGACCCACAAACACCAGCCACGAGCATACTGGCAAGACCGGCTGCTGCATACCACAACGCTTAGACAACTCATTTATAGCATCGATACCACCTTCTGCTCACGGCCTGAAAAGAGTTGGTAATGCGTTTGAGGAACGGGAATTCGAATGATATCCTATGTTTCACCAGGCTCCTGAATTTTCCCCAATAAACAGGACATAGAGGCCTCTGCTACTTTTGCGGGGACTAGAGTTGACACTGGATCTTGTTGGGAGATAGACAGCCCCGTGGGTGGTGATATAGTACGAGGGGCTGATTGGAAACTTGGACAATGTGTCGGGAAGATGGGGGAAGTACGGTAAACAACTTCGGTTCCTTCTTCTCCCGCAATACCTTTTCTTGCTGACCTACCTAACGGGAAAGACAGGTGTATAAATATAATAGTATCAAAGCTTCCTAGCCCTCCATGGATCACCACACCTATATATTTCCTCACACATGTCTCCTTTCTTCCGTACACTTCCACGAGAATATATTAAAGAATATCTCGAGTCTCTTCTTGATAGAATCGGTAAAGCTCTGGGAGAGCTCATCGCACACTTAAAGGATCTGCCCGACTCCCGAAACCTTCACCATCAACCGTAACCTTCTACCATCCGTCTGCAACTTCTAACGCGATCTACCTAACTTTCGCTCGTGGCATGGATTGGAATGAACCGCGCGGTAGTCTATATAGAGAGGGGCCAAGAAATCTCTCCCGATATCAAGGGTTTTACCCGCCGTTTGTGAATACCTGCTATTGGGGAATATATACGAACACCATTCCTAAGGCACAACAATTTCTTTCGGGAGTTAACTAATGATAGTGCCGTTGCGGCGATCTCATAGGACAATCATTAACAGCCATGACTTACTTGAGTCACAATAGAGAAAAAAACCGGCAAAAGCCCCTATGTATGAGTCAACCCATGGCAACCCTGGAACCCATGTTTCGTCTCCTCCCGGCAGAAATTGGGGAAGCACCCTGGCTACTGAGCTCAGTTTGTGTTACATTTGCGAATCAACAGAGGAGCAGATACTAACACAAATTGCGTAGCGACAATGCGACTCCGTTTCGTCCTACATCGCTTCTCTCGGAGGATGAAATGTTTAGGACTGACTCAGTAGGTTGGGGAGAGGTGACCACTATTACATATGGTTAGGTTCGCCAGCCAGCAATTGCTCAGGCCTAAGGAAACCCACCACCATCACCACACGCTCCAAGTACACCCACTACTTAGGGGTATCCGCACTGCACAAGTCAACTGAAAGACCCAATTACCTAAAACTACATTAACCTCGTGGCTCAGAGGTACAACACCAACAACGATAGAAAGAATATTCATCTCGCATTTCGTCCAGCAGACTCTGCAGGAAGCCCGAACATTTCCATTGGCCGTGTTCCACATGTCACCTGGGATCACTTTGGCAGCCCGGTCGGGGTGGGTTTGGAACCTATGGCATGAGGCATAAATCATGCCAGCATATGCTTGGGACGTCTCTATTGCCAAAGTAAAAATTGAGTACTTCGAGGCAGTTCGGAAAAGGACGAACTCCGATCCCAAGGAGCTTGGAAATCAGTTGGATACAATTTGAAGAATCTCCCCAACAAGACAGACGAGGATACGAAGGCTAATTATGCCAAAGATCAAGCTTTCTGTATCAAGGATCAGGCTCCCCATACCAGGGCTCAGGCTTGCCACATGAAGGCTTAAACTCTCGTCTACTATGCGAATAACGATCCACATTCGAAAATAAAGAATAAGATGGGGAACTCGTCCAGAAGGCTGGCGGCTTGATAGGGAATTTTTTTGATTGCTGTTCTGTTAGGTGACGATTTTATCACGATACCCGCATTCAATAAAGGGAGGAAATGCAATTCCAGTAGGCAGCTATCGAAACCTATAGGGATTGACCTGGTTTAGGTACGGATGTCAAAACTTTATTGATTTGAAACGGTGGACCAGTAATTCAATGACACGGCGTGGGCTGGATCGCATTTTGGTTTTTGGACTTTCTGGCAGCAGGCAGTCCGAACATTGCATTTTCGAATACCGTGTTTCAAAATGACCTTGTTGTGTTGTGTTTACAAGTTGACTGTTTTCGTTCGTATAATAGGTGAGTTGTCAAAACGCCTAATTTGGCCTTCTACATTATACGATTCGTACCTGGCCCGCGCTAGCTCTATCCGCATGGTGGGTTACCTCACTCTGTTCCCGAGGAGTGGTTTGCACAAGATGTGGAGAGACATATTAGACAGTTGGTGGCCACATTTGCCTGTGGCGGTATCGGGAGAAGTAATGGCCTGCCCTTGTGAACATTCTCCCCGAGCGATCGAAGATTAATCCATCGTACCTCTCTTCCGAGATTTCACGCATTCGGTTCCCCTCAGATCCATGGAGACAGGAGAAGAATATACGTGCAACGCCTGAAGGCACCCGACAGAACCCACCTGAGATATGCCCCATATCCACCGTAACTGATAGAAAAATGGAGGTAATAGGGTCTGCGGTGGCGATATATTGTTTTCATCCCGGAAAATTGATACGCTCCCAGCACGAGCATGGACCGGGGCACACAACGCCGACGATAGAAATTCCGAACAGTTTTCCATCCCAGTGGACATCTCGCTAAATGTCCTTTATGCGTCGGGAGTTTTGTTTTCCCAACTGATGGAATTGCCCCTCCATATTATCAAGGTTTTTTATCTCATTGAGATATTGATTTTTCCTTTTTAAAAGTGCCATACTTTCTGGGCTCCTCCACACAGCCTTGCCCACTTGCTCAATCGACTTGATAAAACTCACGAGACGAATTAGATAGGATTTGATCATACTAATCCCAAGCCCTCCAACCTAGAACCACCCAAGATATATGCACCTACCACGGAGTCTATTGCAAATGCTCCATAATAAGGTAAGACATATTGCGGGAGCTGAAAACCAGAGAGCGTGCTTCGCAAGCAGCCTCAAATACGCTGTATCTTTATATAGCCAGCAAGGTGAAAGAGAGGCCTCAACCTTTTGTCCGGAAGTTTTTATCGGTGGGCAAGAGAAGTCGCTCGATATCGCTTATCGTAGAACTTTTGTCTCCCCCATTAACAAGCAATCTATCAACCAGCTCGGGGATTCTGTCCCACTATTTATATACCGCCGGCACCCTACCTGTCCCACAATTCCTTAATCGCCGAACTTAATTAATATAACCAAGGGTCTTGGGCTGTGCCTTTATTATTATTTTATAAACTCCTTGGGCGGTTCGGGGGATTCAAGAAAGTTGGCCTCAGACCTAGTTATGATATCTTCGCACTAACAGCTCGGCTCCCGTCGCGGTGAGGGTATGAGTTAAGCCAACAATTAGCATCTCTTTTGGAGTAACCCCAATAGGCCCATGGAAATGTTATGTGACATCTGCTATCTAGAGTGGCACATATAGAAGAAGTGCCATAGAGTGAGCGATAAGCATCACAATCGCTGATAGCCTCATTTTCCGACCTGGAATCTGAGTGACTCTGTCAAACGTTGCTTGCTGCCTGGCCTTTTCACTAGCAATAAAGCTATATTTTTACATAAGGTCGCTCATCTAGCTCCAACACCGTTCGACTTCCTATCTATCAGGCTGACTAGGCGACAGAAAAGAAATCACCTAATCATTTGTGAGAGTCGTTGTCTTCAAGTGACATGATCACTGACGCGGGATAATTCATAAAGGTTTCGTTCCCTTCAATGCACCCCCGGCCAATGTTACTCGTGCCACGGTTGTGGCTGTCCAGCCACAACCCCCCAAAGCTCACTTTTTCACTTTTGGGGGCACTCTACAGAGTGCCCAACAGCTCAACACCACTTGACAGCTCAATGCAACTTTGTGGCTCAACATAAATTTGTGGCTCAAAAGCCCTTCAAGCCACACCATCACTTTGTGGCTACACTGTATATTCAAGTTAATTATGATACAACTATGAATTTCAATAGAACTTTAGTATACTAAAGTCCATTGAAGATTAATAGCAATGTGAAACTTAAAATCCTGGAAGGTTTGTTGTATAAAATAATAGAACATTATCATAAAATATAGTCTGATTCTATCTATCAATAACCTTATATCTATTACTGTCTGTCATGCCACTATTACCATCAATTATACTTTCCAGTTAACAGGTAGTAGCCTATTATTATATCAAAATATATATTAAGGGATCTTATTAAACACTTTATACTTTGGAGTGCAATAATCAAACTCTAAACATTAAGGCAACAACTTGTGAATATGAGGTACCTATTAGAAAATAAAACACAGTATTTATTCATCTGTAAGGTTGTATTAAACCTCAATGTACAATACAGCCACAAAGTGATAGTGTGGCACAAAGTGCTTTTGAGCCACAAATTTGTGCTGAGCCACAAAGTTGCATTGAGCTGTCAAGTGGTGTTGAGCTGTTGGGCACTCTGTGCAGTGCCCCCAAAAGTGAACAAGTGAGCTTTGGGGGGTTGTGGCTGGACAGCCACAACCGTGGCACGAGTAGCGCTTTGACAATCCCCGCTCGCTCATTCTTCTGTAAAAACCAATTGTAATAAATTTTTGCAAGATGGCGCATCCGAAAACCGCCATCCAAAGGGCCCTTCTCATGGAGAGTAGGAACCGTTCCCACCGTACAGGGAAGGGCGAGAGAACATTTTCGAACGCGGCTGTATGAGTGTGCTCTCCCCTGGTAATCCCCCCCACGCTGCCAAAAGCGCCCAAAGCTACTGCACCGATGATGGGTATGAGGTTACTCGACCGGCGGTAAATTTTTACCTTTCTTTTGTTAAATCCTCGGATTGATTTAGGTATGCTACCAGGTCGGGGCTCGTCAATCGCATGCGACCCGAGTTATGGAGTAAGTATAGTATCAACTCGACCACCGATAACCCCAGGGAGGGTTGGCAGAAGTAGGATACGAGTACGCGTCGAAAGCCGAGATAGGGAGACGATCAACCCTTGTCAAAATGTGCTTTCCGGTATTTAAAAAAAAAAAACCCATACGTCTTAGGCGCAGCTCGATTTCAAATCGCTTGCTAACTGCTTAACTTATGCTTGCCCGAAATGGAGTTTGGGAATCGCACTGTTCTAAATACGCATCCCGGTGATTTCTCCTAACTTATGATACGGTACTCATTCAAAAGGAAAAAGAAAAAAGAAAAGAAAAAACAAAACTTGGTTCATAGGGATCCCATAGAAAATTGGATTCCATCTCTGTCTTGCTACCAACTTTTATTTTCCATTACTATCATAATCTTACCCTTATTCAAGCATCACTCACAGCAGGATCGAAGTGAGAGGCCGAAAATCAAAGCCACGCACCAATCCCAAATCTAGTAGCCGCACAGCCACTCACGTGTCTGAATGCCAAGACGCCCCTTTCCCCTACTATACCCTCTACCCACCCCACAAGCATGATACGAGTACTTTAGAAAAAGAAATATTAAACACAGAAACCATCGCCACATTACAACAATCACTGCAGACTACGTTAGCTTGGATTATTGGAGGAAACATCAGACATCATACTGAGCGACCGGCGACATGAAACCAGGGACAAAAGGGACCAGAGCGAGACTTAACCTCAACAGACGGACAAACCCGGAATACTTACAGTCTAATATTTCCAACGTCTTCGACAACCGCACCCGTATGGCGAAGCGAGACACAACGGCTATGCAGCCTGCCCGACCCCACAGGTACAGTACCGTACACCTCCCACGAGGAAAAATCGCTGTCGCGCTCCAATTGGACGGTGAGCGGCAGGGCGTATCCACCGCCGGAATAGGATCTACTCAGCGTGATCCCGCCGGCTCTAATGTACCCCCCCCTCCGTGCGCTCGCGACTTGTGCTACTAGTACGTACTGTGTTGGCGAAAATATTGTCCACCGTTCACGTTCAAAGCAATTTGGAATTTGGGTTGGCATTGCGATCAGGCCCTATCAGCTTTTGCGGGGTATTGATGGGGATAGCATGTCCATCGGTATATCATAGGTAATTCTGAGACTTCCGCATGAGGTCGGGCACTCGCACATGCCGGAACGTGCACGAGCATTTCCGAATTCAATCGCAAGAGGAAAATATGAAGGGTGAAAAGAAATAAACACTTTTGGTCCAACAATCTTTGGATCCGGGTAGAGGAGTGACGTCGAACCATCATACTATATCAGGACTTTTCTCTTATGCCATATAACCCCCGACGAGATGCCTCCCGTGTGGGCCGGACTGGCTGCGGTGAGGTACGCGAGGTTTCCTCGCAGGCTATGGTTTCTCGGGTGGAGGGACAGAAATGGCGGTTTACTATGACCGAGCACTCCCAAGTACCGCTCTTCTTGGAAACTAATTTAGGGCCTGTCTGGCATACAGTTGAGAGAGGAGTTCATTGGTATGGGACGTGGTTTGTGAGGCAAGGCTTTGGAGCCGGCAAATTATAACACGATAGGCAAACCAATCGAGCAGTCTTGTGCATTATCATTGGTCAATTCCAAAACTGCTTCTGCAAAGCGCCTTTCGAATTGATGAACTGTTCGATCAACAAATTACAAAATTGGCCCCAGGCTTTCCGATGATCTGGGGGAATAGGTTTATCATATAGCAACAATTATTTCTCACTTTTTTATCCCTGGAACGCGTTCGGAGCGTATGATGCCGGTAACAATAAATCACGATGTTTTCAAAAAAGCTCACATCTACCTATCTAAAGCGATCCAACTCCAAAGATAGAATTGATATCAGAGTCCGATAGCGAATCTTCTCTCCCCCTCACTCTGTGTGAAAGGGTGGGGCATCGTGAGGCTTATCGGTTAGCGAAAGAACAAGGAAACAGCGATGTCTCGGGGTTTCGCCGGAGAGACAAAGTTTATCAAAGCATCACGGCTTTCCTAACCCCCTAACACCTACGCCCCCTACCACTTTCCCCTTTGCGCGGAGTCGCTAGGGAGGTATGCCTGCTCTCGGACCGAAATTTTCTTTGGAGTCAGCTTGCCTTGGGTGTGTGTAGTGGGAATACGTTGTTTTGAAAGATATCGAGATATATTTTCCTTGGAAGGTTCCGCACAGGGCATTATTCCGCTTCTCATGAATCCCCTGTGCGTTTCGGGAGATTCACGAATGTAGTCCCTCGACCAGGTTACATTGGGGCTGGCACATCCGCTCCTCTCGCACCGGCGGTTCTCTGTAGCGATTCCCCCGAAAGAGGCTACCGGGATGGCAGGAGGGTATTTTGTTAACACCTCGCATTTATGGCTAAGGTGGCTAGACCGCGATGGCACCGACGGCTGCTATAGCGGTGGGTCAGATTCGCTATCCGGGGCAACCAAGCAAGGGTGGGGGAATTAGATGCGTGGTGAACCTCTTGAATTCTGATACGAGTTCGTATCCTTCTAATTTCACTTGCAAGGTCAAATAACCATAAGTAAACTTCACGCTCACGGGAAGGTTACCGTGACTACTTTTAGCTGATAGATATTTAGGTAGTATCTATTCACCACAGAGTCTGAATTCTGGGTGATCCGGCTCCACTCTATGCTACCGGCACCTCCGCCCCGACCCGCGGCCCCCCAAACCGAACCACCCCCAACACAAATGTCAAAGGGTACCGTATAGAAGTGTGAATACCATTGGGTAGAACCAACCGGCTTCAATATCGTCAGCCCTCCCCTTTTCCTTCCCCCACTGAAAATCTCGCTCAAATTCGGTGGGTCGCTCTCTTCCTGGAAAATCGGTCGGATAATCTTTTCACAAAGCTCCCTCGCAAGCATTGTCGTGTGCATGGACGCGGCCTAGAATTGCTGGGTTAGTTAACGACGCTCCGAGGGATGGGTACTTACGCTGGGCTCTTGCCATTTTGGGTACGTGATCTGCGAGGACACCCAGGATCCGACGTTTCAAAATACCTAAATCCCCCGAAAAATTAGCTGCAATGCATCGGGAGTGAGAGGGCGATTTTGAAATTACGTCCCATAATGGCAAATCTTTACTTAAATAATGCAGTACAGGCTCCCGGACTCTGGCGTCATTAGGGACGGCGTACTTTCTGCTGCAAAAACTGAACACGTGTGTTTGGTACTGAGATTTGGCACTCCAATATTAGCAATGGACTCTCCGTCCTTTATACGGCGGGGGAAACTCAATACATCCTCTACACAAGAGCTGTGCGGCATAAACACACCCACTCCCTGTAATATATACACTCCCTCGCACACCCCCCTCGCACCCCTCCCTGTTCCTCTAGAAATCCGAGAGAACGCATCAGAGCCAACACAACGTCTGGTAACTAACCTGAGCTCCCTCTCCGACTCAACCTCCACCAGCACACCCTCCCAAAACGAGCTCTCGGGTCCGGGGGCGGTAGCCAAAATCTCGTCCAATCGCCTCTGTACCATTTCGTGCCACAGTAGGATATCCAGGACATTTTCGTACTCCCGCGGTGCGAAAACGGGTTCTGAATGCAGCCAGATTACAACTTGCTCTGCCGACATTTTGTGAGCGGTATGGGATGTTACTGCGCGGGGAAGTGGGCGATATGGCGGCGGTGGTGGGGCCGCATCGGCGGATAGGGTTCTCTCGTTCTCTCCAGGGAGGAGGGAGTACGGCGGCGGGGGTGGGAATCGGGGGGTGAAGGACATGGCTTTAGCGGCGGATGGAAGCGAGCGGGAAAGTGTTAGGGCGGCGCGACAGTAGTGCGAATCGGGGGGTTCTTGGGGGTAGCGGGGCTGGTAGATATGTGGTTTTCCTTTGTCGCGGCTTGCTGTGGTGTGGTCTTTGGCTCGCAGCTACTGAAACGTTCGCAGAGGGAGATATAGCGTTAATATATGATACCGGTGGAATAGGCTTCGCGTGTTCAGAATTTCTAAGGGCTTGCTCTAGCTACGCCTTGCTATCCCTAATCTCGCCCAACCGGGTACCTCGCTGAACTAGTGGTCAAGGATATCCATGGTCTTATGGGACTTGGATGCATATCGCCCGCCGTCCCTAGAAAAATTTCACTCTCCTGATCCCTGTTTCCATGATGACCGTAGTAGCTTCAAATGAACCACCCCAAATCAAAGGCCATCAACCCCCCGGTAACGACCACCAATATTGGTGGGGGACAATCAGTTGCGTGTTGTGTCAAAAAACCATTCATCCTCGGCTATCCCCAATCCCTACCGGGCCGGACGAAATACCGAATTTCTGGCCGTTGGGGATTGTCGGTTGTGTCTGCACTGTTGGCTGGGAATTAAATGATTTTGGATCTCCCCGTGAACACCCGAGAGAATGCAATAAAGGATATTAACGACGAACATCGTGGTAAGACACAGACCCGGGAGGTAAATCGTGGATCATGACCGAACTATATCCCAGCAACAAGTGCCAGTTTATTTGCCCACCAGCGATCACTCGACTATAGCGCGATTGATCTCGCATAACCTAGATCATTCCCGGGGAAGCCTGGGGGACCATGAGAAAGGACGAGTAGAGAGTGATCGACAGTGAGAGTAGAAGATTATCAGTAAATCTGAACAAACAGCGGGCAAGCTGTTGGCTACTTTATTGGAACAACCCATTGGTAGCAATGGAAGCACTCATTGTTAATTGATAGTGCTGCAAGGCGTCCGAGCGACCTACCAGGATCCTAGGTTCGGCATGGATGGGGGCGTGCCGAGGTAGGCCGTGGGGGTGAGGATTGTGATGCACTGTTTGGATCCCGTGGCGGGATTCCCCTGGAGGCTCTTGAAGTACCCCTACTAATTAACTACCCGCAAGAGCACCTCAATAAGGAGAACAAAGCGATAGACCAACGAAACCTGGATCACTCCGTCCTTCAGCCTCACCCTCCTCGCATGCCCGCCCGCAAGCCAGGGAGCACACCGGTATTTAATAGCGATTTGACTCGAGGTTCAGATTTCGTTTCTGCTCCCGGGAAACTCTTGTATTCACAGTTCATTCCTGGTAACTTCGGTTTGGAAGTTAAGGTAGAGGGTATCGTATCGTACTAGGCATCGAGCAAAAATGAATGAGGAAAAATGCCGAGTCTGGCTGGATGCGGCACGAAAGGCGGAATATTTACCTTGTGCGCCCCCACTTCACGCCAAGAAATACCCCACTGTAATAGTTGCCAAGGTCCACTAGCAGATGCTAAAACGTAACTTACTTCCCGAGGCAAAGCTTAATCCGACTGCAGGGTTGCTGACTCCGGCGGGAGAGGCGGGTCTTCCTCATCCAGAATACTCGCGCACAGAAAATAAACCCGTGGGAGGTTATAATCCATTTTTCTATGATACGTCAAAAATTACGCTATTAATCCGGTCTATCATACTATTTTTTCTTCCCCCGCTGTTGCGCGCCACCAACCCGCCACAAAGATGCGAGACTCTGTACCCCCCCGTATCATCTCACCGGCCCGCGACAAAGATGCGAGCCAAAAAATTGGTCTGCTCTCGTACGATCTAGCAATACCCGTAAGTCAAGTAAGGATACCGCATCATTTGAAAATAAGCCGCACCTTATCGCACAGGATGAGGAGACGGGATAGTGCCAATCGGTTGAAACCACCTCTTCTAGGCTCTAAGTTAGCTGTAGACTTGGCCATACCACATACAACCCTCTCTGTAGATGTAATCTAGTCCTATCCTACCAAAATCAAGCGGTCTAGGCGAATCTATCGTTGTGAGTGTTCCTAACGATTCCGGGCCCCGGTGGCCCGGCTCGTGGACTGCCAAAAACCCTCAATGCGACTCAGCGGCATCTATGGCGCGAAAGGTGAGTTCGCCACCCCCGTTTCGACAACACCGTTATTGAAATCCTTCCCACACGCGAGGCAAAACTCATGTCCCTAATTCCCGTGGCTTCAACGGCTTCCGGGGGAATTAATGGAGAGTTTTAAATGCGCGATTGGTTGGTTGCTCAAGCTGTGAAGAAGGGTGACAAATCTCACTTTCCGGCACCGTGGCAGTCGGTCCAGGGCAACGATTTCTTACGGGGAAATCTTCGGCTCGGGTGGCGGGTCCCACTCAGTGGGTCTGTGGCTTTCTTGAAGAGCTATGGAAACCAGGCGGATGCCTTCATATCCGCTTCTATTCACGAGCACCACAAAGAGTGATAAGCGAATGAGTAGGGATGGAGAAAGACTAGTGAGCGAAGGAATGAGTATATTTATATACAGATGGTGGTCAGAAAAAATGAAAGGAGAAATACAGGATTTCCATGGAGAATGGCATGAAAAAACGAGAAAGATATTGAATGGAATGGGTAGATGATGAAACGTAAGAAATCCAGCACGGCCCCAGAAACCCTAACCGACACCGTGCGGTGCAAAGTGCCTAAAGGTGGGTCCTCCGGTGAAAAAACGGCAATTCCGTTGCAACCGATCGGAGTTGAGCTGGAAAGAGCCAAGGCCAGACAAGTAATAGGCATGTTATATGATCCGATACCGCAAAAACTCGCCAAATCCGCCACCGTGGATCTCAACTGGATCGCTGTGCTACTATAATCATAGTCCTGAAAGAACCATCTCGAGCTCGTAGATTACAGACAGCTGTAGGAGGTTCGTAGAAGAGCAAAAGAATCACAAAGAGAGATAAAAGAAAAAAAAAGACTAACTATGGTTTTTGTATAATAGGAATAGCACGGTCCTTTGGCTAATTCCTGATCTCGTAGTCGTAAATCCACCGGTTTTCGTTTTCACTTTGGTTCGGTTCCGGGTCACTCGTATCATAGAAAAATCTCATGTTCGTATTCGGCTGTTCCTTAACAGAGAAGAAAAGGTCGAGGAGGCCCTCGTTAGTCTACGTACAGGAACAAAAATTTCCCCCTCAACCTTCCGACAATTTCCATCAGAAAAGAAATGAAGTTGTCCACATCAGACAATAAACTAAGCATGAAATCCCCCCGATACTCCACTTAGAAGAGTAGGTCAACGAAATAATGAATACCAGTTGGTGATACCCAACAAGCTCCGCCTCTGAACGCTATACCGTGTCTAGAAAACACTATCCCTTTTCCAGGTGTTTTGCCTGGATTATGAAACGTCTTCAATATAATTTACTTATCCTTGTATCGCCGACCCGGCATCAACAATGTCGAGTCACGATCCCCGATAGCTGAGTTTTTGCTGTATTATAAAAATCCAGTACCCTAACCCGTGTCCAGCGCCAGCCTGTCCCATCTGCAATGTTCCTTGTTCACGCTTTCCACATCTAGTTGGTGTCAAGCCCTCTCATGCGCTAACCTCGGTTGGAAATGAACTGACCCGACCCGATCCAAAACCTGGCTTTACCTAACAAACTCGCTGAGCCTGGGGTGAGATACCGGTGTTGAATGGAGTTCCATGGGGAATATGAAGTTTGATATCCTTCTCACCCCTTGTATTTGTCCTACCCCCAAGACTTTCAATCGGTTGAACCGTGTTGAAAATGAGTCGACCCGACCCGACCCAAACCCAGCGGAGGTTCGACCCGACCCGACCCAACGATAACTCGGGTTAACTGAACGAACCCCCTGGGTTTGTATGTAAAATGAACTAATGAGAGCATTGGTGTACTCTCGTGTTTTAAACTTTAGATAGCATCTTAAATGACTTGATCGAATACTAACAGACGGAAACGAATTGGTTGGGGAGACCTGTGGTGTGGGCTCAAAGCATCCCATACATAGGCCGTGCAGGTCAAACAAATCACCCAGAATTTGAGACCAAAATCGAATCCCTACCATTCTATCCCTAAAGTAATTTATCTGATTGTTAGTCAAGTGTTTCAATATGAGAGAGGACTATTCAAACAGAGTGCCAAATTGATATGAAGGAAGACTAACTCATAGTGATTGTGTATCCGTTATCTGGTATTAATTTTAGTAAGCGCCAGAAATGAGTGTTATCTGAATACTACTACATTAAGGAATTAGGATCTTGTGCAAAATATCTTGATAAAGACAATTTCCCACCAAGTATCCATTCCGCATAAATAGCGTTTTCCAGTTCCGCAGGCTTGAGCTGGCCGAAGGTATGTACGATAGCTCAATCGGGGGAAATAAGCGAGACAAATCTTTCGGGTTTGATGGGTAACCCGGGGTGAGCATTCCTAAACCAAACCAAGCCAAATGAACGAGTACCCATGACCCAACCCAATTAACCGGATCCAACCCAGTGACCCACCTGGGCCATTCCAACAAATCCCTGACCCATCTGAAGGCTTGACTGCCCCTGCCGCACTCCCATTACCCCCCTAACAATGGAGGCTAACGCGACCAGGAGGACCGCGTTCGGTGGAGCCGATAGCCCGGTCGGAACGTCCTCACCCAGGGGGTGACGGACGCTATCATTGAAGACGGCACCTGGGGCGTTCTGTGGTGGCTGCGTTCATCCTAAGCGCGCCAAAGAAGCGATCTGGTATAGCCTGTTTTGCTCAATTTTGCCCTCGTGTAATTGCTTTCATATGAAGGTGATGGAAGGACAAATGGTGAAATTAATTTCGAAGAAAACTGTGTCGGATATTGGATTGAAAATAGAGTCTGGTTAAGGATATGTTATCGAGTGTGTGGGGTAGACAGTGTTTGCCCTAGTAGAGATGAAAGATATAGCAAAATTAACAAAACATATATAGGCCGGTGGTTGATTGTGATTGAGAATTACCTTTGATCAACAAATCCGTTGCAGCATGGCTCTCTTGATGTGAACCAAATCGTCTATTCCATTCCATTTCGGGTGCGGTCCAGATGTACGGGGATACCTAGAAGCAGTGTTCCCAACGGGCCATGTCGCTAGTAGGCCGGCCTATTGGCCGTCGGCCGGGCCAAGATAGGCCACTGCGAGGGATGGCCTAGGCTGATATAGGCCGAATTCCATCAGCCTACGGAAGCCAAACAGGCCTGATGGGCGCCTATAGGCCGGACCCTTGGCACCGGAAAACTGGTGTCATGGAAAGCATGGTGTCAAATTTAGAAAAAGTTTCCAAACAACCCGCCCGCACTTGTCTTTTTTTCGTTTTTTATTGCTTCCCCTCCTCCCCCTGATGGAGCCTGCAAGAGGTTTGGATTTGGTTTGCCAGGATTTTTAACTTGTCCTTTCCACTAGAAATAGATCATTTAGAACAGGAGCTAGTACCGGACAGAGTATTAATGGATGGAGAGAATTCGCTGGGCAGGTGAACGCTTGGGAGAACACAAGTCACGTTGACCAGAAGTTAAAAATAGTGTTGTGCACGAGCCTAGTAGACTCGAGCCTAGGCGGTCATTAGGCTCGAGCCTGCTCGAGTCTCTTAGCGGAGGTGGAAATTTGGGAAGAGGTAGAGGAAACATGTAGTGAAGATGGTTCTGAATTATAAGGGCAGTGTGTAGAGGTATCATGGCGACTCTACTAGTACACTCGAGCCTCTTGGCGGCTCGAGTCCAGTAGTGCCACGAGCCGGCTCGTGAACAACACTAGTTAAAAGGAAAAACAGAAGCAAATGTCTGGCTAAGCGAGCTCCAAAAGGAAGGTAGTATGACACAAAGCCTATACAGCCTATAGGTAGGCCGGGCCGGGCCCAGCTCAGATACCTCGAGGCCAACAGGCTCCGGCCAGGCTAGATCCTCTGGAATTCTCGTTGGCCAGACCTGGCTTTCCTCCTGCCTGGCCTACCTGGCCTGTTGGGAACACTGCCTAGAAGGATGCTGGGGATGGACAGGCATCTTAGCACCCGCCCAGACCACTGCCTGGAAGGAGCGCAAGGGCCTAAAGACATCTCATGATCCGAAATGTACAAAATTCCTACAGACGACTGTAGGTGGCCAAGGTTCCCGGTAAGTGGCCCATGATACGGAATGTACTAGGTGTTTGCAACTGAGTATCGGTGACCGCGTGGCGCTATAGATGGTGGGTGGGTCGCGCCAGCGACGATGAGGCCTTATGGATAATCAGGGGGTTAATGATCGATCAAGGACTGCGATGTGCAGCATTTCGAGTGTGGTCGTGGTTTAAATACCGTGTTTTAAATTCTATCCTTTGTACACATTCCCGGAAAAATATTGTTACCTTATGGCTCGAGACACCATACCTGGAACGCCGGAGACTGTTCGTTGAGGGAGGTTGTTTCAAAACATGATCTGATTATTCCCATCGGTATACAGTGAACCCAAGCGCCCAGTCAGTCCGTCCCCGGGCCGGACGGGCGGCAGTGCATGGATGGATTCCCACGCCGGACAGGTATCTTGGCATCCGTCCAGACGACTGCCTGGGACAGGCGGGCGGATCTTACAGGTTTCTCAGGGGGCCGGGATGTGCCTGGTTCCTCCCGGTGACGGTAGATGACGGTCAGGACCTGTAGGTGGCGACTGGGCCCAGCAGGTAATGGCCGGGACCTGGCGTCAACCCATTGGACGGACGCCATGCCCTGCAGTCTTCACCCACCCTGCCTGGGACACCCAGGATTATAGACAGCCAGTGCCCTGTAGGGGGCCTCGACGGTCGGGAACACTCTCGCTATACCAACGTTTCTTTCAGACGCTTCCCTGATCTATTACCAGGGCAACCTGTAGAGCCCCACGCCCTAAGGCATTGTAGCGAACTATAGTGGGGTCCGACCGGTTCCTGATCTCTCGGTAAATCGTCAGGAGAAATGGTTCCGGCTGCCCTGATGGATAACCATTCTTAGTCTGTGCAGTCTTTCGCATGTCCGGTGAAGGGCCTCTGGGAGCCCCGAAAAATGGATCATTGTCCACACCCCATCTGGTTACCTCCAATACGTAGAAAAGATTGGACTGTATTATATTATTAAATGAATTTTTGAAATGTGCTATTAAAACTTGCCGATGCGAACTGCTCTACAGTGATTTGCAGGTCAGGGCCAAGTGATGGAAATGCATCTCATACTATACTCATTCAAATATCTCCCTATTTGCACTTTGACGCGAACCGGCAATGAAACAGTTCTCCAAAACATGCAAAATGCTAGAGGAGCTTTTGCAGCAGAGAGCTTTGCACTCCCTCCGGATGTCCACAAATGTGCTACCTGTCATCTTTCATGACCCCCAAATGCAATGTAAACGAAATAAGAAAATATATAAACCCAGTCCCCAGAAATGTCTTGAGTTGAAATGTTCATTTGTGGAAGAAAAAAAAAAAGTGCCGGGTGCGGTCATTTTCAGGATGTGGAATGGCCTTTAGACAAAGTATTCGAGCGCCGAAGATTTCAGCACATCTCGTGGTATATTAGAAATGAAGCTGTGGTTAGGAGAGGGAAAAATGGTTGATGTCGGGCGCTGCGGAAATGTTAGCCGACGATCTGAGGCACCCGGATGGTTGGGTGGAAAGAAGGGGTTTATACGATTAGATACCACACAAAAATTACGGCAGTCACATCCCACGCACACTGTTCGTACGAACACCGCTATGACCCACATACGCCAGTAGCGAGTGCGCTGACAAGGTCGGCCCCTGGATACCACATTGCCTGAGCCCTGATACCACCTTTTGAGCGCGCCCGGTGAAATACTTGGTAACATGTTTGAAGGTACGGGAATGCTCACGATATCCAATTCTTCCTACATATCCTGCCGATTACTCAAAAAACAATCCGGTTGATCGGTGGCGACGACAAATGACGGTGAGTTTAGGTGGGAGATAGATAGCGAAGTGACGGGCAATACAATGCGAAAGGTTCATTGGAAACTTGGATACTGTGTAGGAAAGATAACTGAAGTATGATATGATATGATAAACAACTTCGTTCTCTTCTCCCCCCGTCTGCTAGTTCTCTAACCCAACGAACAGTACAGGTGGGTGTATAAGCAAAATTGGATCCAAACATCCTGATCCTTCGATGGACCGTTACACCTATCTCTGCTCCGTCAGGCACTCTCAATCCTTCCGCAAACTTTGGTGATCACGCGTGGGAATAAAAACAATACATCCCCGCAATGCTATCTCCGTAAAATCGCTAAAGCTTTAAAATAATTAATCACACTCCTAAACAATCCGCCAGACTCCCGGATTTTCACCAACAGCAGTGATCTCTCATTATCAATTGTCAACTTCTAATACAATGTGCCCAGTTTTGCCGTCTCGCAATAGATTGGAGTTTACCACGGAGTGGTGCAGATATGGGATCCAGTTCCTCTTCCAATTACAAAGGTTTTACCCGCCATTTGTGACCCGCTATTGGAGCATAGATATGGATGAGCATCGTTCCTGAGATACTAAAATCAGTTATCAAACTGTCGTCGTTGTAATCCCGCAGGGCAATCATTGGCATCCTAGTCCTCAATTGAACATTAGGGCAAGAAATCAACAAAGCCCCTCCATGTGAGGAAATTCTTGGCACCCTTGACTGTCTGCGTTTTACTCCGTTAAACTATGATATAAATGGAGGGAACCTCCTTGTTCTCACTCTGTGGTAGTGCATTGAGCTGGCTCAGTAAGCATCTTGGAACGATCAACAAAGCAGCCAATACAACCACTGATCACAAAACTACATGGTAAGTTAGTTTTATCTTACATCCTTTTTTCCGCGCTTAGGATATAGGGGACTGAATCGGAGTTTTTGGGGAATTTCTGCAGTATTCGCCAATGTTTAGGTTCGCCAGCAAGCGATTGTTCAAGCCCAACGCAATCTGCGGGCATCACCACCGCAACATATTCCAAGTATACCCTCCTCATAGGGGTGTCAGCACTACACAGGTAATCTCCAAGGCCCAATTGTCTGCAACCTCAGTAACTCAGTAGCTCAGAGGCACTACATCAACGATGATAGCCACAATGATACCAATCTCGCAATTGGTCAAACAGACTCTGCATCTAGCTCGAAGCCTCCACTTGGCCAGGTTCCACATGCTGCCTGGGAGGATTTTGGCGCCTTAAACAAGGTAGGGTTGGAACCCACTGGTAGCAAGTAAAGATCATGCTGACATGTGCTTAGGAGGTCGCTATCGCGAAATCCATACTTGAGCACTTCGAGACATACCAAAATGTGACAAACATAGAACTCAGGGACCTCAGCAAAAAGTTGAGTTCAGCTTTTGAAGATCTCTCCAACAAGATTGGCAATGATATAAAAGATCGTGAGATCAAGGCCCAGGCTCTCGCGGACAGTAGACATGCCGATCTGGAGTCGAGGGTGAAAACGATAATACACCAGGAACTTATCGAGAAACTTGGCGCTATGACGGGAGTTTTTGTGGTTCTTTTTCTGGTGAGTGGAATGTTCGTTTTCTGCATTCGATAAAAGGAGGGGGAACGCGCTGTCAGTGGGCAACTATCGAAACCGGGGGGGGTTCATCCGGTTTAAGTGAGGACAACGGGCGCTATTGATTTGAACCTTTTGACCACTAGTTCAGGGACAAGAGGCGAGTTGGATCGCATTTCGGTTTATATTCTTTTTTGCAATAGATGGTACGAACACTGCATCCCAGAATAATGTGTTTCGATATGACCTCGTACCTAAACGTTGACTACGATATTTTGCTGGCACATTAGATGGCTCGGCACAACACCTAATCTGACTCGCTTTATAATATATGATTCCTGTCTCGGGTAGCCTTACTCTATCGCCAGGACAGGCTCCCTCACTCTGCACCTGGGGTGTGGTTTTCGTTAGAAGTAGAACGATATATAAAATCGGTGGTGTTCCACTACGCAACCTGCTGTAACAGGAGGAGCAGAAATAGCCTTTCCAGTGTGAAAACTCTCTTCCAGCAAAGCAAGGTAAACCTCTCGTACTGCCCTTCTTATTTCCTCAAATTCCACTCTCTTCGCCCCCCCGAGCTTCAAAGATCCATCCTATCAGTCAATAGAATACAGGCACAAGGCTTCCACCCACTCGACAGAAACTTTCCTAAGACAAATCTTATATTTGACGTGTCTCAAGACAAGGGAATTATTACGCTCTATGCTGCCAATGCTTTCTTTTCCTCCGGAAAAGTCAGTAACGACGCCAACCGAAATTAGGGCAAGGGCAAGGGCTTGCAATGCGAATAATATGTAGAATGCTTTTATTGGTTTACAAGCGGCATCCCGCTAAATTCTTCTATGTCTCGGAAGATCTACCTCCCCAGCTTACGACCATACCCCTCAATACCGTAATGGTATTTGGCCCCGTGTAGAAAAGCAGATATCTTTTTTAAAGGGCTCCGCTGCTTTCGTAACTCCCCCAGTTTTTGCCCACTAAGCCAATCTACTTCATAAAACTCATGAAACAAATTTGATGAGATTTGATAATCACCGTGAACGCAAACAAGTATTCCCAAGAGCCCAGTCTGTGCGTCCTTGGATTCGGACGGGCCGGACTCCAGTTCCCGGGAACCTGCCCTGAACTGACGCCCGGCCGGGCCCTGCAGGTATCTCGCTTATTTGATTTATATTGAATGTGGTAAGCTTTCAACAATCGGATTTGCGGCTCCTTTGTTACCATGAAAGTAATGTGAGAACCGTTCGGCCAAATTTGTCAAAAAAGATAATTCTGGTATCATACATCAGGTTACTTAGATTCTTTCGAAAAAACTATGACAATTTATTCATCGCTTCTATGTTGAAACCAAAACATTCTGCTCCATTCCTTTGTAAATCCACCTTCAGTGTGAAATCACCACTAATATTACGAGATAATCACCAATTAGGGAATAGTGTGGGACATACAGAAGGGACTCCATGGATGACCCACAAGCCGGCAGGTGACCGTGGGGGCCTGCGGGTGGCGACCATGCACTACAGATGACAGCCTGGCCGTGCAGATGACGGCCGGAAGATCCTATTTGAACTAAGACTGCCGGGCCCGGGTGTCATCGCCCGGGACGGCGGTCTTCAGCAAGGACGTACTCAGTGCCCTGCCAACCTTACCCATCCTTCCCGGGACGGTTGGGAACACTGCCGGCCCCATACCGCATCGATTGAGCACCAAAACTGCCATTTGCGCGAGCCCGAAGAAACAGTTGGTAATATCTTTGAAGGAACAGGAATGCGAGCAATATCCTATCCTCCCTCCATTCCCTGCAGATCACTCAATAAACAGGCTTCCGCCTGTTCGGTGGGGACTAAGCATTACGGTAAGTTTAGGTGGGAGATAGATCGCGATGTGGCCGGCGATACAGTGCTAAGAGTTGGTTGGATACTTGGATACTGTGGAGGAAGGATAATTAAAGTAAGATAAACAACTTTGTTCTCTTCTTCCCCCGTCTACTACTTCTCTGACTAAACTAACAGTAAAGGCAGGTGTACAAGCAAAACAGGACCAAATCATCTTGATCGTTCGAAGGGGCCGTTACACCTATCTCTGTTTCCCCATGCACGTCTCCATCCTTCCGCAAACTTCGGCTATAGCAAAATAAAAGAAAGGAGAAATCATCTCTGCATTATTATCTCCGCAAAATCGCCTAAGCTCTAAAATAATCAATCATACTCTTAAAAAATCCTCTAGACTCCCGAAATTTTCACCACTAGCAGTGATCTCCCACCATCAATAGGCAACCTCTGATACAATGTGCCTAGTTTTGCCGAGCAGCAATATATTGGAGTGGACTCCGCAATGGTGCACCTGTGGGATCCAGATTCCCCTTCCGATAACAAATGTTTTACCTTCCATTTGTGAATACCCGCTATTGGAGCATAGATATAGATGAGCATCAATCCTGAGTAAAACTGCTTTTATCCGTTATGGTCGTAGCTGGAATCCCGCAGGGAAATCATTGGCATCCTAGTCCTCAATTGAGCAGCAATAGGGCAAGAAATTAGCAAAGCCCCTCCATGGGAGGAAATTCCCGGCCCCCTCGAGTTTCCGCATTTTACTCCTTTCAAGTATAAATAGAGGGAACGCCCTTGTTCTTGACTCCCTAGTAGTGCAGTGTGCTGGCTCTGCAAGCAGTTGGGAACCATCAACAAAGAAGCGAATACAACAACAGATCGCACAACGAAGTAGTAAGTCAGTTCTATGCTATGATATCTCACATTCCTTTTTTCTGCGGTTAGAATATCGGGGACTGAATCGGAGAGTTTGGGGAACGTCAGCAGTATTCGTCAATGTTTAGATTCGCCAGCGAACGACTGTTCAAGCCCAATGCAATCCACGGGCATCACCACCGGAACACGTTCCAATTACACCCTCTACACAGGGGTGTCAGCACTACGCAGGTAATATCAAAGGCCCAATTGGCTATAATCTCAGTAACTCAGTATCTCAGAGGCACTACATCAACGATGATAGCCACAATGATACCAATCTCGCAATTGGTCAAACAGACTCTGCGTGTAGCTCGAAGCCTCCCCTTGGTGAGGTTCCACATGTCACCTTTGAGAATTTTGGCGTATTAAACAAGGTATGGCAGGGACCCACTGGTAGCAGGTGAAGGTCATGCTGACAGGTACTTAGGACGGGTCTATTGCGAAAGCAAAGATTGAGCAGTTCGAGGCATATCAAAACAAGACAAACATAGAACTCAGAGACCTCAGCAAAAAGTTGAGTTCAGCTTTGGAAGATCTCTCCAACGAGATTGGCAGGGCTATGAAAGATCGTGAGATCGAGGCCCAGTCTCTTGCGGACATAAGACATGCCGTTCTGGTTTCGAACACGAAGAAGATAGTACACCAGGAATTGGTCAATAGACTTGGCGGTGTGATGGGAGTTCTTGTAATTCTTGTTCTGGTGAGTGACATTTTCATTTTCTGTCTTGGATAAAATGAGTGTAAATGCACTACCACAAGGCACCTATCTAAACCAGGGTGACTTGATCCGGTTTAAGTAAGGACAACGGGGGCTATTCATTTAAAACTGTGGACCACTGGTTCAAGGACAAAAGGGCAGGCAGGGTCGCATTTCAGGTTCTATTCTTTTTTGTAATAGGTGATACGAACACCGCATCCCAGAATAATGTGTTCCGACATGACCTTGTACTCAACGGTCGCCTATTTTCGCTTGCACATTAGGTCGCTGGGCAGAACACTTATTACGACTTTCTCTATGATATGTGATTCCTATCTCGGCTACCCTAACTCTCGCTCGAGGACAGGCTCCCCCACTCTGCTCCTGAGTTGTGGTTCGTTAGAAGTAGAAGGACGTATAAGATCGTGGTGTGCCACTACGCACCTTGCGGTAACAGGAGGAGCAGAAATAGCCACCCCAGGGTAAACACTCGCTTCCAGCAAACCAAGGCAATCCTCTCGTACTGCCCTTCTCATTTCCTCAAATTCCACCGGCTTCGCCCCCCCGAGCTCCAGAGAGCGATCCTACCAGACAACAGAATACAAGTACAAGGCCTACTCCCACTCAATGGAAACCTTCCTGAGACACATCTTATAACTGCCGTATCTCAAGAGAATGGCCGTTTTACGCTCTATGCGGCCAAGACTCCGTTTTTCTACGGGGAAATTAGTTACGACGCCAACCGAAACTAGGGCAAGGGAATACAATGCGAGGAATATACTCTATACTTTTATTGGTTTGCAATCGGCATCTAGCTAAATTTCTCTTAGGTCTCCGAAGGTCTACCTCCCAAGGTTACGACCATATCCCTCAATACTATAAGGGTATTTCACCTCGTTTAGAAACCCAATCTTCTTCTTTAAAGGGCTTCTTTTGCTTTCGTAACCCCCCCAGGTTTTTCCAACTTAGGCGACCCACTCCACAAAACTCACAAAACGAATTTCTGATAGGATTTGAGAATCACCATGAACGCAAACTACTCAACTATAAAACATTCAGGGTATACACACCTACCAACGGGGCTAATTGCAAATACTCCCTCTGGGTAAGATCTATCTTTTGTGGCAGCAAAAACAAGAGCCTGCGCTTCACTAACGGGCTTTCAGGCAAGCAGTCATTATATAGCCTGAGGCGAAGGCGAGGCCCCATTTTCTCCGGCGGAGATGTTCACCAGTGGGTCAAACAAATTGCTCGATCTTGCTCAGAATTTTTGACCTCCCCGCTGACGGGCATTCTATGAAATATGGCGCTCTGTCCGGGTGTCTCATATGGCAGGTATCCTATCAGTTTTCTAAAAAAAATGGTTTATCGTTACTGTTAGTCTATCCCAACATCTTGGCCGTGAGTAATGAGGAAGAAAAATGCCAGTATTCCCAAATGTGGGAGAATAAAGGCAGAGAGATGAACGACTACAGCTTTCTATTAGCTCTTTTGATGTATTGTTCGTGTTGCTACCCTTGCTGGCACTCCATGGCTATGGTCTACTATTACTATAAGTGGCTAGCAAAGAGAGGTTTTCCCTAATATTAGAGTTCCTTTCTATCTTCTTCCTCTCACTTCGTTTGGTGTGAATCTACATCCATGTCCTCCGTTCATGCAATGTCCAGAACACGGATTGATTGTTGATCATTGGCCCTAGCAAACCCAACCCTGCCACGGCGCATTAGATTGAGTAAATCAAATCAGATATGCCCCGGTCACGAGCGCTTGCACCAAGTATTCGTGTTTAATAATCTTCGTTGCGTAGTTTGCCCAGGTTGCCGTAAAGTTTACACCGACTAACTTTTGGACACCACAGCGACCCCACTGCCCTACCTAGCAGACACCCGATTGCACAGTAGTACAACGGAACGCATCTGGGACGTGAAGCGACTTATCTGGCCGTTGCAAATAACTTTGTTGTAAGGTTCAAGACAGGAATGGAGGAGGAGGAAGTGATAGAGAGCCATATCAAATGAATGCGGAGCTATTGCTCTTCAATATTAAGTTTGTGGGAAAACAAGAACGCTTTTGTGACCGGATCTGCTTCTCCGGCAACAATAATGCACCAAGTACAGCACCCCGTCATGTCCGTCTTAACATCCAAGCGTCCCAATGACTCCCTCTCACCATACCATTCCCATTTAACTCTCGCTTATGAAATAGGGCCTGCTAAAGTTCTCGCCCACCACCAGCGCGAGTCTCCTTACAAGCACGCGCTACGAGTATGACATCCGCCATTACGCGAGTCCTAGGAAATGGCTGGGAACCCTTTTCACAAACAGGGCGAGCACTTCCGACAACCGAGTGACCTAAGGAGTATGATATGATAAGTCAATCCTAAAAATACATCTTGTTCAACACGCACCTGGGATAGCTTCCCACTTTTGATGGCTTATAGCGATGGCGTTTTGATGGAAATCATGATGCTCCCTAGTACAGTTCGTCTCCGAATATATCATGCCTCCCCATCGAGGGATGTTTACGGAGTGCTCGGCTGTGTAGAGCGTAAATTTTGGTTTGATTCACTTCCCATTTCTTTTCCCACAAACTCTGGCGAATACCTAAAACCAAAAATTCTATAACAAGACTTACCAGCAAAATTATATGAAACTTTACTTGCACAAAGCCCACAAGTCTTGCCTCTTCTCTTCTGCATCTACTAAATTTCTACATATTATTGATCGCTACGGACTTTCGCTCATTTTCGGTTGTATGGGCCGAAGCACTCGACCCGTTTTTTCTGCTCCATGATATCATACATGGTCATTCTGAACACATCAGCGGTTATACTATTGTATTAATACAGTAGCGCTTGCACCCTTACCATAACTCTGCAGTAAACTCACTCAACAAGACCATTTTTGAATTGTCGACAAAGGCGAGGACACCAATAACCAAATTGTGCAAAGACAAGGTGGATCGGTGGATCGGTTTCATCCCATATCGCCTCCCTCACTCGCCGAAATGGTAGAGACTGACTCACAGAGTTTTGCAGAAGTGTGCAGTACCCGACCATGTTCAGGTTCGCTTGCAAGCAAGTGTTCAAGCCCAAGGCAATCCACCACCGCCACCACGACCGCCTATTTCCATTTCACCATCCGTGTCTATTGAGAGGTGCCAGCACTACTCAGGTGAACCCGGGGACCCAATCGCCGGCGACTGCACTAACGTGATAGTGCAGATATCCAACAAGGATAACCGTTCTGATACCGACCGTACATCCCGCCTGACAGAATCTCCAGGGGGCTCCAAGTCTCATCTTTCCCACGTTCTACCCATTCCCTGCGACCGTTTTGGTCGCCTAATAGAGGTAGGCGTGGAAACCACGGTGCGGGACGAAAATCGTGCTAACATCTGGCTAGGATGTCTCTATTTTAAAAGCCAAGGTTGCACACCTCGAAGCAGGGCAAAACAGGATAGCCTCCGACCTCAAGGACCTCCGGAAAAAGTTAGATGCGGATTTGAAAGATATATCTGACAAGATGGACATGGTTATTAAGGGTCAGCAAAGCAAGATACGGGATCTCTCAAACAAGATACGGCGGCATTTGAGGCCTCACTGGGAGTGGATTAAGGAGGATTATATCTTCGTACTGTTGTTTTTTGCCATCGTCTTCTCGCCATGATACTATAAAAGGAGAAGCGGAAATAAAATACCACCCAGGTAAGCATGTTAAAGTCGATTGATTACCTCTCGCGACTTTGTTATGTACCACTGGTTTGATTGCAATGGGCAGGGCAGGATAGCACTTATGCTTTTTCTGTTTGTCTGTTTTTGAAATTGGTAGGACGCACAGTACCTATTATAATACCCCGTTGTGCCACAACCTTTTTCCCAAAGGTTAATTGCTTTTGCACATATATTGGGCGACTGCGCAGAAGGTCTAGTTTGACTTGGTATATCGTATTACCCTTTCCTTGACTTCTCCAACTGTGGCTCAAAGGCGGGCTCCCTCGCTCTGCTCCAAGGGAGTGGTTGTCACAAGAAGTAGAGAACTGTAGTCGACAAGAGGTGTACTGTCATACCTTGTACTTGCAGTAGGGAGATGAGCAAAGGGGGCGGGCCCACAATGTGCGCTTGGTTTTAGTGACTTGATGGCGCCAAGCGGGTCATTATTTCGAAAACCCCGTCTCAGGCTGGTAGAAATTATCAGCAGCCAACCATGTCCGGCCATGCCAATGTAACTGCCAGGCCGAGTATTGAAGCGAGCAAAGTCAAAGCTACTGGATGACCAGGCAAAATGGCTAGATACATAGACAAGGCTTCGAAAAGTACCCGCATAACCGTAGGGCTTCACGAGAAATCTGAAGAAAAGAAGACAAATAGAGGAATCTAGAGACAAAATCTTTTCTAGAACACAAGGTGTAGTTTCCAGATGTCCCGATCATGTATATATTTTCTCAATCCAATAGGTGTGATAAAGGGTGAAGTAGAAGTCGAGCAAGAGGTGATGTGGCCAGAATATTTTCTCTTGATAGTCAGTTCCTGAACCTGGCAAGAAATGTGATGCACAATAAAAACCATACAACAGGAGAGATGGTGGTGGTGAAAGAAACACGATTCTTGTTGAGCTGCCAGATTGCTATTGATATCATTATCACAATACCTCTCTAAATTCAGCATAGTACTGAAGTTCAGCTTTTAATCTCTCGATTTCCAAACTCTGGAAGTTCATAAATCTAAACCCCCCTGGCTCAGATTCGGAATTCAGGAACAGCCTTTCAACATATTAATGCGAGAAGCCGCCGTGACCCCTTCTAAATTAATTCCAGATATTTAAGGAAAGCCCTGAAATGGCAGCAATAGTTCTCGGATTCCAATTTCTTGGCGATATTGCCTTCGTGACGGCGCTATTGACATGGTAGAGTGTATATTCATTGGGGAAAGTAGCGTTGCTAGACACAGTGGAGTTAGGTCGCGCAGAGGCAATGACTCTTGGGCTTCTGTAATGGTGCGTTATAAGCAATTGACCCCGTTGAGTGATAGCCCCACCACACCCCAGTAGCGGAAGAAAATTCAAGGGCCGAAACATCTCCCAGCATGTGACCAGGCCCTGCCCCTTCTTTGGTTTTGAGGACCCTTTTTTCGACAGTCAGGCCAGGCCAGGCCAGATGAGACCGAGAGGTTAGACTGTGGCTGAAAGTCCGGCCAGGTCGGCTCTCAGAAAAGCCCAGGCCGCCCCTATAATGTTCTAACCGGGCAGGACTGGCCCCTTGCGAGCACTGGTTTATTAACCTAACCCGGGTTATGGGTTGTTGGGTTGGGTTGGATCGGGTTAGGCTGGTGACTTTAGACCTGGGTTAACCCATAGGGGTGTTTGATCAGACAAGGGGATACAAAACACAACGGTTAGGTAATTTTATCGCATGGATAGGAATAGAGGAAGAGAAAAGGATAGAGAGTTCTATGGAATAAATCGATAGCTATGGCGCTTCAACATTCAGTTTGTGCACAATGAGAGACCCGTTTGTAATAAAACATGCTTCCCTCGTAACAACAACGGACAACGCGCATCCTAGCGTGCTCGAGTATCACGTGGATCTAAAAATTCCGGGCATCGCAAAGACTCACAATTTACCAGTTTAACTCTCGGTTTCTGAAATGAGGTGCGAGGAGGTTCTTGCCGCAATACTATACCTGTGAGGGAATGTAACGGTTTGGAGGGTGAAGTCCAGTATCTGATTCTTGCTTGAGAAGGAGGAAGCTTGGCAGGAGATTTTCTCCCCATAAGCCCTTATCGCTTCCCCCCCTTAGCATGGACAAGCTAACCGTTCGTCCCCGTTCAATTAAGTCTCGCTTCTTCTCTCTGCTTCTTCTGGTCTCTCTAGTTACATGACATATCCGCGTGCCAATTCGTCATCACCACACCATCCGGTTTATCAGGAGGTCAAGATCACAGAAATTCACTGGGTCTAGTCCATATTCGACACACCATCCGTCTGCTTGCGCCTTGCGATTCAGCGCGACGCCGGTACCCTAGGAGAGGGTTTTGCTTCTAGTACGCGCTATGAAAGTAGTGATAGTATGAGTCCTTTCTCGCATATACTAGCATAACAAAGAGGCGGATGGGAAGAGGAATTAATTCGGAACAGTAAGAAGCGGCTAGGAATATCCACCACAAACCGAGCGAGCAAGGATAATAACCGAGTGAGCCCTGGTGATCCGAAGAATATGATGGCTATGATACCGTAAAAACTGAAATAAACGAACAATGTGCTAGGGGGTTGAAGTAAAGTAATATGTCAAAAAAGGGGGAAATTAATGTCTTAGGACTATTTTGGGAGATATTCTTGGCATAATGTCAACAACATCCTATACTTACAATGTATCATAAATGCATTAAATAGAAGTACTACACAGATCTATTCCTCTTCCTATTTCTATTTACAAACAGTACTCATACACTATTAGTTATGCCTTCAAAGCAATCCAAAATCTGTGGCCGGATTAAGGTTCAACCAGTTTTACCACCCCTCCCACCAGACAAGTTTTATGCTGGTATTAAGAAGCGGCGTGGACCTAAACGAAAGCTATTACCCGAGGTATTACACAATCAACAAGTAACATCTAGTAAGATACATCGGTCCTATACAGTTGGATATAAGCTTCATGTTTTGTCATATTGGTATAGAAAAAGCATACGATGTGGTCCAACAAAATTTCGCGAGCCAACCACCCACGAGGTAGCCAAGCATTTCCACATACCAATAGGAAACCTAAATCGCTGGAAAAAGGATGAGAAGTCAGGAAAGTTCACTGATGCAAAGCAGCATCAGCGGCGGGTTGGAGGAGGGGGACGGCACCTGCAATGGAAAGAGATGGAACGGAAACTCTACGAAGAGTTTAGACACAGGAGAGCAATGGGAAGGCCAATTCGATGAAGCTGGTTTAGACGGGTCAGCAAAGAGCAGTTTCAAGAAGTCTATCCACAGAAGGAAACTCAGCTGTTTAAGTTTTCAAACGGATGGTTCCGTGGATTTCTGCATGCCCATCAGATTAGTTTACGTATGGTAACTAATACAGCTAGCAAGCTGCCAGCCGATTTCTCAACTGTCATCCTGAATTGGATGAAGTTCAATCGCCGGAACTCTCAACTTCGGCCAGATAATGATATGGGACTTGGAGACGTACCTGGTACTATTGGAAGATATTTGTTAGCAAATATTTGTAATATGGATCAAACTCCATTGCCCTTCGAGTATCTCAAAGGGCAAACATATAGTAAGATAGGAGAAAAAACCATATGGGCTCAATCAAGTAGTACTTCAGGATGGGATAAACGACAAGGAACTATTCAACTTACCGTATTTGCCGATGGAGTTCCTCGTGTTCAACCATTAGTTTTCTTTCGTGGAAAGGGCATTGGTCCAACGATTATCACCAAAAGAGGACTCTATGATAGCCGTGTGGTTGTGAAATTCAACCCTACGGCATATGCCAACTCCAGTAACATGGTGGAGTGGCTTGATGAACAACTGGTTCCTACGCTTAATGATCAGCCTTCATTACTAGCAATGGACCTGTTTGCAGCACACAAGACTGAAGAGGTTCTTCATACATTACGGGCGAATGACATTACCGTAAGTGTTATTCCTGGAGGTTGTACAGATTTAGTTCAACCTCTAGATGTGTCGATAAATCGACCGTTTAAAGATATTCTGAAGGTATGATCTTACCGTAGAATACCCTATTAATCTGTTGAATTGAGTACCTCTCCGTACAAGTTTCTAACCTCTATATCAAGTAATACAATTGCTTACAAGCCTAGCAATCAATAAAAAAAAAATACGGAGTTTATATAGGCTACAGCCTATCTGTAAAACTGTAGCCTATATGACCTCCCTATTACTTTTTTGTTGAGTGCTAGGTTGTATTAAAAATTGTGTATCTGGATATAGCAGTTAGATACTTGCTCGAAGATACCCAATTCAACAGGATATATAGTCTGGGCAGACATACCTGTGATATAGTTTATATGATTAATCTGTTAAACAGGAAGAGTTAGATATTCGGTTGGATAAGATCGATAACGAGGAGGAAGGAATATTGGAAAGAGGAGGAAAGCTTACGGGAAGCATGATTGGACGGCGACGGGTGGCCGCAACATGGGCAATTGGGGAAGCATGGGAACGGTTTTCCCGGGAGAAAACAGGTCGTTCGGCGGGCATTTCGCTGGGTCGGACTATCACTTCCAATTGATGGAAGCTCCGACGGTGAGATTTCCATTAAAGGAATTGATAATTGCTACCTAGCAGAAGGGTTAGTAAGTTGGTCTGATGGAGGGGGACATACTAAAAGAGTTGGTTTGAATGGTTTGGTAGAGTCAGGGGAGGATATTGCTCGTGTTCTTGGTGGTGAGGGGGAAGAAGATGAAGATCACGATAGTGATGATGAGAATGTATTTCCCGAATAGTTGCCAAGGCTAGGGAAATTGATATTGCGTGCTTTATCCCTAGCTTGCTTGGCATGTGTCACCTTAATTTGACCACGTAGCACATTGTTCGTTTATTTCAGTTTTTACGGTAGTCAAGTGAGTCCAATTATGTTAATCGGTATGATATCTTGGATTATTTTCATGGAAACTTTTGGTTGAACATGAAATTGGAGTATCCTGTACTTTCGGGTTCTTGTTAAGATGACACTGCGATGGAGATCATTTTGCTCCCCAATTCCTGTGGTATATAGAGTACTGTGCTCGCCTAAACAGGGCCTACGAGACTTTTCTTGCAGAAGATTTGAACTCGTTTCCTCTACAGCTTTGTATCTGCTAAATTTCTACTAATTTTTAATTTTTAATACTCTTCATACATTTTCAGTTTTGCGCAACTAAGCGCTATTCCCATCTTTAGTTGGCTTTTATTTTTTTCACCTGGCTGCACCAGTCACATCTACTAATACCACACCACAGGCTATGGTCGTTTCAAGCGCATCAACCGTTATGGTATACTACAAATACAGGCATCGCCTGTGCTCTTGACTACGCTGTAAGCTCACTTTGCAACACGATTTGGGAATCATTGGCAAAGGGGAGGACACCTGAAACGACAAGACGAGTCGATTGCGTCTCTCACCAACGTCCACTAGCTAAAATATTGAAGGTTGACTTTGTGGGTTTAAGAGAGGAGAGCAGAATTCGACTTGTTAGGTTGCTGTCGAGCAATTGTTCAAGCCCAAGGCAATGAACAACCACTACCACCTATTGCATATAGGTCCTCCGAGTCTACGAAGGGGCATCAGTCCTGACCAGGAGATCCCAGTGACCCAGTTTCCGATGGCCGTGACAACCCAGTAGTAAAGGAATGCAACACCAACAAGAATAGCCGCCGTGATGCAGATTGCCTGTACCTACCCCGTGTTGGACGGAAATGTTTCTTGGCTGCTCACCGCATATTTTTCTTGTGGCAACAACCCACAACCCTAACCCTCTTGGCATATCAAACATATCCAACGCCTCTATGTTTGACTACCGGTTAGTCCTACACATCAAACACCATATGCAACGATATCTGCGACGATATCTGCGACGATACCTGCGACGACTCCTTATGCAGGTCCTACCCCTATCGTATGGGATAACCGAATACCCTCGGCCGAATTGTGTTATCCTCGGCTGATGTAGCAAGATAGGCGGAAATAAAGGTGAACGTGATGGAAAACACGGCACATGCTGGAAGTGTGTGGAAGTGGATCAGCATGATCCAGGGAAGGATAAAAGGCAGCTTGTTTTCCCTTTGTTAAGTTGTTTTCGTTCACTATCCGAATCAATTGTCTCTCTTTCCTCCTTTACGAGTATTTGGGTCTTTACAGTCTTTCCCGTATTTTTATTCCCTATTGTTATCGCGAGAATATTTCTCTGTTTAGGATACTTGAATTCTATCTCTCTATCTTTGCCTAGTTATTCTATTTGAATCCCAAAAAGTCAACCACATCCAAGTCCGGAATCGCTGTCGTATACCTTGTTGTTTAAAACCCCGGCCAGAACGAGATGAACTCTAAACTCGGGCTGGAGAAAATGTTGGGCTCGGGTTTTGAAGTTCCCCCCCTGCAGGACGAACACGGATATGAAAGCTCACGGTATTAAACCTTGGGTCTCTACCACAAGATAAAAGCCGATCTGAATTGTTCGGCGAAGCGGATATATGGGAGGATTGGAGAGGAGTTTCCCTGGATCCCGTACCGGTACTGTATTTTCATCATTGTTCTGCTGTGAAAGAGGCGGAAATGCGTTGCCTGAAAGTAGCCGTAGGAACCTAGATTGCTGACCTGTCATAGGTTAGCATGGTAAA
Source organism: Tuber indicum (assembly GCA_006112555.1). NCBI lineage: Eukaryota > Fungi > Ascomycota > Pezizomycetes > Pezizales > Tuberaceae > Tuber > Tuber indicum. The sequence continues at coordinate 1,238,106 of VBSK01000383.1, forward strand.
GTCCATTGATTAATTCTCACAACAGCGTTACCGGCCACTAACCTAATGATACAGCGCCGCGCTCGATAGCATTTTTTTTTTGTTTTCATTTTTTCATTGCTTTTTAACGAGCAGTATCATGGGAAAATCATCCCTATCACCCACCTACTGTACAGTACACACCCCTAGCAGCGACCACACCGCTAAGAGAGCCCCGTGCATCTTAAATTGTTTGCGCTACCGCGTTGGTCCAATCCAAAGTACTCATGCCGCCTTTTCTCCCTATTTCGTTCTTTGCATACTATATTCTTTTCAAACCTCCACAAAGTCCCACCACACAAGACTACGCTGCCCACACCACACACCGCCGCAAATGTTTTGACAGGAATCTAGCTAGACGGGAAATCGAATAAATCGAATAATAATTTGCGATACCTCCGGATCCTGGGGGATGTCCAGTCGGCAGGAAATTGAGACCCCCCGCTTTCTTTGCGGGGACCATGTCGCTATAATAGTTTTACCCTCTTTGTAGTTGAATGGAGTAGTGATTGACATAATTATGACGACGAGGATGATCGTGTCCATCACCCGATTGGAGCGGGCTGTACCGTAGCACGTCCACGAGACCAAGGTTTTTCTCAGAGTATCAAGAGCTCTAACTTACCCACCACGTGTGAACAACTACTCTTGAAAGTATGGGCACGAGTGCCATTCCAGAGTTTGTATAATTGCTTTAGAAGATTTACGGCTTTTGTTGTCTTACGTTCACTGTAATGTCTTTCCCATATGTTTCTAGTACCCACAATGGGACACCAGTCCAACATCCTCACGACCCTAGATGTATGTGAAATTTGTAATAAGCTATGATACCGGGAATAGCATCAGCCTTTCACCATACAGCCTCCAACGATAAAAGACTTTTGGCCGACTGTCTTCCGATATGCCCCCACAATTTTCTTTGCAGATTAATGGGAGAGGAAACATTGGCCAAGCGTTTCCTAGGGCTGTGCGTGTTAGGAACGGCAAGCGAGCTTCTGCGAATGCGGCTGTATGTAACCCCCCTGATGCATCGAGACGTCTTGGCGCCAAGACATCTTGCGAGTGAAGAAAAATGTTGTGACGCGACATCGCGAGCAACACACCAAAATTTGGGATCTTTCGCGCACTAATAGCGACTAGAGTCCGGTATGGTATTGGGGTGAAAATAATTTCACGCACTAGTTTTATTGATTCTCCACTTCGCCTCTCATTGTTTCGGGAACATGTATAATATCTCATTTCCACCCCCCCAGTTGCTTCGGGTAGGGTAACGACTCAAAATCCCTCTCGTTGCTGCACCAGATAACGTCATTTATGCATATGATGCATTGGAATGGAAAATCGAATGCGGACCATAGTACAAGTATTGTGCGTTATCATTATTAACCAATGCAACCAGGCGTATGTACGAGGTACTTCTTTTGCAATATTGACTACCAAAACCACAACTGAAGAATATTTAAAAATTAATATCTTGAATAGCAGGAGCTTTTTGTCGAGGTAAAGGTACGTAACATACTGAGGGGTTCGGGAGCAATGGGGACGGGTTGCGATGTTGCGCGTGGCGGAACGTTGCGGCGCCAAATGTTCGGTTAATTCTGCTATCCTACAATACCGGCAGCTATGAATGGGGACTCACACGGCGAGAACTTTCTAAAACCTATGCAGGCTCCCCAGCGGTACCGTGCTGAAGCTATCTACCGTATGTACAGTAATGTGTTGAATTTTAAATATTTTTAGACAGCTGATGATTATTCCCAATACCCCTGTTTTTTTTTCCCTTATGCAATACCCCTGCCCACTATTTTCCTCACTCATCTCGGGTGCTACCCAGTCAGAAACTCATATCATATTACCACATACACATCTACACTAATCCAGGAACACGCCACAGATCTCTGACTATCACTTTAAGTTTTGCCGAATCACCCGTGGTCTTCAATATAATTTATTATCCTTGTATCGCCGACCCGGCATCAACAAGCCGTGGTCGGAATCTCGCACGGTAATCACTGACATGTTAAGCCTGAATTGAGTTAGCCTTTTCCGGGGTCCTCTGATCGGTGAGGGATCGTGGTGCAACGCCTCCATGATTACTCAAGATCCGATACCCGGTGTGCCAAGCGCGGCATAAATTCTCGGACACCTGTATATGACTGGGTGTTTTCTTTCATGATCGGAATGTAAAACGGCAGAATTTTTTAACGTGTGGATGGACAGGGTTTGGTTTGCTGAAGCCCCCGCGAGTGTATGGGGTTGGTGAGTGTGTCTATAGTTTCTCATTGCGAAGTCTTTTGGTTGAGGAGTTGGGTCCAGCCCAACTACACCAAGCATCAAGTCTCAAGGTTTATGAATGTATTCAGGAGCTATGATACGGTGCCCGGTAATTCACCTCCTTCCCTCCTATGATAGATTCAATGCCGCTCACTCTCGACCTTCCATCTCAACAACTCCTTCATCCTCGAGTCTTTCCCACTTTCCACGAACTCCGCAAATGACATCCCACTCTCTGCCCCTCGCTTATATATGTCCACCCCCTCAACCTCAAGTAATTGCCTCACGACCCGGTACCACATCCTCTTCCCTGCAAGAAAAATTGCCGTCTGTCCCGCTCCCGCAATCTCATTGATGTCTACTCTCCCATCCTCCACGAGCGCTCTTACAATGCCTTCTCGTCCATTCCATACCGCGAGGCCGAGTGGTGTCCAATTATCTGCTGCTGGGATATTCGGATTTGTAATTTTGGGGAGGCGGAGGAGCTGGGTGAAGGCGTCTAGATTTCCAAGCTCCGCAGCAGTATGCAGTGGCGTACGCCCGCTCGCGAACGGGATAAGGGCATCGACGGATGAGTGGGAGAGCAGAAGGCGGAGGATATCACTGCAGGAGTTCGTGACAGACAAGTGGACCGGTGTGAAACCCGCATCGTCGCAGGAGTTGACATCAACTTTTTCATCTACTAGTAATTCTTGTACAACAGAAACGTGCCCGTAGCGACAAGCGATGGCAAGTGGTGTTTCATGCCCATTGAGGTCCTTGTTGCTCTGTTGGGGATTCGCGTCAATGTCTCTCCTCCTGAGCAGTGTTCTGACAACGTCTGCATGTCCCTTCCATGCCGCCAGCCAGAGGGGTGTTCTATCCCATATGTCCCTTGCATTCACATCCACTCGAGCGCTCTCAAGAAGTGCTTCCACGGCACCGAGATTCCCGGTTTCGGCAGCTATGGCAAGAGGTGTTTGCCCGTACTTGCCTCGCACAAATGACGGAAGACCGCAGGTCAGGAGTGTGCTGATAGTGTTGTGTGACTCTGTTCGCACAGCAGTGTGGAGGAAGTAGTCTTCTTTCCCGGGCTCATCAGAGACGAACGAGAGGATGCCACGGTCCAGAAGGAAACTGACTGCCATGACATCTTCGCGCTGTGCCGCAGAATATAGCACTCGTTTGCCGTACATCATTGACCGTGTATTAAATACATGGTCTATCAGGGCGCCTCCCAGAAGACCCGCCAACAAGCGGCTTGTACGAACGAACGCGCTGAAGTCGCGCAAATCTCCTTTCAATTCATCGGAAATTTGGAGGAGGAGTTCATTTGGTAGGCACAATAGCGACATGCTTGATTGTTCTTGGTTGGGTTAAATTTTTCAACGATGTCCTGGCTCGGACTAGGGAAAGTCGCCACATTGTGTCGCGATTTAAAGGGCTGTGCCTGGACACCGGATCAACCCCCAGCTTTTAAATGATTACAATGGTATGGGGGCTAGTATGGATATCGCCACGTTCCCATTCTATTTCGCTCACCAATAATGTCTTGGGCATGCGGGATAAGCGAATATTCATGGGGTTGCACTCGTCATGAGCATTCCAGATGACAAATTATGTCACAGGCTCGTTCGGGAACCCAGTTCACACTAAGGGGATAGGGTAGTACCGTATCAAACACTGTAAAGAGGAAAATGCTGGTGGGCCAAGTGATATTCTAACCGAGGAATACCTGCTCACTTATTCACTCTCCCCCGACGCCTCATTTCTAGTCAATCAAATCACATCACCAATCAACGCTACTGGCGGGTAACCACACTCTGAATAAGCTTCCCGTGCGGGCGATAACTGGGACAGGCATCCGGCCACCCAGTCCACCACAAGACCAAAGCTACGCAAGTCACGATCCCCTGCCCTAGGAGTCAGAAGGGAAGCCACCCATATCTTATCATTCGGACACTCTTTCCTCATCATGGGAAAGACACAAGTGCAAGCTATCTCATGTGACCCCAACCTAAGTCACCCCCCCCCAAAAAAAAAACATTGGAAATCAATTTCCACCCAATACCGAGACCCATTACCGAACACCGTATGATTTATTGGTAACGCTGGATAACGCCCCATGCGGCACGTCCCTGCCTTGACCAGTGTAACAAAGCCTTTGCACACCCGGCGACACCAAACCAGCAAACTCACCTTTACCTCTACCTCACTTTCTCCCCGAGCTCTAACTTGGCTTCGTCGTACTTGTAACAAACTCCGTCATAATGGACTCCTTACTCTGGAAGTAATCAATTCGGCTGGGGCGGTATTCTGCGATCTAGGGCAGTCTTGCGGAAACGTCGGTGTGCTGCATTTCACCTGACTACACTCGAATGGGATGTTTGTGGAACATGTCTCACATTCCTAAGCTACCTCGCGAAAATCCTCAAACTTACTCAATTGATCCAGAATTTTCTTTGCACCCTCTCTCTATCAATAGTGCAAGAGGCCGAGCTGATTAACTCGAAAATCATCCTGATTTACCCTCTCAGTGCGGTAATCGATCTGGAAATTTATGCCGCAAGAACGGTTAACCCCAAAGGCTCCCTGAAGAGGCATAAACCGGTTCCCTGGGGGCATTACTCATCTCGTTGTTTTCTCCTCCAGAACATTGCCTCGGTTTCCGGAATTACCGGCGGCCTCGCAACCGAGTACTACTTGATTCTACCGGTAATGCCACTCTTCTCCCGGAACCAATAAGTGCCGGTAGTACAGCTGTATGGTGAACGGAATCGAATGGGAATTGGCCATTGTGGAGTAGCTATCCGGGCGGGAATGATCATAAACGCCATTTCCTTGCTCACCACACCTCAAACCATATATAAAACATGACAAGGCTATCCTGGTACTTTCATGGATAACTTACCGCTCATTTTCTCTTTTCCTCCATGCATGCCCCCATTTCCTCGCTTACTCCCGTGACAACAAAGTAAAGACATATCTGGAGCACTTTCTCCATAAATCACGATAGCCCCAGAACAATATGAACCGCCTACAGCATTTCTGTAACTACCTCGACCTGCGACGTCTCGCTATCTTCCTTAAGTTATAAGGACCTCCGAGCTATCAGTAATGTCTCACCGTTGATGAGTTTTGCTGTTTCTTCAATTTTGATTTTTCGCGTTAGCACTCTAATAGGTTCATTATCCTCAGCTATTCTCGCAGGCTGATCTTCGGTAACTCTCAAGCCCGGAATCCCATTATCCTTCCTACCGCTTTGGCCCCGAATGCGCAATGGCAACTAAACAGGCCCCAGATCAGGAACACTCCCCGAGTGGCCATATTTGGTTACTCGCCTATTTTATGTTGATTGGTTTAGTGTCTGTTCGTGTCCGGAGGGACATGGATCGATCTGCGGGATTCTGTCAAGTTTTAAGCTGCGAGAAGCGGGGGTAATACAATTTTGATGCGAGACCGGGGGGAGGTTATCCTGCAGATATGGTAGGGTAGAGCAGTGCATGGCGCAGTTCAATATTATCTGACTGCTGTTGCGAGGTTGGTATTATTGAATAAGCCGGGGTTTTTTGCTTTGTAACGCTTCTTCTTTATTGGTAACGGTATCTCTTGAGCTGTAGAGACATTCCAGTCTGAATTGAAATGAACAGCACTAACCTATTTGAGTAATCGTGATAGGAAAACCCCGTTATCCAATGGAAGTGTAGTGCTCAGAGTACCGCAAAATCTGTTCTGCTCAGCATGGTTACGATGAAAACGACAATGCCCGCGCAGAGTTACTCCCGGTTGCCTGGGTAGGCTAGTCCCATACACTTCAACAGCTTAAGAAATAATGCGTCCGTGCTCAAAACCCCCACCGCGGCAAACAGGCATACAACATCACACCCGCTCACAGAATACAGAAGAAAATGAAGAGCTTGACATTAGATACCCGCGGAATCTAGCTTCACTGGCCACCGCCGCGGCAACTTCGCTCTCCACCAGCATGGCAATTCGCCGGCACTAAACATATACAGTCGGGTTGGGCCTTATGTTGCCAATGAGCTTCTATACTAATGGGATACAGCAAGGATGGTGTCGTAGTGAGATGACCTATAAAAGGAACTTATGGCCGTCAGTTGGCAGCATTGAATTACTAAAAGGTGGCAAAGCGACAGCTTGGAATACACGAACGTGCTTCAAGCTCACTGTCTACTCCCACCAATTTTCCTGAAATGAGCCCGCACACGACGCTCCCGAAAAAGACAAGAACAATGTCAACTTGGCAATAGTTGAGATGAAGAACAAATAATATGACAGAAAGAAGTCTGATCGGAATTCCGAGGAAGAAAGTAGAAATAAAAGGGAAAAAATTGAGAAGATATATAACGAATGACAATATAAAACCGGAAGAAACTCCCCCGCCGAGTTGCCCAATTTCGTGCCATTCCCGGCATTCATGATTCATACCACCTAGATCTATCAATCTCTATATGGGAGGTCGGACTGCCGATATACTTCCTCGCGGCCACAAAATTCTCTTTCGAACCCTAGACTCTTTTAATTTCCCATAAACCCTCACGCTGGCCTTTATACTCCGAGAGGTGAAGACATCTCGGGCTAGGGAGTTGTTGTCGCTCCATGTTAATATCAAATAATCCCTTCACAGCCTAGGACAAGAAGCGAAGCGAACTGCATTTAGTAGCATTCAAAAAATTTATTTATCCTTGTATCGTAGCAAGAGCCGAATCCAAGTCCATGCGAGTCTCAGGTTATGAGCAAGAATTCAAAAGGCGAGTAGAAATATTGTCGCACCCCCGCATGCCTCAGCGTTGAGCGGTGTGACACCGCCAAGAGGTACCCTTACCTTCCGCATCGTTTGCGCAACCAATTTCTAACAACAACGCAGCCTTTTAAGTCCATTTTGTACACCGAATATTCTTTGCAAACTCACGCCGGAGGTTCGGGAAAGTCCCATTGTTAGGCCACACATTCAGTACATACCCGAAAGAGACTTGGCCATGTCATTGGAGAATCTAAAGTCGAATGACGTCTCATGATTCCACAGTGCCCGGGGATCGTTCAATAAACCAGAAATTGAGACTTCCTTTTCTTCTGCAGGGAGTATGTATCTTGTCTTACCGTCTTGGGGTACATTGGAGTACACTACGTGGCAGTGCATATGTGGAATCAGGATTGCTTTCTCGATGCAAAGGGTCTTATGATAGATACCTGCTCTGTCAACTGTTGTTATTGAAGCATAAGTACCAACCCCGTTACCGAATTTCGCCTCCATAATTTCTTTCCAATATACCGCGCACCTCCAAGAGGCCCGACATCAACCGTACCGACCCGCTCCACAGTTTCGAAGGGCTCATAAAGAAACAAACATTCATCCAACATCTTCACACTCTATATGAATATACAACTTTCGCAGCAACTGAAATGATATAAGCTGTTATTTATTCATCTATGGGCATAGATTACCTCCAAATGCCACACCCCCGGTCTTTTATCTCTAACACAGCCAATAGCTACTTTTTGTCTGGTCCATTTTGTTGTAGGTTTCCCCTATCACGTGACCACAGCAACTCCATCCCTCTATGGTCTACTTCTTGCAACCGGAGGTGCTATGCCTAAATTCTGGAACCTAATCACACTTCCTCCCTGCCTGGTACATCCCTAGCTCTCACCTTTTCAGATACGGAGTCTTTCGCACCCATTCATATCTATCATAGGAATAGAAGAGGTGCATTTCCGGTCACCACTCTCGGTCCGATGGAACCAGACGTAGACGGGATCCAGCTCGGCAATCACTGACATAGAGGGTCAAAATGTATTGATGATAGGGCAGGAAATGGGAAAAGCCCCCGTGTATTAGGCAATCTTTGTCACCCAGATTTGAGTTTTTCGCCTCTCGCATTTATAAATAGAGAGAGGATCCATGCTCCTGACTGTTTTGTAAAGTCACAGTGCCACGCCATTTGCCAACCACCCACAAAGGCGAGGATAGAAAGAACAAGATTTCACAACCACGAGGCGAGTCTGTATTATCTCACATTTATTTTCTAGGGGGCTAAAATATTGAAGACAGGCTCGGTAGGTCCAAGAGAAGTCTGTAATATTCGGTCGACCATGTTCAGGTTCGGTAGTAAGCGAGTGCTCAAGCCAAAGTTGATCCATCATCACCATCGCCCGTACCGAGCACACCATCTCCGTAGGGGTATTAGCACAACGGTAAGCTCGGACACCCCATTCGCTACAACTCCTCTAACCTCATAGCTCAGGGATGCAATACCAGCGACGGTGTTCACCGTGACACCAACATTGAATCCTGTTCACCACACACTCCGGGTACCTCTGAGTCTCCCGTTGACTCAGAGCCACATATCGCCCGGAATAAACTTGATCAGTTAGACAACGTAGGCTTGTAAACTACGCAATGCGGTTAAAATTATGCTAACATCTACTTAGGACATGTCTATTATAAGAGTCGGGATGGAGAACCTCAAGGCATGTCAGAACAGGACGAGCACTGAAATGAGTGACATTCGTGAAATGTTGGACACGGGTTTGAAAGATCTCTGCAGCAAGATGGACAAGGATATTCCTGCTATCGATGTCACGGCGCCGGCCCCCGCCGCCAAGGTACAAGCCGATCCGAATCATTTGAACGGGGAGAGGATAGAGCAGGAGCTGGACAAGACGATTGGCGTTCTGATGAACACGTTTATTGCTTCCTTTTTGTGGAGTACCATTCTAATCTATTGCATTCAGTAAAACGTGGGGCGGAAATGGGCCTTGCAAGTTGCGATAGAAACCCGGAGGGTGTGGTCTGGCCCGGGTAAGTATGACGGGATTGTTGATTCGAAAATATGGACTGCTGATTTGGCGAGGCAAGAAATGGCTGCCTAGTATTCCTGATTGTCTTTATTTTTTTTCTATTGTAACAGTGCGGGCAATGCATTTTAGGATATTGTGTTCCGGCATGACCTTGTAGCCAAGGGAGCCTGTTTTTGATTGCACATTAGGTATATGCAGAAAGTCCAATTTGGGTTGCTATATTATTCGATCCAATCATTGTCTGCTTTAACTCAGGCTGAAGGGTGGACTCTCTCACTCTTCGTGTGGGGGAGCCATTTTCGAGTAGAAATAGGTATTTGGTGACATGCGACATGCATCTTATGGTTACCGGGGAGGAAAGGTCGCTTGCCCCGTGTAAACCCTTCCGCTCACCAGAGGAAGACATGGCCTTCGTACTCTACTACCCATGCCTCCATATTTCATCGGCGCGCTTTGCCTTAGGATGTAGAAAGCCTCGATATTAAGCAAGATAGTACAAAATACAGCACAGAACCAACTTTCCCGTAACATCCACCTCTGGAATGGAGGAGGGCGTGATAGAGAATTATATTTGGTAAATCAATGTCCGTGGCTCTTCAGGATTTAGCTTGTCGGTAAACGAGAGCACTTTTGTAATAGGATCTGCTTCACTGCCAACAATAACGCAAACACCCTAGCCCGCTAAGTCTCTCTTTCAGCTTTCATGAAGCCAGTCGTGGTCGGGTCTCACTAGGGAATCGTGGATATATACTATGATTGAATTGAAGTTGTTTTGTCCGGAAATCTATGTTTCATGAGGGATCATTGTGCAGCGGTGCAAACCCTCTTAGGTTTCTCCCAGGCGCAGTGCCTAGAATCTCTAGCGAGACATAAACGCTGGAGCGTTACCGCATACCCGGAATTTTTGTTTAAGCATCAGAACTCAAAAAGGGAGAGTTTCCCAATCTATCGATGGAACGAAATGCAGTAAGAAAGAGATGGTGTGGACCAGGTCTAAGCGCGGCTCCAAGAAAGGAGAAGGCTCCCAGAAAATAAAGAGCGCAAAGGCAGATACCGTAGATAACGAGAACATATAGCGAGCGGAAACCGGAAAAAAATATCCTTTATCAAAGCCTATAAACACCAAAATCGGCGGAGGTCGTGCTTGCACCAATCCTTCGCTCGGTGATTGTGGAGCGGGAATATCTCAGGTAACTAAGAATGAATAATAACGAGAGAAGCTGTAAAACTATCAGAGCAATACCTCCTTATCGGTGTTGAAGCATACTATGGCTGAGCCTTGTGTTTCGACGACCTAAGCAGCAACCTTCGGCGTTTGGAAAACATCTTTTAGTTTTACTTAGTATAGTGCAAACATAGAATGTTTAGAGATGAAACGAATAGGAGTAGATACTGGATATCTACACTGGATTCATGTTAGTAGTTTTTGACGATTAGGGAGTGTGGTGGATGTCTTTTGATCTTGTGATATTTCGGTATTTTTGAAATATCTTGATTCGTTACATAAGCTATGTTTCCTTGATAATAGCGTATATTCTCTCTCACTCAGTTAGTGTTTCGACATACCTAAACACCGCAAACATTACTACAGTTAGAATATGTTTCTTACGTTATTTCATTAATATTTAGTGATAACGATTGGGGATTTACACATTTGTTACATTCTTTGGTTTACCGGATATTTCACCATTTTTACTGTCACGATTCTAATCTGACATAGTAAGTTGCTTTTGTTATGAAATTGATTTATGAGTTTCCTTAGTTACGTAGTTTGATTTATGTAGTTTGTTTTATGATTTACTTTCACGCACATGACAAATACAGAGGCATGTGACTATAGAGGAGGCTATGCAACAAGGTTGACTGCAAGGCAGACTTGTTGGGGTTTTACTTGTTATGATTCACACACGAGACTTATTTAGAGGTCAAGAAGCTGCATAAGGAGGCTATGCAACGAGGCTGTTCGCAAGGCACACTCGTTAGGTTTATGTGATGTTTTATGTGATGTGTCACGCACATGATCTATTCAGAGGTCATGGGGCTGCGCAAGGGGGCTGCGCAAGGCAGACTGGTAAGGCAGACTGCCTACAGTTTGATTTGTAAGCGGGTTGAGGGAAGGACTATATAAGGAGACCCGTGGGGCGAGTTAGTTAGTTTGCATGGCTTTTCCCTCCTTAATACCCCCGGTGTGTTTACTTATTTTCCTTTTGCCTCCGTGGGCAGACCCTCCATTCTTAATCTCTCCTTTACCAATAGCACGGCAGCCCAACTCTTTGAGGAATGGGCTACCCCGCTTCCGTCCACCGGCTCTGACCATGCTCCGATTTGCATTTCTCTCTCCACCCCTTTGTTGCGCCCCCCTGCCCCCACACCAGCCTGGGCCAAGACCGATTGGACTACCCTTGGTGTTGCCCTTAAGTTATTTGTTGTTTCTCCACCTCCCGCCCTCCTGACCTTGTCCTCGGCCACGATCTGGTTCGAATGCAATGTTGACCGCCTCCGCACCACGCTCCTCCTGCACACCCCCATCAACCGCATGTCACCCGCTCTAAACCTTGGTGGTCTCCCCTCCTCTCCTCTCTCAGAATCTCCTTTCACGCAGCTACACGTCAGGCACGCAAGGCCCCTAGCGTGGCCTCCCAGGGTGAGGCCCGAGCGTCCCGCAACGCTTACTTTAAGGCCATCAAGTAGGCTAAGCGAAGGTACTGGGACGATTTCCTCTCCTCCGCAACCCCGAAGACAGTGTGGACAGCCAAACGATTCGCAATGTGACGCCCCCCTGACCGTTTTCCGTCCTTCCCTGACGCTGACACTCCGCTCGCTGTCAACACCGCCCTCCTGACCCACTTTTTCCCCCCTAGAGAATCCTCCTCCCCTCCTACTATCCTGCGCCCCTTCAAGGACCTTGACGTTCTTACTAGAGAAGAGATCTCCAAGGCCCTGGCATCCAGCTCTAGCTCGTCCGCCCCTGGCCCCGACCACATCCCATACTCGGTGTGGAAAAGAGTCCACGGTATCAACCCAAAGATCCTCACCTCTCTCCTGAGCCCCCTCCTACTATACAGATTTCACCCCACATCCCTCAAGCAGGCCAACGGCATTGTACTCGACAAGCCAGGCAAGGACTCCTATGATACACCAGCCTCCTTTCGCATCATAGTCCTCCTCCAAACCCTGTCCAAGATCCTGGAGAGTGTGGTAGCTGTAAGGCTAGCCGCAGTTGCTCGGGCCCTTGGCCTCGTCCACCCTAACCAATGTGGTTCGCTATCTGGCATGGGCACTTTTGACGCCCTTGCTACCCTCTCACATGAGGTCCGACTTTCGCACAGCATGGGCCTCTGTTCCTCCACACTCTTCCATGACGTCAAGGGGGGCTTTGATAACGTCAGCTCGCCTGCCCTGTGTGGCAAGCTTCGGGAAAAGGGCGTTCAACCCTAACTTGTTTCGTCGGTCCGATCCTTCCTGCATGGCCGACATTGCCACCTCGTGTACCAAGATTCTCCTAAAGTCCTCTCGCCAGTCCAGGTCGGCACCCCCTAGGGATCACCTGTCTCCCCTCTTCTTTTCCTAATTTATGTTTCCTCCCTCCACTTCCCGGTCCCCAACGGCATTATCCTCTCTTACGTCGATGACTTCGCTATAACAGTAGCTTCGCCTTCCTACAGGCGCAACGTCCAGAAACTGCAAGCAGTCACGTCATCACTCACATCGAAAGGACGACGCATCGGTGTCGCCTTCTCCCTCCCGAGAACAGAACTAATGCACTGGAGGACGCCCTAGCAGAGGGGGCCTCCATCTCCCCTCCCCGTCTCAGTTGACTCCATCCCCTACAAACCGGCCCAAGTTCTTCGGTGGCTGGGTTACTGACTGGAGCCAGTGACTCCTGCGCTAGACCGAGCCACCTCCTCCCATTTTACCAGGCGCCTCGCCCTGGCTGAGGCAGCCCTCTCTACAATAGACCTCCTCTCCCGTCCAGGCAAAGGGCTCGCCCCGCACCTATGTCACCGACTCGCCTCCTCCCTTGTCCGCCCCATCCTCCTGTACGGTAGCGACCTGCTCTCCCCCAACGCCAAAATGCTCGACAAGATGAGAGCGTTCTGGCACCGGGTGCAGAGGTGGGTTACAAACTGCTTCGCTTCCACCAACACGGCTATTCTCCCCTGTGAGGCCACCCTCCCTCCGATTGACCTCCTGATCAAGCACCTATAGCGGGTAGCGGTGGTCCGCCTCGTCTGCCGGCCACCAGAAATCAACCCGGCTTCCGCCCACCTGGACCACTCCGTTCCGACTACGTTCCCGTTCCGGACACCCGACTCCCTCTGCCTCCCTGGTTCCGTCCAAGGCTGCCACCCTTGGGCAGGCCCCAACTACACCCCACTTAGATGGTTCGCCAAACTGCCCTCCCCACCCAACTGACGTCACCTTCCTGTCGATACAGTCGCCCACCGCGTCCACTTCATTATCGGTGGTCGTAGTGACCCCCTCCCCCCGGCAAACCCTCTCCTCTTGCCCCCCCCTACAGGTTGCCCCGCTTGGGGCCCCAGCTGTCTACGCTTCGCTCAAGGCCCGGTGCCGCGAGGAGCTCCTCGCCTCCTGGCGCCTCCTCTCGCCTCCCCCCCCACATTACCTCTTCGGCCCCACCTGGCGCCCGCACCCCTTTATGAGCCTGGGGCGTTTCCTCTCAGGCCGGCTCCATCAGATGCGCGCCGGCAAAAGCTACTTGGCTGCCCATCCCTCATGGCACGACACCGACCCCTCTCCCCTCTGCCCTTGGTGCGAGGAGGGGGACGAGACGTTCGAGCATGCCCTCCTGTCTTGTTCTGCCAAGTCTGCCGCCCGTGATCGCCACCTCCAGGGGATAACGGATGTTGGACCTGACTCTTCTCTATGGACCTCGATCCCGATGCTTTTGGGCCTCGGTCGATACCTTTCCGCTACCAGGACTGGTTTCCCCCCCGACATGTATGCACAATATGCCCCCCGCCAGCCTAACCTCTCCCCCTCCCCTTCCCTTCCCGCCTCGCCTCAGTTGTCGTTGGCTGGGTCACCAGATGGTCTAAGTGGTGGAAGGTCTCCTGTTTGATTTCATCTACTTGTTGGTATTGTGGGTTTTTGATTTGTTTCCGTTACGATACTAGTTAGTTAGTAGTTTTTCTTTATGAGTACTGTGTAGTCACTGCGTCAGTTATTGGACGCCATCGGAGGAACCGGTTTTGATTATTTCATTTGTTAGTTGTTTGATTTTTGGGTTTTGTATCTGCCATAGCTAGTGCTGCACTCATGTTCTTGTACCTTAACCAAACAATGAATACAGGATATAAAAAAAAAAAAAAAAAGAAAAAAGGGGGAGTTAGTTAGTCAACGACCGTCTCCGCCACACCTGCGGTGATTGAAATCCCAACACCAAGGAATTCTCACCCCTTTTCGCGTCTGGTCCTCCCCCTATGGGGGGGACTAGGCCATCATCTTTTATCTTTTTGCAACTGCTAAACTTCTCTCCTGTTTTCTCTCTTGAGCTCTACCCTCATGAGACCCCTCCTCGCTTCTTTCTGGCGTCTTTCTCGCTGGTTTCCTTTCCTTCCCCGCTTTTGCTTAAGCCTCGCTTAGTATCAGTACGGTCGGGTTCCTCCTTTTTCCCTACAATGTGACGGCTGGGAATACGGTTTGCGGTACGCGATTACATTGGATTCCTTCTTTCTTCCTCTACTCGGTTCGGGTCAGTCCCTCTGCTAGGTCTAGGTTTTATCTCCCTGGTGGGTACGGGTTAGTCCCACGGTCGGGCGTTGGTGGTTGGTTTTCTCAACAGGCTACAGTTGAATTCGCCTCTCTCCTCCTCTGTTGCCTTTCGGTAGTTTCGCCTACTGTGGGCACTGGGGATCAATGGAGACCGCCTAGTTAAGACACGAACACGTTTCCGATAGTTGTTTTGGCATCTGGGTCTACCCCTCCCTCTCCCTTCCTCGGCTCTTTCGGCTGGTATCCTACTACCTCCCTCCTCGGCCGGCATGCTACTGTCACCCTTGTCGGCTAGCACCCTTCTGCTCCCCCAACTGGCACCTTACTGCCCCCCAGGCTGGTACCCTACTACCACCTCTTCGGCTGGCACCCTACTGCCACCCGGCTAGCACCCTACTGCTCCCCCAGCTGGCACCTTACTGCTCCCCCGGCTGGTACCCGACTACCGCCCCTTCGGCCGGCACCCTACTGCTACCCGGCTAGCACCCTACTGCTCCCTCAAGCTTGCACCTTACTGCTGCCTATCTCTGGAGGGCATCAGCCCTGGCCTCCTTCCCTCCGGCTGGTATTGCACTGTCTCCGGTCGGTCGGGTTCCATCCTCGTCAAGCTTCCCCCTCGGTGGGTGTCGTGCCATTAATTGGTGCACCTGGTCCTCTCTTAGTCCTGATCTAGGGTTAGCCTTTTGGCGGCCGGCTGTGCTATGGGCATTGCCCGGTAGGTATGAGTTAGGCTTTCTTTTGTGCCTTCGGGCTGAGATTTCCCAGGGGATTTTTCCTTGGGCTTCCTGCTTTTCCTGTTTTGCGTTTCTTTTGGAGCTTAGTTCGTCTGGGCTGTAGGAGGGGCTTGACCCAGGGCGAGATGTGCGGTTGGCTCCATACCAGAGGTGCTTGGGGCTCTTGGTTTTTGCCTCAGACGGAGGAGGGACGCGCGTGTTTACAGATTTTGTTTTTGCCATAGCTAGCGCTGCATGCAGGTTCTTGTACCTTAAACAACGAATATATGATATAAAAAAACAAAAAAGAAAAAAAAAAAAAAAAAAAAAAAAGGGCGAGTTAGTTAGTCAACGACCATCTCCGCTACACCTCTGGTGATTGAAATCTCAACACCAAGGAATTCTCACCACTTTTCGCGTCTTGTCCTCCCGGTACAGGGGGGACCAGGCCATCATCTTTTATCTTTTTGCAACAGCAAAACTTCTCTCCTGCTTTCTCTCTTGAGGTCTACTCTCATGAGACCCCTCCTTACTCCTTCCAGGCGTCTTCGTCGCTGGTTTCCTCTCCTTCCCCGCTTTTGCTCTAGCCTCGCTTAGCATCAGCACAGTTTGGTTCCTCCTTTTTTCCCTACAACATATGGCTGGGAATACGGTTTGCGGTACGCGATGACATTGGATTCCTTCTTTTTTCCTCTGGTCGGTTCGGGTCAGTCCCTCTACTAGGTCCAGGTTTTATCCCACTGGTGGGTACAGGTTAGTCCCACAGTCGGGAGTTGGTGGTTGGTTTTCTCAACAGGATACGGTTGAATTCGCCTCTCTCCTCCTCTCTTCCCTTTCGGTGGTTTCGTCTACTGTTGGGACTGGGTATTAATGGAGACCGCCTAGTTAAGACACGAACACGTTTCCAATACTAGTTTCGGCATGTAGATCTACCCCTCCCTCTCCCTCCCTTGGCTCATTTGGCTAGTATCCTACTGCCACCCTCCTTGGCCGGCATCTTACTGCCACCCTTTTCGGCTAGCACCCTACTGCTTCCCCAGCTGGTACCTTACTGCCCCCTGGCTGGTACCCTACTACCACCTCTTCGGCCAGCACCCTACTGCCACCCGGCTAGCACCCTACTGCTCCCTTGAGCTTGCACCTTACTGCTACCTCTCTCTGGGTGGCCTCAGCCCTGGCCTCCTTCCCTCCGGTTGGTATTGCACTGTCTCCTGTCGGTCGGGATCCTCCCCTCGTCAAGCTTTCCCACACGGTGGGGGCCGTGCCATTAATCGGTGCACCTGGTCCTCTCTTGGGCCCGATCTAGGGTTAGCTTTTTAGCGGCTGGCTGTGCTATGGGCACTACCCCGTGGATATGATTTAGGCTTTCTTTTGTGCCTTTGGGCCGAGATTTCCGGGGCGATTTTTCCTTGGGCTTCCAGCTTTCCTTGTTTTGGGTTTCTCTGAGAACTGAGTTCGCTTGTGTTGTAAGGATAGGATTGATTCAGGGCGAGATGTGCGGTTGGCTCCATACCAGAGGGGCTTGGGGTTCTTGGTTTTTGCCTCAGACGGAGGAGGGACGCGCGTGTTTACAAGTTTTGTTTTTGCCATAGCTAGCGCTGCATGCAGGTTCTTGTACCTTAAACCATGAATATATGATATAAAAAAAAAAAAAAAAAAAAAGCGCGAGTTAGTTAGTTCTTCACGCAACCATCTAAGTTATTTTCCTACTTATTGTTTTAAGAAACGAATTTACTTTATTCTATCTACCTCATGACAGTTACACGAACTTAGTAGAAGAGGAACACTTCTATGACTACTAAGTTTAACAAGAGCAAAGATAGTAGTATGAATGTACACTATATGTATTAAGATATAGTATCAAAGATACTATAAGAGAAGTATCGTTGCCTGTTGTGTGTATTGACATAGGAACAGGACCCCTTAACATTTACGTATTTTCTCGGACTTTACCGCCGTCATTATTTCTTTCAGACTTACTGTAATTTCCCTCATATCCTCTGTGATTCACACATGTTTTACAGGAATATCTTGGCAGATTCTCAGCGTCAAACACGTTCGCCCTTATGTTTTTCCTGCTTATGTTACTGTTTTACACGGCCGCACTTATGTTTCTCCCTATAATATTTCTCTGTTATACAGGGGTTTACGCAGAGGATGCAAACCTGTATAAATAGATGCTACCGCTTGCTTCCTTTACAAGAGAATTAAGGACAAGAATCTCTACCAATCTGCCTTCAAACCTCTTACCTCTTCGCTAGAATCGCGCCCGTAATATACTCTTAATATTACGTCCGTCTAATCTATATTGCTATTAAGATCGTACCGTTCACAAATTCCAATAGGTATTCTTTGCATTCACGGGCACATGTGTTTTTCGCCGACCCTCCCTCTCTATAAAGACCGCTTACTTTGTCTTTCATTTCGCTCATCATTCTCATATTAATATGCGCCTTTCCGTTCTCTAAGACTCTATCAATCAATCCACTCTTTTGTTAGTCTCGCATTGTTGCTCCTCGATAGAAGTGAATATACCGGTAACTCGATCTTTACCCTATATACTTCACAATCGGCTCCGTCCTAACCCCGTATCCACTGCCGAAATTCGGCCGTTTTCAAGGGCCAATCCTTGACACCGTCCAACCGCTCTTTGCACGCGCCCTGATGTCAGTTATTTGGCTCTAGTGGAGGTGGCCAACGTATGATCTGCTCATCCTAGTGGGGCTTGTAGACGGTGTTGCTGAAGATACCTATTATGTAACCGCAATCGGCATTGCCATCGCCGGTCCTTGCGTGTGCAGTCTGGGCCAGGATATTCGGTCAGAAGCGTAGGCTGGATGTAGAAATGGCAGAATAATTTGCAGGGTTATGAGAGGAATATAGACTTCTGCGAAGGCAGCTGAAGAAAGCGACACTAAATATCTTATCCAATAATCTGTGGGGAGTAGCTGACTATTAGGTTGCGTGACATGTCTCAAGAGCAGTCAGTGATCCCAAGCGGCCAGTCCGTCCGGATTTGGCTGCGGCCGGACTGGCCCAGGTTTTTTTATCGATGGCCTGGCCGGACTGCGGGAAACCGGCTTTTCAAAACCAAAGCCCGGCCCGGCCTGGGCATCTGACGGCTTTGGCCGGGGTTGCGCCAAGACTCGACCCGGCGGTTGCCAGGGCGCCGCCAGGCTTTGGCGGCCGCCCAGAATTTGGACCGGACTGGCCCAGGCTTTTTAAAACCACGGCCGGACTGGCCGGACTCCCGGCCCACAGTCTGGACCATGGTCTGGACTGACCGCTTGGGATCACTGCCCCCATCACGGTCTTCCCTTTTCCCATCTCCGGTATACCTCTCTCTACTTCCGGCTCATTGTTCCCCAACTCCGGTGAACTCCCGGCATAGCTTTCCGTGAATGAAACTAAAATCACAGCCCTTGTCTGTCCAGAGGTATGTAACAACCATAACTGTGCATCATCCAACAAGGCTTCAAATCTATCACTCCATCCAGCCTCACATACAACTGTTGGAAAATCTGTACCAGGAAGCTCCCGTAGGCATCGGGAATCTTCACAAAAATCTCCGCTGAAACCTGTAAAGCCTAGATACCATTAGATATATAATATTAAGAAGAGTGATTAGATAACATACTCATTCCGGAACTAACCCTTACTAAACCTCTTGGCTCCTTTGCCCCGAACTGCTCAAACAGGGATCCAAGAATGCTCTCAGTGAAAAACTGGGCCAGTGCCTCATGGGTGGGAAGAGGGGAACATTTAATAATAAACGATTGATTGAGGAAGTTGAATTCTTGCCGGATCTTCTTGTTTTCCATTACTCCGGGATGCTTCCTCTCCCATTTGCTCACTTTCTCCGAGGAAATTCCGTTCAAGTTTAGCTGGCCCTCAATTATATCTTGAAGCCTAAAGATTTCTTCCATGCTTAGGACACTCAAAGGGCGTGGTTGCCCCACCAAACACCCGAGATACTCCGAGGACCGGGTCAGTTCAGAGAGTTTATTATCGTCCATAGGTTCTTTTGCTCGGTGATGAATTGGCATAGGAGGAGATTTTGTGATTGATAGTTTTGGAGGTGGAGGTTTGGTTTCTGGGGTGGGTCGCTTCCCAAGCAATTTCGGTGGAACACTCTGGCTGATTGCAGAAGCATGACGGGTTCTGTAAATAGACCCACCACCTTTTAGGGGACGGCCTGACCGGACTGTGGGAAAGCGGCTTTCCAGAAAAAAAGCCTGGCTTGGCCTGGGCATCTGATGGCTTTACCTGGGCATCTGGCAGCTTGGACCCCTACTGCCAAGCCTCACAGCCGGGCGGTTGCCTGGGTGCCTGCAGGTTTTGACGGCCGGACAAAATTCAAGCCGGACTGACCCAGGCTCTTCAAAAGCTTGGCCGGACTGGCCGGACTGCCGACCTGCAGGCAAAACCATAGGTCGGCCTGGCCGCTTGGGATCACTGAGAGCAGTAGCTCTGAGTGATTCTATTATACGTTAGTATTGTAATGGGTTTCTATATCAGGAATATCGCGAGCATTCTGTCGTAAATCTCATATAGAGCGGGTCAGTGATTTTTCGTGGTGAATGAGGGATCGGGCTGGATGGAGCTTTACTGTTTCGGAATAATAGGAGCATAGGATTTACTCCTGCAACTATATGTTCTGTGGATTTACTGTTGCTCGTGCCCTTGCGTTCCTTCTGATATCTTCTGGGTTTACGCCTGCACTCTCCCCGCTATATCATGTTGCAGCTGAGCCGTTGGAGTCTAAATGCGGGTGGTGTCTAGGTTGTATTCCGGGCTGAGGGGTACGGTATGGTGGGGTGAGGAGACATCAGAGGGGTTACGGGGGATGAGGTTTAGATGCTATACCGACTCGGTAGAAGTGTTCGTGATCGGAGATCTCCATCATCGCGCAATTGAGGATCTACTGGTGGAGAGGCCCGTTCCTTGGGATTTCGAGGTTGGGTCGCCGGCGATCAACCTGCAAAAAAAAAAAAAACCGAGATCGATGAACTAATCTGAACGGTAAAGCAGAGATATCAACGTAAATAACAGGAACAATGCTACCATAGCTAACCGGGCCATGTTCTGGTCCCTCAGAAGATCTTCGAGTGAAGGGAGTGAGTGGTGGTAAGTCTATGTGGTTGCAGGAATGTTGTCGCTGGTTTCTTTTACTCAAGAGGTATTGTTATTTACGGAGAAAGGTTCTCCAGACGTTTCTTCCTTTACTGACACGGGAGTATGGTCATGCATGGAGGAAAAGAAATATGGGTGGCAATCTATCTATGGGGGGGTCGGGAACGTATGAGGGTCTCACACCGCCGATTCACCATGGTTCGAAGAGGCGATTCGTAATTCATGAACCACTATCGGGAAACATGAGCTGCAAACTAGTACCGGCTCTGGAGGCGATACGAAGAATATTTTGGCAGTTCAGAGGGCGGTCGTGCACTGTTGACTTGCGCACAGAAGGAATAGTCGCCAGCCACTGGTGCGAAAATCTTACACGGAGTATGCGTAAAAAAGGTTTCTCAAAACAAGGAATTTGAAATGAGTAGCAAACCGTTAACCTTGACTATCGTAGGAGGTCTCTTACCGTACTGCGCTGAACCAGCTAGAACAGCATTATACATCCCTGACCTGAACCACGCGTGCGAGACCCACATGCGCTACTTTTATAATGTTTAAATAGTGAAATAAAACAACGAAACAAAGGGACGGTTAGTAACACAATAGAAATCTCTGATTGCCAGCGCATGGCGCCGGGAAAGGGGGGGTTCTCTCGTTCAACTCTCACTTACCCACACACTCGCTCAATACACCTAGCTAAACGGCAAGGACAGGAGTGTATATCAACAGCGACAAAGGAACTATCCTATCTTTCCACCAATTACCCATACACGCCCACGCTCATCTACACAAGTCTCCCCTGTCTCTGTGTACTCCCTTCCTAGCAAAAGAAGGATAAGTTTTATAAAGACTCCCATGGCGCCTAGCCTCCACTCCACTCCTTTTGTTGAAAGTCGTTGGAAACCGCCGATACCGATCGACCAGCCCCGAACCGGTTCGACATGCATAGGAGTTGTTCGATATGCCTAGACACTATTCGACATGATTAGAAGCCGGTCGACATGCTTAGAGCCAGCTTGTACTTGCAGGGGTGCTCATTCCATTGCCTTTTCGTTCAAGTTTGTTCCGATGATAGTTTCGGTGATGTGCTTTTGAGAGGAGCATCAATGGAAGCGAAATACCACTCCGGCTGAAAGAGAACAGGAGAATCCAGGAAACTTCGCGGAGGTGGGGTGGCGAACTGTGGGAGTCTTTGTGGTGTTTATCTCCTTTTGCCAGCATGGGTGTTTGTGGAGGAGTGGGGGACTCATTTGAACAAGTGTAGATCCTGGTTGATCGGTCTGGTGGAATTGGTCTGGTGGAGTTAGAGGGATACTTTGTTCCAGTTCGCTGGTATGATCCTGCCTTTACCATTCTTGTTCGTTGTTGTTTGGCCTTGTGCAGACGAGAGAGTTGTTCAGTGTGTCGAACAGAGAACCCCCCACTCTTCCCCTTGAGTCGTGTGCTGTCAGCTAAACTTATGGACGGGAATGTTGGTTGGGGGTATGTCGGGAACACAGGAAAGCAAGGAAAATATACTTCAGTACTCGGTACAGGCTCGAAGACACAGAGTGACGTTAGATGTTAATTATTGTTCCTAGACATGTTTTGTAGACCCTCAGCGAGGCGCGGCATGGCTTGGCTTGCTACTGTGGTTAAAATCAAGGAGCTTGTGCAGCCAAGTTTCACCGCGCCTCGCTGAGGGTTCCCGCCGTCTATGTCTTAAACCGACATACCTTCCGAGTCGACATATCCCCCCCCCACGAGTTTAGACTTTCTTCAACTTTACGAACAGTTACCTTAGCTTCGCCATCTCACCGGTTTGAGAGTCGTTCGCCACACCTGTTTCACTGTAGCCACCTCGCCATAGTTTTGTCTTTCAATCGTTTTTTGATCATTGTACACATAATTCGCCGTTTGTCGATTCTCGTCAGGGTTCTCTTGACTTCGCTAGGTGCAAAGTTGCGGCGTTTTATCGTGGTTTCGCCGGTCTGAGAGTCATCGTTGTTTAAATAGTTTAACTCTTCTGTACTGTTTCCGATGGGAACATAACTTGCTTCCGGTAGATATATCATTTCCTCGCACGGATGCATTGATGTAAAGTGCCACTTCGAAACATTTATCTGAACGATAAAACATTTTTCCTGAGCGTGCGAGCAGCCTCCACAATCTCCGACGAGTAGAAGGAGCATAACAGAGACAATGAACAACAATGAAGGATGCTACCGAAAGGAGAAATTATACATGTTCTCTCTCCTAGAAATGTCTTCAAGGGTGGAAATGTTCTGTTTTTTTGGTGTAGCAAAAACAACCATATTCAGTGTGTGAAATGAACTTAAATAAATCGGATGCCAGGCACCGACTACCATATTGGGGGGAAGTGCGCTTATGATAATAGTGATGGGGGGCTGTGGTTGGCGGTGGGGGAAATGATTGGCGCCGAGCGCAGAAGAAATGATAGTAGCCGGTGGGGAGGACGAGACCGAGGATTGGTGGGGAAATTCTTTTTATGATATCATACCTTGCAAAACAGCCTTGGCACGGCTGCTCAAGTAGCTTAAATTTGCTCTCGGTCGGGAACGAGAGTAAGTGATGGCCTCGGATGGATAGAGTACCGTATCATTGACTCTACTCAGAGCTTGACTCAAGACCTCCACCCCCTCTACAGGAGTCTTTATAAAGATGTGAAAACCAGTCGCTATAGGTAGGGGTGGGAAATCGGATAACGTTCGAGATTCCACCGCATCGTTTCGGGGCACTCTCCTTACCCCCCTGTCGGGCTCTAGAGAACCCTGACCCTAGCCTTATGCTGACTCATCAGATGCGGCTGATGTCGTTCCTTGATCAACGCCTAACAACCGCACTCTTCCTCTCAGAGCCTAGCTCGCGACCTCACTTGCAACAGCAACACCTCCAAGAACCCCTCCCGGCGCCCTCTCAAGCGCATTTCCACCCCCACCGACATATTACACTCACTTCACCGAGGAAAACCTCACGGCACTGAAATCCCACCGCCTGGATGACGGTACACTCCCACCCGATGACACCCTCACGGTTACCTGGTCCCCCCCCACCCCCGGCCGGATCTTACCGCGCTTTCCGCGAGGAATAGATGGTTCCCGAGCGGTACCCTTCCCTGGAGGAGGCTGGTATTCGACAATTGTGTCCGCCAACAAGCATGGCTGCGGTAGCAGCAGCCAACGGCGGCGGGGGAGGAGGAGCGGACAAAGGCAAGGAACTCAGAGTCGATAGGACGATCGAGCTTCGGAGGCTGAGCAAATCCTTGCTGTTAAATTATATGGAATTGGTGGGGGTATGGGGATGCCACTGGAGCAGGTTTGTCCCCCCCCCCTCCTTCTTTGAGGATTGCGAAGCTAATTTGTTTCTTGCTGCTCAGTTCCATGAAACTGCAGACTTAGAAACAATCCTCTTCAACATACACCACCTCATCAACGAATACCGCCTCCACCAAGCACGCGAAACGCTATGCTTGCCCATGGAAGAGCAGCTATAACGTATCCACCGCGAGAAAGAGGAGAGTAGGAAGGCCGTCGCTAACGTCGAGGGTATACCCGCTGGATTGGAGCTGGTTGCGAAGCGGGCGGATGCGGTTTGTGGTGGGGATGGACTGGGTGCGGGGAAGGAGAAGAGGGTCGACGATGGGGTTGCTAAAGCTAGAGTTAGGAATATGGAGGTTTGGAAGGCGCTTGTTGGTATGGGGGGTTGATGTTTGGTATCACTTGTGGTGTGATGATATGAAGTCTGATCTATTTTTGGCGTTTTGGCTTCTGTTTTTTCTTCTACTTTTGCTTTGTGTTGCTATGGGGGAGTGGGGCGTTTGGAATCAACTTTTATTTCCCTTTGCTTGATACTACTTGATAGCGACGGGCGCAGCTATTATGCGCTCTTCTTGACGAGATTAAGCTATTACCGACTATGCATAATATACATACAATATCACAGCTCACCGGCCACTTATCATATTCCGGGGACCTTCTATCTAACCTCGAAAGCTCGAAATTGTACTAGTACAAAAAAAACGAAGCGCCCATTCCTCTCCGTAGGAAACAATTTCCCCCTTTTTTTCGACAAACCTAAACATTCAACTGACTAACCTCTCCACTCAGCGCTCCGGTCCACGGCTCCAGCGCCACTTTAACCTCCTTCTCGACAAACTTTACCGTCTGCTCGGGCGCCCTATCGACAAGGGCCCTGAGATCCATCAGGATGTCAATCTCACCCCAAATGGGTTAAAAAAACTTATCCTTCTTGATCCGCTCGATGAGGTCATTATCTTTACCCTCCTGCTTGACGACGGCAGAAGCCTGATGGGAGAGGACTCTGATGGCCTCGTGGGTGTCTTGACACGAAGCACCGAGGGCGACCATGCGCATGATGAAGTTCTCCGTCGCCATGAACGGGAGTTCCTCCCTGATTCGACGGGCGATGACGGCGGGGTAGACTACCAGTCCGCTAACGACGTTATTGAGGATGCGCAGGAGGACGTCGGTTGTTAGGAAGGCGTGGGGAATGTCGATCCTACGGATAGCGCTGTCGTCCAGAGTCCTCTCGAACCACTGCTGGGAGTAGGTATCCAAGGCGTCCTTGCACAGGTTCGCTAAATGTCGGCCGAGGGAGCACATCCTCTCGCTGCGCATGGGATTGCGCTTGTATGCCATCGCCGACGAGCCGATTTGGTCCTTCTCGAAAGGTTCTTCCATTTCCTTCGTTGCCGCCAGGTGCCTGATGTCCCCGCCGATGCGTTGGCACGTCGCGCCGAAGGAGCTCATGGCGTAGATGACGTCCGCATCCACCTTGCGCGAATAGGTCTGTGAGGTGATCGGGTATGCGTATTCAAAGCCGGCGAGCTGGGTGACCAGTCTGTCCAATTCTTCGACTCTGTCGTGGTCTCCGTTGAAGATTGCCAGGAAGGAGGCTTGTGTCCTAGTCGTGCCTTTCACGCCGCGGAAGCCGAGATCGGAGCGTGCACGGGTTAGGTTGCGAGGGTCCCAGAGGAGGTCTTGGATCCAGAGGCGGGCCCGCTTCCCGACTGTTGTGAGCTGCGCCGGTTGGTAGTGGGTGTAACCCAGTGCCGGCAAGTCTTTGTGCTCTAGAGCGAAATTTGAGAGTTTGCAGATCACGTTGGCGAGTTTGGGGAGGACTATGTCGAGACCCTGACGGAGGAAGAGGAGGTCGGCATTGTCGGTGCATTAACAACTAGTCGCTGATAATTCCCCTACGTATCAACAGCAGTATCAATCAATTGAGGCAGCAATATCAGAGAACATACCACCCCAATGGATAATCCCCGCCGCTGCCGGGGCGACCTGTCCAAACGCATGTACATGCGCCATAACGTCATGCCGTCACCGCTTCTCCTCCTCCGCAGCGACTTTGAAATCCTCGTCAGTGAGATCGAGGTGTGCTTCCATCTGGGCAATAGCCTCGTCAGAGATGGGTAGTCCCAATTGATTTTCCGCCTTCGCTAGCCACACCAAGAGCTGACGCCAGGTGCGGAAACGTGTCTTGTTGGAAAAGAGCTGGGCCATCTCCTCCGAGGCATAGCGGGATGCCAATGGCGTTTGGTAGATGTCGATGTTGGACATTGCGCTGGTGATTGAGTTCTGGTTGGTGGTTAGTTGGTGCGGATGGGGTGGGGGAATGTTCGATGTAGAAGAGCGCTTCTGGTATGAGAAAACGATAGCTCGCTTCGCCTCTCGGTCCCGGAGATTATCCGACAAATATGAAATAGAGACACTCGCTCGATCGGCGGTGACTGCATGCCTTTGGCGTCGCTTTGAGTGGATTAGGGCAGAATACAGGATAATCTAGCGCTTCTAGCGGATCAGGATTTCACCTCCGCTACCGCGAGTTTCACCCACCGTTCGCGAATACCTGCAATCGGAGCACAGGTATATACGAACACCAACCCCAAGACGCTACGGTGCCTTTTAAGAGTTTCTCTAATTTCTGGAATCACGCACGGTGATCATTGACATATCATACCCGGGTGCTGATCTCCGACCCTGACCTTGAGGAGCTAGGAGACACCCCACCGATCGGTTATCATTCATACTAGTAGCGAACTGGTTGGGATATGTGACCTTAAAAATTTCCGCACAAATATACTCGAGTATAATGACTTCGTGTCCGATCTAACCAGATCATCATTCCATCATCCTCACTGGTGGCATGACACATGTGAATGAAAATAGAAACCAAAAAAATCTCACCGACCATGGCCAAAGTGGTATTTCAAATGCAAGTATGTCGTAAACAAAAGCTTAATAAAGGGAAACCAAAAAGAGACACTACAGCGCCGCATTTCACCCTTTCCACAGCCGCCGAGCACAAGTGTTCTTGAAACGGGTCTCGCCTTCCTAAGCTAGTACTCAAAAGTCCTCAATTCGTCAAATTGATTGTCATTTTTCGTTTTCTCCTAAACTGCGGCGACCGAATGGAAAAATTGGGAAAGGGCGAAACGAAACGGCGATTAGTAAAGAAACAGAACCAAGACTTCGGATCACCAGCGCACGGCTTTGGCAAAGTTGGGAAGCTCTTCCTTATTCAATCTTCTCGTTCTCTCGCTCTACCGCACGATGCAATTAATTAACTAAATTAAACGGTAGATAGAGAGGACTGTATATGAATCGCGAGAAAGACATCCTCCTACCGTTGCATATATCACCACACATCCATTCCAGCCCTCGCAAGTCCCTCTATCCTCTGCTTACCCCACGCTAACCGAAGAAAAACATGCTCCATAAAGGCTCTCACCGTTCGTGGGCCCCACTCCGTCCCTTTGACGCTCCTTCACCCAGACCTCCCGCAGATACACGACTTCCATTAAAGGATGCGCTACCCCATAGCACATGTCCGAAATCTTTATTCGAACAAGCGAAACAATATCCTGAGCGTCCCGAGCAGCATCCATGGTTTCCAGGATCTGCCCCATTCCGTAATAGATCCAGCGTCCTAGTCGATTAATCTACGTTTAATCCGCACCCTTTCTCTCAGTTGGGAATAATGGATCAGAAAAGGTTTGCTTCGGAAAAATGATCTCCGAAGGTAGCGGGAGGAGGCGTGACTGCCGCGGAGTTTGGTAATTTTGGTGTTTTGCCTCTCGCATATTGCACTGCTTGCTCCAAATGCTAGGCCGCCTTGGATAATGGTTGAATATCTCGTGGCCCAGTCATGTGAGCGTAATAAAATTTCTCTTCGCGGCCATATAGCTCTTCTTTTGGGGCCCTTGACAAATATTACCAGTAGCGCAGATGTATAGTGAGCGGAATCGAATGGGAATTGAGCAGTATGGGGTAGCTATAGGCAATACACCACTGCTATAAACTTCCTTCCGTTGTTCGGTACTCTCTAAAGAAACTGTGAAGACAGGAGTATATATAAAACATGACAAAGCAATCCTGATTCTTCAATAACTACAGTTTGTATATCCCTTCCCCAATGCACGTCCCAATTTCCTCGCCTACTCCCCTGACAGCGGGGGTAAGGCAGGTCGAGGGAACCGTCCGCGTAGACCACAAGACTTTCAGAACAAAAGGAACCGCCGACAACATCCATGCCCCCACCATGACTGCACACGACTCACGATCTTCCTTCCACTCCAAAACCTTCCAAGCGACTAGCAACATAGGAGAACTAGCGAGAATTGTTCCCCCGAATCCCTACTTATTTTATTTAATTTTACGCTTTTCCACTTTGCCCCCGTAATAATCTCATCAGCCTCCGTTGTTGTCGTCGCAGGCTGATTACTCAGCCACTCTCAACCCCGAAATCCTGCTACCCTCCCCACTGCACAAGCCGCCTATTGCGCAATCGCAAGGTTTCAGATCAGAAAAACTCCCGTCAAGTCGCTGTGGTGGCTAAACCATTCCCGTTCCCCGCACCTGCCCCGGTATCCCGCAACTATACCATACTATACCCCCCGGCCTGGAATACAATTCGGAGACCATCTCTATGTAAATTGCAGCTATCACATGGGACATGGGAGCATGAATTAAGCAATAACGATAAACTCAAAAAAACAGATAATTGGTTGTGTAAATCTGAGGCGTTTGTTATTCCAAAACAGTACAACCCTACCCCGCCTGGTCCCCAGTTCAGCGCAAGTTCTCAAAGGTATGAGGAATTTGCAGCGAAAAACTCCCGAGGTTCATGACATCGAAACACATTACAATGCTAACTTGTGGTCACTTGGCTGCAGTGATTATGCGATACATCAGACCTTAGCCATCTACTCTCCCCAAAAGATTAGATATTAGCTATCACAGAATAAGCCACCACTCCCACTTCAAGCCGCACTCATAAGAAATTTATAGTCTCCCCGAAACTCCAACGAATTATTGCACCAATTCAACATTCAACCTACACTTTGACAGAACACCATGGCCCAGACTACACATGTCAAGATCGGTGACAGCAGCGCCGACTCCGGCAACGTAATAGATAGCTCCAACGTCTACAAGTCCGACGAGGATGCACAGATTATGCGCTGGCTCACTCCACTAGAGCCAAATAACAGACATGAAGGCGCGCGGTTAGCCGGATCCGGAACTAGTCTTTCGGACCGTTAGCAATTTTTCGCTTCCCTCAAAGGACCATCAATTTATCATACCTAAGGTGGGTCTTGCCCACTCCGCGATCCCAGTTGCAGAACAAGACAGCCTTATCGGCACCACCCCCACCCCCACCCCCCTCTCCACTCCCGAGATTCGCCTGTTTCCAAAAGCCGATCCGTGACACCGTAAAAACCGGTCCTTGAGAACGCCGTCATGTCTGTTATTTGGCTCTAGTGGGGGGAGCCTGCGCATAATCCGTGCATTCTCGTCGGGCTTGTCGAGGGTTGTTGTTGAAAACTACCTATTATGTTGCCGCAATCAGCGTTGTCATCGCCGGTCCTGACATGTGTAATCTGGGCCATGATGTTCTGTCGAAAGTGGAGGTTGGAAGTAGGAATGGTATAATTTGTGGGGGTATCGGAGGAGTTTATATAAATTTCGGTTGGCACGGCTGA
This sequence comes from Tuber indicum, assembly GCA_006112555.1. NCBI lineage: Eukaryota > Fungi > Ascomycota > Pezizomycetes > Pezizales > Tuberaceae > Tuber > Tuber indicum. The sequence goes on from VBSK01000383.1 coordinate 1,267,785, forward strand.
AGAAAGCGGGGTGATGGGGCTGGTTGTGTCACTCATACATAATATCCAACCAATCATTTGCCGAGGGTCGATGACTCATATATGACATGGAAGGGTACCTTGGTGGGGCCCGCAATTTGGTGAGGCAACAAAATATCCGCTACCCGAGGTATTATTGGCAAAGGTGAGGGAGTATTATTGTAAACAAAGCCTGTGTCCCCCCGCCCCGTGGAAAATGAAGAAACCCTACCGTACTCGAGTAGCGGTAAGTCCCTATGGGACTAACCGCACATTCTAGGCTGAGAAAGACAACACTAAAACTGGTTAAAAAGGCGGCAAAGAAGATATCTAACTAGGGATGGGCAGGAAGTAGCAAGGACATCATTGAGGTGCGGTAGACCCCGTCGGCAAAAGAAAGGGAGAGAGAAAAAACACGGAGGGAGCCATGTGGTGGGCCCGAAGGCCAAAGGAGAAGCGGCTAACACAGGCTCGGAGGGAAGCCTGTTTGAAATGCATTTGAGCGACGTATGATACAGCCAGTTACAGAGAGTAGTGCGTTGTTTCGGTACTAGTACAAGTATGATACCGGGAATCTCCTGAATAGTATTATTTTGTGGTGAACGAGGGCCGGGGTTGGGTGGCGTTGTAACGTACCGTATCATACTGTACGAAGGGGGTAGGGGAAAGTCTGGCGAACGTGGCGGTGCTGCGTCCGTAGCAACTTTTCTATTACCACCACCAAATGCACCGCCACGTTCGCCAGACTTTCCCCTACCCCCTTCGTACTTTACTCTTCCGCACCAACGCGTACTGTACAGTACGGTACTGTACCCCGCCACCATACCTGGATGTTCCGCCCCCACCTGATTGCATATGCGCTTGTGTTCCCTCTAATATCTACGGTAGTAGATTTGCATTTCCAGTTTCCCGGCTATATTTTCCGCCGGGCGAGCTGTTCGAGCGTAAATGCTGATAGGTTCAGAGTTGTATGCCAGGTTGCAGGGTGTCGTATGGTGGATTAGATACCCCAGCGACTCGGCAGAAGTGTTCGTGATCTGGGATCTCGGTGATCGCGCTATACAGGAGCAGCTGAGGGGGAGGACGGTGCGATTTCGAAGTTGAGAGATGTCGGCGACCGACTAGCGAGAGAAACCAAGATTAGGAAGGAGTATAATAACAAGAATAGAATAATTTAAACTGGATCACTTTTGAACCGGTAAAACTACAAAAACGGAGGCTATATTTTTCGACAGGCGGAACAGCGAAAAAAGAGGAACAAGCGACGAAATGGCTACGACGAATAGACGACGAAGGGGTGAAGAACTAAGACGGGGAAACGGCAACTATTAGCAAGGCAAAGAAAAACAACAAATCATCAACATACGACGTTTCGGAGAAGGGTTGAGAAAATCTCTATATTCAACCCGACACATCTACTGATTCTGGTCCTTGTCTCCTCTCAATACAAAACCCTCTCACTACTCTAACTGCGCAAACCCACAGTTGATCATTACCCCCTCGTCAATCATCCTTATTTTCAACACGTGATGTCGGGAATGGTGGTTGAGTGACCGTACTTGGAGGCTACGGTAGTACGGGTATATGTGAGTATGCGGAGACGTATGCAGTGAAAATTTCTCACCCCTATGTTTCTATTCCTGTGAGACAACCTTCTTCACTCCATTCCTGTATGCAACTCTCTTACTTCTCTTCCTGCCATCCATGTCATCTCTCATCTATGTTCTTGTCCTTGTCTCCTCTCAATACAAAGTTCTATCAATTCCTTTCGAGCCACTCCCTTCCACTGCGCAAACCCCCAATCTCGATCATTGCCTTTCCATCAACTATCCTCGCCAATCTCAATCAATTCCAACGGGTACTGACATTAGCTAAACGAGTAATAATACATGACCCTTCGTGATCCATAGCCAACACCCGCCCCCACCCCAGTATTATATTATCATACAATTATTATTTTTTCGTTTCTTTAATGCGGGGGGAACCTGCTTACCGCGGCCCCGATATGGTCCGTCCCATATCCTATCTCTCAGCCTTAAATTAACGCCTCTTGAAGCCTGGATGGCAAACAGGTATCTTAAATTCTATTGAACCATCCGCTCTATTCCCCCTCAATCCTACAGCACTACTTCCACAGCCACGACAATTGAAGCCTCTGGAGACCGCACAGCATTCTGTTTAGAAGAAGTTCTGCTCTTGGACCACCTCTCCGTATCCTACAAATTTCTGTTCTTAAACCACCTTCTCAGCGCAATATACCCCCCAAAAGAGAACGTAGTTAAGAGAACACGCTCGCCCCAACGCACCACGACCCATTCCTTGTTTTGTGACATAAGTAATCCATGCATCCCTCCACACATCTCACAAACCCTTTCCTATGCAAGAGAAGATAGACTATACGTGGACAGCCACGCGAATAAAAACATTTGAATTTTATGATAAGGTGTCTAGATACAAGAACCCTAATAACACGATTTTGACAATTTGCCCTTTTTCGCCCTATTTCTTTTCCTTTTGAAGAGATTAAAAGACGACCTTCTCAATACACTCAATCCCATGAGCATCCTTGAGTTCCTTCCTCAGAGGATCACAGAGTTTTTCTGTGACCGGAGCGAGAATTCCTTTATCCGAGATAGTCCCGCGGAGCACCAACCTGGCGGCCACAGCACAAGGGATACCAACTAGGCGTGCCATTGAGGTATATCCTACCCTATCTCCATATTCTATAAGGGTAGATGTACGGGTTTCCTAGTGATCCAAGGTATTATTAGTGTTACAGGAACTCGAGCTTTGTAGGTGTAAAACTACCTTAGAGCCATCAGCGGATTCAATATCAAATTTGTGTTGCAACATAACCATATCACGCTCCCCTGGTCCATACTGCATCTTATCCTCCAGAGTGGCGCACAGGGTGTCTAATGGGTTACCCCTTGGTATGATCTTAACATCACTGAACATACCCAGCCACCTCATTCCATTGACGATACGCTCTTTCTCCTCATTGTCCCCGAATTTGGACTTCGAAGAAATGGCCCAAATGAGGTCCTCTTCCTGCTCGGAGGATGACCCAAGGATCTTTGCTAGAGCGGTCTTCCACGGAAGTGGGGTATCGGAAGGTTTAAGGAAGGCAAGAGGCTCGTCAGAGAGGAATCCAGTGTCGACGAGAGTACGGACAAATTCAGGGAATCCCTGGTAGCGGAGAGTACCACGAATGACAGTTTGTGCCTCGGGAATGGCATACAGTTCCTTGTACACGGTGGAATCGCGGTTAGGATACGCAACGAATGCAAAGCCTGGATAGATGAGGTATGGTTTCGCAGTCTCCATGAGCCGGGTTCCATCAATTTCCTCTACCTGAAAACGCGCGAATTAGCTCAATTCTAGAAATAAGTTAACGCCACGAGAAGACCAAGAGGATTTGTAACCAAGAGGATTCCCCGAGGCCTCGGGGGCCGGAAGCCCACCACAGTAAGAAAGGAAGCTCAAGATCTTGCCACCCTTGGAATGAACATCCTTGATGGTCTTGACAGCGTACAGATGGTCGATACCAGGGTCGAGACCAATCTCATTCATGACTGTGATACCGGCATCCTTGGCCCCCTGGTTAAGCTCCATCATAGCCGGGCTCACATAAGAAGTAGTGACAACATTCTTCCTTTCCTTAATAGCAGCTTTAATAACCTGAGGGTGGTAGACATAAGGAACTAAACTTAAGAATCTATTAGCACATGCGAACCAAAGATCCCTGAGCGAACACACCTGATGACAAGATCGTGCTTTGCAACTTCGGCCTCCAGGGCGTCGGTATTATTAACGTCGAGAGAGATCGCAGATGCGTGTTTGACACCATTGGCCAGTTCCTCGGCGGCCTTGATATGACGACAGGCTTCTCACTCATTGTTAGCATATGTACACATATATCCCGAGTCAACTGGGCAAGGCTTTCCAGATACTTGCCGACAGTGACAACGACGCCAGAGTCCGATAAGTCACCAAGACACGGCCCCGCGACGAAACCGCTACCAAGAAGCAGGACTTTGGATCTATTCGATCTGGGGGTTGGAGTCATCGCGTAGTCCTTGAGTACGGGATTGTTGTTGAATTTTAATTGACGAAAGCTTTCGAGGTTTGACGCTTATTCTGCTCGAAAGAGACAAAAAAGGGTTTAGTAGGAAATGAACAAACAAATGGATGGCAGAATAGAGGGAAGATAGAGAGACAGGTAGACGTACCGCCCCTCGGGGGGGCGCCAACGATTGTGTCCAGAGAGAAATTCTCTTAGGGAAACGGCGAGTTGGCAGGAGGGGAGCACGATCTTTTTATTTATCAAAGCTTATAGTAGTCACATGCCACGTCGACTTCTCGGACGAACACTCCCACACAACCAACACAAGCCTGCAGCGAGTGTTCTGTACTGTCAACCCCTGCTATAGTCCTTGCGCAACTAATTCATACGGAAATGGTCCCAAATCCCTACAAATCATATTAATTATTCGTCAAATGCCGCAGTACTGAAAAGAACCGTATCTGGTCAGTTCGGAAAAGGTAATCGTAGTCAATCGAAGAGGATTTGATGGTAGCACAAGAAAGATGAAAAACAAAAAGGTGTAAAATTGACTGATGGTCTACGATGAGTTGGAATAGCACAGTCCTTCGGCTTATTCCCTCGTCCGCAATCGTAGAATTGTTACAATTTACTCCAAGTTCACTTGTGTGTTTGTCTCAACAGTTTTCGGATTTCGTAGTGCAAGCTTGTTCGAGTTCTCATGGATTCGTGCGTGGTTGAAAATCTCTGGAAAGGAAAGGTGGGAGAAATCCCCTAAGTACAACAAGGGGAAACTTTCTCTCTCTCAACTCCCAAACACCTCCTCCATTGTAACAAAACCCTAGAAATCTCCACCTTGATGCAACAAAAGTTATCCAAATTGGAAAGAATATGAAATTGAAAATTCCCTTAACAGTACGTTCAGTCTAAGACGGTACTAGAGTAATGTCAATAAGTCAGGTAAGGATCGAAAATTGTTGAAAATCAACCGAAACCAACAGCAGAGAACCAGGGGACGGGGGAGCAGATTCACGCAATTCCTAACAATACCGGCTTCTAATAGTCTTCTTACAGATCTTCATTTGCGCTTTACTCTGTTAGATTTTTATAGTTAAATTATTTCAGCTATCAAAGAATGTCTGTCCTACCCCGCCTATTATCGGCGTTTTATCGGTTTCGAGCTAAAATCATGTTGAGCTGGCAGACACTCTGGAAAAGTGCCCCAGGTTTCGGACAGACGGGCAGCCGGGGGTTGTGGCTGCTATCCACAATCTTGACATGCGTAATGTGTCAATTGACTCAAAACCGGGATTATCACATACCGGTAATGCGTAAGCGGGATCTCAATCAAGATTACCGCCTTGACAGACATGATCGGGGAGCCAGTGCCCTAGGTGGTAGGGAGGTGGTAGGGAACGCCTTGGAAGGGAACCGAGTGGCCTGCTCCCCTTGAGGATACCCTGCTATATTATGCATCATGGGGCACAAAAGATTATGCCATTGTCTGATGGCTAACAAGAAGCAACTCCGACCCAGAGCACAGCCTCCTTCCTCCCCCGCAAAACTTCCACGATCCATAACACCTCCTTCATCCCCCCAATTGCTACGCACAATTCATATGGCTCCTCCAAACGACCAGCAATACACCGACCATTAGTGCTACTGATACGCGGTTACCACCCCCCCTCCACCGAACCACGGCTATTCAACGCTATGGAACCACCAACTGTCCCGGGCGTCCCAGGCAGGGCGGGTGGGGATAACAGGGCATGGCGTCTGTCTTTCATCAAGACGGCCGTCCTAGGGGTTGACGCCCGGGCCCTCCCGTCTTAGTACAAATGACATCTTCCGGCGGTTATCTGCAGGGCACGGCCATTGCCGGCAGGGCCCGTCCATCTGTCTCGGGGAGTGGTGTTGACTGTCGCCAAAATGCCCATCCGTCCAGGACATCCTCCCATGCCCCGCGATCCGTCCCGCCCACACCAGAAAACGGGAGGGATGGAAGCTTGGGTTCTCTGCTTTAGCCTAGGATACTTGTCGCACAACCAGATATCTCAAGTTGCGAGCAGATGATGAAGGTAGCTTAATCCCTGCCTGTGTCCCTCCCAAGAATGTCCAGGCCTGGAAGGAGAAGTATCCAGAAGTTGTGGAAAGTACAAAAAAATACCCCACGAATACAATTTCTCTCTCCTAAAGTCTGGTCATTAAATGCAACCCAATGGCAACGCATCATTCGTTGCAAAGCCTTTTTTAAACAGCGTTATTGGTTCTCTGGTCGAAAAACTTGGGAGGTCGCAGACGATGAAGTTGGCCGTGGTTGGTTCAGGCGCAAGTATGTTATCGACCGAATACCATATAAACCCGTGCTGTGCACTATCTCTGCCTGACCTTCAATCTCCATCAACCTCGCCATTAGTCCAATATTGGTTTAATTTGACAAGTTCCTAATATTGCGAATAGCGGTCCCTATGGTCTAACGATCATGCCTGACCCCATGAAGAAAGTTCCAATCCCTCAGATGGGCACTGGCCCTGAGCCTGGAGATTAGGTTCCTGGTGGAGATAGTGGATAACACAAGTTTTTACCATAGTCTTTATGATCTAGCTAACCGTTTTTAGTGTTTGGTGGTTTCACGGGCGATCGGACTAGGTCCACCGAAAAGCTTCCTGATGCAAATGTGAAGCTCCGCAGTGCTAGGTTTTGCCGTGTAGTATGCGAGGCTGGTTGGAGTGACGGGCGCGAGAGATTGATGAATGACACGCCTCTAGCCTCTACACACCGACGGCCAGACCCGAATTTTAATTCTTCTTCCATTCACGAAACGGTCACAAAGCATCCCCTTCAGGCCTCAAACCCGGCGACTCAGGACCAGGTTATGAGCCACGGGGGCCCCAGAAAGGAGGAAGCTGTCCTGCACAGCGTAGATCATGCAACGAACGTAAACGATTTGGCAAATAACCCAATGGACCTGAATCTCCGAGAGAAACTCAGGAATCTCCTGCAGTCAGTGTTCCCAACCGTCCCGTCCGGACGCCAGGGCCCTGGCGTCCCATAGTCCCATTCCGTCCCGGGCAGGGTGGGTAAGGACGGTCGGCAACGGCGTCCGTCTTTTGTAAACACCGCAGGACTGTAGGTTGACGGGAGGGCCCTGCAGTCATTTTGGAAATGGTAACTTCTGGCAGGGCCTGACCATCATGAGTGATGACGGGCGTCTCCTGTAGGTACCTACCGTCCTGAGTAAGGAAGGGTGTCCCTTGTAGGCCCTGGCTGCTTCCCACATACCCCCATCACTACCTTCTCGGCCCTGTCGTAATCCAAATCGCCTAACCCATTGCCTATAGGCTACGTGGTCTCTCCACACCTCTGCCTGGGTAAATAAATACAGACCTGAGAGACGATGATTAACTATTTTGAGAAATCCTAGCGATAAAGTAGAGTCCGCCTCCCTTGGTCTCAGAATTTGTACTCACTAAACCTTCTGCCTTACCTTCCAGCGACATATGATACCTGATAGTAGAGCCTAAGCTTCTCTACATTGGAATAAAAATGTTTCACTTCTTAATAACACTAACCTAATGCTAATGAAATTTGATAATGAAACATAATCTAAGACACCTATAGGGCCCGGCCGTCCGTCCCGGGCATAGGTCAGGACGGACTGCAACTGGGCGTCCGTCCCGGGCAAAGGTCTCAAACTTGGCGTCCGTCCCGTCCTAGGCGAAAGACGGACGGACTGGACGCTTGGGAACACTGCCTGCAGTGTTCCTGACCGTCACGGGCAGGGTGGGTGATTACGGCAGGGAAAAGACGGCAGTCCTGGGATGACGTCCTTGCGGGGCCGTCGCCTACTGTCGCGTGGAGGAGACAGGCATATCCCACATCTTGAGAAACCTGCAGGGCCCGCCTGCCCGTCCGCACGAGAAGATGGGCGGACCGGACGCTTGGGTTTGCTGATCTCCTAGTTAGCAACTTGCAGGCAACCCTAGAGATCTACCAAGAAAGCAAGGATAGCCAAGATGTCGTACAATTATTTGGTGCAATCCTGCTCCGGTAATCAGTTGTGGAGGACCGAGGCGTGCAGGAGTTTGAACTCACAATGAAGGATTTCTCGATGACTGTGCCGCCGTAGGCCAAGACCCTCGAGATTGTATAAGGTTTTGTTTAGAGGAACTGCGGGATTTCGTAAGAGATTCAATACTAGACATAGAGCACCTGCGGGCAATCCGCCGTTCTAAGAAGCTACTGATCAAGGTTGAGGTACGGGAAGAGGGGGGAGCGGTTGCTCAGTGCAAGCAACGGCGCCTGGCTCACGCTGTGGCATAAAACTAGCAAGAGAGTTTGGTATGGTGGTGTTTACCAAGGACAAAAAATGTTTTTCTTTTTCCGTTCCATTGTTTTTCTCCCGTATTGGTGTGAGTTCTTGTCTGTTTCCCTCTGCACTACTTTATCATGGCAATTTCTATCAAATCCTGAAAATGAGAAAGAAATACCAACCCAACCACCGCCCCGAACAGCCACCAGCCTCCTGCTGCGACAGAGACAACCACATTGTGCTATGCAGTTGAAAACATTTACTAACCAGCTTTTTCGACTGGAAAGCCTTTGCCGTCTAATGCACCAAGCTTTTCACATACATAATTAACAAACCAACTGGGAACCCTGTACTCGGAACAGCGTTTCTTGAACCTAGGGGCTCAGTGTCTTCCTCTATAATAGGATACGGTATGGTACCCTGCATAGACAGACGCTAAAAGTGAAATATTGCAAAAACGATAGATAGATAGCCAAACGAGACAATCACCCCTAACACCAGAAGATATTGAATTGGTAAATTGCTTTTGGGGGTGTGTTGGTGATTTTTGCATCCTGTGATTTAAGCCAGATTATGGGAACAGCTACCAAAAGGAGAAGAGGGAATGAAACAGGACTAAATGTATCCGATAATAAAATGAAACGCAATAGCATTCCACACAGGTCGTTCAAGTAGGAATCGTCACTAGTTCCTATATATATCATTGCGACAATATCCGCGCAACCCTGAAGTAAAGACTAGTGCAACTGGATCTGTCAGGGAAGTGGGACAGGACAAGGTGTTAATTTTCTGGGTTCATCTTTCTTCCGTTTTCTTATTTCACTTATTGTTCCACCTTTCTATATTTCATGAGCTTGTTTTTCTTATCATATATGCTAAGTCACCTATGTCATCATTATTTCCTAACAATTCTCGCTATCTTCCTATTTCTATCAATATGATGGAAATATGGAGGATTTTGGGACAGTCAGTGCCGAAATGGGGAATAGCGTACCTGGTTGATATTTGGCAGAACTAGAATATAGGATATGAGTAGGCTTCTCAGCTGTTAGAATGGAATTAACTTATTCTAGACAGTGCGTGTGCTGATATTCGCTCTGAAAATAATACTTTTGCATGGTGGGGCCGTGGACCTTATGCTAACCGCCCTGCTGATATGTCCTACACCATATTGCTATTTACTGGATTCTATAACCTCCAAGCGGTCTAGACCAGTAATTTATAGTTGGGCCATGCCAGTGAATTAGGTCTAACCAGTATCAGGTACACAGCTCTCAGTGGCCCTGATCTAAACCTCTTACGATATACCTACACAGTCTACAAGCCTTCCAATGGGCTAACCCGGGTCAAAAAACCGACCTAGCCCGGGCTTGCGCTAAGATGAGCCCAACCCAACGGACCCAGCCCGGCCCAGTGAAGGGCCCGGGCTAACCCAACGAACCCGCGACCCATTGGGAGTCTTGTTATTAACCCATCCCAAGTAGACAGGACCAGCACAAAAGGCTATAGGCAGTCTTGTATCATGCATCGGGAGACAACCAATGTCTCTCACCTTTACAGATCTGGTGGTGTCCAGAACTATGACGATGGACTGCATGGCGTCCAGGCCTGTATTAAGCACATTTATAAGACAGGGCAGAGGGACATAGAGGCAGGTGGGGGTGCTATCACCTCTCGCCCTGGATGGGGAACTGATATTGATTCCTGCGGTTTGGGTCAAACACCCAATGCCGTATTGACAGATGATAGGTCCTAAGTAACCTCATCACGCACTGGTATAATCATGGCGGAGCATCGACTGATGAGACTCTAGAGAAGCGGGGCTGCGTGGCCGTCGATCATTACGCTCAAGGAGTTAAATGTGTAGCGAATGTGATGATTACCGGTACTACGACTCGGGATCAAGGATTTCGTATCTACCCTAATCTACGTGCACCCGCCGCACACGGTGTCCCCCTTCGTCTGAGTGATTGTATTCAGCAATGGAGGCGAAACCCTAAAAGGTAGAACTGGTAAGACAATGCTGGACTTGGTGATGCGCTACTCTACAGCAAAGGCTGGCATCAAGGTCTATTTACAGAGTCAGACGACGGGTGTATGCGATGGGGTAACATGGAAAGACCAGCAAAAGAAACGGGAGGGCTGAATGATAATAATTTATTAACAAATAGCACTGTTTGGAACGAGGACCGCTCTATTGGAACCAGGATGCAGCAACCATCGGCTTTCTGTGTTCCTTTATGCCGAAGAACTAATTAGGTGTCAGAGCACTTAGTTCTTGTGCAAATATGAATATACTCATCTCTGATCGATTTCGTATTGTGGGTCTGCTGTTTTTCTTTTGTCGACTGACAGGATCCTTGCGGTGGCCCACGAGATGGCAGCCTTGGACGACGACTTCTGAAGTGGTCAAGAAATGTAGATGTGGTATAACTTGTAGCGTATAAGTTAGGCCTCAACTAGCCACCCAGCATGGTGGAGGAGATTATGGGAGCTAGGTCATTTTAGGTAGTGAAGTGGGAGGCAAAGCGTGTTGGAGAATAGGGTGCTGTCAAGGATATGTTATTGAGTGTTCGGGGTAGAGAGTGTTTATAATAATAGATAATGCCACATGATTACGAAAAAAGCCACCAATCATGATCGAGCTGTGCCCTTGCTCGAGCATGATTTGATCGAATGACCCCCACGACCGAGTGCGATAGAGAAAGATCTGCTCGAGCAAAATTCGATCATGGTCCGATAGCGGTCATCATTTTCCGAACTAACTTACCTCTGCCTATCGAAAATGTAAGAAAGTGAAATATATGGAAAAAAATATCTCTTTGGCGGGGAATTGAACCCCGGTCGTCCGCGTTCAGAGTGAACTGACAGGCGGAAATACTAACCACTATACTACCAAAGACTGATACGTTAGTCCAGAACGAGATTAGGTTAAGTAATAGATGATACCGTCTTCTAGAGGACGACGAGTAGGAACCCTGTGGACCATACTGGATAGCCATCATGAGAGAAGTTACAATTCATATGAATTGCCCGGTTATGAACCAAGAGAGCCAGTAATACCATAGAGCTATATGTACCGTAGTCTCAGGGTATTGAAATTGGCTTATCTCGCGTATATAATAAGGTTGAGGAAAACCGAAGCAAACATTATTGTAGATCTATTTCCCGCGCCGATTTTGGGTATTGACAGAAACGGATAGTTGAGTATCACTAAAGCTTTGAAGGATTAGCATCGCGTTCAAGATATCTTGATTTAAACTCTTTTTTCAGCTCATTGGGCTCGGGACTACCATGGTAGGGAAGATGGTTTAAGGAACCATACGCAAAAAAACTTGGTTGGGTTTGATGGGTAACCCATGTTGAGGATTTTCCTATCCCAACCGGGTTTAGCTAACGAATCCCGAATTCATTGGATGTCGATTTCCTATCATGTTGGTGGCCTAATGCCCGATGTGATCCTGGCGTTTAACCAAAATGGCGACAACAACGTTGAATGTTTCCTAAATACACTACTCCGTATAGTTACATCGAATGACAAAGGGTGACTCATGCAAACTTCTCGCTGCACCACCGTTCTCGCTACTCTATTTCATGGAAAGTCCCGCGCCTGTCCTGATCTCTTTCACACAAATATGTTGCAAAGACGAATGAGTGACTCGCAAGCTAGGAACACTTTTGTGCTGTAGGGACATACCCAGTATCTTTGTCATTCAGGCTTACCACATTTTGCCACAACCTACGATGGGATACCGATAAGTATCTTCGCTCCTGTTCCCCCCCCAGTGATCCCAAGCGGCCAGTCTGGACCATAGTCCCGACTACGATTCGGCAGTCCTGTCAGTCCGGCCGTAATATTGAGAAGCCTAGATCAGTCCGGTCGAAATTCTCAGTGGCCGCCAAAGCCCAGCGGCGCCCAGGCAACCCCGGGTCGAATCTTGGCCTAACACAGGTCAAAGCCGCCAGATGCCCAGGTAGTGTTAGGCACGAGACGAGCCGGCTTGAAGGCTCGGATTGAGCCAGAATCTCGAATCATGCAAACCACGTTTGCCACGAGCCTGGCTTGCTTGGGAATATTTAGGATGCAGCTTGAGCCCAGCTTGAGCCTGCATGAGCCTAGGGTTGTGCTTTGAAGAGAAAAAACGAATTTCACATGGAGAAGAAAGAGGTAGATGGATGTAGAAGACATGGGTAGTAAGGCGGAAAGCAGGATAAGCTCTGAAGCTCCCGCGCAAACGTAAACAGGATATGGTTGCCGGTGAGGAGAAATACGGGAGTGAATACGGATCTGGGAATTCATTTGCATGGCACATGTTTTCAAACGCATTCTTCTGCTTTACTCTACTTTACAAAATAGGAAACTCAAAGATTAGAGTAAGATGACATCAGGATTTATTACTTTAGAAAATCCATACGACGAAATTCCCTCCTCACAGTATACATGTCAAGATGCCATTCCACAAAGTATCTATGGGGTCAGCGAACCAGTAGAAAATCCTACAATAGAACAAAGCAATAGATGGGAAAAGAGGCATGTACCAGATACCTCCGTTGAGGTTGGGATTTTCCGGAAATCACTTGCTGGTAACCGGAGTAAGTCGGGTTTCTTTATAGTAGAGACTCAACCCAACGTAGATTACCTATACCACATTAAGGACATAATGCCACCATGAACCCCCATATTCTATACACACGGGCTTTGGTGAGTCCGTGGGAAAAAGCTTGAACTAGATCGAGACTTGGCTTGAGCTCTCAGGCCTTTCAAGCCTATTGCCTCCACGAGACAAGCTGGCTTGAGCCTACCATCGGGCTCGCCTCGAGTCGGCTCGTGCCTAACACTATGCCCAGGTAATCTAGAGGTGTCTGTTAACGGCCTGCAGGCTTTCCGTTTTAAATCACTCGGAATAGGATAATAGTAACTTGTCCCAGGCGCTATATCTCGGTTAATCCAAATCTATGTCATCCACGGATGAACCACCATGATACCCAAATATACTGTCCAACCTCAAGACAATCTATACCATTCTTCGCACAACTCTCTAACTTGCTTAGGTGGATATGTATTAACCGATTGACTTTGTAAAAAATTAATCCTATTGAATAATAAAATATTTATTAGTAATGAAAAAAAAAATTTGAAAAAAACAAGTGATATCTTGAGACATCGGCCTGCAGGTGACCCAGGCCGGGCCCGGCTCTGGTTTGGAAAAGCCACTCCCCCACAGTCCGGCCCGGCCGTCCCCCAAAAAGCCCGGGTCGACCCGGCCGTATCGTACCCAAAGCCGGACGGACTGGCCGCCCGGGATCACTGCCTCCCCCAAAAAAAAAGAGTACAAGAAAATTGGTGGAATCGGAAAGGCAGTGCGTAGAGAAAAAAAGTAAAAATGAGATAAAAATTTAATAAAAGAAAAAGTAAAGAAAAAAAGTCTGATAATTTTTTTACATCCAATTCAAGAGCTGCTGCCGCAACTCATGGTTCCATTACATAATTCCCCCATCACCCTCTGATCCACGAGCTATTTTCCTTGATCATCTCTTCGACAACCCACTCGTAAATTTACACCCAAAATTCCCTCCTATGCATACACGTTTCGAATTTGTCTATGTCGCACCCCCTACCCTTCCCCATTTCACTCCCCTCACACCTTCCACACGAACTAGTAATTTGTTTGGCAGTCACTTGATCCACCTTAGTCATAGGTTTCGCGCATTGCTTTTCTAGACCCTCCCCCATCACTCCCATCTTCCCCGGCTGCCTACTATATCTCACCTCCCTACTCAATTCATTGTGAGTTATACTAATTTCTATTAATTACCACTTATAAAGAATCTATATTGAGCCAAATCAATTCCCTTTGGTCGGGCAATCTTCATCCTAAGTAGTGCACCAGGGGCGACCACTGCCAGCTCTACCAGTTATTCTGCCTCGCCTCTCAGCCCTCTTGTCATTAACCACGGGCCACTGGAGCACGCCCTCCTTATCCCGACAAACCTTTATTCTCATGCAACCGACTTTGGCCAGCAGCCTGCTTCCCAATTGCCAGTCTCTATAGCCAAGTTGGCTCTCCACAAGGAGCCACCCTCTGTCCCCCAGATCCTTCCCCGGTTATTGGCGATCGTGACACAGCAAGTTATCAAGGAGGATGACGAACAGGGAACCTACCCAAATTCTTTAACTTATGGCTTATTCGGACTGAATTCAAGAGCGTTTTCGGCATGCCAATTAAGATTATGCTGGGGCGTCTCAATTGTCCGCCACTGTTGCCAAAGGACTCGTTTTAACCAAACCCTACCTAACACTGTCCAAGCTGCTACCCTGCCCATCAAAACACGCCAGCATGCTTTGTTTCGTGGCGCTGAAAACAAAAGGCTGGTATTCATGCAGTCTTCTGAGGACAGGGAAACATTGGCAGAGACCCGATACACTGGGATAGCTGCAAGATGAGGATCTCCCATTGATTTTACCTATCCAACTTCTACACCTATGCCCTTCCCCTTAAGTGGGGTTGGATCGCTAGCGCATTACTCTGTTATCATATGTGCAAGATCCTCACCAGCAAGCCTTTGGAGCTCCGAGGGGGACCTGCACGCACAGCTCGCCGTTCTCAGGGTCTCGTTGCACCGGCCGCGATGCCATGTGCATCCACTTGGGATTCCTCCCATCATATCACTTCTGACACTCTCACCTTGCCTTTCTGAATCCGGTGCTCCCAGCCAATCTATCCCCACACTCCCCTAGCACCTAGCACTCTACAAGACCCTATCAGTGAGGGGTAAGGCACTCCATCGCATATGCTGTCAATATGAAAACACCCTCAAAGACAGGACTATTACGAAGTTGGTATTACCAATAAGTATTTCCCTAAGGATAGGCATGTCCATAGTTCCTAGATTAAGAATGCGAGGAAGGATGTCGTCACCGGTCCTCCCGGATCTCCTTGCCGCGCTAATCTTGGTTTAAGGAACATCAAAGAGCTAACCAGATTGGTTCAGAATCGGGGCTGTTTTAAGGAGGGCGGGGTTTGTTTCACAAACACTTTCCTATCTCGGGGCCGTTCCACTCTCCTTACCAAGAATCTGCAACGGTATTGATTTGGGGGACGTTACATACAGGAGATCTTTACCCGGCAGGATCCCGTAATTCTTGTTTCCACACATCCACCGGTCGTGACCTCCGTGATTGTTCGAGTGATGAATGAATCATTTCCGAGTCGGTGAATATGATTTCTGAGCGCCCAGGTAAATGGAAAACAGCGACAGTCTTCCCCGGGAGAACCCATATCCTTGGGCCCGGCCGTCGGGGCACTCTCGGGCTTCGCGTTGCGACCCACCACAGCAAGGAGGGCAATAGTATGCGCATAGCAACGGTGCGTTCTTGTGAAGGCAGGATCAAGGATATTGGATAGAAACCAGAGCTATTCGAGAGAGATTCCGACCGTTCAGTCAAACACGAAGTTAGCTAGCTGAGGGACCATACCCCTAAATGGTAACGGATAAAGGACATTTGATCCCAAATCTTCTCATTGCGGCGTACCATACTTCTATACAACATTAAATTTACTAACCTTTTTTGTTTATATTTAAATTCTATTTCATACACTTTTTATTGTGTTACCTTATACCCTTAACTGGTTTTCTGTACTTTTCTTATCTGGCAGTTTTTTTGGACATGGGATACTATAATATTGTTATAGTTAAATAAATTTGCAAATGCCTATCGACGGATTATATTGACCACCAAGTGTAAGGAGAATGGTTTTTTTACTGGGATTGAACCACTTTATCTCAGGAGCCCCACAAGTGCAAAGCTCGCCTCAGAGGTGAATATAGACCACGACTCTGTGCGAACTCTTACTCTGTTCAATTTTCCAAAAAGAAACCTTGATACAAGCCGGTAGGTGTAGTGAGGTGGTTATTTTTATTGTCTTGATTGCTTCGCACGCTGAATCAGTGATAAAAAGCATACCGAGCCCTAATGATGGCCCAGGACCAACATCTCTCACAATAATAGATACATGAGGACAGTCCCGAGTTTTGTTATGAGATGGTGATACAGAGAGTGAAAGTCGGACAAAGAGTGTGGAAGGGGTATAATAGTTTTTAGATACACAGTATCCTTGTCTCTGTCACTTTCATCTAGGGAAAACTAAGAGACTATATTATATAAAAATAACATCCGCCACACATAGTGTTCCTGCCACTGTGGGGAACGGGAATAACTATGGTGCAAAGGGGCTTAAGGTGGGTCCAGAAAACAGGCGGAGTTCAATGTTGAACTAGTTAATGAAAACAACAAATTAAGAAGAACAAGCGCTGTGATGAAGCTACTTCTAAAGAGAACAAACCAGCGCTTTTTCTTTTTAATTAAGGAGGAGTTCAGATACGAAAAGTGAAAATTTTGCTGGGAGTGAAACAGGTGATAGGATATACTGAGTAGCATGCTGAGAAATACCGTAGTGGATGGATGACAAAGGTAGGGTAACGATTGAAAAGAAGTAAATTATGAGTAATACCGTATAGTACCGTATAACATGCCTATTACTCGTCTCGTCTTGGCAATTTCCAGCTCAACTCCGATGGGTTGCAACGCCTTTAGGCACTTTGCACCTTATTACACATCAACCCGGCCGAAATATCCAGGATATTCCAGAGTTCCAGTACCCTGCCCCTGCGACTAACATAACTATCCACTGCCTTGCCTTTGGGCGATTTCCGACCATGCACATCCTAACCTATAAATTTTATATCGGCAAGGTGTATCCAGTCTCATTGCCTTGTGAGTGATCCATCGCCAAACGAGGAAACGTTCTGACAGATGCCTGACTAAAAGAAAGAAAATAAGGAAAGAATACGGTAGATCTTGTTCAGTTGACCAGAATACCAGCTGACAGAATGATTGCCGCTGACCCTCAAATTTCAATAGCGGGCCCTCCCTAACACACAAGTACGATACGCTTTACTCAAAATCACGATTGAGGGAAACCTTGGCAGATCTTGGCTTTCGGAGGCTTGGCTACATTCAATTCTTTCGATAAGCAAATTGGATGCTCCACGAATTCTCCTCAACCTCCCAACACAAAAAACACCGAACAGGAATACCCCCAGTGTTCTCAACGGTCCGGGGCGCCCTTCAGGGCCCTGGCGGGCTGTAGTCCTGGGCGTCGCGGGCAGGGTGGGTGAGGACGGCAGGGCATGGCGACCGTCTTTCATAAAGACGGCCGTCCAAAGTGTTGACGCCCGGCCCCCCAGCCTTAGAACAAATCGCATATTCCGGCGGTTATCTACAGGCCCCGGTCATTACCTGCCGGGCCCGGCCGTCATCCTCCGTCACCCGTGAGAGCCTGGCACATCCTGCCCCCTGAGAAGCCCGAAGGGCCCGTCCGTCCGTCCCGTCCGGACCCAAGGACAGATGGACTGGACGCTTCAGTTCACTGAATACCCCCTCTGTCTCACACCAGCGTAATGCAATAAGAACGTTTGTGTTACGAATATTCACCCCTCTCTGAATTTTAAAAACAGCGGAAGCTGATGACTAACCAGCAGTGACATCCCGACAAACCAGTTGCCGAGCGTTATTTTAGAGACCCCTTGGAGAGCTACAATCGATCATGGACGAACCAGATTTCTCTGCCCTTGTAAATCATCCACAGGGATGGAAATGTTGAGTGTTGTAGGGTACCGGAAACCACCCTAGTTGTATTGGTGATGCTATGGTATGATGGTGTTGAGGGTAAACCCATGGATGCGCGCTCACATGTTAGTTTGTCTATTTAGTTAGCAGGCTCGCTCCTGTGAATTGGTGAAGAACCTTCACATCAACCTCCTAGTCCAACACGAAAATCACATACACGGCATCCGGAACGAGGTCGCCTTGGTTGCCAGCATGCCTGCATTCGTCGGTCACAACGACCTGCAACAACAAATGAATTCACAGCACCTACAAATAATTGCTCTTCTTGGGCAGACACAGGACCAACTTGGGAAAATTCAGACCGAGTATCTTTACAGATCCCTATTTGCCAATGTTGTATAACTTACATGACAACCAGGCAGCAACTCCTCCTCGTTAGGTTGCATAATTCGACAGCCTCCAGTACCGCGCCCCTTCGATATCCAGTTGGGATACCTCTAGGCCCCCACTCCCACCAACCCGTTCCACCTTTTTTAAAATGCCCGGCAAGCTCTCCTCCACAGTTTCACTAAACTTTATTAATATTTCCCGGTCGATAGGAAACCAATGCCAGGCAGTTGCGGAGCTGCTTGGTCTCCCTGGACTGCCGGTTGGGGCTACTGTGGCACAGCGCAGGATGCAGATTGCGGAATACGTGGGGGTACAATCTTAAATTGAACAGAAATCTCAAGAGGGTTTTTTGTTTTGTTAATACTGCCCACTTAAACTTCTTACTGAATTTCAAGGTTGTCTTCCATGGGGAAGTAAAGTTCATACTGTGGCCGCTGAATTCCGACACTCCCGCCAAGAGAGACTAGATGTGATCAAATCCTATCATACTGCTCGCCCAGCCGCTAACCGGCCAATTAGAGCACACGAGTCTGCTCTCTTTCCAGCTGCTAGCGAACAACATGCAGGAATTTATGCAGTCTCCTGAGATCATGATAACATTAAAGAATAACTTACTGCGCTTCGAGAAACCTTCCGCGTTTATAGCGCACTGTTTGGAGATTCTTTTGTGCCTTATGCCGGGCTATTTTACTAACTTCCCTAAGATCCCTGCACAAAGAAGGAATATTGCAAAGGACATAATGTTGTGAGATGGGGGCCCGAACAGGAATCTACCCCGGTCTTATATATCCAGTTTCCGCTCTAGCGTCCTTCCCCTGAATTGGGTTAGTTCAACTAGCACATTACTACGTAGCTTACAAAATCCTCCTCACGGAGCCTAGAGAACCGAGAGGAGTGCTTGTAGGTACCACTAACCACACTCAAGGTATCGTTATCGCTGGCATGATTGCATCGGAATCGCCCTATGATCCATTCCATAGTGTCACATCCGACATTCCCACCGTCCATTTCTCGATTGGTTGCCGTTCTCGGAAAGTCTACCCTCGCACTGCACTAGCACCCAGCAGCTACAAGACTCCATCGGTGAGTGTGAAAGCACTCTACCGCCTATGCTATCGGTACGAGAAGTTCCTCAAGAACAGGTACAGAGCCATGCTAATATTACCAATACGTATTTCCCAATTCCCCTTCCTCTCCCCCACAAAACCTTAAACCCAAAAACCCCCACTCTTGACTCATGAGAGACATCACCCGCTCGTCCCCGAACGCACTACCCGTGGTTTCAAACCCTTGTGTGTATCAGTCAGGAACTATTGTAACATTTATAACGAATTGTCAGCAATATAGGGCGGAGCGCAATGGCACAAGTTTTTCAGTTGACAGCGTAAAACGTCTCATCAAGTTTAGAAGGCGGCCTTGGTGCATTGCCCAACAACTGAGTGCTGATTTCCCAAAGGTTCGGTTTCGTCAAAGTTACAGCGTGGAGGTCATGGATTTGGAAGTCATGACCGACGCCGAGGTCTTCCCTGGTATGGTTGAACTCACGTAAGTTAACCATGAGTTACGTTGGATCAGTCCTTTTGTAAAACTGCCTATTGGGGATTTCATTCGATGTCTAGAGTAACGCTCCACTCCTGTTGAGCGTCAGGTTTCCCTCCCAAACTATGTCGAACTGGATCACCCCCTTTGCCACTATTGAAAAGATTCTAGCCCATTACTCTGACACCAACACTCAAGCCAAATTGCACACGATATGTAGGATTTCCTTCCTTTATACCGGCGGTGCGGCCAGAAGCCTATCTCATCTGTTCCATTACTTGACGAGAACTTTGTATTGTAGCTCGAAAGGTATTTCCTTTGGCAGCCCGGAGATATATAGCCATTCAGTGCTGATGGCCAGCTTGGCTGCTCTTTAATACAGTACCTCATCGTTACATGGGGTTGCGGTCCTTGACACTTTATTATTCGCAGCCAGACGTAATATTGTGACATAACACTTGGCCCAAACCATCAACTTAGCATTCTTGTACTTTCTTGTTTCAACTAAATATTTTTGCCCATGCGAGGTATGAGGGAACTGGTGTTTACCAGAAGAGTGCTCGAAATCCTTTTTTTATGAATTTTCGGTGGTGTGGATCTAAGGTCAATGTAAACAATTTCGATTTTTTTTTTTGCATTGTGGTTTTGGACACGTCAGCTATAAACATGGGGAGCACCTACGCTCTCGACTCTAAGCTTAACTCAACTTAATCCACCATTAGGGAACCGTCGGCAAAGGGGAGAACGCAAGCAACAAATTGAGTTACGACAAGGCAAGTCTCTTTCCCCTCAAAACACCCTTCTCAATTTCTAGAAAATTCACGATTTGCTTAGCAGGTTGAGGGAAGTGAACAGGATTCCATCATGTTTAGGTTCGCCAGCAAGCTATTGTTCAAGCCTAAGGCAATCTGTCATCACCACCACCCATCCGGTGTACACCACCTATACAGGAGTATCTTTACTACTCAAGTAAACTCAGAGACCTCATTCATTGCCTTTGACAGCACTAACGAGGCATGTCTAGAGACTCGGCACCAGCAACAGAGGCCACAATGACCGTAACCTCGTATCCGGTCCGGCAGACTCAACAGGAGGTTTCGAGCCACCTCTAGGCCGGGTCCCAAGTGTCCCCTTGGAGCATTGCCGTCGCCTAGACAAAGTACCCACGAAAGCCATGTTGCGAGGAAAAAATTATGCTAACATGTACTTAGGATGTCTCAGTCGTGAAAGTCAAGATTGAGCACATCGAAGCGGGCCAAAACAAAGTGAACTCTGAGCTTAGAGAACGCGGTAAATAGTTGGAAGCGGGGTTGCAAGAGCTCTCCAAGAAGGTGGACAGGAATACCAAAGCTCGTAATAACGAGACGCAGCCTTTCACCGACAAGAAACAAGTTGATCCGAATTCGAACGTGGAGGAAATAACAGACCAGGCTCTTGACGGAAAGAAGTTTATGATTGCGATGGGCGCTTTTGCGGTTTTTGTTGTGTTGAGTGACGTTTTCGTTTCCTGGATTGCCTAGGAGGGGAGTTGCGATGACTGTCAGCAGCTACAGAAACCTCTAGGGATCATGCAAAGATTTATTGGTTTAAAAATGACAACCACTGATTCGGGGACACGGGACAGGGCTGGGCAGCATTTCTATTTTTTTTTCCATTTTTCTATCGGCAGTATGATACAAAAAATGCATTTTGGAACACACGGTTCCGACATGATCTTGTTCCTATGTGTGGTCACTTTTTCTTTCCTGAAACTTAGCCCATGCCCCGGGCATGATTTGATCTGATTCCAATGGTGCGGTATTTGGAGCTCTAGAGTGTAAGATTTTAGATAATTTCATATGGCACACTCCGCATCCGGGACAACAGACTTAGAAGATTTACGTTCCGCATTAATCTAGGTAACCTTTTTCTAATTCTCGAACTAAAACGGAACATGAAATACCCGCACAACCTCTCAACCGAGGGCTTAAAAAGAACACGCAAACGGAAATTGAGACTAGAAAAACGGGGTATCATAGCATATTTGTTTTGGACGGTTAAGTTAGACTAAGTCAATGTTAGTGTATGGATATTCGAACGAGAAGGAATTAACTGACATCTAAGATCCCACCCGATCTTTGGCCCAAGATTTGGGAGTTCTTCAGCGACGCTCTGGACATCTTTATCCCCTCTACCAGATAGACAGATGACAATATCCTCGCCAGGTTTCATAGTCTTTGCCAACTCCATGCCCCCGAAAACCGCGTGCGCACTCTCCAGAGCAGGAATGATGCCTTCGAGTTCCGAGAGTGCTCTAAAACCCTGGAAAGACTCGGCATCGGAGGCAGCGATAAACTCTGCACGGCCGCTATCTTTCCAATTTGCAAGTTCCGGCCCGACTCCGGGATAGTCTAGCCCAGCGGAAACAGAATGTGTGTCGGAAATCTGACCTTGGGGATTTTGAAGAATATATGTGTGGACTCCATGGAGGACGCCCTTGCTACCACCAGCAAGGGTAGCTGAGTGTCTAGTAGTATCTAGGCCATCTCCTCCAGCTTCCACGCCCAGCAATTTCACCGTAAGATCATTTGCAAAGGGATAAAACATCCCTGCGCAGTTCGATCCTCCTCCCACGCAAGCTACTACCGCGTCAGGCAGCTTCCCCCGCTTGTCCATAAGTTGCTGCTTGGTCTCATTCCCAATGACGCTTTGGAAGATTCGAACGATTGTGGGGAATGGATGCGGGCCAATAGCTGATCCAATGAGGTAATGTGTTGTTGAAAGGTTAACAACCCATGAACGAAGCGCCTCATTGACTGCGTCACGGAGGGTACGAGATCCTGAAGAAGCAAGCATAAGCATCTACTAACCATTTGGGGGGAAGAAATTTCTTACCAGCCTCTACAGATATGACCTGAGCTCCTAGAAGTTTCATTCTGAAAACATTCAAGGCTTGACGCCTCACATCTTCCTTTAAAATGTAAGCGGACTTCTGAGATATTAGAATTCGTGACACCGGTTCTACTTACAGCGCCCATATAAATTGTGCACTTCATACCAAACTTGGCACAGACAGTTGCGGTTGCTACACCATGCTGCCCAGCCCCAGTTTCTGCGATAATCGCGGTCTTACCCAGTCGCTTAGCAATAAGAATTTGCCCGATAGCATTATTTATTTTATGGGATCCTGTGTGGTTGAGATCCTCTCGCTTCAACCAGATATTGGCACCCCCGCATTTCTTAGTAAGATTCTCTGCAAGATGAAGTTGTCCTGGGCGGCCCATATAGGGATAGTGCGACCGAAGCTCTTCCCAGAACGTAGGATCGTTATTTGCTTCGACAAAGCCATGCTCCAGTTCTGCAAGGCAACCCATTAAAGATTCTGGTACGTATTGACCGCCGAATTCTCCGAAGCGAGAAGGAATTGACTATCACTATTAGAAGACTTCCAGTGGTATCTAAAATGTGACTTTGGCGACTCACCTGAAGGTCTGCTTCACGATTGACGTTCAGTGCATTGAGCTGGTCTATTAGGCCCAGTCCTGGCTCCACAACCCTTTCAGCGATGGCACTTGTAGGACGGGCATCAAGTGGCTCATCGGCCTCTCCCATGGCTTCCACAATCCCGACTTCATGAGTGGTCGAATCATTGCCATTCCTACCAATCATTATCCGGCAATACTCCTTAACCTTCTCGTTGATATCTTCGGGTTTTGACTGTGAGATCACATTAATAACCTGGGAGCCAATAACGATACCCTCAGAAAACTGGCCCACCGAGACGAAGTGATCACGGGTGGAAACACCAAAGCCAACGGCTATAGGAATGTCACTAGATTCCTCGCGTACACGCTTACATAGATCACCAAGGCCAACGCTCAATGTGCCCGATGCGCCGGTTGTCCCCATACGAGAAACAACATATATGAATGAATCGGCCATACTACAGAGAAACTTCAAACGTGAAGGCTTTGTAGATGGAGCTATAAGAGGAACATAACTCAAACTGCGAACAGCACGTCAGTATAAGAACAAATATTGTGAATCCCTTGAGGCTAAGCATACCCTTCATTATTAC